>OW387027.1:85769334-87060584 GCA_936439885.1 Nowickia ferox
TTAAATTTATTATAATTTACAAGTTATAATTAAAATAATAGCAATTATATATTAACTCATGCCAAATATGAAGGCTCTTGCTATTGCAGCTTTCAAGATACAAGATTATTATTAATTGCTTTGTATGGGGGGAGCCCCTTCCCTTGGTACTATTCTACTAATATCTTGAACTAATTCGCACCTCAACATACCAAATTTAAAGAAACTTTATATTATAGCTTTCAAGATATAAGATTTTTATTAATTACTTTGTATAGGGGTGTCCCTTCCTCCGGTCCTATTTTATTAATATTTTGAATTACTTCGGACCTTGATCTCAATATAGTTCATAAGAATTTGAACACTCTGACTCCTGTAGCTTTTAAGATGTAAGATATTTCGTTCGTATAGGCGTGGCACGGCCCACTTAGGAGTATGAAAAACAGATAACGACCTATTTTCAGACCTACGAAATACATATACAAAATTTTATAATAATGGATCAAGCCGCTTCGGAGGAGTTTAATTACAAACATTGTGACAAGAGACATTGAACAAATTCGCACTGAACACCTCAATTTCACAAGTTTTTCGCCCCTTATAAAAATTATGGAAATGTTAGTCAGGGTACGTTCTGTTTCTTTTCATGATGAATGCAAAGGGCAGAGTTACATAAAATAATGGGTTAAAGCCTAGCACACCTAGACCCAGATATGTACGAAGTTTCGTAACAATTATTTTTGTAAAAATACGTAAAATATAACATGCATTTTTAGTGGATACTTTTCCAAATAGATTAAAGTCTGCTTATTCGAAATATGCCTAAAATAAAAAGTTACAGTTCATATTTTGAGTAAGCCTAATTAGATGTGATAGTTTTTAAGGAATAACAATACCAAAGTTAATTGTAAATATTCTGACAAACACTAGCAGAACGGAACAACATGCTGTTTTCGAAGGCAACCGCACATTCAACGTCGGCATCCTTGTGTTTGGTCTACTGTGTGTGTGATTATATATACATATATATACATATATATACATATATATGTATATATATATATATATATATATATATATATATATATATATATATATATATACATATATATGTATATATATGTATATATAATCACACACACAGTAGACCAAATATATATATATATATATATATATATATATATATATATATATTTCAGTGTAAATAGAATATGAGAATTGTTTTGATTCATCGTACTACAATTTGCAATGTGCACGCAAAATTTCCATAGTTTGGCTAAAATTTTTTCAGATTTTTCTACTTGATAGCTTGTCTAGGCCTACAAATCAAATTTCAGATCTTTTTCATAAAAATGTTTGAGTAAACTTATATAATGCAGCTCAACTTTTGCCAACTCGGGCTACACTCGATAATTTGAGTCTCTCGATAGCTTGAACCTTTATGATTTCATTATGAATAGACTGATGACCACCGGCCATGCCATTCATTTGGTGAATGAAAATAAAATGAAAGAAATTGATATTGATTTCGGATTTCAGAGATGAAGCTCAGTTTTGGTTGAATGTATACTTCAATAAATCGAAACTGCCGAATTTGGAGGGGAGAAAGTCTTCATCACATTGCCGAAATATGTCTGCATGCTGAAAAAGTCAATGTCTGATGGGGCTTAAAATATTCCAAGCTTAAATATTAGCTTAAGAAATTTCTTTTGCCCATAATATGGCGGATGTAACAATGAAGATCCTGATTATGTATAAATGTATGTAAATACTTTCATACATACCGAAAATTATATGCTGCCATTAAGAATTTACTTTTATGTTAAAAGTATAGTTAAATAAAAGTAATCGGTATTTTGTGAATATGCTGATCTAATATTTTATTTTGGGGGCCAATCTTTTATTTAATAATATTTGTATGAAATTACTGAGCGGCGGCAGTGCTCGTTTCATGATGACCACGAATTATATTTTGTTTGCCTAAATCAAACTTTATATCAAAGAAAACTGGTAGTCGTGGCGGGTGTCTGTGAGGGGGATGGTCTTCCTCACGCTCATTGTCGTCTTTCGCATGCTCTTCCTGCGAATGTAGTCTATGTGAAAACAAGGGGCGTCTGGCAGGTCTTACTGGTCCTTCAGGCCTTGGTGGCCGAGGCTCATCAGAAGGCGATGATTCAGGGTCAGCTGAGGGTTCTTCTACATCAGATTGTGGTTCCTCAGAATCAGATGATGATCCTTCAGGGTCAGATTGTGGTTCCTCAGAATCAGATTGTTGCTCCTCGGCATCAGATACCGATACCCCAGCATCGGATGCTTCAGGTTGACTAGCGTCATCATCCTGCACAAAATTTTAAGGAGATTAATACATACAGGTATATGGAAGAAATAAAAATATAACTTTTAAATATTTATACTTGAGCTTGGGTGAAGGCCAAAAGAGCCAATACTACAGTAATTGCAAGAAGTAACTTCATGTTTGAAGATTAATAGTTGAATTGAATTTCATCGGGTTTATATACCATCATTGCCGAACCTGTTACAAAATCGTTGTTAATTAAGTAAATATTGATAGATGCTAATTACGAGTATTGACGAAGAATTATTTAAATACATTTTGCTCGTCGTTATTACTGTTGATTCAGTTGCAACTTTATCTCTCAATTGCTACATAATTTTTTTAGTTTAATTATAATGTAATAAGTTATTAAATAAGCTGATGTAAAAAAAATGGTTTTGCATTAAACAAATTCTGTAAAACACTACTTCCTTTTAAAAATATTTTAATTCAATAAAAGTTTTCCTATAGGAAATATAAATATAAATATAAATACTTTTTCAGCCTTCAATAAAATAAGTGTGCAAAATGTTAAAAGGGGATCTAACCCAGCAAAAAAACTTTCCTCACCAGAATGCAAAAAGGTGTATGTACTCACCAGTGGCAAGTAGACTTGGATCGAACAAACCTATGATCAAACTCATTTAAATTACGTGAGTTTGATCGTGGGTTTGTGTCAAAAACGAACGCCTGAATGAGTTCGACCCAAGTCCAGTCGTAAGTATGTACTTACAATTTGACTGAATAAGCCATTATTTTTGTTTGAGAAGTTCAAAAAGTAAAGAGGGGACCCTTTACTTTTTGCTTAAAGGTATTCAAAAGTTAATGGATTATTTTTCTAATAAAAATAAATAAAATTTTGTAACAAAATTATAGAACTTGTAACTTTTATTTGAGGATTGTTCAAAGTTAACAAGTTGATTTTGATGCGCCTGAACACTTTTATGGCTTGCAACTCGTTAGTCGGGGTTTTCGGGGTTGCTGATTATGAATCCAATATGGCGGACAATCTTTTGTAATATTATTGAATTTGCTTAAAACTCGTCACTCAGGGGTCTTCGGTGTCGCTGATTACGAATCTAGTATTAGGTTTTGAAATTTCAAAATGGAAAATCCAATATGGCGGACTACTTTTTATAACACTATTGCATTTACTTTCAGTGTCAAAATGTCGGAATTTTTATTAAGAATGGAGCTGATCTCCTTAACTCTGATTACTCTGGTGTTTCGTTATTTAAGTTATTGTATTTTTATGATTTTTAAAATAAATAGTTAAGTTAAAAATCTGCTCTTATATATGTCTATTATAATCATCCATTTGAAATTTTTAAGAAACTATTCCGCCAAATTGAGTACGCCTTTTTGTAATTTTAAACTCCGACGTTAAATTCATAATCAGCGATCGCAAAAACCTTTTAGTAACGATTTTAAAACATATTTTCCTAAAATCTAATACCAGATTCGTAATTAGCGACCCCGAAAACCATATGGAGTGATGAGTTTCAATCAAATTAAACCAATTGCAGAAAATTTTGCTACATCGAATTCTTTTTTATCTACTGTTTTATATTGTAGTAGTGTATTTTGAAGCTAATTTATGACAAAACTAATACAGCTAAAAAAATGCGGTTTGTTGCATTAGAAGGACTGTGTTGTCTGCTATAAGAAATACCAAAAAGTAAGAATCTATTTCTTCGGCCCATCGGTCCCTTTTAACTTTCCCTGTCACATGTGTATATTGCCAGGATATTGCGTATATGCCTAAATTTTGTTTAGACTAAAGTTCGTATCGCTCTGTAAGCCAAATCACATGTGCCAGTTTTTAAGGAACAAATAACAGCAAAGATAATTGAAAATATTATGACAAACACTAGTAGAACGTAACAACATGTTACGCTTTAACCAGGAGCATTTAAATGAGTATCTTTTTTAAGAAAAAGTTGTGCGAAATTCGTGTAATGGTTTATTAAAATTCTGGTACCGAAATTTCGAGATTTCCGACTTCGGATCACCCCATTGTCATCCCTAGCAGAAATAAACACTTTTCTGAAAACATGATTGTATCATTGCAAAAGGACAAGGCGAGTGCAAAGTTTCGTAGGAATCGATTGAGTAGAAGTACCTGAATGAAATACGCCCAATTTACTCAGACATGAAAAGAATATTCTAAATGACAGACCTCGCTAAGAACAGAAAAAAAGCTAGACATTGCCATAGAAAAGTCCACCTTTTATCATGTTATATTACCATGCAACAAAGCTTAGTTACGACGCTGTTTTAGTAAATGATAAATATTTTAAATGTAAATGACAAATTGTACCACTAATAATGCCTCATCTGCAAAATACTAAAAACAAACGCCAACATTGCATTTACATCTTTTTATTTGTCGTTATTTCTCAGGACATACATGTATACATACATATGTATGTATATATGTGTTAGCATTAGGCATTTTTATTTTCCTGTATCGATACTAAATCCAATGCTGAAAACTGGAAAACGTTTTGGAGGCTTGCCTTCAGGATTTCCGTGTCCATGATGATGATGGTGATGATGAGAATCCTCATTTTCACCAGATTGGTCCTGTTCAGATGGAGGTGCTGGCTCTAAGTCCGATTCAGATTGTTCTTCACTAGGCTGTAGTCTATGGGGAAATAAGGGACGTCTGCCGGGTCTTCCTGGTCCTTCAGGCCTTGGTGGCCGAGGCTCATCAGAAGGCGGTGATTCGGGGTCAGCTGAGGGTTCTTCTACATCAGATTGTGGTTCTTCCGAATCAGATGATGGTCCTTCCGAATCAGATGATGGTCCTTCAGAGTCAGATTGTGGTTCCTCAGAATCAGATTGTTGCTCCTCAGAATCAGATTGTGGTACAGATACTTCAGCATCGGAGACTTCAGGTTGACTAGCGTCATCATCCTGCAGAAAATTTTGAGGAAATAAATACATATATGTACATACATACATATGTATGCATATTAGTGGAAGAAAATAATGTAATTTTTAATTAGTTTTACTTGAGCTTGGGTGAAGGCCAAAAGAGCCAATACTACAGTAATTGCAAAAAGTAACTTCATGTTTGAAGATTAATAGTTGAATTGAATTTCATCGGGTTTATATACCATCGTTGCCGAGCTTGTTACAAAGTGTCGTTGTTAATTAAGTAAATATTGATAGAATTAGCATTGATGAAAAATTATTTAAATACATTTTGCACATGATGGTTACTGTTTATTCAGTTGCAACTTTTTCTCGCAACTGTTAAATTTTTTTTAGTTTTAAATGTCGCCACGAAATTGTAATCGGGGTAGTGTTGCACCCAGGGATCTTTTGAAATGTATTATGTATACACCCAATATACATATATGTGGCAATAAATAATAATGGCTTAAGTTGACATAAGTGCTTTTTCATTTTATTAAATATTCTTATTCCCTTCTTCAATCTAGAAAAGATGTGATATCTTCTAAGCGGTTGGACCGATTTTCTTAAAACATAGCTAAGAACCCTCTCGATCAAGTCACCTTTCAAACAGAAAAAACTAAATCAATATCCGGCCAGGTGTTTGGTCTGTACATGGAAACATTTTATGTAAAAACTGAACACAAAAAGAGACAAAACCCTTAATATCTCAAAACAAGAAATTTCGAGTTAAGCCATTATTATTTATTGCCACAGATAGATAAACATAAAGCTAACATAGTAACAAGTAAATACACTAATAGGGAATTTACACCTGCAGCAAACTTAACAGATCTCAGTTAAAATCTTTATCACAATCTATATGGTTTGCACCAAGTTTTTTTTGGACATTTAGCAAAGTTTTAATATCCAAAACGAAAATCATTGATAGCAATTTTCCTTAAACTACAAGCAAACAACTGCAACATAGCTAATTCACACACCTTCTTAAGTATACCGGCTTATTTTTATAGGGCATTTACATTGTCTCGAAATCTAGTACTTACTAGATTTCCCACACAAAACAAAAATCTATTTTGTCAGTTGATTTGTAGGGAATCTACTAAAAATCTAATATTTTCATTTATTTTTTACTACCCTGTACAACATAATTTGTACAGAAGGTGGGTGAATTAGCTACGCTCTACATAATTTTCTATTGAAGGC
This sequence comes from Nowickia ferox, assembly GCA_936439885.1. Taxonomy (NCBI): domain Eukaryota; kingdom Metazoa; phylum Arthropoda; class Insecta; order Diptera; family Tachinidae; genus Nowickia; species Nowickia ferox. The sequence goes on from OW387027.1 coordinate 85,775,777, forward strand.
GTGTGAATGATCTAAGCCGGCATTTTTTTCGTTACAATTTGAGACTAAATTTCAGACAAATGATTTTGTCTCGGATACAAATGTAATAGGCCATTTACATTGTCTAAAAATCTAGTACTTTCGAGATTCCGAATTAAATCTGGTTGCTTTTTACTAGATTCCCCATACAAGACAGAATCTAATTTTTCAATAGATTTGTAGGAAATCTACTAAAAATCTAATATTTTTATTTATTTTTTACTAGCCTGTTCAACATAATTTATATATAAGGTGAGTGAATTAGCTACGCTCTTCACAACTTTCTGTTGGAGGTGTGTGAATGAGCTAAGTCGGCATTTTTTTCGTTAAAATTCAAGACAAAATTTCAAACAAAGTATTTTGTCTCAGATACAAAATCTTGGAAACAGTCAAAAAGCTTAGTGTAAACGATGTAGATTTCGTTAAGGATTTCTAATCAAATATACTAGATTTCGAGACAATGTAAATGCAGTATAAGTGCAGTATAATCAAAATCTAATATTTTTATTTATTTTTTACTACCCTGTACAACATATTTGTAAAAAAGATGAGTGAATTAGCTGCGGTCTGTTTAAAAAGTTTGTGAATTAGCTACATTGCAGGTGTTTGGACATTTTCCAGTTAATGGGTAAACGGTAGAGATTTTCATAAAGATTTTAATTAAAATCTGCTAGATTTTGTTTGAGGTGTAAATTGCCTATTAGTGCAATTTTGAAGAAGAAAAAAACATGGTTGTATCAGTAGGTTCTACTAGATTTTAAGTAGATTTCGGCAAAATCTAGTGACGAAGTAGGTTTTGTTTTGCATGGGAATCCTACTAAATTTCATCTGAAATCTAGTAAGTACTAGATTTTGTTCAAATGTAAACGAATTACATATAGGTTAGGTTAGGGAGGGTGGTGTTCGGAGACCCAATTTTTTTGGTATTGCGTTAAAGTGACGTCTATTGGGAATTGGGACAACCCTTCAAGTTCCACCAGATTTGGAATGTGTGGGTTTACCCCTACTCTCTTACAAACTCAGGCTCAGGCGCAGGATAGAGGATGAAACAAATAGAAGGTGGGTCACAAAAAATGATTGCGTGATCACAAGGCAGTTATGGACTCATCTAAATAGGAAAAATACGGCTTCTTTAATTTTGAAGAATAGGAAACAGATCTCGATTCTAGTGTCCCTGCTAACCGGACACTGTCTCATAGGTAGGCATGCACAAAGGTTAAAGGTTGAACACAATGATTTTTGCCGTAGCTGCCAGGATATCGATGAAGAGGAAAGTGTAAAACATTTTCTTTGTCACTGTCCTGGACTTGCAAGAAAGAGAATGGCCACAATGGGAGCTCTTAAGTTCAGGGAACTTTCTGACGTTGCTAGTGTTAAATTGCAACGTATTAGTAGCTTTATATTTAGCTCTGGTTGGTTCGACGGTGGGGACTCCGCATAAGCAAAGTCTCCATGGTATCACAGTGGACCAAAACGGTCTAAGTGAGTCCGGGCTTCTGACCGCCACCCCTACCTAACCTAACCTAAAGTGACGTCTATGTCGTCGACAACTGGAATAAGGGTGATTGTTTATATTTCAAACTCGCACGAAGAAAATGTACCGGCTGTTTCGTGCAAGAAGAAGAACATTACTCTTACTTACAAAACATCTCTCATTTACCCAATTTCGAGTACGGAGATCCCGCGGTATCCCAATGTAGAGTAAAGAAACACACCTAATTAACAATTACCAATTGAACAAAATTTTACTTCGGAGATTTAAAAATTAACCAAAAATCGTAGCAGTATCAAATTTATTCCAAATTATTTATTGAGCATTTATTTTTTAAGCACTTTCATAAAACATGATATAATATATTTTTAATACAAAATAGCAAAACATACACTCATACACACTATATGTCTACAAATAAATTAAATAAATACTTGTATTAAGTTATACAAAAATCATGAAGAAATGCATTCATTAAAAAACTAAATTATTTATGTAATTAAAAAATTTATGTATTTCGTGACATAAATTTTGAATGAAATATTTATAAAGAAGGAAGCCAATGAAAACGAAGCAATTTGTATAAACATACATAAAAATTGCGAAACATGATGAAATTACTTTTTCTTTTTGCCCTGGCCAGTGGATTCGGTTATACCAGTTAAAGATGTGAGTTCTTTTTTGAGAGCTAAAAGCACTTCAACTTCCGGTTTCCAAACGGAGGCATCAGAAGATGCTTTTAAAATGCGTACTTTTTCTGCTTGTTTTGCAATCTTATCCTCTATTTTCTTAACCGTGCTGCTTTCAACTGGTGTTGGTGGTGTAGAGGGCGACGTAGCTGCCTGAGCTACCGCTAACCGTTTTTTTAAATCCAAAAGTTTGTTAACTTCCGGTTGCCAAACGGTTTTGTCTTTTGTTGCAGCTTTAAGTTGACGTACTTTATCCCCTTGTGCCTGTATGGCAGCTTCAAGTTCTTTCACGCTATTGAGCGCACTGCCATTTTGTTTAGTTTCAGTTTTTGAAGTTGCCTGCTTGGCTTGAGCTTCGGCGAAAAGCTTTTTCAAGTCCAGTAGCTTATTTACTTCAGGTTGCCAAACAGCTTTGTCTTTTGTTGAGGCCTTAAGTTGTCTAACCTTGTCGCCCTGTTCTTGGATGGTCTTTTCTAAGTCGTTAATTGTGGCAGCACTATCTTGAGAATCTGAAGAACTTAACACCTGGGGACCAGCATATTTCTTTTTCATTTCGTCAATAAAGCTCTGTTCCAATTTAGCGAACAGAGGCGCTGGTTTGCCAATCTTATGCCCAGATGGTAACAATATTGTGATAAATGGTTTCCTAAACGATAAAAATATAAGTAATACAACTTAAGATTTGAATGAAAAGTATGGTGTTATAATAAAATGTTGCTTTTGCGTTATTTTAAATTTAAAAGGTAACAAAATGTGAAGCACTTACTCAGCATTTAAGTATGTCTGCTTGGCGTTCAATTGCTCAAACATGGTTCTAGCTATTGTTGGCATATATGGGAAAATAAGGTTGGCCAAGAGGCAAGCAATGTTGCAGCATAATCCTATAACTGTAGCAGCTCTAGACTTCTGTTCATCGTTGCCCTTAAGCAAAACCCAGGGTTGTTGTGACTGCATGTAGCCATTGCCGTGTCGTGATATCGAAAGCATGTGCCTGATGCCATCACGTAAACGAGCCTTTTCCAGCGAGTTTATATAACCGCGCAGTTCACGATTGATCAGTGCCAGCAAAATATGTTCGTCATTGGTAAGATTCATAGGAGGCACTATGCCCTCAAAGTTCTTTTCACAAAAAACTAAGGAACGGTTAATAAAGTTGCCCAAATTGTTAAGTAACTCAGAATTGTTACGAGCAGCCAAATCATTCCAGCTAAAACTAGAATCCTGACCTTCCGGACGAGCTGAAGCCAAATAGAAACGCCACACATCGGCCGGGATGCCAGTGTCCTAAATGATAGTATGTTTAGCATATATAAACAGTTCATACACTCATGGCAAGGGTAATTTCATTTTACCTGAGCATCATTACCAAACACTCCCATACTGCGACTTTTACTAAACTTTCCATCTTCATAATTCAAATATTCGGTAGCCATAATATGTGACACTAAAGTGCTGCCCTTGTTAATGGCCAGCAATGCACTGGGCCACACAACCGAATGGAATGGCACATTATCTTTAGCCATAAATTGGAAAAGTTCAACGTCCACGCCCTTTTCAGGTTGCCACCATCTTCTAAACTCTTTGGAGTAACGTTTTGTCATGGAAACATAACCGAATGGTGCATCAAACCAAACATAAAATACTTTATCTTCGAATCCCTTGTGTGGCACAGGAATGCCCCATTTCAAGTCACGTGTAATGCAACGTGGCTTAAGGCCTTCACGTAACCAAGCTCGCGTTATAACGCGCGCATTATTCGTCCAACCCTGCTCAACTTGGTCCACCCATTCACGCAGTCTATTTTCGATTTTTGGCAAGTCTAGGAAAAGTTGTTCGGAAGATCGTACAACAGGCGCTGTGTTGCATACTTTGCAACGAGGACGTATAAGTTCGGTAGCATTCACCAGCTTCCCGCATTTGTCACACTGGTCTCCACGAGCATCTTCGTATCCACAGCCTGGATGAGGACAAGTTCCCTCAACAAAGCTTTATGTGAAATTTAAACGAATATAGTAAAATAACTAACTCATAGATTTATAATTACACTTACCGATCAGCCAAGAAACGATCACACTTCTGACACAATAACTGTTCAACACTTTCAGTTAGTATATAACCATTATCGTAAACATCTTTAAACGCTTCTTGCACAATTCTAATGAAAATTTATTATCTGATAAATGTATTTAGTTACTAAAAATGCATTAAAAACTTACTCGGTTTGCTCTTGAGTTGTTGTACGACCAAAATAATCGAAACCAATGCCAAACCAACGATATATGCCGTTGTGTAGTTCAAAGTACTTGTCGCAAATTTCCCGCGGCGTCAGATTTTCTGCAAGAGCTTTATTTTCAGTTGCTGTGCCATATTCATCGGTTCCGGATATGTAAAGTGTGTTGTAGCCCACTGCACGTGAGTATCTTTAAAGGAAACAAGTAAGAGTTCTATATTCGACTATTACTCGACTAAAGAATTTGACTCAACGATTTTATTTTCGATATTAGTGGCAAAAGTTGCGTTTAAGAAATTTTTGGCATTATTAATAAATATTTTTTTTGTTTTTAAAAGAAATGAAGAGAAATTCAACAGAGGTCAGTCAGCCCTTTCCTTAACAATAAAAACAATAACATACAAATGATGACAATGGCAAGACTGTTGCAAATTTAGATATGGTAAAACTGAGCTTTCATTACAAAAAAGCTTTCAGCAAACTAATATAATAGGATGAATCTAAACAATTCACATATTTCATTTGCACTGAAGACTTGAGTATATAAAGCAGAAATATACATCATACAGGGGACCAGACACAAAGAATGATGAAAAAGATGATGAAGGTGTGTGTAGTGACCTTCGAAAACAGCTGGTTGTTCCGTTATACTCGTGTTTGACAGAATATCTACGTTATTGTTATTGTGTTATTTGTTCCTTAATAATTATCCTAGTATTTTATAAGGACTGCATTTTGAGCAATAACACATTTTAGAAGTCTAGGAATGGATTCCATTATTTTTTGTTTGTAAAATATGAAAAAATTTTCCTCCATTCCTCCTCTAAAGACCCTATGAGGTCGTTAACATTGGAAATTCTGTGTTTTCTCACTTCAATCTGTAGCTTATGCCACAAATTTTCAATTATATTAAAATCTGGAGGTTATGGTGGGTTTTTGATGATCCTTGGGAAGTTATACAACAGTCATTCTCTTACTATTACAGCGGAATGTTTAGGGTCGTTGTCCTGGTTGAAGGACAGCGTATTCCTTATGCCCTATTTTTCTGTATTCTGCTTCTGATTATTTTTTCAAATTATTAAATTTTGAAATTTATCCATAGTCTTTAGGATACTTAACTTCGAGCCAAAAATAATAAATTTTGACTCATCTATAAAGAAAACAATTTTCGAAAATTTAATATTTTTAACCAAATAGTTGTGGGCGAATTCGAATCTTGGTTTTTATAAGGTTTTTTTTTTGGAAGCAATTCTTCAGCTGTGGTATGATTTGGCCATTTCCACTGTGAGATAAAAAATTAATATTTTTAGAGCTATGCTCTTTATGCCACGACACGGAAGCAAGGACGTAGTTTTCGTAACAAAAATAATCAACACTATTACAGTTATAAATTTACGGCCTGGCCCACGATGTCGACAAGAAAATTTCTTTCGCTTACTTAAATTGAAAACAAAAACAAATTCTCCTGTTTTGTTTTTTTTTCATATAAGTAAGCGAAAGAAACTTTCTTGTCGATATCGTGGTCCAGGCCGTTATCTTGTTCTTTTACTTAAAAGCATGGTACGAAAATAAACGAAACAAATTGTTTGATTTTGTTTCGTTCTTTGAAGTGAGTGAAACAAAAGCAATGAGAACGATTGAATTATATTTTTTGCATTGTTTTTATACATGAGCACAAACAATGCCTTAATTTAATGGGAACTAAATGGAAACGTTTTCAAATATTTGCGGCGAATTTGACATCATCATATAATGGGCCTTATCGTGGTTGGCGTATTTCGACTTCAACTACGAAAAATTTTATTTTACTTTTTTTATATCTTTGTTTATAACTTTGCAATAAACTTCGTTCGAGATACATTTGTTGATTCCACATGAATATGAAGTTTCGTTTTTACAATTTTCTAGCATTCTAACTCGGTTTTGTCTTAAATCGACTTATGCTGGGGATGTACTCTGTAATTCGAAACGAATCACTCAAACAACTCACAAACACTCAAATTCGAAAGCAGTTTCTCTCGTTTCGAAATACAGAGTATGCTCACTGTTTCCACATTTCCATAAATATTCGTACAGCTCGAATTATAATTAGTATAATTTTAGTATCACTTACCTCGCAAAAATATCAGCCGATAGAACACACCCAATGATGTTACCCAAATGTGGCACATTATTCACATACGGAAGAGCAGAAGTGACTAGCACATTGCGTTCTCCAGCTTTGGGAAGTATTGTACGGGGTTCCTTACGATCTGCAGCTGGTACATAGACATAGTTGCTCTTAGCCAAACTAACTTCTTCCTCAGTTATAGTATCGGCCAAGGTTGAGCCAGTATCAGCCAAGACATTGCCAGCTTCCGATAAGGAAGCAGGCATTTTGAGTGGAACATGATAGAGACCTCCATACAAATTAGAGTTTTGCAAGGCGTTAAAAGTCAAATCTTTCAAAGGATGCAACTCCAATATTGATTTTATTTCTGGCATGCCACCAATTTTGCGATACCACATTAAAAGACTTTCAATTTTTTGCGCCCCTTTTAAAGTGCCATCCGGTGCGAGCAGGGACCAAACTGAAAGATCAGCTGCAGTCAGTTTGTCGCCAGTTAAAAATGGAGTTTTTGATAGTTGCTCTTCCAGCTTTTTAACTAAAGCATTAAGAACAGGAACTGCATTAGGATTGGCACGATGACCATGCCCCATGTGATGCACCAAGGCTGGAGTCAATAATGTAGAAGACCATTCAAGCCACTGCATAAAAAAGATAATATATACATTTAAATAACCTTCAACAAGGTCAATAAGCACAAAAATAAATCATTTAGTTCTTTAATTTAGCTGAAATATACCCCATCTCTTAATTGGCCTTCATCGGGGAAGAGATATTTTGCTACCGCGTCTGTTGAGAACAATTTCAATCCATTGTCCAATTCTAATGTTGGCAAAATTAATAAACCTTTAGATTGAATATCTGAAAAATAGAAAAGAATCTTTTACTGCAAACAACTCATAGGTTCGGCATGTTACTATTGAAATATACAAAAAATTTAAAGCTTATTGGACAGAAAAGCAATTTTGCTTCTATTAAACCACCGTGTCACAAAACTGTTTACCCAAACCAATCACAAACAACCACTATACTTACGCACCATTAAGGTTAACTTTTTCTACCGACACCTCACGTTTTGCAAACTTGGCCAAGATTTGTAATTTCAGACCAAGCGGATTCCCCTCATTAGTATATACTTTCATTTTTTGCTTTGAATTGACCACTGACTGAAACTAGGAGTTTTATTAATCAAATTTAATAAATAACGTGGCAAAAGGGGTTAAAATGTCTTTGTTGTTATATTTTTCGCCAACCTGCAATCACCTGCGTTGTAAAATGATTTTAATTAAAAGTTTGGAAGAGTGAATAACAAAATGTCAAAAATGTTGATAGCCCAATAAAAATTACTTTGAGCCCATTTACACTTACATTCTCTTTTGGAGTCCCTTCTTAAGCACTCGTGCATTTACATTATGATTGTTTTGTCGCAACAGTCAGGGGACTTTTTGATATGTATTCTATTCCATTCGTTCATTCGTACCAGTGTTGCTATGAAGTAACTAATGGTTTATTGGGGAAATCTAGAAAAAATATGTTCATATGATTTCAGTTCTTTTAATTTACCACCTAAATACAACAATTCGATTTCTGTTCTTACCTTGTACATAATAATAATTTTTATACCATAACTGCTTATTTAATGCATGTTATACAAATTGGCATAAAAGGCAATACTGCTTGGACATAGCATAACAAAAATAAGTAAGAGAGAAGAGTTAAAATTGTCGCTTCAATTCTCATTGCGTGCGACTTTTACTACCTCGCAAGTTAAGCACATGTCATTGTCAAATGATTCTAATCATGGAACAATTATACTAGGTACCACCAGAACTAAAACAAAATTACAACACAAAAAGACACGTATTTATTTGGCAGAAACAAACATAAATATGTCAAAAACAGACGTCATTCAGTGTTGCCCTTCTGTGTGTAATTACTCGTAGCCATTTGTTTTTAACCGACTTCAAAAAAGCAGGACGATGTCAATTTGTTTGTGTTTTTTTTTTGACATTGTAACTTCATAACTCGGTACATTAAAAAAAGTGTAAAAATTACTTTCTGTCTGAGAGGGTATAACTTGCAATTGGTCTCATTGTAAGAAAAGTGGGATACGCCCACAATTTTTTTTTTTGATTTTAGATATTCTTTTCATTTGATTGCTGCAAAACCTAACAAACACGTTTTGTTCTTGTAATTACATAATTTAAAATTTAAACAATGGGTGGGGCTATGCCCATTAAAATTTATTATCATACTCCACATGGTTCTATTTATTGATTTTTAGGAATCTTGCCACACACATTGAGCTCTATAATAGACACAATATTCCAATAATAAATTGGTGTTCACGCCTAATTAAATTTAATTTTTTATGTCACCTATTTTTACAAAACGAAGCACACCCTGAGCTCTAAAAACACACAATCTTGCATTTTAAAAAATGGCCAGAGGCACACCCATTAAAATTTAATTCTTAATTCATGAAATTTATTTTGTTTCAAACAGTTTACTTCCAGTTTGGTCCCATAAACTTGTTTGGAAAATGTTATATCAGAGCTTTGCATTGAAGTTGGTTTTTTTTGGGAGAATTATTGTTATGTAAGTATTTTAATTTACGTTGCTTCTTTTAACGAATTTACATGTACTGCATATCGACAATGGTTTAAATTGCCTACGCAGAAGAAATTTTAAGCACCAACAAATTATGCAATTCTATCTTTTGTTTTTCAGACGACGAAAGTATATATATTTGCTGAAGTTTTCTTTCGAAACTTTACAGTTTCCAGCTTATTTGGCTTAAGTTTATTATATAAATACTTAATTGCATTAATTTACTATCTTTTATATATGAAACTCATGGTTCATTCTCTGGTATGTTGTCACCAGTGAAAAGCGGCAACACTGAAATGCAGAAAAAACTCTACCAGATGTATAAGAACACGAATTATAATCGGCTTAATGCAGAGGAGGGATTTCATATGTATATGTATTTCATACATTTGCATATGTTTCATAATTATTTTAAGCTTTTTATAAGTTATTAACGATTAAAAATCTCCATAGAGATCATATCTAATGTTATACAGCGAAAAGGGTGGGTTATTAGATATATCGATGACATAGCAAAGAGGAATCTGTATAACATTCCTATAAAACTTCTACTCACAATATGAAGATCTGGTAGCTCTGGCATTATGGCTAGCATACCTAGTTCAATTTAAAGATGGTGGTGATAACACAGCTGATGTATTTCAAATTCAAACGATGCCTATGATTGAAAAGAGATACATGTTGTTGTTGTAAACTTAAAATTGTTGTTCATCGAACACCACCTGTAAACTGCATCCTTTTGGTATTTAGTTGTGTTCTGTGATTTAGTTTGCGCCGCGTTTTCAACAAGTACACATTCGTTTTTCACAACTAGCATTAAAAGTTAATTAAATTATTGAAAGTTTATACATAAGTTTTTTAAATAAGTAGAATTGAAACATTGAAAAGATATACGTAATTCCATTGGCAGTAAATCAATGACAATAAAATACGTGTGTTATAAAACATTAACAAGTGAAATCGTCTTAAAGGTTAGCCAGGAAGCCTATGCAAATTAAACACTTATTGGTGCATGAACATTAGCCTAAGCATAAATGCAATCGTATATCATATAATAAAACAATAATTTATTATGAAATTTAAGTATTTATTTCCATTGAAAAGTTTATCAGCAAACAAAAATTAATACAATAGAAATGTATCTGGGTGAAAAAAAGAACGATAAAAATGCGCCAAAAATCAGCAAAAGCAAGGAGGATGCAAGAGAAAAAGAAAAGACAGTTTCAAATGAAATGTTATAGTACTGTGCTACCACAGCAACTGTGTTACCTTATTAATTGTTCGAAATAGTACTGCCAGGTTTATTTAAAGAGGAAATGGATCAATTATAATCAGCAACACTAACGGTAATTAGCATCCTCTTGCATTGGCTTGGACGCACTAATAACCTGTGCAGTTGCTAGAATTTAAAAGTTAAAATAAAATTGTGTTAACCTATATTATTATTAAAATCTTAAAAGTTATTAAAGTAATGTCGTCGAAATTAAGTGAAGAAATAGTGCAGAAAGTGTGTCTAATAAATTAAATATGAAGTGCTTTATGGCTATAAAAATAATTTTTTTATCATTATGTTTGCATAAAAGCAGATGCAATTTAAAATTTTATTATAGCAGAGAAAAAAATTATGGTGTATTTTCTCCATATATTATTATTAAAGAAAAAGCAATTTAAAATATTAGAGCAATTAAAATAAAATCAAAATCAAGTGTGCTTAATTTTAAAAGAAATATGTATGTATGCAGTGTTGTTGTAAAGAGTTATATTAGTGAAAAATGGCGCTAAAATATAAGAATCCAGCGGAAGAAAATGCAAGATATAAAAATAATGTAATGTAAGGTAAGCTTTTTTGATAAGATAACCTTAATTGCCTTGCTCACGATGTCGACAAGAAATTTTCTTTCGCTTATTTATATTGAAAACAAAAACAAATTTTCTAATTTTTAATCGTGAGGGCGGAAGTAAAGTTCTCTCTCTAACAATTGATTTTAAATTACTTTGTCATTTACAGAACAATTTTCAAAATTCAAGTTTGGAAAAGTGAAGAAACAATATATCGTCGGGTGGTTACTGTTTTGTGGCATCAATAATGTATTTTTAATATCAAAAATATTTATAGAACGGTGCTGTAACTCAGACAATGCGTGCGTTCTCTTTTTTGGTCCACATGAATTTACATTATGACTTTTTTGTCACAACACTCAGTGGATTTTTTCATATTTGATTGATTTGTGGTTTTTATTATTCCGTTGGTAACAGTGTTGCTATAAAGTAGCTAATTATTTGCTTGGAAATGTAGAATTAACACGTCCATTTGTAGTTTTACTCTTTAAATTTATAATTAAAATTCAATAGTTCTTTTTCTCTTCTTACTTTACATAACGTTTTATTTCACGAATGCTATAAAAAAAATATCCTGAAGAAGTTAACCAAAGGTTAACGAAATATCGAAGTACTAAAATAATAATAAACATTGACGTAAAGCTCAAAAATTAGTTTAATTGAATATATTGAAAAAGGTCGAAAAATTAGATAAAAGAATTTGATAATCCTATATCCAAGTAATTTCTAATTTTAACAAGTACATATAAAAAATTAAACAAATTATTCAAGTACAAAATCAAAAACATGGTAATCCGTCGTAGTAAAGCTTATCGGAGTGTTACTGTAATTCTTTGCTAAGTATGGCAAGCATGTCAATTAAACATCTGTTGTTATTTACATTTTACCCACAATTTACATGCTTGGTGTTTTCATATAATTATTATCTCTTAAAATTAAATAAACGGGAAATTAATATTTTGCAAAATGGGTGAACGTAAGGGGCAAAATAAATACTATCCGCCTGATTATGATCCGAAAAAAGGTGGTCTAAATAAATTCCGAGGCACTCATGCTCTGCGGGAACGTGCCAGGAAAATTCACTTGGGCATAATAATCATCAGATTCGAAATGCCTTATAATATTTGGTGCGATGGCTGCAAGAACCACATTGGAATGGGCGTACGTTATAATGCTGAAAAGACAAAAGTGGGAATGTACTATTCGACTCCCATTTATAAATTTCGCATGAAATGTCACTTATGTGACAATCACTTTGAAATCCAAACGGATCCAGGCAATTTAGATTATGTGATATTATCGGGTGCTAGAAGGCAGGAAAATCGTTGGGATCCAACTCAAAATGAACAAGTTGTGCCGGAAACAAAAGAAGCACAAAAGCGTTTATTCGACGACGCTATGTACAAACTGGAGCACCAAGCTAAAGACCAGAAAACCGGTGATCAAGTAAAGCCGTTTTTAGAAAAGCTCATGGAAAGAAATAATACTGTGTGGAATGATTGCTATGAAGCCAACTGCAAGTTAAGAGCAGAATTTAGGGTAAGTGCTATTAATTTATACATTTGAAGTTGCCCGCACTTGAAATGTCCACTATGATAGTTAAATGTTATCCAATTATCCAATACGAAACGAAAATGTAATCTGCAATTTTAATGAAAAAAAAAAACAAAAAGGTTTGAATGATTTTATTGGCATATTGATAAAGTATTGAGTGTGCTTACTTGTTTACTCAAAAACTATTTTTACTAAAAGCCTTGGAGTTTGGTTATTAGATTTGTTCCAATTGATTTATAATAAGATAAATGGACATACGAATACTTTGAAGACATAAACTCTTTAATTCCAGACAAAGAAACATGAATTGAAAGCATTAAAGGAGCTTGATGAGAAACTTTTGGCTAAAAGTAGTTTGGATATAGCACTTTTGCCAGAGAGTCAACAAGATCGCCAAATGGCCTCTCTTATGAAACTTCAAAGTAAATCTGCACAGGAAAGGGAAGAGGAAAAACGTATAGACATACTCCTGCAACCAGCAATACCAGGAGCCACTCAAACCACATTTGGCGGTCTTAAACGCCAAAAAGCACTGAGTTCTCAATTAGACTACAAACAACTGGGCATTAAAAGAAAAACCAACGAAACACAGTTAAACTTTGCGAGTCAAGAGAATGAACAAAAAATTGAAAAAAGAAAGGAACAAGAAGACAAATGCATACATAAAGATAAATCAAAAATAGAAATAGATGATGCAATTACCTCTCCAAACAACACGAATGCTTGTTTAATAAATTTACCTAAAAGTTTAGCTCTAGTCTGTGATTATGCCAGTTCCAATTCGCCAACATCATCCTTATCTACAGGCGTATCAGACAATGAAGAAAATTAATTTGTTACAAATTTTATTTTTATTATTATTATGAAGTGAAATAATAGAATAAATATAAAAAGATACAGTGAGTGGAGTTATGAAACAAATGCTTATACGCCTTCTTCTGTAGCAAAACTAGATTCTTCATCGCGATACAATATATCCAATGCACGAGTGCTCCATTCCACATAAGCTTCTTTTTTTAAAGATTCATTAAGTCTGAAAATAAACACACATTTTTAATATATTAAAAAAACTTTGAAAATATACATAAATAAAAACAAAAATATCAATATGTTTTTATTTTGCAAGTCTTATTTTCACAAAAACCTCTTACAAACTTTGAAAGCTTTATACTCAAATTTAATAAGGTCGACAAAGATCATAAAGAACGTTTGGAAACGTGGCGATAGGTGGCACAGGTTCGTTAGTACTACCAAAGGGTAGTAAGACCATACTCAGTTTGGCGATTTTGGCGACAATTTTTTATGGGTCTCCAAAGATTTCGAAAATCAGTGTTATTAATTATTAATATGAAATGTCTTTTACTCACATAACTTCAATTTGGGTTAATTTATTAAAATACACATTTCGATCCAATTCCGCTCTTAACGTTCTATCAGTCAACTGATCTTTTGTTTCCTGCAGCACACTTAAACTTGAAGGCGAAACAGTTCTCTCATCGTTTAGTTTATAATTTTTGGGCGTTTTTATAGTATTCAATTTGCCCGTAGATGCTTTCTTAGAACCGGGCCCAGCACCCAACGTCTGCACTCGTGGTTTTCTTATAGGCTTGGGTGGATTTGGTGCTGCTGCAGCTAAGGTAGCTGGTACTTTTAAATTTTCCTTGTCGGTCGCATGTGTATCGAAGAACTTCTTAAACCACTGCAAAAATTCAAAATTATCTTGGAATTTTCCCTTCAGCAAGCGGTCAATTGGTACGCACTTATCGAAATTAAGTTTTGTAAATGCAGCCTGAAATATCTTTAAATTGTGAAGGAATTCGTGTTCCATTTTTGCATTGCATTTGACTTTTTTCAAACCCACTGTGTTGGGAAATAACATATCCATCATTTGGCAATAAGCCACTCCTAAAATGTCAACAAAAGGATAACAAAATGTTCAACGTGCTCTTAATGTATCCACTTATGTATGTATATTATTACCAGAGCACAGCTCTTCAATTTTTTTATATTGCCCGCCTACGGTGCTATTTACCCACTCCAACATGTTGTGGCGAGACATTTTCTCTATTTTGGCATTGGTAAGTGCAACTGTTGGTTTTAAATCTGGCATTTTTTATTTTATTAAACAATTTTTTAACTTGCAACAATTTCTTCAAATTTTTTTAATGTAATTTAATTATACCCAGTTTAAATTTTTAATGCCGTGGTGGCTGAATTGCAATTGAATCTATTGTAACGGTATCATAAAAGTCAAAATACAATACAGTAAATGTTGTTTTTTTAATACTTTGCTGTTATTTGTGCTTTCTTTCTTTCGCAATAGGGCATAAGTTCACACTACACAAGTCTTACTGCTAAGCTTAGTCTTGTTTTAGACTCAGCAGTTTTTTTTAGAAGCAGTTCTCTTGTAATCTCTTTTAAAACTGATCGTTTGTTATGCTGCAGCAAATGAAATAACAAAAGAGAATTGAAGTAACTTTTAGGTACAAGCAAGTCAGTACCCCTCTTCTGTTTCCTTTCCCCTCTCTCCCATAAATTCAGACTGCTTCAAGACAAACTGCCGAGTCTAAAACATGAGTTATCACTTTTTCTTATTTGAACTTTCATCGGCGTCACCACAATGCAGGTCTTAGACCCCTTTTAGACACATAAAGTTTACTTTGCAAAGTCTTATTAATTCTGCTGGGCGAATGACAGCGGTAGGGATACTTTCTCTTTCTCCCAGCTGAATTAAGACTTTGCAAAGTAAATTTTGCGTGTCTAAAAGGGGTGTTATTTTTGAGCTCATTTTTATCCCTTTCAGACACAGAAATTTTACTTTGCAAAGTCTTAATTCAGCAGGTGTAGAAAGACGGAAAGAGATAGTATTCCTCCTTCTGAATTAAGACTTTGCAAGTTAACTTTGCGTGTCTAAAAGGGTAAAAGTTTACTTTGCAAAGTCTTAATTCAGATGAGAGAAAGACAGAAACTCCCTCCCTCTCTCCCTCTATCCCTCACCGAACCGAATTAAGACTTTGCAAAGTAAACTTTGCGTGTCAAAAAGGGGTACATGTATGCTTTTTTAGCATTACAAATGAGAAGTCAAACCTTATTGACAGTAAATAAAGCTGAGTACTCGTTTCGTTTTTCCTCGTCTCTCTCCTACAAACTCATCAGACCCCTTTTCCATACGCAAAGTTTACTTTGCAAAGTCTTATTTCAGCTGGGTGAAAGACACAAGTAGTAGTACAGTCTCTTTCTCTTCCGCCCGGCTGATTACCAGCTGTTAATGCCAAATTGAGTAATTTGAACCAAAATGTCAAAATTAGCTTAGAAATCTTCTGACAGATTGGTTTTGTAGCATAGCAAACTACACGTTGTTTTTGGTGTAGTTGTATTGTTGTAGTGATAAGGTCACCTGATACTTAATTCGCTTTGATAGTAAGTAAGCATAAATTTACTATGAGTATTTATGCGACTACATACACATGAGTATATCGATGACTCAATATAAGAAAGGCGTGATTGGAATTTTTTATATTTTACAGGAGAAAGAAATACTGAATAAGAAGAACTAAAGCATTTACATACAAGAATAATTTTGTAAGTGACCATAAAGCTGTTATTTTTAATTGTTACTTGGCTCTTTATCTTAATAATGGACCCAATTGGGTCTCCGAGTGGAGGTGTGTTGCAACGCCACCCTTCCTACTTAGTTCCTTAAAGAGGAGATTTAATTATACGTTGGCTATCAGAAAACGTTAAAAACGCGATTTGGAAAAAAAAATCGAGATGCGCCTTTTTGATATTAAGCCATCGATGTACAGGAGGAGTGCATTATTTGCACACACTTTCATAAAAGTGAGTCGGTAAAACGGTAAAATGGTAGCGGTGTTCAACAGATTGCATGACAGAGATATAATTCTCCAAAGCGCTAATAATATTTCTAAGCAAATACGAGTATATAATAGAAATATGTACATATGTATATCACTCTACACATTACAAAATATCAGTTCATTAAGGATTTATGTATACATTATACCTCCATTCCATTTCATATACATGTCATGCAATCAGCTGAACAGCTTTGAAGTTTCAGCGTGTTAAAAAATTTCACTTTTTGGCAGCTTTAAGAGTGTGCAAATAAAATACTGTTGCTGTAAATACTCATGTGTAGTCCAATAAATACTCAGAGTATTTTTATACTTATGTGTATGATTGTAGCGTATACAGTGTATACATTTTACTTGTCGGTTGTGCTACGTAAGAATTGTGTATTAATTTATAGTCATACATATGTACATATGTATGTACGTATTAAACTGAATGATGAGAATGTTTGCGTATTTTGAACTGTACGCATTAATGTATAGTTGTTTAACGGCAAATACTCAAAGAGTACTTCAAACGATACTTATGTTCATCTCTGGCATGCATATCGCATACTCATATGAATATCCGAACTGGGTAAAGGTTATACTCGTATAATATTTGGAATCATTACTTGTTATGTTATACATACATATGTATGTACATATACTTACATACATATGTATGTACATATATTGATTTTATCATGTTTGCTTTATTTTATTTTATGATACTTACCAACGTGACATTATGCCTAAAAATATATTGAGTTTTTAACAAATATGTACAATATACCAACAATATTCCAAAATTTTTATTTTTCATTAGCAAAAATTAAAAAAAAAAATAAACTTAACTGTGTTGTAGATCCCCTTTATAGTCTGAAATTTTCAGTACCTTTTCGACCTTTTTCACAAAACTAATAAAATCATCATACAATATGTTTGGTACTTCCATGGCCGCAAAATGCCCACCAACATTGTGATAAGTACTATGAATTAAGTTTTTATATTTAGCTTTCAATTGGAAATCCAAAAAGTGCATTATATCGTTTTTAAAACGAGCGCAACCTGTCGGTACATCGGTCGGCACACGTTGAAGTTGTAGGCCTCTTTGTTGGTGGGCAAAATGTTCCTTGTAAATCCGCTGTGAAGTAGTTATACAATTCGTTAAATGATAAATCATAATATTATCCAGGAGATCATCTAGCTGGAAGCGTTTTTTTAAGCCACCATCGGGCAAATGCAGATACGATGCATTAGTCCAAGTAGAGAATTTCTCCAGCATATAGGCAGCCAAACCAATAGGGTTATCTTGCAATGTTGTGCCAATTGTATCGGGTTTAGTGGCTTGTATATGCATATAAGCACTTTCTTCCATTAGGAATAGAAACTTGTATTTCATGGGGAAAAAGAAGTGTTCGTAGCCGTGGGGAGCAAAGTAACTGGGGAAAATGCTGGCTATAGCGCCTCTTAGCATTGCCTTAGGTGTGAGGACCGTGCACAAGTTGGAGTGGTAGCCAAGTACATTTTGTGGAAATAATGTTGCAATATGTGAGCCAATCATCGAGCCCCAATCGCCACCTTGAATAAAGAATTTCTTGTAACCAAGACGCATCATCAAATTGCGCATTATGACTGCCATTTGTGCGGGGCCAAGACCTTGTTTGGAGGTAGCCTGGAAAAAAAATATGAATGAAACTATGTGACCGCATTCTATAAAACAAAGTGAATTTTATATGGAAATTAAAAATAAATTTTCAAAGATTTCAAGAAATAGGACACAAATCTCGGTTTCAGTCATAGTCAGGCATGTACGAAAAGTTTAAGGATTGAATACAATGGCGTTTGCCGCAGCTGCCAAGACATTGATGAAGAAGAAAATGTATAATATACTTTCGGTCATTGGCCAGGATTAGTAAGAAAGAGAAAGGCAACCACGGGCACTCTTGAGTTTGGGGGACTTTCGGACGTTTTCAGGGTTATAATGCAACGTTTTAGTTAATTTTTATTTTGATATTTTTTATTTTTGATATTGAGCTTTAGTTTATTTGATGATGGGGGGGACTCCGCTTAAGCAGAGTGTTCGTGACATCACAATGGACTTGAATGATATATGTAAGTGAGTCCGGGATTATGACTGGCACCCTTACTTAGCTTAACTTAAACTAATATATTGTAGAGATGAATGCAGTTTCAAATTATAATTTAAGAAAGTTTTGCAGCAAATATCTTAGCTAAGTTTTTGCTGGCTAGATTTAAGTGTCTCTGTTAATGGATCGGAGATAATTCGAAAATTCGAAAGTTCGAAATAAGACACTCTTTTAAATTGAAGAAATAATCAATTTAAGAGAGAGAGAGAGAGAGAGAGAGAGTATGTCTAGACCAGCATTCTTGTGTTGATGTAAATGATCAATAAGCGTGATTGAAAAATTTTAGTTAAAACTTTTTTTCCCCTAATTTATTTCTTACCTGTGACCATGCATAGCCGGGTAAGCTTGGCACAACAACATCAAAAATGTATTTTTTGTGTTCGACTGAATCCATTTGATGCAACTTCCTAATCAGACTGTAAAATTCTCGTACTGAACCCGGCCAACCATGTAACAATAAGACCGGATAATGATGTTTGCCGAATGTATTTTCCTCGTAGGCCACTAAATGTAGGAAGTGCAAACGTAATCTGGAAATGAAAAAAATATGCATACACATAGTCAACAACAAGTAACAACAAGTAGTAGTAATTAAAAAAATCAAAAAATCCTACTGTGGACCAACTTTGAACCGTTAAATATCCTAAATGGTCATACGAAATTTGTGTAACACACCTAATCCTAGGGAGCATAAATGATTAGGCGATCACACATACATACATATGACTGAATGCAATCACATGATCGGTGCTCATCTCTTGTCAAAAACTCGGGAAAACTTTCCACATTTTGTATACCTGCGGGTCTACTCTGTAATTCGAAACGAAAGAAAAGACTTTCGAATTTACATGTTATTAAGATACAAATTCGAAAGTATTTTCTTTCGTTTCGAATTACAGAGTAGACCCCTGTATAAAGACCATTTTACCAAGTATTGCTGTTTGTATTTTCCAACTGTCACCCCTCCTCCCCCTAGAATTATTAAAAATTGCTCATAATTTAAAAATAAATAATTTCATAATGTCCCCCCCCCTACATTAACAAAAAATCTAGCTGCGTCAATGATATTTCATGAAAAACTAAATTAAAAATATAATATCATAATTACACAGGTGAAGGGTACCTATGGTTCGGATTAGCCAAATATTGAAAAATTACTTCTTTTGTTCCAAGTGATAAGATAGAGAAATTGTATGTGCATATGTACATTGTATGTACTTATGTACATATGTATGTAGGTACCTACCCTCTAGTCAGCCTAGCACCATATGACTCTATGTCAACACTCTTTTCTATAGCGACAATTGCACCAGTTGAAATGTCGACAACTTTCCTTTTATGCGCGAGTAGAGATACGTTAGAGACATTGTCAATGAACGCGTCAATAGTTTGGTTTTCTTTTTTATTACGTTGTGCAATACTGTTAAAATACACATATATATATGTACCTATGTAAGTTTGTTTGTTTTTTTGCTAACATTTTATTGTTTGTTTGTTGTTTGTTGCCCTAACATTATGAAATTGTAGATGAGGGTCACTAAAATGTACTACTGAATCTTTGGTGCCAATGTCTCCATGTGGTCCCAAAAAAACAACTTAGTCAGCAGCGATGCCAACTATTTGTGACCCAAACGCGCTATTCCCCTTCGCAAAACGCGCTAGAACGCGCTAAGTTGCAGCATTGTCAACTATTTATTGCCAAAACGCGCTATTTTCCTACGCGCTAAATTAAATTTTAATAAAATTCGATGTATTTACATGTGTATTAGTAAATACAATTGATTTTTTAGTAGCTCTTTTCAGATTTTATAATATTGTTTCTTCGAAATTATATCCTAAACAATTAAAATCATTTAATACAGAATCAGAATTGCCTTCCAAATAATCGAAATCCTTAGATTTTATTTTTATTTTATTTGTCAAACTTTGTAACAACTTATAGGTAGGTATATAAATTGTCGAATAGTTTTGCGATTCAAATGCTTTTTGTACTTCAGCTAGAATAGATGCTTAATAAGTTATATAAATTTTTTTGATCACGAATTTTCATGAAATTTCAAAATATTTGCCATTTAGAGTATTAAAATGCGTTTTTAATTCTAACCACAGTCAAGGGAATTTTATTTGCGACAGCTGAATTATTATCCAATTTAAAAAATTTTATGAGTTTTGAATAATAGAAAATTGTTAAATTTATGAAAAAAAAAATTTTAAAAAATATTGAACTGAAATGATACTGACTTTATTCAAAACGCGCTAATTTAGCGCTTTTTTTAGTAAACGCGCTAAGACTAAAAAAAAGCGCGTTTGGCATAGTTAAAACGCGCTAAATCTAGCGCGAAACGCGCTAAATTGGCATCGCTGTTAGTCAGTAGTGCTACAGTCTAGTGGTGGATTTTCAATGACAAGCTAATGTTAAATTTCAATAGGCGACTACATTGGCTGGGGTACACCTGGTCAGTAGTGCTACTGACAATGTCACTAGTAAATCACTACATTTTCACTATTCGCATTTTCTGCAGGGTAGTATGTACATAAATACACCAATACCTCGCCTTGAGTCGTTTTGTTTTTTTGCGTTTTTCCGAAGTTGCGTTGCTGCTGAATTAGTACAAATTTTCACTGTGCGTCGTTAGATTTTCGAAGTTGCGTTGTTTTGGGTTCGAGTCTTTAATTTTTTTTTTAATTTTCTTTTTTTCCCAATTAAAAATTGGTTTTGTTTTCGTATTGTCTAATGAAGAACTATTGCAACTGTGATTGCAATTTGCTAATGAAGAAGATGACAGTGGCCGTTCAATAGAAATATCCGAAGAACAAAATTTAATTTCCAAACAAATTTCCAAAGCGATGTTTTTGATTGAGGAAGTATGGAGATTTTTTTAAAAATAGATCCTGACAGTGGAAGGAGTTTTAAAGCGTACCTAACAGGCGGTAGCTACGGATATCAATTGTTACACGGAAATTTATTTTACGCCGGAAAAAAACTGTTCAGCAAATATTGCACCATTTTTATTTGTGAAAGAAAGCCGACTTACGACAACAGCCACTATGGACTCATCAGACAGTGATTAATTTTTATTTTACTTTTTATAAATTAATTGCATATTTTATTTTGTTTTAATTGAATTGGTTTTTTGTTTGTTTTTATAGGTATTATTTTTGTTTTTTAAATATTTACTTTGTTCAATTTTCTTTTTAAGAATTAGTATTTTCGTAACCCTGGAATCTTGCTATAGAAAATCATAATTCACTTTGCGTCGTTTTAATTTGCGTCGCGTTTTTTTGGAACGTAAGCGCTACGCAAAGTGAGGTATTGGTGTATGTACATATGCATGTGGCACATACATACATACATACTTACTTATGTACATATGTACATACATATGTCTGTATGTATATTGAAAATAAAATTCATACCCTTGTATATCGGTGGTTAAATGATTAAACTGCCACAGAAACAATTCACGTTCGCGCCAACGCGGCAAATAGTCATCACGCCAGTATGCAATAATTTTTTTTAACTCGTTTGTGTTGAAGCCATATTCGCAGTTAACTCCTTCCAGTGGTTCAGTTATATGTACCGTACGATTAAGTTGTGCTTTTAAGTCATCAATGGTCTATAAGATTCATTTAATTCAATATAAGTGCATAGCTACACACTAATTACTAAATCTTGCATGTTATCTATACTTATCGCACTTGTTCCTCCAAATTTAAAATTTTTGTGGTCATATCTACCCAACATATGTACATATGTATGTATATCTTACATCATTTTCTCTACACTCATTCGTCAAAAATATGGATGTATCCCTCTTTGTGATAGAAGAGTATACCATGAAAATAAAAACAGTTACTTATCTCTACAGAAAATTTTTAAATTTCGAAATGACCCCCTTTAGAGGAACAAGTGCCATATCTAGGTACATATGTATGTATGTATGTAATTAAGCACTTATGTACCTGATCGGAATAGAACAATCTATTGCTGACAACTTTCGAAGATTTGGCCAAGTATGCCTCCCAATCTGCGGGTTCAGCTTCATCTCCCCACCACTGATTTACCGGTAGATTGGGCACCGTAGCATCCTTCAGCAACAGATTTAGTTCTTTATACAGCGTACCACCGACTATGACGAGCCCAAGTATTAAAATTCGCTTAAGTGGTGACATTCCGTTTATCCAGACCAATAAGGCGCAATATTTTTTTTTCTTTTAATTTATATTCCAAGCATAAACTCAACAGGTTTTATTTGTTGATGCAAGTGAAAAAAGTGTACCGGTGTTCTTGTTAACTATTCGTTACTGAAGTGATTGCTACTTGTTGTGTGCTAATCGTCGCTAATGCTTGTACCCTACACTTTTAAGTAGTTAAGCTTAATTCTTCCATTTGTTTTAGCAAAAAAAAAAAATTAAATTTGTCCGGATAAAACTTTTGTACAAAACAAATTAGTGTACTGCAACATAAACATACATACATACATACATACATACATGTGTATCGGGTATGTTCTGTATTCCACGTGAATTTAAATTGTTCGGAATTGCCATAGATTGACAGCAATCAGAAACACATTAGACATACCAAGATCTTTAGCCCGAATAAGTCGTGCCTCTATAAGAAAACTCTGTTGTAGTCTAAAGCAGGCATGTAACAGTTATAAGAGGAATTTAAAAAAACGTCTTATTAAACCCTTAACATTGATGAATTTAAATAATGTTTATATTCCATATGGGATTCATATCGTATTTTAGATGTAATGGGGTTTGTAGGGCAAGATATTGAAATGACTTTGAATAATTCTGCAAAAAAAAACTACTTCAATGCAAAGATCTGTTAGAACATTTTTGAAAAAAACTGGAAGTAAACTCTTGCAAAAAAAAAAAAAAAAAAAATTGAAAATTTGATGATTAAGAAGAAAAGAAAATTGTATTGTAATGGACTTACCTCCGCCCACTTTTTTAAATGCAAGATTGTGTGTTTTTCAGGGTGTGTTAAGTTTTGTAAAAATCGGTAAAGTAGAATCACTTCAAATAAAATATTAAAGATTGTGTTTATTTTAGAGCTCAAGTTGTGTGTTAAGTTTCGTAAAAATCGGTTTAATATAACCACGTGAAATATATGAAATTTTAATGCGTGTTACCCCGCCCAACTATAAAATTGTGTAATTACAAAGGTGTTTGCTAGGTCTCGCAGCAATCAAATACGTAGAATATCATAAAATTAAATGAAAACAATTGCAAGCTATAACCTCTTAGACAAAAAGGAGTTCTTACAATCGGTTTAAAATGTACCGTGCTCTGAAGTAACAATGTAAAAATAATACAAACCAATTGATAACCTCCTCCTTTTTTGAAGTCGTTTAAAAAGTAAACAAAGCAGGGAGTTTCGTATTTTTGCATTTTATAAATAAAATATTATTAACCAAAAAATTTAATTGCTTTCGTTAATAGTTATTGGTAACCAAATAATTATTTTTGGTTGATATAATAGTTATTCATAACAAAAAAAAAAAAGAAAAGTATTTATTATTTACAATATATGTTATACATACCAGTGATCTGCATGATTACGAATCAAACGGCATAATTTTGCATTTTCTAATATGAATATTGAGCTAGCACTTAACATTAAAAAATTAAATATGCTATTGCATGATTCATATCAATGAGACTGTTGTTAATAAATGCATGCCACTGCTTGCAATTGCTATTCATTCATATGATTCACTAAAGCAATGAATCAGTATGATTGTTTTGAAAACTTCTTAAAACCCCTTCTGACAAATATAGTTTTATTTAATATTACAAAATAAAATAGCTAGGCTCATTTTATTTTATAAATTATTTTAATTCGAGAAAAACTATTAATTAATACGCAATGTTTTATTAACATAAGACTTCATCTAGTCAACGTGCTTTTGTGAGTTATTTGATTACTATACAAAACAATCAAACAACAGTAAGAATATTTTATTTATTTTTACTAACAGCACTCAAAAAAAGAGAGTGGTAGAGAGGTAACTTTGCAAGCAATATCATTAGTACATATTGATGTTAAATAACAAAGCAAAAGCATTGTAAAAGTGAGTGGAGAGCGAAGGTGAATCAACTCATACAGATCTCTGATACATACATACTTTAACCAAAATAATATACATACATACATCACACGATAACGTCTAAAAATAACCTAAAATAATTACAGGTATTTCATCCTAAAATTTTCTTCAAAAAGAGAAAAAAATATAAAAAATTAATTTTCGGTTCCTTGTCTAAAGTATTTATTGATATGCTTACAAAAATTTACCTACATACATACATACATACATATTTAAAACGTTTCGAAACCTGTTGTTTACGATCATCGAGGGTGCACTGCATTCTACTACATTCGAATTAAATTTAATTCCACTTTTGCTTCTGTATTTATTTATTGACCGCTAATTAAATCACTCTCTCTCTCTCTCTCTCTCTCTATCTGTACTGGCTATTGCACGAAAAAGGGCTGCCATTGTTGGCGATTTTCCCCCAATTCGGGAATTTTTAAAATCTTTCTTGGGCAAACAATTTGGTTTGAAGACATGGGTTCTACTTACTTTCAAACTGTATGTTAAGATTTTAATTTTTCTTACAAATACTAATAAGTAAGCTTGACATATTTTCGATTTGTCACTAAGGCCTAATAAGTCAGTGCAAGTTAATCTCTATTTTTGGTTTAAAATGTGTTTAAACAGTACAGTGTATTCAAACCATCTGTAAACGCTTAAAATTGGGCGTTTAAGCTACCAGTACAGGTCATATGGTTTTGTCACTTACAGACCATATGTTTTGCATTAAAAGAGTACTCAACTTTCTTCCCAGCCTCTACATTTTCTTCAGATCTTGTTCGATCTGTTTTCTTACACTCTATTATTCTTTTATAATTAACATTTTTTAATTTCTTGATTGTGCAAAGAATTGATAGACTGCTGCAAAACAGATGTTTTTAGACATTTTAATTTTTTAGACGTTAAATTTTTGCCTTTTAATTCCATTCAATTTGAATCTGAACTCACACTTTTTTTTACAAACACACTCAAACTTTTTAACTTGACAACTAGATTTGCTTTCAAGTTCACCTATCCATTTATATGGCAATTTAATTTTCAATTTGAGCAGGTAGTCACAGCACACATTGATTAAAGCTAGCAATTTTGAGTTGTTTCTTCGAATTCGGTGGCATTTATAAAATGAAATTGACAACCAATTTGTGCCATAGCTATCAATTTCAAGGAATTTCGACACACAGTATGTGTGATGAAATTTAAAGCGATTTATTGAAGGTATGGTTCACTGATTTACTGCTGCTGAGTTTAAACCACATACATATAAATGTGAGTTTAGTTCAACTAAACGAGCGTTTAAACTTTCATTGATTTATTAGCCCTCAAAGTATTGACGACATCTTGCTCGAGTAGCAATTTTTATATGTGCACACATCGCACAGTAGGTAATTTGATCCGAAATCTAAGCCAAAAATAGTTTTTTGCACTAACAATAATGTTGTTGTTAATGAAGTTCGATTAAGAATATAGCAAAGCTAACTACTAACTACTGCATATTTGGTTTTTGTAAAAAACAAATATGAGCCGATTTATGGGCAGTCGAAGTCGAAGTTGCTTCTGTTAAAATTCTAACTTAATTCATAAGCTTTTGATAATGTTGACCGTGGACTGCCAAGTTTATCCTTGAAGCAAAGTGTTAAGAAAATTATTCTGGGGTCTAATCGTCGCTTTCTATAACGGGCCGATTCGATAACGTTTTGTCAGTTTGAGATTATGGCATTCGATATCGATCAATATTATTACATTGTTCGATAGCAAACGCCATAATCTCAAACTGAAAAAAGACGATAGAATCAGCTCTTTATCGAAAGCGACGAACAGACCCCGGAATCAATTTTTTAGGGTTCCGTACACCAAAGATGAAAAGGAACCTTATTGTTTTCGCTACGATGTCCGTCTGTCCGTCACAGGCTGTTTTCTCGAGAGCTGTAAGAGCTACGGACCTGCATATTTCATAGATTATGTAAAACTTTGGCCGCCACAACAACAAATACATATATGACAGTTTAAAATTAAAGGGTGTTCAAAAGCGAGCAACGATAAATCCTAATGCAATATACTGACAATTATATGTACTCGTATAGACACTTGAAAATTTCAAAGTTAGGGCAGACTTCACCAATTAACACTGAAATCTAAAAAAATTAAAGCTAAATGGTATTCTAGCGGTTAATCTTATTTTGACTATGCAATTTTGACAACTTGCAGTATCTTGAAGACCGTAAGAGGCAAACTATTTTTAAGTGACAAATCAGTAAATTGGTGCCGATTTTTGGTGTTTTCCAGGGTTAAGCCTTCTAATTAAGGTCTGCCTCGATGGGTTACACTAAAAACAAAAACTGAATAGTTCAAGGATGTCAAATCAAATACAATATATTCCTTTGTTTATTATAATATAAAACTTTTATCCGCTGTTTATTTGCATTTAAAGATACTATGGCCAAAAATTTCTTTCAAAAACTAAAACTTTATTAAAAAATTATATAAGAAAAGATTGGAATAATTATATGTACAGTTTATCCAATACACCCTAAAATTCATACAAAAACAAAATAAAGTATAAAATGTCCAATACATAAACATAAATATGAGCAAATAATTGCGAATACGTTCTTATTTTAAACAAACATTATATGATAAAACTTTTTTTTTTTTTTGAAGAGTTGAGCTTTTTACAATTTTATCTTTTTCACAAATTCGATAAAGTCGCTCCAGAGCGTTTCGGGCAGTTCCATAGCTGCAAAATGACCACCATCTTCATGATAAGTACTTTGAACTAAGTTCAAAAATTTCTGCTTAAGTTGGGAATCGGTTGCATGATACAAATCATAATAGAAGCGTGCACAGGCAGTTGGTACTTTGATGCCAACACGATCCATTTGCATACCCATTTGTTGCTTATTAAACTGTTCAGCATACAAGCGTTGGGAAGTGGTGATGGAATTAGTGACGTAATAGATCATGATATTATCGAGTAAAGCATCCATTGAATAGCGTTTGGTGAGGCCACCATCGGGCAAATGTTTGTATTCAGTATTTGTCCAGGTGGAAAACTTTTCCAGTATATAAGCAGCCAAGCCTATTGGGTTATGAGCTAATGCTGTGCCAATAGTGTCAGGCTTGGTGGCCTGCAGATGCATGTAACCCATTTCTTCCATAGAATGGCTAAAGAAATCGGCTAAGGATTTGAAGAAGCCGCTGTATTGCTTTTCGTAAAATAAGCTGGGCATGAATTCGGCCAGCACCATTTTTAGCATGCTGATAGGTCCAAAGCTTCCGCACATATTAGAATGATAGCCTAAAACATTTTCCGGGAACAAAGCCGCCATATTGGAGCCGATAATAGAGCCCCAATCGCCACCTTGCACTAAGAATTTTTCGTAACCGAGGCGCAGCATTAAGTTGCGTAATACTATGGACATTTGCGGAGGGCCAAAGTTTTTCTTCGCTGAAGCCTGTGGACGAAAAGCAAGTTGATTAGTAGAATAACACAACTTATTGAGTAAAGCTGACCATACACGTATGATTTTTTTTATTCACCTCGTGCTTAAATGTCGCTTTCGGTAACGAGCTGATTCGATCACGTTTTTTCAGTCGATATCGAACAATATTATTATTATTGTTCGATGGCGAATGCCGCAACATCAAACTGAAGAAACGTGTTCGAAACAGCTCGTTATCGAAAGCGACGATTAGACCCCTGATTTGTACGAATCAGAAACAGAAATCGTACGTGTACGAGGTGTATTCAAAAAGTATCGCAAATTTTGAATTTACGCGGGTTACGTATATTCTTTCTTCCATTTTTTTAATAGGTAAAAATCGAAAGCGAGCCAAAACACGTGCAAGCAAAAGCAGCTGTCAACAATTAACTGAACATTGAAAATGGCCGAAATTGTCGGTATAAGTGAGAGTACCAACATAACGCCACAAAAAAAAATCAAAATTCGAATATACGCAACCCGCGAAAATTCAAAATTCGCGATACTTTTTGAACACACCTCGTATGTGCCAACTTAAGACAAAGAAAGTAGATTTGTTAAATAATTATTAAAATCTAACCTGAGACCAACCATAGCCGGGCAAACTTGGAGCCACAACTTCAAATAAATATTCGCTCTTTGTGTTGTGCGTAGTCAAGAGACGAATAAAATCGTAGAACTCACGTACGGAACCGGGCCAGCCATGCATTAACAATAAAGGTAAAACCTTTTTACCTTCAGTATTTTTCGGTTTGACATGGATGAAATGAAGTTTTAATCTGTAACAAAGAGGAAAGGGTAAATAAAGGGCTCAATGCCTACTACGCATGCAGGGACTTCATAAGAAGAAGCTGGGGTCTACAAACGGAGGGGTAGTAAACTGGATTTACATATCGGTTCGCAGACCGGTCATTACCTATGGTTGTGTGGTATCGTGGTAGGCATTGAGGAAAGAGAGTCATAGCAGATTGCTTGGTAAGGTTAACAGGTGCGCCTTGCTGGGCATCACAGGTGCCCAGATGAGCACTCCTGAGGCTGCCTTGGATGTCGCTCTTCACCTGCTTCGTATAGAGGACATTGTGGTGAGAACGGCGACTAAAAACTTAAATGAGATCAGTTTTAGTTGTCGGAGGTCCGTAACCCCTAGGTAATTTTAACTAATTTTAGTAAAATACCCTCACTGGCAATTCCGGAGAGCGACTATTGGATCAAATCTGATTAGCTATATGAGGTCAGTGCGGTTTTAACAGAAGAAGAAGGCACAGGATCTGGTATCTATATCTTGGAAACGAACATTCGTAGTTCTTTCAGACTGCCGAATGAATGCAAGAGTTTTCCAAGCTGAGATCTTGGCGATCCTCAGGGCTATGCAGCTTGTGACCAGAAATGTGGCTGAAAGCGAGGAGGTAACCTCAAACTATGAATAAAATGATATGCCATTAACGGTTGTTGCTCAAATCTTTGTTGCATCTTGTAGTATAAAATACTTGCCGCTACGTTCAACCACAACGCGGCACAAACTGCGACTTTGCACTTTTAGTTGGCTAAATTCAAAAAGAAAAGTTGTCCGATCTTAATGGTTTTTTCATATGTGATATAAAAAATATTTGCCGATAAGAATGCGAAAAGAAATGTTGACGGTTATCAAATATTCAGTATGAAGAAAATAAAAACTCGCTAGGCATTTTAAATTTAAACCCCCGATATATCTAGAAAAAATTTTATATCTTCTAAAAAGCTGAGCCGATTTTCTTAAAATATAGCTAAGAACCCTCTCGATCAAGTCACCTTTCAAATAGAAAAAAATTAAATCAAAATCCGTCCAGCCGTTTGGTCTGTACGTGGACACGGACAGACACACAGATACACAGACACACTCCAAACTTATAACA
This sequence comes from Nowickia ferox, assembly GCA_936439885.1. Taxonomy (NCBI): domain Eukaryota; kingdom Metazoa; phylum Arthropoda; class Insecta; order Diptera; family Tachinidae; genus Nowickia; species Nowickia ferox. The sequence goes on from OW387027.1 coordinate 85,805,801, forward strand.
CCCCTTTTTTTGGTCGGGGGTTAAAAATTAACATAATTGTTTAACCCAAGGTGAATTGAGAAACAGGTGACCTTATCGCTACAACATGTACAAAAACCTTTTTTCACCATAAACCTTTGAAACTGGGTGAACCACGCCCCTTTTGTTGTACAAAAATACTTTTTGATATCTGCTCTGGAACAAGAATTATTAATTTTTGCCACCTAGAATTGCGAAAAGTCAACTTTTCCACTTTTAAAACGCTGCATAGACGCAAATGGTAGAAAATAATTACAAAACAAAAATTAATGAAATTGAAATTATTGAAGAAAAAAAAATCAAGTTAATGATGCTGATAATGTATTCATTTATTTATGAATATTAAAAATATATTTTACAAAACAAATTTGCAAAATATGACTGCACAAAAATGGGCGTGGTGACTGAGATTATGATGTTGTTAACCAGTATTTTTGTAAATCTTTTTGTAACTGACTATAAACGCCATACTTACATACGTCTTCACATAGGAAGTCGACATTGTCGACAAAAGAGCAGCAAAACTACAAATTTAGTTGAGATAAACCAATCAATCAACGCGAGAAGAATATTGCTCGTGTGGACGGCTAGTAATCGTCTTTGGCGTATTTCTACTTTGGCTACGATATTTTGGTTCCGGATTAAGCATAGTACTCTGTTCGAAGCTGCGAAAAAATTTCAGCAGCATTGATTATTTCGCGTGAAAAATTTGACATGTATTAAATGTAGCCCAACTCGCGGTTTTTTTATAAATTTCTTGCTTTTATTGCTTGAAAGTATGCAACATTGTTAAAATTCCGTGCGAAAAAAGCACTGCTCATGTTGTTTCGCAGCTAAACTAAAATGATGCCAGACTAATTTTGCATGGAAAGACATGATTTTACGTGTTTTTCACAACAAGAACAGAGTACTACTTTTGCGAATTTATTTCGCAAACATTTCACACCAAATACTTTTATATGTAGTTTGACAGCATTTCGCACAAAATTGTGAACAGAGTACCAGGCTTTAGGGAAAAAATTTTGCGTTGATGTTTAATGTTTATTACAAAAACGTCGTAATCGAAGTCGAAATACGCCAATTACAGGAATCTCCTATTTTGGAACTTTTAGCATGTATTAAAAAATAACAAAGTATATACATGAGTATATTAATATTTTTTTATTATTATTTTACTTCATATTAAAATCGATTTCAACGAAGATGTAATTAGTATTCAACGCACAAAATGGTTTCACTTTGCATAAAATTTATAATTATTTTAATTTATTTTATAATTTTTTTTTGTTACCATTGTATTGATCTTGAGCTTACCAAGTATTGGGCTAATTGTTAAATATATTTAAAGTTTGAACGTTGGATGTCAATAACTTGAGCATTGATTTTTTATTGTCGACATATGTATGCATTTAATTTAGCAAACGAACACTTATGTAGTCGTTTAGTAAGGTGAAAAAACGTGAAAAAAAGTTCCTAAAATATAAAAAAGAAGACTATTCGGGACTCTACTTTAACTAAAAAGTAACATTTTGCAATTTGTTGAAGTAAATCAGCTGGGCTGACAAGACCACCTGGTATGCATTCGCCTTGACAAATCGCCATACATATGTTTTTGTCAATCTCGCGATTATATAAAACAAAACAAGAAATTGCTGTTGTTTTTTCATATTGTTGTAGGCTTGCATAGACCTAATTTATAGGGTTTGGTCTAAACGTTGAACTATTTTTTCATATTCCAATTATTTTAGGGTATTGGAATATATATCCTACTATTTAGTTTTCTGACAATATAAAGAGATGCTTGTATGATTGTGTAAAATAAACGTAATCACTTAGTGTAGAAAACGTACAAAAATTTAAAATTATTTATTTGATTAAGCATGACCTTATTCACAACTAATAACATCTACTGCATGCATAAGGTTTCCATTTGAAAAGTTTTTAAGGTTTTTGTTTTAATAATATAATATTTGCGTACCGTTGTTGGCTGAGTGTTGTGTCAACTTTATTTGTTGGCTAAAAGTGGTTTTTGTATACGAGGTAAGTTGTAGCATTTCCTTAATATGCATGCCAGTCGGTATCCAAATGAATTTAGACTTTTCTATATTGTTCAAGAGTTATTTTTAAAGATTAGTTTGGTTCGACTTTTGTCGGAAACTGGGAGTTTCTGAAGATAATCAATATTAGCTTTGCAGTTGTGTTATTTTTTATATTATAATTTATTTTTGATATTATTTTATTTAACTTTCTTTTTTATATTTTATTTTATATTATTTTATTTTACTTTGTTAAATAGTATCTATTTGATTTTTTTCTTTTATTTTACATTATTTCATTCAATATTTTTTTATTTTTATTATTTTATATTAAATATTTATATATTTGTTTAATATATATTTTATTCTATTATATATTCTATTTTTATTTTTATTTTATTTTTTTAGTTTATTGAATATTATCTTATTTTATTTCATTTCATTTCATTTCATTTCATTTCATTTCATTTCATTTCATTTCATTTCATTTCATTTCATTTCATTTCATTTCATTTCATTTCATTTAATTTCATTTCATTTCATTTCATTTCATTTCATTTCATTTCATTTCATTTCATTTCATTTCATTTCATTTCATTTCATTTCATTTTATTTTATTTTATTTTATTTTATTTTATTTTATTGTATTTTATTTTATTTTATTTTATTTCATTTCATTTCATTTCATTTCATTTCATTTCATTTCATATTTCATTTCATTTCATTTTATCTTATTTTATTTTATTTTATTTTATTTTATTTTATTTTATTTTATTTTATTTTATTTTATTTTATTTTATTTTATTTTATTTCATTTCATTTCATTTTATCTTATTTTATTTTATTTTATTTTATTTTATTTATTTTATTTTATTTTATTTTATTTTATTTTATTTTATTTTATTTTATTTTATATTATTTTATTTTAGTTTATTTTATTTTATTTTATAGTGAGCTACAAATTTATTTTCCAAGTACTATTAGAGAAAATGGTTTCATCAGTTATAAATTTGGCCAGTTGGGTGATAGGCACTTGACAGATTTTCTCATTTATTGCAAACCCGATTTAGAAAAATATATAATAGCCTTTTAAATACTTTATTCATATAATTATTATTTTAACTAACCTAATAACTACATATGAATTAAAGCATTTCAGTCAATTAATTTTCTCTTAATTATTGATACACAACAGTTTAACTGATACGAGTAGCTTGCTAAAGCTATACCCTACAGTATGTAAAGTTCATATTCGTACAGCTCCAATCAAAAGAAAATTTTCGCCTATAAGAATTTTTTGGTCCAAGCCTACTGATGATTTAAACAGAAACGTGCTTAACCAACAACAAACAAAAATTCTTTATATTAATACATTACAGACTTAACGTAAAATAAATATAGGTATGTACTTCAGTATTTTTTATAGGCTACTTTTTTCAACCACGCCCACTTTTAAATTAACTTTGTTATATTACGTTACTCCTTCCACATTTTAACCTATTTTATAATATAAATTTGTTGTTTGACAGCACAAAACAGAAAAGAAATTCCATCAATCACAATATGTAAAATTAGAGCTCAGCGTTGTCAAATTTCCACTTAGTGACAACAAAAAAAAGGGTTGATGTAAAAAAGGGTTACGCTCAGAAAAGTTAACCGCCGCTGCATGAGCGTTGAAATTCAGTTAACTTAGCCGAGCAATTAACTTTAATGCGATTTAACTTTTCCGAGATTCTACTGTATAATTTTTTGATAATCACTTCTATATAATCAAAAAGCCCACATATCAAAGTTAAAGAATTATTATTTAAAGAATTATCTGCATATGTACATACATACGTATACACATACTCGTATAAGAAATAAATTTCATAGAAAGTATTCTTACCCTTGAATTTGTGTTTGAAAATGGGGGAAATGTTTTAAAAAGCTTTCACGTTCCGCCCATCGAATTAAATAGTCATCGCGCCAGTATTTAACAACAGTCTCCAAATATTTCGAATTGAAACCGTACTCGAAAGCAACACCTTCCAACGGTTCAGGCAATTTCAATGGTCGTTGCAGTTGTGTTTTGAGATCTTCAATTATCTACAAACGAAAATATTAAAACGGAAACAATTATTCACTAAAAATAATACAAACATTTTAATAAAAATAAAAATATATATAGGTATGTACATATGTAGGTACATACATACATATTGTACATACCCTGTCGGAGAATGTGTGGCAAACTACAAAATTAATTAACTTATCGGTAACTTTTCTTATACTAACTAAAAGCTGACTGCAATGTTATTCAGAACAAATCCAAAATTAATTCTTAAGTCAAGTATCAGTCAGTACTAGTGGCGAAATAGTTAGCTTAAAGTTAGTTTAAAGTTAACGGAATTTCCGACGGGGTACATACGTATGTATGTATGTAAGTGATTTCTTTCTTAGCTTGGCTTACCAACCATAGACTAAGAATTCTTTGCTACAAACCATATTGCACAATATAGAGTTGCATGAACAATTCCATCCATGAAACTACTGAAATGCTTGTTTACTAAAGTCCAACTTCGAATAAATATGTTAATGTTGAACAAACTGTTGCTTTTATCATACTGTGAGTGAAAACATTTCGTTTCATACTGTTAACACAAAGAGATTGTTCATTGAAACGACTTTTGTTTCATGCTGCTTTATCTCATCTCATCTTTTGTTATTAATACGCAATAGCAATGTTGCCAATATAGTGAAATCATCGAATTTTTTGTATGCGTCGCACAGTGTAATAGCACAGCACACAAAAAGGTAATCGGGTTTGGAATTAAGCATTTTTGGTGGAAGCTCTTCCCTACTGGATTACCAACTTATTGATTTTAACAAGGCGTGAGACTAAAATAATCGATGCTTGAGAACTTCTTACATTTTTTATTTGGCAACATATTCACGTAATATATGAAATCTCAAAAAAACCATTCTTCTTACCAAACAACTTCTACTTTTTTAAATTTTATGTAATGTGTTTTGTAAGCGAGTAATGAAATTTTTTAACTTCCTTTTCGGCGATTATTCTAGTATTTTCCCTTTTCCTACAACTGGCAACACTGATCTTTAAAAGCATATTGTTTTTGCATGAACTTAATCGAGATTTATGGTCGAATTACTGAAATTTTATCGTGCTGTTGCGTATCAGCTGACAAAATCCGTAACATTTAATAAGCATGTTGTTGCTTATTGAAAATGTGTTGGCAACGTTTGCTACGTAAAAATATACAGAAATTAGATTTTTGCGTAACAAACGTCAACTTCTGGATTACATACATACACCAAAGTAAATTTATATCAAGTATATGCAACTACTCAGGTGATTAATTTTTTTCCCGTTTCGTGGCAATGCATGAATGTCAAAAGTTGTTTACAATTTACGTACGCCATTTTGTTTTGTTTTGCTTTGTTATACACAATTGGGTATACTGACAACATATGTGAAAAAGTTTAAATAAAATTTTACTTAAAAAATGTGTTACAAAACATTTAAAAATAATTATATTTAATTAGTAAGGTACATATGTATCTTTTATTATACTTATTTCACATATTAAAGGTTTATCAATTAATAAATTTACTTTGGTTTTGTCTATACATTTTCTTTTTGTTGTATGCAGATCTGGGACTATTGCATTAAATAAGCAAATACATTGACCATTTTCCCACAATAAACCAAATCAATGCAAATGCAAATTTATTACATTAGCACTAATTTTAATATTAAAATATTGCACTAATATTGCAATATTTTTTTTTGCATTTTACTAAAATCCCTTCAAAGACATTCATCAACATTGCATTGTTACTTTTAGTGCACTATTTTCTGCACCATAAACACATTATGAATAGTATTATTGCATTATCAGTGAAACATTAGTGCAAAATACAACGTAAATGTGTCATACATAAAAACATACGTACATACATAAATATGTAAATTTTTTCCTATGTACATATCGTCATCTAAGAGGAAAAATCATATTACTATTTTTTTATAATTTTTCGAGAGAAAGACAAAACTTGATGAAATTGTTCCAAGCGGTAGTATTTTTCGTTTATAAAATCACCATTTTTTAAGATATAACTTTACAATAAACGAAAACCTAAGTTCTGATCTTTTGTCAATTTCACGGTTTTTCAAATAAGCTCGAGATGCAACGTACTTGAAGTATGAAACTTTTTAATTTTTTTTAAATTGGTTCTGTAATCTAGTTTGTATTTATATTGACAGTTTTTTTTCGTTAATTTGTATGTACGTACTTATAAAAGTGCCCTCAATGAACTTTAGTGTATTTTATATTTTTTATTTGTGCTATCTCCTAAAAGTATTCTCACGTTTTATTCAATTTGACTGTGTACAATATGTGATAGTGCAATAATGTTGCATTACTTCATGATGTGCTTAGTGGCAACACAAAATTAGTGTATTTTTTGTCATGCGATCAGCTGCTAATGCAATATTAATCCCTTACTTTTAAGAGATTTTATTTAAGTGCAAAAAATAGTGCACTACAAGCATCAAATTTAAATTTGCACTAAAATTTTTGTTTGCCCAGGTCTGGTTGTATCCATCTGTTTTTGACATTCATCCATTATTCTTACACAAACAAATCGCCTGTTGTTTTTGTACTTTCTTAGTTGTTGTAGACCTGCATATACTTTATATAAATATGCTTTGACATACACACACTCGTAAAAAGCAAAGAGAAACACGATAACAGCTGACATATTCGCTGGAAGCCTCAAAATTTTACTAACTAACAACCAGACTTGAACGATACGACAACTTCAAAAGTATGACGATACGATTTGACTAACGAAGCCATTACTCAACACATGTTCTGTTTCACATTTGTAAATGTTAGTATGCTCTTGTAAATATTAGTAAACAAACCAATATTATTTTATTGCGTTCTTAACTATTGAGTGTTCATTGTGCTTGTTTCATAGTTATTCATCTGTATCAAATATGTAGAATGAAAAGAATAAAAAAATTATAGCGAAAGTTTAATGAACATCATTATTTAGTTTCATGCATATGTTTATTGCACAAACCAATAACAAATTTTTATTAAAACAAGAAGTTGCAACATGCGTCAATATGTATGCTCACATTAATAAATACTTCCATACACATGTGTGCATGTACATACATACATATGTACATGTGTATGTACAAATAAACAAGAATTTGTGTGTTCAACTCACCTCTGGTTTGGTTGCAATATCAAATGGTGTCACAGCTGTATTTTCTTTGTAATTAGCTGCATTGCCGGGACCCCAGTATTCTTGTAAATCAAATTTCGGTGCCGACAGCGGTTGGGACAGCAGGCGATAATTCTGTATGAGTACAGCTAGACCCAAACAAATCGCAACTATAAATGCTCTCACAAAAAAACTCATTCTTGGATTTTTATTTATAGAAAAAAAAAAAAAAATATTCCCTTAAAAGTTGCAAGAAGCAATCTTTTGAACTATTTCCTAATACTTGTGCTTTCTTTGACAATTTTGCCACAAAGCGCTCTTACGAACTCTTCTCTTTAAGTAAATAAAATCAACTGATTAATTTTTTACTTCTCAAATTAAAATTAATTATGGAAATAACGAAACTCACTTAACGTTCTATTGTTGGTGTGTGTTAGATATTAACAAGGCTGCCAGACTTGACGATTTATCGTCATTGCGACGATTTTGGGTGTGAAAAGGGAATTTTGATGAGTGTACCATTTTCCCCTTAAATTTTACGATTTTTGAATAATTACAAACTGTTTTAAATCTTTAGAACCTTAAAACAGAACTGAACTGAACTTGACCAAAAAAATAAAATGGATATTTATATTAAACGTAATTTTTGTATTAATTATTTTGTTACAAAATGTTTTTTAAAACTCTTATTGTACATGATTTATCAACTGAAAGAATAGAAATGAAATCAAAACTACTTAAAAAAGTTATGCTAAATTTAAAAAAAACAAATTTACTTAAGTTTGATAACTTCTATTTCGTTGATAATAAAATTATAGTAATTGCTTATACATTGATGAAATTTACTTGGGAACATATGTATGCCAAATTAAAAAATGTGAAATCATCAAAAATCTTAAAATTTTTTACCTAGCTAAGATTTAAATTAGATTTGACTTGAAGATAAATTCAAAGCTTTAAGACTAATTCTTTCTACGATTTTCTAAAAGAGTTTTCTCACTTTTTTGAATAATGAATGTTACGGACAGCAAATTGAATGTGAATTCGGACAATTAAATTCAGAAAAGGTATGTATCAAGGAAAATATACCTAAAACTTTTAGATGTTTGGAAAAAAATGTCAGCAATGAAGAAATCAACTCTAGACTCTTATTTCCCATGTTAACTTTGTAATTTTATCCAAACAAAATTCTAAGATTCTAAGGGCTGATCTCAGCAACTCTATTTAAATATCAATTGATATTTAACTGTCCATTTGCATTAATTTTTTCATAAATTTTTTTATAAATGAATTTTACTTTTTATTTTTGCTTTCATTTAAGTTTAAGGTTCTTACCTTTTTTTTTTTAAAGAGTCAATTCAGGTTTATTAAGCGCTTATTTGACATATTTCTATGGGAAATTTGACATATTGCTATGGGAAATTTGTCAAATAAACCTGTAATAAACCTAAAATATTTTTTATGAATTAGACCGTATATCTTTACGTACAGAACTTTAAGCTCCAGAGGCCCATACAATATCAATAAATATGATGGTGTTGTGTGTTTGACGATACAAAATATAAAATTTTTTCTCTACTGGAAATTCATTCATACATATTTAGCATATAAAATCGTTTCGTGTTTTTCGTGTCAATTTTGCTCAACACGAAACGACCCGAACACGCACGAAATCAGATTTTTTGTTACGAACACTTCGTGTTGGGTCGTGTGTGTTCGTGTCACGAAAAAAAACACGATACGCGCCCATCTCTAATCCAAATATGTCCCACGAAAAAATTTGTTGTCCCATTTTTGGATAATTAAACAGAAGACGGCAACGCTGAATTCCTATGTGTGTATGGGTTAGTGAGTAATGCTTAAAAAATCTATGTATTGTTACATTACGCTCTTAAAAGCTTATTTGCTTGCAACTTTTTTGAAGCTTTCAATTGAAACAATAATTAAACGATATTTGTCAGAGATGGAATTAAACAAATTCGTATGTATGTATTTGAAATAAAGCTTCCAGAACAAAATGCATTTATTTCTCAAAAGCTTTCAGAAGTAAAGTCAAAGTAATGTAAGTAATGTATAATTAATTGAGTTATATATATTACTTATGCATTCATAATTAATTATACTTATAATTAATTAAATACTTATTCATTAATTAATATTTGTTCTTTTGTATTTTATTATCAATCTTTTCCATTGCATAATTTTTAAATAATATTTTTCCAAAAGTTATGTGCAGAACTTTCACTTCAATTGAAAATCACTTGTACACATTCAAAGACAAACTTTGTCTTTCAATAAAAATTTAAATAACGGATTTTTTAAACAATTTATAAGAAAAACAAGAACACTTTGCACGAGCAGAAACAATACCTTCCTTCTTCTGCAGATGTGGTAATGTTCGTTGTAAGCAATGTGTATTTAAAGCGTACTCGGCCAAAGGAGCACCAGAGTGCCGACCATCAATCGGCTTCTTATACAAATGAATACACATACGCGAGTGCATTTCTCTCGGTGGCCATCACTGATTTAAGGTGTCTGACTAAATTACTTTCGCGCTTCCAAAGTAATGCATTGTCGGCTTTAGGAAATAATACATTATTTGTTCAATTATAAATGTATGTATATATCTTAGCGTGGCCGTTATTTTTTTTCTTTTGATTTCTTATATTCTCTCCCTCCAAATAAGTTCAGTTTTATGTAAAAAGATACAATGAAATTTCATAGCGATAAGTTATGTTTTAGGGGGTGCGTCCGCCCCTCAAAGTTGCCTTCAAGCCCATTTATTCAATGTAATTTGTTTGCATATGATCTATGGCAATCTATGACCACTTATCCCGCTGAGCAAATAAACTAAAATTCATTAGAACTTTCTCTTTCGGAGAGCAAGAGAAAGAAAACTCTTTCGTGGTCCCAATTAAGAAAAAGGTGATTTCAACAATGTTAATTAAAGAAACATAGTTTAATCTACTAATTACATTCGTAATATTATGTGCGTAAGTATTTATAAATATATGTAAGTATCCCAGCCAAAAATGTCAAAAAATGTCTTCCCTACTGGATTACCAACTTAATGATTTTAACAAGGCGTGAGACTAAAATAATAGATTCTTGAGAACTACTTACGTTTTTTATTTGGCAACATATTCAAGTAATCTATGAAAACTAAAAGAATCATTCTTCTCATCAATCAACCACTATATAATTTTTTTTTAAATTTTATGCAATGTGTTTTGTAAGCGAGTAATGAAATTTGGCAATCAGAAAAGTAAGTCATTATATGGCAAGTAATTCTGATGGTAATGTCCAATTTTTTGCTGGGATGTATATATACTCGTACATATGTATGTATATATAAAAAAATATAAATTTATCCAAAAAATGATTGCAATTTAATATTAGCTACAAATTCGACAAAATCAATATACAATGTTGGAAATATTTGCTGTGAACCAAATTGGGATATTTGTTTTGCAATTGCCAATCTAAGGCGCTGGGTAGATAAAAAATTAAACGGGCACAACAGCGGTCGGTACACGCTCTAATTGATAGAACAGTGGCGCTGACAGAGACTCTTTAGATAAACGAGCAGCGGTGGTGGCGGAGTTAGACAAATAATAAATCATCACATTATCCATGAGAGCATTAATGGTGTATACTTTAGTCATGCCATCGAAATATTTGTTATTCAAAGGTCCGGAGGAAGTTTGGAATTTTTCTAGGATGTAAGCAGCCAAACCGATTGGATTGTTTAGTAAAGCGGTGCCAGGTTTGGTGGCTTGTACATGAAGATATGCAAATTCATTCAGAAGACTGAACAATTTATCACTTAGAGGAAAATGGTGGCTGGTGAAGAAATGTGAGGATAAGAATTTTTCGGGCTTAAAACTGGCTACAATGCTGTTCATTATCTACAGAGGAGAAAATAGAACACACATATTGGAATGATAACCGATAACATTATCGGGAAAAATTGTCGCTAAATGGCGGCCTATTATGGAACCCCAGTCACCTCCCTGTACCAAAAACTTATCAAAGCCCAAACGCAATATCAAATTACGCAACACAATGGCCATTTCGGCAGAATTCATGCCAACTTTACTAGCAGGCTGAAAATTTAAAATAAATAGGTAAATAAGTATTTGTTTTTTATACAAAACTTGCTGTTAAAGTCCCTGTTAGCTTTTAATTGTACATTGTGAAAAGGATCGTAAATGTCTTGATGTTAACTTAATATAGAAATGCCCTAACTCATTATTTTTTTGAATTCTCTTCGTTGCTCTTCGTTGTGTATAGCTATTCATTTATTTTGTTACCTTCGACTGCGACTCTTTTAAATTTCGGTAATAGAAATATGAGCAACAGGTTGTGATTGGGCCGTCATAAAATAAAAAGTCGAAGAAATAGCACAATTTTACGACTTTTGCTATTTCAACTGAAAATTTTTTAACATTGTGTTTAACCGTGCTCACCTGGACGTTTAATTACACTGCTACTGTTTTTATTAGTATACATATCTCAAAATAATACAACTCTTACAAACAAACTACATACTGCTAAAATGTGATCACAGTCACAGCGATTTAGAAATCACGTTCACTAGGAGCAACATTATTAAAAAACCACAGGATCGCTCATCTTTAGGCCGGGTTTACATCTTTGTGCCATGTGCCACACATGCGTAAAAAACGTAACCACTAATTACTAATGAAAAATTGTTTGATTCAGACACGTATTTATTAAGTTAAACAATTTCATACATAAGTAATAGACAATTTTATAGAATCCAACATGATTGGAAACATTTTAAACCAATAAATACATGTCTAAATCAAACAGTTTTTCATTAGTAATTAGTGGTCACGCTATTTTGGGCACATGACACACAAGAAATGCCAGATGTAAACTCAGCCTTAAGGCTCAGTTAGCCGACTGTAACGCAATGTAACTGTAATGTAGGAAACAGCTGATCGATATTTTTTATATGAACAGTAGGTTACGTTACATTATATCTCTATAACCATTTTCATTACTTTTCACATTACAAAATCGATCAGCTATTTCCTACCGTTGCAGTTACATTACATTACAGTCGGCTAACTGAGCCTTAAGTTTATGCTTATGTGCAAAAACAATACAAAACTAAATTGAGGAATTGTTATCATTGTTTTTGGTTTGTTCTTGTTTCATTCACTTAAAAGAACAAAACAAAACAAAATTAAACATTTTGTTTTTGTACACTGTTTCAAAGCATTCGAAACTGATCATGTTTATACACATTCCATAAATTTGCCAATATTTACACACACACACACACACACATTGCATGCGTGTATACTCGTACATTGTTTTAATTATTTGCGTGCATCTCTTTTTAGTTGTTGATCTTTTTTAGTTGTGTTCGGTCGTTAGTTCATAGTTCGCGTTCTTAATTAATTATTATGTTAGTGAAAGTGCGATGATAAATTGGTACAAGCCAATATTATCAAAGTGTAAAAAAAATTAAAAATATTGGTTTACTACCAAAAAATTTTTGTGTAAGTGTTTAAATAGTGTCTTAAAATTATAAAAAGCATGCCGGCCACAATGATTGTGCAAAAAAATGTGAGTATGTACGATGTAAGTATGTGTACTTATTTTGATGCTGCTTATTTTTGTTGTTGCTGAGAGAAGTGCATGCAAGAATTTGATATCTGCGATCAGCGTTGCCAAATGTGCAGATTTGTCTATTTTTTGCAGTTTTTTGAACACTTGAGCAGTTGTGCAGTTTTTATGTTTCAAAAATCAGTTTTTCTTTTTTTTATATCAGTGACAAGCTCATACAGACGATAATTTTTTCGTAATCGTATAAAACTGTTCATTAAAAAGCACATGAAAAGCAAAAAAAAAGAAAAAAAAAGAGTTAGAAATATTAAAGATTTCTTAACGTTTTTCATACAAGTTGGAGGAATTATAACAGCAAAGCATTCCAGTATGTTTATTCGGTGAAGAATTTGTGCCAAAAACACACGAACAATTTAAATGTTTCGACATTTTCTTCTAGTTTTTTTTAAACAAAATTCTCATTTGATGAGGAGTGTTCTACGATTAGGCACGTAATAATCACACTAAGTTTTTTGCAGCATTGATTACATTTTAAAATGAATCTTAGAAAGAAAATCGAAAAGCGATATTGAACAGTTTGTAACTACTGTAAGCTAAAACTATTAAGTAGGATATCTCATTTAATGCCGCAGGCTGTACATAGCAATGTTATGATGGTTTTACTTACTAATAAGAAATATAATCACCCTTATTCCAGTTGTCAACACTGATATCACGTTAATACAATGCCAAAATATTGGGACTTACATATATAGTCGCTTTCGATAACAATTTTGTACTATTGACAGTCTATTGATGTTCCCTAAGATAGGCCCTATATCTTGTCACCAACGTTCGACTCGTCGCACACTTACATTCGAAACAAAAACAAATTTAAAAATTTTGTTGTTGTTTGCAATGGAACTGTGCGACGAGTCGAATGTTGGTGACATCGTGGGAATAGAAAATAGCATGAGCATGTCAGTCAGTTGTTTTCGAAAATGGGTAAACAACCCACCAATTTTTTGGTATTGTTTTGACATGACGTCGATGTTGACAACTGGAATAAGGCTGATTACTGCTAAAAAAATTTTGGAAAGTTTTTTCTTCTGAAAAACAGATTTTTTGTTGGGTATGGGCAGATTTTCTGTCTTTTTTTGTCTGTGACAAATTGAATCAGTGTGGCAACGAAACCATCATTTTATTATTAATTATATGCTTCTAATTATTATATGATAACAGAAATCAGGTTGTTATAATCTAATGCTCGTAACATGATTTCTGTTATTATTAAGAAGGACAATCAACCTTATTAAAAGAAGCGACATCGAATTGAACTGTTATATTTTTGTTCTACATATATTAAATTTATTTTCTTTAATATAAGAGAATAGATATTTCTTCTCTCAGATTCAATAAATTTTGTATTTTTTCAAAGTTATTAAAATTTTCTTTGATCCCATGCTGTTCCGCAAAGGATTTTTTAAAGCTGAGATCCCACTGATTTTTGTCGTCTCACCGAAATAAAGTCATAAGTAATAAGCTAAATTGGCCTTATTGTTTGTTAAAACAAAAACTTGTCATAATTAATTTTATATAATGATAGTCCGGGTCAAAGGTTATTCCTTATCATATACATATTTACCTCTTCATTGACTTCAATTTCAAAGGGTTTTATAGCTTTATCTTCCCTAAACTTAGAAGAATCGCCAGGTCCCCAATATTTATTAGTGTCAAATTTTGGCAAGGCCAATGCACGTGTCAATTCATTAAACTTTTGATAGCCGATACCGATGAAAATGCTTAATAAAACAACAAAAATAATGAGACCCTTCATTTTCTGATTATGCTTGCCAAAGAAACGCGAACGAACGTTCTATACAAAAGTATTTAATAAACTAAATAATAATCCTCTTTGTTTCGTTAGAGAGTGACAAAGTTTTTCACAACATTCATTATCACATTGTTGTAACTTTAAATCTTAAGCGGGCCCATCCATTATACAATATTATTGCATATATTGTTGTACATATTATTGTCATTTTGACCTATACTATGCAATAAATGGCACACTATTTTTAAAGAAATTATTGCCCATTTTTTCTGGCAGTGAAAAAGTAAACAACATTGAACAATGTTGCCACCACATTACACAATTGGCTTGATTGTACAATAAAAATCAAAAGTCTGTTGATATTTGCCAATATATTGTGCCACCTTCGAATATGACACACACATTGGCGATATTATTGCACAATACGAAAAATTTTGCAATTATATTGCAAGTGGGTGGGCCGCTTTATCTACTACCCCTAGCAGCAGGGTTGTCAGATATTGTGGTTTCTATTGGGAGTTTGTTTTGCTATATGGTAATTTCAAAACTAGTTTTACGTTTAATTTAATAATTTAATAAGCGAACTACCAGCTGTTAAATGGGTGCTCAAGTAAAACAGTGATGCCAACTCAAAGTTATTTATATATTTTTACAATTTTAACAAATATGGCTCTATAAAATTTTATATTGATTTAGCTCATTTATTTTCAAAATATGTATTTTTACTTTAGCCCAATCTGCTAAATAAACTTCTTTAATTTAATAGATTGTCAACCGTAATACTACATGTATTGTAGCAACTACAAATCAAATGGCACGTTTAATAACCACACAAAAGCAACCAACTTTCTATTGCTACACACCTTTTACAGGTATCTGTGCAGGAATTTATGTTTCAACTTAAGTGCTTCCGCCCATTTCATGCAAAATTCTTTCAGCAAGTATGTAGATATTTTTTTTTTCGATTCAAATGCTTGTTTGGTGAAATGGTGGTCATGAATACATTTTTCATTTGCCTTAAGGACATGCGAGTTGCAATTACGAGCATTGAAACATTACATGGTTTCCAGAGTTTTATTTTTTAAATTTGTTTTCTCTAGAATTCTATTTTGTAGTTTTGTTCGTATTTGTTTTCAAGGAAAATTATAATATGTAATCATTTTACAAAACTAATATTTTTTCTCAAACATCGAAATTAAGGATTAATAAGGTCCTTCTTTCTTTTATAATGAACGGATGTATGTGTGTACAGTAGGGTGGGCTAAATTGTGTGCACGCAAAAAATCGTATTGAAAAAATGAAATCCACGGAAAATTTAGTTTAAGACTCTGGTTCTGAAAACAAATCCTATTACATGCACATTAACCTCAAAATTTTCTGCTTAAATTCGGAATTAAATATATATAGCAAATCAAGTGAAGTATGTCTTGGACTAGATTCTAGTTTTCTTACTTGTTACTTTTAAAGAATAAGTAACAAAATTCTAAACTCGAAAATTTCATCCCAGTAAAAAAGGAGCTTTCAAGGAAATCAATAAGATACTAAACTTGTAATCTGGAACTAGTGCAAATTTGAATAATTTTTAATGATTTTTATATAAAGTGGTCATTGCAAGAAGTTCTCTTTTTAACCGACTTCAAAAAAAGGAGGAGATTATCAATTCGTCTGTATTATTATTTTTTAATTTATTATTACTTCATAACTCGGTACATTTTAAGCCGATTTTAAAAATTCTTTTTTTTTTTGTCTGAGAGGGCATAGTTTCAAATTGGTCCCATTTTAAAAAAAGTGGGCAGGGACACGCCCACTTTTTTCCGCAACACTTCAACTTTTGAGGTGAATAACTTTAACGTGTTTGAGTTTTGAGTATTTGAGTTTTTTATCCTGCGTTTGTTTTGTGTTTGACAACTGAAGTGTTAGGCCAGTTGATAACAGCTGAGGTCTAATTCGCCTATGCATCCACTTGGTAATAAATTCGCCTTGATTTTGTTTGGCAAATAAGCATACACATGCACACTGAAAGAAAATCGATTTTTCGTTCACTGAAAGAGAATACCTCGCTACAATTTATTCAACATCCCTGAAATTTGTTGAGCAGAGTTGCGAACAATCCCAGTGAAAAAAAATTGGAAGTAATTATACTCTACTTCCAAATCATCAATGCAATATATCTTGATTTATTAAAAAAGTGAAATCCGTGTCATGAAGTATTAGATTTTTTTATATAAAATGGTAGATATTGATTTAAAAGAAATTTAGGAAAGAAAAAAGAAGAGAGGTGTGGCGGCTGTTAGCCGGCTTACAGCATATCGGCTGTGTTCTTTAGTATGTGCTCATGTGCATAAACAAAACAAAAACAAATTGAGCAATCGTTCTCATTGTTGTTTCGCTTATTTTCGTGCTCTGGTTTTAAGTACAAAGAAATCAAACCAAAAATAAATTTATAACTGTAATAGTGCCGATTATTTTTGTTACGAAAATCACGTCCTAACTCCTGTATCGCGCAATAAATAGCGAAGCTACAAAAAATAGCATGTGTAGCTTTAATAGTTCTATATTACTCGTATGTTTTAACCACAATTTTTCCAACTATTCTTATGTCAGGACACCCGTCTGACTAACAATAATTTCTTAGTAGCAACTCCTTAAATTCACCTGCATTCTTCTGTTTGGATGAATATGGAATCATTGTAAAAGTTTAAATTAGTTTTTGAACTAGTGTTGATATTTGTTCCAATTTTTTTTATACATTTATGTGTTTTTCTTTTTGCGGAACAATAAACAAAAACGGGGAGTAGCAATTTGAAGTTTCTCCCTTTTAAT
Organism: Nowickia ferox; assembly: GCA_936439885.1. Classification (NCBI taxonomy): domain Eukaryota; kingdom Metazoa; phylum Arthropoda; class Insecta; order Diptera; family Tachinidae; genus Nowickia; species Nowickia ferox. The sequence goes on from OW387027.1 coordinate 85,823,333, forward strand.
TTGTTATTTTGTGGCAAGTTTTTTCGTCGTTATTTTAACCACTTGATAATTATGTAAAGTTAAGAAAAAAATTGTTATTGTAGCTTGCTTAAAGAAACAAGAATGGAGGAATGTTTATTTATTTATTTGTCTTTATAAATAATTTTTAAGGGGTAGAAATTCACTAAATTAAAATTAATTTAAAAATTTTGAAATATGCATTAAAAATTGTTAAAACTGCAAAAATATGCATTTAATGCCAAAAATATATAAGAATATGCACTTATTACCAAAATATGCACAAATATGCTACTTAAAAGTTTATAATTCAGATAGACAATTTATCTTAAAAAACATGCATTTGCATGAAAGTCCGAGCCCAGGTTATTACCATCATAGTACGAGTATCTTTTGAAAAATACCATCTCAATCATATAAATATATGTATGTATATACATATGTGATATCGCCGGCTTAAGATTCATAGGTTCCAAGTCTTTATTTTAATATTTTACAAGGGAGAGAAACAACAAACAAACTACTGACACGTTAATATTAAACACGTTAATATTAAAGCAACACTGCTTTATTTGAGCACCCCTTTAACAGCTTATAGTTACTTTTTGTTTAGTTTGCTTTGAAATTTCATTATAAAACGACTTACACCAGAGCAACGCGTGCAAATTGTTGAAATTTTTAATCAAAATAATTGTTCTATTCGTCAAACTCATCGTGCACTTCCTCCATTTTATGGCGTACATAATTCTGGTTGAATGGGTATGTAAATTAGCAGAATTGTCGCATTTGGAGTGAGAAGAATCCACAAATTTTTGTCGAAACACCATTACGTCCACAGAAAATTACTGTTTGCAGCAAACAGCTTTATGGGCTGGCGGAGTCATTGGCCCATATGTCTCCTAAAACGATGATGGTCACAATGTTACTGTCAAAGGTTAACTCTAGAGGAACATGATTCGAAATTTGTTCGTACCTGAATTACGTGGCATTAATATTGCTGATATGTGTTTGCAACAGAACGGAGCCACATGCCACACAGCGGGCCCAATTAATTGGCCACCAAGATCGTGTTATTTAACCCCATTGGATTATTTTCTTTGGGATTATGTTAAGTCACTTGCCTACGTCGATAATCCACAAACAATTTAACACCTGGAAATCAACATCCAAAGAGTTATAGGCGAAATACGGCCGCAAATGCTGCGAAAAGTTTTTCCAAATTGATGTTCCAGATTGCGCCTTCTGCGCGCCAGTCGTGGCGACCACATGGCAGAAATCATATTTAAACATTAATTTCATAAAATTTTCTTTGCAATAAAGCCCGTTTCATTGATGTTAAAAACATATTTCCTTGTTTAATTATGATTTAAACTTGTGTCACTTTATAATAAAATCCCTTTAATATTAAAAAAGCACTTAAAAAAACTTTTTATAGGGCCTTAGAGCTTTTGTGTACTTAGAGCCTTTGCATGTTAAGCCGGCGATATATGTACATATCGCTCATTTACTAAAACAGCGTCATAACTCAATTAAATTTCAATTTACACACAACTTAATGGAAAAAGAAAATTTTATTTTTTCTCTCCAAAGAGTTGAGTAAACAATATACATATGCATTTGTTTAAAATTTTTACATAATCTGAAGAACGATATGAGGATTAAAGGCTTCATTAGTCTTTACTTTCTGTTGCCGTTTTGTGCTGTGCCGTTCTGCTTCGAAATTTGCATACTTACTTTTTCTGTAGTGACTTATCAGCTGTTTCTGACCAGAAGGGTCGCAGTTTTCCACTAAAGTTATGAGTTTGGATCGTCTATTGCTATGTTGCAATATAATTTTATGTTTTTCTTTTAAAAATTAAATTTTCTTAAATCTGGCTATTTTGCACTCGAGCCTTCTACATGAGAAAATGATTTACACAAAGAACTAATAACTGGCGTTTTAATATTAACGGTTAACGGTTTAAAATCGCTGCCTCAACATATGCTACAAAATAATGCATTTTAGTATTAGAGATGGAATTAAATTTTTCCCTAAAAACGTACCAAAGGCTAGTGCCATGACTACATTTGCTGTAAACAACCTAGAAGAATAATAAATAAAATTTTAAATTTTTTTTATTTCTATTTACATACATACATATACATATATGTATGTATGTATATGTATACATAAAAGTGTTTGTTAAACCTCTTTTAAATTAAAAATGTTTTGCATGAATAAGGCCTTCAATGTACAATGTATGTATGCATGTATGTATGTATGTATGTATGTATGTATGTATGTATGTTCTAATTAAAAACTCTAAAATTTTCAATAAAAAACTACCATCGTTTAGGTTGTAATTATATTTTTTTTAACACGGTATTTTATTTTAATTGAACCCGAAAGATTAAAATATTTAAGTAATAAATTTAAATTAAATTGTTTAATTTTGAGCTGCCTCACGAAAATTTTATGTTTTTGACCCTTTTCTGTAATTTAATATCGTTAAAGCGAAAGAAACTTATGATGATTAAAATGATCAGCAATTTTGTTATGAAATACATACGAACAAACATACATTAAAACATAACTATGAACTTGAAAGCTTGTATAATAATTGTTCTAGTTGATGTTGTTCTCCTTTTCAACGCAATAACAAGAACATAAAACTTGAAAAAGAATTATTACTCAATTATAAGATTGACCTTGTTAAATATATTTATTAAGCAACAAAACTACGGCAAGCAAAAACATTTTTTGTGTTGTGAGTGACCAACAAAAAGTCTACATAGAATAATTAAAAAAATAATAATACATAATAAAAAAAATCAGCAGTCAGAATACAGTGAATCAACATTTTAAGTCATTGTCAAGTTCTGAAGACGACATAAAAAACCTCTGAAGTTCTTATTAAGGATGTTGTGGGAGTTACTGCAATATTTTATTTTTTGTGGATGGTATCAGAATTTCAAACTAGTTGTAGCAAAGGGCTGCTGACAATGAGAGCACCTTAGTTTATAATTATATATACTCGTACATACATACATTTAATTCGACATATATTCCCCTTTAGCATCATTCCATACAGGAAATTCGGTCTTTCGACGTTCAGTGTAGTTTTTATAAACGAGTGGATTCAAAACTGTATCAAAATCGGCTGCTCTTTCCACACGCTTGAAGTCCCTTAACTGAAATTATATGAAAAAAATATGTTTTGTTGGATTTCTCATAAATTTTGCATCTTTTGCCAGACAAACCAGATCATTCTTTTGCTGAACGCCCATTAAGGCTGCAGTAATGTTTGCACTTAAAATTACATTTACTAAGATTAAAATAAAGCAAAAGTTAATGTTCATTTTGATTTTAAAATTATATATTCTCCTCCTTTAGTTGTTTAGCGAATAAACGATGTGATGGTTGCACAAATTTGTTATGCGTACTGATTCATTTAGTTTGAATAGTAAATGACAGCACACTTGTACTTAATTTCATATATTTGGCATTTTTACACTCATGGGAAAAAAATTTCCTCACAGTCGATTTGTAGAAAAGTTGAGTAAAATTAATAATATAAAATTAAACAATGATATTGTACGGCCTTTGTAAATTCCTGCTTAAAACGTTTTATTTAATTTATATAAAAAATATAATAATTGTGTAAATTTAACATTGACGTACGCTAAATTTTTCCTTTCACTGTATTGTAAGCTGATAAGAAAAATAATCTTCTTGTAAATTTTGTTTTATGGTTAATGATCCAAAATGATGGTAAATTAGCAAATGTAATGTAGCAAGTTCATATTAGGGGCGTTATATTTTAGTGCTGAAATAGCTAAAAAAAGTTATCAAATTTTACAGTAGGCCATTTCGTTAAAAAGTAGTGGCAATAATTTACATTTTACAAATTTGAAATTTAGGTGGACTAAAGTAATTTAGCTTTCGAAAGTAAGTAAAAATAAATGTATTCATAGTCAAAATAAACTATACTTTAACCTCCATATTTATAAAAATCAATTTAAAGAAAATTTTTTATAAAAAAATTTTAAATAAAATAAATTTCAAACTGATTTTAAATGTTATGAATATGGGGGGTAGGAATTACAAACCAGTATTTTGTATGATAATACCAGTTTTAAATTGTTAAAGTATATGCATTTCGTTTAGACCATGAATAAATAACATATTTTTACTCACATATGAAAGTTAAATTGCTTTAGTCCATCTAAATTCCAAATTTTGTAAAATTTGAATTGCGTTTAAAACCAGTATTTTTTATAGTAATACTGGTCTTAAATTCTTGCAGTATACTTTGTTTTGACCATGAATATGCGTCAATATTTTCTTTAAACTTTAAACTAACAGTGAACCAATAAAGTTTAGCCATACATTGCCTTGTTCCTGCTAAATTTAAAGAAATTATTAGGCGGGAATTTTTTTAAATTCTTACTGTAAGCGCTGTATAAAATATGAGATTTGCTGTCATAAATGCGGTCTTATTTTTTTAGCTCAATCCGATGGTGCCTTCTGGTGCCTAGTGGAGCCTAAAGTACCCGGTACAAAGAGGGGGATTTTGTTAAAAAATGGAAATAATTAAGCGGGCCATCCGATTGATATGAAATTCCATACAGCATTTAAGGAGGTGTTACAAAGCTTAAGTCTCGGATTTCGACTACATGTCTTGAAAGGGGGAGTAGTCACAAAGCCCCAAAGTGGGCAACCTCGGGTTAATGAAAAATTCAAATCGATGCCAAGCTGATGTTTTTGATATGACAAAAAAGAGTTTTTGCAAGTGAATTTTTTTCTATCCAAGAGCTAAAAAAAGTCTGCTACATTTATGGGTTTTCGCTTACAGTTTAGGAAATATTCGAAAAAAATTAAATTTTTTTTTGTCTTTTTTTACCAACTTTGGTCCACTGTTCTGCTAATGAAGAAGTCAAGTCTTGTTGGATTTAGAAAAGGCAACTTATTATATGAGTTAAGAACAAAATTTGTAACATTAAAAATAAGTTGGTATCAAAAGCACAATTAAGTCATAATAATAATACGCAATTTAAATTAAAATTTTGAAAAAAATTAAATTTTTCGCCGTTTTTAGCAGAAAAAAGTGGGTTAATTATTTCGTTATAATAAAAATATTTTGCCAAAATACCAACTCCATAGTTTTACTTTATTCAAAAGGTAATACTATAAGAAATATTACCAAGAAATTTTTGGTTCAAAATTTTCGTTACTGAAGGAACCACATTGTTTCGAAATAGACCTATTTTTGTTATAAATATCAAATTTAAGGCATTTTTTTCTCAAACTCTAAAGCTGCACCCGGCGAAAAATAAAAAGAATGCAGCAAAAATACTGCAAAAATCCCATTTTGGGAAGACTTGTTAAAGCCACAATGAAATGCACATAGACAATGCTTAACCACCAGCAAATAAATTCCATTTATTCTCAATTGATCATTTTAACCCTTTTGAAGGCAATAACATTGTTGACTGACAAGTCTACCTTGACTTTCTTTGGCTCCCAGTCATTCCAAAAACCTACGTTTCTTTTTGTCAAACACAAACTAAATGACGTAGTTTTTTTAAATTTTGACAGAAATAAACTGACAGTTGCCTGCTCACGGCGGGGAGTGTTGCCCTTTTTAAGTTAAAAATGCGGGAGCAGAGAAACAAGCCGATCGGCTCACAGCCGGCTCAAGAGCCGCCGCCAACTTTCAATGTAACTTCAAGCCGCCACCGATGCATACGGCTAGCCTCGGCTCAAAATTGCAGCCGGCTAATTGTTTTTTGTAGTTGCAAATTTGTGCTACATTTTACAAATTATATGGAACTCATCAGGTGCTTGAAATTTTTTTATAGAAATGTGTTTATAAAAACGTTTAAAAAGCGGCTGTCAATATCAGCCGGCTCCTGCCGGTTTATGAGCCGCCGCCGACTATTTTTTCTAAGTCGCCGCCGCCTACTTTTTGTGTCGGCTTGTGTCTCCGGGCGGGAAATTAAAAAAGTCTCGAACTTATTGTATCATAATTTAAGATTTTGAGTAAACGAACGGATGTAATGTTTTCTTTGCGTTACGAAAACCAAAATTGTGTTTAATTAAAGCTTTTAAATTTTATTTATTTACTATTTAAAAATTTCACTGAATAAAATTGCTTTCACAACTTATAGTTCAGGAAAGTTAATTTTGTATAGATACTAGTTTGGGCTAATAAAAGTCATAAGGATAAGCCATTGTTGTTGTTGTTGTTGTTGTTGTTGTTCTCCTTCTTTTTGATGGAGTCTTAGGCTTATACTGATTCATATTGCCCCCGATATTATTATTCTGTATTATGTCTAGAACTTGTCTTCTGCGTAAATTGTTGAAAAATGGGAACAACGGAAATGGAAAAGAATCGAGAGGCCCCCGTGGATCTGAAACTGCTACCGAAGAACTTTCAGACTCAGTAGTAGTCTGCTCCTGCAATAAAGTATTTCTTTTTATATTTTTATTATTATTTTTTTATTAAATAATAAATACCTGAGCCTTAACAAATGCTATAAAAGCAACTGCTGCTAAGACAAAAATGGTGAATTTCATTTGGTGGCCGGTTGGTGTTCGAAAACTGACTTTGAATTTGAGATGATAGTGTAAAGTATTTATACAAAACTTATTGCTAACTTTCAACTGCTTATCATTTTCTATCTTTTGTGGTTGTCAATTATGATAAATGGGTGTTCTGTGCCTAGACCTTCAATTAATTTGTAGTTGAAGTTCGTTTTTAAAGTGATACAAAAATTTGTTATAATTACCTTTTACATTTTGAAATTTTATATTCCCCATTAGGCAAACTGAAATATTACCAACAAATAATATACATTTGTTAAAAATAATTTTTTTGATAACGAACAAATACTTGCAGAAGTAAGATTTGGATTTTACTAATACAAAACTGTATGAATAGTTTTGAACTTTAAAAAACTTTAAAACTAATATAATTTTTCATTTCCTTATTTGAAACACATAAGCCAATTTGAATTGTATCCAACTCTTTCAGTAGCTCGTTTTAGATACAAACCTTTAATCCAACCCATGTAATTTAAATGTTTGTATCTAAAATGATCGACTGAACGAGTTCTTCCCAAGTCTATATGAATAAGATCTGGCCCCAACTCGTTCGAACTCATTCAGTCGGTCGCCTTAAACAGAAACCTGTGATCAAACCCATTTAAATAGCATGGGTTTGATCATCGATTTGTGTCTAAAACGACCGACTGAATGAGTTCGAGAGCCAAGCAATTTTCGATCTTTTTAAGTCAGTTGTCTTAGAAAGAAACCTATAATTAGAATTGGTGTCTAATCCAAGCTACTGAAAGATTTCGATACAAGTCTTATTAATATTATGAATGCTTGACTTGGGTCGAACTCGTTCATTAGTTCACTTTTGACACAAACCAATGATCAAACCCATGTTATTTAAATGTGCTCGATAATTAGTTTATGTCTAAAATGAACCAGTGGATGAGTTCGAACTAGAGGTGAGCACAAACCATTTGCTTGCATAATCTTCATGATGTACATTATTGAATTATCCTCTTTTTTTAATGCTCTTGATTTTACTAAAACTGTTGTTCCCTTTTATGAAAAGCATTCAATAAAATTTGTTTATCCGATAAGCCACAGCACCACTCAGTTCCTAGCAAATGAAATGAAATACTATTTATATAGTGAAAATATATGTATGTGTGAAAGAAAAATCAAATAGCGCAAATTATTTCAGAGTGTTAGTTCGGCCGGTGATGCTGTTCCAAGTATTATAATTTATTAATTTAAAACTTTAAAAAATAAAGTATCAAAATAATATTTTTCATCACACATTTTGTTATCACTTAATATCTTATGAAATTTGGAGTTTATGAATTGAAGCACGGTTCACTATGAATACAAAATGGCACAATTGGCACTACATTCCATTCAACTGTGGTTTTTTCTTTCCTTGTTCTCTGTATTTGCTTTACACTAAATTACAATCACCACTACAAACAATATTTGCTCTTGGAAAAAAAAACAATACTGTGCAGTTCTTAATATCTTGCGCTCACCTCTAGTTCGAACCAAGTTTAGTAGTAATCATGAATAAAATTAGAGCCACAATCCATTTTTGAAAAGCTTAATACATTAAACACATTACTTCAAATGAAGCTAGCTGCATTTTTCACCTTTTAGCCTTTTTTTTGGAGACGGCAGCAAAATCATAAGCAGCTGATATTGAAGTAAAAATACATATTTCAGTGGTGCCAAACTCAAATATTTCGTATTTATTAAAATATATGGCGTTTTCTGAACCGTAGGTCCTGGGTTCGAGCCCGATCGTCGGTATTGTCTAGCAAAGTCTTCGAGAAAGTAAAATAACCCTTAAAATGGCTGCTAAACACAGCTTTGAAAATTTATAAGCCGCATTGACACCAGAGGCGCTGCAACACTGCATTATTAAAAAACGCACGAAAAGCAGAGTTGTAAAAAAATAATGAAGCCTTCCTCCATCTCTTCCTTCACCACCTGTATTCTCTATCACTATCTCTTTCCTAAAGAAGGTAACACATAGTAATAGTAGTAGGCATTCATTGCCTGAGTGTTACTTCTCTTTAAAAAAAAATTTCAACGTACTTATTTGAGTGATTTAGTTCTTATTGCTATTGTATTCTAAATAAGTTATGTATGTATATAAAAAGCAAAAATATATATTTAACATAACAAGCCTAATAAAACCTCACGAGCTGAGTTTAACCAAAACAAAAATTATAGCTACTTGCTGCCTGATTTTCTAAACATAAACACATTCATCCGACATATAAAAATATATGCATTTATATTCGCATATTAATACATTTAAAATATTTATAGGATTGGCCGTTTAAATTTCAATAGGTCAAATAACAAGCATTTACATATATCCAATAAAATTTACCAAAATTCTAATCAAATATAAATTATTCGCCAAAGTATTCGTTAATATGGACAAAATTATTTATGCGCTGCAAACAAGACATTTTATACATTTAGTGGTACATATGCAGCAGATCGTATATTTTTACAAACACATACACTACTTCATTTTTACATGCTTAAACGTCCTATAATTTTTTTTATATTAATCGTACATACATAAATGTATTTATTTTGTATATGCACAAAAGTTTATGATTAAATAACCTCATAATCATGGGTCGTAATGTGCAGTTCATAATATCATCAATTGCGCCACTATCTACTGCTGCCATCGCCATCGTCGTCAGCGTCATCATCACCATCATCGTGAGCTTTGTTTTCAACTTCATCCATGATCATACAAATAATTTTAAATATCAACAATTGAACCTCAAGACATTTGGCTTATTAAGAAGCGTGTTGCCAATTGTAAACACCATTCAGCCAGTTCATACAGTCATTTATTCCATCAGGCAAATAACAGACAATCAAATGGACAGACGGACTTATATAAACATATACATATATGTATGTGTACAAGCATCTAACAATACGACAACTACAAATTTAATGCAATTATAAAGAAATGAATATCGACTATGCACTATGGAACTTATTCATAGTCATCTTTACAATTTTTTATATGAACATATTTCCTTCAATCCATAAAGTGAGTGAATTCCAACCTCGCAGAAGAGATATAATGCGTGATGAGGGATTTATTCTCTTTCGATTTAAATAAATGGGTGGCGCACATTCGGAATGTTCAGTTAACATCAATTTCACGTGATATAGCCAGACCCACAAATCGCTCATGCTGTTCTGTTGAACCAATTCTGGCCGAAAGAAGTTGGTAATCGTCGACCAATAGCGCGTTGACTGCAAAAGTGATAGTCCTGGGTTCGAGCCCGGTCTGCGACTTACATTAAATAACAACACCACGCATTTTTCTGTTGTGCAGTAGTGTCCCTTTGTATCAGTTGTTGTAGGAAAGTTCAAGTGATGAAGGCATAGACACTGGTCACTTAACTACACCGGCTTCAGCGGATACTAATCCCAATGTAACATCAGAGCGCAATCTTTGTATAGCAGAAGCATCGGCGAAGTAAAATATGAATAATGAAATGGCTAATAAGCACAGCTTTGAAAATCTAATACGTCTCATTGATACCAGAGGCGCTGCAACTCTGCATTATTAGAAACGTGCAAAAAGCAGAGTTGTAAAATAATGAAGTTTTCCTCTATCTCTTCTTCCGCCACCTGTCTTCTCTATCACCATCTCTTTCCTAAAGAAAGTAACACCTAGTAATAGTAGTAGGAATTCATTGCCTGAGTGTTACACAGAAAAAAGTATTCACCAATTAATGTTTTCAATTAATAATTTAATTGATTCAATTAAATTTTTAATTGTATTAATTAATTTGAGTGGAAACTCTTAATTGATATTATCAAATTGTTTACAGGTGAAAATTTAATTAATTTTTTAATTAATATTACAAATATTTTAATTAATATTACAAACTCATTCATATTACTTTTTCGTGTGTTACTTCTCCTTCAAAAAAAAAAATTAAAAATTAAAAAATAATATTTTGCTCAACATTTTCCACTGTGCACTGAAAAACTAAAACATGTATACGGGATACGAGTAAAATAATAAAAATAGAATTAAAAATAAAACAATACAGCGACATCGACAGCGATAAAATTGTGAGTGACTGCTTAAATGTCGTTTGATATTTTCTTCTCTTCGCCATTTGTGGGTTCTTGTTTGAACCGAAAGTGGCAAGGGGTTTGAGGAATGGCAATCCAAAATTAAATTTAAACGTCACAGCTTAACAAAAGAAGACTGAAGATGATCACTTTACCTCGTTTACAGGGAAAATGTCAAAAGTTTGTAGTGGGAGATTAAAATTGCTTTTCTATTTATTTTTTTTGTAAAACTGCTTCATTAAATTAAGAATGAAAGAACGACATAACAACAATCAAATGGAAAATGAAAACATTTTATAAAATAATTAAATAAATTAAGAATAGGAAAAAGCGAACAAAGCAAGATATTTATTTGTTTTTTTTATACCCTACATCAGTTACATACATCCAAGCCATATGCACAATGTGCAAACTTTTACAAAAGAGTTTTTGTGCTTTTTGAAGAAAAAATAAAAACTCAACTGGTTCATGAAAAATCATGTCGCAAAAACCTTATCGCAAAGCAAATTGAACAACTTAGTATATATTTTTAAGTATTTACATACATAAATAATTGTTGCTTGATATCTTCCTTGCTGAAGGGTATTAAAGGTCCGTTTTTGCCGAACCTCGCGCAATAAATTGTTGTTTTCCATTTGTTTTACTTTTGAATTTTCATTATAATTTATGCCGTTTGGCTTTTCTTTATCGTGGCTTGGTGAGTGAGCACTAACCTGGCAAATGAGTTTTTAAGTGTTTTCTAAGTTGTTGTAATAACTTCCGTTTAGCGTCAGCACAATGCAAAAATAAAAACAACAACAACGACAAAATGCGATAAATGTTTTAATACGTGTGTTTTTTTGTCGAAAAAAAAAGATCAAAGTGAAATATAAAGAAATTCTCACCCACATTAAAAAAAACATGACAAAAGTTTGTGAATATATTTTCCCGCATATTAAATTTACACTAGAAATTTATACAACTGCGTTTGCCTGTTTTATTAACAAAAAAGTATTAGACATGTTGTAGAGTGAGTTTCTAGCTGGTGGTAATACTCATAAGAAACGATATCGGTGTTTCGTAACGACGATTATAAGGAAAGCGACCGCCTCATATCGACCCAAAACAGGCAAAGCCATATTTATTTATTTGAAAATATGCTTTGAAAAGTGAATCTGAAAAATATGGCCGCACAAAAATCGTCGGGCACGTAAAAAATAATTGCCATGACGCGACAGCTGTTCTGTAGCCCAGAAAACCATGTCGGGCGGCGTTGGCTGAACTAGTTAGCACTGAGTTCGAGCCCGGTTCTGACAGTCATTAAAAAATAACAACACCACGCATTTTTCTCATGTGATGAAGTCATAGACACTGGCTACTGAACTACACCAGCTTCAAGGGATACTAACCCTAATGTAACATCAGTGCGCCCTCCTTTGCTGGTATTATGTAGCAGAGTCATCGATAAAACAGCTTCTACACCCAGCCTTGAAAATTTAATACGCCTCATTGACAACAGAGGCGCTGCAACACTGCATTATTAAAAAAACATGCAAAAAGCAGAGTTGTAAAAGCTTTCCTCTATCTCTTCCTTCACAACCTGTCTTCTCTATCACTACCCCTTTCCTAAAGAAGGTAACACGTAGTAATAGTAGTAGGCATTCATAGCCTAAGTGTTACTTCTCTTTAAAAAATAAAAAAAAAAAAATGGTAAATAATTTTTAATACACAAAATCCACAAACACTCCTCGAAAAACCATTACAGCCAAAGTGGTCAGGCGGCATCATCGGCCCGTATTTTTTTCGAAAATTAAAAATATGAAAACCGATTATTGTTGCAGCCACAATTGCCTAATGTTGACATAAGTGACCTTTGGTTTCAGCAAGACGGCGCCACAAGCCACACAGCCCGCCAAATAATTCAGTTATTGAGAGAGAATGAGAAATTTCCCGGTCGCGTCATTTCTCGATTTGACAATGTCAATTGGCCGCCTCGTTCTTGTGATTTAACGCCGCTGGATTATTTTTTCTGGAATCATTTGAACAAACCAGAAACAATTGACGCTATGAAAGATGAAATTCCGCGCGGCATTGACGAGATAAGCTCAGCTTTGTTGCAAAATGTGATTCAAAATCTTATGAAAAGAGCGGACGTCTGCCGAGAGGTGGACATTTGCCCAACATCATATTCCCTTATGAAGTCCCATATTTCTACTTTACATTGGTATCAAGGAAACTGAATTTATAAAAAAATTAGTTTTTAAGCCAATTTACTTCCTAACCTTAAATTTGACTTTTTATTGTAATAAAAACAACTTTTAAATATGAACTGATATGTAAATAGAATTGGTGAAATTGGCTCTACTACTAGTTCTAATAGATTTTAAGGAGATTTCGACAAAATCTAGTGACGAAGTGGATTTTGTTTTGTGTGGGAAATTTACTCGAAATCTTTTAAATTTTGCTAGAAATCTCGTAAGTAATAGACTTTGCTCAGATGTAAACCCACTATAATTTTTTTATTTCACTTAAATACAGACACACATGCATACATACATATTTGTATATTTTGCTACTATTATGCACAAATAGTATTTCTAACTTAATAAATGACTAAAATCCCAAAGCATGGATGGCATCATATTTATCTACTCTGCCCTTTTTAAAGTTTTCTTACTTTGGCCTTTTCCCACAAAAGCGTCCAATCGCTGACAGATTTAATGCGCACAGGGCCATCACTGGGATGATCAGCAGTCTGAGAGTTTTTCTTTTTTATTATTAAAAAATAAAATATATTAGATGCAATTATTAAATAAATATTATTTCACATGTTTACCTGCAGCATGTTGTTGCTATCAGTGGCATCAAAGGTTCTGGCGTGGCCATCATAAATTTCATTTAATAAAATTAATGAAAAATAAACCATTAAAATAAAGACCTTGAGTTTAATTGTCATTTTGTGGTGCTTTGTAATTGTTCTTGTTGTTGCTGTTGCTGTTGTTGTTGTTGTTTTCTTCTAATATCTATCTTTTTTTATTATAATTATTGCTGTACAAATGTTAATGCAATAAAACATTTGTCAAACTGCAACAAAACCAGCCTTTTAAATGCAAAAAAAAAAAAAAATAAAATTGAAGACGATGATAATCCGTTGTACTGAAGTCTAACAATACTTTGATCGCAATTTTTAGCACAGCAAAAATTAAATTTTTATAAATTAATTTTTTTCATCTTCTTTTTTACTTTACCCGTACAATAATAATGATGATAATTTTTACTGTTTCTATTGTGTCAAGTTCATTTTAAACAAATAAAAGTGTAAAAATATTCTTATCATTTAATTAATACATTATTATTATTTTTTAAAAAAATAAAACTAAAAATAAATTAGAGCATTGTATTAGACTGTAGCGAATCTTTAGTGCCCTTCATATATATATATTTTATTTTTTTTTTTTGATGTGGACAACATCTGAACATCGAATGAGACCGAACCCATGCCCCAAAAGTGTTCCCTCCCAGAGATATGCGCGTTTTATTCAGTGATGGTACACCAAAGATACACGTATTTAAATCTTTAAAATGGCTCTCCTAAGCAAAACCGGTTTTTACCCTTAGGTCCTTTCTATTTTGCGCGTCACATATATATATATATATATATATATATATATATATATATATATAAATATATATTTTCCCGTAGTACTTATTTCGAATATGAAATTTTTGTCCCAGATAAGGTGATTTTTTAATCTAGTACAAAAACGTCATAGTTGAGGTTAAAATAGGTCAACCATGATGTTGTGTTGCCAAAGTAAATACTCCTTAAAAAGGTCACAGTCACACAAATATGATTCACACGTTGATGATGAAGGTGCAGCGACCTTCGAAAACAACTAGTTGTTCCGTTCTGCTAGTGTTTGTCAGAATATTTCCAATTAACTTTGGTGTTAATTGTTCATTAATAATTATCACATGTAGTTTGGCTTACAGAGCGATACGAAGTGTAGCCAAATCAAATTATAAATATTGAAGTCAAAGGTTATTCTTTAACGAATTACTAACATGTCGAATGTTGAACTTATATTGCCCACTTCATTTGCACTAGGGAGCATAAAAATAATAACAAACAAATTGAACTGGTAATTTCTAAGATTGTTTATTTATAAACAAATGTACAAACATTGTAAAACATGACAAAGAGTATGCATAGACATATGTGCATATGTGTATGTAGGACTGCACAATGGTTCCAAAACACTTTTTAATCAATAAAAAAATTTTCGCTACAAGGCAGCAGATTATTTCCCGGTTATTGCCATGTGGTGATCGGCATTATTAATGCAACACAAATCAAATTACATGGCATTCATCATAGGTTTGTATCAAAAACAACTGACTGAATGAGCTCGACCCAAATCTAGTTTGATCATTGGTTTGTGTCAAAAATTACCGAATGAACGAGTATATTACACATTAAATGAGCGTGATCGTAGGTTTGCGTCACAAATTAACAAGTGAACGAGTTCGACCCAAGTCTAATTAGTTTATGCACAAACTACAATCAAACCCTTGCAACTTTAATTCAAAGTAGTCTTGAGTCGAACGCGTTCACTACATAGTTCATTTTTAACACAAACCTATGAGCAAAGCCTTTTAAATTACATAAGTTTGTTAACAGTTTTGTGTCAAAAATAGACTTCTATCGAACTCTTTCAGTAACTCATTTTTGACACAAATCTATGATCAAACCCGTTTAAATTATATGGGTTCGATCATTGGTTTGTGTCGAAAATGGTCTACTGAACGAGTTCGATCGAAGTCTAGAACAACCTATTCCAGTAATTAATTTTTTATATTTTTTTGGTTCATGCATGATGCTCAAACGGGAACAAAGCTGTCAAAGGATTGATTGTTTTGTAATGGAGTGAGTAAGACGATTCGATCGTGAGCAAACCCAAGTAACTTAAACGGGTTTGATCGTAGGTTTGTGTCTAAAACTAGTCAGACGTCAACGAGTTGGACTCAGCTCTACAGAAAACTGCTCACCACCTAAAATATAATCATGAATTAAGTTGAAATTAATCCTTAAAAGTATTTTTTGTTTTGACCGGTGCTTATGAGTACATTTAGTTTTTAGCTGTGTGGTATTCAGAGAATTGAAAGTGAAAAATATTTTTAGCTGTAAAACGAGTGACTTTAACTTTTGAGATTACCAAAAATTAAAAACTGTGCTTTATTGTTCGGGCAATTTATTACAGCGCAATTTGAGCTCCAAAAAAAAATCTTAAGAGATAAAAATTAAAAAGAAGTATATTTCGTAGAACCCGTTCGCGTTGCGCCACATGCTAAAACATTTGTACTGAAAGATTAAAATATATAAACACTTTAACTAAATTGTGTTTAAACGAGAATTATTTTAATCATGTAGGAAGGCAATTATTCCACTAATACATAATATTTCTTAATAAACGAACTGATAAGGTTCACACCTCGATTATTAGATGACGTGTATCACCCCTATTTGTAGCAATCATGTTTTGAATTAATTATTTTTAAATAAATAGGGTCACCTTAATATTACAATATTTTTTTTATTAAATTTTTTAGCTGTGCTTTGTAAAATGACGGAAAAAAACAACGTCGGCTGAAATGCAAAACCACGCAACTAAAAAAAAAATTAAAAATCGAATTTTTTATTAATTATTGGGTAATACATGGAAACACAGCTCTCAGTAGATTTTCAAAACCTTCATTATAAAAATCAGTTGAAATAAAAATTAAAATAAAGAAACTTTACTTCAAGCATTTGCACAGTTTTGTTTCGTTTTTTCTCTCTTCCTTAAAATTTAATAAAGTGTAGTTAAGTGATTTTTGATTTCAGCTAACGGTATATTTTTATTTTCGCGCTCCATTTATAATTGTGTAGATATATAAATTTATATACATATCGTTACCTTAATATGGAAAGGCTCTAACTCATTATTTATTTATTTATTTATTTAAGAAATACTTTACAAAGTAAATTTGCAAAGTATTGTTGCACAAATATGGGCGGGGTAGCTAGACCATATGCCCAAGATGTTATTAACAGTTTTTTAAAAGGGCTTTGTGACTGACTGTACACGACCTATGCCTTCACATAGGAAGTAGCAACGTGGTTGTTAAAGAAATTCCACAAAAGAACCGCAAGAATATACGGTTATCCGTGGCAGATCAGTCAACCAGTGCGAGTGAGACGCAAAACTCTCGAAGGCCAATAAACAACAGTGGCCTGGTTGCACTTAAGAGATAATTGCCAACGACGCTTGATGTTGACTCGCCCAGAGCTGCTTTACGACTGAAACTCATTATTTTTTTTTTGGAAATCGAGATTTTTGCATTTTTCGATACATTAGAAGTCCTTCTTTCGAAATAGTTAGGGCCTTTCTATATTAAGGTATGTTCTTAAAAAAAATAGTTGCTATAGAGCAAAGTTAGGCAAAGTACCGCCCGCGGGCGCTTCGTTATGCTCTTTTTTTACACGTAAATTCGTACAAGCATGCATATTTGCTATAGAGCAACTAAAAACTTATGGTTGGCAATACTATTGCGATTTAGCAACTCAAATTAACAGCTGTTAGTTGCCAGTTTGCCATACGCAATAATAATTTGGCAAGTGGGACGTAACTGAAGTTCGGCTGTCATCCATAATCGGGCTATAAGTTACTTTAGAAGCGCTCCAAAATATTTCCCTTATCTTGGTTGGCGTTTTCGACTTCGACTGCGACTCTTTTGTGATAATATTATATTATTATATTAAAGAGCATCGCAACATTTTTTCTTGAATCTTAAACCAAAATATCATAGTCGAAGTTTAAAGACGCCAAGCGCTTTAAGGCCTCACTAGGCGCCTTCAACTATTGATATAATAGTGGGTTTCTATTTGAGCAAAATCTAGTACTTACGATATTTCGAGAGAAATCTAGTATATTTCTAATTTTTTTTTACTTTGTCACTAGATTTGATTGAAATCTACTTAAAATCTAGTAGAACTTGGTGATAAAACTATAATTTTTAACCGACTTCAAAACAAGGAGGAGATGATCAATTTGTCCGTATTTCTTTTTTTGACATTGTTACGTCGTGACTCGTTACGTTTTAGACGGATTGTAAAAATTCGTTTTTTTTTGCCTTAGAGGGTGTATAGCTTTCAATTGGTCCCATTGTAAACGCAAGTGGACGGGGACACGCCCACAATTTTTTATTTGATTTTATGATATTTTACTTGTTTGATTGCTGCGAAACCTAGCAAACAAACACCTTTGGTTTTTGCAATTAAATAATTTTAAAGTTTAAAAAATGGGAGGGGCTCCGCCCATTAAAATTTAATACTATATTTCACTTAGTTTTATTTAACCGATTTTTATGAAACTTAACACACACCTTGAGCTTTAAAATATACAAAATTTTCCATGGACTCCGCCCATTAAAATTTAATATTTTATTTTAAGTGATTTTAAAGATTTTTACAAAACTTAACCTTCACCCTGAGCTCTGAAAAGCACAAAATCTTGCATATAAAAAATGGGCGGAGGCACGCCCATTAAAATTTAAGATATTATTTTATGTGGTTCTACTTTATTGATTTTTACAAAACTTAACACTCACAATCTTGCATATAAAAAATAGGCGGAGGCGCGCCCATTAAAATTTAATTTTAAGTTTCGCGTACTTCTCTTAATCTGCTGGATTTTCAAAAATTATTATTTTTTAAGTTTCAAAGAGTTTACTTTCAGTATGGTCCCATAATTTTCGAAAATGTTCTATCAGAGCTTTGCATTGAAGTTGGTTTTTTTTCGCAGAATTATTTAATTTTTTTTTATATTAATAGTTTTATTAAAAAATAAACCACTGTACTTAAAAATGGTGTGTGAATTAGCTTTATGGCAGTTTGGTTTGGTTGTAGTTTAGTTTAGTTTAGTTTAGTTGGTTGTAGTCCATGGTTTTTGTTTTGGATACGAATTCTGGACAAATGTCAAAAAAATTTGGTATAAACGGTATAGATTTTGATAAAGATTTTAATTGAAATCTACTAGATTTCGTGCACCTATAAGGCAATGCCTATAAAGGCTAGGACTCACTATCCAAATAACCAAATGCAACCCTGGTATGATGGAGTATATGAAAATTCATTAAATCGGGGTTAAATGTTTTCAAAATTCGTACGATTGTGTAGGATAGCGAGTCCTAATCGTAAACACTTTTTCGACAACTAATTAATCTTCACCTTCCAAAGTCTTTTACATTTGATCGTTTTGTGTGACAAATTTATTAAAATAAAAACTTTAATCTTTTTGTTTTGCTTTCACAAGAATTCTATTTAACAGCGAATTAAACTTTTTTTTATCGTTTTCGGTGCATCTTTTACCTCAACTACAATACGAAACAATAGCAGGCAATTTGTATGTTTTGTGCGGCTTTGTGCCAGTGGCAGGCAGTATCATCACAATTGTATGCATGCATATGTATCTGGATATGGATGTTTTGTTAAAGGTAAGAGAAGAAAGAACTTTAGTTTATTTTGCACATTTTAAAATACGAATAGTCTTAAACGCTGCCGATTTATGCGATGGCTTGTGGAAGGAAAAAAGTCAATTGTTGAAAAAAAAAAAAAAAATAATTTCTCCTAGTGACAATTTGTAGACCAATTATTTCAAATAAAAATACTAGTGCAGCATCAATTTTCAAATGAAACGCTTGAAATTACGAGTATTTTTTCCAGATGCCGAATTTAGGCCAAACGCTAAACGACAAGAAAACATTTTTCACATGCATGAAAACTGAAACTTTTTTAAGTTTTATATGACTGCTGTGTTGAATAAAATTGGGTTCCAAGTTTTACAGCCGACACGCATAAGTTGAACTTTTCGTTTTAACCTAATGACATTAAGAGCTTTTTATGTATTTGCTATTTTATTATTGTTGTTGTTGTTGCTGTCGTTGTTGGCAAAAGGTTGGTGACTTGTGGTGGTGCTGCATGTTTGCTTCACTACCGTGTTCCGTTGCAACAAGTGATCATTAAATATAATTAGAAAAATTTTTGTAATTTCTATCGATTACTTTTACGTTAAAACAAAAAGTTATTATTTGCGTTCGAATGTCGAATATTGCAGAATGCATAATCTAAGATTACCTAGACATAATTATACAATAAATATATTTGTTTAGCGTTATATACTCTGACATATATATAGATACATACGTTAGTAAATATGTGGATATTTTTCAAGATTTTGCGATAAAATAAATTTCAATTGCGGTTTGCCTGTACACACATACACACATGCCACATACATACGTAGACGCTACATCACACAGTGGGTCGATTAGCAGTTTATATCGTGCTTAACCAACAACAAACAAACTTTTTAGGGTTCCGTACACCAAAGGTGAAAAGGAGCCCTATTGTTTTCGCTATGATGTCCGTTTGTCCGTTTGTCGGTGACAGGCTGTTTTCTCGAGTACCGTAAGAGCTACGGAGCTGAAATTTTCACAGAACATCTAACAAATATATGAACAGTTAAAAATTATGGGGTGTGTACCGACAAAAAGTACAAATAAGTAGTTATATATACACTAGAAATGTTCAAAATTGGTGTATTTTTATGCAGACTACAGCAATTAACACTGAAATGAAAAAAAGCTAAATTAAAGAGTATTCTATCGCTTAATGTAAATAATTTTGACTGTGTAATTTTGACATTTTAGTGTAGCTGGGAAACCGTGAGAGGTAAACTCTACTAATATTCGAAAATGCTATAACAAAAAATCCCAAAATAAAAAAAAATGCCGAAATGAAGAATTAAAAAATTAAGAAGTTATTTCTGATTAAAAATCATTCTAGTTCAATTATATTTAAAATGTCTCACTTAAATAAAAAACATCACCAAAACTAAAATAAATCGACGAAATACAAAAAATTACCAAAGTAAAAAGGTCGCGAAAAAATCGCAAAAACTATAAAAGCCCCAAAACAAAAAAAAAAAAAAAAAAAAAAAAAAAACGCTAAGACTAACAATATGTTTTGTAAAAGACAAAAAAATATAACCCAAAATCGAAAAAATACGAAGAAAAACACCAAAACTAACAAAATATCAATACTAAAAAAATCGCCAAAAATCCGAAAAAATCTCTAACAAGTAAGAGTGCTATATATCTTTTATATACCCTTCATCGTAGTACATATGGAGTATATGCATGCATACATGCATACATAATGAAAAAATACATGATTTATTTTTACATCTATTGCAATTTATAGTAAACATAATATGAGAAGAATAGATCATTTATTTTTTGGTATAGTGCAATTACTATCAAGTGATCTTTAGGTATTCTTAGACTAAAGAATTTGATTCAAAGATTTTAATTTCGACATGAGCAATAGTTGAATATTATATTGTCCACTTTGCATTTAAGATTTCTTTACATTATTTAATATTTTTGATTTTTAAAATGCATGACAAGAAATTAATTAGTAATGACTTTAACAGAAATCAGCATTTTCTAGTGGGAATTTATTCATCTAAAGAAACTTGAATTCTCATATATTTTATAGATAAATTTAAAATTTGGCCAGTCTTTAGCATATTCGTCTCGACACCGAAAACCGAATTAAATAACTATTCATAATAATAGTTCAAAAATATTAATAATATATTTCAAAATATCTGCAAGCAACCTTAACTAATTACCCACCCATGCATTTGTGCATAATACCGAACATACCACAAAGCTTCGTTAAACTAATAAGTGCCAATATTTCTGGTTAAATTAGATTTTCATATAAAAATTGAGTAAAGGTCTTTCTAATGTATAAAATATGTTTAATTAAAAAAGTTTATATTTCCAACCCTGGAACTATATTTTTTTAATTTTTCCCATTTTTAATAGTAATGCCTTTCCTTCTTTAATATAGAAAATGTGTATTTAATTAACAAAGTAAAAAATTGTTTTATGTACAAAAAAAATTTCAAGTTTTCCAGCTCTGGAGCTGTGCTTTTTATTTCTCTAATTTTGTATACCGAACTTTTCTTTCTGAAAACATTAATTATTTTTAATTTCTAAAGAGAAAGAAAAAATTAAATTGATCTTGATACTTTTGTATAAAAATATTATATTTTCCAACCCTGGAATCATGCTTTTAGTTTGTTATGATTTCTTTTAGCAAAATATTTCTATCTAAATATAAAATATATTAAATTTGTTTAAGTAGGCTACTGTTATATACCAAAAAAAAATTCAATTTTCTAACCCTGGAAGCGACTTTTTGGTTTATTTTTATTTTTAATAGCAATTTAATTTTAACTGAAATATAAAATTGGTTTAAGTTACAAAAAAAAACCAAATTTGTTTTGAGCTATGGCAAAAAAAAGTTTAAACTTTCCAGCTCTGAAACCGTATTTTACTGATTTTCAATACCAACCTATTTCTGACCATTTGCGATACACCAGCTCAAGACCACAGTCTCTAGATTTCCTGGGATCTTCAGCAAACCGATTTCATGTACAGACAGACGGACAGGCAGACATCGCTTATTCGTCTTCCCTATTCATAAGGACCAAGAAATTATGCACGGAATGACAAACCTATATATACACTTTACCATTTTTGGTGAAGGGTATTAAAAGAAACCAGCGCCATACGGGACCCTTCGGGTACAAGTCAAAGTCGCACTTTACTGAATTTATTTAAATTCGTATTAAGTTTTACCCCATCAAATAAATATAAAAAATTTCCAAAAATTTTTCTTATATTTTGCAGTGCGAGATCGCTTAAAAAATTATTAAAAAAATATTTCCTGAAAAGCTTGAAACCAGACCAATTTATGCATCTGAATGAAGGCCAAGGCATATTGCGATAGGTAGACTCACCTCAATTCGCTGTGAAAAATTCACACTTTGTATGTAAAATAAAGTACGGAAAAATGTAAGTTGACATCGGACTTAAATTTAAAATACAAGCGGCGAAATATAGTTATAGTTGCCCGGGGCGTTCAGATCACCTGATATGGATCCACCACGAAAGAGTATGCAAGATTCGCTTAAATGTATTTTAATTTGATTCCCTTAATTCACTTTCAGAAATTTGAGTAGTTATTATTATTAACTGTTTTCCAATTAGTATTGGATGTGATCTTTAAGTTAGGGAACCAAAACTACTATTATGCCTACTTTAAATTATTTAATAACTTTTATGTTTGTTGCCTGGCATTGTGGCATTGTTGGGTTGTTTGTTGCATCTTTTGCTGCCCTCCATATGGTGTTTGCCACATACATCTATTTATATGTTTGTGTGTAGTTATGTATTTGATTGCTTATTAAATGTTATTAAATTTGAAATCATATTTTCATCTTAACCAAGAGTTCAGCACAAAAAAAAGAGAACTAAATTAAGAAAAAGTACATAGAAATGGAAATAAAAGTGGAAGATATGTGTACGTGCTGCCTACATATGATGCAATCAACACAATCCAATCTTCTAAAGAAAAGAACAAAATTTAATAATTCTCAAGTAGAAATTGCGCTGGCAAATAATACCAATTGAATAGAAATTGAATAAGAAATGGAAAAATATGAAATTAAGAAAATAAAAGAACACATTCCTACTACAAGTAAGTTTTCTAGTAAGAATAAAACTTTTATATAGACATTTGTACTTATTTGTATAAAATATTATTTGCAGGTATATAATCATGTTATTAAAGAAAAAAAGAAAATGAAAATTAGAAAAAAAAACAAATTTAAAATTGTTTTAATTTTTATATAAAGTTAATACAATGTACGGTATACTTAAGCAATGAACACCTCTCAATGATTTGTAAGAAAATTTCGTCGTGGCGGCCTCATGTTCGGAATAATATTTAAACATTAATGTCATCAATCTATCAATGCACCTAACGCCAGTAAAAATATTTTTATTTGGCTTATTTTATTTTCTAACTGTAATTAAATTCAGTAAAGTGTGCCTTTGTCACCTATAAACTACTATACGAACTATAGCCTATATAATAAAGCATCTTATCTGATCTAGACATATTAAATATTTTTTTTGTTTTCCCTATTTTGAGTTTAGCGCTTTTCTTCGTTTTGTAAATTTTGCCGTTTTTTGCATTTTTTTTAGTTTAAGGGTTTTTTTAGTTTTGGCGCTTTTTTCTGTTGTGCAAATTTTTTCGATTTTTTTGGCGATATTTTTTTTTTTGGTTTAGATGTTTTTGGTTTTGACATTTATTTTTGTTTTGTCAATATTTTCGGTTTTTGGCGAATTTTTTTAGTTCAAGCATTTTTTCGTTTAGCAAATTTTTTCGGTTTTATTGGTCATTTTTTAGTTATATATTTTTCCTTAGTTTTGGCGTTTTTTACTGTTTTGCTGATTTTTTAGATTTTTTAGCGATTTTTTTTAGTTTCAGTTTTTTTAGTTTTGGCGCTTTTTTTCGTTTTGATTTTTTCGATTTTTGGGCGATTATTTTAGTTTTAGTTTTGGCGCTTTTTTTTCGTTTTGCCGATTTTTTCGATTTTTTTGGTGATTTTTTAGTTGTAGCATTTTTTTCGCTTTGGCGTTTTTTTTCGTTTTGCTAATTTTTTCTTAGCGTTTTTTCGTTTTGGTGTTTTATTTCTGTTTCGCAAATTTTTTCGGTTTTATTGGCGATATTTTTTTAGTTTTCTATAGTTTAGGTGTTTTGCCGATTTTCTCGATTTTTTGGCGATTTTTTTTGGTTTTAGTTTTTTTTTGTATTTAAGCTATTTTCTGTTTTGCCGATTTTTCGATTTTTTGGCGAAATTTTTAGTGTTAGCGTTTTTTCAGTTTTGGCGTCTTTTTATTGTTTTTCCGCTTTTTTAATTTTGAAATTTTTTTGCGTTTCACAGTTTTGGCGTTTTTTTGTTTTTGCCATTTTTTTCGGTTTTTGGAGATTTTTTTTTTAGTTTTGCCGATATTCTTGGGTTTTTATGGTGATTTTTTTCCATTCTAGCGTTTTATTTTATTTTTGGTGATATTTTTTCTTTAAGCGCTTCTTTCGGTTTTGGCGATTTTTTGTTTAATTTTTTAATTGTGGGAGTTTTCAGTTTTAGCGTTATTCAAGAGTTTTCCTCTTATAGTTTTCAAGATACACAGCAAGTTGTCAAAATTACATTAACTGATAGAATGCCCTTTAATTTTGATTTTTTAAATTTAAATGTCTGTATATTACATTACGATTTCAACATGTTGCGTTGCTCGCTTTAGAACACCTTTTAATTTTTAGCTGTCATATAGTTTTTGTTGTAGCGGCCAACGTTTTACATATTCTGTGAAAATTTCAGGTCTTGCTCGAGAAAACAGCCTGCGACAGACAGACAGATGGACATAGTAGTGAAAACGGTGTACGGAACCCTAAAAAGTATAACAAACTACTCAATAATATTGTGTAGTGCATGGGTACCGCAACGAGTTTTCAACTGCTTGCTTGAAAAATGGCAACTCTATGATAATCCCTCATTTATTGGTGTTAAACCATTCCTGTAATAAATTTTATATTCATACATAAATATCTATTACTTAACTGCAAATACATTTTTGTTCTTAGAAAATATAAGATTTTAATAAGCCCAGGAGGAACATGAAAGATAAGGAAGATACATTAACAGATGCACATACTGACATTAGAGCAGCAGCATTCGCAGTTTTATTTTGGCATCTATTACTCTATTTGCCTTATTTTAAAGACTTCCTGCTAAACATTTCCTGACAGAAATGCAGCAGGCACAAACAACATCATCATCATCATATTCTTTTCAACACAGCACGTCCGTCTGTCCGCGAACAGCAACTGACTAATTTGAATAAGAAAAGGGGGATAAGAAATGGAAAAACGCTTGAATTGGCAGAGTACATTTTCAAAAGACTTGTCAGATTGCATGTTAAATACTAATAATATAATTTTCTTCCTGTTCTATGGTGGACATGATTTTTTATAGATTAAATATACTTACATACGTACTCATGTTCAGCCGGACTCCTTAACTGCGCCTTGACATTGTGTCGTTGCTGCCGATACTCTTTCCTTTACTCGTCGTACTGCTGCGCAAAACTTGATGATAATAATGAGATGTTCACTATTTACAAAGTTGTGGTATATCAGATTAATCTTTAATAATTCGCGTGCAAATTATAATAAACGTTGAACGTTAAAATGATTCAGTAGGCATGAGTCTGGCAAACGCAGGAAGAATCCAGTAACAAATGAATGAATGATTTTCTTGCTGCTGCAAATATTTCACATTAAAAGGAAAGTACCTAACTGTATATAGAAGCAAGATGCAAAGAAATGAATGGTGTATAAAAAAATCACTATTTGGATTTATTTTGAGTCTATAATATGGCATTATGAGATACTAAATGTGGTATTCTTGAATTTAAAGCAAATAAATTCAGTAAAGTGCGACTTTGACTCGCACGCGAGGGCTTCCGTTTTTTGCATTTTTTTCGTTTCAGCGATTTTTTTGAGTTTTCGGAATTTTTTTTTATCCTTAGCGTTTGTTTTTATTTTGGCGATTTATTTTATTTTTGGTGATATTCTTCATTTAAGCGCTTTTTTAATTTTGACGATTTTTCGTTTTGGCGATGTTTTCAGTTTTTCGCGATTTTTTTTAGTTATTTGACGACCTTTTTACTTATGGTGTTTTTTTTTGTATTTTAGCGATTTATTTTATTTTTGGTGATATTCTTCATGTAAGCGCGGTTTTAATTTTGGCGATTTTTCGTTTCGGCATTTTTTTAATTTTGGGATTTTAATTTGATGTATTTGCCTCTTACTGTTTCCAGGATACAACAAGTTGTTAAAATCACATAAGCGGATGGAATATAATTTAATTTTGATTTTTTTAATTTTGATTTTTTAATTGGTACAGTCTGCATTAAAATACACAAACTTTGAAAATTTCAAGTCTGTATGTTACATTAGTATTCTGTTGATCGCTTTAAAACTGTCATAAATTTGTTGCTGTAGTAGTAGGTTTACATATGCTGTGAAAATTTTAGGTTCTTAGCTCTTACGGTTGTCGAGAAAACAGCCTGTGAGAGACCCACGGACGGACGGTCATCGTAGCTAAAACATTAGGCTTTTTACCTTTGGTGTGCGAAAGCAAAATTTTAGCTTTTTGGTCAGCTATTCTAGTGCTTTATAACGGCTGTCTGGATACAGTGGGTATCAGTAATTAATACACCTGATCTCACTGCACTCCGAAACACTACTTCAACAGAAAATTTTGGTTTTCATTGACAGAAGGACTTTCCCCAAGCAGAAACTTGTGCCATTGAGCGAGTAACACTCTGGTTAAGATTTTATCGGATATCAAACTGAGACATCCATATCATAACTGATAGTCAGGCTGCAATCAGGTTCTTCACAGGTGTGTATACCACATCCTTTCTTGTTCAGGAATGTCGCATAGCCCTTGATAAGCTTGCGTAGCATTCATGCATTACATAAAATTCGGTACGTGGTCACGGGATGACTTTGGGCAACGAAGTTATGAATGGCCTGACAAAGAAAGGAATCCTACTAAGAGAGATTGATATCGGCTATCTCTGTGGGGTCCTACTCTTATCCTAATGGAGACGCTTAGACGTTGCCCTCAGGAGAGATGGCACAATGAGTCCACTTACGTTACAGCGAGAACCATCTGGTCTCGCCTAAACCCTAACAAGACTAATAGTCTCACGGACTTTACAAAAAGGTACTTCAAAAGTCAGTTGACTACACTGACTGATGTACTAAACGTGTGAATCTCCCATACTATTTCAGTTGCAACAATGAGGAGGAAGAGGAAAACATTATGCATCTATTTTGTCTCTGACCCTCTCTGGAGGAGCGTTAACTGCACTTCCTTAACAGAATATCCTTCAGCAGCCTTTCCGAGTTATCGGAATTGACACTTAAAAGCTAGATTCTTTATATTAGGAGCAGTGACTGGTACGGCCATCTGAGTCTAAGGCAGACGTATCTCTATGCTACAGATCGCGAAAATCCTCGAAGAGGTCTCTTTTACGACTCATCATATGCCACCTACATATGCGAACTAGAAAGTGAAACCAAGGAACAGAGTCCTGAAGGTCCTAGAGGTGCATGAATAAGAAGATAATCAACGTCACATACAAAGCCATCGGGTGCTGCCCCAATCTGGACACCGTCCCTCACTGAGACCGAGTGGCAACATCTACAACGACCTAGAGCAATGCACTTTGGAAGGCAACCGAATGTGTCAAGATGACGAATGTTGAAACGATTATCGATTATCAAAGAAGAGGATGGGGTGAAGATAACCTTTTTTATGATAGGAACAGCACTCAGAGGATAACCCGTACTCATGCGATGCATTGGGAGGAGGATAGAGGGAGTAGTGTCTTGTAGTGAACTTTTTCATATTGAAAGTGACAGCAAAGACCTCCGCAGGTATTTTGTTCTGCATACGAACAGTACGGGTAAGGAAAGGCTTATCTCTGTACTGCGTAGTGCACTTTATTGGCCAATCGACCAGAAAAGGACGTATTGTGCTTAAAAATGTGTGGGTTAAAGGAACAAGTTTCCTAATTTTATTAGAATACATTTCATTGCAATAGCGATAGAACAAAGAAATGCACTTCACATCATCGATGCTCCAATGAATCAATAGAGTTGAATACCCTACTGTCAGCGATGAGCTTCTTCGCCTTCTCCTGCACGCGGTCGAGCTTTGGCAAGACAAAAGTATTGCGTATTAATGAAGCAAGAAATTAAAGCTTCAGTATTAAAAAGCACGACTTAGGAAGCGGCAATTTATTTTGATATTTAAGGCAAGGACTACACTATCCTACATAATCGTACGACTTTAAAACAAATACAACTCTGATGTAATGAATTTTGGTTCTCTTTGGTAAACCAGGGTTCTATTTTCTCAAAAGTTGTACGATTGTGACTGCTCTAAAATAAGCCAAATCTTCGCTCGATGGAAACCAATGTGGAGCCTGCAAACCCTTTTTTATTGAGTAAAACTTACAAACGTGAAGTCAATCCTGTTCGCTTCATTAGATTTTGAAAAATTTCCAAAATACAATTTTCACGAAGTTATTGTTTTTTTTTAACAAAGGATCGCAATAAGGTTCAAAATCGAATCAGCTCTTAATCTAAAAAAAAACGTTTACTGCTGCCAATTCGACTAAAATCAAATGATTCGTTCCTTGTTTACTTTTATAATAACTTCAAAATTCTTAGTTAAATCGGTTTTAGATATTTGTTGAATTTTATGGTTTTAAAACTGTATCGGAAGCAACAAATTTTAACAAAAAGATTATTTGTCAAAGAACTGTTTATGTTCTGATACTGCATAATTTTTTGTCAAACAAATTTTCGATAGACATTAATTTTTTTGGACTTGAAAACTGGCGGGAAGTTTGAGAAAGCTCAACCGATTCTCAAATTTTTTTATTATGTATATTTTTAAGGAAAATCCCAAATACCGAGATTCTTAAAATTCAATACCGATTGGCATGTCTGAAATTGCTGTACTCGTATGTATGTATAAAAGATTCGGCTCAGCCTAGTATAGTAACATTTCGTTTGTGAATACAAAACTCGAATAACATGATGAATTCATATAAACGTGTGTTGTGTGTATCATAAATGTGTACATCATTTATATTGTGAAACCATTAGCAAATGCCAACAACAACAAGCAACAGCAATAAAAAATCATTAGAATTTGATTTACGCTACAAGCCCAAAACACATTTCGAAATCAAAAGCTTGAACACTCTCCAGCTTATCCAGCTGTTTCTTTTATGGCTCTTCTACTGTCTATTGTTGTCGATCGTTGTTCCTTTGATGCGTTCGTTCGTTCGTTCCTTTGTTCTGTTTGTTCTATCACTAACATGATCATTTATCCTGTTAAGAGAGGGAGGAGGTTCGACACAAACATGACGGCTTGATTGTTCCCGCTAAGCTGTTGCACATAAAAAACGCTGTTGTTTCCTTAAAGTTTAAGTGGTGGCAGGAGAACAAAAAACAAAATAAAAAATAAAAGAAGAATAAAGTAAATGTACAAACAAACAACAACAACAACAACACTGCAACCATTAATGCCCATATAGTCGTGCAGGCAATTATTGATCAACAAGGTGCTATAAGAATGATAGAATGTTTGATTAGCATTAGCTATTCAAATTCACTTGTTGTTGTTTAAAGCAGATGTTGTTGTTGTTGTTGTTGTTGTTGTGCTGTTGTTATTTCATAATCGCTTGGCATGATGGTTATTGCACTTTCCATGATCGATCTGCCATTATGCAAAACGTTTGCAACGTGACGAGGCAACAAACACCGAGTGAATTTAATAGCAGAAATAGAAGAGAAAAAAAAAATAACGAAAAGTTCTAATGCAAAATAAATATTGACTTCTTTAATGCTCTTCAAGTCAACAAATACTCATGCACTTGAAACGTTTTCGTAACAATTTTAAATAATATTAAGAATATTAAGCAAATAAAGTTGAATACAAACACAGTAAATGCATAATGCAGAAAACTTAATGCCACAAGTAGTTAGTTGTTGGTTTTCCATATTAAAATTCTTAATGGTGGTAACGTCCATTATAAAATCAACACCATAATGATCATAAAAATAATCAAATAACAAGAAAAAGCAACGGCTTTATTTCATCATTAGGCTCATCATCATAAAAATTCATGACAGTAAAAAGTCAATCATGGCTGTTTAAGTTAAGTAGCACTTGGCTTAAGCGTGACACTTTCATTTGCAGTCATAAAATTTACTCACTCACTTGTTGCATGCGAATAGCAGAATTATAAAAAATAAAATATTTATGCACTTATTTGAATAGAATTTCCTTTTGCAATCAAGAAAAGTTTAATGTTACTTACGTTTTTTTTTATTGCTTTTTTACTAAATTTCTCATTAAGTAGGAAATTATAAGATATAAAAGATTTACTTTAAGACGCAGTTAGCCGACTGTAATGGAATGTAACAGCTACGGTAGGCAACAGCTGATCGATAGTGTTTTGTGAAAAGTAATGTACAGATTCTTAAAATCCTGGTTACATCTCTATAAACGTTTTTATTACTTTTCGCATAACAATACCGCTCAGCTGTTTCCTAACGTTGCAGTTAAATTTCACTACAGTCGGCTAACTGAGCCTTAAGCCAAGCTACATAAGTACTTATTTTATATTTTATAATTTCCTACTTAATGAGCAATTTAGTAAAAAAAAAACAATAAAAAATGTAAGTAACTTTAGTATCGCAGCGCTGCCCGCATATAAATCAAAGCCACTTGTAGGAAATTTGGCCCATAGTGATAATTTCAAAGAGAAATAAATTTCCCCTTACCACCCCACGTGCTCCTATTTTTGCAAAAATGTATAAAATATGTCTTCTTTTGGACTCAGAGCTATCTATGTTTTGAATTTCATCAAAATCGCATAGTTAGTTTCAAAGAGAAAGCAATTTCTCCCTACCTTCCCTCGTGGTGCTATTTTAGAAAAAAGGTGTGGCCTCTGGTTTATTTTTTGCACTTACTATATTCTTAATTTCATCAAAATCGGTTACGTGGCTTAGCCGTTAAAGCGAAACAAACTAATAATAAATTTACTTCCGCATTTATAATCCCCCTTATTGTGAATGGTGCTGTCGGCGTCACATCAAGACGACTGTAAAAATTGTCACTTGTCTATTCTTTGTCGACAACAATTGATTTCTATTAACATGCTCCATTAATTTGCAAAGCCTTAGAGATTAGTAAGAGATTGTCAATAAGAGCCAATTGTTGCCGATAATCAGTGGACAAGTGTCACATATTTACTATCGTCTTGATGTGTCACGTCGACGAAGTCATTCACAATAAGGGGGAATATTAGTTAGCAGGGATACTACCTTCAGCTATCACCAGCACGAACTACTTATTCAAGTCACAAAACCTTTTAGCAAAGACACAAATTATATTGGATGTTCTCAAAAACTATGCTAAAATCCCCAAAATCTCAGGAATCTAGTTGTCACCAGTATTTTTAACTAGTATTCGCGGCCAGTATTTTTTAATTTTAAAAAAAATTTTTGTTTTACCCTGCTCCCTCACGTTTCAAAAGGTAGCTTACAGGCATAGAACCACAGTACTATGTGCATCCAAACTGAGTGAGAAACCTCAGGCCTGTTGATCTCGTTAATGTTTAGTGACATGAGTGGTAGGAAATTATTATTGTACAAAAACATTTCTTTTTGCTCAATACAAATCAAAACGTATTTGATTTTATACAACATATTTTGTGCCACCTGCTAATATAATAATCACACAGGCAATTTTATTGCACAATATCAATTATTGCACAATAATGTTGCTAATGTATGACTTGTATGTGGACTTGAACGAACTCGTTCAGTAGGCCATTTAAGACACAAACAAGTTCGGCACTGGGCTAATGGATACCTCTGGTGAACTTTTGGTTATTTTGTTAAACATGTTTTTAAGTACATCATAAGAAATATCAGCAATAAAAAAAGCCTGCGCTAAAAGTTGTTTAATTTTCTTACAATATTGAAGTTCTTGTTGATATGAAATTGTTACCCGCTCTTTTTGAAGTGTTTTTAAGGCAAATAACGCTGCAGTTGCTGCGATTAATATGCGAGCAATAATGAAAGAAAGTAAATAAAATATTTAGTTAAAACTCTGTTTGACATTCATCAACCAGAAAATAACTGTACTAAATGCAAAAATTTGCATTTTGGCTAACTGTTGTTTTATTTAAAATGTCATCTTTTGTTTCTCCATTGCAAACAAATAAAATAATCAATTTGAAATTAGTGGGCTAAATGGCTTATTTTACAGACTGACTTTAAGTGCATTAATTTGTATGTATGTATATCCCTGAATCATATGATATATATTTACTTTAACTGTACTCGTATACATACACACATACATACATGCATGCATATACTTATTCCAACTGTCAGTTTGTTTTTTTTTTAGCTCTGAAAGCAAAAAATTTGCTTTTGGCCAAGTTTTTTTTTTTTAAGAAATTTATGAATTTATTTGTGCACTTTAATTAAACGATGTGATTTTTATTGGCTTTAACCAGCTGAAATTCGACAGGTTTAAACTTAATTTTATTTATAAAAGAAAATACCCTGACATTTGCTTGGAAAAATATAAATAAATAAATTTTTATTGTTAATTGGGCCGCCTTTAAGATGATTTAGTAATTTTATATGCATAATTTTTTGCATGTGTTTATTTGAAGTTCTTGGGAAGTGACATTGTTTTGTTTTAAACAATATTTATGGAAGAGCAATATGTTTGTTTTTATGATTGAGTATACAGAAAAATTCATGCATCTTTTTGTATATTTTTGTATATATTATATACAGTCATCTTGAAAATTTTTAATTCAACTTAAAAGACATTTTAGGTTTGCAATAAATATAGAATATATAAAATTTTTCCTCTAAATTAAGCATATGATTTCCCACATACGTGGAACAAATCACTTCAAACTTAAACAGCAGCTTTACTGGAGAAACGAGAAGTCTGCACATCTTTATACAAAATTTAGAAATAATTGCACAAAATTTATCATCTAGTTTTTGAACTTTCAAATTCTGTTACTCAAAAGATTTTGATTCCATAAAGAAAATTTATAAACAGTTTGCCTTAGCAGGATATATTCCTGCTATAATTTTCAATCAAAAGATTTAACTTAGCTGAATCAAAAGTTGTTTCTTTAATATTTGGTGGTAACGCTTTTTCGGGCACATCAAGTGTGTGCCAAGTGTGACCGTATCTTTAGAATAATCTTTACTCAAAAGTTTTTTTAAATAAATTTTTATATAAAAATCGAATTTAACCATAAAATTTAAAACAAATAAAACTTTAAACCTTGTTTACAACTTAATAAGCATCATATGTTTGACATGAGTTATTAAAGCAAAGAATACCAAATTAAAACTTTGAAAAATTAATTGGAAGAATACAATAATTAAATTTCATAACATAAAACTTAAGTGTTAACCCTTATATACATAATGTGGCCAATTGTCTACATTCCTGTTTCACTTGATTTATTAAATTAATAATTGTGAAAGTTAAATTTATAAAAGTTCTCTGCTTAACAACTCAAAATTTTCAAATTTTCACTTTTTGCAAAAAACCAAACAAACATATCTACCCACTGTAAAAATCTCCCTTTGTTTTGTCTTCTTTTCCGTGAAAAAAAACCGTTATGACTCTCTTTGTGTTTTTAGAATAACTACTACTAACAGAAACAGTTTTTGGCCTCTACTGAAAATTCATGAATTTTGAGTTGTTACGCTTTTGAGGAACAAGTGCAATATGTGCATATGTATGACATGAGTCTTATTCTAACAACAAATACCAAATATCTATTTTGAAAAATGAAACGGCATAATACTTGATTTAGGGCCTTTCCCACGATGTCACTCGAAATCGTTCGATCGACAACTTGTATTGCAAGCAACAATAACATTAGAAAATTTGTTGTTGTTTTCCACATAAGTATTCGATCGATTTCTAGTGACATCGTGGGACAGGCCGTTGAATTTCATTATTTAATTAAAAACTATAGTAAATGTATAAAAATATCGCTTTTATTGCTTACATGCATACTGTTGCCAATTGTCTACATTTCAGTTTCACTTGATTCATTAAACTAATAATTGTTTTAACTAAAATATTGTTTGTTTTAGCTATTCTTTTAATAATTTTTATTCAAGTCAACAGATTATATTTTAGGTAATTTTTTGGGAAAAAATACTTTATTCGTTTTGAAGAAATATTTTTTTTCAAAAATGAATCGCCAAAATATATAAATTAAATTTCATAAATTGAAAACTATAAACACAGTTTTTATCCCCTATATGCATATTGTTGACAATTGTCTACATAACAGTTTCACTTGAATCATTAAATTGATAATTGTTTTCACAAAAATATTGTTTATTTAACAGAACTTTAAATATTCTGTATTATGTGCATTTGTGTCTATACATTTTACGACTTGTTAATATTCTTATTAAAAATTAAATATCTGTATTATTTCTTTTAAAAGAATTGATAATTTGAAAAAGTTTATAACTAAAAACTTTTTCTTTGTTTATGCTATTACATATTATACAAAAAACGTACCTATTTTAATATTTGCATGTCTGCACAGGCCCAGTTTACTTAAAACGTGCTAATCTTAATTTTTAAACCTTTTTGGGAAAACAAAAGAAGTTAGTATCTGCTTGATAAGGTTTTTTTTTACATTTGCATTTGTCAACTGTTAAATTGTTGACATCTTAATGGAACGGAAATTGATAGTAAAACGTTAAATATTTTATGTATCGCAACATGTGCGAACATGCAAACATTGTTTTGACAATAAATAACAGCAATTCATTCAAATGAAACACACTCAAAAGAAGCGATTTTCATTCGATGCTCTCGTACCTTCAGCAAAAGATCTTCAATTACTGCCAGCGTGCAGAGGAGAAAGCCCTAAGTGTCATTAATATAATGCATAAACATATAAATACCTTTGTATTATATAAATATTTATTTTATGTCTATGCAAAAGGACTATCTATATATTTAGAAATGCCTGGGGGCAAGTTACGGCATTCATAATTTATAAATATTTCCATATAAACTCTATTGAAATATTTTTAAATTACGAGTCGTGTCGAATGCCGTGATTTGCCCCCTGATTTATTGCCACTTTATTACAATTCTGCTCCACTGTGCAGCAGTGGCTTGTGGTCTCGAAATTATAATTTAAGCTTTTATATTAATATATATGTATATGTATTTATATTTGTAAACTTTAGCACTTAAGGCCTTATTTGACATTTCGCCATACAAATGACACAATAAAACAGTTTCAATCAACCAATGTTGTTTATGTTTGTGGGGGAGCATCGAACAATTGAGCACAACGTAGAAGAAGGCAATTCATTCGTCTTTTTGTAACTGTAACTACGAGTAATTACGTTTTTATTAAGCTCTGTTAAGGTTTTTCCAATTCATGTTGGCAGTGATGATGATGATGATGATGATGATGAGGTCTGGGAAGAAGAAAAGATTCACTCACAACTTAATTGTAAACATAAATAATGGAGTCATTAAAGTCGGTACAGACAAGACAACAACAATGCAATGATTAAATATAAATCACAGAGCTACAAATGCTTCAACAGCATTTGTTGGATTAAAAAGACATGTTCGCATATTTAAGAAGTTTTTTCTTTAATTGGCTTAAATAGGTTTTTCCAGTAATTTATGCTTTAGAGCAATTATCGATAGGAATGATTTAAATATATAATTTTTTATTTTATTTAATAGTTTTTCTTTTAAGTTATTTTAGTAACTATTTCTTAAATACAATATAATATTGAATCTTGCAGTCTTTTCATTTATTTTGTGTGAATTGTAAAGTATTAAGTAATCACATCAGCTTGAAGAAATTGACGATAGATTAGCGGCCAATAACAAACTTTTACTTTGTGCCAAAATGTGAGAAATTTTTTCTTTAAGGAAGTATCAGGAATATCATTAAAATAGTGAATCATGGCGATCTTATGGTCCAACTTTCAGGAGTTTTTGATTATTAAATTGATTTAATGAGCATATTAGTTCGTTCGTTACAATCTCACTATCAACTGGTCGTGCACAGTGGCACCAAGTAGAAAATTTATATTTTTTCTTGAATAAATATTCCAACAAAATCTTAACATATAAAAAAAAAAATCCAGCAACGTATGTATAAAAAATCTTATCTCTCAATGAATTAAAAAAAAACAATACCTAAAAAACGCCATTTTTCCCTTTATATCGATATACATATGTAAATATATCGCTTGAAAAACATGTATTGATGAGCAAGTGTCCTGAGGAAATTTTTTGAAAAAATTATTCTGCCAAAAAAGCCGACTTCAGTACAAAGATCTACTAGAACCTTAAAAAAAAATTATGGAAGTAAACTCTCTAAAAAATTTTTTTTTTTGGAAAATCTGTTGGTTAAGAAAAAGTAAGTGAAATATAAAATTAAGTTTTAATGGGAGTGCCTCCGCCCACTTTTTTAAAAGCAAGATTGTGTGTTTTTCAGAGCTTAGGATGTGTGTTAAGTTTTGTAAAAATCGGCAAAGTAGAACCACTCAAAATAAAATATTTAATTTTAATGGGCGTCACTCCGCCCATTTTTTAAAATGGAAGTTAGTACCTATCTAAGAGCTCAAAGTGTGCGGTAAGTTTCATAAAAATCAGTTAAGTAGAACCAAGTAAAGTATAATAATAAATTTTAATGGGTGTAGCCCCGCCCATTTATTTAACTTTAAACTTGTGTATCTACAAGAACCAAAGGTGTTTGATAGATTTCGCAGCAATTAAATAAGAGGAATATCATAAAATCGTATAAAAAAATTTGTGTGCGTATCACAATGGGATCAATAGGAAGCTTTACCCTCTCAGACAAAAAAATAATTTTTACAATCGGTCCAAAATGATAATCTCCAGCTTTTTTTGAAATCGGTTAAAAATGGAAATAAAAAAACTTTTTTTATATTTTATCTTAATTTAAGCAATTTTTTAATTAATTTTTTAAATTTTTTTCAGAAATTTCTTTAGCACGCATGTTCATCAGTAACATGTTCTTTTAAGCCATACAAGTGAATAAATGGTATAACTAAAAAAAATTGCCATTTTTCAAGGTACTTCTATCCAAGTTTTCAATCTTAATTATTTTTTAAGGAAGAGCTAACCTAAGAAAACGCTTAGTAGCACTGAAGTCAGCGTACTCAAATTAAGTTTACCCACCAGGTCCACCGCTTGTTAAATTTTCAATTATTAAGTTGATAGAATCCACTCTACTCTTGCGAAAGTAAAGTACAGCTGTTATTGTTTTTACTTCTTCCAACTACAACTCAAGCTGATATAAAGTCAGCCTATGTAGTAAAAGAAGAGAGGTATCTTAGGATAGCCGGTTGTTTATGGCCGGTGGCGGCTGTTAGCCGGCTGATATTCTCTGGTTTGTGCTCATGTGCAAAAACAATACAAAAACAAATTGAGCAATCCTTCTCAATGTTTTTGTTTCACTCACCTCAAAGAACGAAATAAAATAAAATCAAACAATTTGTTTCGTTTATTTTCGTGCTCTGGTTTTAAGTACAAAGAAATATAACTGTAATAGTATCAATTATTTTTGTTACGAAAATCACGGCCTAACTCCTGCATCACTTGGGGCTTGTTTACAATTTTGTGCAACTGACAACCTTTTTCCGTTCCCTAATGTCTAGAAAATAGCACAACCCTGCCAACAAGAGTCAGTTGTTTTCGACCACGGGTACACAAGCCTCAATTTTTTGGTATTGTGTTAAAGTGACGTCGATGTCGTCAACTGTAATAAGGTTAATTGTGTGAACTATAATATTATTTATAGAAAAGGAAGTGTGCACAAGTTTGCTTTAATCTATGAAAAAATTCTCGTAGACGAATATTCTACTCGACATACATACTGAATATCTTTAGTTGCTCTAAGATCTTTTTTAGTAAATATTACTTGATTACCGTATCTCTCAATGTATTTAAAAAAAAGCAAATATATCTATATAATTTTATTTGTTTTTATTGAATATTTCTAGTGATGAACTTTTAAACAGCAACACTGTTGGGGCACCTCTTTTGAGTGAGTTATGACTTCGGTGTGTTGTTAAAATATTGTACTTATTTTACTGTTTTAGTCGCATTTGTCAGTATCTTTTGTTAAACTTTTTATTCTTTTTCATTTCATTTTGCTTGAGAATAGAAACAGAACTTCCTTATTGCAAGGTCATAATTTAATGTTTCTTCAAGGGTGGTACCCATCACCGTTGCACTAAACAAAATCTTTGTTATATACTATATTTTTTTCTAAGAATGCATTAGACTTATTTGTTAAAAAATTACCCAAGAACAGACAATACAATACTGGGAATGCACTGAAAGAAAAGAAAATCATAATTTAGGGTTTCACATCAAGTTACTCGAAATATTCGGAATATTTACTATCCTACGCAATCGTACGAATTGGGAGAAAATATAACCTGGAGTTTATGAAAAATTTCAAAAGACAACAACAACTCATTAGAACAGGGTTGTTTTTTTTAAGTCGTGCGATTGTATAGAATAGCGAGTCATAGCCTTATAGCGCTGTTCAAACTGTTATACTTTGTCCAAAATTGAAATACTACCTGCAAGTGCGAGAGTTTCAATGCAAAATGTCATGATGAATGGCAAATAATAGTATAAAAAGTTGACCTCCCATAAGATAATAAGATATTGTTTTTTTAATTTTTCTAAACGATAAGACTTTTTATGTGATAAGGGTTCCATTTTTACAAAATCAAGATACATATCGTCAGCCCATTATTGGTTTGGGGCATATGACAAAAAGTCGGAATGAAGCAAAACGACAAAGAAGGTTTACATGAAGTTTTCTCAAAGTATACCCAATAGAATTTTTTTGTATTTTCACTAGAGTTGTGTCCAACAGCTCTTTTTGAACTAGTTTGACAGCGTTCGAATCAAAAGTTGTTTCAAACTCATTTAATTTACATTCATGTTTTGGTCCGGACTTGTGTCCAACAGGTCATTCTAGTTCAAAAGATCGGTTGGACACAACTCTAATTTTCACCATTGCTTCCGACACATGTTTGGAAGAAATGTGTAAGTTTTAGTGAACTTTGATGAATAAAGTTCGAAGTTAATATTACTTTATTGTAAAATTAAAAATAAGTTTTGTGCCGCATACACCACTTTTCGTAATTTATTTTCAAAAAGTAGCTTTTTCTGCTCCATACGTAACATTACTGATGTGTATTGTTGTTGTTACGATAATAAATGCTTCACATTTATTTTTCTTGCTGTCCAAAGAAATAAGCCGATCGTTTAACGCCGACCAATAAGCCGCTGCCGTAATATTTTTAACTATCAATCCGCTTACACATTTACACAAGAAAAACAAGTGTTTAAAGTTAATATAAAGAATGAAATTAAATGATTTCTGTTATACTCAAACATGCATAATTAAGGATTCTTTTATTTTACTTTAGTGTTTAATAAGTTTATTTAAAAAAATTTAATCGGCGGCTGCGTCTGGGTGATGATGTTTTTCCTCAACAGTCGCTGTTGAATTTTTCTTATAGAAATGAAAGAAAACAAGAGTTAACTTTACTTCGCATATTTTTGTATAAAGAATTTGATGCAAACAACAAACTGTGGCATGTACAGCAAAACAATACTTACTAAACCTTAAAATACTTGAAATGGAGCAAAATGAATGCCAAATATCTCGGAAACCATAATTACACATAATTTCGCGAAATATGTTTTGGATTCAGAAAGGAGATATTCGATACCATACCTAACTCATTTTTTTAAATGGTCGGTGGGTCAAACCAATAATGGGCTAACGATATAATTAAATTGACAAGTCGTCTGTTTGAAAAGTTTCTTTATTTTTAATATGTTTATCGTATTGAATTATATATCGAATAAGCCATGTCTAAAAGTGAACGAAGTTTTTTTTAGTGTTTTGACGGTTGTTGCCATAAATGAAGAGTTTTTTATATAACGGGTTATTTATTTAATGCGCCAGTCTCGCAAGGCTATCAGCTGTTAAATATCTGTCATCTAAAGTGTTTATTTTTTTAGTGAAAGGTTTGCCATTGACGAATACGAATCGCTTAACTACCACAGAAAGCTTAATAATAGTTAAAAACTTATTACAAAAGTTGTGGTTCAACTGGGGCCACTTTTCGAATATGCCCTAATATACATATTTCCGCTTCGTCTTCACTCACTTTTCCCTCTGTGTAGTTGCGATTGTGAGTGGCATTTTTCGGATTCGGACGTTATTTTTTATTGGTTGTAGTTGTAATGTGATAAATCCTGGTTTAGTAGCTGCCCCTTTTTGCTGGTTGTAGGTAGAATTATTATTAAACAGTAGTTTATGGCAAAATGCTTTATGACCAAACTTACCTAATTGGATTTTAACGAGTTATTGCTTTTGGAACGTCAGACGACTACCAAATACGAGTGCATACAAAACTTCTACTGCAAGCAAGTTTTAATAGAAATATTAATATTAGTGCCCAGTTAAAAAAACTGCATGATGTGGGTTGCTGCATGATTTTGTTTTCTGTTATTTCAGACATGTTTCTGCAAGCAATTTTTTTTTAAACTGAATATCTATTGTATATTGAGTTTAAATTTGCGGTCTAAGGTAATGTCGTAAAGTGTTTTTGGGTAATTTTCTGTTGTAAAATTTGCTCAATAATATTTTTTCTTAACAAATAATATAATTAACTGGTAATATCCAATAACAAAAGAGTAAGTAATTAAACATTATGAGTGGATTTCATTTTGGGGCATAATTACAGCAGCCTTTCGAAAAATTTTGATTGCAAAACTTTTTTCTTGTAGTTAATTAAAAGAATTTCAAAAATGGAATTAAAAATATCCATTAATAATGGGCATTTTCGAATAGTGTGTAAATGGAAGAAAATAAAATTAAGATGATGATGAAAGGTCTGTTTAAGTCAGTGATTGTGATTTATGGGTTTATGCCTCAAAAATGTGATAGAAATGTGAAGGAAACTTAAAACAAAAATTTAAAAAAAATATAATAATAAAGATGCAGTTTGTATCTTATTATACTTTTTTGTATTAATAACGTTAAGAATTTGTAGGCTTTTGCTGATTTCAATACTATTTTACGAAACAATATCAATTTCCCCAAAATGTATTGCACAGTGGGTCGGAAACAATTTATTTTGAAAATATATAATGGGCGCAATAAAATTAAAAATATTTATAGCAGAGAGGAAACTCAGGTTTGAGTAAAGTATCATAACTCTTCGGATTGTTCAAGCGATACTCGGAGCATATCAAATCTCTTAATCAGACCTATTTGTTTTTTGCTTGCAATTAATATTCTCTTTTTTCAAACTTTCGTAAAAACTAGTTTGCCAGAGTTCGAGTTTTCAATTTACACACAACTTAATGGGAGAAGAAAGCAATTTAAAAGCTTCCTTGGCGTTCGGTTTATTGGCTTAAACCACCACAGATGATCCAACAGGAATACAGTCCATAGTAGTTAAATTAGAACAGCGTATGGGCCAATTTATGTAACCGCTTCTGAACATCAATTTCCCAGGGAAGCAAAGCCTCTGAACGAATGGCACGTTAGACCTTAAATTCTGGCATCTATTGAATTTTTATATGGATGAGGCTTTGAGGTGTAATTTCGATGTTTCGCACTCTTAAAGCATCTCAATTGAATTTTTTTGGCCGTACATAGTATTTACATATGTATGTACATTAGAGCAGCTCGATTTTTTTTTCAAAAATCTTTGCATCTGCACGAAATTCTAAGAAAATTCTTTGAAGAAACCACGTGCATAAAATCAAACCCTCACAACGTGACAATACAAATTCTTTTCTTCTTTAGGAACGAAAATATTTCGTTTTATTAAAGATTTTCAAAAGAAAGAAATGTGTTTATTCAAATAAATTTTTCATTAAACAAAATTTTGTACATTCAAATATTATTTTGCACTCAACACACTATTTTAGTAATTTTTTTCATAAACAAATTTTATTTCATAATTCATAATTGACAGGCTATTTCTGTTCCCTAAGGTGTATATACAGTGCAGATTTGGTTAACGCAACCCTCGATACGCGCAACACCTCGATATTCGAAACACCCAAATTCTTAACATTTGGGACTCGTTTAACGCAACTTAAAAAAATACCTCAATTAATGCAACCTTACAAACAAAGTTAAGATTCTCTCTTTCGTTTGGTTTTTTAATTTAGTTTTTTATAAATAAACTCAAAAATATAAACCTTAGTGCATGAAATCTTATGCTTACGTACAAAAATCATTTTGATTTACCGCTGTTCTAGGAATGACAAAGAATTTTTGCGTAGTGCTTCTGTTTAAAAAACTTTTTGATTGTGAGCGGTTGTTCTAGTAAAATAAACAAAAAGGCTGTACTAACAAAATTTGTTAAACTAACAATAAAGCAAAAGAACGAAATTCTAAAGAAACTTGAAAGTAGCATACTTGTGAAAACGATTTGCAATGAATACACACTTCATAAATCAACAATATGTAGAATTAAAAAAAACGAGCAACTACTAATGATATTCGTGGCGAATGCATTTACTTTAAAAGTTAACCTTTGATTCTTTAATGAACATTTTATTTGGTTTAAAATAAGCTTTTTAGTCCAAAACAGGCATAGAAATTTTTTACTCTGTTTTCGCAAAAGCCCAAATTTCTTTTGGTTGCGTTAACCGAATTCGCACTGTAATATAAAACAAAAACTACTTTTATAGCTCAGGAAGAGGAAATAAATTTTCACATCAAGAGGTGCGGTAAAGCGTTTCTTAAAATTTAATGTAAATTTCATTTTTATTTTTTTTTTCATCGGCCTTTATGCGTACATACATTCATACATACTTAAATATTTTTAATTTCCTTCACACAATAGTTAGTCTGGCATCTCCAACAGGAAACTTTACTCACCAGCCGTATAACAGTTAATAAAAGTGTTTTAAATTCTCTTACTTAACATCAGAGAGTTGTTTTTTTTAAACAGCTTTTGTTATAAAAATATAGAAACCGGCTTTTTTTACTTTAGTTACAGCAATAAAAAAATAAAAACAAAACATAAACAATCATGTTCACTCTACTTATATATATAGTACATAAATAAATATGTGCATGCATATGTACATATGTATGTACGTATGTACACACATAACTAGTCATGATACTTAGTAGAAACTTATTCACCACCTAACAAACACGCACATGGCCTACCTCAATCACATTGATTAAGAAGAGCAGTGAACATTTTTATGACGACTCAAAGTAGAATGAATTACATATAAAATTGTTTAATAAAATGTTAATAGGAAATATGTACGTATGTATGTACGTACATATGCA
Organism: Nowickia ferox; assembly: GCA_936439885.1. Taxonomy (NCBI): domain Eukaryota; kingdom Metazoa; phylum Arthropoda; class Insecta; order Diptera; family Tachinidae; genus Nowickia; species Nowickia ferox. Next base: position 85,867,026 of record OW387027.1, read on the forward strand.
TGTAATATAGAAAGGTCCTAAATAATTATTTTTTTGAAATCGAGGTTTTCGTGTTCTTCGATACATTAGATGTTCTTCTATCGAAATATAAAAAAAAAACGATTTCAATAAAACAATGAGTTAGGGCCCTTCTATATTAAGGTAACGTTATGTTGAATATTTTCACTGACAGGTGCACGTATCGGCCTTGACGATTCCTGAGAATCCTTCTTGGAGACAATGACGTTAACAATACCACGGACGCCGGTTCTAGTAATTAGATTATACATTCATATTAGGCTGGGTTTACATCTGTGTGCCATGTGCCTCACATTCGTAAAAAAAGCGTAACCACTAATTACTAATAAAAAACTGTTTGATTCAGACACGTATTTATTAAGTTAAACAGTTTCATACATAACTAATAGACAATTTTATAGAATCCAACATGATTGGAAACAGTTTAAATCAATAAATACATGTCTGAACCAAACAGTTTTTCATTAGTAATTAGGGGTTACGCTTTTTTTGGGCACACGACACACAAGAAATGCCAGAAGTAAACTCAGCCTTAGATACATATATACAACGCTACTGACCGATCTCTGTAATTAGAAAGCAACAGTCATATTTACATACATATGATTACCTTAATATGGAAATAGGGCCTATTGCAATATTTTTTATAAATCGAGTTTTTTGTATATTTCGATAGAAGAACATTTAGTGTATTGAAAAATGCAAAAATCTCGAATTAAAAAAAAATAATGAGTTAGGGACTTTCTTTTTATTAAGGTAACGATATGTTTATCCCATTAGTTCGTCTAAAGAGCGTCAATTAAATTTTTGTTGTTGCAATTTTCACTTTCCACCAAAAATATGCAGTTTTATTCCTCTTTTAAAAGTGTAAAAGAAGAACTATACGATATTTACTAAAAGAAGTGGATTTGCTGCGTTCCTGGGCTTGGCATAAGTTCCGAAGGTATGCTTCTCCAACCTCTATGCTTGCTTCTATAAGGAGAGTCATATAGCGCTTGATTTAATTTAGATATGTACATATCTATGGCACAAGAGATCTTTGGACCAAATCTTTCACCCTATTCTATGGCCCTATGAGATCTAGCATACATATAAATACGAGAGGCAGGCTCTTAAAACCATAACCGAAAGTGACCGCACTTGTCTCCATGGATCGTGAATGAATTTTCGCTTTAAGGTTGACTGGGTGGTATGATGAATACGATATACATACATACATACAAACATATTGCATTGTACACACAAACATATTTTAATACACATGTAATTAATATTCGCATTAGGAGTAATTTTAAAGTTCTCAGCTAAAAAAATTTCTAAATATATTCTTGCCTTTTCCGTTGGCATCATGCTCATGCATGATGCATAATTGGCAAAATGAAATTTTCAAATATGTACAAAAAGTGCTGCTGCCATTTTTTGTTTGTATTGGATATGTATGTACGAGTATGTACATACGTATATAATAAAAATAGTTGACAATGTAAATGAACTATTAAATAGATGATTATAAATCAACTAGAGCCTTTCAATAAATAAGGATCGCTTGGCAATTACAGCGACAAAAAAAAAGAAATGGATTTCAAACAATGAACTTATACATAATTAATTTAACATTTACGGAAAGGATTAGGAATTTGACTTAAAACGACGCTTATACATATTTACGTAGGACTTATATGTACTATGTATGTACATAGAATTGACATGTATGTAGATATCGACCCTTAACAGCTAAAAAAAGATTAAGCCACAAATGTTTTGACTTTGTTTTTTTTTTTGAGCAAAAATGGATTATTTACGATCGCAAATAATCGATTTTGGTCAAAAAATTAAGTTCAAAAATTAGGTCACTTAAGCTTTTTTGGTGGTTACGCACGATATTTGAGGATAATTGAGAATTTCCCGCATAAATGCGAATTAATTTTTATATGCAAATATTGGAACAATTCCTGATTAACGACACAATTTGCATTTCAATTTTTAATCCATGTGGCACACTTATGACCACACGACCGCAAACAAATTTTAATGCCTTTTGTTAAAGTATTTTTGCAATATTTCATTGCCTTTTTGCTTTCATTGGATTGCAAGATAAATGATAGTTTTTAATTTTTTCATCTTTGCAATTTTAAGAAACATTTTGTATCACATGTTTTCCATTAACAGCGCTGCCAACTGATTAAAATCTTACCATCTGGCATCACGTAAAAATAAGAATTTTCAGTATCTGCAGTGCCATATAAACCGGCAGTTACCCAGTAAAAAAATTCTAAATTGGAAGCACTAACAACTGAGGGAAGCAATATATTGCTTATTTGATAGCTTCTGAAAAGCACTAACGTAAGGCGGGCTCTCACAAAAATTATATATTATTACTTCTCACAGAAGCACTTTAGTAAGGCAAAAAAAAAAAAAATTCATGGCTTTTTGGAAGCTAAATGTATTGCTTCCAGTTGGCTCATCTCGAACAAAAAAGTGTTTTATTCATGCGCAACAGCAAGTGATTCTGTAACATTGTCTCCCTTACAAAAACGCTTCTGGTGAGCAGTAATTTTTGCTGGGTAGTTAATTGAAAATAATTTGTATTTACTAAGAGGTTACGTGTAAATGTAACATACGCACATATGTATGTCAAGGGTATTTTTTTTTTTTTATAGATTTATAGAACTTTGAAATGGAATGAAATTTATATTGACATGATAATCTTCTGGCATTATAATTTAAATATCACTTCTGGCATATGAATGCCACGGCTGGCTTGCACATAGTCTAATCTGGAGGTCCAATTTTCGATGACTTTTCCCAATATTTCTGACCGTATATTGGCAATAACACGGCGAATGTTGTCATCCAAATGGTCAATCGTATCCGGCTTCTCGGCGTAGACTAGCGACTTCACATGCCCCCACAGAAAATAGTCCAGCGGCGTTAAGTCGTACGATCTTTATGGATTCGAAATAAAGTTTGGGAAACTTGAAATCCCGGAAAACGTCTGCTTAACATTCCCGGCAAACTTTGAGATTTTCCCGGGAAAACGGGAAATTAAGAGTACACGTTGTTTCATAAATATATACTGCCTTATTCATAAAAAACATTTCTGTATAATAAGAGACTTATGAAACGAATTTTCTATGGAAATTTGATTAATAAACCTTTTATAAAATCAAAATATTTTTTATGAATTAGGCCCATACACTTTTGTGACTTACATATTCGAGACATCCCAAACCCTAGTCCAAAACGTGAAACAATGCGGCTGCTAAACGTTTCCTTCAGCAAATCAGTTGTGGCATGAGCTGTGTAATACGTTGTACAGTCTTGTTAAAACCACAGCTCCTGCACATTATGGTTGTTCAATTGATAAACGAAGAAGTCGGTAATCAAGGCTCTATAGCAGCAGATAAAAGGATTTGGGGTTTGGACGTCTCTGTAGATGCGTATTAAACGTAGCATAGTTAATCAAATAATTGCTCTGATGGACAATTATGTTGATCGTAAAATTGACATAGTGCATGATACGTATTTCGAACAGAATCATGATTTTCAAAATAAATTTGCACAATTGGGGAGCGTTGTTCAGGCGTCAGTCTATTCATGTTGAAATGCCAAATTAAACATAAACATAAATCATTTGGCAGCTGACAAAATGGTCGCCAGTTAAAAGAGTGTTGTCAACTTAAAGTTTAATACCTCTATGAGTTGTGAGACTGTCGTCCCCCATTAATTTTTTATCTCCAAAATTTCTTCCAAGCATACCGACCCCCTATCACATTCCGATTTTCTTTCAAAACCTAGTTACCTTCTATATTCTACCATTAGTATATTGCCTATACAACTTTTTTTTGTTATAAAATTGAGTTCGATTGTGAAGCTTAGTGCGATTTATTTATTTATTTTTATAATGTGTGTGAAGATAAATTTAAATTTGACTAGCAGAGGCAAAAACCAAAAAAGTTTACAAAGCCCATTTTGCAGTCCTAGGAAAATTAATGAATATTATTTAGGTGGCGAAATCCAGCAAATGAAACTGATACTTTACTCAAAATTTAATGAAAAATATGGTGCGAGATCTGATTAATGAAATTACACCACTTGCATATAAAATAGATACGAGTATGTCAATAATACAGAAACTTAAAAATGTGGTCATTGTGAGAAATAGGAGAATTCTAGATATATTCCACTATATAGAATTGGTACAGATGATGGCTCTCACAAGAGCATTTTTCCCATTTTTTTCGTTCGACACAAAAATTGTTGTAGTCCTCTATTAACTTTACGCCTCTTTCTTCAGCATCGTTGACAACATGCAATTAACGCAATAAATCTAGAGCTTGCTGATAGTCTTCATGCTTTTCTCATGTTTCTGGATCAGTAACAATAGTGATAACGCAATGGCTCATAATATTTTTCATAAACTCTGTATATAGTTCTGTTTTTTCGAAGCCGAAAAAATGTACTGGAGTAGGCACCATCTTGATCACCACCGCTGTAATTCAAATTTTCTTTGTCTTTTTCTGACTCTATATTGTACAAGTTGTTTCTCTCGCTATCCTAGTATCACGAGCCGCCCATGCTGCGTTCCAATAGCTCTTCCTTGCATTCCTCTTTATTTTATTCAAATGTACGAATTGCATCTGTCATTTTTTATATTGTGTCAAAAGGCACATGCAAAAGCAACAGCTTCACCACTAAGATACCAGAGATGTTCACAGAATCTCTTCACCAACCGTTTTGTTTGGCTTAATTAAACAGCTGCTTGGTGTAAATACTCCCAATCGTAGCTTTAGCCAACCAGGTTCTACCAGTTTTTCTAAAATGAAAACTATAAAAAAGCCGAAAGCGTTAAAACACATTCGCGACTGCAGGCTACCGACTGCAAACAGTAAAAACTAGAGTACATGAATAAAAATTTCGTTGTTATATATTAAAATTATTATTCTGTTGGTTGTAATTCAATCTGGCGCTACAAATTAATTAGTGCTAGAAACCCAAAGAACTCTTACAAAATTTTAAATATCTGCTGTAAAATACGCTAAAATCATAACTAATTGTGTGGGAAAGTCGGCAAAAAAAAAAACAACATAAAATTTACTGGGATTCAAAAAGGTATGGAAAGGGCAATAATAGAAAAGGAAATACTCGTAACTAAATTTCACGAATGTATTTTTGTGAGTGTGTTAAGAAATGCATCGGAAGAGGCAACACCGACGACTATAGTTCATATTCTAAATTTAGCAATTTTTTTTGGTGTTATTATTAACGTTGTTGCTGCTGCTGCTGCTGTTGTTGTGTTTGTTGTTGTTGTTCTTGTTTATGGTTGTTGGTAAGAAATGGCAAATAGTTATAACAAGTTGAACAACATGCTGCTGCTATTATTACTACTCGTCGTTATTCTTCTTTTTTGTGTTAATTTTGTTTGTTAATAATGTCGTACGTAGCAGTTGCTTGCTGTTGCAGATGCTGCGACTGCTAAATGCTGGTTGTTCCTGTTGCTTTTGCAGTTTAAATGGCAGCAGCAAATGCTCTGGCTCTGGTTGCATTAAACAACAACCAACATTTTAACATTTTATAAGGAACAACATTTTAATGGCAAGAAATAAAATAGAAACAAAACAAACGTCAAGAAACAAAAAATATAAAGTCTTTAAAAAGAGATGAGCACTTTAAAACAAAACTGCAAAATACAATTAAGATACACCACAACGACGACGACGACACAACGATGAGGACATTTAAGCAAAAAAAAAAAAAAAAAAAGAAAAACTGAAAACAAAACTTCTCAAAAAAAAAACACAACTGGTTACAAACACCGGTTTGTTATTTAATCAAATTTTAAAATACTCGCGTTTGTTTTTTTTATGTTGTTGCTAAATATTACTGAAGTTAATATACATCGTCTTAACTTTTTTACAAAACACACAAACTTACTATTTAGATACGAAGCTTCAGTATTAGAGTGTGTTGCAAGTAAAGTTGGCTTAAGGCTTTTTTTTCTTTTGGTTTCTTACCACTAAACCGTGAACTTCTAAGGCATCTCAATATGCCATGAAACACAGAAGAAAAAAAAAGAATCAAATAGCAAAAAATAAACAAAGTGTGAAGACATGTGATAAAGGTCAAAACTCGATTTATTTTCTGATAAATCAATAGATTCTTTTCTAAACTTATAAAGCTTATAAATAAAAAAAAGAAAAGAAAAAGAAACACATGCAGGCAGACCTTAAAATAGGCAAGCGATCATGGCCGGAAAGGCTTCATTTTTCTTTTAATTTTCTTTGGCTGGCTGAAAGCTTAGAATATTAATATTCATGACTTAATGTGACATTTAAAAGCAATTTATTTTTTTTAGTGAAAATGACATTTATTTTAAATTAAATGATTAAGAGTCTTTGTGCTAAAAGAAATCTAGAGAAAGCAATCCAGTTTTATGAATACAATTTTTGCATTCTGGAGTTCAAACTAAATTGTGTACAATATTATATTATTATTATTTATTGCGTTTAAAACACAGGGCTACATGGCTTTTGCTGAAAATTGTTTTAGTAAAGTGTAGAATTCCAATATAAGGTCTGGGGCTCTTCCTTTACTTCTGGGAGACTGAACCTTGATGTGTTGACAAAGAGTTGCATATACTCGTACAACAAGGAATCAAGACAGCGGAATTTTCCACCTCACAAAAAGGGCTGAAGACTTGTCTTGTGGGTGTTTCACAAGAATATTTTATATACTTATATTATTATAATCAGGGCCAGTTTTTTGTGGCACGAAGAATCGTTCAAAGTGGCTGGCAAAAAACTCAGGCATACAAAAAATGTCCTTTAGGTTGCAAAGAAGGTATTTTATGGCAAGATGGACTAAAAATGGCTTTTTATGCCAATAATTGCAGAAATGGCTAAATTAACAAAAATGGAATATGCCACAAAAAACTTGCACTGATTATAAGATTCCAATAACAATAGTTTCTATTTAAATTTGTTTATCTCGCTGTGTTAGCGTTACAAATCTGAGGGGTGTACGGGATATGTAAATCCGTAGCTTGGCTGTTGTGTATTAAGTCGCTATAGAACATTTTTTTAAGGTCGCGTGCGAGAGTTTCACAATTAATAAATTCAGTAAAGTGCGACTTTGACTCGCATAGGAAGGGTCCCGTACGGCACTTCATATGTAATGCTATGAATATTTTACCTGATGCAGACATCTAAAAAAAAAATTAGTGTTGGTTTTTATAGTTTTAGCGCTTTATTTTCGTTTTGCTGACCTTTCCGGTTTTATGCGTTTTTTTTTGGATTTAGCGGTTTTTTAGTTATGATGGCTTTTTTTCGTTTTGGCGATTTTTTTCCATTTCGGCGATTTATTTTATTTTAAACGATTTTTTTAGTTTTGGTAATTTTTTTTCCTTTGGGCGTTTTTCTTTCGGTTTTATGGCGACCTTTTTACTTTTTGTGAATTTTTTTGTGCATTTCAGCGATTTATTTTATTTTTGGTGATATTTTTCATTTAAGTGCTTTTTTCATTTTGGCGTTTTTTTCGGTTTGGCGATTTTTTAATTTTGGAATTTATTTTAGTTGTAAGATTTTTGAAACTCGCCATGTGTCTTTTTTTATTCTAGGAATAAGAAAAATCGATTTCGACGGCATGCCCATCGTATGGCAAATTTATATGAAATTCAATTTTTTTTTCTTAATTTCGTCAATATTATGCTTGGTGTCAACTTTAAAGGCCATGATTCACTATCCTACACAATCGCGCGATCTACGAAAAAATACAACCCTGATCTGATGAATTGTTTTTGTCTTTTGAAAATATTCATAGGCTCCATCATACCAGGGCTGAATTTTCTCAAAAATCGCACGATCGTGTAGGCTAGTGTATCACGGCCTTAAATAATATAGGACCACTCGTGATAGTGATTGAAAAAATATGTATGAAGCCATCCCACTGTGCGCAGCGCTGATTTCTGTCTACACCACCAACTTATTTGGCGATTAAAAAAAAGATCTGTCATAAAATGGCAGGCATTTTTTTACTTCACCATTTAATAAGTTCAATAACTGCCGCCACAGCAAGGAATTGAATTAGCAAGCAATAAATTCCCAAATTATGTATTTAAATAAGCAATAAATATAGTTGCTTCCGATAAAGGACTAACTTTTAGTCGATCGACAAAATATAAACTTTCTTTAGGGCAAAGTGGTATATTTTCTGACATAAATAAAAATACGGGAAATTGCAAAAGAAAATTTTTACTCAAAATTATCTTTATTTTGATTATCATTTAGCTGAAGATTTCCGTTTCATTAAAAATATTGACCAGTTACAAAATTTTTCGCAATTTTATCACCTCACATCAGTAAAACAGTCCAATTTATAAGCTCAAAATATTGTTTCTTTATTAAGTGAAACAGGTAAAAGCTTACCTTGCAAGCGGAATGAAATGAGTGGCCAGTACCTGTGCCACATGTTTAAAGAAATCGATAAATTTTTTTATATGCACACCAAACGGCTCAAACTAATTCACATTATACAGCAGTCAATAAAAAAGTGACATATTCGCAAGTTCACTGTATTCATATTTATTTGTTTAAAAGTTTTTCTATATCCTTTTTTGTTAATATTCAGACTTTAAAAAGAAGTAACAGCTTTAAAAGCAAACTAATATAAAACTGTTATAATTATGAAAAAGTTCACCTCGTTTCCGTGGTGAATACCAGTCAGATTTGTATGAGAAAGAATAACTGAAATAATACAAGCAAGCTTCAGCGCATGCATGCATCAAAAAACAACAACAAAGACTTTACTCTCCTTAAGTGATTTATAAAATATGTATATTAACGAAACAATAACAAGAACAAGACAAGTTAGTTCGTTCGTAAGCTGCAAGCCAAAGTACCAGTATCTATTACTACTGCTGGTACAAAAATACTGATTAAAAAAAAACTTCGTACTGATGTTGGTTACTGGGAAGTTTAAATATTTAACTTTAAATACAACAATAAAAACAGGGCAATTAACAGCGTTGCCAGTTGAGGGAATCTTTTGAGGGGGTCTACTCTGTATTTCGAAACGAAAGAAAATGTTTTCGCATTTGTATATTATTAATATTACAATTCGAATGCATTTGCTTTCGTTTCGAATTACAGGGAGACCGCAAGTTGGTCACAAGGAAATATATAAAATTAAAATTTAAAAAAACCCGTATATATATAAATATGCGTAGTAAATAAATTAAAAATTTTGCCAGCCTTTGCCATTTTGATCCCGACACCGAAAAGTGAATTAAATAACTATTCATAATAACACTTAAATAAATTTATATTTTTAAACACCTGCATTTGTGCATAAATGCAGGTGTTTGTAAGACTAGTGAATGCCAATGTTTATGGTTAAATTAGATTTTCATATAAAATTTGGGAAAAGGCCTTTCTAATGTATAAAATATGTTTAATTAAAAAAAAAAAATAGTTTTACTTAGTTTCTTCATATACCAAAAAAAGTTTAAATTTTCGAACCCTGGAGCCATATTTTTGCGTTAAATTTTCTGATTTTTAACACTAATGTATTTCTTTCTTTAATATAGAAAATATGTACATATTTGATTAAAAAAGAAAAAAATTATTTTTATTTAGTTACTGTTTAAGTACCAAAGGGGTTTAAGTTTTCCAGCTCTGAGGCTGTGCTTTTTATTTCTCTAATTTGGTATATACAATTTTTCTTTCTAAAACATCAAATTGATTTAATTTTTAAAGAAAAAGAAAGAATTAAATTGAACTGATTACTTTTGTATACAATAAAAAAATTCACTTTGCCAATGCTGGAATAATCCTTTTAGTTTTTGCTGATTTCCTTTACCAAAATATTTCTGTCTAAATATAAAATATGTTAAATTTGTTTAAGTAGGTTACTGCTATAAAAACAAATCCAACCCTGGAATCGTCTTTTTGATTTATTTTGATTTTTAATATCAATTTGAATCTAACTGAAATATAAAATATGTTTAAATTACAAAAACAAAAATTACTTTCCGCTAGTTACATTTATATGGCAAAAAAAAAGTTTAAACTTTCCAGCTCTGAAATCGTATTTTCGATTTTGTAGACTTTCAATACCAATTTACGTGGGACCGCTTCTGATATACCAGTTCAAGACCGAAGTCTCTGGCTTTTCTGGGAGCTTTGGAAAACCGATTTCATTTACAGACAGAGGGATTGATGGACAGACGGACATCGCTTATTCGTGTTCCCTATTCATAAGGACCAATAATATTTACGAGTACATATACTTTATGTGTCGCATATTAATATTGTGGAAATTACACACGGAATGACAAACCTATATATCGTTACCTTAATATAGAAAAAACCTAACTCACATTATATTTTTGAAATCGATTTTTTTGTATACGAGTATCTCGATAGAATAATATCTAATGTATCGAAAAATGCCAAAATCTCGATTCCAAAAAAATAATGTGTTAGGGCCTTTTTATATTAAGGTAACGATGTACCCTTTACCATTTTTGATGGCACTTTTGCAAGCCAACTTTTTTGCGGAACAGGTAAAAGTAGTATAAGTGTTTTATAAAAAAAAATTATATACGTCTACATTTTTCAAAAGTTTTTTGGATCTTGTTAAAAAGCATTTAAAATATAACGATTCGAAGAAAATAACATGGGCTGTTATGTGAAAATACGAGTATGTTCGCAAATCACTGTTTGACGAGAAATTGAACTAAAATGGCAACAGTGGCTACGAGTAGTATTCAAAAACACAGAGAGCAAATTAAGCAAAAACAATAACGCTGGCCCAAAAAGTCTGAGGAGGGAGGGAGATGTTACAAACATTTTGCTATGGATAGAATTAATGCAACAGAGCAAAAGCCACCACCAACAAAATAAAAGCAGCAGCAACAGCGCCAACATACAACAATTAGACAGTAAGTACGAGTGCGAAACGAATACCGAGTAGATTTGGGAATACAACACACCATAGAAATAAAACAGATGCGAATTTTGCTAAAGCCATAAAACCAGTTAGTTGGATGGATGGATGGATGGTTGGTTGGTTTGTTTGTTAGTTGCTGAATTATTCTGTCTTTTTTGTTTGTTTGTTTGTTTGTTATTACTTTGTTGTTGTTGTTGTTGTGTTTTTCTGCCTTTTTCGCTCGCTTTGGACCAGCTTTATTGTGACGAGTCTAGAGACTAGACAAACAAGAAATCAGTTGAGCTTTTGCAAACGACAACGGAAGGTGTATTTGATTCAATCAGTTTAGTTTTGCGTGCGCGTTTGTAATTCTTGGCCACATTTAATTAATAACAACAAAGTTTTCTTACAATTTAACTAAAATAAATTAAGCGAAAAGTTATTACAAGTAATAAATAAAAAAAAAAGTTTTCTTGCAAAAATAAACAAACTAAACTCGTATAATAAAAATTAAATAATTCAGGCTTGAAAAAAAATTTGCCTCAATTTATTCGTTGTTTGGAACAACTTAAATCTAATAACAACTGAAACTGCATTCGAGAGAAAGAAATGTTCTCCAAGCCAATTAGTTATTGTTAATGAAAAAAATAAATAGATAAAAATATAAACAACAAACAGCCTTGAAAACTTCTGCTGTTGCAAGTAAATAAAGAAGACAACGAAAGAAAAAAATACATCATCAAAAGAAGAAAATTCATAAAGCAACGCAAAAAAGTGAAGCTTCAATAAGAAAAAAAAAACTCGAAATTCAAAAGAAGAGCCACAAAAAAATATAAGTAAATCAAATACAATAACAACGCAAAAAGAGCAAAAAAAAAAAAAACAAAAGTAAAACAATACCCTCATTTCTTCAAGTGACTGACTGCATTTACAAAACAACGACCGAAACCTTGTGTCTTGTGAAATGTATCTTACGGATGCACATGACAATTTTTAACGAATATAAATACACACTCACACGCACGCAAACCTCTTTAAGTTATTATTATTATTGTTATTTGCACAGCCGCACAGCAAATGCGGCTGGCAGCTTCGCCTGCTAATGTGTTTTATTAATAATAAATAAAATATGAAAAGAGAGCTTAAACTACAACTCAATTGACTTAACAAATTTTCTATATCAGTTTTTTTTAAATTTTTTTTTGCAATTGAAAATCAGTGAAAACTATTTGCTTAATAAAAAACTAAAACAAAGATTATTTTTTTAACTGAAATATTTCGTTTTCTGCCAATACATTATTTAATTAAAATTTAGCAAACTTTAATTTTTTTTGATTTATGTTTAATCAGTTTTTTAAGTTTTCCTACGAAAGTGAGTTTAGTTTTTTTTTTATATATTTATTTATTTATTTCATAAATACTTTACAACGTTTTTTTTTGTATATTACTTTGTTTGTTGTTTCTTTGCATAATTAATTAATTAAAAAGAAATTAAGTTTGTTTTAATTAAAGTTTGAGAAAAAAATTATAACTTCAGAATCAATTATTAAAAAAATTATTGAATATTTGGTTGTGCTTCACTGTTTCGTTGAGAAAAATAACTGTGCTGTAATAACACGAATCAGCTGGACTTAGTGGTGTCAAGGTGATCGATTGCTGTCGAACTGATTGTTAAAGGTAATTTCAAACTTTATCATCGCTATTCATAAACGATTGTTAAAGTTAAAGCATACTTTAAAACTCTTTTCATATAAAAAAATTCGTATTGTAAACCAACATTAACTTTAACCATCATTTATGAATACTGATGTACTTCTTTACTTAACTGCCAAAAAATATTTTTGATGGGAGATTTAAAGGCATCAGATACAGATACAAAGGAAAGATATCAGCTGTGTAATAAGCAATTTTTTGTTTCATTTGACAAAAGAAAAGCAAAAAAAAAAGAAACAAGTAAATAGTGTTATGCCATGTTTCCACTACGAGTTGAATCACATGCTTCGCTATCTCAATCATGTTTGTGAATCATGCCGTTTACACTGCACATTCAAGCTCCGTTTTGGCATTTTTTATGTAATGGTGTTTTTTTTAAGAGTGTCACCACATCACTGCTTTATTTGAGCACCCATTTAACAGCTGCTAGTTTCTTTTTGTTAAGTTTGCTTTGAAATTTCATTATGAATCGACTTACACCAGAGCAACGTGTGCAAATTGTTAAAATTTTTTAATCAAAATAATTGTTCTATTCGTCAAACTCATTGTGCACTTCCTCCATTTGATGGCGTACATAATTCTGGTTGAAGGGGTACGAAATAAGCAGAATTGTCGCATTTGAAGTGTGAAGAATCCACAAGCGTTTGTCGAGACACCATTAAATCCACAGAAAATTACTGTGTGGTGCGCTTTATGGGCTGGCGGAGTCATTGACTTATATGTCTTCAAAAACGATGACGGTCAGAATGTTACTGTCAAAGGTGAACTCTAGAGGAACATGATTCGAAATTTTTTCGTTCTTTAATTACGTGGCATTAATATTGCTGATATGTGTTTGCAACAGGACGGAGCCACATGCCACATAGCGGGCGCTACAATTGATTTACTCAAAGAAACTTTTAATGAAAAAATAATTTAACTTAATGGCCCAATTAATTCGTCACCAAGATCGTGTGGTTTAACCCCATTGGATTATTTTCTTTGGGGTTATGTTCAGTCACTTGTCTACGTCGATAAACCACAAACAATTGAACACCTGGAAATCAACATGCAAAGAGTTAAAGTTGAAATACGGCCGCAAATGCTGCGAAAAGTTGTTGAAAATTGGTGTTGCAGATTGCGCCTTCTGCGCGCCAACCGTGGCGGCCACATGGCAGAAATCATATTTAAACATTAATTTCATAAAATTTTCTTTCCAATAAAGCCCGTTTCATTGATATTAAAAATATATTTCCTTGTTTTATTATGATTTAAACTTGTGTCACTCTATAATAAACACCCTTTATATTCACACTTGCATACGTATCATACGCACGTGCGTTTGGTTTGTTTTTATTTATGCACACACACACACATACACATATACCTATTTTGTTTTGATAGCTAGTTCAGATAAACTGGCCATAAACTGCAATAAAAGTTAAAAAAGATACCAATTTTACGTGCTTCGCAAGTAGATTGATATTGAACCTGCATGGCGGTTTGCAAATTAGTCGCTATGGATCGTTTCTCTAAACCGGAGAGACTATTGTGCGTAATTCCACAACTATAATGCTTAGAAAACTCTGTAATATTAGAGGCCTGCACCAATGCTAGATCCAATAGTACTAGAGAGGGACAATTAATTCATGACTTTTTAAACTTTCTGCCTCTTAATTAAAATTGCAACACTGCTTCTATCCTCATGCAAATATCAGTTGACTCCCTATCTAGATTTTACTTGAATGTGTGGGTGGAGCGTTTAGTCATGTAAACCCAGCAATCAGTTGACTCTTTTAAAAATTTACACAATCTTAGTCATTTAATTTACTTTGAAAAAATAGAAAAAATAAAATTATTGAACAGAATCATTCATTCATTAACTCGCACGTTTTTAAATCGTCTAATTTCCAGGAAAGAGCTCAATTAAAAAGTTGACTTATTCCAGCCTTAAAATTGGGTTTCATATTCTTTTATCTAATTTTTTATATATTCAATTAAACTATTTTTTTTGAGCTGTAGTTCTGTTTATATTTTTATTTATTAGTGCGATATTTCGTTAAACTTCGCTTAACTTCTTCAAGAAATATCATAAAAAAGTTAACCGAAGATTAACCAAATATCGAACTATTTATTAGTTCAGACCTACAGCTAAAAAAAAATTTTTTTTAATTGGTTTTCATATTTAAGATATTTTATTCGAATTTAACTTCGAATGTTTTTCGATTTTGGAAATTGCACGATTTCAAAACGCGCGTTTTGCAGAACACCCCTGATTATTTCTTTGAGCGTTTACCTGGGAAGCATGTGCCCATAAAAATTAAAATATTTTTTTCTTTTATAAATTACTAAAATAATTTTACTGTATCCAAAGACAAACTGAGTTCCTTAACAGCGATCTTCTGCATTCTTAGAACAAAGCTTGAAAATATTATCTTTAATAATGTTAAACGGCCCCGCAACTGACACCTTATTACAGTTATTCAAAACGTATACAGCCCTGGCTCGTTCATGCGCTCACTCAATGCCGTGGAAGTTACTACTCGTATGTGCAGGTACCCAGTGGTGTGTCGGTATGACAGCATAGTCTAGATGCTGTCACATCCTTATAATGATTAACTAGAATTTAGAAGTTTTCAAGTTATCGCAGTGAATTTTCGTCTGGCCAGCATTTCAGCCTGAAATACACTTGTGCCATTTAGAAGATGGTGCAATAGATATACGCAAAGATCACTTGAGAAAACTCTGTTCCCAACACCGCAGATCATTCTTGATTCGACATAATCTTTAACTATTTCGTGCATATTTTAAACTTTTTAAATATTTTATTTGTTTTACAATAATTGTTAATTAATACATCTATAAAAAAACATTAAAAGAATTACATTTCTTTTAATGTTCATACGTGTGTCTCATTTTTTGTACAGAGCAATACAATTTAAGCCGTTTTTTCTTTTTCTTTTTTTTTGCAGTAAAACTCTTGTCAACACTTTCAATTTTATTAATATAAAACAAAAAGCATTCATAACAGCAAAACATGTTGAATAGTTATAAGAGAAATATAAATTAAAAACTTTACACATTCATTAACCCATTAAGGTAGTAGTATAATATATTTCAGTGTGTCAGTATCTCAGATTCACAGAAACAAAAGAAACGAATTGCATAAATTTAAAAATTAGTTAGTTTTCAGGCAATATAAAAAACTGTTTTAATTTATTTTTTAACAAAAAATCTTCAAAAAAAAACCAATGTTTATAGACAAACTCTCAAAAACTAATTGAGAATTACAAAACTACAATTACAGTAAACTAAGGAACATTCTCAAAAACAACAAATAATATTATGCAGCAGCGTGAAATAAAAATAAAATATTAAAATTTCAACAGCATAAAACCAGTGAAATATTTTAACTAACAAGACAAACTGACTTTGTGCTTGAGCTCAGCGACAAATTCCATGTTTCATATGTATTTGCATATTTTTTTCTTATTGAAAAATTCAGAATGTCTCTCTGCAAAAAAGTGAGGCAAGCCAATTTATTTACTTCTATCATCAAGCATTCCATTAAAATTCATATGCTTGGTCCCCAATGGATTATTTGGCAATTATTGCCAGTATCTGTTTAACAAAAATATGAAAGCAAAAAAAAAAAAAAAAAAAAAAAAATTATAAATTACCTTTAATTTGAGCAATAATTTATTATTATTTGAACAAATTATGCAGATGTAAAACATACAAAATTAATGACAAAAGCAAAACATATACTTACATACATAAATACATACATACATATATGTATGTATAAACATTAACAAACACATTCACTCGTTGCATTTTCTCTTCACATATTGTGATACAACATTTTATATCAAGATAAATGTTTAAACAATTTGTTTCAAAAATACGCGTACATAAGTACACAAGTAAATATCGTCACCTTAAATGCAAACGGACGTAACTGCACAAAAATTCGAAATCGAGTTTTTGATTGATTGGGGTTCATTTTATCAAACTACATGCTCACGCAAATATTTAGACCTCTGCGATCAAAAATGACGACTTTATTAAAGAAATTCGAGCGGACGTAATTACGAATGCATCTATTTCTTATTGCAAAGAGCGTAACTAATATTAAAGCTTAAATATGTATAAAAAGAAAATAAATGGCTAAAAAGATATAAGTATCTATATTACAAGTAAATTTGGAAAAAAAAATTTTGGAGAATACTTTATTATTATTATTGATTTTGTAACGTTTTTTTTTTGTCCTGTAAAATATTCAAAAGTGTAGTTACGTCCGTTTGCATTTGAGGTGACGATATGTATTCGTTATATTAACGTTAAAAAAAAACGTAATAAATTAAGCATTAAATGGAATTGTTGTAACTTTCTTCTTTTTATTTTGTTTTACTGTATATTTTTGCAAAATACGTGTATGATTTGAATAATTTTTTTAAACTTCATATTTTGATTTTAATTTGTCTATAAAGTGTGAATGAAAAAAAATATAATTTTGTCTTAGCTGAGGCCCACTAAAATATTTTACCATACAATATATATATAAGGAGCCATATTAGCGGTTATGGCTTAAGCGACTCATTTTTTGGACTTCGTTTTTGTTTTTTTGACAATAATCCACTATTTCTGATGGCAAACAATAGATATTCGTCAAAAAATTAAGTTAGAAAATTATGTAGCTTGAGGTTTTTTGGCGGTTATGGCACGATATGATAGAAGAGGGAAAAACTAGTTGGTATTTAAAAAATGCTTAGTCCATATTTACACTATGCAAGTCTTATTGCTAAGCTGATTAGTTTGTTAGGAAAGAGAGACGAGGGGAAAAGAAATTTTACTGTTCTCCTCGTCTCTCTCTCCATCAAACTAATCAGCTTAGCAATAAGACTTGCATAGTGTAAATATGGACTTATTTACTGTTTTTCGACATTGCAAATAAAATAAAAGCCACACTTGTACGTTGTTAAGGTTCCGACGTCAGAGGTGAAAACGAACTCTATTTTTTTCTCTACGATGTCCGTCTGTCTGTTTGTCTATAACAGCCTGGGGGCCTACTCTGTAATTCGAAACGAAAGCAAATGCTTTCGAAACGCAATGTTAATAACATAAAAATTCGAAAGCATTTTCTTTCGTTTCGAAATGCAGAGTAGACCCCCTGTTTTCTCGAGAACCGTAAAAGCTACAATTTTCACAAAATATGTAAAACTTTGGCTGCTGCAACAATAAATAGTCATATATTTATTAGTTAAAAGGTAAAGGGTCTTCTTAAGCGAGCACCGGAAAATGTGAAATTCCAACATAATATACAGACAATTATACTAGTATAGAGACACTTGAAATCTTCAAGTCTGCATATTTTATGGATACTACACCCATTAATGCTGAAATTAAAAAAAAGTCATAACTATAGGGTTTTCTCTATCAGTTAATGTAATTTTGACAACATGCTGTATCTTGGTAAATTCTTGAAATTTTCAAAAATGCTAAAACTAAGAAGTAAGAGTGCTACATTCGGCTGGATCGAATCTTGTACACCCTTCAACCACGCATAGTGGTCCAGAATCGTTTTTCAGCGGCCAAAACTCGCTAACTTTTGAACTAATAAAGATTTTTTTGTAATTCTTTTTATAGTAGATAAATAACATATTTTAATACAGCTTTTATACAATTTTAATTCCATTTAAGGCTAAATTTGAACATTAATTTTTTTTTTAATTTTGCATAGAAATGCGCACTTTTTGTTATTACCCGACTGTGCGACGCAAAGAAGAGTATTGTGTTATCAGCCTATGTATGTATGTGTTCCTTTGCGGCCTTATATAAACCGAACGCGTCAATCGATTTTAATGATTCTCGCGTCAATCGATTTGCCTTAATCCCGGGAGTGTCGCTAAAGATATGACAGTAGTAAAAATTCAATATGGCGGCCAACAGACGCCATTTTGTAAATACGAAAAAAATAAAAAGTCGGCGAACTATATCAAAATGGGTATCATTCGACAGGTATCTTAAATTCATTATTAGGTTTCTCTTATGATTTTTCATTTCGAATGACCGTTTAGGATATTGAACAGTTCAAAATTAATCGCAGTCGGGTTTTTGTATTTTTTTGAATTACTACTTGTTTATTTATTAAAAAAGGCCTTATAATGAAAAGTAAATAAATTTTTTTAGGTTTTTGAAAATTTAATACTTAAGCCTAGTTTATTCAGCCATAAATAGATTTTAGACGTCAATGCAAATATCGAAAAAAATGTATGGTACCAAATAAAAAATATTTTGGAGTGAAAGGGGAGGAGGTGTTTAGGAGCCAATTACCCCCTGATTTAAAAAAAAATTAGGGGTTCAAACTAAAGCAAACACTTTCAATTAAAAAAAAGTATTTTGAAAATTAAGAAATGAAAAATTTATGTTTGTGAGGGGGGGGGGGGAGGGGAGGGGGAGAGAAAGTAAATTTCCCCAATGATTTTCGAAAAAAATTTTAGGACCAAACTTGAAGCAAACTCTTTCATATAAAAAAAATTTTTGAAAGTCGGTTGACAAATGACAGTTTCACATAAGGGATAAAATTTCCCCCTTCCGATTTTGTAGACAAACTATTAAAAAAAGCATTTGTTGTAGGCAAACTATTAAAAAAAGAATTTTAAAAATTGCTTTACAAATGACAGTATTATACATAAGGGAGAAAATTTCCCCTCCAATTTCCAAAAAAAAAATATTATGGGATCCAATCGCGGACAAACTCTTTTTTCAAACAACAAAATAAAAATGCAAATTGCTTTACAAATGACAGAGTTATGCGCAAGGGGGAAAAATTTCCCTCTTCCGATTAAAAAAAAAAAAAAAATAATAATTATGAGATTCATCTGCGGACAAACCCTTTCAAAGGTAAAGAGAGTTTTGCAAATCGTTTCACAAGTGACAGTGTTATGCTTAAGGGGAGTGAATTCGCCCCCTTCAGTATAAAAGAAAAGTTGAAGCACCAAGCCGCAGGCAAACCCTTTCAGCCATAAAGAATTATTTTGAAAATCTATTTACAAATGACGTAGTTATGCGTGTAGAAATTTAAAAATTTTTTTTTGGACAATTTCTGAGTATTTTCATTAAAATAAAAAAGTGTTCTACAGACGGACGGGTCCTGGCGCGTGAAAAAGTATAAATCGGTTTATAGAAGACACTTGCATCTTCTTCTGGATGGTCGTGATTTTTAGATCCCTTTTGATCTTTCAAAGTTATACACTACTAAAATTCAAATTTTACGAAAATATGAGGGTTGCAAACTTTTATTTTATAGCACCCTTACTACAAATTGTACAGGGTAGGCACATACCATTAATTCATTAAAAACAACAGTTTATCCAACATAACAGAATAGACCGCACCCCTTGTCAATAATAATTTTTAAGATATCATAATTTATTTCACCTCAAACATATATGTGATTTTTTTTTATTTTTAAATTAAGATAAATTCTTTGTTTTTAGCAGCATGCCACGCCCACTGCTGGTAATATTATTACGTAATTTTTTGGCTATCTTAATTTTGATATGTTTTCTTTCTGATGGTGTAACAAGAATCAAGAATCTGTTTCAAGAAAATATTTGGGTTTTGACCAATGAAAATTGATTCTGAACCACCGTGCTGCTTTTAAAGCTTGTTTAATTGTTGTCATATGTATGTATATGTTTATATGTATTATGACATTATTATTGTCATTTACTTGTATATGTCTTAAAATTTTAATTGTCTGCCTCAATTTTTTTTTTACTATTCCGTGCATTAGTTGAATAAACAAACATCATCTTTTGAAAAATGCTGCTGCTACTGTAGCGTTTAAACTTTGTTGATGAATTTTAGCACCAGCAGCGAATTGATTTCAACAATGCATTAACAATGTGTGAATAAATATCTAAAGAGTGGCTCTAATTTTGCCCGTTTTAATTGTCATTCGTTCGGCATGTCGGAACATGTTTAATTTTTATTTCATTCATTTAAATCTATTTGTTGGTGCCTCTACTCGCTGCAAATTGATTTCATTAACGATAATCTGCTAATTTCACTTTTTTCATGTTGAATTTGTTATTTTGTTTCTCTATTGCTGGTTGGTGGCTCTAATTTTGTTAAGTATGCAAATATGTAATACGAATTTTTATTTATTAATTTTATTATGTTGTGTCTCTAAAGTGGCTGCAGACTGACTACCAGTTTGTTGCTCTAACTCGTTTTTGATTTTTGTTTTTATTATAACAAATCAAATTGTTTATTAAATAATTAAAATGGTCTCTCTTAATGGCTTATTTTTGTAATTTTATTTAAATATAGTTGTTGTATTTTCAGTTGATAATCTAAAGCGAGTGTGTTGCTGCTGTCGATTTAAAAGTTGTGCACGTTATATTCTCCTTTTCGATTTGCATTTGTACATATTTATGTTTCTATTTTTATTTTATTATTATTGTTTTTTTTTCTAATTTACTTGTGTGAACCAAGTTATCTTGTAGTTTAATTTTTTGAAGTTGTCATTTGTGCTTATTTTGTATTTTAATGCGGGTTATTGACCGTTTGATCTTTTGCTTTTAACTTAAACTAAAGATATAGAAGCCAAACTTGTTTCGAGTTTTATTTGCTTTTGTTTAAATTTAGATAAAATTTGGAAATTTATTAATTTTTTAAAATGTTAATTGTATTTTATTAACAAGTTTAAGTTAAAACAAATGTTTTTTAAGAGCAAAATTATTTTTTTTAAATCATTGAATGACCCTGCTATTTGCTACCTTAATGCATTTAGTAAATATTAAAAATAAGTGACATGTATTCCATGTATCTTATTTTTGTATTCATATATTTACATATGTACATCTCCATAATGTCGAACGTGACCATAGTGCATTTTTAAAGTGAAAAAATAAAAAAAAGCGTAACTTATAGCTCTCTAGCAGCCATTTAACTAGTGCTAAGTTTAGGTTAGATTAGGATTAGGTTTAGGACTCACTTAGACCGTTTTGGTCCACTGAGATACCACGGAGACTCTGCTTATGCGCAGTCCAGACCGTCGAACCAACCAGAGCTCAATATAAAGCTGCTAATACGCTGCAGTTCAACACTAGCAACGTCAGAAAGTTCCCTGAACTCAAGAGCGCCCATTGTGGCCATTCTCTTTCTTGCAAGTCCAGGACAGTGACAAAGAAAATGTTCTACACTTTCCTCTTCATCGATATCCTGGCAGCTACGGCAAAAATTATTGTGTTCAACCTTTAACCTTTTTGCATGCCTACCTATGAGACAGTATCCGGTTAGCAGGGTCACTAGAATCGAGATCTGCTGATGATTTTTCCTATTTAGATGAGTCCATAACTGCAACTGCCTTATGATCACGCAATCATTTCTTGTGACCCACCTTCTATTTAGTGTTAAGTTTCGTTTTGAGCAATTTTTTTGCTTTCAAGATAATTGCCAAATAAAATAGATTCATATCGAATAAAAATTATTTGCTGGGTTTTGTATGAGTTTCTAAGCCTACTACGCTTATTTTGCTTTTGTGATTTTCAAAAATATTATTATTTGTGAATTCTCAAATAGTTTTTGGAAATTTGTGCATAAGATAAGAGGGTTGTGACTGTTCAAAATGTGTGGTTGAAGTGTACTGACGATTTGTTAAAGCAACAATGAAATGCATATAGACATCGCTTAACCACCAGCAAATAAATTTCACTTACAATATAATTGCAAAAAAAAAAAACAAAAGTGTTTTGAGATTTCTCTTCAAATGTGAAAATTGCGTACTGCACAGAATAGCTAATTGTTTTATTTGCTTTTTAATTTCAGTAAAAAAAATTTTTGAATGAAAGAATTTTTTGATTAAAAAAATTTGATTTTTATTCAGACAAATTTTTCAAAATTTTTTTTGCACTTCAATTCACAAATTTCGTTGTAGGATCTAAACTGAACAAATAAATACTTGTTTTTTTTTTGGAATTTTGTGTTTGATTAGAATTTAGATCAATTTAAGTTGATGTCGCACGTGACATCCATCATAATATTTATACTGTTTCTGTTTCCTTTAACTTCCACTCGAGATAAAGCTCGTCAACGAGTAATTCAATTTATTATTATTAGTATCATTATTTATCGGTAGCAATTTTATTTCGGGTAACGTAGGTTGCTAACCTTCATTCCCAAGTTTGATGATAGGGCTGCTATCGGAGCACCTAAACGTGTTGTACTTTTGGAGCCAGAGTTTCAGAGAACTCAGTGTTCGCATTCCTTCTAGTTCCTGAGACGCTTTTAGGCCACTCAGGGTTCACAGACACTCTATCCCTTCTCCTTTACGAACTTGGGGTTTGCGACAAAATTTCCTCTGTGCAGTTCTGAAGGTTTTACCGCCTAAGATCGGTCGCCAGAGCCTCGCTAGTGAAAGCAGGAGAGTGGGTAAGGTTGACAATTGAAAAGGAAAAGGATAGACTGTGTACACAAATCGATAAATCAGTTGCATTCGCATCACCTTTTTATAGATCTCCCAAATAAAATGAGTAATAAAATAAAAAATGACATTAGTGTCAGAAATACCAAACACAGTTTCTTTCGGAAGAGGCAACTCCAGCTGCTTTTACTTCTTGACCAACGATTTTGGTCTAAATCATACACATTTTTTCACAGCTTTTGCAAATGTTTGTTTGCAAATCCAAGGCTCGTTTTGTGTTTGTTCAGCACTTCGTATTTCTATGAGCTTCTCTGCCGACTTTATCTCTTAGGTATGCGGGGATTCCGCCTTTTCTCTTTAATAGTTTAATTTTTCCCTTCAGCCAACGCTTTCCACTTTTTCCCAACACTCAGCTTTCTTTCCTTGTTTTCCTTCAAGTTTTTACCCACCATTTGCAAGTCTCTTTATTTTTCGCCGTTTTTGCTCATTTTAGTTTGATTTTTTTCTTGTATTTGTTTATTGTATCTTCAAAATGAGCTAATTTAAATAACTTAAAAATGTGTAAAATTTGTTTAATGTATTTTTTTTTATTTTACATGTGAGAAACTTTCAACAATTGCCATCAAGTTCTTTTTTAAATTTTGTTTGTACTAAATATACCTGTTTATACTGAATATATAATGAGCTTTCTGTTTATACTCTAGACGCGCTGATAACAAATGTTGTTTTTCAATGTCGCTCGTGACATTGTAATATGTATGCAATTTTCCACAAAAAAAAAACAAGAAATAAACAAAAACAAAAAGCAGTTATTTGCAATAGTTTTGAATGCGTTATTTTTGGACTCTTGGCACCCTTAGAAGGACCTAAGGACCTTGCCCTTGCGTCATTTAAATGACCCGCCTCTAGATTGATTACGGCAGTCGATCCTTTTGAAGCAGTTTCGACCATTTTTTTCCGCACATTTCGGGCGGTCTCTAGGCGATAACTAAACGATTGTAGGTTTTTAAATTTCTTTTTAATTTTGCCAATTCCTTGCACAGTAGGACGATTATGGCGACCACAATCAAACACGATAAGTGACCACGTTGCGACCAACCACTATTTTTACGCTTTCTTTGCAAAAGCTTTTAGTAAATAAATGAAACTTCAGATGACAGATACTAAACAGCTGACAGCCTTGCCAGAGTGGTGGCTTTGAAACCACTAAATGAATGACGCTGTATTTTTTGTTCTGTAAGAAAAATTTTATGAAAATATTCCACTTTGCAACATTATTATGGAGAAAGTTATGAATAAACATTATTATTAAACATCTCTTGCACGAATAATCAAAAAAATAAAAATCACGAACTTGTATTAAATTTTTAGAAATTTTTTTTAAAATGCTTAGTTTAGCAACAGGGTCTCCACACTAAATTTTATGATGCTAGAACTAATTTTTGCCGCAATTTCGACTTTTGGGCTCATAGTCAATTTGTAGAAAGAAATCAATAATCAGCTTCTTTTGTGGTCATCAGCAATTGTAATTTGAGTAACATTTAAAAGCAACGAAATACACACTTACACTTACAAACATTTCTGTTGTATATCTCATTTATATTTTATATTGAGTCTGTTAAGTTAATCATTTATTTTACAGTCAAAAGATGCTTAGAAAAACCTAATTTAGCAAGAATCATTTGTCATTTGTTAAATTAAATAAAACCAAAGCAAACTTAAACCAGCAACAACTACAAAATCTAAAGCAAAAAATGCTATTACAGTCAAACCGCGATAATTCGTACCCCGTTAATACGTAAACCTCAACAATTCAAAATAAACGTTTGCTCCCTGAAGAAAAACTCTTTCATTTGCAAAAATCCCATTTAGTTCGGTTCTCTAATTCGTATTTTTTTGTTTTATTTATCAAAGTCTGAATAAACCTCTCCTAAAAAAGCTTTTATAATTCGAAATAAGAACCAACATGTTAAATAAAAAAAAGTCCATTTAGTTATTATTGTTCGAACTTTACTTGCTTCTCTATTTATGATTTTTTCAGGTTACAGTTCGTATCGTTCTGTAAGCCAAATTACATGTGATAATTTTTAAGGAACAAATAACACCAAAGTTAATTGTAAATATTCTGACAAACACTAGCAGAACGGAACAATTAGCTGTTTTCAAAGATCGCAAAACCTTCATCATCAGCGTTCCTTGTATTTGGTTCACTGTATGTATGTGGTGTCAGTTGATTTAGATCTCTGCTTTATATACTCAGCGTTTCAGTACAAATTGAATATGTGAATTGTTTTGATTCATCGTATTACAATTTGCTGAAAGCTTTTTTTGGATTGAATGCTCAATTTTACCATTTCTAATAAAATATAACGTAAATTTTAGACCGATTGTACATATTCTCTTTTTTTTTAAGAGGGTATAGCTTCCAATCGGTCCTATTGCAAGAAACAGTGGACGGAAATGTTTTTATTTGACTGATATGCTACGAAACCTACCTTTGGTTCCTGTAATTACACAATCTTAAGATTAAAAAAATTACGGCAATATGCTACTTATAGCAACAAAAGGAAATAATATATATATATATATATAAGGTTAAAAAATGGGGGGGGGGGCCAAGCCCATTAAAATTTATTAGTATATTTCGCGTGGTTCTACTAAGCCGATTTTTACGAAATTTACCACATACCTTGAGCTCTGAAATGGACACAATCTTCCATTTAAAAAAATAGGCGGAGTTACGCCCATTAAAATTTAAGATTTTATTTTAAGTGGTTCCTTTTTACCGATTTTTTTATAAAATTGAACACACATTCTGAGCTCTGAAAAACATACAATCTTTCATTTTAAAAAGGTGGGGGGGGAGAGGTACGCCCATTGAAATTTCATTTTATAATTTAAGTAATTCTCCTTAACCAACAGATTCTGAAAAATGTTTTTGTTTGAAAGAGTTTACTTCTAGATTGGTATTATAAATTGTTTTTCAAAAATCTTCTATCAGATATTTTCATTGAAGTCGGTTTTTTGGGCAGAATTATTTTTATCCCTCTAATTACAGAAAGGGTCCTGAACAGCGCGTGTTTCTATTGGTAGATTTTTTCGGTTTTTAGCGATTTTTTTCTGTTACTTGCGGTTTTTTTTAGCATCGACGCTTTATTTTTAGTTTGGCGTTTTTTTCGTTTTGGCGATTTTTTTTAAGTTTCGGCGATTTTTTAAATAATTTTTTCCGACATTTTTACTTTTGATGATGTTTTGGCATTTTAGCTGTTTATTTTATTTTTGGTCATATTTTTCATTCAAGCGCTTGTTTCATTTTGGCGATTTTTCATTTCGGAATTATTTAATTTTGGAAATTTTAGGCTTTAGCGTTTTTCAAGAGTTTGTCTCTTGCAGTTTACATAGTCAAAATTACACTTACTGATAAAGCACCCTTTGATTTTGATTTTTTTTTAAATATAATTGGTGTAGTGTGCATAAAAATTCAGTAACTTTGAAACTTGCAAGTGTCTGTATATAGCATTAGGATCTCAACATTTTGCTTTGCTCGCTTTAGAATACCCTCTAAATTTTAGTTGTCATATGTTTTTTGTTGTAGCGGCCATACATAGTCGGTAAAAAGATCTCTAGAAAACAGCCTGTGACAGACAGACGAACACTAGGCTTCCTTTTCACCTTTCGTGTGCCGACCCTTAAAAAGCAGTCGGACTCTTCGATTACGAGTTATTGGGATTCTGCTGTATCTTAAACTAATGCTGGGGCTGTAATTAATTTTAAAACCACAATCGAAAAACTATATGTATATACAGATTACACAAACTTTGATTAAGCAGTGGAGAATGAAATAAAATAAAATAAAGAAAAAAAAAAATAGATACAGAGACACAGATTCTGCAACACCAGAACATGCTACAAAGACAGAAAAAAATGTTTTTTTTTTGTTCTTCAAGATTAAAACTGACAGCCTGCCAAACTAAATCGAAACAAAACCAAACGAAACCAGTAGAAAAACCTTTAATTCTCTTTTAAACTTTTAAAGCTTAAAATATTAAGAAAATTAAAAATTCCAAGATTACATTTGAGAACAAAAAATTTAGCAAAGTTGTGAAATTTGAAATGTTGAAATTTCTTCACACAACCTAATGTCTCAGGG
The DNA here is from genome assembly GCA_936439885.1 of Nowickia ferox. NCBI lineage: Eukaryota > Metazoa > Arthropoda > Insecta > Diptera > Tachinidae > Nowickia > Nowickia ferox. The sequence continues at coordinate 85,894,247 of OW387027.1, forward strand.
TTAAAGAACTTTGTTGGCGAAATGTGGCGCACAGCGCAACGACAGATCTAATAATTTATTAAGTACAGAAAAGAAATATACTTTTAACGAATTGGGATATTTCGGCTAAAAATTATTAATGCAGACGTAATTGTATAAATTCTAACTAAAAACCCTTATGCGTTTTCTCTCTCTCTCTCTCTCTCTCTTATTAAAGCATTTTATCTTTCTCTGTTTTTTTTAGAGGTATAGAACTTCGAATTGAAATAAAACACAAGAAAATCGTTTTAATGTCCATCAATTTGGCTTTATTGGAAGGATAATTTTATGCCATTAACGTTTAAATATGATTTCGGGCATGTGGCCGCCGCGGCTGGCTCGAATAAAGCCAATTCTACAGGTCCAATTTTCAACCACTTTTTCGAGCATATGGAGCCGTATGTTGGCAATACCGCCACGAATGTTGGCTTCCAAGTCCCCTAACGTTTCTGGTTTGTTGGCGTAGACGAGCGACTTCACATATCCCCAAAGAAAATAATCCAATGGTGTCAAATCACACGATCTTGGTGGCCAATTGACAGGTTATCCATGGTTAACCGAATTAATTGCTCTGATGGACGATTATGTCGACCATAAAATGGACGGAGCTTGCGGTAAACTTCGCGAACTGAACCATTATTTTCGAAATAAATTTGCACGATTTGCAAGCGTTGTTCTTTTGTGAACCTGTTCATGATGAAATGGCAAACCAAACTAAATATTAATCGCTTGACAGCTGACAGTTAAAAAAGTGATGCCAACTTAAAGTTCTATACCTCAATAAAAAACAAGCTATATTATCAAATGTCAATTCAAAAAGCAAAAAGTAGCAGCTTTATAATTTATGTTTTAACAATTTTCTAACCATCATTTATTATTTTATCTATCACAATATTTGTCTTCTGTAGAATAATATTTTCCTGTTTTCTCTATTTAATTTCATTTGCCAAACAATGTCCAACTTGAAGTCAGCTGTAGGGTAACAAAACGCAATAATACTATTAATAACTTTTTAAACACATCTTAGGAATTCTGCTTCGCCAAGATGTTCCTTGAAGCGAAGTTTTGCTACTTTTACTCATGAAAAATAAGAAGAAGAAAAAATAATAATAATTGTTGCAGAGAATATTGCATTGAGTACCTAACAAATAGAAGAAAGAAAACAAAAAGTAATCGTGAAGCAAATATTTCTTCTAAATTTTACAATAGTAAAGAGGTTAAGAGTAATTCCACAATCATAATATACAGTGGAAATCAAAACTAATCTTTATTAGTCGCTTCTTTATCTAACCGATTAAACGATTTAAAAAAAGAGGAAGAGGTTATCAACTCGTCTATATTTTTTTTGACATTGTTACTTCATAACTCGGTGCATTTAAGACCGATTGAACAAATTATTTTTTAGTCTGAGAGGTTCCAATTGCTCCCATTGTAAAAAATAGTGGACGGTGACACGCCCTCAATTTTTTTTATTTGATTGATATGACATCTACTTATTTGATTGCTGTGAAGACTAGCAAACATCTGCAACTGTATTTCAGGCTGAAATTTTGGCAGTTAGGGAAGCGGCTAGAATGCTGATTGATAGGCAGATACAGGGTAAAGTTGGTATCTTTGTCTACAGCCAGGCAGCACTACTATCCCTAAGATCACATATCACCTCGTCTATTCTAGTCGGGCAATGCAAGAGTTTGCTATCTAGACAGGGTGGTCCGGCTGACCTCACCCTCCTCTGGGTTCCAGCACATAGCAATTTCTTAGGTAACGAACGGGCGGACGAGCTGGCTAGAGCTGGCTCCGCTATGAATGTTTCCAATGCCGAATCGGTAGCCATGCCGTTTGGTGCTATTAAAATCTATATTTTCAAGCACTATCTCTATAAGGCTGAAAGTAGATGGCGTAATATAGTCACGTGCAAGGTTGCTAAGAAAATGTGGCCTTGCTACAGTGATAGGCGCTCAATATTAACTTAACAAACAGAAACCGTAGAAACATCTCGAGACTCGTTGCAGTCATGAGGGGGCACTGGACGGTCGGCAGACATGCTAGTAGGATAGGTCTATCCTACAATGAGTTCTGCCGAAGTTGTCAAGAAGTAAGCAAAGCAGAAACAGTCTTTCACTTTCTTTGCGAATGCCCAGCTTTGCATCTCTCGAGACACAAATTTTTAGGCAGTCATGTACTAGATGATCTATCAGATCTATCTGAGATTGGGTTGAATGACTTTATCAGATATCTCAACGCGACGGGTTGGATTTAGTAACGATCACCGTATCAGAATACTCAGGTACGGTTCTACATAGGTTGACACCGATGAGTGTAGTGGTCCTTTCAAAAAGGAATCTTCTAGATTCTACTTGAATGCCTGCGTGTAGTGGGCAGCCACGTAAACCAACCAACCAACCAAGCAAACATCTTTGGTTCTTGTAATTACACAATTTTAAAGTTGAAAAAATGGGCGGGGCTACGCCTATCAAAATTTATTATTATATTTCACATAGGTCTTCTAATCCAACATATTTCCAAAAATTTGTTTTGTTTGAAACACTTTACTTCCAGTTTGATCCCATACATTTTTTTTTTCAAAATTTATGGTTTATGGTGCCTGGTTTCTGTAATGAATGTGACAACTTGTCGAGCCAAAAAATTTGTTATCAACTTGTGAAACACAGGATGAGTAAGCAAACAAAAAATCTATTTAATAATTAGTGTTTTTTGTGGGAATTGTTACAATTTAAGTTTAAAAGTTGTTAACGCACTAGTAATCCCAAATTATTATTTTACTTATTAAGTAAAATATTTTTTTAATAAAAATACATTGAAATTGATTATTGAGGGGTAAAGGTTCCCTGACGATCTGCATTAGCAACAGTGAAATGTGCATAGGATCCATCTAAACCCCTCAATAATCAATTTCAATGTATTTTTATTAAAAAAAAATATTTTACTTAATAAGTAAAATAATAATTTGGGATTACTAGTGCGTTAACAAAATTTTAAACTAAAAAATCTATTAGTTGATATTTTTTGTAACTTTATTTAAGTTTTTATAAGAATATGCTTGTGCAAAATAGGACCATCAATATAATTCTTAAATTTTTAACGATGCGAAAATTGTTCACAAGTTGCAGAAACAAGGTACGAGCTTATCAATTAAGTGGCCTCAAAACCATTGGTCTGGCAAGGCTGTCAGCTGTTAAATATCAATCATCTGAGTTGCTTGAGAGAAAATATGTGACCGTGCAAATGTTTGTTACTAAAATTAAAACTATTTACTTATGTATATTTTTTTCAGTACTCCTTGCCATTATCTAAAGCAATCTAGAAACGGTAATTTAAAGAAATTGTATTTCTTACGTAATTGTGAGGTCCAAGCTTTATTACCTGCGACCCAAACAAGGTTATTGTGCTTTTACCCTACTATGCGACTCAAATAAGGTAGCGTCACTAAGAAAATGACAGTACTCACAATTTCAATATGCCATTTTGTGAATACGAAAAAAAAATTAATAAAAAGTCTGCAAACTATATCAAAACGTATATTATTCGACAGGTATTTGGAAATTGTCTTTAAGTTTTATAAATTTTCATTTTGAATGATCATTTAGCATCTTTAATGGTTTAAGGTTGGGTCGAGGTCAGATTTTTTAAATTTCTATTTGCTTAACTTTACTTTTGAAGCAGAAAAATGTATAACTCGTTAATATTATATTTATCATGATATTTTACCTCTCAGCAGTTTAGTCTTTATATAATATACAACTAATTAACATTAGATCATATAATTTATTGAAGACTCTGCCATAAAATTTTGGCATTACTGGTCTCTTGGGGTAAAAAAAGAAAATAAAAAATTGTGTTTTGCATTTGGAAAAGTTCAAGAAACTTTTTTTCTGAGACTTTTTTCTTTCAAATTCATTGATGTAACAAACAAATACTTTGAGATAAAGATAAATGCCATTATACTGAAGTTGTTACAACTATCAACGCATTAAAAGTTCTTAAATAAAATTTAAAGAAGAAAACATTAAAAGAAACTTTAACATCTTACACGTTTCGATTGAGTGAATGCCTTGAACTTCCGCTTCAAGAAAATCTGAACTTAAATGAAGTTAAAATGGAGAAGAAAAACTATCTAACAAACACACACTTGGAGTTTAAAACATACTTATAAAACTTAACTATAATAAAAAGAAGTTCAAGCACAATGTACTCATGCAAAAAAAAAAAAAAAAGAAAAGAAAATATGTTGGCTGTTGTAGTATTATTTAGGGGTACCAGGGCTCACCAAACTTTTTTCCACCACTGAGCCCAAATATTGAAATAGTACATTGAATAGAGTTACGGAGTGTCTACTGGCATATAAAAAAAAAATTCGGGGTAGGGGGCATTACGATATCCGTGGCAGGGCGATTTCCATAAGTAATAAAAGGCGAAGAAAATCCTGGAAGGGTAATACAGGGTGTTTTTTTTAGAGGTATAGAACTTCGAATTGAAATAAAACACAAGAAAATCGTTTTAATGTCCATCAATTTGGCTTTATTGGAAGGATAATTTTATGCCATTAACGTTTAAATATGATTTCGGGCATGTGGCCGCCGCGGCTGGCTCGAATAAAGCCAATTCTACAGGTCCAATTTTCAACCACTTTTTCGAGCATATGGGGCCGTATGTTGGCAATAACGCCACGAATGTTGGCTTCCAAGTCCCCTAACGTTTCTGGTTTGTTGGCGTAGACGAGCGACTTCACATATCCCCAAAGAAAATAATCCAATGGTGTCAAATCACACGATCTTGGTGGCCAATTGACAGGTTAACCGAATTAATTGCTCTGATGGACGATTATGTCGACCATAAAATGGACGGAGCTTGCGGTAAACTTCGCGAACTGAACCATTATTTTCGAAATAAATTTGCACGATTTGCAAGCGTTGTTCTTTTGTCAACCTGTTCATGATGAAATGGCAAACCAAACTAAATATTAATCACTTGACAGCTGACAAAATGGCCGCCAGTTAAAAAAGTGATGCCAACTTAAAGTTCTATACCTCAATAAAAAACACCCTATACCATTTACTTATGTATATCTTTATAGCTATGCTATTTATTGCACGACACAGGTGCTAAAACGTGATATCCTAAAAGGGGGGGGGTTATTTATTTTTTTTTTCTCTAATTGCGGCACTGGATATCGAAAGAAATTTCAATATTTCACATTTATATTCTAATATTTTAAAATTTCAATCCTTGGCAAATGCTGTAATCTTGCCCTGGTATTAAGCTACCGAACTAACCTACAGAAAAGTATATTATTGAAAATCTTTATGGGCTCGCTGGGGCAGAGATTTGCGTTCGTGTAGGAAATTATGCTTGTTTTCGATTCATGATGTGTGAGTAGTCATACTAAGTAGTAGAAATTATTTGATTACTTTTAATTTTTTTTAAAATAAAACCGCATTAATTATCGTTTTGTAATTAAACAAAATTTTACTTTAATGCGCTGCCTCACCGCACACCTCAACTGTATGCCCTGAATTCTATTGAAGCAAAAGAATGACCCTAAGGGGTCGATTTTTGCTACTTTGGCAGCCACTGCTACAGACAGCAAACATTTTATGTTTCGCCATTGTTTAAAGTTCAAGTTGAAGGTATTTTTCTTTTCTCCAACAGACAAGCAAACAAACATGCCGACAATTAAAGTCTCTAATGCGACGAGGGAAAATGTTTGTGTGAAACATGCATTTTGTAAGTGTGCATACATATTTATGTTTCAACGAGAAGTGTGCATTTTCACACTAAATGTGAACAAAAACAAACTTGGAAGATTATTAGAACAGGCAACAATGTAAGTCAAATCAAATCTGAACGTAAAATAAAAGGGCAAGAGTACAAGAGTTTTCAAACTGAATAAGAAAAGATATTCCCAAGAAGTCTATCTGGTAGTAGTGCAAATTTGGATTATCTCTAATGATTTTTACACAGGCTTCACATTGCAAGCAGTTGCCTTTTACGATTTTTAAGCACCGTATTGGAAGCGATGATTTTTGATGAACTAGACTCATATGTTCTATTTTAGAACTAAATTTCTTTTAATGGAAATATAAAAACAAACTATTTTTATAGCTATGCTATTTATTTCACCACACAGAGTAATCGACACTATTACAGTTATAAATTTATTTTTGTTTTGATTTCCTTGCACTTAAAACCAGAGTACGAAAATAAACGAAACAAATTGTTTGATTTAGTTTTGTTTGAGAAGGATTACTCAATTTGTTTTTGTATTGCTTTTGCACATGACCACAAACCAGAGAACACAGCCGATGATCTGTAAGCTGGCAAACAGCCGCCACCGGCCACAAACAATACATTATTAATTTAATCGTACTGCCCTAGAAAAGAAAGTAATGGGAAATAAATGGAAACGTTTTGAAATATTTGTGGCGAATTTGACATCATCATATAATATAATTTTATTGAATTGTTATTTAACATATTAAGTTTGTTTTATATAGCTAAGCAGCATAGCTATAAAGTCGTAAGACACCTCTCTTTTTTTATTTCTAATTTTAGTGAAAAGTTAAAAAATTTCACATGAAAATTAGTTCAAAGATTTCTTAAAAAATTTATTTCTTTATTATTATAACGGATTTAAATATTTTTGTATGACTAATGAAAATTTTTAATAGCCTTGCTGTTAATTATCTACCAGTGCTGACTTTTGAAGTATTTTCAGGGGCGTGATCACGCCCAATTTTGCAAATATTAGTGATATCTCACTTTTCTAAATGCAAAATCGGCTCACTTGGTACAGAGCTAAAGGTGTGTGCAAAGTTTCATGAAAATTGCTCAAGCAAGTGAAATTTCATATTAAGTTTTAATGGGCATGACCCCGCCCCCTTTTTTACATACAAAATTATGTCATTATAAGAGCCGAAGTTTCGTTGCCAAGTTTCATGGGAATCGGATAAGTAGAAGTACACATAATTTTTATACTTACTTTTCATGGGCGTGACCCCGCCCATTTATTTTAAATTCTAGATTGAGACTTTTTGTAAAGGTCAGCGTGTGTGCCAAGTTTCGTAAAAATAGGTTTAGTACAACAAGCGCCTGAAATATAATATTAAATTTTAATGGGCGTTGGTCCGCCCATTTTATTAACTTTAAGAATGTGTTGCTACGAGAGCCCAAGCTGTGGCCTAAGTTTCGCAGCAATGGATTAAGTAAAATGCCATAAATTCAAAGCAACAAATTTTGTGACAGTGGGACCAAATGGAAGTCATAGCCCGAATGACAAAAAGGAGTTTTGAAAATCGGCTAAAAAGTTAAGGATTTATGAAGTTATGAACATTAAAAAATCATACCGTTGAATTGATAACCTCTTCTTTTTTTTGAAGTCAGTCGGTTAAAAAGAGAAAATCACACATGGCCAAAATCACTGCAAATGATTCGCATTTCTCTATTTATGTTTTGATAAAGTTCGTATTGCTCTACAAATAACACCAAAGTTAATTGTAAATATTCTGACAAACACGAGTAGAACGGAACAATCAGTTGTTTTCGAAGGCTGCTACACCTTCATCATCAGCGTTCTTTTGTGTTTGGTCCACTGTAAGTGGTGTCAGTTGATATAGCCTTCTGCTTTATATACTCAGTTGTTAGTGCAAATGGAATATATGAATTGTTTTGATTCATCGTATTACAATTTACTGAAAGCTTTTTTGTAATGAAAGCACAAATTTTGCCATCTCTAAATTTACAACAGTCTTGCCATTGTCGCATTTCTTTTGCATCACAACATTTGTATCATATGCACTCCTTCTTCATTGACTCCTTACTTTAGAACGGCAATGTTTTGAGCGGTAGCGGCTTGGAAAATGTGTTGAAGAGTGCATTGAATCATTCATTTGAATGTAAAAAAAAATTTATATGTTTATTTTTTTCGAAGTAGGCAAATAACTAGTTCCAAGTAATGCAGACGGTAACCAGAATGACATACAAAAGTCTGCTTCTATTTATTAATGGCAGATCATTACCAAGCTTATGCTACGTTATTCAATAAAAAAAGTGTTTGGCGCTAGTAACAAATCAAAAAGTCAAACGAACTACAAAAAGAAAGAATAATGTGTGTGCCATGTTGCAGACAGTTTGAACACCCATCTTCGTCTCTAAGTTTGTTCATTGCTTAGAGGGAGTTAGGAAAAGATGTTCAGCTTGAATTAATTTTAAATAGCTTTAAAAGCAAGTAAGAAAAGTTTATTTGCATATTATGCAACAGCAACAGCAACAATTATTACAAGAAGAATTACCTGGTTTTTTCCTTCTTAAAGTTTCTTTCAGACAAAAACTCCACAACGCTCGTTCATAGGAAACTTCATTTAAATATTTGTATGCCATTTTTCTTTATTTAATTTTTTTTTGTGTAAGTTCTTTAAAAGGAAAAACAAAACCTAAAAAGTGTTAATCCTTAATGCTTTTGCTGTTGCAATTGCAATTATCTTACTTTGTTTTCTTGGAGGTTTTGTTGTTGTTGGTGTTTGCTGCAATTGTGAGAAAATTCAAATATTCCCAGAGTAAGAAACACAATAAATAATTTTTGCTATTCTGTTGATTGAAAGGAAATATCTTTTGGAATATCTGTATAAATTTCGAGTAAAATTACACGTTACGAAATCTGTTACACAGAGTTGCCAATCGTTTATAACGCAACGAAATTAAAGGTATTCGTATTGAGTATAAGAAATAAAACAGTCCTTCGAATGGGAATGCATTACAAAAACATCAATGTGAAAAGAAAAATTAATTAAATTTCAGATATCAAAAGAACTGAGACCAAGTTCTTGTTTGGTACACTTTAATCTGCTTTGCTTTTTTTTTCATCGTCAGAGTGTCATGCCATTTCGAGGCCACCTGAATAAGAAAGGTCAACACAATTTTTTTGTTCACACTATATTATGAGTGTTCACACTATCGCCACATGAAATGCGACGAAAATCGGTAAATTTGCACCGATAGTGGGATCTAAGCTTAAGGAGATGATAAGACAACGGCAAGCATTCTCTACTCGTGCATTGTCTTATGAAATATTAGAAGGCATGTTTTTGCTTGTGAGTTTCTGTGTTCGGGTGATGTAATGATGGGCTTTTCCAAACTCTGTGCTAACTTTCATAAGGACGGTCATACAGAGCTGGATTTAATTTACGGATCTTTGGCACAAAATATCAACTAAGCTTCCCAGCGCTGGGGGCAAATTACAGCATTCGATATCGTTCGAAATTTCCATGCAAATACATTTAAGATAGTGAAATTTATTTGCTGGTGGTTAAGCGATGTCTATATGCATTTCATTGTTGCTTTAACAAATCGTCAGTAGACTTCAACCACACATTTTGAACAGTCACAAACCTCTTATCTTATGCATAAACTTCCAAAAACTATTTGAGAATTCACAAAAATATTATTATTTGTTTTTGGAAGTTTGTGCATAAGATAAGAGGTTTGTGACTGTTCAAAATGTGTGGTTGAAGTCTACTGACGATTTGTTAAAGCAACAATGAAATGCATATAGACATCGCTTAACCACCAGCAAATAAATTTCACTTACAATATAATTATGACAACATGTCGAATAATAAATTTCTTGTACATTTAAGATAGTATGAAAATTTGTTCGATATAAAATGCCGTAATTTGTCCCCTGGTCTTTGAATTAAATATTTCCCCTAGTCGATGCTTAACCCAGTGCGAGTCTTACGAACAAATCATAAAGTTATTTTACGAACATGGTATTATCGAAATATTCTTATAAGATATCAGGGGTTATTTTTTAATTATAAGCAGACTTGGCAACTCTCATTGGACAAAGTGTAACCTGATGCTTATATCGCAATTGCATTCTATGAACTTTGACTTGTTACTTTTTTAAATTACATTTACTTGATGATTTTTGTCTACAGACGATTTTATACAGCTGAGGATGATGACGGTGACGATGGTGGTGATGTTAAAAGCAATGATTGCATGGTTTAACTCTTGACTTTAGACGGCAAATAATTTTTTTTTCTTTCACAAACAAACATAAGAACAGATATTTATAACATCGTTTCATAGTTAACAAGATGTTTAAATTTAAAGAAATTTACAAGCATGTAATTTTCATATGATAAGTGTTAATTTAAAAAAAAATTACCACAATTTACAAGGCATTCAGCCGTCACTCCGCAAATGTTCTTGAAGCGTCTGAAATAAAGTAAAAACTCTATTAAATGAGAAGATAAAAAAAATATATACAACAAAAAATAAAAAATAAAATATATTTAATAATAAGTGATACAATGTTATTTGTGGTATCAGGTTTAATTATTTTTTTTATACTTTTGTTTCATTTAGTTTAATCTTGGCTTGAGTTAAAATTTTTAGAGTTTAACAATTATTATTTGCTATTATTTCAAAACAAAAAAAAAAATTCATTTTCCTTTGTTTATTTATTCAAGAAAAAAAAAATTACCCACCGATATGAAACAAACCTCATGCCATACCAGCCCGCACCGTGTAATAGGATTTTTAACTCCTTTTTATATGTTAATTGAACTAGTTTTTTATTATTTAGATTTTTATATTTCCGTATGACTTGAGCTCAAAAAATTGGAATTGAAAAAATACATTTTTTAAATAAAATAGAAAAACCAAAATTGTAGCCCAACTAATATCAACTAAAAAGCAGGGGCTCTATGAACATAAAACCCCACCTAAATATAAAATAAAATAATATTGTTACACATGAGTGCTTTGAACCAAAAAATTAAAAAAAAAATTAAAAAAAATAAGCAACTACTTTATATAAATTTGTTATTATGTGGTCTTTTTTTTTGTGTTTTTAAGATAAAAAATTTCATAATTTTTGCATTGAGATATTAAATTGCACATTAATTGCCCACATGTTCGCTGCATATTGTCTACAAAGAAAAACTACTAAATACCTTTAAAATATATAACAACTCACACATAGTGCAAACACAGACACACACATACACACACACATACACACACACACTTATTTACACTTAAAGAAAATATCTTTAATATTCCCCACCCAAATCGCAGTTTCAAGTCATTTGATGAAAGACAAGCGGTATTCACTTTTCTTTGCAAACTGCTATTGCAAATATTGCAGATATGTATAGCAAATCTAGGATATACATATGCCACATTTTAAAATACCGCAACAAAAAATCATATGAGTTTACAATTTCCAACTGTAATTCATATAAGTAACAAAAAAAAAATAAAAACTATTGCAGATTGAGAAATGCAAATGCTTGCAATGCTAAAACAGCTGTGGTTTCTGATTTATTTGTAATACAAATTCAGTAACGTGCGACTTTGATTCGCACACGAAGTGTTCCTTTCGGCATTTGTTTCTTTTTTAAACGATTTTTTCGGTTTTGGTGACTTTTTTAGTATTGACGCTATTTTTATTTGTGGCGTTTTTTTTTCGTTTTAACGATTTTTTTTCGTTTTGGCGATTTGTTTTGGTTTTGCGATTTTTTTTTCTTTTGTACAACACATGTATTAACGATTTCTTAGTTTTGGCGATTTTTTTGTTTTTACGACTTTTTTTGGTTCTTATCGATACTTTTAGTTTTTTGGCGACCTTTTTTAGTTTTTGGTGATTTTTTTAGCATTTTACTAATTTGTTTTATTTTTGATAATATTATTGTTTTTTTTTTGGAATTGTTTAAAATTTAAAGTCAGTAAAGTGAGACTTTGACTCGCACACTTGGCGCTTGTTTTTTAACGATTTTTTCGCTCTTTTTTTTAAACGATTTTTGGGTTTTCGGCGATTTTTTTCTTGTTTGGCGATTTGTTTTGGTTTCACGATTTTTCTTTTTTTACAATACATATTTTTTAGCGATTTTTTGGTTTGGGCGATTTTTCAGTTTTGGCGATTTTTTTGCTTAGCGATTTTTTTTGGCGATATTTTTATTTTCAGTGATTTTTTTTTTCGTATTTCAGCGATTTTAATTATTCCTGGTGATATTTTTGATTTAAACGCTTTTTTCATTGTGGCGATTTTTCGTTTCGGCATTTTTTTAATTCTGGGATTTTTTAGTTTTAGCGTTTTTGAAAACTTTGAAGAGTTTTCTTTTTACGGTTTCCAAGATACAGCAATTTGGTAGATTTCGAAAATTTTTCGAAATTAAATTTCTACAAAACTTTTTTTTTTTTAAATACGCCAAGTGTTTACGAAAAAGTTCGAAGAATGACTTTAAACGTCTTCGCCAGATTGATTTTGAATATGGACTGATTTTTATAGACTTAAAAAGTGTCTTGGATGCCGCTAATCGGACCAAAATCTGTAGCTTAGCGAGATGGTCTGCATTTTAAAAAAAGGAGCAGGTTATCAATTTGTCTGTATTTTATTTTACATTGTTACTTCATAACTCGGTACATTTTAGACCGATTGTAAAAAGTATTTCTTTGTCTGAGAAGGTAAAGCTTCCAATTGGCCCCATTTCTTATTTGATTTTATGATATTCTACTTATTTGATTGCTGCGATGCCTAGCAAACACCTTTGGTTCTTCAAATAACACAATCTCTCATTTAAAAGAATGGGCGGAGTCACGTCCATTACAATTTAGTACTTTACCAATTTTTACAAAACTTAAACCACACAATCTTGCATTTCAAAAATTGGGCGAAGACACTTCCATTAGAATTTAATGTTCTTTCAGATCTTTGCATTGAAGTCAGTTTTTTAGCAGAATGAATTTTTTTAAATTTTCTATTTATAAAAAAAATAAAATAAAATAAATAAATATTTCTTTTAAAAAATTACCTTCTATTTATTACTCATCGGTACGAAGTTGTTTTTATATGACAGAAAAAAAAACAACCTGCAGTTTTAACTCAACTCAAACTCTTCTTCGCCAAAGAATGCACTCCTTTAAAGCTCTACTTGCATATTTTAAGTCACTGCTTTGCAACAATAACTGAAAATAAAAAAAAAATACGTGAAAGCAGTCAGGTATAAAATTTATTTAACAAATTAAACTAAACAAACTGCTGGCTGGTTGTTACAAGACAAGAACATTGTTCTTTTATTTTATGTTTTATTTTTTTTACAAAAGATTTTTTATTTCCATTTTGCTTAGTTTTTCTTACGTTTTTATTTTGAACTAGTTCATAGGTACGATAATAATGAAAGGAACTTGGCTTTTAAGGGAAAATTGAATTATTTCGTTTAGCGCGAGTAATAAAAGTTGGAAAGAAAAAAAGAGTTATTTTTTTCACGACGAAAAAAAGTACACTTAATTTTATAGCCTGCAGCGGTATCACGGTTTGTTAAACAAATATTAAACGAAGCATTTATTTAGAATCAAAAAAGCGAAATTTATTCGTCAACCAGCAGAATCATTTAAGTGCGATTGTGTTGTAATGTTGAGTGCAAAATAAAAGCAGACATTCTTTAGCAGTTAAATGTTATTAAAAGTAAAATAATTTTATGCTTACTTATTAAGTTTTTGCATTTAGTAAAATAAGTTAAACATGTGAATAAAATAAATTTTTAAAATGTGTTTATTGAGGTTCAATTGCTTGATTGCATAAACATGCATATTGCTGCAAGTGCACGCACGCACGCACACACCTGACGAAGATCAGCACATTTAAAACGAAAGATTTAGGAAACAAACTTTAAAATTTTCAATAATGTAAAAAAAAACAAAACAAGTCATTCCCAGTCTACAAAGAATAATTAGTCTGGAGTTTAAGTAAATGTCAATCAGAAGTGGTTCCAAAGTGATTCTTGGCAGAATCACTAAAAAGAAATTGCAATAAATAATCTCAAGCTTTAAAATTGGTATTCCAATTTTTATTTTCTACGAGCTCATTGTATACTCATATGTGGCAATATAGAGTAATTGTTTGACTCGATTTAAGAAAATTTAGCTTTGAAAATTTGCAAGGATTACGATGCCATATATGAAGAAAAAAAAATCACTCGAAAGTAGAATCGTGTTTTAATTTTTTAGAAATAGCGTTAAAACTACTTTAAAAAAACATTGCTTTCCTTAAGTCGACTTAAGCTATTATTCCATATTACCCGATATATTTATAGAATATATATGCAGAATTAATAATTCATTTCATCACTAAAAATAAAAAGGCACATGGATGTCAAACGCAGTGACTCTCTCTCATACTAACAGTCTAATTGTGCTTTAACCTTATGTGTGTGTAAATAATACAGCCCTGTATATACGCATGTGTAGCCAATAAAAATAGTCAGAGTATTTTTATACTCACCCATGGTGTGTATGTCTATACTCCATACGTAAGTCAGTGAAGGGCATAAAAGATTCGTCACAGCACTCTTATATGTTTTTATTTTATTTTATAACACAACTTTAGCATTTAAATAAATTATTTAAAAAACATCATTTACTTTGCTTAAGCATAAAATCAAAAAATGAAAGAAAAACATTAAAATATTAGCAAAAACCAACATCTTCAAATAAATCGTGCTTCAAGCATAAATTAATGCAAAAAAAAAAGAAGAAAAATTTGAATTTAAGTCATGTAATCGATTTGCAATGGCCTGCTGCAGCATCTTCATTTTTATTTTCTTAGATTTTTTGTTTAACATTTTGGTAACTTATAATTTACATTGATGTTTTTTCTTCTTCTGTACTTTTCGGCTTGAAATTATTAGTTTGTGGGATTATGTTAAATTATGTAATGAAACACGAAATAAAAAACCAAGATGAACTTTATTATTTTCCAATTTACGAAGATTAAGATAAAAAAAAAAACAGAATTCATTATCTGGTACAGAAACTTGGTAATATTTATCAAACTTTCTAATCAATCGATGAATTATTTCAAATGTATGTGTGTGTGTGTGTGTGAGTGTGTGTCCCAAAATCATTCTGTTGCAAAACTTTATGTAAGAAAAATAATTAAATATTTATAGATTTTTTCTTGTGATTGATTTCTATTGCGAAAGTAACTTGGAAAGAAACCTTTTTGCATTAACCATAATCAAATAACCACCCAGACATTCAGTCAGCCAGTAAATCCAGCTATTCAGCCAACCTAAATAAATTTTTTTGTTCGACAAAGAAAAAAACGTGGGTTAAATCTATTTAATTGCAGCCTATAAGTGGGTTTAAGTGAATATACAGACACACACTACATGTGAAATCATATGTAGTGGTATTAAGTCAAAAAATAAATATAGGGTGTTTTTTATTGAGGTATAGAACTTTAAGTTGGCAACACTTTTTTAACTGGCGGCCATTTTGTCAGCTGTCAAGTGATTAATATTTAGTTTGGTTTGCGATTTCATCATGAACAGGTTGAAAAAAGAACAACGCTTGCAAATCGTGCAAATTTATTTCGAAAATAATGGTTCAGTTCGCGAAGTTTACCGCAAGCTCCGTCCATTTTATGGTCGACATAATCGTCCATCAGAGCAATTAATTCGGTTAACCGGAATGGACCTGTCAATTGGCCACCAAGATCGTGTGATTTGACACCATTGGATTATTTTCTTTGGGGATATGTGAAGTCGCTCGTCTACGCCAACTAACCAGAAATGTTAGGGGACTTGGAAGCCAACATTCGTGGCGTTATTGCCAACATACGGCCCCATATGCTCGAAAAAGTGGTTGAAAATTGGACCTGTAGAATTGGCTTTATTCGAGCCAGCCGCGGCGGCCACATGCCCGAAATCATATTTAAACGTTAATGGCATAAAATTATCCTTCCAATAAAGCCAAATTGATGGACATTAAAAGGATTTTCTTGTGTTTTATTTCAATTCGAAGTTCTACACCTCTAAAAAAACACCCTATATTTATTTTTAAATTTTGGTACTCGTATAGTTAAGACACATGTCAATTTAAATTGTATTTCTAATACATGAATGAGTAAGAGTATTAAGTTTCATAATGTGAAGGTAAATGACAAGAAAGGTTTTACTACGGCATGGATTTTTTCTTATAATCGTAAACTTTATGTTTTGAAATATTCAAACGATATTTGACACCCATTTGTTTTAAAGCAAATGGTTTAATAATGAATCTAATAATGATTTTTGTCTTCATCATTTATGTATTTGCAGGTAAGCAAGAAGCTTTTGATTGTCATTAGCCATTTCGTTTTTACAAATTTCAAGAGTTGCTCAAATACTTTATAATGCGAAGTTGAGTAAGTATTATTAATTTATGAAGATAGCCGAAAAGTGTGTTAAGCACTGATTATTTTTAAATTGCAGATTTTTTCTTTTGAAAATTTTTATTTATATAAATTAAAAGAAATTAACAATCAATTCACTGAAAAAAAGTTTATTATTAAAATCTACCAAAATAATCATTAATTTTATATTATTTTTGGTGATTTTGATTCATATGTGTTTCATGTTAATTCAACATGATTTACAGCAGTTTTCAAAAATTTTTATTCCTTTTCTTTTGAAATAACTTTATTTCATGTTGATTTGATGTTCCAATACTATTAAATTAAAATGAAGAATAATGTTAAATCGAAATTATTTAAATTGAAAAAACCTGAATTTTTTGCTGAAATAGTTTTTTAAAATTGAAACACCGTGAATTTGATACTGAAATAACTTGAAAAATCATGTTTAATGGAAGTTATTTCAGGCTGAAATAACGTGATTTTGATACTGAAATAACATGAAGAATCATGTTGAATCAAAGTTATTACAAGTTGAAACAACCTGAATTGGATACTAAAATAAAATGGAGCATCATGTTGAATCATAGTTATTTCAAGCTGAAACAACGTGAATGTTATACTGAAATAACATCAAGAATCATGTTGAATCAAAGTTGTTTCAAGTTGAAACAATGTGAATTTAATACTAAAATAAAATGGAGCATTACGTTGAATCGTAGTTATTTCAAGTTGAAACAACGTGAATTTTATACTAAAATAACATGAAGAATCATGTTGAATCAAAGTTATTTCAAGTTGAAACAACGTGAATTTAATACTAAAATAAAATGGAGCATCATGTTGAATCGTAGTTATTTCAAGTTGAAACAACGTGATTTTTATACTGAAATAACATGAAGAATCATGTTGAATCAAAGTTATTTCAAGTTGAAACAACGTGAATTTGATACTAAAATAAAATGGAGCATTATGTTGAAATAACTTGAATTTGATACCGAAACAATGTGAAGAATCATGTATAATTCAAGTTATTTCAAATTGAAACAAGATGAATTTCATTCAATGCTTTATTTGTTTTATTAATTATTTTATTTAAATTGCGTGACTGTGTTTATTGGCTGAATGCAGTTGGCTTGACCGGGACCAAGATTTGAACTCGAATTCATCGCGTTTACTGCTGCAGCCACAACAACCTTAAATATTCCTTAAACACAGACTAAATAAATACCATCCTGAATTTTATTTTAATTTAATTGATTCGACAAAAATCTTGGAAAAGAAAATTGAGCAAAAGCCACTGGAACTGAATAATTTGTAAATTGTTTAAACACAAACTGTGTGGCCAGTATGAGATTTTAATTGTTGTTCGTACAACTTTTTACAGACAATTGTCTTCTTAATAAAAATTTTAGAGGGGAATCTAACACATTAGCTGCATTCATATGATTTTAATGATTTTTAAGAAAAAAAATTTTTTTTTTTAAATAGACCGTTATTGCAAAATCTTTAAAATAACAATGATTAACACAAATAACTTTCAATTTCGTTTTGTTCATAACCGTTTGCCTGTACTATTATTATCATTATTGCATTTTTTATTTTTTATTTTGTTTAAAAGATAATGAATCTTTTTTTATTTTGGTTGCTGTGGCGTTTTTAAAGACGAATTGCTGCAAATGTTTAGTAGCTGCACCTTAATCTCTTAATAGTGTAAAAATTATTTATTGTTTTTTGTTTGAACTCAAGCTTACGATAAAAAATATTTTAAGTGAACAATGAAGATCTTTTATAAAAAAAAAATAAATTGTGCAATATTTGGTACTAGAAGGAAACATAAATGGTATTGATTAGAAAAAAATATGCTAAAGATAAAATATTACCAAAATTTTCAAATCAAAAATATTAATCTAATTTAGCCAGAGGTACTAAACGCTGAAGATAATTAAAAACAAAAATTTGTTGCAGTAGTTAATCTCAAAAGTTTCAAGTATGTATTATGAAAAAAAAAAACTTGCCCGCCCTTTCAATAATCATATAAAGTCAAGTCTTTATTAACTTTTCTCTCACGTTTATTATAAAACTATTTTTGATATTTTTTTTTTAAATTTCGTCGTTTTTTCTTAGGCCTAAGAGTGTGTTGTTTTGTTTACGTCCATAGTCTGCCATTGGTGACTAAATTTGGAAAGAAGATATGCATTATCCTGCAGAGGCTTTGATGAGCAAACACTTGCATCTTCTAGCTATCACGGGTTGCAACGTTCCGTTCCCTCTTTCGCAGCCGTGGAGTGTAGTAAGATTGATCTCATATTTGTATCGAATGTCTCCAGTTTCACTCGGCCGAATGTTTGCCCGGCTTTTGCTCGTTGTTTTTGATGACACTTTTAGAATTACCAGTCTTTGATGTGATGCTGCCCTAAATAGCAAAACGAATGCACGTAAATCGTATAATTGTTAATACTGAAGCTTTCATGTTTTGCTTCATTATTACTAAATGTTTTTGTTTTTTCAATGTTTATCTTCAACCCAGTCTCCTCTGTGATATTCCATAATCGTTGGAATTAGGAAGACATATCCTCGAAGGTATGTGTCATAATATCGACTGCGTAGTCAAGATCACTTATAATGCCATAAGTTGGCGCAACAAATGTCACTAATAAAAAAATCTCAATTGTTTGGATTTAACCAGACAACATTTTCTTAATGGAAGTTTTAACAAACATTTACAATACATTACCTTGAGATTGGCCAACCGATTCAATAAACAAGAGCATTTCTATTTCGTTTATGGAAAAAACTAAAATACAATACAACAGTAAATAAAAGGGCAAATGCGTATCAAGCGTATGCTTATGCTCAGGCTATGGATATTTAGTCGGACAAAAAAAATATACGCATGATACTCGGTATGTTTATGCATCACTCGCCACTGTATATAAACATTTGTGTACGCAAAATGGAATGAAAAATGTGTGGCTGTGTGTATAGTTGTTTGAAAACATGCGTAATGTGCATGTGTGTAAATAAAATAGCCCTGTATATACTCATGTGTAGCCGAATAATATTCAGAGTTTTTTCATACTCAAACACGTGATTGTAGCTCACACAGTCTATAAACTTTAGTTATAGTTGTAGTTAATTTTAATTATTATTGTTCGAACTTCATTTGCTTCTTTATTTATGATTTGATCAGGCTAAAGTTCGTATTGCTTTTTAAGCCAAATTGCATGTGATAATTTGGAATACACTTCACTTCAAAACAGTTAGGGACACTTAAGAAATGGCTTCTAAAATGGTGTTAAGAAGCAGTCCGTAAATTGTCAGACAACATTAAAAGACTCCCACTTTCGGAAGGAACATACGTTGACTAAAATAAATTGCAGATTTGCATAAACGATGAAGCATTAATATTTCATTACAAATATAGATTGAAGTAATCGAAGCATATTGGGCGTAGCTGGTTTAGTTAAAGCGGCTGCTTGTTACCTACAAGCCAATCAAGTAGAATCATAAAATTCTGTTTAAACAGCTTCATTTGAATATAAAATATTAAATTGTAAAGCCCGAAAAATTCTCTTTAAATAAATATTTACAAATTATATTTTGTAAATAACATTTCAATAAATTCTTAATGCTGAAACAAAGTATTATTTTGAAGCCAATGGCTGGCAAGCAAGTACAACAAATGTGGCTGCAGGCCGTAAAAAAATCAATTGCAACCTTTAACCTGGCTCACTTACGAAAGAAGTGTTTGTTGTTAATTCGAAAGAAGATTTTAAAACTCAAGAAACCAGCAAAAATAAACTAAACATCATCAAGTATATTTTCTTAAAAAGTTATAAAAAAAATTGCAAAATATCAATAATTTGACTGGGAGCAAAATTTTTGGGTTGGTTTGCCTTCGATTAGATGTTTTTTTTTTTTTAAATTAAAAAGGTTTATTGCTTAAAACCATTTTTGTTTTGTTGTTTTTTTTCAGTTGCTTTCAGTTTCTTTCAATATTTAAGTAGGAAACCTTCAAATGCCGCAGATGATGTCAGTTTGTCAGTTTTTTTTTCATTTTAAAAACAACAAAATTCATTTGAAGCATCAGTTTGGGAATGTCTGCCAACAGCCATAAGAAGCTTAATTTTAAACTTAAATTTTTGATTCCTTTTCGTTGCATACACATTAATCTATTTTAGTGAAAATAAGTTTCCATTGTGGTTGGTTTTTCTTGTCCAACACGCGTACAAATCCTTATTTCATTAACAATTTTAAACAAATTGTGGTGGCACCCTCGTACATACATGCATATATTTCGAATGAAGTGAAATACATACTCATTTGAATGAACAATTTGGAAAGGATTATAAAATAAATTCGTTATAAAACTTTGATTGGACTTTTATTAATTTAACTGACTTCTTTCTTTCGTTCTTTCTTTGTTTTTTTTCACTTTTAATCCAGAAAAAATGTTTTGAAACCCCAATTTTTTTGACTTTGTTACAACAACAACTGCCTTGAGGCAAAATATAAAATATGATTTTGTTTGTGATTGTGCTTTGGTATTCTATTAGTATTTCTCTCGTTAAGTAAATTTTCTTGTGTGTATTGGGGTTTTTTTTCCAATTGTCGTTTGTTATGAAAAGTATTGCACTGGAACTGTCATCATCTTGTGGCAGTTTTAAGTTTAAAGGTTATTGGGAGATTGATTTTTGTAGATGTGGTTGTTTGTGTTGTAAGTTTGTGCTGCATTTTAAATTTGGTAATTTTTTATGGTCGTGTAGTCATGATTTTCTTTTGTTTTAGAATTATACGCATCCCAGCAAAAAATCACAATACAAATCATTAGTTATACAACATTGTTGAACTCAGCTACAAGTAGTTAGTTCCATTTCTGGTGAAGCATCAATGAATTTAACACATGTTTGTCATAGGACGGAAGTCAGCCAAATAACTGAATGATATGCACTTAAAAGGTTGTCTAGAACAAATTTTTATATAAACAACAGCCTTAAGCCGAGATTCCACTATCGTCGCCTCACTGCAATTAAGTCGTAAGTAATAAACAAAAATTAATTGTGGAATAAGTCTAGATGGCTTTGTTACCAATGCAGTGCGGTGCAATTATGTCCTTACATTTCAATTAGTTGAGAAATAAGGCCAATTTAGCTGATTAATCATGACTATCTTTAAGTTAGATACTGTTATCCAGGCTTTAAAATATTAAACTCAGTACCTGTAGTGATTGCTATTCAGTGCAAGTGGCAAACCTTTGCAACTAGTTCCAATTTTTTTTTGCTGGGATATGTAGCTTATTGCAAATCGAAATTTTTATTGTAGTTGTTAAAATATGCCCTTAAACTTTATTTGATTGAAGCTGATTTTGATTTATTTATTTGCAAAATTGCTGTTTCATACTTCATTAAACTGAATTTGAAATATTGTTGGTAACTTTCAGTTTTTTTTTAACCGACTTCAAAAAAAGGAGGTCATCAATTCGTCTGTATTTGTATTTCTTTTACATTGTTACTTCATAGCTCGGTACACACTTTAGAACGATTCCTAAAATTCTTTTCTGTCCCATTGTAAAAAAATGGGCGGGAATACGCCCACACATTTTTTATTTGTTTTTATGATATTCTACTTATTTGATTGCTGCGAAACCTAGCAAATACCGTTGGTTCTTATAAGTATACAATTTGAAAGTTAAAAAAAAAATTGGGCGGGGCTACGCCCATTACAATTTATTATTATAATTCACGTGGTTCTGCTTAACCGATTTTTACGAAACTTACCACACACCTTCAGCTCTAAAATAGACACAATCTTGTACAAAAAAAAATGGGCTGAGGCACACCCCAAAAATTTAATTTAAAATTTCACGTACTTCCTCTTAACCAACAGATTGAAAAATTTGTTTTTTTTTTTTTAAAGAGTTTACTTCCAGTTTGATCCCAGACATTTTTTGGTATCGGATCTTTGCATTGAAGTCGTTTGTTTTTGGCAGAATTATTTTAAATTCCAGTTTATAAAAGACAAGTAAAAATTCTGAAATTTGATTTTGATGTCATTATAAAAAGACAGACGAAAATTATTATTTGTCTTCTTTTAACTGGCAGTAACAATAAAAAAAGAAGAGTTATAGCTATGCTATTTAGTTATATAAAATAAATTTAATGTGTGAAATAACCATGCAATAAAATTATACTATATTAAAATATTTCAAAACGTTTCCATTTATTTCCCATTATTTTCTTTTCTAGCGGCATACGATTAAATTAAAACGTTTTTTTTGGACCGGTGGCGGCTGTTAGCCGGCTTACAGCCGATCGGCTGTGTTCTCTGGTTTGTGCTCATGTGCAAAAACATAACAAAAACAACTTGAGCAATAATTCTCATTGTTTTTGTTTTCTCTTTGTAAACAAAATCAAATAATTTGTTTCGTTTATTTTCGTGCTATCAAAATCAAAACAAAAATATATTTATAACTGTAATAGTGGCGATTATTTTTTGTTACGAAAATCAATTCCTAACTCCTGTATGGCGCAATAAATAGCATAGCTATAAAAATTTAATATAACAATTCATTTAAAATTGAACTAAGTGTAACTTATATTTAAAAGGACCCCTTACCCCTTTCTTTGCTTTACATACCTGACAACTCGTATATTTTGTCGTCCACCAGCTAAAGCTGCCACCAGCCACATGTAGCAACTGGCCATTATCTTGTTTCTATTAAACAAATATTTTCTTTCAACCACTTTGTTTTTTTATAAGTTTAACATTTCAACAGTGTATTAATTTTTAAATAACTTTTTGTTATTGCATTTTAATTTTACTTTGTTTTTTGTGCTCATCGCAATACGTGACATCAAGTGGAAACAAACAGACAAACGGAAAATGGCTGCAAGGTTAATGCTTCCACTAAAATTTTTTTTACAAAATAGCAAATATTTAAATGTGTATTCTTTTAGCAATTTTTCTAAGCTAAAAATAGAATATCCACACGTTTTTTTATTCTTAATGAAAGATAAAAATAAAAATTGAAATAGGAGTAAAACCTAAAAGGGGAAAAACAAAAAGTGCAAGAAAAAAACGCAAACAAATGCTAAATAAATGTGAGCTCTTGTTTTTTTTTTTGGAGAGTTAAAATGTTTAAAGTGTTCCAAGTGGTAGCCAAGGACAGAGAAAAAACTATAAAAATATACTGACGGACTGATTAAAAATATTCAAGCTTATTTAAACATACACTTTTAGTGATATAACACACACACATGTTCACATGCACACTGTTGGTCAAACATTTCCAGGAATGTTGAGTACACTTTGCAAAAATTAAAAAAAAAATTTAATATTTTTATTAAAATTTTTTTGGAGATATTTTTTTTTTAATTTAAATGAACTAAAGCTAAAAGAAGTCTAGTTCAATTTTTCTTCTCGTCTTTGGAAAATCTTATTAATTAAAAAAAATATTTCATTCAATAAGAATGGAAAATACTGAACTTAGGCCCGATTAAGAAATTATTACTGATTAAAAGAAATTTTTCTTTTAAATTTCAGCATCCATAGCATTGCAAGTTTTGTTTAAATAAAATAATTTTTCTGTTAATATTTGAGATAAGAATACAAACAATTTCTCCAAGTGCTTTTTTTCCCACATGTACCAAAGCTATAAAAATGTATGAAGTAGACTTAATAAAATGCCTGGATGGGTTGGCTGCTGCTTACTTGGCTTATAGGTTTTGTTGCTGATTTTTTTCTATTTTTATTTAGTTTTTTTGGTTTTGTTTTTGTTTTTACTTTTATACTCGTATGACTGGGCACTAAGACGCCTCTTAATGTTTAAACTTTATTATTTTTATTTTTTTTTTGCTTTGCCCAAACATATTATTTTAATGTTTTGCTTGAAATAAAAAAAAAAACAAGAAACCAGCAAACAAACCTTGTTTCCTTTTTTCCTTCAAGTAGAGTGTGAGCAAATGAGTGAGAGTATGTGTGCCAAACATGCAACGTTAATGCACAACATGCAACATTACGCTGTTGCTTTTTTATTTGCTGCAAATGTCGTTTATTGTTGTTGTTTTTGCTGGTGTGTCTGTTTGTCTTTCTACTGTAACATGTCGTTTTTAATTACAAAATGCTTTGAGGGTAAGAAAATTCTGTTGTTTCTGATATGTTTGATTGTTGGTTGTTGTTGCAGTTTGTAATTATTTATACACTGATAGAAATACTGGTTGATGCACGCCATCCGTCAGCAGTCCTTGGGTTAAGAATATCTTAAAAATCCTTCAATTTAATTAACTTTGTCAGCAACATTGTTGATATTTTCCTCAAATTCTTTATTGAGGTAATTTTTAAATTTTAATGCGGGCTTTTTTAAACCGTAAAGTAGTTGCCGTCCGAAAATTAATATAGAAAAATTAAAAAAAAATTTTTTTATCAAGATTCTATGAATCAATTGGGCAAATGTTTGTGTTGTTATAGTCTAGGTAGGACTTATTTCAACAATACAACATCTGATGGAGTGATTTCAGAAAAAGGAGGAGGTAATCAATTCGTCTGTATTTTTTTTGACTTTGTTGCTTCATAGCTCGGTTCCTTTTGGACCGATTGTAAAAATTCTTTTTTCGTCTGAGAGGGGTATAGCTTCCAATTGGTCCCATGTGGTCCCCAAAAGTGGGCGGAGACACGACCACAAATTTTTTAATTTGATTTTATGATATTCTACTTATCTGATTGCTGCGAAACCTAGCAAACACCTTTAGTTTTCTTGTAACTAAACAATTTTGAGGTAAAAAAAAATGGGCGGGGCTACGCCCATTAAAATTTATTATAATATTTCATGTGGTTTTGCTTAACCGATTTTTATGAAACACACCATACACCTTGAGCTCTTAAATAGACACAATCTTCTATTTAAAAAAATAGGCGGGGTCACGCCCATTTAAATTTAATTTAACATTTAATGTACTTCTTAACCAGCAGATTAGAGTTTTTTTGTATGGTCCCATAAATTTTTTTCAAAAATTTTCTTTCAGATCTTTGCATTGAAGTCGGGTTTTTTTTGGCAGAATTTGGAAATTTTCATAAGATCCATCATCCCGGGGTTGTATTTTCTCAAAAGTCGTATGATTGTGAAAGATAGTGAAACATATCATTAAGAAACCATAAGTTTTGAGGTACAAACAGACCGCGGAAAGTTTTAGTGGAACGTCATGCGATATTCGAAGGCCGCTTAATTGCCCCCATCAGCGTTCAATGTATGGTGTCATTTTATATAAATTTCAGCCTTAATTATGCATATTTCAATTATATTGGAATACGAGAAGTACTTTGACGTAACTAATCACAGATAACTAGAAGCTGTTCTGTAAACAAAATACAAATTTCTTCATTTCCATTTTCGAAATGAGTAAATTTTTAATTATTTTTTTTCCTTTATTTCTTTCACCCATAAGAAAGTTACATTACCACCTTCAAATATAGGATATTATAGCTATGCTTTTTATTGCGCGATACAGGAGCTATACATTTATTTTTGTTTTGATTTTGATAGTACGAAAATAAACGAAACAAATTATTTGATTTTGTTTTGTTTCGTTCTTTGAAGTGAGTGAAACAAAAACAAAACAAAAACAATGAGAATTATTGCTCAAGTTGTTTTTGTTATGTTTTGGACATGAACACAAACCAGAGAACTCAGCCGATCAACTGTTATCTGGCTAACAGCCGCCACTGGCCACAAACAATACATTAATTTAATCGTACACCGCTAGAAAACAAAATAATGGGAAATAAATGGAAATGCAGAAAGTTTAACATGATCATGTAACATAATTTTATTGCATTGTTATTTCACACATGAAATTTGTTTTATATTACTAAGCAGCATAGCTATAACCGGGTGTCCTGCGACACCTCTCTCCTTTTTTCTGGTTTGGAACCGGTCTTTTCTAAATTTTGTACGGACTCTTTCCGAAAAGCACATTTTTGGTCTGGTTAGGGTTTAGTTGTTTAACCAGTTCTAATATAGTTTTTAACCAGATCAACGCGAGCAAAGCCACGGGTGAAATCTAGAAATATAAAAATTTCATATTTAAATATAAATTTTTCAATCGAACTAGAATACGAGAATTGTAATGCATCACAAAGTACTAAAAGCTATTTTGAAAAAAATCATCAGCACTAACCATAATTCTTTCCTTTTCTAAATGAGTCCATATTTTATTTCGTGAAAACTAAGTAGACTGAGGAAATTTTTAGTTATTCTAACAGAAACTACCGTAGTGGAGCAGCAAGGGATTTTCGTAGACCTCTTAATAGTTGTCTTCAGCATTCAAAAGTCTTAAGCCACTTTGAATGAGCCTTAATAAAAAAGTTTTCAATTGAATTAGAATACGAGAATTTTTTTGTCATAATCCTTAAAAAATAACTGAAAGCTCAAAAATTCCTTGATCTGCAGCTACAATTGTTACACTTTATAAATGAGTTCATTTTTCATTTTATAACAACGTATTTTCCTTGAGTCGTGAAAAGTTGGATTGTACAGACATTAAAGTTAACCGCAACGTCCGTTTTACTAAAGCTGAAGGCATTAATTTTACCTTATTTGGAAATATCGGAAAAGAAGTGATAAAATTAAATTCTTTTATAGCGTAATTTTAAACTAAACTTCCTTCGGGACTATTCCGTTGATGCAGTATATGTAGGCACTTGCTGGATTTATCAGTTTCGTACCAGGTATTGATAGATAGTTATTGAAAGTAATTTTTCTTCTGTGTACCACCAACTATTTTGCTTTGTTTTAAATCATTAAAGTTCTTTAAAATGCGCTCAGTAATTTATGCACATATAAAATACTTGTTGAGTTTGAAGTGGTTGTTTTATTTATTTAATTTTATTTTAAATTTTTTTTAGTTGCTTTTGCATTTTATTTTATTTTTAAACATGAAATTGGTCAAATGTATGGATTCATATACAAACATATAAACATAATCGGAGGGCAATACAAATTTGTTTAATAAAAACTCAAACACTTAAGTTAGTACAATTAGCACACAAATGATCCAGATTTCTACTGCCTTAATTTATAGAAAAATAATTTTGTTTTATAAAGGATTTATAAAACACATTTTGTATGAAAAACTTATGAAATGCATTTTCTTGCATGAGCAATCTATTTTGTTTAATTGGCTTTAAGATCTAATGGTTGGTTGGTTGTGAAATGTTTTTACTTGCAGCTTAATTAAATTATTAACTTAACTGCAGTCCAGTCAAAAATACTGGTGTGGCAACACTCTATTCTTGAATAGCTGTTGCTGTAATTTACATTTATTTTCTTTACATACTTCTGACAACTTTCATTCGAGCTGAAAAAAGTCAGCCAGTGTAGCAATGGTAAAGTAAGAAAATAGAAAAACATGTTGATTATTGAGTTCTTGTTTCAACTTTGTTATATGTTGAGCTTCTCATTTGTTTAAATGAAAGTTTAACATAATAACTCTAGTTGTTCTAAGAAATTTTTGATCTGTATTAGCAATAGTGAAATAAGCTTAGGGTCGAGCTAATTCGTCAATAATCAATTTCTATGTATTTTTAATATAGGGTCCGCCATCTAACGTTTTTTTTCAACTAATGCTTATTTCGTGAATGGTAACACTTAGCTCATGTCTGATTTGACAGATAATTAGTTTTACCCTTCCGCTGAACGAATATGGTTGTGTATACGCTTGAACAACGCTGGGAAATATTGCCTGCGATCGACTTACAGAAGATGCCGATTTTGCCAAAAAAAATCATCTTTTCAGATGAAGCTCATTTTGATCTTGGCGGGTATGTAAACAAGCAAAATTGGGCCAATGAGCAAGGAGTGGCCGTTACAGTCAATGGCGATCGTTATCGGGCCATGTTGAACGAATTTTTGTTCACAAAAATTGAAGAAGAGGATATTGGCAACATTTGGCGCTAAGTGCCATACAGCCGAAGCTACACTCGATGTTTGCGCCCTGTTAAAAAAAAATAAAAAATATTTTACTGAATAAGTAAAATAATAATTTGGCGTTATTAGTGCGTTAAAAAAATGTTAAACTTAAATTATAGCGATTCCCAAAAAACTCCAAAACTTTTTTAGATTCATTTCATTTTTGTTTAAAAGAAGATTCCTGTGCAGACCAGTTCTGTTCTTCTTTCCAACTTTGCCCTGTTAAAATACTTGAGTCTGGAATAATTTTTATTTTTTATTTTTTACTTTTTTGTGCTCCACTGTTTTTTGTTCCCTTTTGCAGTGAATGAACCATAAAGTGCGGGTATTTTAAGTTCTTTATTTTCAACATTCATCTCATAAAAATAAACCTAAAATAACTTTTATTTGAAGCGAGACAAACATAAAGTGATGGCTAAGAGAATAAATACTATTTCCTTGATACTTTTGGCATATTTTTATTGTGGTAAGTGGATAGACTAAAAAACCGACATTTGAGATTAATTCAACCAAATAACAATTGTTTACGTCACTGCTGTGGTGGGGGTTGGTTCATTGTTGTCTCAGCAAAAAAATATATATATTCGTAAATAATATAGGGTGAGTTTTTAAGAGCTTTTGGATTTCATTTAAAAAAACAAACACATACAATTTAGAGAAATGTATGAAATCTTTATGTGAGTCGATTGAGCGATCTATATAATTCAATGTTTAAAGATGATTTCATATAAATGTTGACCGTGGATATGTCTGAAATGGTTCAAACGCTGGGTCCAATTTTGGCATAATCTCTCTATCATATCGCTCGGTAGCTCACGAATAAATTCTTCAATATTGTCTTCCAGTGTGTCAACCATTGCGGGCTTGTCCCTATATACCTGAGCCTTAACATAGCCCCACAAAAACAATAGTCTAAAGGCGTTAAATCGTACGATGATCTAGGCGGCCAATTGACCGGTACCAGACGTGAAATAAACTGTTCACCGAACTGGGCTCTCAATTGGACCGTTATATCGTGGGGTGTGTAGCATGTGGCACCGTGTTGTCGAAACCACATGTCAGCCAAGTGCAGATCTTCCATTTTGGACAAAAAAAAAGTAATAGATGCCCAATTGCCATGATCAACAGTGGCGGATACAGCTGCGATATTTTGCTCTGATATTTGTCTGTTGGTACTTTAATATTCAATAATGTACTGCCTGTTCAACGATGTCGCAAGAAAATCTAAGTAACCGAAAGCCAGTCGCTCGATTTCGATTCAATTTAGATTCAACGATGTCGAAAGTGCTCGTTCGCCTGCACTTACGTTTGTCAGTTGATGCTTCTTACGTGGCAATGAATCAAACCATTGCCAGATAGGAATATTCAATATATTTAGGCGATTTCTTTAAAATTTAAAAATAATACGACTGATTTGCATGAGAATAAATACAATCATATTGAACAATGAAAAAAACATTGTATAAAATAGTCGCACAAGAACCTCCTGTTATCATTGTTTTCTTTTGCAACTTCATTCGTTATGTTTGAAATGTGCGAGTACTTTTTATAATGAATACAAATCAAATGGAATCAAAACAAAAATGTTCAATAATATTTTAATTCCTATATGAAGGCATAGGTCGTGTACAGTCAGTCACAAAACCTTTTTAAAAAACTGTTAATAACATCTTGGGCATATGGTCTAGCTACCCCGCCCATATTTGTGCAACAATACTTTGCAAATTTACTTTGTAAAGTATTTCTTAAATAAATAAATAAATATTTTGTATCTATTGTATAAAAATAAAAAATAAATGAAAAAATTATCATTAAAAAAACAACTATAAAGTGATAAATCAATCCTTTTGCAATCTTTTTGCAAACTTTTTTTGGTTTCTTGGCAAGTAAATTGTACCGGTCGAAAGCAAAATAGCAAGTGAGTAGTTTTGACATTTGAGCTGTATTTTATATGAAAACACTTACGTTTTCTTTCGACTTGCCGTTCGAATAAATCTTTGTTGTTGATGAACCCAAATCAATTTTCATTCGCTTAGAACGTGAACGAACGCCTAGTTTCGATATCGTTGAACAGGCTGGTAATTTTGGTATGAAATTAAGTCACAATATTTCAAATAGCCACACAAACTGACCATAAAATAGAAGAAGTGCACGATGCACTTTCTTAACAGAGCATGCATTTTTATAATAAAATTTAATAATCTGCAAGCGTTGTTCATTTGTAAGTCGATTCATGGTTAAATTATAGACCAAACTGGACATGTTTAACAGCAACATGTAACACGAAAACAGCTGAGTTAACAAAAACAGTGTTGCCAAAAAGAAAGTTGCTAAAAACTCACCCTTTAATATATATATATATATATATGTATGTATATAAAATAGACTTCCTTTTTCTTTCAGAATAATATACAATTTAATTCAAAGCAGACAAAGACGTTGCCGCTTAGCAGATGTCGGATTAACTTAAAATCAGCTTATCTCGACATAAGCAGTTTTTCCTTATTGCCACAGAGTTCGTGTTACAATTACTTTAGTTTGCTTGTGTGTAGGTATGTTGACAATAACATGCGTATGAAAGCATTATGATTGTTGTTAATTATGTCTTGCATCTGCATTGGTTTAGGTATTTGTGTCGCTGTACGTTTAACATTGCAACTTACGTCCCTTCTCACAATATATGATTAAGAGTGAACATGAACTTCAACTGCAAGTTATTCATACAAAACTTGCCGTTAAAGTCCCTGTTAACTTTTAATTATATATTGTGAAAAGGGCCGTAAATCTTTTAACGTATTTCCAGATATTGCGCCTCTAAATATTTTTTCTTTTTCGAATTATTATTTGATATTTAGTAGTTGGTATGAAGATATTATAAATGCAATATAAATATTTTAAATAATTGCAAATAATTCATCAATAGTAGAGCTTTGTGAAATGAACAAACATTAAATTTATTACTGTATGAAAACAAAGAAAAATTTTAAAATAATTTGCATTCTTGAAAGGCTAAAATCAATGCATTCATGTTTAATTAACTAATACATTCGTACAAACATACAAGTAAAATAAGCCATGAACCAACATCTCTACTCTTTACTCTTGTTGAAAGTTTACTTAATGGCAAGGGCTCAGAGCCCTTGATTAAGTGAAATAAATATATGCAAATATATTTGATAGAACGTTCATTAAACCATGAAAACCTTTTAGAAATTAAATGAATGCATAAATGGGGGATTTGATTTGAAGTGGGATTTCTTAAAATACACTGAAAAATTTCAAGAGCTTTTGCTGTGAAATGAAATTGTAACTCTTCAGCAGAAACTCGTAATAATTTAAGGGCCACTCAAACTATTATACATGTAAAGAGTGTTTTTTATTGAGGTATAGAACTTTAAGTTGGCATCACTTTTTTAACTGGCGGCCATTTTGTCAGCTGTCAAGTGATTAATATTTAGTTTGGTTTGCCATTTCATCATGAACAGGTTGACAAAAGAACAACGCTTGCAAATCGTGCAAATTTATTTCGAAAATAATGGTTCAGTTCGCGAAGTTAACCGCAAGCTCCGTCCATTTTATGGTCGACATAATCGTCCATCAGAGTAATTAATTCGGTTAACCTGTCAATTGGCCACCAAGATCGTGTGATTTGACACCATTGGATTATTTTCTTTGGGGATATGTGAAGTCGCTCGTCTACGCCAACAAACCAGAAACGTTAGGGGACTTGGAAGCCAACATTCGTGGCGTTATTGCCAACATACGGCCCCATATGCTCGAAAAAGTGGTTGAAAATTGGACCTGTAGAATTGGCTTTATTCGAGCCAGCCGCGGCGGCCACATGCCCGAAATCATATTTAAACGTTAATGGCATAAAATTATCCTTCCAATAAAGCCAAATTGATGGACATTAAAACGATTTTCTTGTGTTTTATTTCAATTCGAAGTTCTATACCTCTAAAAAAACACCCTATATAAAGACTTTCATCACACTTTGCGAGAAAAAAATCTAAAGACATTTGTTTCGACTGTCAAAAAATCTAACGTAAAGTTACAGTTTGTTTTCACACCATCACACCTCATATTACATTAACAACACATTATAAAGCAAACAGCTGTGTAGAATTAACATGCCTACATTAATTGTTTATTTTCGGCGGCAGAGCAGTTTCAAGCAAGCTGTGGTCGTGCCGGCCTTTGAAAATAGACGGCGATTAAAATACTTGATATAAATAAGATAAAGAAAATTAAAATATGACAGTTTTGTTAACTTTCAGTCATGCCTTACACGAAAAATTATTCAATACGATAAGCATATTCAATATTTATATCGGGTTTAAGGCAAATACATATACCATAAACGACGGCACGGCATCGGCGTCGAAACAGGCGACTTGTCAGTTTGGATTTTGTAATAATGCAACTCTGATCAGATGAAAAGTATTATCGTTTAGAAAATTTTCAAAAAATGGTCAAGTATTATGGGATGTCAGATTTTTATCGTATTATTTACCATTCGTCATGACATTTTGCATTCACAATATCGCACTTGCACGTATTATTTATTTGATTTTTGACATGTATCAATACAAAGCATAATAGTCTGAGTGGCCCTTTAGAGATATGCCGTGAGTTTTAATAGTATTTTTCTTTCACAAATTTATTCAATTTAAACTTTAATTTCGTTCAGTGCGCTACAAAAAGAAATAAACAAAAAAACCATGAAATTATTCGTACTACTTTATGGGACGCTTTCTCATTGACTATTAAATGAAAGAACACAGAAAGAGCAAATAACATTAGGCCAAAATTGTAACATGTCGTAATGAAATTTTTTTTCAGTGTAAAAATTGATTGCGAAAGTATTTTAAATATTTGCATAAAAGCTTGAATACATTCTTCATTCATGTGTGCATTAATGTAAACTGCAACAGATTGGTATGAATGCTCAGACTTGCAGCCTAAACTTTAAAAAATCAATATTATTGAAATACATTGAAAAAATAAAACAAATCAAATGAAATAATATTAAGAAAGTAAGTTTACTTAAATAGTTGGCAATAAAAATTATCAAAAGCTTACTTTAATCTGCATTTATATATGTGATATTCTAAAGGAATTTAATTTGACTGAGATTTCAGAAGTATTCTGTGACTTTTCTTACCAAAATCCCAGTGCTGGGATGCCTTTCGGCTCCAGGAAACTTTTTCTTGATGAAGCACAAGCTGTGTTAAAAAGTTTAGGAGTATAATATGCCCTTCATGAAAAAAAGGTAAAGGTTTTGTAAAGGTTTGTCATTCCGTGTATAATTTCCACAATATTAACATGCAATACATAAAGTATATATGAATATTCTGGGTTCTTATGAATAGGGAAGGCGGCTAAGCGATGTTCGTCTGTCCGCTCGTGGGTCTATCTGTACTTAAAATCGGGTTATCGAAGCTTCCAGAAAAGCTACAGCATTCGATCTTGATTTGGTATATCAGAAGTGGTTGGAAATAGATTGGTATTGAAAATCAGCAAAAATCGAAAATACAATATCAGAGCTGGAAAGCTTAAACTTTTTTTTTTGCCATATAAAAGTAACTAGCTGCAACTATTTTTTGTTTGTTTTGTAATTTAAACCTATTTTGTATTTGAGTTAGAATTAAATTAGTATTAGAAATTAAAGTAGATTAAAAAGACGATTCCAGGGTTGGAAAATTGAATTTTTTTTGGTGTATAACAATAGCATAATAAAACAAATTTAACATATTTTATGTTTAGAGAGAAATATCTTGCTAAAAGAAATCAGCACAAACTAAAAAGATAATTCCAGGGGTGGAAAATATATTTTTTTTTTTTTATAAAAGTAACCAAATCAATTGATTTTTTTCTTTTTCTCTTGAAATTAAAAATAATTGACATTTTAGAAAAAAAAGTTCGCTATAGAAAATGAGAGAAATAAAAAGCACTGCTTCAGAGCTGGAAAACTTAAATTTTTTGTGGTACATACAAGTAACTAAATAAAATTAGTTCTTTTCTTTGTTAATTAAAGACATATTTTCCATATTAAAAAAAGAAAGTCATTAGTATTAAAAATGAGAAAAATTAAAAAAATATATAGTTTCAGGGTTGGAAAATTTTAACTTTTTTTTTGAAACTAAATAAAACTATTTTTTTTTGCTTTTAAATTAAATATATTTTATTTATTAGAAAGACCTTTACTAGATTTTTTATGAAAATCTAATTTAACCATAAAGATTGGCACTCATTAGTCTTACGAAGCTTTGTCATATGTTGGTTATTACGCACAAATGCAGGGGAGTGTAATTAGTTTACGTTGCTTGCAGATCTTTTAAAATAAAAATTTGTTTAAGTTTAATTTTGCATAGTTTTCTAATTCAGCTTTCGGTGTTGGGATCAATATGGTAAAGGCTGGCAAAATTTTGCATATAAATGCAGATTCAAGTTGCTGTGAATGTGCGTGAATAAATTCTCTGTTAAAGTTATCTCTTGTTAATTTCTTCTCATGCATTTAAAAACGGAAAAATGTTAAATAGTTTAAAAAAATTTTGAAGGCAAAGTACAGAATGAAATATTCAACTATTGCTTATGGCGAAAATAAAATCTTGGAATCAAATTCTTTCGTCGAAAAATACCCATAGGTGACTTACTATAAATTGCACTAGAGGAAAAAATAAATCATGTATTTTTTCACTTATGTATGTATGTATTTATGTACATACATATATACAAGCACATACTCCATATGTACTTCATTGAAGGGTATATAAGATTCGGTACAGCCGAATATGTCACTTTTACATGTTTTCCATTAATGTTGTTTTAACGCACAAATTTTGTATGAGAAAAGCAATTTAAAGAATGCTTTAACTTTAACAATCGTTTATGCTTTTTATTGTAACCGAATCTTTCACAAAAATTGCAAAAAATACACGCACTCGTACAATGGGTATATTGTTTAGAAATTCACAAGGGTTAAGCTAAGTTGAAATGTGTATGACACAAACTGAGCCACTTAGAACAAGAAACTCTTTGTATTTATTCATTCAAACACAGTGACATAGATAGATATGCACTGGAACTTTAACGTGCATATACACACTCTCGGCAACAGTCGCTTACATTAGCACTTTGCAAGAGTATTATACCTTAATGTCCAGACAGGATCTGACTGTCGCCTATAGCCACTATGATTGACAAGTTTCTCTTCTTTTATTGTAAGACTTGCAAAAAAAAAAAAAAAAAATACTCCAACCAGACATTTTTATTAGTTTTAAAAATCTTCCATATCTACAGATAATTTTGTGAGTCACTGTACCATTTTATTACAACAAATGTTTAGTTTTTTTCCCCTAGCGAATGATTGTACATATGTTCAACATTCATTCAGTCGTCATGATGTAAAGAAAGCGGCGTACAAACGCATTTGCTTGAATGCATGTTGTCAGAAGCATTCTATTTTATTTTAAACTTTTTGTTTTTCTAGTTTTTATTTAAAAATCCATTTAAATCCCTTAAGTGCAGATGTTGTATCCATTTCAAAACACTATCTTCCTGTCGTGCAATCTGTTGGCCTTCCTTTGTGAAGGCTTTAGTTCTTCTTGTCTTTGCTTGTTAAATTTTTTTTTGTTAACTATACTTCCATTTTCATCTACATTTTGCATAAATGTCGCTCAAATATTTTTATTGCATTCACAATGTCTGTTGTTCACTTAAGTTTCCCTAATGATGTCAATTTCTTGGCTCTCCAGGCGTATTAAGGTATAGAACAAAAAAAAACCGTCTAAATGTTTAATATTGTGAAAATAGTCTAAAGAATTATAAAAATGGAAATAGTTTTTTTTTTGTTTTCTAAAGGGCTTCTTGTAAAGTAATGATAAAAATATGAAATCACAAAATAAAACGGATGCTGTTAAAGAGTTGCAATAAATTCGATATTAATATTTGACTTTAATGTTGAGAAAAGTAAAAAATTTCTACTTAAAGTCTAGTCGTGACGAGCAGGTGGAAAATGAAATAAAAATGTAACCCAGGGAAAATAAGTTGCAAAATATGAATTAATTAAGCATGAATATAAGTGGCGACATTGGACAAATTTATAATTTGTTGCAGTTATCAATGAAGTTTTTTTTTTCTTTAAAAAATTCTTCTGGTCTTAAAAGTTGCAATTTTAGAACTTAATTTAAATACCACTTCTTCACTAATGGAAAAATGCTTTTAATTTTAAATTGTTTTACATTAAATGAACAAAGTTTTTTATTAAAAGTATGCTAGGTTCACATGAAACTTGATGTAAATTCAATTAATATTATAATTGATAGTAAAATATAGTAAAGAATGTTTTTATGTTATTTTGTAGTTTTTTTTTAAATCTAAAAATAATAATTAAAAAAGGTTACTGCACTATCGCGCTACGGCGGAAGATATCAGCTACAAACAAACCAAATTAAGTCAAGGGAAGAAATAGGAATTTCAAAATTCTAGTGCACATACGCTTTCAACCGCCAATGATAGTTAAATTGAGGTAAAAAACCATTTTTTAATCGACTTCAAAAAAAAGAGGAGGTTATCAATTCGCCTGTACTTTTTTTTTACATTAATACTTCATAACTCGGTACATTTTAGACCGATTATAATTTTTTTGTCTAAGATAGTATAGCTTTAATTTGGTCTTATTGTGAAAAAAGTGGGCAGGGACACTCCCACATTTAAAAAAATTTAATTTTATGACATTCTAATTATTTGATTGCTACAAAACCTAGTAACCCCCTTCGGCTCTTGTAATTATATAATTTTCAAGTTGAAAAAATGGGCGGGGTTACTCCCATTAAAATTTATTTTAATATTTCAGATGGTTCTACTCGCCAATTTTTAGGAAACTTACCACACACCTTAAGCTCTAAAATAGACGTAATCTTCCATTTAAAAAAATGGGCGGACTTACGCCCATTAAAAATTTATATTTTATTTTAAGTTGTTCTAAGTTACCGATTTTGTTAAAACTTAACACACCCTGAGCTCTATAAAACACACAATCTTGCATTTAAAACAATGGGCGGAGGCATGCCCATTAAAATTAAATTTTTTTAACCAAGAAATTTTCAAAAAAAATTTTTTGTTTGAAAAAGTTTATTTCCCGTTTGGTTCCATACATTTTTTTCGAAAATGTTTTCTCAAATTTTTGTATTGAAGTCGTTTTTTTGGCAGAATTATTTATATTTTAATTTGCTTTTCAGGAAAAAGAAAACAAAAAGATGGAAATCGGTGCGGGCTATCCGCCGATTAATTTTTAACTTTACGAAAATCAGTGAACCTGTAAAATTGACTTGATGAAGACCTGTAGTTATTTAAAAAACGATATTTTGAAAATTTTTTGTTTTTCGAGCGAATTGGTCCCTCATCTTACCCATTTCCCTGAGTGAATATTTCTTGTTCACAAAACTAAAGAAATAGCTCGAAGAAAAGAGATTTTACTCCAACAATGACACCATTTCACAAAGAAATATCTATTTCAATGACCGCGACAATTTTTAAAATTTTTTTTTTGAGAAACGTGGCACAAAGTGTATAAAACTCAAAGAAGTCTAGTATTTTTGATTCAAAAAACTGCGTTCCACTCAAAAATTCACTGACTTTTTGAGGTTATTGATTTCTCTCCCTGATTTTCGAAAATATAATTTTTATCAAATCGGATTATTTCTACGATGATCTTCATAAGGATTTGTTGTGTACTTTAATATTTCAAAACTCTGCGGTTAAGTTATTGCATTTATTTTTAAGGCTGCAGATTAGACAACCAAGAGTGATTTCCTCTCTAATGCTTGCATATTCTCATCAACAAAATTCTTAACATGTACATACTTCAATATTTTTCCTTTTTCAAATTTCTCATGGCCTAACATTTCCCAATAAAATTGTGGAAATAGAAAAATATGGTTATTGTTTTAAATTCATGCGAAAAAAACACACAATTGTTTTTATTGTGATGATTTTACATTAGATTTTTAGTTTTTTAGTTTTTTTTTTTATTTGCAAATTAATTAAAAAGCAGCAGCACTTAAATAATTTCGTTGCAATTGCAACAAGCAATGCGAATAACTATCGACATTAAGAAGCATTGTGAACAGAAACTTTAAAACATGTAGGAAATTAAATAAAAATTGCAAGAAAATAAATATTTACACGCACATTCAAATGCTTCTAATACTCTGACAATAAGTAGTACAGCAACAAATATGGAAGTAACAAAATTTTAATAATCTTTTGAGAATATCAATCAAATCAAGTAGAAAATAATCTCATTCAAAAGCTCAGCAATACGAATGCGATTGCCAATATATTTTATTTAAACGGCATGTTTTGTTTTTCATTTTACAAATTAATACACTAGGGAATTTTTATTAGCCATTGTTTCAGTAAAAGCATTCAAACTAAAACGAATAAGAGAGCTTTATTCGGCTGTAACGAATTTTAGATACCCTTCAACGACGTACATACGCATGGAGTATAAACACACATACATGCATACATACATGCTTGGGCTTTAAGCAAGAAAAAAAAATTATTTGTTTCTCTATTGTAAATTATAGTGACCTATGGGCATTTTTGGACTAAAATTGTTTCCAAGATTTTATTTTCGCTATTAGCAATAGTTGAATATTTTATTCTGCACTCAGTATTTAAAAATGTTTAACATTATTAATATTTTCTATATTAAAAAAAAAAAAAATGAAGAGAAATTATTTAGATAAGACCTTAGCAGAGATCAGCCTTTTCCGATACCAATTCACTTACCCACATCTAAAGAAACTTGAATGCATACATACAGATATGTAATTTAAAAATTTTGCCACCCCTTACCGTATTAATAACGTGACAGAAAACTGAATGGAATAAGCATACATACTGGTACTAAAACAATTTATCTGTTCCGAAGCATCTGCAATGTTGTATGGTTACTCATAGACGTATGGCCAAAAATGCTGCTACCTCTGTAACTATTGGGGGTATAAGTATTAAGGAATCAGATGCTCTTGATGTTCTTGGCACTGAACACATTTTTCAAGTTGCAAAAGAAGCATTCAAGTGGTTCGGGTTTTTGAAACGGTGCAAACGATATTTCACCACTTATATCCGACCGAAAATGGAATATAACTCTCATGTATGAGCCGGCGCTTCAAAGTCTATTTTGGGGCTGCTCGACCGCGTACAGGAGAGGGCGAAGAAGCTCATCGGTGACAGTAGGGTATCCAGCTCCATTGATTCATTGGAACATCGACGCAATGTGGGGTGCGTTTCCTTGTTCTATCGTTACTACAACGGAATCTGTTCTAATGAAATTAGGGAACTTGTTCCTGAAACCCGCACATTTATACGCACAACACATGCCTCATTCAGAGCACATCCCTTTGTGGTCGATTGGCCAACGAATCGCACTACGCATTACAGAGGGAATTCCTTTTTTAGCCGCACTGTTCGTATGTGGAACCAACTACCTGCGGAGCTCTTTCCAGTCTTTCCAGTCACTACCACTGTGAGAGAGTTTAAATCAAATGTCCACAGGCACTACTCCCTCTATCCTCCTTCTCTATAACATATTTTCCTAGTTCTAGCACAATGCATTGAATGAGTAGGGGTTATCCCCTGAGTGCTGGTCTTATTAAACAAAAAACAAAAAAAAACTAAAATAATTACCCACATGCATATTTGCGACACGTGTCACGTACCTGAAGATTGTTTTTCTACGAATAATTTACGAAAACGGCTCATAGTGCGCCGTTTAACATGATCATGCTTTTTGATTTTGTGTGTGTGAGAGAGACAGAAAGTATTACATAACTTTTTTATACCGGCTCTTTTCTTTCTCGTTACAAAATCGAAATCTGTGCAGCAAAAACTCATCCATGTAAAAGGCTGTCTAAATTTAAATATCGATTTAAAAAAAAAGGAATGCAAACTATGGCAGGGATGGAAAAGCTGAAACGATCAGAATTTTCTTGATAATTAAAAAAATTATGTCACTATTTGATATTCTTAAATTAGCTTATTCATTTAATTTTGTCCGGTTTTTAATAAAATTTTATATAGCAAAGCTGTCTAATGTCCCATTGTCGCTGTTGCGAAAATTCAAAATTCGGCGATACTTTTTGAACTCACCTCGTATATGGCTTCATCACTAGATTTTTTCCTACAACAACTGATACAAAGCGTAACTAAGGCACATCAGAAATGTTATTTAATGACTATCGGAGTACAGGGTAGAACTCAGGGCCTTCGGTTTTGTAGCCAACGTGTTAACTACTGCAGCCAACGCTAGCCTGAAGTAAAGATCTTTCTAAAATATAAAATGTGTTAAATAATTAAAAAAAAAAAATTGTTTTCGTTAGTTATCTAAAAAAGAAAGAAAAAGAAAATTTTCCAACCCCGTAAACATATTTATTGATTTTGTTTAATATAATATTTAATAATAAGAAAAAAATAGTTTTAGTTAGTTAACTTTGTATAAAAACAAAAAATTCATACTTCCAGCCCTGGAAATATTTTTAAACCCAATCCTTACTTTCTAAAATATAATATAGGTGTAATAAATAAAGAAATAAAAAAAATAAGATTCAGTTAGTTATTCTTATACAAAAAAGTTTAAATTTTCCAGCCCTGGAAGCGTCTTTTTCAATTTGTCGATCTTTAGTTCCAATCTGCCTCCATATGAAATTGAAAAATATATATATTTAAAAAAGAAAAACACAATACCTTTAGTTTTGTTAATATAACAAAACAAAAACTTTCCATTTCCCAGTGCTGGAACTATATGCTTTTCAATTTGAATCTATTTAGCGCAAATTCTCCGCCATTAGCTGAAGACCGAAGTCTCTAGCTTTTCTGAGTAAGGAAAATCGATTAATATTTATTTAATAAAGAAAAAAACAATAGTTTTAGTTAGTCTAATATATGCAACAAAAGTTTTAAATTTCCAGCACTGGAACTAAGTGATTTTCAATTTCATTATATTTAAAGAAAATTCTGACACATCAGCTTAATACCGAAATCTCTAGCTTTTCTGGGCTAGGAAAATATATTTAACGTATAGACAGACTGACAGAAAAGGGCATCGTTTCTTCGAGTTGCCTATTCATAAGAACCGAGGATATACATATCGCTCATGTAGTCAAACAATGTCATAACTTAAAAAAAGACTAGTTGGCCAAAAAAAACGAGTTCAAAGTTTTCAATTTACACACAACTTAATGTAAAAAAAAAGATATTTATATGAAATTTTTACAAAATATAAAGAACGATATCAGGATTAATTCTGCATCATTAAATCAAAAATTCAATTTTTTGAGTTGTGTTGTTGTTTGAGTAAATGAGCATATATACACTATATGATTGCAATTGCACACGTCATATACAAACTCATGTACTTACTACTATTATTACTATTTTTGGTGAAGGGTGTGTATGTAGAAAAATACGATAGAATAATTTTCAGACATTTGTATGCTGTGCCAAATTCGGCTGGAATCAATGGAGGGGAGCATGCTGCCGCAGTGATTGGTAATGAATGATTGGTAATTTTTAATTTTCTTGTCAATCCGAAATCGGAAAAATTGCTCACAAAGCAGTTTTTTATCGTTTTATTTAAATTGCCCTCATTTTAGATTGTCGCATTAGGAATATTAGTATATACAAATATATCGCTCATTTACTTCAACAACGTCATAACGAAGAAAATTTTGTTTTACAAGAAATGAGTACAAAGTTTTTAATTTATATACAACTTAATAAAAAAATAAAATAATATTTTTCACTCATGAGCAGATTATGCCAGATATTTGTATTAATAAAGATATGATAATTAATTCCGTATTATTAACTTAAAAAAAAATAATTTTTTTGAGTTATGACGTTTGGGAAGCCAATCAGCAATTTATTTTAGAATTGTTATCCCGACTTTTTAAAATTAAATTTGTGATTTTAAAAATTTAGAAAAAATTGTAACTTAAAATAATTCTGCCAAAAAAAACCGACTTCAATGCAAAGAAGATCTAATGAAACATTTTCGTAAATAAAATTATGGAACCAAACTGGAAACAGGCTTTCAATAAAAAATTTTTTTTTTGAAAATCTGTTAGTCTAGAAGAAGTATGTGAAATATAAAATTTAATTTTAATGGGCGTGCCTCCGCCCATTTTTTTAAATGCGAGATGGTGTGTTTTTCAGAGCTCAGGGTGTGTGTTAAGTTTTGTGAAAATCGGTAACGTAGAACCACGTAAAATAAAATATTAAATTTTAATGGGCGTAGCCCCTCCCATTTTTTAAAGTTTAAAATTGTGTAATTACAAAAACCAAATACGTAGAATATCATAAAATCAAATAAAATAAATTTTGTGCGTCTCCCCGCCCACTTTCTTACAGTGGTATACCCTCTTACAGAAGCTATACCCTCTCAAACACACAAAAATTTACAATCGGTCTAAAATATCAAAAAAAAAAAAAATAAAGACGCATTGATAACCTCCTTCTTTTTTTAAGTTGTTTAAAGATTAATAATTTTAGCCCAAGATAAATTTCGCCAATGAAAAAAGTGATGAATCTATTTCTCCATAAAGTACATGATTTAATTTATCGTTGTTTATAAACAAAATTTGAACAAGTTGAAACAGAAACTCTTTATATCATATTTGAGTTTTTGTTTTATTTTTCTTATAACATTTCAACATGAAAACATTTTATTTTAATTAAATTTTGAATTTTTCATTTTGCATTTACAAACGAAATACGAGAGCATGTAATTATTAAAAATAAAAATGTGAATGAAAAAAAAAATTAAATGGGTTGGTTGGTTAAAAACGTAGAGATAAAAAAAAGCCTTTTTATTTTTTGTAATGGCAAAAGAAATATAAATAGAAATATGAAACAAAGGAGTGAATGTGAGTGATCTTTAAAAAAATTTAACTTGAAAGGGGAAAATATTTTGCTGGACTCAACAGCAAACAGCAGCAGCAACAACAACACAAGGCTGGGCCAAATTCTATGTACCTTCAAAGGAATTGTTTGCAAAAACGTAAGAGGAATTAAAAGTTACAGATGCATATATATTTTTTTTTTGGAGCAAGTGCACAAAAGATACTAATTAATATTATTTCTTTTTGTTAATACTTGCCCTGCTTTAAGCAGACAAATTAAAGTACGTTAATTGAAAAAAATTTTATAAGTATTTTTGCCAATTTGTTCAGAAATGGAAACCAGAACATTTGAATGCTTTTTGGACGATGCATTGAAAAATTACATAAATTATAAGCTTTAAGGAACAAATTGCACTAAAGACCATTTTTAAATTATTATGCCAAATACTGGCACAACGGAACAATATGATGTTTTATAGGAACGTCAACAGCTTCATCGTCAGTGTTCTTGAATTTGGTCTGTTGTGTGGTGTCAAAATGCGGAAACATAAACAAAAAAAAAATTTTAAAAGTTGGTTTGTTTTTGAATGTATATAAGTGTGCGACAAGTCGAAGGTTGTCGACATCATGGTACACGCTCTTCAGCTCTAAATACAAATGGAATATGGGAATTGCTTTGCTTCAACGTTCTCGGTTCTTTCAAGAATCTCCTTTAGTATTATTCATTTTTATAGCCATTAAAATGGTGAACATTTTAGGCGATTTTAGAACGCCTTCTTTTAAAATGTAAATGATTTATAGTAATTTTAGGTTATATTGAAAATGTAGTAGAAAAACAAAAAGATTTACAAATCAAGGCGTCACCCTTTTTACCTGCTTCTGTTTTCAGCCGAAATGAATGAGTTGTTAAAAATTTTATTTCAAATTTTTTTCAAAAAATTTTATTTCCTTCTACCATCATTTAGTATTTATAATTATTTTTAATGTATGGTTTCATTTTATTAAAATTATTTTGCGTTGATACTATTATATTTCTAATCATAATTACAGCTTTATTTTACTACATAAATAAATTTTAAATATTTTTGACTTTTCGCACTAAAGGTTTGAAAAAATAAAATGTTACCTTAATAAAAAGAAACCGAAGTAAATGAAACTAAAACAAAAGGCTTTTAAAAGGCTTTTTAAGTTAAGCTTCATACACACATACAATAAAGTTTTCATAAAAATTATGTGTATAATTTTTTATTTGATATTTGAAGGTCATTTTGCTTTAAATCGTATTTTTAGTTTTCAGGGAATGTACTTA
Organism: Nowickia ferox; assembly: GCA_936439885.1. Taxonomy (NCBI): domain Eukaryota; kingdom Metazoa; phylum Arthropoda; class Insecta; order Diptera; family Tachinidae; genus Nowickia; species Nowickia ferox. Next base: position 85,938,652 of record OW387027.1, read on the forward strand.
ACGAGTTCTGTGGAATTTTTTTTCGTTCATTATTTTATTATTTCATAATTTATTGTAGCTCTTTTTGAAGAAATTAATTTTATAACAATGATAAATGCTCTTGGTTTGTGAGATTTTCTTGATGGCTGTTAATAATACGATTTGTTATATTTATTAGAATTATGAATTATTTATAGCTTCTTAATAAAGCAAAGATTTTTTTTCTGTTTTAATAACTATTAATTTTAGGTTGGTTGATTTCTTGGCAGTTTTTTTTACAGTCCACATGACTGAACCAACTCTGCATACATTAAATTTATTTCTTTATTATTATAAAATAAAACTAAAACTTAAAACTCATTAGCGAAAATCGCTCTGGATTGCAAACTGCTTTTGCAAATATTGCAAATTTAGTATATATGCCACCATATTTTGCAATACCACAGTAACAAATCAGAAAAAATTTTCTAAACGATAATACTTTTCATTAGATCGGGGTTGCATTTTTACACAAACCAAATTTCCAAGTCGGCTGTTTCGCCGCCGATAGCGTGTCGTCATTGATGTAATGTTTTGTCATATGTATATCGGCTCAAAATTTTGAATAAGTGAATCGTATGGAAGTATATTTCGTTGACGTAATTTTTTAACGTTTTTGAAATATATTTTCTTAAATTTTTCTGTTATTTACATAGAATATTTTTAACTGCTAAATTTTTTCAAGTGCCGGCACGTCCCTGCCTACATGAAACCGCTTTGTCGCCGCTAGTTAATGAATAGCACAGACATTTTCATTGAAAAGCTGTTTTGTTTTCTGCTTGTATTACACATTTTATTTGAAGTGTGATGGTCTGAACACAATATGTGATTTTACGTTATATTTTTTGACAGTCGCAAGGAATGTAGATATTTGGATTTCTGTATCGTAAAATGTGATGAAAGTATTAATACTTGTATAATAGTCTGAACGGGGCTTAAACTGTCATGGGACATCGTCACATTTTGTATTATATTGGCAGCACTGTATTTCTTCATTATCGCTAAAACGCTAAAACAGCTGTGCTTTTTGTTTTAATTATAAAATCAAACAACAAGCAACCACCAGCTCTGGCAGGAAACGCTGCCACAATAACTGCCGGCAGACCCTAAAATTATGTCTGTACATCTGTGAGTGTTCGATAAAAATTGCTAAACTGTATAAAATTTTAAAATGTATAGAATGTTAAAATCTGTAACTATGGATGGTATAACTTTCAAGGAATCAAAAGCTGGTGATGTTCTTGGCATTAAAATTCAGTGCCATGTTTGCTGCACTGATCACATTTTTCAAATCGATTTTTTTTTTTTAATCTGTAAGAGATACTTCCGATGTATCAAAGTCTACTTTATGGCTGTTAGACTGCATGCAAGAGAGGGAATCGGTGAAAGTAAAAAAAAAAATTATTTTGATATTTGAATACGAAAATCATCGATTAATTAAAAAAAAAAAGAATTGTGTTTTTTATTAGAATTGTTACAATTTAAGTTTAAAATTTGTTATTATTTTTACTTTTTAAGTAAAAAATTTTTTTTATTAAAAATACATTGAAGTTGATTATTGAGGTGTTAAGCTGGATCCTATGCTCATTTCGCTGTTGCTAATTTGCAGATCTTAGAACAACTAGAGTTAATATGTTAAACTTTCATTTAAACAAATGAGAAGTTCAACAAATAACAAAGTTGAAATAAGAACTCCATAATCAACATGTTTTTTATTTTCTTACTTTAACAATTTTTTATTGTTGTTATTTTTCTAAAATTAAAATGTAAAATAACTTCAGCTATTTAAATTTGTACAGTAAGTGTTAAAAGTTGATACTAGCACATGCGCAAATATTCTAATATTTTATTGTCCAGACATAATACTTTTAGTAAATAATACAAGATACGAGTATATTAGATTTGTATTAGCGAAACGTATAGAAAGTCGCAGTTCTAATCAGTACTTGAGACTTCTTATTTCTTTTTGCCAATTAACCTGACTGGCTGACTTTTTTTCAGCTTAAAATTGTAGTTGTAAGAGTATGTAAAGGAAATAAATTTAAATGGCCTTTCACACACCAGACTAATTTTTATGCCGAACAATTTTTGTTATTTTTAGTACACACGAGAATAATTACTCTGGCACAAAAATGTATACGTGCACACAGCTTTGTGTGTATTAGTGTTTTTTGTATTTGTATTTTGCTGATGCGGGGTTGTAGCTGGTTGAAAAATTATGCCAAACACAAAACCACTCTATTTGCACCTCTCACCCACAAACTAGCATTTTATGCCAGCACAATTGTTCTCGTGTGTGACTGGCCAATAACAACAACAGCTATTCAGGAATAGAGTGTTGCCACACATGTATTTTTTTTACGGGGTGCAGTCAAGTTAACATATTAACTCTACTTGTTCTACGAAAGTTTTGGGTAAAGGTTCCCATGCGAATGAAATATCTTATATCTTGAAAGCTATATAACAAATGAGAACAATGTACGAAGTAACTCAAGATATTTGTAGAATACAACCGTGCAAAGGGTTGCCCCCCCCCCAAATAAAATAATTAATAATAAACTTATATCTGGAAAGTTATAATAGCAAGAGTCACGAAATTTGCTTTGGTCTCTTTAGAGAGCGCGCGGGAGGAGAGGCAACCCCCATATAAATTAATTATAAAAATCTTATATCTTGAAAGCTATAATAGCATTTCTTCAAATTTGGTATGAGTTCTATATTTACGATTTGATCAGGCTAAAGTTCGTATCGCTTTGTAGGCCAAATTACACGTGATAATTATTAATGAACAAATAAAACCAAAGTTAGTTGTAAATATTCTGACAAACACGTAGTAGAACGGAACAACCGGCTGTTTTCAAAGGCCACTACACCTTCCTCATCAGCGTTCTTTGTGTTTGTGTTTGATATAGATAAGCAACTTCATTTGAAAACAATTAATATAATTGTAAATTATAATAAATTTAAAACAATAAATGTTTGGTACTTAATTATTTTTATATTCCGTCATCGTTCATAGCACTCCCTGCCTCTATCACTCGTTTACCACATCCTCACACACTTAAAATGTTAGTTAGTTATTATTTTCTATCCTAGAACGCACTGTCCAACAAAATGGTACGTAGAGAAAAAAATACAATCCTGAACTTATGATGTTTGATCTTTTTAAAATGTTCATAAACTCTATTTTACCAGCAGTAACGTTTGTGGTAAAGATAGTGCGATTCTGTAATTTATTTTTTTACGATAGTGTGCATTTGTGTTTTACTCACTATTTAATTGTGACATCAAAATGTCAAAATAAGCGAAAATCACAAAAAAGAATCCAAGAAAAACTAAATGAACAATAGTTTGTGATCTGAATTTTATTACTTCAGCTGACAGCGTATATAATCAGAATATATTAGTACACAGCAAAGTCGATATATTTACTATAGCGATACGATTATTGTAATAAAAGTAACTGTATGCAGGTACAGGGTTGTATTTTCTCAAAAGTCGTACAATTGTGTTGGAAAGTTAATACTAGTTTTAGACCCCTTTTTCCACACGCAAGGTTTACTTTACTTTGCAAAGTGTCTTAAGGCTCAGTTAGCCGGCTGTAATGCAATGTAACTGTAATGTGGGAAACAGCTGATCGATATTTTTATATGAAAAGTAGGTCACAGGTTACATTACATCTCTGTAACCATTTTCATTACTTTTCACATAACAATATCGATCAGCTGTTTCCTACTGTTACAGCTACATTACATTACAGTCGGCTAACTGAGCCTTTAATTTAGCTGGGTGAAAGACAGAGATAGTAGTACAATCTTTTTCTGTCTTTCTCCCAGCAGAATTTAGAATTTGCAAGGTAAATTTTGTGTGTGAAAAAGGGGTGTTAAAAAGCATGTGTCAATAAGCTATTGTGAAAAGTATATAATGTAAAATATTCTATAGTATTCCAGCAATTAATTCACATAACCTTGTTTCACTGCACTAAATGAGTTGTTGTTAAATATAAATAATAAAGCCTGGCTGGTAAACGGACAGAGGCTTTTATTAAATAATTGGCCAGCATTGTAATTAAATTTCTTTTATAAAAGTGTAATATCGCAAAAGAGAACAACAACAACAACAACATCAACCAACATTCACAGTGAAGAATACACAAATTTTATCGATACAAATTAAAAAAGCCAGAATGTGTATAATTAAATTTTTTACCGTTGAAAATTGTTATAAATTTCATTTAAAATAATTGTAGACAGTGTGAAAAAAAAGCTCCAACATATTGATTAATTTTACTCTGCTTTTATAACCCAACAATTTATTTTGAATTTAATATTGTGAGAAATTGAAATGAAATATTACGAGTTCACAAAATATGTTGCCAAGCAAACAGTTAAATTATTTAATTAATATATCGCTGTGTTATTTATGTATTTCAGACTATCAGTTTAATTACAAAAGATTTTTATGTTAAGGAAAATTCAAAACACACACACATACGTACATAAATATATACACACACATTCAACATGAAACTTGGAAAATTATTGGAAACTTGTCTCAATAATAGTTGGTTGGATTAATTTATGAGATGTTACGGCTATCAACCGGCATACAGGAGTATTTTTTTTTTTAACAAAGTCATGATTCTACATACAAAATATTAATATTCTGTGTTTATCTTTGCCTGGTTATACTCCAGAAAGGAGTTAAACAACATTACACTAAGTGCGTGTGCGTGTGCTTGCCTGTGCTTGCGTATGGCTGTGCGTTTGTTTAAAAATTTCAGAATCATCATCATTATCACCATCTTTGCCAGTTGTGTTTAATTCCCAGCAAACACCCAGGCTTGATGCCAAATTTAAAATGATTTGAAGTTTTAAAAGTTTGAAAATTTTCTCAAAATAAAGGGGAAGTTATTCCCATATTCTCAATTTACTTCCAAACGTGATTTATTTGATTTTTGCATTTCTGCATTAGTTCCCTTCAATATGTTTGGGGAGAAAACTCTCAAAAAATCTCCCTCTCCCTTATATTTACAATACCTATTTTTTCCCCGGCGAAATTTTAATTCATAATAGGAGGAATGCAAAAAGGGGAAAAACTTTTAGGGAATTGTTATTCATAATTGGGCTGATTATCTCTTTAATTTTTACTCACAATTCATATCGCTCCTTTATTGAAACGCAGGCATAATTCAAAAAATCAAAAAATTGAACTCATTATTAACTCGAATTTAAGTGTTAAACTCAAATCTCTACTTTACTTTAAATTTTTTTTTGATAAATGTGCTTAATATCCAATGATAAAAAATTCATCCTATTGCGTTTGCTGGGTTGCGTAGCTGCGTATAAGCGAAGTTGCTTGAATTAACGAACGGATGAATGTATGAACGATATTGCAGCTGTTTCGCATTTCCGTTAAATCTATCAGTGAACAAATTGTAACCAGAGCAACATCAACATGAATTTATTACTTCCTTTATGCTGCAAAATTTGCTAAAAAAAAACTTGAAGTCGTGTAAATGTGTGTACATATGTATATGTATGTATTTTTATAAGGCTGAGTGTATTTTATATCCATGATATTGGCTGTAGTGATAATGATAATCTTTATTTTCGCATTTTTATATCAAAAGTGTGTCCAGTTCAAGTGCTTATAAGTATACTGCACAATTCAGCTTTCAGCAAATTGTATTTTAATGTTTCAAATTTACATATACAGAATCTATTTGTGTGAGTAACTGTTCGTCATAGATATTTTTATGATTCAATAGAGATGTATTATGCTAATGAACAGATACCGTACTGCACTTTATGTTGTTATAATACCTGATTTATACATACACACACACACACACACACACACATACACACACACACGCAGAGAGTTTTATTTAACCCATATATGACAAGAATACTCAATAAAAATGTTTATAAATTTTTTATATACATGCAAAGATTTGAACAAAGATCACAATAAACATCATAAACAAAATATCTGTGATCACAAGCGATAACAGCTGAAGTCGCAAAAAAATGGTTTCGAGAAAAACCACTTTTAACGTATGAACGTTTTTTTTCTGAAAAAAAAACATCAAAGTGGACAAAGTTAAGATTACTGTATTGACGAATGCACCCAAGTTTTAATGAAAATGTACTTTTTTGTAGCACTTGGCGCTTGCTACAAATTTTATAAGACTTTTTTTCATAAAAATGTAGTTTTTAGTATAATTTGAGGCTTATTACACATTAAATTTAACTTGTTTTTAAGACTTAGATCATTCTTGTTTCTTTTTATATCTTCATTATCTGCATTAGAGACATGGGGATTTTTCCGTAAATATAAAGCTTCGTTTGTAGAATTTTTTTTTAGCAGATATGTATGTATAACTAGATTTTGTGTTAAGGTGACTTATGCTGTTATCGCTTTTGAGCACGGATATATTTTCTCTCTTTGACTGCATGATCACCGAGCAGTTATGCACTCACCTAAATATAAACAAAAACGCTGTTAAGTAACAAGAAAAGTAGCCTCAATGCCCGTTTAGATTTAAGGTGACGTAGCTGCGACAACGCTTGCGTTCTCTTTTGCAGTCCCTTCTTAAATCCATGCGCATTTATATTAATACTTTTTTGTCGCAACAATCAACTCGATTTTTTTTTTATTATTTATTTGATCATTACTTTTTAGGCTTAAATTCACAGTCATTAGTTAACTATTTAATAGCAATAGTTTCATCAATAATATTTCATTCACAGCTCTTTGTTTACCATTAGTAAAACCGCCAAATGTCATTGGCCAGTCACACACAAGAACAATTGTGCTGGCACAAAATGCTGGTTTTTGGGTGAGAGGGGCAAAGAGAGTGGTTTTGTGTTTGGCACAAAACCAATACACACACAACTTAAAAAACAGCAAATCCCAGCGGTAAAACTCAGAAGACCTTCTTACTTCAGGCCTTATTAAAGGCCTGCTCAGGAATTTTTTCGATTTAATTACTATTCTTATCAAACTTCCAAAGAAGGCCTTATAGAAGGCCTCGGCTTTTCCGCTTAAAAAATAAGATACACATTCCACATTCCCTTCTATGAGAAGGGAGAACAGAAGGAGTAAAGTATTTTGTTTTGTTATTTTACCAAACAAAAGCAAACGAATTCATGTTTTGACTCAGTTACCATTCTTATGTAACTTCTGAAGAAGGTCTAATAGAAGACTTCGGCTCTTTAGTAAAAAAAGATGGGATACCCATTCCACATTCCTTTCTATAAGAAGACAGAACAGAAGGTGTAAAGTATTTTGTTTTGCTTTTTTTTGGCAAAGCAAAAGCAAAAGAATTCAGATGCCGTTATAAAAAACAAAATTTCATATAAAAATACCAAATACAGAACGATAAAAGAAAACGTAAATCATTTTAGTTGAGTTTTGTACGTTTAAAAAGACAGTTGTGTTGTTCGATCATTAGTACGTATATAAATACTATGTGGGTTCTTGTTATTTCAGAATTTTCCTTTCAATATGTTCGACACCTCGGGCCTGTTTCTCAAAACTTACAACTGCTATAATACAAGTAAAACAGTTGGGAAAATATTTTATATTTATATAAAAAATATATTTTCACAACTATTTTACTTGTATTTCAATACTTGTAAGTTTTGAGATACAGGCCCCAGCAGTTGAAAACCTTTATTAAACCCCTTTCAATATGACCTTTATTTGAAGGCCTTTTAACGGCCATTCTCTAGAAGGCCTTTTAACAGCCATTCTCTGGAAGGCCTTTAAGAGCCATTAATTTGAAGGCCTTTTAGAATATCTGCAAAAGAAGCGAGAACGGAAGGCCTACCTCGCAATGACAACGTGTGTAAAAAAGATATGAAGATGGGATGGAGCGAGCAGGCCTTGTACATCCATAAGAAGGAGTACAGAGGCCTTTTAGAAGGCATCCTTACTCCTTCTTTTTCCCGCTGGGATGTTAAATGAATACAATACACACAAAGCTGTGTGCACGTATACATTTTTGTGCCAGAGCAATTATTCTCGTGTGTTCTAAGAACAAAAATTGGGCAGCATAAAAATTAGTCTCGTGTGTCAAAGGCCATTGGTTAACAAATATATAGTTAGACCACAGCTGATTGGTTGTAAAGTTTATTAGTATGGTTTTATTTTCTGAAAAATTTTAGACACACTTCACACATACTTTGTCAAGCATCTTCTTTATATTTAGCTGTACCACACTTTTTTTCCCCCCCAATACCATAAAAATAGGTCTAACTGGCAACACTGCTGGTACATAGCATAACCAAAATACGGGAGGCCTGTTTGGGCTCTTATGTATTTTGTATGAAAATTATAATATGCATTTGAAAAATGTTTCAAAAAAATAAAAAAATCCCATTCATTCAATTTAGTTTAGCAAATAAAAATACAATTTTTTAAATTATCATAACTAGAACCGTTTTTCAAATTAGTGATTGTTATTAACTGGATAACTAAGGCAAACGTATTTGCACTTTGAATGCTGAAGATAAACCAGATTTTTGCAGTTTATACAAAAGTATGGGCCTGTTCGGAAATGCATAACTACGATGCAACTAGAAATTTAAATGTCCTCCTACATTGATACTTTCTGCTTTTCCAATTCATTGACACTGCTGTTTCAATATAAGTTTGCATCTCTTCTTCAAAGTCAGAGGCTTCTTCATCCACATTGCCACCTTCTTCTTGAATGTAGCATTCACTGCCCATATGATTGGAGTTTGCCTCTGCCATTGTTATTTTTCTTTTTCAAAACAAGTTGTATCAGATTTTGAAACTATCTCCAAGGCTTTTTCAACTTCACAACTCATTGTAATACACGGACTTCCATAACAAAAGCTAAGGAGCTATTTGATTAAATATTGAAAAATCATTGATTTTATGGAACAAAAAATTAATTGTTTATCTTTTCTATATGCATAACGCATTGTAATACATTAATTTGTAACTCTTTTATCTCAGAAGCTTAAAAAATTATAACAAAAATTTGTTCTCTCTGTATACCCGAAACAAAATTATTCCATCAAAGAGATTGACGTTTTTCCATGTAAAGACACAATGTTGTACTTTTGTTTGCGTCCTGACTTTGATTTGGTTTTATTTCCTACGATCATTGCTGCTGTACTTGCATTTATTATAAGAAAGAACTTAACTGTGCCTGGCCAGCTCGAGGTGGTACTGACATGAACATAATTTTATTTTGGCTAATTGACAATTCCACAATGTTGAAATTTGCACTTACATATGATTTTTGTGGAAAAAACACTTTAGCTGAGGAATACATAGAATTTCATTGTATGTAATATCTTCAACATTTACATATGTATATAAAAAAAATTAAACAAAAAGTCAACCGACTTGTCGCAGCTTTGTCACCCTTCATCAAAACAGGCTCTTTCTTGCCCTTTGCCTATGGGTACGTATGAGTAATATTGATGAAGCATTATTACTGTATTACTCATACGTACTCGTATGCAAAAGGGTGAAGCGTGAACAAAATTGACAATACGAATATACTTCAGGCTTTTTTCTTATACTGTTTTCTTACCTAAAGTTAAAATCTGGTTTTAACGTTAAAACCACAAACAGCTGATCTTGCGTTCTCAAAAAAATCTACTGTAGAAATACGTGTGTTTGTTGGTGTATTTTTTTCCTGCTTTTTATAACACTTTTTTGACACACTGTACAAGGGTTGTTATTGTTTGTATGAAAAATTCAGAAATTTTGCTAGTAAAACCCTGTACCCAGTTTGGAGATTTTGGTGACCAATTTTTTTATGGGCCTCCAAAGATTCGGAAAATCACTGCACCCCCAAAAAATTGTGGGTTTCATCAGTTTTTGGCCAACAGCTAATTCAGACTTAGTGAAAGTGCTTAGCTATTTATAGCAATAATGTAGCTAAGAGTCTAGCCAACAAGTTTTGTTAACATCTTATGCAAAAAAAATGATTTCTTTGCGCACTGTTCTTGTGCAAAAATTAAGGAAAACAATTTTTTTTAACTTTTTTCAGAATAACTTAAAGGGACTCCTAGATTTTTGCTAACAATATTTGTTAGAGTTGTAGCTACGGTAAAACTTAACAACTTTTGTCAGCATATCAATATAATCTAGGCACCCTAAAAGGTCATAAAGGCCAGTTTTTACCCCAAAAAATTCTCGTTTTTCACAATTTTTCGACGCTAAAAATTTTTTTCTTTTGAAAATCATATAATCAAACGCATACGTCTCTGTTGAGCTACAGTAGCACGTTGTGCAAAAAAATTAATTTTTGCAGCAATTTTGTTTGCAAAAAATTGACGAAAGAATATTTTTTTTTTATATTTTTCAGCATAACTTACAAGGACTAATAATTTTGCACTAAAAATAGTTGGCAAAGCATCAAACAAACTTTTAAAAGAGTAAATATTAAAATTTGCAACACAAGAAATGTAATAATAAAAATGAAAGCAAAAGAAAAAATATAGTCTAACTAGTAAAACATGAAAAATGAATAGTGATACTTACAAATGTATTTACCAAAGGTAAATCAATAATTGTATACACAATATAATCATTTCTCATATTCCATTTCATTAAAAATTTGCGTTAAATAGCTTGGGTGCTGATGAAGTGCGTGGCTGCACAGAAAAATATCGGTATTTCCCCCAGCTAATAAAAAGTCTAATTTAATTTTTCTTCTCTTCTTTAGAAACTCACATTAATTAATAAAAATATTTCATTCAACAAGAATTGAAATTACTGAACTTAAGCCCGACTAAGAAATTATTTCTGATTAAAATTCACTATAGTTGAACTAAGAATTTAAAAAATTGTCGCATTTTTATAAAATGAGAACGATAGATTCGATTGAATATTTATATTCGAAAACCGAAATTTGTTTTGGTTTCCAGTATAAATATTCGATCGAATCTATCCTTCGCATTTAGATGAACAGGCCCTAATTTTGCTACTAAAAATATTAAAACTGTGTAAGTGAAATTTATTTGCTGGTGGTTAAGCGATGTCTATATGCATTTCATTGTTGCTTTAACAAATCGTCAGTAGACTTCAACCACACATTTTGAACAGTCACAAACCTCTTATCTTATGCACAAACTTCCAAAAACTATTTGAGAATTCACAAATAATAATATTTTTGAAAATCGTAGTAGGCTTAGAAACTCATACAAAAGCAACAATGAAATGCATATAGACATCGCTTAACCACCACTAAATAAATTTCACTTACAATATAATTATGACAATATGTTATACTTGTCATTTCCATTTTTATTATAATTTTTCAAAATTATTGATGCTTTTTTAAGTTGTTTTCGAGGTTGACAGCCAATTTCACCAATTTTATTTAGATATCAATTCATATTTAAAAGTCGTTACACAATATGTTAATATTTTTGTGTCTACAAAAAAAAAAAAAATAAACACAATTTCTTTAAATAGCAAAACTTTAGCAAGACAACAGAATAATATGAATAAATTTTATGCTTAATTTATGGCAAATTTTTTTTAATTATATATCTATTAATATTTGATTAGTAAATAGAAAGTTGGCTGTTGGAATAGAATAGTGCAAGCGATTTGGTTGAAACATAATAAATAATACAGCATTACATGCGATGTAGTATGTATTTTGAATAATTTTATTATTTTTACCATATGATTCACCACATAAACTTAAATATATTTTTTTCTGTCTACATAAATATGTTTGGTATAAAAAATGTTTACAGTTAACCTGAACTTTCGTTTTTATTTTCCGCCAGAGCGTAAAAAATTGTTCTAATTATGGCCATCAAAATTATTACATTAAAACATCATCTGACTGAATAAATTACTCTTGTACCAACTGACTGACTGGCATAGATAATTTTGAGGCATTAAATTATTTTGTAGAGAGAAATAAGTATAATTAATAAATTATTTGCACAAATTACCATTCATTACAGTAAAATGCTCAAAGAACTAGATGAAAATTTCAAGGGAAATTAGAAAAAAAAAGAAGAAAAGAAAATTGTAAATAATAATGAAATTATGTTTCACACACTGATACGCAATTGAGTTACCGAAAGATGAAAAGGTGTTGCAAACATGTTAAGAGATTTCTATTTTAAAAAAAATATGTATGTATACCATACATATGTGATTTATTTTAATTAAATAGTTAAAAAGCGTAAAAGTAAAAAGTCATTACCGCAGCAAGTGCAAGTGAAAATTCTCATTAATAATGCTGCGAGTAAAAAAAAAAACTCTTCAAGCAGCAACAATAACTTGTAACAAACAATTTTCTATTTTACTTTATTCATATTTTTCTTTTTTCTTTTTGCTTTAAAATAAAAAAATAGCTGAAAGAAGGTAAAAGTTGTTGTCGTATGTTCATGCATGTTTGTCATTTTCTGTCAGTATCAGGTTTACTCATTTATTTTGCAACCTTAGAGACGTATATAAAGTCTCTGGCATTTTATTTTGACGAGTATGACTGTTTAATGTTGTTTTTTTTTTCCTAAAACAAAAGCTGATATAATTGCTTCTGCTAAGCACATTTTCCATTTAAAAGCTCTGCCTTGCACTCTGGGACATTTGCTTGAATATCACAGTACATAGAAATTAGTGTTGAGCGAAACTGTGATTTTATAATAATGTTGCTCCTTGTGAACGTGATTTCTAAATCGCTGTTCGTTTAAACTGTGATTGTGATCACAGTTTAGCAGTATTTTGTTTGTAGCAGTTCTGTTATTTTGATAAAATCTAATAAGAAGAGCAGTTGTGAAATTAAACAGTGACCGTGATCATGGTTTAACACATTTCAGCTCTTCTGCTTTAAAATTATGTATTAGTATTGGTATTTTGATAACTGCTAATTAAAAGAGCGACAAGAACAAACAATTAGCATCAACCCCAACCAAATATTGGTAATTGTCGTATGAGAGTCAGAGAGGCAGTAAAATTGTAAATACCAAAATGTGAGAGCTATACATAGTTGCCAGAAAAGACGATTTGACACGATTAGACGATGTTTTCTCGACAAACGGTGAACGTATACAAATAAATTCATGTGGTAGCTTTATTTACTGTAAAGTAAGCATGCAAGAACATTCATAGTTTGTATGAAAGAACTACATTTGCAAAACCTGTTACTTGATAAATTCAGTCACAGTTGTGATTTTTGCAATTGCTGCGAAAAAGTAACAGGTTTTTTTTTTTTTTGATAACAGTTTGATAATATGAGATGTGCACTTACACCCTCTGGCATTTAAATATCAAAGTAATTAAATTTAGAAAATTAAGCTGAAAAAATTAATAAAAATGGCATCAGATTGAGAAACTTGGCGCTTTCGTCTTCATATTTTATTTCCCTAAAACCTTTAAAACAAATATTGTGTACAACCTTGAACTGATGAAGCTTATGCGAATTTTCTAAAGAAAATAATAAATCAGTACATCGACTTTGCATGTTCTCAAAAGTAGAAAACCTAGATAGTTGCAAGACAGCACAGTGTTCTTATAGAAAAGATGGCTGAAGCTTAACATATCAAATCTAAAGGGTATTCTATCAGTTAATGTAATTTTGACAACTTGCTGTATCTTGGCAATAGGAAGAAGCAAACTCTTAAAATTTTCAAAAACCTTAAAACTAAAAAGTCTCACAATTCAAAAAGTGCCGAAGCGAAAAACCGCCAAAAATGAAAAAAAAACGCTTAAATAAAAAATATCACCAAAAAAATGTCGCTAAAATCAAGAAAATCTTTTTAAGCCAAAACATCGCCGAAAAACTAAAAAATCGCCAGAAACTGAAAAAAATAGCCAAACGAAAAAAAATATCCAAAAACTAAGAAAACGCTTAATTTAAAAAAATATGTTTTGTAAAAAAACTAAAAAAAATCACCAAAAACTGGAAGAAATCGCCAAAACGAAAAAAACTCCAAAACTAAAAAATCGCTAAAACTAAAAATATGTGTTGCAAAAAACTAAAAAAAAAATCGCCAAAAACTGAAAAAAAACGCAAAAACTATAAAAACCGTCAAGACTAAAAAACCATCAAAAACCAAAAAAATCGCCAAAAGCCGAAAAAACGCCAAAAATAAAAAAGCGCCAAAACTAAAAATTTCGCATAATACTATATACATAAGCACTGAAAGTGCGGAGCCCTTCGTGTGCGAGTCAAAGTTGCACTTTACAGAATTTATTTTTACACTTTTCATACAGTTACTATTGTAGGCTCTGCCAATTCTCATTGCGTTGAAGATATGCTTTTAAAATAAATTAAAAATAAAATGTTCTTTAAACAAAGTGTTGCCAAAAATGCTGCGAAATGCATGAAACTGAAAACTAATTTGTTTTCAATTTACCTTCATATATACAATAAGAAAAAATATTTGAACAGAGCTAACGTAAATGTTTTTATGAAGAAAAAATTTCGTAAACAAAAAGAATTATACAGTATTGTTTAGCTAAAGAACTAAATACACATACACATAAACATAAAAACCGTAATGAAATAGCTTCTGCTTGTCAAGAAGATACACATACAAGCACACATACATACATGTTAATACATGAACTATTGACGCAATCGGAAGCAAGCATTGGAGATGCTGCTGGTATTGCCTAAACGTTGCTGTCACATTCTGGAAGCCTTGTGTGAAGTATAAAAAGGGCAACGTATCTGCTGGCAGTACAGTCTATCATAAAGTCAGTCTGAAGTTCAGTTGTTTATTGCAAAGTGTTGTATACTAAGCGTTCAGTTCATTGTTGTGAAGATATAGTAAATCTCAGTTGCAAGCAGTTGACAGTCGTACATAAGTGTGTAAAAGTAAAGTCAGCGAGTCATTGTTGTTGTACAAACAGTGAACATCGGCAGAGTGAGTCATTTGTGTGAAGAACAGTAGAGAGGGGGTATTGCTTCAATACCAGCGCAGCCAGTTTCAAGAGACGTGTATATACAACAGCGGAGTAGACGTCGTGGCAACCAGTTGGAAATTATTTAAGTAATTTAAGTTGTATGTGTCCTTAACTTCTTGATGAGTATAAATTTATTTAGAGAATAAAGTACCATTCTCAACCCTAATTAGCACACTGGGGTCTTTTATTAATTTGCAAATATAAGAGTTCACAGAAAAGCGTTATTAAAGGGTAAAAACGTAACAGTATATATTTTCCGAACGGTTTGATGACTCCAATATTTTAAATAAATTTAAGCGACCTAACTTCTCTTCAATTAAACACCATTTAATCCAATCAATGCTAAAACGCTTAATTACAATAGTTTCATACCAAAAAGCATCAATCCCTATAAATTGCGATTTAAAGAGTGTGATCAAATTTCTAAGAGGAACAAAATGATTTATTGAAATGCATTTTGAATACTTTAAGAAGTTTAGCAGAAGGAAATTTGAGCGGCAAATGTTTGCAATATCAAATTGCAATATTCTCAAAAACCCAACAGGTATTTTAAAATATAATTGTATATAGACTTTTTCCTTCAATATTTATTTGTGTTTGTATATGTTTTTGATATCTAGTTCATAATGAAATCATCGGCCAGTGTAGTTAAGAACATAAATACTTAATCTTTTTATTTTTTTTATTTTTGGTGTATTCTGGTGTTAATGTAAACGAAATTATGTAAATTTTATTATCTAGTTATAAATCTTTGTTGGCCGCTTTTAACATGTGAATGGCGTACGCTTGTATCTTTTATGAAATTTAAATAAAAAATAAAAAAAAACAAATTGTTCAAAATACTAGCATTAGAAGTCATGCATTGAACTGACTTTTTTTACAAAAATAATATCCTTATTTTTTTACTTATTACAACCTTTATTCTAGGGATATGAATCTTGGCTCTAATTCAATATTTCCGTAAATTATTTTTTTACATATTTTTATCACATCACTAAAGGCTGTTATTAAAATAAGTAACACAATTTTCGAAAATTGAGCTTTCAGTAAATTTTTAAGTTTTTGGGGGGGTTATTATGTAATTCGATTCGAAAAGAAAACTGTTCGAATTTGTGTGTTATTAACATTACAATTCGAACACATTTCCGTTCGATTCGGATTAACCCCCTTGAGGTGCTGGAAGTTGATTCTGATTATTTTCGCTGTGATGTCAGTATGGCTTCATTTATTTATATATGTTTGTGTGTATGTGTATAAATATGTCATAACTTAAAGTATCCATAAACTATGCGATATTATTGAGTACTTTATTTCTATTATAATTGCGGTTCTGCTCCACACTATTCAATAAATTCCACAAAAAAGCTCAAGCGACATAATTTTCGAACTTAATTTTTTAACCAAAATCTATTAGTTACAGTCGTAAATAATACATGCAAAATCTTAAACAAATTAAATAATTTTTATTTAAGTAACTTAAAAAAGTAGAAAAATAATTTTTAGTGATTTACTTGGAAATCATTATTGTACAATATTGATAAAATATTTCTTATTGCTCAATATAATTCAAAAGGCTTTTGATTTTTTACAATATATAGCGCTATATACTAATAAAATATTGTATAGGCAATTTTAAAGTACAATTATTGCGCAATAATATTGGACAATTATATTGCTCAATGATATTGCACAATAATATTGCTTAATAATATTAAACGGCTTAACGGTCGAAAGCAAATTTGTGGCATTAAAAAGATATTGATTACACTAATCTTTTCGTTTCGGTACATTTCGAAAATAATCGAAAATAAAATTTTCACAAAACTGTTTTATTTTTTCAAAAACATTTTTAACTACTAAGCCGATAGAGATCAAAACATAACCAGCTCTTAACCTCAAAAGGCCACGTCGATTGCTGGCAATTTAAAATCTGGTGACTCGTTCACGGCATATCGTTGACGAAAAAGTTCGAAAAAATTAATTTTTTTTCTTAAAACTTTCAAGTTTGCTTTTAGATATTCATTGATTTTTATAAAACTTAAAAGATGCTGCAAAATTAACTGATATCTGTTAAATTGTTGTACACCCAGAGAGAAATCAATAAAAACTATATCGAATTAATAAGAAACATTAACGATAGTCTATTCATGTTGAATTTTCTTATTTCAATATAGAAAAATATTAATTTACCTTAATATAAATTTTCTATTATGTTGAAAATTATTGAATTTTATTGAATTGACGCGTTCTTATCTTTAAGTTGCAGCTTTTTCCTGAGTGTAGAGATATTATTGTCGAAAATTTGGCAAATTTTTTTTTGTATTTTTTACTCCGTAATTTCTTCTCAAATTAGTTTTTTTTAGATGAATTATTTTATGCGTACTTATGTACGTTTACTTGCGGCGTTTGTCTTAATAGGCAATCGGTCCTGTCTGACACCTACGACATGTTGGTCAAATCATGATGATTTAAAAAAATGAATAAAAGCTAAATTAATGTTTTTTTTTTTTTTTGAAGTTGAAATTAAATATCCTATTTTAAATGACACAAACTTAAGATTCAATAACAAGTCAGCTTTCAATAATTTTAAATCACCCTGCTTGTCAGAACAGGTCCAAATTTTCTAGTTCAAGAATAGATCACAAAAACAAAAGAAAAATATGTGGGAAAGAAAAACGCATTAAGAAATCAATTTTTATTTTTCATACAAATTGCTTAATTAAGAACTGCAGAAAATTTTCAGGAAGCAGTTGCCTTAAGTTTCATTTGTAGTACAAATATGAGCAAATATTTTGTTGAGGAGTTGTAAATGCTTTAGGACTTCTTTTTTCTAATTGATACATAATAGCATATTTGTTTGATTAAATTTGTTTTATGTTGTTTGCTGTTTTTCATGGTATTTTGCATTTGTGTTTTTATCAAAATAGGCAACATATTTTCTTAATTTCATTTAATTATTAAAATAAAAATTTTGTTGCTATTATTATGCCCCGTGTTGTTCATTTCCTTAAATATTTGTTTTACATACTGTAACAAACCATGCATGTAAATTCAACAAAAACTCTTTCATAAATTAATAATAAATAAGTTCATATTTAATAGATTATTTTTTTTTGCTGTGTATAAATGCATAAATTGCATAAAAAAGATATTCCTGATAAATTTTTAAAGTTTTAAGTAAAATTAAGATGACTGTTAGCATTGAATCGTTTAACCGGTCAACTGACATTTAAACCAAAAGCCCACTTGACGGGTATGTGAAATAAACTATTCAATTCAATATCGCTCATATAAGACTCATTGACTGTTCTTTGCGTAATTATTTCTACGCTTAAATCACAACTTTAAGAATAGCTAATATACTTAAAAAAAATATTTACATACTGGTACCTGGTGACGCCTAGAATTTTGCTTGCCTCTGCAAATCGTTTACTTTTAGTTTAACAACATTCTATGCTTTATATTAATATTGCATTAATTTTTTTCTTATTGCAACAATTTCAAATTTCATTGAAATTAAGATTTGTAAAGCACAAGTTCTATAGCATTTTTAACGCGAAACATACCAAAAGAGAAATGAAATGCAAAAAAATGAGGTTTTGGCTAACAAGGCCACATTTGGAGGAAAAACTAAATTTACAATAATAATAATAAGAAATACATATGTACATATGTTTTATGTTAAGTAGTTTAAATGGAAAGAAAACTATAAATAATAGAAACATAATAAAACATAATAAACCGAAAACAGATTTGAATATAATGAATTTACATGGTTCGGAAAATTTTTTTGCTGCTGATTGAAAAAAAATTTTGTTTAACATATTTGTATGGGAATTAATTTATTTTAAAGTAATTTTTTCTGTGAAGAATGCAATGATTGTTTATAAATGTTATATGAAATCGTTTGCTATTAAAGAAATGCCTTAGCTAACAGTGCTTGACAAGAAACTTTAAAAAAAAAGAATTTTGTTCGGAAACATTAAATACGAATTTGAGATGTCGGCCAAATCTATAAGACAAATATTTAAGAAAACTAATTTTCAAGGCTTTTGAAAAGAAATGGAAACGTTATGTTAGGTTAAAAAATAGAGGCAAGCAATATTGTTTCAATTCCATTACGCCATTACATTTAAAGCCTGGTACTCTGTTCAAAATTTCGTACGAAATGCTGCTGTCAAACTACATGTAAAAGAATTTGGTATGAAATATTTGCGAAATAAATTTGCAAAAGTAGTACTCTGTTCTTATTGCGAAAAATACGTAAAATCTATCGGGCAGCATGTTTTTCCATGCAAAATGACTCTGGCATCATTTTAGTTTCGCTGCGAAACAACATGAGCAGTACTTTTTTGGCACGGAATTTGGACAATGTTGCATACTTTCGAGCAACAAAAGCGAGAAATTTATAAAAAAAAAACCGCCAGTAGGGCTACATTTACATGTAAAATTTTCCACGCGAAATAATCAATGTTACTGAAAATTTTTCACAACTTCGAACAGAGTACCAGCCTTAAGATTCAATCAGATGTGCCGTAACCATAACCATAGAAAACAGCTGTTCG
The DNA here is from genome assembly GCA_936439885.1 of Nowickia ferox. Taxonomy (NCBI): domain Eukaryota; kingdom Metazoa; phylum Arthropoda; class Insecta; order Diptera; family Tachinidae; genus Nowickia; species Nowickia ferox. Next base: position 85,958,163 of record OW387027.1, read on the forward strand.
AACCAAACTTATGGGCGACACTGTATTTAATTATACATGACTTGTCATATCGCCATAGCCATAATCATATGAAACAATTGAATTTTGGTTTGGTTATGGCCACGGCATTATGGCTATGGCACATCTAATTTAAGCTTTATGCTCTTAAAGCATATGGTGCGCTCTTCTCTCAAACATATTGACGGTGTTGCCAATATAAAAAATGACTACTTTTATAACCTAGACACAAACCATTATGCTTAACAGAGCTCTGTTAACAGTGAAACATCCATGTGTTTAATATTAAAAGCTTATTTTTTCTCTCAAAATGGACTCGCTATCCGATTTTTTTGAGCAAAATGGACCAGAAAATTGCGGCTGAGTTCATTTTCTATGACTTCTTTATTTAGATATAATATGTAATACTTCGAGAGACACGGAAATTCCATATATTATCCACAGTTATAATACAGATTTTGTATATATAATTTTTTTTTTTCAATCAGCAAATGTAACAATGATGAAGTAAGAAATTGCAAAAAGGCAAAAAAAATCCCAAAAGTAATAAGGTCGTCAAAAAACCAAAAATAAAATATATAATAGCCAAAACCGAAAAAATCGCCAAAATGTTCTTTTTTAAATATCCACACCCTGCACAAGCCCAGCCTGTTAATGTTTACAATGCATATAGTTGTCAAACTTTGTTTACAAGCTGCAAAAATGTTAGTGTATGTGTGTGAATAAAATGATAACAGTGTTGCCAATGAATTTGCTCATAGCTATGTCTCCAATTATACATTGAAGAAAATTACACTACACATCTTTTAAAATTAAAATTAAAATTAAAACCATAATAAATAAAAATAGAATCCAAAGTATAATTACACACAGATTATACATGAATATCATTACATGGCCCACACATGAGAGTACAAATTACACACTGTGTATTACATACATATTGGCAACACTGAATGACCATAATCATGCATGAATGCCGCGTCTGCAATTGTGCTTTAGTTACCCTGTGATTGCTGTTTTTAAAAACAAAAGACATCTGTTTCTGACAATTTTACGTTTGTTTCTACCAACAAAATACGTGTGTTTCTTGGTGTTGCAATTTTGTTGTAGTCGTGCAAGTACCTTGTATAATTATATCATGTCCACACCAGGGTATTTTTGTAATAAAATCTATTATTTGCGATTGTAAATAGTAGATTTTCGTAAAAAACGAAGTCCAATAAATGAGTCGCTTAATTTATTTTAGCGGTTATGGCTCGATACGTAGAGTCCGTACGGAACTTTTCGCCTGCTAATCAAAGTCGCTTTTTACTGAATTTCTTAATTTTTCACAACCTTTCAACAATTACACGCCGCATTGGGTATCAATAAAAGAAAGAAGTTATAATATTAATTTTCATATAAAATACACAAAGTTTTATTTATATTTTTTTTTATAAAGCGAAGTAACGCTGTAAGGTGTTACCTTCTTTTAGGAAAGGGACAATGATACTTTTTGCACGTTTCTCATAATGCGGTGTTGCAGCGCCCCTGGTAACAATGAGGTGTATTAAATTTCGAAGCTATGCTTCGTAGCCATTTTATTGTTTATTTTACTGCGCCGACGATTCTGCTACACAATTTAAAAAAAGTTAAAGTTAAAAAACAATATTAAAGTTAAAGATCTCGCTCCCTGCCCCTAAATCCTACCAAGTCGTTGGTTGTTGCAGGAAACCTTAATTTAAAATAGAGTTATTTTAATAGCCTTAAAGTTTAGTTTAACAGTATTTAAGTAACATGACTTGAAACTTTACTTAACAAACATTTAATTACCAATAGTAATTATGATTATGACATAATTGTAAAGTAATTTATTTTTCTTGCATTTTTTTTTCAATGGAACAAAAACAAAAACAATTCAATACATTCCACTAAAATGTGAAATAAAAAAATCAGTAACAAGAAACAAGAAACATTTAATAAAGTCAAAAGTTGCACTTGCATTGCATGCAACATGCACCATAATGAAACAATGGATACTTAATGCAGTTAAAGCAATAATTTCGATTCAATTGCAGAGCAAAAACACTGCAGCATTTTTTTCAGTTATTTATTTCGTTATTAAAAAAAAACTAATAAATTTATTAGCAAACAATTTTTTAATAAAATTTTCCTTTACTTTCAATGAATGAAATGAATGAAAGTTGTTGCATGGAAGTATTTCTTGGCTGGCTGAAAAATTGATTAATATTGAAATATTTTTCATTTAATTTAAGACAAAAGCATTGGCCAACAAGGTCGTGGCAACCTTTGAATGGAGGCATTATGCCAACTGCGCGCGGAATATCGCTCTGGTATTGAAATATTTTTTGAAAAAAAAAAAAACATTAATAATAAAGAAACCAAATAATTGGCAAAAAATTGCTTTGGCTTGACTTTAATTTGGGTGTGTGCGTTGTGTTGGAAACTCTTGTGTGTGTGTGTGTTTGTGTGAGTGGGAATTCATTAAATTTACTATTTTGATTGATTGCTGCTTTATACAAATAAAGCGCTTAACAAGTCACTAATTGTTTAACAATTTTTGCTATCTAATCACTGTTATTAGTTTTTGGCAAAAAATTTTACTGCACAAGCAGCATTTCAACGTTAAAAGGTGTGTGATTTTACACATTATCATCGACTTTAATAAAAGTTTGAAAAAAAACACACTTTTTGTGTGGCCAAGAAATACGTACCCACATTTTTTGTGTTTGCACTGAATTAAATACATCACAAAATTAATGATAATTTCTTGGAGGCTGCATTGGTCATGGAAAATTTAATCTATACTGACAAAGATTTAATTTTTATTAAAAAAAAAACAATTATTTTTAAGCGAAATCATCGGATGCTTATTTCATTATAAAGTAGAGTGTATTTTTTTTATTAATAATGGAAAATAAAATCAGTCAAATGGCCACCAAGGCTGCGTTTGTGGAGCCATATACTTTTCACAAAATTTCCATCACCAATTCCCAAATTTGCGTCTGTATGCCCCCGATAACTTCAAGAATTCCATATTTGAGGTCTTGATACAATTATGCAACTTGTCTTTCACAAACTTGCATATCGATGCCTTAATGTAAAAGGGGCGTATCTCAAATTTTTTCGAAATCGCGTTTTTAACGTTTTCTGGTAGCCAACGTATAATTACATTCTCCTTCAAGAATGAAGTAAGTAACAATTAAAAATAAAAAACTTATTAAATTTTAAATAATTATTCTTGCATGTAAATGCTTTAGTTTTTGTTCAGATCTTTTCTTTTCCTGTAAAATATCGAAAATTCGAGTTACGCCTTTCTTATATTAAGCCATCGATATATGGACACTTTAAGTGTCATGAAATTGTCAGCCCTTAAGGTGATTTTAACGTTTTTCTTTGTCAGATTTGATTGCAACAACAATCATAATGCAAATTTTGTACAAGAAAACAATTACTAAATAATATTTTTTTAATAAAAAAAATGTATAAAATAATACAGTTTCGTAACTAGTCATTTGTCAAGCTGTTAGCTTTGAACCTGATGTAGGTGTCTGCTTTTCCTTTTTATTCTTGATACTACTCGTATTAACATATTTTATATCGTTCAGGAGTCTTTGCTATGGCTGCCATTCCCGCTTTATGTAGACTATTGTAGGACTTACCATAAACTAGAAAATATAAATATTATTTTATATGAACTGAAAGAAATTAAGCGCCAAACCCACACTCAATTATAATGACGTTGATGATGATGACGCTGCCTGCAGTCAAATACATATAATTTTCTCCCCAACTTTATTTCTTTTATTTTTTAAGCTGCAATAAAAATCTTAAAGTAATAATAATAATAATAAAAAAAATTTAATTCAGAATTATAAGAGGAATCAACAACAAAGCAACCACTGAATATGAAAATTATTTATTCCGTTTAACCAGTTTGAACTGAAAATAAAAAAAATTTTGTTACGGAAAATAAAGAAAATTGACCCCGGTGACAACGTGTTTAGCAAGCAAACGGTAGTGAAGTTAAACTTTCGTGCAACCACAACAACAATAACAACAACAGCAACAATATTAATAATTACAATAACAAGTCAAAAGATATACATAAATGCAAATGAAAATTACATGTGCAATTGTGTGCAACTAGAGCAAACATAAGTTGCATACAACAGCAAGACACACACACACACAGACAGAGCTTGCAACATTCAACAATTATTTGTTAAACACATTTTTAGCATTAAACTACATATTATCATTTATGGCCTTTGGTAAAAAAGAAAAGCAGTAACATTGTAGTAACACGGCTAAAATACGCAAATAAAAAATACAATATTTTTAAAAGAAATTTTAAAGGAATTAATTCTTTTTTTTTTTTTTTTTGATTTATCTGGTTTTATTTTGTATTGAAGTAACATGACTTTTATCAGTCTATCTACCACCACCCAGAAATCTGAATGAATTACTACCAACTGCCGCTGGCTGTTATAAATCCAAATTCACTCAAACATTCAAATAATAAAAAAATAAATAATTCTGTAAAAAAACCGACTTCAATGCAAAGATCTGAGAGAACATTTGAAAAAATTAAATCTCTCAAAGAATTTGTTGAAAATCTGTTGGTTAAGAAGTTGTACATGAAATACAAAATTAAATTTTTATGGGCATGTCTCCGCCCATTTTCAAACGCAAGGTTGTGTGTTTTTCAGAGCTGAGGGTGTGTGTTAAGTTTTGTAAAAATCGCTAAAGTAGAACCACTTTAAATAAAATATTTAATATTAATGGGCGTGACTCCGGCCATATTTTTGAAATAAATGATTGTGTCTATTTTAGAGCTCAGGGTGTGTGGTAAGTTTGGTAAAAATTGCTTCAGTAGAACCACGTGAGATAAAATTATAAATTTTAATGGGCGTAGCCCCTCCAATTTTGTCAACTTTTAAATTGTGTTATTTAAAGAACAAAACGTTTTTGCAATCAAATCGGTGGAATATTATTAAATCAAATAAATTTTTTTTTTTACAATGAGACCAATTGGAATCTATACCCGCTCAGACAAAAAATAATTTTTACAATCGGTCTCAAATGTACCGAGTTATGAAGTGACAATGTCAAAAAAATACAGACGAATTGATAAACTGCTCTTTCTTTTTGAAGTGAGTTAAAAATAGCAGACACTTTTCAGTAAATGCACATTGATATTTAAAGCCATGAATTTTAGATCTTTAAGATCTTAAGATCTCTTTTTTCGATGAGAATCTCGTGCCTTGGGAAAATATGTAAAAATATTTGCATATTAACTAAATAAATTGAAAACAATCAATTTTATTTCAAACAAAATACAATTTAAGCCTTTAATTGAAAAACAAAAGTTATGTACTCGTACAAAGAAACAATTAAAAATTTAATTGAGTTAATTAACCTTTATTTTTAATCACTTAAAAATTTAAGTGATTAAAAATTTAATTAAAAATTTAATTAAGTTAATTAAACTTTTGTTTAAGACTTTAATTTGGTAAAAACAAGTTTAATTGACGCAATTAAATGTCTAATTTGTTTTAAGTTGATTTTTTTTTAAATTAAATGTATTGCTTGGAGAAACATTTTTTTCGGTGTGAATTTCAATTTGTTAATGCAACTAGTAGACAAATTTACAATAAGGTAATATATATGCATGTATATAGGTTGGAGAACCAATAGTTCTTCTAATGAAGAGATCAAATCAATAAAAAACAATTTTACACTTTAAGGGCCATTTTCACATCCTTCCGTTAGTTAAAGGGAGGACTTTGTCTGCTTAATAAATAACTCTGAATTTTTACAACTTCCATTTTTTATTATTATTATTATCAATATAATAATATTTAATGGATTAAAAAATAAAAAATTAATATTTTATAATTCAAAGCCATTTCGAACTAAAGGAAGGTTGTGAAAATGCCCCTAACACAAGTGTTAAAGCTTACGACAGAAATTTTTAAATCTAAGGTTTCTTTACATTAAAAGCTTTGAGCAAATTGGAGTAAGTTGAATCAAAATAATTCTTTGTTTCCTTTTTGTTGAAATTTTCAATTTTGTATGTCATTTAGTGCGAGATTTGTGGATTAATTGCAATATTAAAATTTTCCGTCACACCCGCACACTGAAAATCCAAATTTTTAATACAAATTTTAAATGTATAATAAGATAAAATTGTGTGTAACTCCATTTTAATATTCGAGTAATTAGTTATAGAACATATTTTGTCACACCTGCCACACCAACGCTGAAATGTTATTTTTTCCATGGATGTCAAAAGTTGAAAAAGGGGAAGAAGCAAAAAACTAAAAAAAAACTGTGAACTGCATTTTACTTAGGAGACACGCAACGGGGCAGGGAAAGAGGAAATATTAAAAACAATTACGATGCAAAAAAAGTCGTATGAAGAACAAAGGAAAATAAATTCAGTAAAGTGCGACTTTAACTCGCACACGTAGTGTTCCGTATGGACACTTCATACGTAATACTATACTAATCTTTTAGTTTTGACACTTGTTTCTTTTAGGCGACTTTTTCGCTTTTTGGCGGATTTTTTTAGTTTTTTGACGATTTTTTTTTATTTTTTGACGATTTTTTATTTTTTTTTCGATTTTTTTCGCTTTGGCTTTTTTTAATTTTTTCTTGCGATTTTTTAATTTTAGCGATTTTTTTTTCGTTTTGACGATTTTTTCAAGTATTGATGATTTTTTTGTTTTTGCCATTTTTTTCGTCTTGGCCTTTTTCCTTTTGCGATTTTTTTAGTTTTAGCGATTTTTTTTTTAAATTTGGCGTTTTGTTCGTTTTGGTGATTTCTTTCGATTTTTGGCGACTTTTTTTGGTTTTGTGGCGACTGCTTTACTTTTAATGTTTTTTTTTCATCTAAGCGATTTGTTTTATTTTTGGTGATATATTTCATTCATTTAAGCGTTTTATTATTTTATTCACCCTTATTCCAGTTGTCGGCATCGACATCACTTAACACAATACCAAGACGTTGGAGCAATCTATTTCCGTTCCCTAAGGTCTAGAAAATATCATAAACCTGTGAACAGGAATCGTTTGCTTTCGACAACGGATACACATGTCCCAATTTTTTTGGTATTTTGCTAAAGTGACGTCGATGCCGACAACTGGAATAAGGGTGATTATTTGATTTTGGCGATTTTTCCTTTTGGCATTTTTTTTTAATTTTGGGGCTTTTAAGTTTCAGCGTGTTCGAAAATTTCAAGAGCTTGCCTCTTACGGTTTCTAAGACAAAAGTATATTAACTGATGAAATACCCTTTCATTTTGAGTTTTTTAAATTTTAGTGTTAATTTTTGTTGTCTGTATAAAAATACGACTACACTAACTTTGTAAATTTCAAATGTCTATATATAATCCTATGTACTCGTATGTTACATAGGATTTTAAAATTTTTCGTTGCTCGTTTTGTAACACCCTTTAATTTTTTATTATCATATATTTGTTATTGTAGTGGCTTAAGTTCTACATATACTGTGAAAATTCCAGTTGCGTAGCTTTTACAGTTCTCGAGAAAACAGCCTGTGACAGACAGACATACAAACACACAGTCAAACAGACAGACGGACTGACGGACGGACATTGTAGCATAACCAATCCATTTCACCTTTGGTGCACAAGACTTTTTTTTTGCCTATCTTTGGATGTTAGTTTTCTCTTTTTCTTCATTTAAAAGGAATCGTCACTGAATACTTTTTTTATATTAAATCAAATCATATTTTTAACATACTCGTATGTGGAATTAATCCCTTTATGCCTCTGCAACAGTAGTCATCATTTGTTGACTTATATTGTACATTGTAGCCGAATGTATTACAATAAAATTTCCTTCTGTAATTTTATTTCATTCTTTCTTTCTGTTGCAGTTTCCCTCCTCGCCGTTCAACGTTTTGCAGGCAGACAAATTGTTGCCTGCATAAATAAATGTTACAATTTATTTGAATTTAACTCTTAATGCAAATCCGTTTATAACAACATAAATGCTCTAATTATAATTAATGTTGTTATTTTTTTGTGCTTTTTTTTTTCTTATAATGCTGCCAATGCCAGCTAGTGAATTTTTGCAAGAAGCATTTGAAATGTATGTCAGTGTTAAATCAGTGCCTCCTAATGGCCATTAAGGTGACACAATGTTTTGCTTAAGTCTCTGCCTTTTTTTTCTTTCCTTCGTCCAATTCCTGACAGTTGTTCTGTGTAACATGTCTCTTATATGTTTGTTTTTCTGCAGATTTAGCAAAAGGTGCACGTTAATTGCCACACAACCGTTCAGTTGACCCAATTTAAAGAGGCTTGCTTTTCATTGAATACATTTTTTTGTTTATTGTCTTTTGCCAATTTGTTGCATTGAAATGACAGCAGCAGCAATTCTTTTTCTTTTAGTATTTCAGTGACAAATTATCGTAAGTGTGTTTTTTTTTTTAAATATAAATGTGTTTGTTTTAAACATTTAAGAAAGATTATTGAAGGCAGGTGAAACACCCTTAATTCACAAATTTAAAATAGTTTTAAATCTGCTTTCCATTTTTCTAAAATAACTTAAGTTTTCTTATACACTTTTCCATGAGTTATATTTTAATTTAACAGACAAGGATGCATTGAATATGCAATTTGTAATTTTCGGTTGGATTGGGCTTTTGCCTTTTCGTTAACTTTGTACCAACTCACACTACAAATATCCATTCCATGGGTGTTTTTTTTTCTATAAATAATTAAAAGATTTAATAAAATTTATTTGTTGTTGGTTAAGCATGCCTGGATGCATTTCGTTGCTGGTCAAGCAATACATCAGTAGACTTCTACCAACACGAAATGCTTCTAGACATACTCAACCAACAACAACTAACTAGTTTTTTAAAATTCGTATTCATTTTGGCCTGCATTAAATAAGTGTAAAACATTGATATAAAACTTCACAAAATATTTAGTTCATTTGTTTTAAATTTATTTATGTTTATCTTTTGTTTAATTTCAGCTTCCCAACTTTTGTCAACGAGGTAAGTTCTTACATAAAAATTACTTGAAAGAAAATGTGTCACAATTATTCATAAATAGCAAATAACAAGATAATAAAGGCTGAATGAATCCTTTTTTGGGGTTCCGTACACCAAAGGCAACGTATTGTTTTTGCTACGATTACCGTGTGTCCGTCTGCCTGTCTGTCACAGGCTATTTTCTCCAGAACCTTAAGACCTCTACAGACCTGAAATTATCACCGAATATGTAAAACTTTCTGCCGCTACAACAACAAATACAATACAATACAACAATAAAAAAAAATTAAAATTAAAGGGTATTCTATCAGGGTTTTCTATCACTCAGCCAAACAAATTTAAAAAATCCCAAAATTAAAAAATCCTAACTAATTAAAAAGCGCTTAAATGATAAATATCACCAAACATAAAACAAATCGCTTAAATGCAAAACAATCAGCTAAAGTGAAAAGGTCGAAAAATAAAAAAACCTCCAAAATAAAAAATGTCAAAACTAAAAAACAAATCGCTAAAACTATATATGTATCGCCAAAACGAAAATATCATCAACACCAAAAAAATCGCCCAAAAAAACCCCAAAACTAAAAACTTCGCTCAAACTAAAAAAACCCAAAATTAAAATCATGTCGAAACGCAAAATCGCAAATATTAAAAAAACGCCAAAAATAAAATAAGTCACAAAAGGGCCACAAAACACAATAAAAGTGAAGTGGTCTTCAAAAGCTAAACAATTGCCAAAATCAAAATAAATAAGTTCAAAAGAAATCGCTTAAACTAAAAAAATCCAAATTAAAAATATGCCCCAACAAAAAATCGCCATAATGAAAAAAAAATAACTCTTAAACGAAAATTATGATTGAAAATAAATCGCAAAAATGCAAAAAAAAACCAAAGTAAAAAATATTGCCAAAAACCGAAAAAATCGACAAAATTGAAAAACCCCAAAAATCTAAAAAATTCCCAAATACCGAAAAAATCGCCAAATAAGAAACCGTTAAAAACTTAAAAATTACCTAAACAAAAAAACATCAAAATTAAAAAATTCGAATCGAAAAATCGCCAAAATGAAAAAAGCGTTTAAATGAAAATATTGCAAAAGGAAAAAAATCAGCTTAAGAAAAAACCTCAAAATTAAAAAATGTCGATACGAAAAATCGCCAAAATGAAAAAAGCCTATAAAGGAAAAAATTGCAAAGGAAAAAAATCAGCTTAAGTGAAAAGGTCGACGCCGAAAAAATCGCCAATACAAAAAATCGCCAAAAATAAAGAAAACACCAAAATTTAAAAAAAAAATCGCTAATACAAAATACAACACTAAAATTAAAAAATCGCTTAAATTAAAAAAACCTAAAAATTAAAAACAAATTCGAAACGAAAAAATCGCCAAAATGACAACAGCGCTCAAGTAATAAACATTACTAAAAATAAAATAAATCGCTACAATGCAAAAAAAAAAAAAAAAACACCAAAAGTATAAAGGTCGCCAAAAAACTAAAAAATCGCCAAACACCGAAAAATCACAAAAATGAAAAAAAGACGCCAAGGCTAAAACAACCACTAAAACTAAAAATATGTATTGTGAGAAAACAAACAAACTCGCCAAATACCGAAAAAATCGCCAAAAACCGAAGAACTCGCCAAAATTAAAAAGCTCCTAAGGTATTACATGTTTAGTGTCTGCACAGATCCCTTTAGGTGCGAGCCAAAGTCGCACTTGATTTAATTTGTTTGAGTTTAAGCTAGTTTTAATTGTCTAATACTGCTTGAAATCGTACAGTATGACAAAAAAATATTGCCACAAAATTTTTATAAGAAAGCATATTGTCATATGATTAAAAAAAATTTTAAATCGTCTTTTTGATTGCTTGCCTCTTACGGTTTCTAAGACAAAAGTATATTAAGTTGCTGTGAAATTTGCAATTCCTACAAATTAACAAATAAGAATGCTATGTTTATTTTTGTTTTCAATATAAATAGAGACAGCTGAGAATTTTAACTTGTCTCCTATAAACTGCAAGTGAATAAACTCCACCATCGTACGTTGGGCGCATATGCACACATTCACAAGTCCAACATATTTGTTTTGTGAAAGAAACACAGTTCATTTACTTATTTCTCTATTTACATTTAATAGTGACCTATAAATATTTTTCGACTAGATAATTTGGTTCAAAAATTTTGTTTTCGATATTAACAATAATTCAATATTTTATTGCGCACTCTGTATATAAGAAATTGTTACGTCAATGTCCAGTATTCAAAAGTCATAACAGCCTGTTTTTGTAAAAATTACAGCACAGTTTAAAAAAAAAAATTGAAATTTTAAAAATAGTTTTGATCATTTTTTTTTCAAAAATAGTAGGAGATGGGGTAAAAAAGAATATTGGAGGGGACTCCTGAACGCCTCTAGATCAATGTCCAATAGTCAAAAGTCATAACAGTTTGTTTTTGTAAAAATTACAGCACAATGTCAAAAAAAATTTTCAAATTTTAAAAATAATGTTGTTTAGTTTTTTCAAAAATCGTAGGAGATGGGGTAAAAAAGAATATTGGAAGAGACATTGATCTAGAGGCGTCCAGGAGTCTCCTCCAATATTCTTTTTTACCCCTGCTCTCATTAGTTTTAATAAAAATTGCTAAAAACGATATTTTAACTGTGGGTTAGGATATGGATTTTTCGTGTTGTTGGATGTATTAAATGTTATATCTATATAAAGGAGGCATAGGTAAGGATCCCGGTTTAAGTTTTCTGGGTTCATTTGCTTAAAAAATTGGGTGTCAAGTCCATTTTGTGGGAAAAAACTAATTATTATTATTTAACAGAGGTCTGTTTTTTTGTTAACAGAGCTCTGTTAAACTAGACGGTTTGTGTCTAAGGTTATAAATTTTAAAATTTATTTTCACGCACATGAAATTGTTTGCATTAGGAATTCAAATTAAAGTCAATATATATGCAATTCAAAACTTTTAAGGCTTTATAATGGCCTAATAAGCAAACGTTTGTATGGAAACCTGCTTTAAAAACCTTTTATAAGGACTTAATAATTTTTATAAATAAGGCTGCTAATATAGTTAAGACTTTGCTCAGTAATTCTTTAAGTAGCTGCAGGAAATTCTGTATAAATTTAATTTTAAAAGCTTTTCATTTGATATTTATAGCAGCAAGCTTTTGCAGAATACCATGCAAAATTAAAAAAGTTAAATTTTTGAGACTTTAGGTGCTTTAACTCGACTTTTAGTTTGAGTTCATATTGGTGGCACTGTAAACTATTCATTTAATTGTTTACAAATTAATTTAATTTCATTTATGGCAACAAGACCTGATTTTATTTGTCTTGCTATCGAACATTAAGTGCAATGTAAGCCACGGCCAAACGGATGTACAGCGGGGAACTTAAACTGGCAGTTTTGTGTTTTTATTTATTTTTTAATAAATAATTAAGAAAACAAATGAAATATTTAAATGATTTGTAACAGTATGCGCATGTAGGTAGATTTACTTTTTACAAATAAAAATAAAACTTAAAAAAAAAGCTTTCGTTAGTTTAGTGAAAGTTTAATTTCTTTCAAGCACTTCAAGCTATTTTGTTTTTACTGCCAATTAACAGTTCAAGACAAAATATTGGAAATGTTTTAACACTGGTTTCGGGTTTTAAATGTTTGCGCCATTTAGTAAAATGAAAGAAGTAACAAAAATGAATGAACAAAAGTTAATAACTATTTAAATAAATAGATTTCATTTAATTAATTTAACTTAATAGTGTGATTGATGGAAAAGGGAAGTAGGTAAAATCTTATTTAATGATATTTAATGATGATTGAAATAAAAGCAAGAAGCATTTAGTTTTGTATAGAAAATAATAGAAGAAGCAAGTCGCTTTCTTTGATGGTAGTGATTTAACGAAATTTTGAATTTGTATTTTCCCATTTAAAAATGGGAACAAAATGTGTGTAAATAGTACAGATTTGGATTTGGTAGTAAATATATATATTTTTTTTTATATAAGATAATGAAATATAATGATTGTTATCTAATGTGTGTGTGTGAAGATAAATTTAAAATTCAAGTAGCGGAGACAAGAACCAAGAAGAATTTTGCACTTAACAGCGCACTGTTAATCACTATATATTTTATTTTCGCCTGTTAAGTCAAGTAAAATTATTATACCCTTCACCAAAACTGGTAAAGGGTATCTACATATGTACAGGTTTGTCATTCCGTGTGTAATTTCCACAATATTAATATGCGACACATGAAATATACATATTTTTGTCCTTATGAATAGCGAAGACGAATTAGCGATGTCCGTCCGTCCATCCGTCTGCCTGTATTTGAAATCGGTTTCCGAAGCTTCCAGAAAAACTAGAGACTTTGGTCTTGAACTGGTATATGAGAAATGATCCGAAATATATTGATAAAGAAAATCAGCAAAATCGAAGATACGGTTTCAGAGCTGGAAAGTTGAAACTTTTTTTGCCATAAGAAAGTAACAAGCTGAAACTAGTGTTTGCTTTTTTTTGTAATTTAAACCTATTTTATATTTCAGTTGGAATTAAATTGGTACTAAAAATTAAAATAGATCGAAAATAGGATGCCAGGGTTGGAAAATTTATTTATTTTTGTTATATAGCAGCAACTTACTAAAACAAAATTTTTCTCTTCCTCTATAAATTAAACATATTTTATATTTAGAGAAAAATATTTTGCTAAAAGAAATCAGAAAAAACTATAAGAATAATTCCAGGCTTGGGAAAACTATTTTTGTTTTAAGTAAATGGGTCAATTTAATTTTTCCATTTTCTTTAGAATTTAAAAATAATTGATGTTTTAGAAAGAAAAGTTCAGAATACAAAATAAGGGAAATAAAAAGAACAGCTTCAGAGCTGGAAAACTTAATTTTTTTTTTCGTATATAAATACATATTTTCTATGCTAAAGAAAGAAACATATTAGTATTGAAAATTAGAAAAATTAAAAAATATATATGTAGTTCCAGGGTTGGAAAACTTAAATTTTTTTTTTTGGTATATACAGGAAACAATTAAAACAATATTTTTATTTTTAGTTAAACATATTTTATTATATTAGAAAGGCTTTTACTCAATTTTTATACGAAAATCTAATTTAACAATAAACATTGTTTTTCATTAGTCTAACGAAGCTTGCAGATGTTTATAAAAATCTATTTAAGTATAATTATGAATAGTTATTAAATTCAGTTTCCGGCGTCGGGATCAATGTGCTAAAGGCTGGCAAAATTTCTTATTTATATTTATGCAGATTCATAATAATCTCCCTTTATTAAGCGCTGATCTTTGTTAAAGTCATCTCTTATTAATTTCTCCTCATGCATTTTAAAAAGGAAACATATTAATAATAAAAAAAATCTGAAATACAAAGTGCAGAATAAAATATTCAACTATTGCTCCTGTCAAAAATAAAATCTTTGAAAAATACCCATAGGCCTTTTACTATAAATTGCCCTAGAGATAAAATAAATCATAATTATTTTTACTCATAAATTTATGTATATACCCCATATGTACTTTGATGAAGGGTATATAAGATTCGGCACAGCCGAGCAAAGCATCTTGCTTGGTTTTATTTAATAAAAATATGTAATGAACTTCATACTTTTATAAACTTTTTTTTTTCTTTGTAATTTTCTATGCTTAAGCTAAAACTATTTCGAGTGAGAAAACATAATATTGATAATATTTCAAGTGATTTATTGCAGTTGTAAAAGCCTTAACAAAAATTTAAAATTATAATTACAAAATGGTGTTTGCGTCTTAAGTCTTTTGTTATTTGCAGTAGTTTTCCATGAAAATATTCATTAACCTTAAGCGCAATTTCATAAAATTGTAAACCAAAATTAAGTAGTTTTTTTAATATCCAGCTACCGGCTAAAGAGTAATTTTAACTTTTAACACACACGCATATTTTTAATACAAAAAAAAAAAAAAAACATTTAATAAAAAGCAATACCAAAATATATAAAAAAAAGACTAGAAAAACCTTAAAATATTTTCTATAAAAAATCTTAAACTGAAACAAAAGCAAAATAAGCCGAATGAAAACTTTATATACTCGTTTTTCATTGCACTAAGAAAGCAAAAACACAACTAACTGGAATTGAAAAAATAAAATGGAAAAAATTTACTAAAAATTGTTGACGTTTGGCGTACGTTGACGTGCCCACGCTTAAAAGATTTATTGCGCCTTTAAAAAGTGGTTGCTCTTGTTGATTTTAACCGGCCCGCCGATACGCTCTCTTTTAAGTCTCAAAGTGTAAAATATACATGCATAAACTCATACTTTTTGGCCCAGATTGCAAATAAATACAAAATGTGTTGTTATAGATGTTTACTTACACTCTACAATATTGGCAAATGTACTCTTATTTGCAAGATCTTTTATGCTTTATGTTTATGTTTCTTATTGTTATAAATATAGTTTTTTTGTGTGTTTTTTTTTTGTGATACGTGCCTTTTTTTTGTGTTATTTTTATTTATGAGCCAAATGTAAAATGAGTGGTTTTTTGCGTAGGCAGTTCACCGATATTTAAGCTTAATTTATTTATTAGATTCTTTTTGTTTTGGCTTTTTTTTAGCAAACACGTATACAAAAAATAAAAAAGAAACCAGTAAATATTATTTATTTGTAAAATAACAATGCAAAATATATGCAAAACAAACAGTCAGTGAGTTAATATCAGGCGCGCTAATAAAGCTTCTTTACTGGCATTAAATTAATGAGAAAAAAGCTCGTGTGTACTTTCGTATGAAAAATATATTTAGTTTTTTTTTATTCAAAGCAGTTGCAAAGCATTTTGTTAATAAGAAAGTCTGGGAGTATTAGAAATTTTCAAGAGAAAAACAAATGGTAATAATAATATGAATAACAACTGAACGTTTTGTGGGTGTGCACTACATAAATAATAATTTTTATAATTAACTTAAAAAAGCAAAGTCAAATGCAAAACGTAAATTTTTTTATGACTTGTGCAATTGCTATTGAATGCCTATTTCTGTTGTAATTGCAATCTAAAGTAAGTCTTATGTAAAATGATCTTAACTATTATCAGAATACTACGCTGCGATGTTAATCTCTGTACTTTTAAATATTACTTTTGAATGAAATTTGTTGCACGAAACTTTTTCTATTTAATAATAGCAGCACTAAAGAGAAGTGTGCTATACAATGAATAATGCAAAATGAATCTTTCTGAATTTCGGCAACTTTTTTGATCTGATTTGCTTCTCTTGACTTGTCTTCCTGTTGACAAAAAAAAAAAGTTTCATGCAACTACTTTCATGAAAAAAGCGTAACTGGTCGCAGTTTGTATGGGATTTTTTTATTTCCTAATATATGCGCTGTCTGAAATATAATGATTGTTGTCATAAATATGCTCCTTATTGTTTTAGCTCGATCTGACGATGCCTTCTGGTGCCTAGTGGGACCTAAATACCCCTTACATAGTGTGTAATTTTGTTAAAAAAAAAATGGAAATAGTTCTGCAGTTTCTAAACGGATAGTTCGATTGTTATGAAACTTCATTCAGCATTTAACAAGGCATCACAAAGCTTAAATCTGGAATTTGAACTTTATATCTTTAAAGGGGCCAGAGCCACAAAGCCCCAAAATGGGCAACCTTGGGTTAATGAAAAATACCAATGACAAGCTGATGTTTTTGATCTGACAAAAAATATTTTTGCAAGTGGACTTTTGTTTCTATCCTAGAGCGTAAAAATAGCTGCTACATTTATGGGGTTTCGCTTACAGTTTAAGAAATATTCGAGAAAAAAAATTTAAATCTTTTGCTTTTAAATCTAAATCGATTTAGAAAAGGAAACCTTTTATGGACTAAAAATAAAATTTATAACATTAAATAGAAAATTTGGAATCAAAAGTTTAATTAAAGTTATACGCAATTTAAATTTAAATTTAAGTTAAAAAAAGGAGAATTTTGCCGTTTTTTTTTGCGAAAATACCAACTCCATCTATTTTCTTATTGCTATAAAAAATATTAGAAAGAAATTTTTTTTTTCAAAATTTCCGTTCATCGTTTCTATTTTTGTTATAAATATCAAATTTAAGAAATTTCTTCTCAAAAAATTCATCATGCCACCTTAAGACGTAAAATGTTTTTAAATATTTCCAAAAATATTCTCTGAAAAAATACTGAAAAATCCCCTCTCTGGGAATTTACGAATTTTGTTTTGGGAATTGCCGGGAACTCAAAAGCAAATTCTATTTGTTGTTATTTTCTGTATTTTAATTTCTAAATTCACTAAAAATACAATAAATCGCTGAAATGCAAAAATTTCACCAAAAGTAAAAAGCTGGTCGAAATGCTAAAAAATCGCCAAATACCGAAAAAAAATCGCCAAAAAAATTACAATTTAAATTTAAATATATATTAAAAAAGTTGATTTTTCGCGTTTTTTTCGGAAAAACAGAGCGGGTTAATTATTAAAAAATTTTTGCACAAATACCAACCCCATATTTTTATTTATTCAAAAGATAATGTTTTAAGAAATATTACAAAGACAGTTTTTGTTCACAATTTTCGTTATTGTGAAGGAGCCACATCGTTTCTAAAAAGACCTATTTTTTGTTATAAATATCAAATTTAAGGCATTTTTTCTCAAATTTCGCAGCTGGATCAAAAAAAAATTTATATGACAAGATATATTTTTAAATATTTCGAAAAATATAATTTGCGCCCGGTGAAAAATAAGAAGAATGGAGTAAAAATGCTGAAAAATCCCATTTTTGGGATTTCGCTATTTATTTTGGGAATTGTCGGGAACTCAGAAGTAAATTCTATTTAATATTTCTGCGAAGTAATTGCAGCATTTTCTACCTAAACGAGCATTTTCAGCCAGAAATATTGACAAGATATATATCTACATAAAAGACACAAAACATCACACTAAAAACACCAACAAACAAATAAAAAATGTTGTAAAAACAATATTTGAACTTCCGTATGATACACGTGACGGTCCGACCATCTTCCCCTCCACCGCCCCCACCACCAACCAAAGACAGTTGGAAGTCACTATATTGTCAGTTTACTTAATAATAAAATAAAATAAAATAATTTTAATAATGCTGCCCGGGCATCGATCCCTGCACCATCCTCTCGGAAGAACCCCCACCATCCCGTTTAGAAACTCTAGAATTATTTCCATTTTTTAACAAAATCCCCCGCTCTCTAGAGGGTACTTTAAGCCCCACTAGGCACCAGAGAGCACCATTGGATCGAGATAAAAAAAATAAGACCGTATTTATGACAGTGCATAAGCTCATATTTTAGACAGTGCTTATATTAAGAATTAAAAACAAAATTCCCTTACAAGCTGCGATCAGCTTTAAAAAAATAAATATGTGCACAAGAGTATATCATTAATTTTGTTTTTCATTTTGGCTTTTAAATATGTAGATTCAATGACAACCAAAAGTGATGTAAGAAGTTAGTAGAAAACCAAAATAGGCCACACGCACTAAATAATATTATTTGTTGACTTTTTCAAAAATTCCCTTAGCCCCCTGTGATTTTAGTTTTGTAATTCTCAATAATCTTTTGAGAGTTTTTTTATATACATTGACATTTTTTTTAGAGGTGTTCCTGAGTTTCAACGAAATGCATCTAGACATGCTACACCAACAAAAAATGCTTTTTTTAAATTCGTATTCATTTTGACACACATTAAATAAAAATAAAATACTGAAATAAATAGAAAATATTTGGAATGAAAAAAAATTTCGAAATGCGGACTATTCAACGAACATGAAAGCTTTGAATCATCAAGTCCTTAAGTCGAAAAATATCCAAAGGTCACTGTAAATAGCAAACGAGCAAAAATAAATAAACGATTTTTCTTCTACAAAACAAATACATATCGCACATTCAGTTCAATAGTGTCATAACTCAAAAAATTACTTTTCTGAGTTAATAATATCTTGCGTAAAAATTTCATATAAATAGCTTGTGCTGTCAGCTTTTGAGAGAAGAATTTTTTTTTTCACGCCTTCATTGAGTTGTATGTAAATTGAAAGCAAAACTATTTTTATTTTTGAGTTATGACACTATTGAACTGAATGTGCGTTATGTATGTCCGTACTCATGTGTGTATGTGTATGTACGTATGTTCATACTCCACATATACGTCGGTGCAGGGTATATAAGATTCGTCACAGCCGTATACCGCACTGTAAGTTATTTTTAAATCTTTTCTCTGATACAATGAAAATATTTATATCTTTTTGAGAGCAAGTCTCAAGTTAGATCTGACACAACCATTCTTAGCTTTTTAAGAATAAAATCTAAATAGTTTTTAAGATTCGAGATTTCAGTAATTCTCCTTTTTTTGAAAAATGTTACTTACAACACTTTTGGCTGCTAGGGATCGATAGATTGTTTGTCTAATCGGCTGATAGTAAAGGAGCTCCTATTGAGCAATAAATAATTGATAGAAAAATTAAAAAAAAAGAAATAATCAAAACCAGTAGCTTAATAACACGTTTAAATGTTCTGTAGTTCATTTTCGTTGTTGTGTTTTTTTCTTTCTTGTTTGTTGCTTTACAATCTGAGATAATTAACTAGAAGAATAATAGATTTTATAGAATACAAAACAAAAAACAAAAACAGTTTTATGTTCTTGTAGTCTCATTGGTGCTGGAACTTTAGCATTTCTTCTTTTGCTGCAATGTTTTTTTTTTTTCCTTTAATCGTTGGCTACCAAAAGATCTTGTTGTGTAACCAGATACGGGCGCATTTGTATTCCATATTAGATTTGATAAGTAGATGTTATTGTTAATCTTGTTGGTATTCTTGTGAAGTTGCATTAAGATATTTACCACAATATTGTTTAGATGAGAAGAAAAATTAAAGAAAATCAAATAGACAAATACACAAAAGCAAATACTTGAACGTAATAAAATACTTTTTTTTTTTTTTGAAAGAAAACAAAAAAGAAAATTTTTTTCTTGTTGTGCACAATAAACTATTTATTTATTTACTTTACATTGCAATGCAGTAAAACAGCAAATGTTTGAAAAATAAAAACAAAAACAAAATTCTTGTTAATAAAGTCGTTATTAAACTGACACCTGGAGTAGTGGTTGCTGGTTGGTTAAGGTGAGGTCTATTATTCATATATTACAAAGCAAACTTTTTTCTTATTACACGTAACGTGTGTGAAACAGTGTCTGCCACTTGATGTGACAATGTTTTGTAAAGTGTTAGAGAATGGTTGACGCGCTATACTCTCCAATAATCAATTTCAATAATAAAAAAAATATTTTACTGAATAAATAAAATAATAATTTGGTACAGTCAACTAGTTACCAAATGTTAAATTTAATCGTAAGAATTCCCAACAAGCAGCAATTTTTTTTTTATATTTGATATTTCATCAAATTGCGTAAAGGGGTCTGAAAAAACATAGAGAACGGTTTGATAAATTTTTTGAACAATATCACTACAGATAACACACATAAAAATGTTTTATGTAAATGAATCTAAATAAATTTTAAATTCTGTAGTGCTTATTTTTGAAGCTGCTTAACATTTTTTTAAAGTTTTATTTTTTAATTTTTGGCGACATTTTTGTATGTTTAGGGACGTGGTGGCGCACACTTGGGCAAATATTAGTGTTGGCCCGCTTTTCTAAGTTCAACATTGCGTCACTTTCGGAGCTCAAGATGTGTGCCAAGTCTCATTAAAATCGTTCAGGTAGAAACATGTGAAATATAATTTAAATATTTTAAGGGCATGCACCCGCCCACTTTTTTAAGCACAAAATTATGTCATTCTAAGAGCCTAAGCTCATCGCCAAGTTTCGTTTGAATCGCATAAGTAAAAGTACATATAATTTATTACTAATCTTTCAAGGGCGTGACCCCGCCCACTTTTGTAAACTCAATATTAGGTATTTTTTAGAACTCTAGTTGTTTGACAAGTTTCGTAAAAGTCGGTAAAGTAGAAGCACGTGAAATGTAATATTAAATTTTGAAGGGCGTGGCTCCGCCCACTACTTTGAATGCAAGATTGTGTCTTTTTAAAGCAAAAGTTGTGGTTCAAGTTTCTTAAAAATCTATTAGGTACAAGCACTTGAAATATAATATTATATTTTAATGGGCGTGGCCTCGCCCACTTTGTGGAATGCAAGATTGTATCTCTTGTAAAGCTTAAAACGTGCGCCAAATTTCATAAAAGGCGTTTAA
Source organism: Nowickia ferox (assembly GCA_936439885.1). NCBI lineage: Eukaryota > Metazoa > Arthropoda > Insecta > Diptera > Tachinidae > Nowickia > Nowickia ferox. The sequence continues at coordinate 85,979,431 of OW387027.1, forward strand.
ATGGCAGCACGTGAAATATAACAATGAGTTAGAATGGGCGTGACTCCGCCAATTTTTCAAGCTGCGAGACTGTGTTTGCACAGTTTTGTAGCAATCAGATAAGTAAAATATCATAAAATAAAAAATATAAAAAAATGAGTGTGCATGGGCACTTTTTAACAATGAGACCAAATGGCTATACATACCCTTTTAGACAAAAAAGAATTTTTAAAATCGGTGTAAAAGGTGTAAAAGGATAACTTGTTATGATGTAACATACAAAAAAAAAAAAAAAATGCAGACGAATTGAAGACCTCCTTCTTTTTTTCTAGTCGGTTAAAAATTAAAAACAAGCTACATAAAGGGTGTGCAAATTCAAAGGTTACAAAGCAAATTGGCTCAAAAACACAATTCGTTTTTGACAAATTTAGTTTTATTGATACCAGTGCAAAGTAGAAATATGAGAATTAATAATGAAATATGATGTCTGGTAATGTCCACCTCCAGCACTTCAGCCACATTTTGTAACAAAGCTTCGCTTATCTCGTCAATGCAGCGCCGAATTTCATCTTTCAGAGCGTCAGTTGCTTGTGGTTTGTTCACATAAGCACGGTCTTTCAAATCGCTCCAGAGAAAATACTCCAGCGGCGTTAAATCACAAGAATAAGGCGGCCAATTGACATTGCCAATTTGGGAAATTAGGCGACCTTGAAATTTCTAATGCAATAACTGAATTGTTTAAACGACTGTGGGGCTTGTGACGCCGTCACGGTGACATAGTTTTCGAAAAAATACGGGCCAATGATGTCGCCTGACCACAAACTGCACCATACGGTCACTTTCTTTGGATGTATTGATTTTTCGAGGACTGTTTGTGAGCCCATGTGTGACAGTTTTGTTTGTTTACATCACCGCCTAAGTGAAAATATGCCGCATCCCTGAAGATGATTTTTTTTGAAAAATGCATTGTTTTCGTTCAGTTTTTTATAGTAAATTTTCATAATTAAGATTCTTTGTTCAAGAGTGCTTTTTACTAAATAAATGTCAAAGGCTGACAGCTCAATTATTGACATTTAATCATTTGACAGCCAATCCCCAAATTTGCCCACCCTCTATAACGATCTTCAATTGAACAGAAACAAAATAGCTGATTCAGAACAGAACAGAACAGAAAAAAACATACAAACTAATTCTGCTTTAAGTCTGTCGAGCCATAAAAGCTAAAAAAAAGCTTAACCGACACATTTTTTGGACTTCGTTTTATTAAGTTCGAAAGTTATGTCGCTTAAGCTTTTTTTTAGCGTTTATGGCACTTGTAATGTATTAGCATGATGAATTTTTGTTTGTGGTTGATTAAGCAACGTCTATATGCATTTCGTTTCGTGCTTAAGAAACTCATCAGTAGACTTCAACCAAAAAATTCTTGAGAAAAGCCAAAATACTTCGCATGTTTATAGAAAAACTTTCAAAATGTTATTGAGAATTATGTTCACAAGTAAAACAAATTTAAAAGGCTCAAACAAAAACTTTTAAATTCCTTGATTTTTTACTTTTTTTTTTTTTCTTATTAAGAATAGTAACAACTATTAAAGTCTTTCCATTTTTGCCACCTTTTACTGTAAATACAGCTTTAAAAATTTTATTGTTGTCTATTGCTGTACTCGTATGAATGTAAAATCCCCACATGACTTAAGATCAGTTTCTCCAAAGCGGCTCGTACCATTTTATTGAAATTACTTTTTATGTCTAAAGTGCCTTTATTAAAAAATAAATAAAAAAAATGCATTATTTGTAAGTGTTTCAAATTAAGTTATCTGTTATCTCTTGTAGTTGTTTGAATTAACACGATTTCTCAAATAGAAATTAAAATTGAATTTTAACATGATAATTAAAACACATAAGGAACATGTATTAATTATGTTTAATGTTTTGATTTACATTTAATTTGTGTTTAATGCATACGAGTACGTATGTATATTTGCCTTGAACATAATGATTTCTTTTTGTGTTACTTATGTCACTCTCAAGCAGAGTGACATGAAAAGTCTGCCTCTGAAATTGCGCAAGAATGTAATTAATAGTAATATATATTTAACGAAATAGTGATAAATTAAAAAAACTTCAGTTTTGCTGCTCTTAACGCAGAATAATTTATTTGTCCACATACATTCCTTGAAAACTCACGAAGCGGGGAGTCTTAATTTCCTCTCTTGCCTATGAACTAAAAAGAAAAGCTGCTCAAATTAGCTCGTGTGCATCCAGTCCTAGAAATAGGGACTCAACAAATCTCTGAAAATAATATTTAATTCAACAAGTCAGTGTTCATTTAGTTTGAAATGTTTTTAGATGGTGGACTTAGATTAATATGCTGCCATACAATGGCTGCTTGAAAATATATCAGTTTGCGACAGCACTAATTTGTTAAAAAAAAATGGCCACAAGCTGTAATTTTATCAATAATCATAAAGTAAAAGTATATATAATTATAAAGTTTTGCTCTATTATTTATTTATTTTTTTGCTTTTCACAAGTAAAACAAAAACAATAACAATGGCGACCCAACAATTTTGTACTGAAAGTCAATGGAAAAAAACCTTTGAAACCAGATACAGCAGCAGCATCGACAAAAACTTTAGCAAGTTTTTTTTTCTACCGCAACACTAAAGAAATCATCAAGTGCAACTTAATGCTTTTATAAATTTCTTGCTCAAATGTCGTCCAGCTTTCTACAACAAAATAAATACTTTTACTTTCAGTTTAGTTTCTTTTTTTTTTCTTTTTGCTTATTATGTTATTTTTTTCCATAAACTTTGCTGTTAATAGCAAAAAATTTTAGCCATCATTCTACAAGTGAAATGACACAAGAAAAAAAACAAATAACAGAAAAAAAATAAAAATAAAAATTTTTTTAAAGACCGTCAAGTGTTTTTGTTTACAGAAAGTGTTAAATTACAAACTTTAGTTGAACATTAAGTTCAAATGAACTTTTCTTCATGGGTGTGTGCACACATACATATTTCTAGATTGCCTCTTTCAAACTTAGTGCCAATAAATGTCATTAAAATGCTGCTATAAAGTCTTAAAAAAATTTTTTAGTGGACATAAAAGTCCACCCTGTTTTGATCAACATACCATTACGTTATCTCTTCTTCATATTAGATAATAAATTTTAGATAAATTTCAATAACAAAAATATATGTACGAGTACATATATATGTATGTATGTATTATATTTCATATTGACATTAGGGGTGAAAAACTATCGATAGTGTCACTATATCGGTTGAAAACTATCAAAAGTTAGAAAATCTCTCGGCATATCGACGCTAATACCGTGATAGTACCAAATTTGTATAGGATGAAGAAAATGGTATTGCCCAATCGTCGCATCACCATTAGAGAAGTTGCTGAGGACCTAGACATATCGGTTGGCTCGTGCCATTCCATTTTTATCAATGATTTGGGCATGAGACAGGTCGCCGCGAAATTCGTACCAAAATTGATCAATTTCGACCAAAAACAGCATCGCATGAACATTCCTAATGAGCTGTTGGACTCTGTCCGCGGCGACCCAAATTTGCTCCAGAGAGTCATAACAGGTGACGAATAGTGGGTGTATGTTTATGACGTGGAAAAAAAATATCTCTTTCTCTATCTCCATATCTATCTCTATCTCTATCCCTATCTCTATCTCTATCTGTCTCTCTATCTCTATTTCTATCTCTATCTCTACCTCTATCTCTCACTCTCTATCTCTATCTCTATCTCTATTTCTATCCCTCTCTCTCTATCTCTATCTCTCTCTATGTCTATCTCTATCTCTATCTCTATTTCTATCTCTACCTCTATCTCTACCTCTGTCTCTACCTCTATCTCTATCTTTCTCTATCTCTATCTCTATCTCTCTCTATATCTATCTCTACCTCTATCTCTATCTATATTTCTATCTCTATGTCTATGTCTATTTCTATCTCTATTTCTATCTCTATTTCTATCCCCATATCTATCTCCATCTCCATATATATCTCTTTCTTTATCTCTATCTCTATTTCTATATCTTTCTCTATCTCCATATCTATCTCTATATCTATCTTTATCTCCATCTCCATCTCTATCTCAAACTCAATAAATAAGTTTCTTAATACCGTAAAATCGGTTGAGTTTGGGAATTCTAAGCCGATTATAGTTCTGGTTTAAAAATATCCTAAACGTTGATTATATTTTGTAAAACTAGTTCCATTTTGGAGATTTTTATTATTTTAAGCTAATTTTTGTTTTGATTTTATAAAACAAAAAAAAACAAAAGACTGTAGACACAAACCTTAAATTATAAAAATGTTTAATATGCGCATACTTTCCCTTAAAGTACTCGTATATTTATATATAATATTCAAGAACATGAAACTTAACAGGAATGAAAGAGACAAGCAGAAATTGTTTTGTGTAATTTATAGTTGTTCTTATAGGGCAACAAAAATATGAGAAAAAATAAGCTTAAAGAACAATTATGACAAATTTAACAAAAAGTACATGTAAGGAAGACGTCAAACTGTCTATAAAAATTTTTCCTTAATATATTTTTATTATTATATTTAGGTGAGAAGCGGAGAAAATAAAGTTATCATTGCTTTCTAGTTTTGTATGTTTTCCGTTTTCTCTCATCTTTTCGGTAAATAGAAAAAAATTAATTACCGACCTCAAGTCGTCGAACGTACATATGTACATATGTGGCCTGACTTTGGCCTGCGGCCAAAACTTTAAAACAATCTTAGAACTAAAAACTATTTGATTTTTTCTTTTTTTATTAACAGCCTCCATTAAAATTTCACTTCATTTCGTACTAATCATTTTGTTGCATTTAACATAGAGTGAGTGTCCTTCTAGGCTGGCAAAAAATTCTCCAGCGTTCAATGACTTGCTTTTGTTTGTTGTCTTGGGTTGCTTGTTTATTATTTTTTTGCTGCATTTTGTTGCAGCTTGCTGCTACCATAAGTGGAATTTTACACCTTTTTTTCTACCACCATGAGTGTAGTGTAACAGAAGATACGAGTATGTATAAAAAAAATTGTTGTATATAAACTAAAACCACAAAATAAATAAAAAAATAAAAATTTTTTAACAATTTCTACAAACATGGAATAAGAGAAAACCCTTAAAAGGCTTCAATGTTGGCTTTATTGCAAGCAAAAAACAAAAAAAAAAAAAAACAAAAAACACCAAGTGGTTAATTAATACACCACATCCTCTGCTTAAGGCCAGTTGGAAGGCAGGATTTTTTGGTTTTCAACTGATTATCACTATAAGAATTTTTTCGACTAACTATTTAACACATTTAATTCTAGATACTGGTTGAAAAATAACACTTAACATTGCGCTGCCTTAAAATAAATAAAATTGTTTACCATGTACAGGCCTAGATGTATCTACAGAGTTCTATGAACACTTTAGCATCAACTAGTGCAAAACCATAAACGGCAGGAATGTAAAAAAAACAACAAGTGAATAAAAAATTATATAAGACCTAATAGGAAACTTATAAAAATTAAATGAACAAACAAGTGTAAGATACTTTAACATTTCCTTTGCTAATTTCTTTCTTTTGTTAAACCATTTTGGTACCCTTCACCAAAAATGGTAAGGGTATGAATAGGTTCGTCATTCTGAGTAAAATTTCCTTAGTATTCACATGCGACCTCTTAAATTAAATATACTCTGTGTCGAATAAGTGATGTCCGTCTGTCTGTAGGTGAAGTCGATTTTCCAAAGCCTACAGCGGCTTCCCTTTTGAACTGATGTATCAGAATTTGTCCCTAAAGGCTTGGTATTGAAAATCAACAAAATCAGAAACACCATTGCAGGGATGGATAATGGAATGTTTTCTCTGGTATATTAAACTAACTAACATACTTCTTACAACTACAATTTGAGCTAAGAAAAAGTCAGCCAATGTAGCAATGGTAAAGTAAGAAAGTAAAACACATATTGGCGGCATATGTGACTTGCGTAAGTGTAAATGCAAAATATCGTAGCTTTTCTTTAAACACCAACAACAAAATACACATGCAATCCAAAGAAAAGCTACGATATTTTGCATTTACACTTACGCAAGTCAATTTGCATCAAACACCGAATACCGCCATTGATTATTGAGTTCTTGTTTCAACTTTCTCATTTATTTAAATGAAAGTTTAACATTTTTGGGTAAAGGTTCCCTGATGATCTGCATTAGCAACAGTGGAATGAGCATAGGATCCAGCTAAACACTTCAATAATAAATTTCTGTGTAATTATTTTACTGAATAAGTAAAATAATAATTCAGGATATTAGTGCGCTGACATGTTAAAAATTATAGTTAATTTAATTATTATTATTCGAACTACATTTGTTTCTATATTTAATGAATTGAACAGGCTAATGTTCGTATCGCCTTTTAAGCCAAATTACATGTGATAATTATTAATGAACAATTAACATCAATTCATTAAATGTTAAAAATTATATTTTTTCTTGCTTCAAGATATACGAGGGGTGTTCAAAAAGTATCGCGAATTTTGTGTTTTTCAAAAATTATATATTTATTCATGAATATCAATTTTGTCCCCTTCAAAGTAATCCCCCTCAGATACAATGCACTCATGCCAACGCTTTTTCCAATCTTCGAAGCACTTAAAAAAATAATTTTTTTTTATCTTGTTCAGCTCCTCCTTCGATGCCGTCTTTATCTCGTCAATCGTAGCGTAGCGTCGTCCTTTCATGGGCCTCTTCAGTTTCGGCAATAAGAAAAAGTCACAGGGGGCCAGATCTGGGGAATACGGTGCCTGCGGCATCATTAGTGTGTTGTTTTTGGCCAAAAAGTCGCGTACAAGCAACGATGTGTGAGTAGGGGCGTTATCGTGGTGCAAAAGCCAATTTTTAATCTTCCACAAATCCGGGCGTTTCTGGCGAATTACTTAGCGAAAATTGCACATAACTTGCAGGTAATATTCGTTATTGGCCGTTCTACCCTGTGGCAAGAACTCATGATGCACCATGCCGCTGCAATCGAAGAAAACTGTAAGCAAAACTTTCTTATTCGACCGAACTTGGCGCGGTCTTGGTTCGTGCGGCAGCTTCCATTGTTATAACCATAAACCCATGATTTGTTACCAGTTATGACAATCTGGAGCAAATCTGTTTCGTCGCGGACAGAGTCCAGCACCTCATTAGCAATGTTCATGCAATTGAGCAATTTTAGTACAAATTTCGTGGCGACCCGTCTCATGCCCAAATCATTGATAAAAATCGAATGGCACGAGCCAATCGACATGTCTAGGTCCTCAGCAACTTCTCTTATGGTGATTTGATGATTGGACAATACCATTTTGTTCACTTCATAAATTTTTTCGTCTGTTGTTGAAGTGTTCGGGCTTCCGGCACGCTCTTCGTCGTACACTTCTTCTCGGCCTTCTGAGAACATTTTGTGCCACCCATAAGCGTTGCTTCGGTCCAAGATAGCTTCTCCATAAGCCACAGGCAACATTCGCAATGCATCGTTTTTCACACAAAATTTTTTCAATAGGTAAAAATCGAAGACGTTAAATGGGTTAAAATATATTTATTGTTATTTTATAAGTGCGAAGATAAATTTTAATTTAACTAGCAGAGACAGGAACCAAAATTTCTAACATTGCATATTAAGCACGTAACAGAGGTCTGTTAGCTGTTTAATAGTAGTCGCTGAATGGCATACGATTCCAAATTCTTGGAACTGAATCGAGATAGATAAGAAGATGGAAATATCTCTGGTAGAGCCAATAAATTAGATTTAAGAAAACATAATTTTCTTGAGAAGATTAGTCTTCGTTTTGATAAAATATGGAAGACCATACGTACTACCCTGTCTAGGTGTGGTAGTCTTAGTCTTAGTCTTGGATAGGACTCTTTTGGGAGTAGTGGTCATTTTGTTAAAATATGGAAGAGAACACATACTACTACGTATAAGTGTGGTAGTCTTAATATGGTCCTAAATGTGACCGAATTCGTCACGTTTCTGAAGTAATTTTGGAAATTGAAATAATCGATTTTGAAATAATGGGTCCTCCAGATAACTTTTTTATTTGAAAACAGGGCGCCAAACATCGAGTGTAGCTTCAGCTGTGTGGCACGTAGCGCCGTCCTGCTGAAACCAAATGTTGCCCATATGCTCCTCTTCAATTTTTGTGAAAAAAAATTCGTTCAACATGGCCCGATAACGATCGCCATTGACTGTAACGGCCACTCCTTGCTCATTGGTCCAATTATGCCTCTGGACCAAAAATTCGCACCAAACAGTGACTCGTTTTGGGTGCGTCGGCTTTTCATTATATGCATGCGGCTTTTCTGTGCCCCAAATGCGACAATTTTGCTTGTTTACATACCCGCCAAGATCAAAATGAGCTTCATCTGAAAAGATGATTTTTTTTTGGCAAAATCGGCATCTTCTGTAAGACGATCGCAGTCAATATTTCCCAGCATTGTTCAAGCGTATACACAACCATATTCGTTCAGTGGAAGGATAAAACTAATTATCTGTCAAATCAGACATGAGCTAAGTGTTACCATTCACGAAATAAGCACTAGTTGAAAAAAAACGTTAGATGGCGGACCCTTTATATTGTTTTTTAGCGAAATTTCTTGAAAAGATTTGTGGTCATTTTGGTAAAATATGGAAGAGCTCACGTACTACACTATACATGTAAGTGTGGTAGTCTTAAGGGTCCTAAATGTGATCCAATTATTATTTATTTTACATATTAATTATTTTTTTTAATATTTATTAAATATAAAAAACCTTTTTTGGACCTCGTTGTTTTTAAAGAACATCGATTATTTACGATCGAAAATGACCGATTTTGGTAAAAAAAAATTAAGTTGGAAAATTTTGTCGCTTAAGTTTTTATTTTTGGCGATTATGATTTGAGCCTTGTGATAGATAATTATGAGCACAATTATCACTATACACAAAGTTTTATTTTCCATTTATCTCACTTAAGTGTATTTCGTAATTTTTTATTTTATGTGTATTAATTTTTTTAATTTATTACATTTTTTTTAAATATTTTTTAAACGTTTTATAAAAAATGCTTATAAACGAAATGCCTGACTGTGTGCTTTTATATCTTGCTAGAATATTTTTATGGCATTTTAAGTTCTTTTCTGCATATTCTTATTTTTATTTTTTGTATGTTTTAGTTTGTTTGTGCTCACTACCACAAAAACCGTACAGACCAAATTACAAAAAAAAAAAAAAAGAGAACACAGCACTCTATAGAGACCAGAACTGTGCAAATAATCGGGTACATGAATGCACAAACTGCTAGAGAAAATATATAAACTCGAGTTGAACTACTCGTATATAAAAGTCAAGCTTAAAGCATGACGCAAATACAAAAGTCATCGACCCTAAAGTCGTACGGACGAGCGGACGAACGGACGAACGGGCGGGCAGACAGACAATGAGTCGAACTGAAGTGTACAAAACAGCCTGCATAAATTTTTAGATATTTAAAAAAAAAAGCAATTCGCAATAAAAGAAGAAAAACGTGGGCTAACTTAAAAGTCTTTTAACTTGTAAACTTAAATTAACACCCGTAATTGCAAAATTGGTCAAATTAGCCCAAATACTTCAGATATTCATTCGAAGCCAACTTAAGTGTTTCATTTTTAAGATAATGCAATAAATTTTATGAAATTTGCTGTTAAAAAGTCCCAAATATAAGTAAAGAAATCCCAAATGCAAAAAAAAAAAATGATTTTCTTCTCATACGAGTATATTTTAAATTTTTTAATAATATATAAAAATTAAAAATAAATATATATATACACTTCTAAAAGCAAGAGTTTTTGCTTCTTCGACTGTGACTGTTTGCGAATTTTATTTTAAAGGATATAGACTGCTTCTGCTTTTACTTGCAATACTAACCAAAAACAAAAGCAAATCAAATTCAATCTTCTCAAATCGTCCACTGCTGAAAGTACTGCGCAATTGGTCATAAACCGTTTTGTGATTTTGCTGTGACTGAAACTGTTGTATTTTTCAAAAGCAAAAGCAGAAGCAAAATCAAATAAAATTAAAATCATTACAGTAAAAACACTGCTAAATTGCATTAAAAAGTAATTGCAGGACTGCTTTCGTGTGTGTTGTGTTGTGTTGTGTTGCTAGTAATGGCTATTATTGTTTCTTTGCCTGGATTATATACATACGTTCTGGCTGCAATATAATATTAAAAGTTGGTATGCATACATGCATTCACGTATTTCATGTTGGTTTTGACACCCACTACAACTATTTAACTTGCACTTATAATAGCCAGACTCATGCACACGTACGCAAACACATACATACATATGTACATCCATATGTATGCATCATGCATATGCACGTCTTTTCTTTTGTGAAATTGTTTGCACAAGTTATAAGCGAACTGCAGTTTATTAAGAATAAATTATTAACACTCGATGACGCATAAACCAGTAAACTGCAGCAAAACAAGCAAAACAGACTCCAATGCGATACATATATATATATATGCATATGCATGTGAAACAAGTCTTTTGCTATGTAAAGCTGACAATTGCTTTTATTTGTTGTGTAAAGTTTGCAAGGGTCTCATAAATAACTTTCGTTAGAGTAACAAATGAACAAGGAACAGATCCGTAAGTTAGCACAGAAATACTACATTCATACTCACCAACTCAGCTCTCTACATTTATATTGTACAGCATCTGTTATTTTGTTATTTGTTTCTTTAGTGGCCACATATACTTGTATTTACTATAACTATTTCTTGATTGTTGGTGTTGTTGTTGTTGCTTATATTGCTGTTACAAATTTTATTAACAATAAAAGTTCTGCCGCCTTAATGGGGGTTATAAGACAATAAACGAATTAAAAAGAACAAAAAGAATGTGCTGAGAAAGACCACAAAAAGCGCAAACAATTCAAAATTATTCTAACATGGATTGTTGCTTAGCGTACTTACTTGCATTGTGGCTCAGAGAACAGGCATTTTTTTTCTAAATTTATTACAGCTTAGAAAAAAAAATACTGAAAAAAAAAACTCTGAACAACAACATAAACACACTAGCTGAGATAACAATCAGCAACTTAACCATGTTGCGGAAATTTTTTCTTTTATTTTTATGTGTGTATTGTTTTTTGTTTTTTTTTTTTTATAATTTTTTGTTTGTTTTGTACCTTCAAGTTTAACAACAAACTTAGTTGTTATTATTAAGTTTATTGTTTTTTATTGTTGTTAATTCAACAAACAAACATAAAAAAAAAATGTTTGTTTGTTTGCCTGCCTGTCTGTCTGTTTGTCTTAGCACGCGCCGTTAATGCAACTAATTTGCCGTTAAAAATCATGTTTTTTTGTTTGTTATAGTTTTTGGTGCTGTTTTGTTGTTGTTTTTTTTTGCTCTAAGTATTATCGAAAAATTTGAATATTGTTAGCTAGAGCTTGTTGATTAGTTTTTCTTTTATATGGAAAGAAATATTTTAAAAGCAATTAAAAGACTCAAGACACAAACTTGATTTTTTTTTTAAATTTTTTATTTTTATTAAAAATTTTTATTTAAACGCACTTCTTTGGCATATCAAAGATGCTAGTAGCCTCTTGGGTCTATAACTAACTATCCATATAAAGTATTATTTTAGCTGCAAACATTTGTGTGCAAACCATTTCAAACTGTTCCGTAAAACTCACCAGATGCCAAGTGGCACTTCCTGCAAGAGTTCAAGTCCCAAAACAAAGAAAGGGACAGAAAAGATTATAAAACTACTTGCCTTGTTCTTTATATGAATATGTTGCAGTGAATACGTATGAGTTCTTTTTCGTGGAGAGCAGAATTATGCTGGACATGATTGAATTATGTTTAACCGTCCTAAGCGGGAAATATAATGTATGAAATGTAATTTCAAGATTTCGCGTCATAACCGCCTAAGAGAGTTTAAGCATAACAATTTTCTAACTCAATTTCTTGACTCAAATCAATTACCTCCAAACAGATATAATCGATTTTCATAAAAAAATTTAGTTCAAAATTGTGTCGCTTAAGCTTTTTGGCATTTACGGTTCGATCTGTTACCAAGACCACGCCCACTCTGTTTTTAGGACCATTTGCTCCTCCTAGCAGTACTTCAAGGCAATTATATGTGTATGAAAACTAGTCTGATCAATGACCATATTCGATCTCACTTAAGATCACTTGTTGTTTGAAATATACTGCTAGCAGTATGTTAGTAGTTTGCGCTATATTTTCTTGAAGGAATTTGTTAAGTTGAAAAGTGTTTGCACTATCTCGCTTACTTCTGCTTCTTTCATTAGGCCATGCTTACTTTTCCAGTTGTCTGGAATACTTCAATCCCACAATAAACTGAAAATTGTGTTTGAAAAGAAGACAAGGAATTGTGTTATATGCGGCTCAAAGAATGATAAGGAGTGTACTAAAAAAAAAAAAAAATACACAAGCAAATAGTCTTAATTTTAGTAAATGCGTATGATCATAATTATAGCGCAAATCCTTTGTGCGCTCAAATATTTTCTCTCAAGCAACTGTGACTATAGCCAATTCCAATATACGAGTACAAGAGCATCTTTACTTCGCTTTTGAAAAAAAAAAACTAAAATATGCAACAACGAAAAATAAAAAAACCCAAATTTTTTGTTATTGTGTTAAAGTGACGTCGATGTCGACAACTGGAATAAGGGTGAATATATCACAGTAATGCACAATTTTTTTTGAGTTAGTTTTTCCTTTTTTTTTTGTCTCTATTCGTTTGTGTATGGGAATTGGACATTTAAGTGCTTTTGTTGATTTCCTTTGTCCAGCTGTTTAAAAAAAAAATTATACCACAGTCGCTTTAAGTTCTTTTTTTTCGGGCTTTGGCTGGTTGTTCACAATGAAGAATCACCAAAAATTTCAATTATATCAAAAGATCCAAGTACTGTGAACAAACACCCAATTTGTTTAAAAAGAAATCTTGGACGTTCTTCTCTTGGGTAATTATTCTAACAGCCGCTTGCATCTTCTTAAGTAAGTTTTGGCCACAAAGCCCTCGAGACTTTACTTGGTTTTAATATTTAAATGTTTTTAGGGTTACACGTCTTTTAAATGTTGACCAATAAAATCGAGGGTAGACTCTTGCCAAATGCTTTATTATACTAATTAATTATTATTTGAATTTGAAAAAAGTAAACTTAATACCCACAGCTTCGTTCGAATAAAACTTCAAAGCATTTTTCGTGAATTTTTTAAAATTTATTTTATAGCAATAAATTAAAGTAAGGAAAAGATTTTGTAGGATTTTATTTCAATTAAATTTTCAAGTCTTCCATTTTTTTGAATAATATTGCATTAGAATTGTTTCCAATGAATGATGCATCATAATTGTTTATCAATTATTTTCTTCTCATAAATTCTTTATGAGCACTTAAAAAAAATCTTTTCAATTAACATTAAAAATCATGATTGATGTATGCAATAGAACCGTTCCTTAACTTATTCAATAAATGAGTGCACCTTTGGAATTTTTAAATGATTTATTAAAAGTGTTTGACTTGAACATATTGTCAATTAGACATTTACTTTGACCCCATGAAACTTTTACTTCTTGTCTTTCATTTAAGGTTTTGTAACTCCATTCCTTGTAATTTATTGGCCACACTTGGATATTCGTTCCTTTGTTTCTTGTGTTGTGTTTCAAGTCTTTTATTTAACATTACTTCGTAATAATAATAAATAAAAAAGTAAGACATTTAAAGCACGTTTCTGGGAAAGGCAAACGCGAGAGCGATACAAATTAAAGCCACAACGATTTTTTTATACAAATGTCAACTTTGACAAATTTCAAATCAATCACGATCACGTCGATACAAACAATTGTAATTCATAATATTGTATCTCTGCAACATCAAGACACCAACAAATGGAGTGCCACAATAAAATAACAAATCACTTAACACACAAAAAAGTAATATGAATGAGTTTGTAATATTAATTAAAATATTTGTAATATTAATTAATAAATTAATTAAATTTTCACCTATAAACAATTTGATAATATCAATTAAGTTTTTCCACTCAAATTAATTAATACTATTAAAAATTTAATTAAATCAATTAAATTTTTAATGGAAAACATTAATTGGTGAATACTTTTTTCTGTGTACATTGGTTATTGATATTTAAAATTTGTTTACTTAGTATTAATTAATTTAATTTTAGCAGGAGGAGCTTAAAACCCAATCAATTTAAAACAAGTATAGCAAGCAAAAAAACAAAAACTCTTCACATGACTATATTTTTGAATTCGATTACAAAAATTTTTTTGTGTAGAAATTTGCCGTTCTTACAGCCAGTTTGTGTAAGACGTTCACGATGGAAGCCTTGACATTTCTGTCATAGATTTAAAGAAACTTGTATTAATTTCCTTTAATCTGTTACAAAAACGCCAAGATTTCTAACGTCAATGTCTTACACAAACAGGCTGTTAATAAAAATTGTATTAAATTAATTAAATAAATTTATTTTTTAGCTAATTTTAATTATTATTGCTCGAACTTCATTTGTTTCTATATTTATGATTTGATCAGGCTAAAGTTCGTATCGCTTTGTAAGCCAAATTACATGTAATAATTATTAATGATGAATCAAAACAATTCACATATTCTATTTGCAATAATGGCTGAGTATATAAAGCAGAAATCTACATCAACTGACACCACACACAGTGGACCAAACACAAAAGAACGCTGATGAGGAAGGTTTAGTGGCCTTCGAAAACAGCTGTTTATTCCGTTCAACTATGTGTATGTCAGGATAGTTACAACTAACTTTGGTGTTATTTGTTCATTAATAATTATCACATGTAATTTGACTTACAAAACGATACGAACTTTAGCCTGATCAAATCATAAATTTATTTTATTTTTTTTACTTCACTTCCTACAATATTTTTTAATGTCTCATGTAAGTTTATGCAGCATAAAATTTATCTAAGATATAATTTTACAATTTGAAAAAAATTCTTATTCTAATAACTTTAACTGAAATCCTTTCGACACATGACGTTCCACGGGAGTTGCAGGCTGCTGGAAATGATTTATTTGATATTGTGTTTCCATCTCAAAATGCAATTAACTAATGCCAATATTTTGAGTTTATTGTTGTTGTTGTTGTTGCTGCTATTGTCGTCTAATTCATTATTGTAAAGATCAAAAGCATTTGCATGACCTTAACCGCCAAAAACGAAGAAGAAGAAAAGCCAACAACCGTTAGGAGATAAAATTTAAGAAATTTATTTTATTGCCATAAATTATTGGTACCAACCAAGTAAATAATAGGAAAAAGCAACAACAAAACCACAAAGGAAGCAACAACAACAAAGACAAGGTTAAAGAAATAAAAGTTAAAGCCAAGACTATTTGTCTATAGAAAAAGTTTTAATACAGCAAAAATCTCAGCACTTACAAAAACAAAAAAAAAAAAAAGAGGAAAAGCAAATTAAGGCATCAAGGCGAAAATGGGTGGCAGTACAGCTGAATAAAAAATAAATTCAATTGAGCCGCACACACACAGGGTTTCGTAAGGCGCTTGTTTCTTTTTTGCGATTTTTTTTTGGTTTGAAATTTTTTGTTTAAGCGATTTTTTGGGTTTTTGGCGATTTTTGTTTTGTTTTCTTTTAATACATATTTTTAGTTTTTCCGATTTTTTTCGCTTTTTTTCTTGTAAGCTCTTTTTTGATTTTCACTATTTTTCGTTTCGACATTTTTTTTATTTTTCTTTTAATTTTGGAACTTTTTAGTTGTACCTGTACCGAAAATTAAATTTTATAAATAGTGTCTTTCGCAAAAAATAGACTAGATTTCATTAAAAGTGCCTTTTAAAAGTAGCACATCTCACAAAAGGTTTCTTTAAAAAACAGTCTCTTCGCATATAAAGTGCATAACTATTAAAAAAAAGTACCTTTTTAAAAAAATATTTTTTAAACAAGTACCTTTTGAAAAATTATATCTTAAAAAAAGTACCAATGAAAAGATACCTTTTAAAAAAAGTACCTCTTAAGAGTTATCTCTTAAAAACGTACCTCCTAAAAAAAAGTACCTTTTAAAAAAGTACGTTTTAAAAAAATACCTTTCAAAAAAAGCACATTTTAATATAAAGTACCTTTAAAGAAAAGTACCTTTTAGAAAAAGTACCAAAAAGTTACTTTTTCAAATAGTACTTTTTACAAAAACTACCTTTTGCTACCTTTACCTTTTTAAAAAAAATTATTTTTATCAGAATTGCTTTTAACAATAAGAACGTTTTCACAAAAATTATCTTTTGGAACAAGTACTTTTTATAAAAAAAAAACACCTTTTACAAAAAGTAAGCTCTACAAAATATATATTTTAAAATTAATAACTTAAAAGAAGTGTCTCTTTCAAAAAGCACTCTTCTCAAATGTGATTTTTTTAAAAATTGCCCGCTGTTAAAAGTACCTTTTACAAATACAGTAATTTGTTTTAAAAGCACCTTTTACAAAGAATAGTTTTTATAGAAAGTACCGCTTAAAAAGTGTCATTTAAAAAATATTTTTTTTTTTTAAATACCTTCTAAAAAAATTTCTTTGAGGAAAATTCCCAAACAAATTTTGATTTCCCGCATACAAACTTACAAACTGTTTAAAATAAAATTTTGAACATCGAGCTTTCATCATACTTCGACATTTCGAATTCAGACTATTTTCGAAAAGTCTATAGTTTTATATATCTATGTATGTGTTTGTGTTGGTGTGTGTGTGTGTGTGTGTTTGTGTAAGCATCTGATAACTTCCCTGTCGGAGAATGTGTGGTTGACTACAAAAATAGTTAACTTATAGTTAACTTTTCTTAGACTGACTAAAAGCTAACTGCAATGTCATCCAGAACAAATCCAAAATTAACTCTTAAGTAATAGAATTTGGTGAGAGCCAACATATTTATTCTCAGCTACTTTGAAACTCATTTGAGTTTTATATTAACATTTTGCTGTTATTATTTTAGATGGTACCTTGGCTGTCTAGTTAGCGCGTTGAGTACACAACGTGTGGTGATACATGTTCGAACCCCAGAAAAATTTTTTAAATTTACTGACTACGAGGTGATTTAAAAAAAACAAACTTTAAGTTAGCTGAAAGTAATGCAGAGTGAGA
Source organism: Nowickia ferox (assembly GCA_936439885.1). Classification (NCBI taxonomy): domain Eukaryota; kingdom Metazoa; phylum Arthropoda; class Insecta; order Diptera; family Tachinidae; genus Nowickia; species Nowickia ferox. Next base: position 85,996,605 of record OW387027.1, read on the forward strand.
CAATTGACTACTGCCTAGGACATCGCAATGTTAAAATAGTCAGTTGATTACTTTGAAAAGTAATCCAAGTGTCAGTCAGTACTAGTTGCGAAATAGTTAGCTTAAAGTTAGTTTAAAGTTAACCTAATTTCCGACAGGGTTAAGAAAGGGTCAACGGATCGTCAGCTAATTTTCCGCATTTGAAAAATGTTAAGCTCACCCCTGAGTAATTCGAAACGAATTTGTGTGTTGATAACATGCAAATTCGAAAGAATTTTCTTTCGCTTCCAACTACAGAGTAGACCGACCCCCAAATGTTGTATGATAGTGAATTTTTGGAAAATTAAAAAAAGTCCTAGTGTAGCATGCAAATAAATATCTTGTGTAATCAAATATGTATTGGTAACTAAAAGCTCTTTGATTGTTGTGCATTGCTGCGAGCCATTATTTCATTTTAAATGCCTCAACTGCAAACACAGAACGCCACTGGTGCTGACGACGACACCGCTGATGCCTTTCGCGAGAGCGTACGTAAAATAAACAGTTCACTGTATTCAAAGACATAAATACCGCAAACAAATAAATACTAATAGCCTCCTGTGCAGTTTAAAGACTTTTTCCTTTGTGCTTTCGCTGTGGTTTATAATAAATATAAGCCAGCCTAGCCTGGTGGAGCTTATAGAGGTAGTGTTGGTGGTGGTGGTGGTTTAATTGTTTAAGCAAATTTTTGCTTAAGCATTTTTCGTATTTTTGTGTTCGCTTTAACAAGCTTTAACAATTGACAAGCCATAAATCAATAAATGCAAACTTTAAGAAGAAGACCTTAAAGACTCTGCTATTTAGCCATTAATTTTTAAATTGTAGCTAAAATCTTTTGTAGTTTTATTTGAAGTTTATTGAGAAGAAAAACAGTGAAATTAATTATATACTTTTTTCTTTTCTTTCAGATTCTTGCGATTAAACATTTGCGATAACAAGCAGGTAAGTTGTTAAAAGCATTTAACAATAAGCAAAAAAAAAAAATTTAGGTTCATTACCAGGTTTATTTGACTCATTCCCCTTAGAGATTTTTATATGTCAAATAAGCCCTTAATAAATCTAAAATAGTTTTTATGAATACGTCAGTAAATATTTCTCTGGATTTTGTGTTTGTTTTTGCGCATAAAATTTATTTAATACTCTAAAGAAATTAATTAGTTTTCAAGTAACCACGACAATTGTAGTATTGAGTTAAGCGCCACTAATCGTTACACAGTGGGGTATTTTGGAACAAATATGGAAATAATTCGGTAATTTCTAAATGATTAAACATTATTATTTTTGTCTAGGTTTTATTTAATGAGTTAATCATTCAGAGAAAAGAGTAGGGATAAGATCATCTAATTCAAAAAACGAAAATTTAATTAAAAAATTAATTAGTTTGCAGCCAACTACGAAAATTGTGGCATTAACTCAACCATTTTAATTAAAAATTTTTTAATTAAAAGCAGAATACTATTTTGTAATTTTATACACAATTTAAAAGCTTAAGTTCGGAGCTGAGATTTTATATCTTGAAAGGCAGCGAAGCCACAAAGTAGGCCGGTAGTTAATGAAAGATTCAAACCCAAAAAGTGCACAAAAAAATATTTAGATGTTAACAGGATTTATTTGGCTTTGGCTACATTATTACCATATATAGCTTAGAGCTATTACCAAGCTTGAATTAGCTGTTGGCCAAAAACTGAGGACAGCATTTTTTGAAGGCGCCTTGATTTTAGAAATCTCTGGAGGATTATAAAAAAATGGTCACCAAAATCGTCCAACTGAATAAAAGATCTTACTACCCCTTGGTAGTGCTATCAAGCCAGTACAGTTCAATCCGTTTATTTCTCAAAAATTCTTCATTTGTTACATAGTGTAATTGGAACGCTTAGAAACTAAGAATTTATTAAAAAAAAAAAATTTTTGTTTTAAATCGCCCACTGTGCATTACAAAATCTTATTTGTGCTTACGAGCAATTGGCACCTCAAATTTTTTAAAAACTAAGGGATTTTATATACTCTGGGCAATGAAAAAAAAATATAAAATAGTTTTTTTTAACCGGTACAATCCGGTTATTGCTGTGGAAATTTTGTTTTAATGTACACTTCAAGCAAACGTTATATTTTTTTGCATATGAAAACAGTATGGTTTTTTTATTGCCAAGAGAATCTACATTCCCTTAATTTAAAAGAAAAAATTTCGAGCTGTTCATTAAGCGGAAGCCCAAATTGAAGTTTTCGTGACGCACAGTGGGAGATTTAAAAAAAAAAAAATCAAATTATGACTTTTTGAAAATTATGCTTTTATGGTATAAAATTTGAAGGCTTTACACTGCTTGCAGTATTTTGCTAAATTTACTTTTTTTTAGAAATAAAAACTCTAACAAGTGCTTTCTTATGTCACCGACTACTGACTTTAAATTAACTGAGAGATAATTTTATTTTTTGTTTGTTTTTGTACCACATGTATGTACGTAGTAATTACATCATGTATGGGCAACATTAATTTACTTGCATTGCAATATTTGTATGGAAAAGCAGCCAATTAACTATTAAATTTTCTTTAAAGAGCACATTTAACGAGCATTTAAATCAGGCATATCGCTTCGCTTACAGTTTATGTCCATGACATGACATTAAATAAATAATGAATAAGAACAAGATGGGAAAAAATAAAGTAAATATTAGTTTACAGCAAACAAAAGACTGAAGCAAGAAACTTTACAGTGTAAGAATTGTTTAGGAAAACGTTTTATTCCCTACAATTTGCTTAACAATGTTGCACACTTAAATATCAATGTTTAGTTTTATAGAAACTTATAATAAAGCAAAATATTATAATTTTCTGCTAGAATTGTAAGGGAAATAATTTCAGATTTAAAATGACAGCAGCAGCAAGAAAACAAAACTAGCCAGGCTTGACAAACGCAGCTGGAAATGATATTCAAATGATGACAGAAGTAAATAAAACTAATTGACTTTGAATAGACTAACTTGCAAAACTCAAATTAAGAACCATAATTTTAATAATCATCAATCATTACATGTATATTGTATGTAGCTGGCATATGGACATGCAAATGTTGCAAAGAGGAAGAAAAAAAACAGAAAATCTAAAATATCAAAAGCAGCAAATTGTCGCATTTTTTTCCTTAGTTCTTTAGCCACATTCTTGCCTTTCTGAAAGAGGAGATATTTTTATGCCAGCAGTAAAACTCATGGTCTTTACCCACATGCAATTCATGTTCATGAATAGTTGTTGCTCTAGCAAACACTTACACACACTTGCGAGTACATGTACTCTTACCTTGTACATACACGACTAAGCCAAGAACTAATGATGTAATAATGCGGCTTGTATGTTGATCTGTATGTACTTTATTTTGTTGCAGCAACAAACATTTGAGGAACAAATAATTCTTACCCATTTCGTCTGACTCTTGAGCAATTTCAAATACGAAAATATAAAAACTTTGGTCAATTTTGTTACGTAGTGTTTTTCTTTAGATTCCTTTTTTCTTTCTTTTTTGATGTTGTTGCAAGTAGTATGTTGCATAAATAACGGTAGATTTATGGTACAAGTGCCATAAAAGAAACTTTAAGCTCAAAGATGGTGGCGGTGGAAGTTGTACATATGTAAATATATATTAGTGTGTTTGCCAACTCTTCTTGCAACAATTGGCAAATTGAAAATTACCACAAACTTGGCTCGCAGACAACAGTAGACAGCATTGGAAAACCTTAAGAGAGAGAAAATGCCACAAAAGGCGGAAGCTAACTACGTTTAGCATACATATGTACCTACATGCCACATAAAATCACACAAAAACACACACTCGTATATTCTTATTAAATAGAAAAAACCTTTACTTAAAATAATATTTACCTTGCAGCTTGTAGTTTATTTTATTTTTATTTTCTTGAGTGCATTTGCTATTGCTGCTGCCATCACTGTAGTTGAAACTGTTTAATTTAATGATAATGATGCCTTGTTGCCGTTCTGTTGTTTTTTCTTCTTATTCTTTCTTTATCACCACCACATTGCCTTCATCATAGTCAAAGTCATCATAGTTTTCAGCAACTGTATATATTTGTATATAAAATAAAACACACACACATACACACACACACACACTTTGCATAATAAACGTTTCAATTTCAATCAAATTAAGATTTTGTACAAGTTGTAATAAATTCCATTTAATCGCCAGTAACAGCGTAAAAGAAAATGATGCGTAATTATTTTCTCGTGATGTGTACTTTTATGCAAATTTCGTTTTAACATGAAAACACTTACATATGTACATACTCGTACATAAATGAACAAGAGTTATTGCAAATGCGGATTTGTCCTTGCTGCCAGCCTCTTCGGGAAACAAAGATGCAACTTAATATTAATTGAATTTAATTTGGAACTAAATACTTCAGCAATTAGAGTGCAAAACTCCAAAACAATATGAAATATGATTTATACAGGATGTCTGGCGGCAAATTTATATTTAGAAATACGATAATTTCAAAAAGCAATAAACTGTGCGCCGTTGGTATTATCGATAGTGCGGATTTGTTAGTCACAATATCGCAGTGGTCGAGTGAAGACATTTTTTAAGAGTATTCGGCGAATACGTGATCGACCGAGTGTAAGTTGAATTCGTGCGTGGGTGCAGAGATTCCGCGCAACTGCGTCGGCTATGAATGTCCCACGGCCAGGGCCCAATCGATCTTCAAGAACTCCGGACAACATTGAACTGATTGAAAGCAGTTTACGTAAAAATCCGCGACTTTCAATGCGGAAAAGAGCAGCCTCATGAAATTTTAAAAAAGAATCTGAAGTTCCATCCTTTTAAAATTCAAATCGTTCAAGAACTCAAAGAAAGTTACTTTGATTTACGCAAAAATTTTTGTGCAACGATGTTGGAGCGTTTTCGCACTGTAAATCCCATTTTTTGGAGCGACGAGGCTCATTTTCACTTAAACGGCCACGTCAATTATTAAAACTGCCCTTACTGGTCTCCAAGAATCCGCAACTATCGATTGAAACAGTATAACTGTTTGGTGTGCCTTATCCACGCATAAGATAATTGGAGCTTTTTTTTCCAAAATTCTCGATTCCATTCGACGAATGTCAACGGTGAAAATTATTTACGCATGATTACGGAATTCTATTTGCCAAACGTGCGAGCTGATCCATCTCTCTCGTCACACACGTGGTTTCAACAGGATGGGGCGACTGCACACACAGCCAGAGCTTCAATAAATCGAAAATTTCGGGAAAATTTCCCCCAAAAACTGATAAATCGCTTTGGGGACATCCCATGGCCACCGCAGTCGCCCGGTCTAACTCTCATGAAATTTTTTTATAGGGCTACCTCAAAGAGAGGGTTTGTAATGACAATCCCTAATCTCTTGTGTCTTTAAAGGAAAATATTCGTCGAGAAATCAGCTCAATTGAACCAAGTTTACTGCAGCGTGTGGCGCAGAACACAAGGCTCCGTTTTGAAGAGTGTGTTTAACTCGACGGAAGACAGCTGGATAACATACTCTTTAAAAAATTAAATCCGCATTTTCATTCTATCGTTCAATGCCCTTAATAAAACTTTGTGTCAATTATTACGTTTTTTATTTAAGTTTGAGAATCAGGGTGGCGTTGGCTGCAAAAGTTAACACGTCGACTACGAAAACGAAGGTCATGGGTTCGAGCCCGGTATCAGACAGTCATCAAATAACAACACCACGCATTTTTTTGATGTACATTAGTGTCCCTTTGTATCAGTTGTTGTAGGAAAGTTCATGTGATGAAGGCGTAGTCACTGGTCACTGAATTGTACCGACTTTAGCAGATACTAATCCTAATGTAACATCAGAGCGCCCTCCTTTGTTATATAGCAGAATCATCGGCGAAGTAAAATAATCAATCAAATGGCTATTAATCACAGCTTCAAAAATGTAATACGCCTCATTTAACTAACACCAGAGGCGCTGCAACAGTGCATTTTTAAAAGAAAACAAACGTGCAAAAAGCAGAGCTGTAAAATCATGAAACTTTCCTCTATCTCTTCCTTCACCAACTGTCTTCTCTATCACTATTCCTTTCCTAAAGAAAGTAACACCTAGTAATAGTAGTAGCCATTCATTGCCTGAGTGTTACTTCTCTTTAAAAAAAAATATATATATATATATATAAATCTGCTACCAGACACCCGTATTATCTAAGCATTTTCTGCCTTACCCCAAGTATTTTATTAATTGCAACAGCATTTCATTCATTCATTCATGCACTTTAAAGTCTCATCTAGCATTTAGGTATTGTTAGTTTAATATGTCGCCTAGGAGAGAAAAGAAGAATATTCAGCTCACTTGAGTCCAATTAATTAGATACCATTGTCTTAAAAAGAGAAGGAAACCCAGCCACTGCTCCCAATAATGGATTGCAGGTACTCAATATCCACCGTTCCGAAAGGCCACCGTATATGAATAAAAATACACTCACTTTGAAAATTCCAAATGTCTATAGGTATCTAATTGTCTGTATGTTATATTAGGATTTCAACATGTTTCGTTGCTCGCTTGAGAACACCCTTTATTTTTTTTTACTGTCATATACATATATGTTGTTGTAGCGGCCATAGTTGCTCTTACGGTTTCCGAGAAAACAGTTTGTGACAGACAGATAAATATAAAGACAGACAGCCGGACGGACATCGCAGCGACATCAGTAGGATTCTCTTCACCTTGTGCGGTGTACGTACGCAACTTTAAGGGAAGAATTTAATTTAAGAATTTTACTTGTGCCATTTTGAAAATAAACAGCTCATGTGCTGCCGTGTTAGCGGAATAATTAACTGATTCTCACGCTTTTAACAGTTTGAAAAAACAAAACTAGAAAAACTTCTAATATACATATTTAAAAATAAAATGAAGACATAATTTATTTAAGGGCGTGAACGCGTAGCGCAAATAAACTCGCATGACCAATAAAGTTATAGAGATCGCTAACTGAAACGTAAAACGCCCTAAGTAATAAAAATTTGTATAACGACTTTTTATAAATTCAGATGTATTTGAACAACATACATTAGAAAAAATAAATAAAAAATAAGACTTCATTGGTATAAGCAACAGAGATTTTATGAAGAAAACATGAAACAGACTTGATCAAATACATAATAATGAAAATGTTAGTTACGGCGTTTTGCATTTAATGTGAAGTTATACTTTTTAGGTTAAGCATCTTCTAACTGTTTAATATAAATTTTATGCTTAAATGCTGATATTTTATAAGCCTACAAATTAGAAATTTTTGCCACTAGATATTCATGTGAATATGCTTGTTCTTCTTAATTTTTTTCTTTTTGAAGTTGAAAATATTCGCCCAGGGCTTTTTAAAAAGCGTGGGGGTCTAGAATTGAAAAAAATAATAATAATAATAAGAAACTTTAAAATCTATCAATGCTGTTATATGCTTTAAATACATTTATTTATACATAAATAAATATGTATGTATTAATTGTAGATACATAATTTAAAGATGTCCAGCTGTTACTGATGATGAGCTGTTGATTAAATGGCTAAAAATAAGAAATTAAACATAAGTGATGATGATTCTCTAATAAATGCGTAGAAGAATATAAATTTAAGTGTATTCATGTCTGTAGGGAAATAAAACAGAATTTATGTATTTGAAGTCTGCCGCTTACAATAAGAATAAACTAAAACGCAATTTGGAAATGAAACACAATGTTTGCCCGAAACACTTTATACAATTAAAATGTTTTCATTTCAAATTAGCACCACAATGTAACACGTAATTGACCTCTTTAACAGTGTTGGAGTGTAAAATTATCTCAAGCTGTTATTAAATTAAAGCTGCTTTCAATTTGTAATAAAATAAAAGGAAATCTTTGGCTTAGAAGTTTTCACAGACTTGTTGAAAACTATCAGCTTTTCAATTAAAAATTACCTCCTCTAGAACTTTAGCAGATATCAAAACATTTCCAGCTGTCTGGCTAATTTGTAAGAGAAGTGTGTAATTAACAATTTCAATGAGTTTTTCTTTTCGTTGTGCTTTTGTTGTTAATAAATATTATTTGTATTAAATTCAGCTTTAATGAAGCATATTGTTAAATGAGCTGCAATTAGTCGAATCACTGTGGTCTCAGCTTAAGATTTATTACTTTAAATGGAGATGAGCGACCAACTGTGGTGTGTGACTGTAAAACGCCAAGTCACCCATGAACAAAAGCAATAGTTTGGCTTAATATGCCTTCATATAGGCAATAAGACTTGCCACTCAAATGAGACCATTGAAGGAAGATATTGTTATGTTAAACGGAACTTTAGATAATTTTTAGTGATTTCAACCAGTTCTTGCAAGTTATATTTTTTTTAATTAATTCACTGAATCGAAGATCTTCTTTCACATAAAATAATATTCTAAAATTTTGTCACATAATCATAAATTTTTTTTTTATTGACTAGGGCCACGCCTATACAATTTTAACCCATTATTTGTACATAACAAAACTTCGCTTATCTCCATTTATCCCGTGAAACTTTCTACAAATCTTAAGCTCTTGTATTGGACATTTTGGAACTTAATTTTTTGACAAAAATTTATTGTTTACGTTTATAAATAAGAGATTTTCGGCAAAAAAGGATTTTCCAAAAATCGCTCGAAAATATTGCTTTTTGAAAAGTAGGCGGTGCCACGCCTACTTAAATTTAAGTTAACTTTAGTTTCTAACTAACTTAAATATCGACTGAGTTTAAAATTATAAACGTATTTAGAAAAAAGAGACTGAAACCTTTACAACCATATACGAGGTGTGTTCCAAAAATATCGAAGAAAATTCGAATTTTGATTTTTTTTGTAGCGTTATGTTGGTACTCATGTCTTTCACTTATGCCAACAATTTCGGCCATTTTGAATGTTCAGTTAATTGTTGAGAGCTGCTTTGCTTGCACGTGTTTTGGCTCGTCTTCGATTTTTACCTTGGTTCGTGCGGCAGCTTCCATTGAGATGATTGAGCTTTGGTTTCCACAACATAACCATAAACCCACCATTCGTCACCAGTTATTACCCTCTAGGGCAAATTTGGGTCGTCGCGGACAGAGTCCGCAATATTCATGCGATGCTTTTTGGTCGAAATTAAGCAATTTTGGTGAGAATTTCGCGGCGACCCGTCTCATGCCCAAATCATTGATAAAAATCGAATGGCACTAGCCAATCGACATGTCTAGGTCCTCATCAATTTCTCTAATGGTGATGCGACGATTGGCCAATACCATTTTCTTCACTTCATAAATTTTTTCGTCTGTTGTTGAGGTGCTCGGGCGGTCGGCACGCTTTTCGTCATTCACATCTTTTCTTCTCAGAACATTTTGTACCACCGATAAACGTTGCTTCAGTCCAAGGTAGCTTCTCCGTATGCCACAGTTAACATTCGGAATGCATCCGGGCTCTTAATTTCCTTTTTCACACAAAATTTGTTCCATTTTTTTTTAATAGGCAAAAATCGAAGAAGAGCCAAAACACGTGCAAGCAAAGCAGCTGTCAACAATTAACTGAACACTAAAAATGGCCGAAATTGCATAGGTATATATAGACATATTGGGTGTTTTTTACTGAGGTATAGAACTTTAAGTTGGCATCACTTTTTTAACTGGCGGCCATTTTGTCAGCTGTCAAGTGATTAATATTTAGTTTGGTTTGCCATTTCATCATGAACAGGTTGACAAAAGAACAACGCTTGCAAATCGTGCAAATTTATTTCGAAAATAATGGTTCAGTTCGCGAAGTTTACCGCAAGCTCCGTCCATTTTATGGTCGACATAATCGTCCATCAGAGCAATTAATTCGGTTAACCATGGATCGTTTTCGCACTACGTTTACTCTATGTGATAATACGCATCCGCAGAGACGTCGAACAGTGCGCACCGAAGAAACAATTGCCGCTGTAGAGGAAAGTGTTGAAGAGGACCCGAATGAATCGATTCGCCACCGTGCACAGCAATAACCGACTATTTTGTTCCCGAATTGGATGGCATGAATGTGGATGAGTTGTGGTTCCAACAAGACGGCGCTACATGCCACACAGCGCACGTCACAATCGATTTATTGAAGGAAACATTCGATGAGCGCATAATTTCGCGGAATGGACCTGTCAATTGGCCACCAAGATCGTGTGATTTGACACCATTGGATTATTTTCTTTGGGGATATGTGAAGTCGCTCGCAAACCAGAAACGTTAGGGGACTTGGAAGCCAACATTCGTGGCGTTATTGCCAACATACGGCCCCATATGCTCGAAAAAGTGGTTGAAAATTGGACCTGTAGAATTGGATTTATTCGAGCCAGCCGCGGCGGCCACATGCCCGAAATCATATTTAAACGTTAATGGCATAAAATTATCCTTCCAATAAAGCCAAATTGATGGACATTTAAACGATTTTCTTGTGTTTTATTTCAATTCGAAGTTCTATACCTTAAAAAAAAACACCCTGTATATCTGAAATTTTCTGAAACAAAATATATATGGTTCGAAAGGTTTTAGTCTCTTCTTGCTAAATCCGTTAAAAAATTTTTAATCGGTTGATATTTAACTTAGTTAGAGGTAGATAAGTAGTTTTTTGCCAGATATAAACTCGGCCTTAGCAAAGCTTTCGTAGACCGAAGCAAGTTAAATTTCTGCTTTTTAAATTGCCATTTTGTCATGAAATGCATAAAAATGTTTGGAATTTCTTTCAAATACCTGCCTTATTATGCAAATCAAATGATCTTAGTTACACTTATTCGAGTTAACAATTAAATTTTACACTCATATGAAAAGGCAACAAACGGAAAGAATTTAATCACTGAGTCAAGGCTTGTGTCAGGCTTTTGTAAAATGCATTATTATTTTTATTATTATTATTATTGTTCAAATTAAGTTGGTCGTCATATTAATTTCACATCGGCATTAATTACACGAACGCCAACATAAAGTCTGTAATTGCAAAGAATTTTTTTTAGTATTTTTTACACACATATTCGTATGCGAACATTTAGGTTTACATTTACTGTGTAACGCCCCACCTTTTAAAAGGAAGGAGGGTGCTCGTTTTGGCCGTCTGATTTTTCTTATTTGTCTCTTATACAATGTTTCCAAAGCAGGCTCAGCTTGTTGCATTTTATTATTATTATTTTTTTTTTTTAAATAAAGAATTATCATTATAGTGCCGTTACTAATGTCAAAGTCATTGTTAGTGGCATGGCATAACTACAAAATAAAATCTTGTTTTATTTAATGTAAAACGAGTACATAACAATTTTATTATTACTTACGCACAGGATACGTAAGTAAGATTATAAAAGGCAGCAACAGCAACAGCAGCAGCAGCAGCAATGCGGGACTTGCAACCTGCAGCAAATGCAGAGGGAGAGACGATCTTTTAAGAAAATGCAGCAGGAAAAAATTTTAGAATTAACAAAAAGGCAAAAAAAAACTATTGTCGAATGTTAAAGACTGTTAAACACCAAATGGGGCATTAAACTAAAATTGAAATGCTTAAAAAGAAAAGAAACGAAAAGAAAAAAAGTAGGAAACAATAACCAAGAGTGCGTTTATAGCAATGACAGCAATGCGATTAGTGACCATATTTGTGTCCCAAATACATGTTTAGATATCAAAGATAGATTGCAAATACTTACCAAAGCAACAAGCAATAATACACAAGAATATTATTACTTCTTATTACACAGCCTATTATGTATTCTGTGCCTCTGACTGTCTGTCTCTAAGTCTAGTGGAAACATGAAATTTTGTACATTTGCTGGCTTGTTTGCGCGCTGTTGAGAATACCTTTAATAGGAAATCAAATAAAAGTATATTTATGGTTTTATAAAACAACAAAACATGAATCGTTCGTTACACGAGCATTAAAATTGATTAGAAAAAAAAATTATTCAACTTAGACTTTTTTTGTTGGCAAACAAACATTACGTATTAAATTGCTGGCAAGGAAACTGTTTCTTATTTAAAAAAAAAAAATATATATTCATATTTCTTTTACACAACAAAGCTAAAATCGTATATGCCATGTATATAACTAAGTTTATTTATTTAATGAAAATGAGTACAGTCATGGCCTTAAGATCTATTACACCCAAATTTATTGAAAGTTATGTAACATGTACACTAGACTGGCCACACAAATTGTTTTTTCTTTAATTGATATATTTGCACTATCTCAAATATGAGGCTTGCTATCCTAAATGCGTTTTTAATTTTTTTAACCGATCCTACGGCGCCTTCTGGTGCGTAGTAGGGCCTAAAATACCCCCTACAAATGGGGGATTTTGTTAAAAAAAAAATTTAATAACTCTGCAGTTTCTAAAGGGGGCCAGTCGATTGTTATGAAATTTCATGCAGCATTTGCGGAGCTTAAGTCTGGAATTTGGACTATATATCTTAAAAGGAAGCGCAGCCATAAAACCCCGAATAGGGCAACCTTGGGTGAATGAAAAATTAAAACCGATGCCAAGCTGTTGCTTTTGATGTGATAAAAAATATTTTTGCAAGTGGCTTTCCTTTTCTATTCAAGAGCTAAAAAAAAGTCTGTTACAATGAGGGATTTTCGCTTAAAGTTTAGGAAATATTCGAGAGAAAAAAATTAAAATTGTTGGCTTTTTTTACCAACCTTGGTCCACTGTTCTGCTAATGGAGAAGTCAAATATTAATCGTTTTAGAAAAAGAAACTTATTATGCATTAAAAACAAAATTTGTATTATTAAAATTTAAAATTTTGTATCAACAGCACAGTTAAGTCAAAATTTATACGCAATTTAAACTAAAATTTTGAAAAAAAAATAATCGATTTTTGGAAATTTTTTTGCAAAAAAAGTAGGTTAATTATTTTGCAAAAACACCAACTCTTTATTTTTACTTATTCAAAAGGTAATATTATAAGTAATAATACAAGGAAAATTTTTTTTTTTAAATTTTCGTTATTGAAGGAACCAGAGATCGTTTCGAAATAGACCTATTTTTTTGTTATAAATATCACATTTAAGGCATTTTTTTCTCAAAAAATTCATCATGCCACCTTAAGACATAATACGTTTTTTAAATATTTCCAAAAGTATTCTTTGCGCTCAGTGAAAGATAAGACTAATACAGCAAAAATACTGAAAAATTTCCATTTTTGGGATTTTGCGAATTTTGTTTGGGAATTGCCGGGAACTTAAAAGTAAATTCTCTTTGTTGTTATTTGCTGTGTTTTAATTGCTTTAATGAAAAATATTACTAAAAATACAATAAATTGCTGAAATGCAAAAAATTTACTAAAAAAAAATCACCAAATACCGAAAAAAATCGCTAAAACGAAAAAAGTGCCGAAATGAAAAAAATTGCTAAAACTAAAAAAAACAACCGAAAAAATCGCTTATAACTGGAAAAATCAACAAAAATTAAAAAATCGCTTAACCTAAAATAAATCGCAAAAAATTAAAAAAATCGCTTTTACAAAAAAAAAACAAAAATTAAAAAAAAAAATTTATACATCAGGTAAAATATTAAATTATATAGACCAACGTTCGTATAGTGTTACATATGGGCAGTTCCCCGGCGATGGACGCGACATTCGTACACTTTCAGTTGGGCAAAAAAACAAGAAAGGAGTGGAAAGATCCAATATATGTCTTAAGTGCTTTAAAGCAATGAAGGAGTAGTATATCTAAGAAAAAATGTTGGGAGATATCAATAATATAGTAAGAAGATATAATCAAATGTCAGCGGTAAACGGGTGCGACAAAAATAGAAGTTATTTTTGTGCACATAATTCAGCGAAATTTTATGAAGAATTTTATTTTTTTGTGAATGTCAAAATGAAGGTGAAAGCAGAACGTTTATGTGTATATTTATGGAATATGAATATTTTGTTTTAAATTTCTTTTTTTTTTAAATGGGTAAAGTACAAATACGCACGTGACAAGAAGACGGACGCGACAATTTTTTTCCAAGAGAACTGAACGCAGTAACTTTGCTAATATTGATTAAACTTTAATTCAAAATAAATTAAACAGTAACAAATGCCTATTTATTGCTGAAAAAAATTAATAAATATTGATTTTATGCGACGAATGCCCGATATAAGTGAAAGAAAACTAAAAAAACTTGCGTACTCTAAAAAAAGGATCATTTTAACTTTTTTAACGCACTACGAGTATTTTACTTATTCATTAAAATATTTTTTTTTTTTTTTTAATACATTGACATTGATTATTGATGGGTTTAGCTGAATCCTATGCTCATTTCACTGTTGCTAATGCAGATCATCAGGCAAGCTTTACACAAACATTTCTTAAAACAATTAGAGTTATTATGTTAAACTTTTATTTAAACAACTGAGAAGCTCACCAAACAAAAGGTTAAAACAAGAGCTCAATAATCAACAATTTTTTTTATTTTCTTAATTGACCATTGCTACATTGGCTGAGTTTTTTTCAGCTCGAATTGTAGTTGTAATAAGTATGTAAAGAAAATAAGGGCCTGGTTCACGATATCGACAGCATTCGAATTGAATTGAATTGATTTTTTGGTTCTATTTAAGACAAACTTATTTGATTGGTAATTTCAAGTATATTTGCTTAAAAAAGCTAAATTTGCCTAGTTTATTTTAGTTAATTTTTAATTATTTTAAGTTCATTTGTTTCTTTATGTCCTAATTCACACTATGCAAGTATTATTGCTAAGCTGATTAGTTTGTTAGGAAAGAGGGACGATGGGAACAGTAACGTTTCTTTTCTCTCTCTCCGTCAAACTAATCAGCTTAGCAATAAGACTTGCATAGTGTAAATATGGACTATGTGTGATTCGACTAAGCTAAAGATCGTATTGCTCTGTAAAGCCATTTGCAGTTTGGCAACACTTAGCTTAAACTAACGGCAAATACTCGTAAAAATCTAACGTAAATTAATAATAAAACACAGCCTACAATTAAAATATATATTTTATTAGTTTTTTTTCTTTGCTTTTATGGCTGCATGCTTACAAAATTTAAAAAGAAACAGTTTAATTTCCCATTAATCGTTACACTCATAATTTATGGTTAATTCGATGGACTTTTATAGCAAGAAAACTACTGTAAGCGTGTGCGTATGCAAGAGTGTGCATGTTCGTTATTTATTTTATTTTATTTTTTAACTTAAATATGCGACATCGGTTTGGTATGGCTTATAGCCATAACTTTGGCTTTGACAATGCAGTTAAGAAACTAAACTCGGTTATTTAGTTGTACGGTTGTTGCAGTTTTTTGCTTCCATTCTGCTTATAAGAGTATTATGAGTGTTTGCATCTAGTTTGGCTAGTTTGGCGACATGGCACTTGGCAGCCTTCTGATGGTTTTTTAGTGCTTTGTTTGTTTTTCTTTTTTTGGTAACAAGAATCTTGTTGTTGTCACCATTGTAATGATATATATATTTACCAGAATATTTCTGTTAATTTTCATAAAGTCAACAAGCAACATGCTGCCTGAAAAACAAAATAAAATAAATAAATTAAATATGTAATTTCTTAGATATTCGTATGCCGTTTGTTGGTTATGGCTTAACATGACTTTGATTCGCTCAATATGATCACGATGATCCGAGAATTGTTTTTTCTGTCTCAGTTTACGTGCGCTTTTATCATGTTGTAGACACTCTGGGCATGCGTGTTGCTGCTACGATTTGTAGACTTGCGCTTAGTTTAGATTTCTTCTTTCTTTTTTTTTTTTTTTTTTTTTTTTTTTTTTGCTGAGCTTTAAAGTTTTTGTATTTGCTAGTATTTTGGCTACTGCAATTTAAAACTAAAAAAAAAAATTAGTAGAAAATCATGCTAAAGTGTAATTAAATTCGCAAATACTGACATAACCATAACTTTTGGCTTGAACTTAAAGTCTTTGAAGGCAATTTAGAAATAACCAGTTATATGCATATATTTTTCTTATTTCTGTTTTGTGTGCTGCAAAAACAAATTTTTATTACTGCCAACTGCACAAACAAGCAAACAAGTTCTCGACTGGCTTGATTATTTCTCTTTTTTTCTTTCTTATATTAAATTTTTCACAAATTTTTTTTGAGGTTTTTGGTACGTGCTGTTTAAAAATAAAACCAAATACCAATAATAAGAACGTAACAAGTTTGCATTACCATGCTTATACAGCAATAATGTGCCATAAAACAAACATTGACTTATATTTCCTATAATAACTTGTTTTACTTTTCCTCATAGGCAGTTTTTTTCATCAAATCAATTTTACAAAATCAAAAAAAAAAAAACTCATAATGTTGCAATGAAATTAAATTTCAACAAATTAGTGGTCAAATATTTTTACACAAACATAATGGCTCTTATATTTTTTTAATTAAAAATCAATTTTGAAACAATAAGAAATAATTTGCCTGAAAACAAAAGACTTGAGCAGCAAACCTTAAACAGTGTGATATCAAGCGGGAGATGTGTGTGTGTGTGTGTGTTTGCGCGTGTGTATGAGCGTCTAACTGTGCGTATAATTTTCATGCATATAATTTTTAATTTAAAAAAAGTGGTTATTAAGCAACCAGGTGTGGTTGTAATAAATAATAGTCCATTGGAGAGAGCAAAAACACTCTGAAATTCCTTTCAATTAAAACAGCATTAAACAGTGTTTAGCAGAGTCTTTTTACTGTCCAGTCAGTTGTTTTAAACAATTAGTTTGAATGGAATTTGTTTAACAAAAATATTTGCCTTAGAAGCTTGTTAATTAATTTTTATTTATTATTATTTATCTCTTTTATTTTTATAAACTTAATCAACATTTTTCATTCTAAAAAAAACTTGTTTTATTTAAATTTATTATTTGTTTATCGGTGGAGCTTATCGATGTGTAATTGTCTACGAGTTAACGAATAATTTATTTTTATTGTGTGTGTGTTTTTTTTTTATATTTCATTTTGCAAAATGTTTATGTCACTCTTTCAATTTTCAGCTTTCAAAGTGAACCACAATAGTGTAGCAATATGTAAACTTATGTCTCAATCTTATTATCTACATTTTACAATCTCTTTGCAATATTTCTTTATTGACAAATCTACATCTCTATATACTTTAAGCAATATTTATTGGCAAAGTTTTTTGCCAAAGATTGATCTACAAATGAAATGTTTGTATGCAAAAATTAAATAATAATTAAATTAATTTTCTTGCTTTATAGCCACAAAGATTCATTTTGTGTAAATATAGAATTAAAAGTTTATCTGTATTATTACTATAGACGGAGATTTTCTCTTAATATTTCTCCTATTGTTTTTTGTGATAATAATATAATTTTACAATTATATTTTGATATATATTTGTTTTGTTTTATTATTCAAAGTTTCTCAAAAAATAAATACTTTTCATTTGTTTTTTAAATACTTCATATACTCGTATATAAGAATTTTGCACAGAAAAAATTATTCCAACAAAATTATCAGCCATGCTTTTGTTTGAAATATAGGGACCGCCATTTAACGTTTTGTTTTTTCAACTAGTGCTTATTGCGTGAATGGTAACACTTAGCTCATGTCTGATTTGACAGATAATTAGTTTTACCCTTCCGCTGAACGAATATGGTTGTGTATACGCTTGAACAATGCTGGGAAATATTGCCTGCGATCGACTTACAGAAGATGCCGATTTTGCCAAAAAAAATCATCTTTTCAGATGAAGCTCATTTTGATCTTGGCGGGTATGTAAACAAGCAAAATTGTCGCATTTGGGGCACAGAAAACCCGCACGCATATATTGAAAAGCCGACGCACCCAAAACGAGTCACTGTTTGGTGCGGATTTTTAGTCCAGAGGCATAATTGGGCCAATGAGCAAGGAGTGGCCGTTACAGTCAATGCCGATCGTTATCGGGCCATGTTGAACGAATTTTTGTTCACAAAAATTGAAGAGGAGTATATTGGCAACATTTGGTTTCAACAGGACGGCGCTACGTGCCACACAGCCGAAGCTACACTCGATGTTTTGCGCCCTGTTTTCAAAAAAAAAATAACGTTTCAGTAAATATTTTTTACTGTTCCAGTAAATTGTTTATTCCAATCTTATTGTATGCAAAATAATGGGTGAAAAAATTAAAAATCAAACAATAAATCTGTGGCAAAAGGGAAAAGTGCTTAAAACAAGATAAGCAAATTTTGATTTAATGGTACCTCCATAATCTGCATATTTGAAAGTACCCCCGGTCAAAATCTCAATTAATTTGTGTGACTTTTCAGGAAGTTATAGCACTATGAGTTGCGACTTATCTTTTTTAGACTTCTAATCTCATATGGAATAAAAGCTTAATTTGGGCTACACTTTGGTTTATTTCAACTTAAATGTATTACTTATATTGCTTGTTGCCACAGAAATTGAGTTGCTTAGAGAAGATTTCTTTCCAAATATGAAAATGGCATATTGTGCAAAGAATTTATTTGTTTGGTTTGCTTTTAAATCTCAGTACAAAATTTGGGTTAATGAAACAATCTATTAATTGAAAAAATCAAGGTTTGTTTTATTCAAACAAATTATTACAGATTTTTTACATTAAAATTTGGTTTGTATAACCTCAATTGAATTAACTAATATTTGACTCAGAGAAATTTTTGTTTAAATTGGAGAATGGGGTTTTTTTCTGTGCCGAATACTTATTATCGCATTTTGTGACATCGCAATAGTGTGTTTTAGTGGCAACGTTTGTCATTTTCCAATATTTTTCGTTGTTTGACATTTCATTCCATATAAAAAACATAATGTTAACGGCTTTGCACACATTTTGAAAATGACAACACAAGAAATGCCAGTTGTAAGCTCAGCCTGAGAAACATCTGTAATATGTCCACGGATAATTTTATAAAGTTTAGCTAAGGCATAAATAATAAATGTACGTAATTTATTACAAAATATGTGAAGATAAATTATAATAATATTATAATAATATTATAATTTATCTTGCTAATTTGTATAATTATTTATGCAGAGTATCTCAAAACTCGTATTCAATTGATTAAACCCACTTAAAATTTGTTAGTTAGCAGGCCATAACATTTTAAATTGTTTGGCCACAAAAAAAGTTTTATTTCCAGAGGTTAGCGTATTAAATTGAGCTCAGAAGTAATAAAAGATAAAAAATATTTTGAAAATTAGTGCCCTAATTCTGTTCGACAATAGCATCGTCTTGTCTATGGACGAAAAAAAAGCCGCAGTTGTGATTCTTTAAAACAATTATTCATTATTGTCTGTGCTAGAAGGTTCGTGTATTTGCTTTATGATTTTGTTCTAAACATTATATGCCACACATATTTTTTCAAATATTTTTCACACTATTGGTATTAATATTCTTATTTTTCATTATCAAAGACAACAATTATTTTGAAAGAAAATAATTTAGAGAATTCAAACACAAGAACTCTAAAGTATTTTCAAACCAAAACGTTATAGATCTTCTTACTGAATTTACACCCCTCAAAAGCTTGACTTCTATGAAAATTTATGCTTAGAAGAGGTGACATTGAGTGGACTGCATGCATTCCTGATCGAACCCCTATGGATTTTTTTCTTGTGTGATTATGTCATCTAAAGTTTACGTTAATAAGCAAATTTTCTTTATTCACAGAAAAAACTATCATCAAACTGCAACTAACAATTTGACTTCATATTTATTTATTTTATTTGACAAATTTACCATAGAAATATGTCAAATAAGCGCTTAATAAACCTGAATTATTTTTTATGAATAAGGCAGATAATATATAATTTAAATTCGAATATAAATTTTAGTTAATGTAACAAATTAATTTGTTGATACGGCAAACACAGCAAATATTTTTCAACAAACTGATCTAAAAAAATTTTTTTTGTTATGCATGGCCGAAAAGCTCAACAATTGTTGATTTCTTTTTATTTTAAATGTCATATAAAATTTTTGTTGCAACTTGTGAAAAAATTAACAATTATCACTGTTGATATAACAAATTTAAATTTATCTTTTATAGTTAGTTTTATTTAATTGTTATTGTTCGAACTTTAATTATTTATATATTTTATGATCAGATAAGGCTTAATGTGACAATTTTTAAGTAACAAATAACACCAAAGTTAAACGCAAATATTATGACAAGCACTAGCATAACGGAACAACTAGTTGTTTTCGAAGATCGCCTTCACCTTCATCATCAGCGTTCTTTGTGTTTGGTGCACTGTGTGGGGTGTGAGTTGAAGTAGATTTCTGCTTTATACACTCAGTATTCCATGTACAATTTGCCGAAAACTTTTTTGTGTAATGAAAACAAAGGGCGTGCTTGTACATATTTACAAAAATCGTCTTAGTTGCCTTTTTAAATAATATTTTAATTTGTATTTAGAAATAAATTTATTGTATTTACAAATCTTCTTTTTTTTCTTTTTTTTTGTGTTCATTGAGGAGAAAACCACCGTTTCAGCGAGCCATGGCGGAGTCTACCTGCCTACCAAAGCGAGTTGTGACATTTAGGAAATATTATTATTAAGATTTATATTTTTATTTATATTATTGTATTACCATCTTGGGCTAAGGCTATTTTTTATTAGATTAAAGAAAAAATGCTGCAATGCTCTTTAGTCTAGTACAAAATTGTCGCAGTTGAAGTCGAACTATGACACTTGTAATTGGGCCCACTCTGGCACCCTGAAGATGGCAAGTGCAATCCATAGGAATTTTAGGTGTTGTTTTATTTCAGCACGTTGAATTTTGACTTTTTCCACATTTATGTTTTTCAATATTTATTACATGTAGAGAATGCTTGCCTAATACCATTTATTTTAAAATAATTTGCAAAAAACAAATATTTTCTATTGACTGCTTTAGAACATAAACTCTGGGTCACACAACAATTTTCAACAACAACAACAAAAACCTAAAAAAATATTTTAGAAATTAAAACAAAGAAAAAAAATTCTGTAATAAATAAATAAAATACTGTTCTCACAACTTTGTGTTTATAAAACACATCCACGATTTATTTAACAGTTTGCTTAAATCCCTCAGAAAGATCAAAATTTCAAAGACACGAAAAAGCCCAAATGCACAGAAACCTAAAAAGCTAAAAAACTAAAAACAAAAAAAAAACATATTGCACTCAGGGGGAATTTCGTTTATGCTCAAACAACAAACAGAGGAATTTGAAATATTGTGACAAAGTAGAAAAAACCAAATGGCAAAAGAAAACAAAGTATAAAAACAAATGCACAACAAACACAGGCAGGCATATCGCCTGCACTCACCTAAATAAAAAAAGAAGAACTTCTACAACTGCAGATGGATTACAAAAACACAATTCAAAGAGCTGCGACGAGGAAAGGAAAAAAACTTTTCATTTCCTTTTTGTTTGTTTTTGTTAAGTATAAAGCACCGTAATGCGGTAAATAAATACATACAAACAAACACACACACACACACAAACATACGTAAATGCTGCTTTATTTATTTTCGAATTTCTGCAGGTTATTTTGGCATAAAGTAAAAAGTCTTGTTAAGAAATCAAACGAAAAAAATATTTGAGATTTTTAGATTTTTAGTTGCATTTCTCAAATTGTTGACGACAACAGCAATCATGATGATCGCCATCATGATGATGACGATGATGATGTACACTCATGTTGTTGACAGAACAAAGAAAGTAGGTACCAGCAACATGACTAAACCATTAACGACTACTACTGGTGCTGCTGCTGCTGCTGCCGCTGGAGGTTAAGTTGAGTTGTGCTACTCAATACGATTATAGAATTGCAACAATTGGCGCGCGGTAGAGAGGTTATGATATGCAACTGCAAAAACTAAAAAATAATTAAATAGGCAAAAGGACCGCATGTAGCCATGACGACTGCCCCTTCTTTCTTTCTATAGCTCATAAGTTATTAAGAAATGTAGTTTTGTTTTCCATATTAGCTTTTTCCATTGCGTGTGTAACTTCCACAATATTTATATGCGACCCCTAAAGTATTTATAAGTCGAGTAAGCGATGTCCGTCTGTCTGTAGGTGAAAGTTCCCAGAGAAGCTAGAAACTTCGGTCTTGAACTAGTTTCTCAGAAATGTTCTAAAATAGATTGATGTTGAAAATTAGCAAAAAAAAATCAAAAAGACGATTGCAGGGCTGGAAAATATAAACTTTTTTGGTAAATAAAAAAAAACAAATAATAAAACAAATATTTAAGTTAGAGTTTTATATTATAAAAAATTAGAAAGATGATTCCAGGGTGGGAAGTGTCGACTTAAGCAATTACTCCATATTGCCACATAAATATAAATTATAAGTACGTCGGTAACACCGAATATAACACTATTTCTTTTATTTTATATGTTTAACTTGTGAATGTTTGAAATTTTCATTTATTGTTTGATGTTGTCAGCTAACTGAGCCTTTAGCCATACAATCATTCAAACGAACATTTGTAATATATAAAAAACACTGAAAGTTTTCATATTAAAGTAAAACAGGCAGACATTTCCCGGGATTTTCCGCCCGGGAATTCCCGTTTCCCAAACCCTAGTGTAGTGTTTCTTTCTTCAGTGAAACGTATAACATTCATACATACGAGTATGTAAGCGATCCCCTTGTTTGCAAATACTAAAAAAAATTTTTATAAAGTTTTTTGATAAAGTTTTATTTTTCTAACTATTTGCAACACAACGTGATTTTGTTTTTCCAACTTGACAAACTTAATCGAATAAACTAACAAAAACCTACAAAGTATGCATCTGAATAATAATTCCCAAATGACGTGATGTGCTGACATTGAATAATGATAAAAGCGCGAATGGATGGATTTTTAAAGCATATGCTGTAACTTTTTCAAATTTAAGTATATTTTTCATTTTATAGAAACAATAAAAAAAATATCCGTTTTCATGACATACAAAAAAAAAATCTAAAAACAATTGTCATACCCACTGGCACACTGTTTGACAAAAAGGCGAAAATAGTCAAAGAAAACCAAAACAAGAAGGAGAAAAAATACTCATATGAGTGCTGCTATTGTTCCTTTTGCTATTTTGATATGTTCGGCAGTACAATTGCAGAAGAGAAAATAAAAAAGAAATCAAATTCACCTGGGTTACTCGTAGTACTCGTATGTTGTTATTGAGGATTTTTATTTCAGTTTTCGTTGCTTTGTTTTCGATGATGTACAAAATTATTTATGGGTTTTTGGGTAAAATAACGGTAAAAGAGTCCAACATGCACAAACGACCAGTAGATATTCCTTTATTGTGGCCATTGATTTGAACATGATAAATATGTAAATATGTATGTATGTATGTACTTTATGCCACATGCCACATGACGGCAAAGGCAAAGCCAAAAACAAAAGCAACCAACAATTGCTAACAAATCCATTTGGGATTTTTTAATGTAAAATTTTATTTATTTTCATTATTAAAATGCAATACAATGCTTCGCATAAAAATACAAAAAAAAAACAAAAAACAAATAACTAAAATTATGGCACTAGGATTTTAAAAATTATTGGTTTTGCTATTGTCGTCATTGTTGAATTCGTGCTGCAAAGGAATGTCGGCCAATGGAATTTTATGCATTGTGGCTTCTATTGTCATCATTTGTGTGTGTGTGTGTGTGTGTGTGTATTTGAATAATAATGGAATAAATATTATTTTTGGCTTAAAATAAAGAATGTTCTTAAGTATGTAATTGGTTGCTGACGCCGCCCAGACAAGTATTACACTCGCTAAAAATCAATCGTGCATTAATAAATAAGTCTGCTTTGACGAAGCTGGAAAGCTTTCGAATTTTAATGGTCTTCTAGTTAAAAAAAAAAAACTTAAAAAGCAGGTACCTATTATTTGAAAATATAAATAGGGAAGGAGGGATAATGCTGAAAATTTGCTGGAACAAAATTTTTAGTTATAACTTTTTCTATTTCAGCTAACGATATGTAATTTTAAAGAACAGCCGGTTGTTCCGTTCTATTACATGTTTGTCAGAATATTTACAACTAACTTTGGTGTTATTTGTTCATTAATAATTATCACATATAATTTGGCTTACAAAGCGATACGAAGTTTAGCCTGATAAAATCATAAATTTAAAAACAAACAGTTGCCTCAATTTTTCTCTCCTTTTGCTTTTGGATTACCATACCACAGACCATGGCTATTAGATCTATTGAAAGAGTAATTTTTTTTCGGCGCTAATTAATGGTTCTGGATTGAGATACCAAATGAAGGAATTTAAGCATCTTGAATTTAAGTTTATTTTCATCAAAATCAAATCTTAAAAACATTAGCTAAAGCACAATAATAACAAAATTTAAGTCTCAACATATCATCTTTACGTAATGTCATTGGAATAATAGTATCTCAAGCATTCTAATAAGTGCACATGCTATTTGCTTAATCTTAAGTAGTAATTTATATGTCAAGCTGTTTCTCTTTGTATTAAATACAAACCATTGAGATTCTCCATTTCAAAATGCTACCGAGACAATAGAATGAAAATTCATCATCAGCGGTTTTTGTTTTGTTTCGAATTTGAAAACATGCACTGAAAGAATTTTCCCCATAAATTCTACACCTTTTCCAATTGTAATTCAGAAGGCGTCCTGGTTCGCTCACTTCAACTTTTGTTGATCAACTCGTAATTCAGTTGTAAGAAAATAAATTCAGTAAAGTGCGACTTACTCGCATACGAAGGCTTCCGTACGGATACTAAATATAATATATAGTTTACAATTTTTTAGATTTTTGGCGTTTTTTAGTGTTGCCGTTTTTTATTTCTGACGTTTTTTTTTTAATTTTTGTCGTTTTTTTGCGTTTTGGGCGGGCGCTTTTGGCTATTTATTTTAATTTGAGCGATTTTTTTAGTTTTGCGGATTTTTTTAATTTTGGCGATTTTTTTTTTATTATGACGATTTTTTTAATTTTGGCGACTTTTTTTCATTTTGGTTATTTTTTCGGTTTTTGGCGATTTATTTTAGTTTTAGCGATTTTTTTTATTATTTTTTCGTTTTTTCAGTTTTGGCGATTTTTTTCATTTTTTCGGTTTTTGGCGATTTATTTTAGTTTTAGATATTTTTACTTTGGCGCTTTTTTCGTTTTGGCGATTTTTGTTTTTGGTTTTTGACATTTTTTTTCGGTTTGGCGATTTTATAATTTTGAAATTTTTTAGTTTTGCCGTTTTGGAAAATTTCAAGAGTTTGCCACTCACGGTTTCCAAGATACAGCAAGTTGTCAAAATTACATTAACTGATAGAACACCCTTTAATTTAGATTTTTTTAAATTTTAGTATTAATTATTGTAGTCTATATAAAATACACTAACTTTAAAAACTTCAAGTGTCTATATACATATAACTGTATGAATGTATGTATATTACATGGGATTTTAAAATTTTTCGTTGCTCGTTTTGGATTACGCTTTAATTTTTAACTCTCATGTTTTTGTTGTTGTAGCGGCCAAAGTTCTACATACACTCTGCCAACTTTCAAGCCCGTAGCTCTTACGGTTCTCGAGATCATAGCCTGTGACGGACAGACGGACAGCGTAGCTAAAGCAATAGAGTTCCTTTTCACCTTTGGTGTACGGAACTTCAAAAAGAGATATTTGTATTTCCTTTTCCGTCTTTCTTACAGCTAAATTACAAGTTCATTAACAAAAGTTGAGGTGTGTGAACCGGAACTTACATGCATTCTTTACATTACCTTGGTTTGGGGTTGCACCACTTTTGCGCTGATAGCATCATGAATATGTTTATTTCTTAAGCTAAAACTGAAAAATGTTGTGGAATATAAACAGGTTTCCAGATAATTTAAAAATATTGTTGTCATTAATCCAATGAAATATTCTTATGAAACAATGAATGGCAAAGTAAAAGCAATTCCTATCAAATTCTTCCAAACTATTCGTGAAATTGTCATTGGATTTGTGAAAAAAAAAAATCTTATTAAATTCTTTCATTTAATTTTCGAAGCAAAATTCTTTCAGTGTATTGCTGCATATGTGAGAGGGCAAACGTAACAGTTTTGTATTGTAATTCAAGATGATTTGTATGTTTGGATCAGTATGTGTGTGTACGAGTATACTCGTATGTATATACATGCAGCTTTATAAACCTTGACTTGGTTGGTTCATTGGTTTTGGCACTCCTCGAGCATAATGCAACCACAAAAGCAACAACAGCAATAGTTGTACGAGTATTTAAAAAAAAAAAAAAAAAAAAAGAAACAAATCGATTTTGATTCTTATCATCAGCTCAAGCTGTTAAGTCTGGTGGTATCTTGTCATATTTTTTTAAGTTTTATGCAAAACACTTTAGTTAATACGATTGGATCTTAATTTTAGCATTATTCATGCTCTCTTGCATTGCACTCATTTATTTCTTGCACTTAAAGCCCAAATCTATTACATTAACAGCATCAGCATATATTTTTCTTTTTTTATCTGTTTGTTCATTTGTAGAGCCCGGTAGTGCTGATGATAGTAATAAAGTCTTTTGCAACAGTAAATTTTAAATTGTAAGTTTTAAAGGCTTTCTTAGTTTCTAATTGCTTAAATCAAGTCACCCAAGTGATATTTATATAAAAACAAAATTTTAAAAATTTTATTTTTGGTTTTCATATAATATCTTCCCTGAAGAAAAGCAAAGAAATTCAAAGATCTATTCTGTAATTCGAAACAAAAGAAAATGTTTTCGAATTTGTGCTTTACTAAGTCCCTGTTCACACGCTTCAAATACAATAGTGTTTTCTTTCATTTTCATTTTTCACCTAAAAAGTGTCCAATTTGATGTACATTTCTGAAAAATGTTTTGCTCTTTAAAAGGGTAGTACATACACAGAGAAAACAGTGCCTCACAAAATAAAACAAAATTCATAAGATATCTCTATGTTTTTTTTTTTTTCAATAAGGAAATCTTATTAATTTAATAAGGAAAATCTTTTTGAATAAAACAAGAAGAAATCTTGTAGTTTTTATTAGGTTATCTTATTGATAGGCGACCTAATGAAATGACTTGCCAATACACATGCAAGCAAAGCAGCTGTCAACAATTAACTGAACGTTCAAAATGGCCGAAATTGTCGGCAGAGACATGAGAGACATGAGTACCAACATAACGCTAAAAAAAATCAAAAATCTAATATACGTAACCCGCGAAAATTCAAAATTCGTGATACTTTTTGAACACACCTTGATCACGGTTTTCTAAGCAACGTATCAACCGTGTTAAAAAAGAGTTGGGTGTATGTACGAGTATGTGAACTTTCCAGTATAAACGTAGAATAATACTGACTTTAATATTTATAATGTTGGCCAAGATAGATCACATACTCATTGTTGCCGTTGTGTATCTCAAGTTGCATTGAGTTTTATGAATTTCCAAGCATTCATTGTACGCTTGCATTGATTTATGAACACTTTCTTTGTAATGCAACTTGACACTATTATCGGATGTTTAACGACAATTTGTTCTGACAAAAAATAATTCAATATTGAGGTCACCAGATTGCAGAAAGTGATTTAAGCAGAGAAAAACTTTCTGAAGAAATTTTTTATTGAATGCTGCCTAGCAAGAGAGGCTGGGTGGGTGGGTGGATGGGGGTCACGTGTCACATATTAAGCAATTTCATATTTTAGTTTGAAAGTTTTAATCTTATGACAAAAGCAATTAGAGCAGAAGTTTAAAATGAAGATTGCAGTAGAAAAGAAATCAACTTCAATGATAACCCAGCAAATAGAAAGAACTAAAGATAAAAAGTGTTGAAGTGTTGTTTGTTATCTCTGTCACAGAGACCTTCTAGAGAGCAGCCTTACTTTATCTTTGAATACTTGTATAAAAGGTTCTTTTTTTTACTTCTGTGTCTAGGCAATCTATCAAAGCTTTGCTAAAGATAACTTTTGAGTCACAAAAAAAAAATTAAACAAAAATCCTTTGCTTGTTTATTATTTTTTCTGTGACGCAAATAAATGTCAACTTAAGAGTAAAAACGTGATATTTAAGTGAAAAGAAAAATAATATTAAATTATCACAATAATAGCAGAAATTATGTCAACGATGCTGATTAATGAAGATAAAGCAGCCAAAGTACTGCAAGAAATCGAGTGAATACTTGTACTTTGACACACTCGCACACAGCAGCAGCAGCAGCAGCAGCACGACTTCTAAAGAAATTGAAAACAATATACAAATGAAAAGTGTGCTCAAAAGGACAAAGAATGACTAAAAGAAAAAAGAAATTGAGAGATTTCAATAAAACGATAATTAAATGCTTAAGAAAAACACAATTAAATAAAACAGTTTTATTTCTGAGGCAATTAATCTTTGAATCTTTTGAGAACTGAACCTTAAGGTTACAATTTCACTAATTCTTTCAAGAGAAAATGAATTGAAAAAAAAACATGAAACACTTTAAAATGTGGGTCAATAAATAGATATTTTTGCAAGTTAGAAATTTTTTAAAGGCGTAATAAAAATGGCTTGGGGCAGGGTATGCACGAAGAGCAGGATAACAGTGAGAAAAATCACACACAAGCATAAAAAAATTCAACCTCCCTCATGCCACTAAATTTTGGAATGATTTGCAAGTCATTTGAAACTCAAATTTTATAGGCACCCAATAAACCATCATCTCAATACTTTTGCTGAAAGACAACCGAATTGAAAGCTGATTTTCTTAAGTATCTTCTTCATACTGTATTTTCTATCGTATATTCTCAATGTCATCACAATGTCAAATTACACGCAATAATTCTCAAAGTCTTCAATAAGACTCTTCAAAAAGCTGGATTTTTATACGAACAAAACCTATTTACATAACGCTCCTTTATTGCAAAAAAAAAAAAAACATAACTCAACAAAGCCAGTTTTGTAGAAGACTAGTTCAATTTCCAAACAACTCAATAAAAATTTAAAAGTACTTTCTTTTCTCAAGAGGAGCGTGTATTAGCCTTTAATATCAAAATCCTACACCAGATCAAAGATGATATAAGGATTTTCTCTGCATTATTAACTCTAAAAATTCGTTTTATTGATACCGTGGGCTTAGATTGTAAACCTGCTAACTCACTTCAACAATGTTTTACAAGAGACACAAAAAACTCTAAACATTTTCTATATATACGAGTAGATTAAATTAGAAATTTATTATTTTAGAAATTAGCCTAATATATCAGTTCATTTCGACATGTAGAGTTTAAAATTAAAGTAGCTTTCCTATTTAGTCCATGCGGCATCTATTTCGCTTTTGAACGGCTTAAAAATGTCATTATGTTAAAAAAAAGTGGAGTTAGCAGGTTTACACTACAAGCCGCCGATATATCCTTTTTTATAATAAAGGTGCAATATGCATATTTTCTTTAAACGAATAAAATATTTCAATTGCTAACGCATATTTGACGAAAATTGTATTAAGAGCTTTTAAAAAATAATAATAGGAGATTTTATGAAACAGGACCACGAATACAAAGTAGGAAAAACTTATTTCAAAAAAAATATTAATTTAATTATTTAAAACATATTTGGGAAAAAAAATTTGCAAAATAAGACGTTACATAAATGGTGGAAATAAATTAAGAGCAACTTTGACTCGCCCACGAAGGGTTCCGAAGGGCGTTTGTTCAATTTTGGAAATATTTTTTTTCGTTTTTGGCGATTTTTTTTACCATAGACGCTTATTTTAGTTCTAACATTTTTTCGTTGTGGCGATTTTTTCAGTTTTGTGATATTTTTAGCTTTTGACGATTTTTTAATATAAACGCTTTTTTAGTTTTGGTGTTTTATCGCTTCGACGATTTTTTTCTTTTTTTGGGGATTTGTCTTTTTTTTTTTTACAATACATAGTTTTAGCGTTTTTTTTTTGTTTTGATGCTTTTTGGCATTTTTTCGTTTTTTGCAATTTTTTTTTGTTTTTTTTTTGCAATACATATTTTTACTTTTAGTTTTTTTTGTTTTGCTACTTTTTTTCGTTTTGGCGATTATTTTGGTTTTTTGGATTTATTTTCGATTTTTGTCTATTTTTTAGATTCTGTCGATTTTTTAGTACTGAGGCTTTTTTATTTTTAGGCGTTTTTTTCGTTTTGACAATTTTTTCGGTTTTGTGTTTAGCGATTTTTTTTGTGTTGGCGCTTTTTTTTGCTTTGGCGATTTTTTAAGTTTCTGGTGATTTTTTTTTGCATTTAAGCGATTAATTTTATTTTTGTAATCTTTTTCATTTAAGCGCTTGATTTCATTTTGGAGATTTTTCTTTCAGGCATTTTTTTAAATTTTAGGTTTTTGTAGCTTTGTTGGTTTTAAAAATTTAAAATTTTTTGCCTCTTATAAGATATTTAAATTACATTAACTGATGGAATACCCTTTAATTTTAATTTTTTTTGTTAAATTCCCGTGTTATTTCAGTGGTGCCACTCTCAAATACTGCACATTTATAAAAATAAAATTACTAATTTAAAATCTACTTATATCACGTAAAAGCATAAAAATTAATGAATTTATTTCTTTGAATGAGTTTTGATATTTCTTTCTTTTAAACAATATCCAATAATTGACATGTTGCAGTCGGTAGCCTGCTGTAGTGAATGTGTTTAATAATTTAGTTGCCATAAAAAATTTATTTTATTTATTTATTTATACATATTATACAAAGTAAATTTGCATAATATGGTTGCACAAATATGGGCGGAGTAACTAGACCACATGCCAAAGATGTTATTAATAGCAGTATTTTAAAAAGATTTTGTGACTGACTGTACACGACCTATGCCTTCACATAGGAAGTAGCAACGTGGTTGTTAAGGAAATTCCACAGAAGAACCGCAAGAATATACGGTTATCTCCGTGGCAGATCAGTCAACCAGTGCGAGCGAGACGCAAAACTCATGAAGGCCAATAAACAACAGTGGCCTGGTTGCACTTAAGAGATAATTGCCAACGACTGTGCCATAAAAAATATTCATTAAAATTCAAGTGATTACAAGCAAACTTTGCCACCAAAATTTCGATTGACAATAAATTCGGTTGTCCTACCGAATCTGTTGGATCAATATGCGTTTCATAAGACGACATTACCATAAACTATTTTTAGCCTCTATTTTCTTCTTATATGTGTACGAGTACATTTATTTTACTGGTTATCTTTTCATGAATATCAATTTTCAATCTACATCACACACACATTTTAAAAAATAAAAGCTCAAGGCGTTAATATTACAACTCTCTGCTATTATACGCTTTTTAAAAAATATTTCAAAATATGTATAATTATTTCTTATAGTTCATCGGCGAGACCTTGATAAAAATTAGTGTTTGAAATACGGAAGTGATTTGCGGTATGATTTCAAAAAAAGATTAAAAATGAATACGTGTAATATTTTTGTTCGCAGAAATCGTAAATTATATTAGCGCTATCCCTTTATTTAGTAAATGTTAAATTAAATTTAAATTTAGTCAGAAAAAATTACACCAGACACCACAAACTGATCAAACTGATCACATTCGTTGTCAAAATTGTATTCTACAACGTTTGAGGTAAAATTGTACACACCCTGTTCATTTTGACGACGAAGTACAAATTGACAAATAGCATTATCAAGAACGAGTTTGTACAAGTTGACAACTAGCCTTGTTAAAAAAAAGCCAACAACTTAGGGAGTTATATTGACAACAGGCGTTGCTGATTTTGCAAGGCTCTTTTTCCCTCAGCGTAGAAAAATATCGTTGTCATATAGATAAAAAAAAGAAATGTGTGTGAAGATAATTTCATCGAGTTAAATTTATTTTTCAAAAATATCGCATGCGATATTTTTCTTCTTCTTTTATTTGGTACGCATTTTGTACTGAAATTAAGGGGTTTCTTCATAAAAACGTTCACTGCGGCCAAACCCTTCTTCCCCAGCGAATCAAACATAGTGGAAAATGAGGACAACGACCCATATTATTAAACTGCAGTATATCTGAATTGTATTTGTCAAAATTTTTTTAGAAAATTTGGTAAAATATGACTTAGTGAAAAATCTTAATTTTCGAGCTCTATGAGGGAAATGGCCACTGTGGCCAAACCCTTTTTCCTCAGCGAATCAAACATAGTGGAAACTGAGGAATGAATTGAGTTGTATTTGTGAAAATTAAGATTAAGATTTTTTCACTAAGTCATATTTTTCCAAATTTTCTAAAAAAAATTCACAAATACAATTCAGATATACTGCAGTTTAATAATATGGGTCGTTGTCCTCATTTTCCACTATGTTTGATTCGCTGAGGAAAAAGGGTTTGGCCGCAGTGAACTTTTTTTATCAAGAAACCCCTTAATTTCAGTACAAAATGCGTACCAAATAAAAGAAGAAGAAAATATCGCATGCGACATTTTTGAAAAATGAATTTAACTCGATGAATTTATCTTCACACACATAAAAAAGAATGTGTTGTCACTAATTCGATTGAAGGGTCAGTGTATTTTTAAGTTACCAATTACGAAATACAAATTAATGAACCAAATGGTCGAAAGATACCTTAAAAAAGATCGACTGCCTGCAACCAATCGAGAGGAGGCTATTATTTAAATGGAATTGTATTTCTTACCTAATAGTCATTACGTTCGAAAGGTGTAACGAAATCACACGAAATCGCTTTATGTGTGTCTTATTTAAGTTTATTTGTAGCGGAAGTGACACCTAAAATTGTTAACCTTATTAAAGAGAGCCACTGCAGAGAAGAGGAGAGGAGATAGTCGTCAGTCCATCAATAAAGACACACAAAAAGGTGCGAATGATTTTTAAAAGTATGTTCAACATTAAGAGACCTAAAAGGTTGTACTATTTGAAATATTACATATTAATTGTTATTTAAATTTTTATTTTAACTAGAGCAGCTTTCTCTAGTAGAGTGTTGATGATACATAAAATTAATGTAAAGAAGCATTGTGTAGTTCATCAAACTCAACTTTAATTGTCTATTTGTACAAATATTGTAATTCACATAAAACCAAAAAGAATTATTTATGGTAATCAAAACATTTAGATAGAAGGAATACAATAACAAGCCCGTAGGCTACAAATAAATCAAATTTTGCATGTACTCGTATGTCTATTATTATCTTACACTTCATAAATATGAGTTATTGTATTGAAGTGTGCTCCATATGAGTTTAATTATATTACAATATTTGCAATCTCTTGGGATTTTACTTCTTGCATGTTTAAATAGAAAGTAACTTGAAGAAAATGGGAGATGAAAAGGGTACTTATAACACTTTAAATTGTTTTGAACCCACACATTGTTTTTTTTACAAGTTTATATGCGTAGATGAAATTAGTTTCTTGTACAATTTAATGATATTAACAAAATAAAGAAACTTTCATTTCATTTTGCCTTACCTTTGCGAAACGGCGCAATAGCAAATGACAATGGGAAGCTGTGATTTACAGAGCAAAATCTCTACAGGAAACTTATTAAACACAATAAGTAATAACTAACATGAGCAGATGGTTTTTGCAAAAAGCGGCACATGATCGATCAAAAAGCGGTATTTAGAAGGAAATACCGACAAAAAGCGGCATTTAAAAATAAATATATTTTAGAAAGCGGGATGTGTAATGTGCACATACACAGTTTCGTATGTACTTAGAATACACAAATGAGGTTTAGCCGCGAATAACGTTGTAAGTGACAAAATAAAAATTTTTTTGCAGAGCCAAAAAACGTATTTTAAAGCAATATTGTTTTCTTCGTTTAATTTTTTTAGCTTATCGAAAATTATGATAATTAGCATTAACATTTCTTTTTGTATCTCTGTTGCATTTATCAATTATTTTCCACAATTTCGTTTGCATGATTTTGTTAGTTATTTTCAAAGTGACTGACTGCTTGTAATTATATTTTGACGGCGCTAACATGAAAAATTTTGGACAGTTCAATGTTTGAACAACGCAAGAGAGTAATGCTAATGGTAGTCTGTGAAAAAACTGGTTTTGTAAAAATTGTCTTTTACAACGTTATTCTCGGCTACGCTTCAATTTTCTACTCAAAAGAAACGCTTTTAAATAAACAAAAATAAAAAACGACTGCATCGATGTCGCTATTTTTTTAATATTCGTAATAATTTTAAAAAATAGTATTAAGCAGTAGACAAGTGGGCGTGGCACCTCCATACTTAGCAAATATTTCTTTTGAAATATCTTGGGAACTAATACGTTAAGACACCTGAAATTTTGTAGAAGTTGCTCCATTGAACTTATACGTTATTAAAAAAATAAAAAGGTCGAAAGAAAATAAGTAGGTGTGGCACCTCCCATATAAGTATTTTTTTATTTTGAATTATCTTTGCAAGAAACTTGAAATTTTGTTAAAATAACGATTTTTATAATGACAACGCAAAGGTAGTTCGAATTGGACATGTGGGTGTGGCACCTCCCATAAGGGGCCATCCACATATTACGTAACGCCATTTTTTCCGATTTTTGACCTCCACCCCTCCCCCCCAGTAACACATCGTAACAATTCTTAGACCCCCCCCGCCCCTCACAATATCGTAACAAGAACTTTAAAAAAATTTAAATTGTTTTAAGATTGTTTTAAGTTTTTATTAGAAAAAAAATTAAATTTAATTCATACACATACATATGTATGTATTTTTAAATAACTTTTTGTTTGAATTGAAGTAAATTTCTTTATTTAGTTATTACAAACTAATATACAAATATTTTTATGGCATTTTCATAAGTTTCGTTTAGGATTTATGCATTTATTTATTTTATTTATGGGAAAATGCAAGTAATTGAGAATGGAGGAATATTCGGGAATTCGAATACTTTTGTTCCTTAATTTTTATTTTCTGTTAGACTAACACAGTGCGTAGACAAAAATCAAATAAGCTTGCAAAATATAAATAATAACAATTATGTATTTATGTACATATTTAACACTCATGATTCTTGATTTATTATGTATTTCTTTGATAAATTAAATACATAAATAAATGAAAAATCGAAGTGTTTTTGTACGAAATTAGTAAAATTTATGTTACGTAATAATTTTACAGACCCCCCCCCCAAGGGCGTTACGTAATATATGGATGGCCCCTAAAGAGATAATATTTAGTTTGGGATCTCTGGAAAGGTAATAAATAACTCTGTTGATAATATGCATTGTCTCTGGAAATAATTTAAAATGCTCTCATAAAGTGCAAATTTTTGTTTGTCTTCAAAAATAATACATACCAGTGAACTTATATGCCTGATTTGCTTGCAACGTATTAGTGATGCTTAAGAAGGAGCAATGTCTATGAATTGTTTAATGCCTTAAGTTGGCATGACGCTTCCCACCAAGAAGCAATATTATTGCAAGAGCCACATGCCACACAGCGGGCACTACAATTGATTTACTTAAAGTAACTTTTGAAAAAAAAAATAATAATTTCTCGTAATGGCCCAATTAATTGTCCAACAAGATCGTGTGATTTAACCCCTTTGAATTATTTTCTCTAAGGTTATATTAACTCTCTTGTCTACGTCGATAAACCACAAACAATTGAACACCTGGAAATCAACATTCGCAGAGTTATCGGCGAAATACGATCGCAAATGCTGCGAAAAGTTGTTGAAAATTGCTGTTCCAGATTGCGCCTACTACGCGCCAGCCATGGTGGCTACATGCCAGAAATCATATTTAAACATTAATTTCATAAAATTTTCTTTCCAATAAAGCCCGTTTCGTTGATGTTAAAAATATATTTCCTTGTCTTATTATGATTTAAACTTGTGTTACTCTCTCTCAAAAAAAACACCCTTTATAAAACTCTTATTCACATTATCAATTTCTTTTCGTGCCCTTCCTTCATAATCAAATTACAAACATCTGCACATAATCTCAAAGTAAAACATTTGTCATCTTTAGTTATAAGCTGCAAGTACAACTAGTGTTAATTGAATAATAAATAATGCCTTAGAATTACAGCTTTTATTTATTACAATAATTTTTATTGTGCAGGCTACAACTCATTGGAATATTCTGACAATGGCTAAATTTATCAGAAATGTAATAAATTAAGGCAAGTTTATTTTACATATAAATAATAATAATATTTTGTCTCTGCTTGCTGTAGACTCTAGAGAAATATCAGTATTTTACAAATCAATGTTAACATCCCTTAGGCAATTGTTGACATTAACCTAACATGAGTCAAAACTTATAAGATTTGTGTTGTGGAAATAGTTATGTTGGCTTTTTTCTGCTTCCTCTTCTCTACATCTTATCACGCACACACGCTAAAGTAAGTTTTTTGTTAAACAAAAAAAAATATAGATAGAGTCTAAAAATGCAATTAATCTAGTTTAACTAAAGCTTGAGGCATTAATAATGGAAATGACGGAAAGAAAAAAATTATTATTATAAGTAAGCAGACAGACAGACGAACAGACAGATAAACAAACTCACGGACAAATGGTCAGCAATGGAAAACTAAGCAAGTTGAGATACGCGTCGTTGTTGTCAAATTCTTATTGCGCTAAAAATTAAAAAAAAAAAAAAATACAACAACAGCAACAACCAACAAAAATAACCAGCGCATTGAAACGAAAGACTGCAGACACAAACGTGTATTTAATAAAAATCGGTAAAAGAAAAGAATGAATAAAAACTGCACAAGTACAAAATTGAAATGAAAAACTAAAGAAAACTTGACCGCAAGTATTTGTGAAATTTGAAGAAAAAAATTAAAAAAAAATAAAATTTCAAAGAACAACAGCTACACGAATTAAAAATAACTGCAGTGGGGCAGAGAGAGAGAGAGACAGAGAGAGAAGTCGTGGTATTCGCAATTCTTAAAGAGTGTGTGTGTGCATTCCGTAAAAAGATTTTTGTTTAGCAACAAAAACAAAACCCCTTCTTGAGCAGTGTTGCCGAAAGTGGGCATTTATGCCCAAAAGTGGGCATAAAAAATGTAAAATTTATGAGTTGGGCGGATTTTGGGCATTATTTTTGTTTGCGGCATATTGATAATTTTTTTTTCTATTTTTTTTACATATTGCCGTTTTGACATATTGAGTTTTTTTTGCTTTTTACATTTTGCCGTTTTTACATTTTGATGTTCACAATTTACGTAATCCGCTGGCGGGTTATTAATTATGAACGATGTCAAAAATAACTCAGTGGCACTGTACTCTGTTATGCTTCTTCGCGTATTTTCTCAATGTGCTTGTTTATTTTCTGTGAATGTTTGTGCAACAGCGTCGAAATAAATAGTTGAAGAGCAATGGATAAGTAAGTAAAAACACTATTTCATGAGTAATTTGCATTTATTAATAAAAATCAATTGTAGGTTCATAACAAAAACATCAAAAATTAAACCAACAGAAAACAGTGATGAGGAAGCAGCTCCCAGGTAAATTTGTCATCAATCAAGCATGATGTGATTAAATAATTCGTTTTTTTCTCACAGCTCTGCCAATAACAAAGCTGAAACATCGCAAAACATAAAAAGAAAAATAAGATCGGAATGGCTGACCACGTTCGAATGGCTGCAGGAAAAGGATGGTTCAGCATTTTGTGTTGCGTGCTCAAAGCCATTAACTACGCATTTATCCCATTTAAAGAGCCATGAAAAGACAGCTTTACACGTCCAAAACTATGCCACCCAAAAAAAGACTTTAAAAATCCAGAAATTTTTTAACAATGAGCAAAAGAAGAAAGCGGATCAGGTGAAAAATGTGGAATTTACCCTTGTTATGTTTTGCATAACGCACAATTTGCCGTTCCTACTAATGGACTACCTGCCTGCATTATTAGTTGAATGCTGTCCAGACTCTGCAATTGCAAAACTTGTGCATTGCGGAAGAACGAAGGCCACGGAAACAGCGGAGAACATTGGTAAGCAAGCAAGCAATGGAATAATATCCATACTACAAAAAAAAAAGTTTTCTTTAATCGTGGACGGAACAACAGATGTTTCATGTAAGAAATGGTTTGTCCTGCTTGTGCGTTACGTTGATCAGGCGAATGAAATTCAAGATAAGTTTTTGACATTGCTAGAAATCACTAAATCAGATGCTCAGTCCATATATAATAAAATAAAAGAATATTTTGAGTCATGCAAAATTCCATTGCAAAATTTGATTGGCTTAGGTACAGATGGTGAAAATGCTATGTCTGGCGATGTTGGTGGGCTCAAGGCCTTATTTATGAAAGAAGTAGATTTATTTTATATAAAATGTTCGTGTCATGCCTTACACCATTGTTCAAGTTATGCCACAAAAAAACTGCCAAAATCGATTGAAATTCTTTGTCGCCAAATCTACACTTTTTTTGCACGTAGCCCGAAGCGTATTAACGAACTCAAAGAGTTTCAGGAATACTGCTCAGTCGCACCCCATAAAATATTAGGGATAAGCAATACTCGGTGGCTATCACTCGAAGGAGTTGTTGCAAGAATAATTGAGCAATGGGATAGCCTAAAATTTTATTTAATTTCATGTTTTTATGAAGTACAAGGAATTTCTGCTGGAAGCATTGCGGAAGAAATGACAAGCGAACTCAAATGCTATTTTTTATTTTTGTCCTATATTTTACCAATTGTTAATAACCTGAACAAGGAATTTCAAGCGGAAAGTTCACGTTTGCCCTACTTGTATTCCAGCATTAAATCAAATTTTCTATTAATATTGAGCAATTTTATTAAAAAGGAAGCGATTAACAATAGAGGCATAGATATAGACTATAATAATAAAATTTATCAGATTGAAATTTCAAAAATATTTATAGGGATCAAAGCTGAAAGTTATATGGAAAATTATTTAAAACAAGAAGAAAAATTAAACGTAAAATCAGCTGTTTTGGATTTTTATATTGAAATTTTAAATCAAATCAACAACAGAATAGATTTTAGAAGTGACAGTGTAAAATTACTAAATATAATAACTCCACAAAAAGTTATGTCCAATGAAGACTTGTCAATACTGTCCCTCGTTTTGAAATTCCCTAGGCTTGTAGAGTGCGACCCCGATTTGATTGTAACGGAGTGGAATCTGTTACGTCTCAGCGAAACAACACTTTGCTCTGAATTAAACATTAACGCCTTTTGGGGAAAAGTCGCTTCTATTAATAACGCCCTTAATCAAAAATGTTTTGAAAATCTTACAAATTTCATTTTTAAACTGCTTTCATTGCCACACAGTTCTGCCGCTGCTGAACGCAAATTTTCAAGTCTTTCGTTAATAAAAACAAAACTACGCAATAAACTTGAAATAAAAACAGTTAACAGTGTTATGCTTTGTAAGGAACTAATTAAAAACAATAAACCACACTATGTCTGGTCCGCAAAAATAGATCTACATACATAAAGCATAATTTTAAATAATTTTATAAAAAACAAAAAAAAAATTGATTTATTGACTTTTTTTAATGTATTTAATACATATAATGAATTCCTTAATATTTATTTGAATTGTTTTTTAATTTTATTTTATATAAGCTTATATAACCAAAGCACAACTTTAACTAATTTTATAAAAACAAAAAAAAGACTGAATTATGGATTTTTGTTTAAATGTATGTAATATAATTTGTTTTTTTTTTATTTTATGTTATTCATATACCTATACAAATTTTTAAAAAACATACAAATTTTTATAATAAGTACAAATTTAAAAAAAAATAAAATTTTTAAACAAAGAAAATTTTTTTAAAAAAATACAAATTTAAAAACAAAAAGAAGTTTTTTATTTTTCCAACATCTTCATACTGCAAAAGAGTATACTTTTCAGCATTTGAAAAAGTGAGAAGTAAAAAAGAAGAAAAAAGTCCTAACTTTTAATATATAACGTCAGGGTATACTTTTTCAACTATTGAATATTTGGGCATAACTTGTTGATTTTGGGCACTTTTTAGTGGAAATTTTGGGCGGAAAAAAATTTTTCAAACGGCAACACTGTTCTTGAGTCAAATTTTGATGCATCTTTCTTTTGCTTTAAATGTTTGTGTTGTTAGGAAATTTGTTAGAAATTTCAACAGTTTCATTAGTAAGAAGAACAATTCTTTTTATAAATTCCCGACATATATATATTTTCTTTCTTTTTTTGCTTCTCAAACTACGCTTAATGCAATAAATGTTCCTTTTCTCAAATAAGTGTCTGTCTGTGCGTCTGTTCCTCTATTTAGCCAGTTGTATTCCTCTCTGTCCGTGTATGTTTGTGAATACAACATTTTGACAAGACATTTGGTAACATGTTCTAGCAGTTTGTCATCGACACACAAGTCAGTTCGCTTACGAGTAACAACTATTGCAGCCATCGCAGCATACGACGGTACGTGGTCTAGAGAACAGAAAAGATACGACAACTTGGCTGCTGTTGCCTGTCGGCATAATTGACACAATTTGAATAAATTCAAGTATATTTTTCTTTTCATTTTTCTTATCTCTACAAGCTGCAGTCTATTCTACACATACAAACACATTCAAAATACTTGTTCGCGCAACAACAATTAAAAAAAAAAACAAGCAAAACTGCTCTAGCACTAGAATACTCGTATCTGTATGCTTATCTTTGCTGCTCGATAATACCCCGTGTAAATGCTTATAAATCAATATAAGCACAAGAGTGGTTAATACATGTTGCAGTCTAACTTGCATGTAACAATTTATTTTCAAGTTAGTGGGTTTTTTTGTGTTAATTTTTATTTTGTCTGGTGTTGATGTTGTCACAGTTTGATTTTTTCAATTTTGATTTTCATTTATGTAGTTGGAATTATAGTGCACCAATTTGAATATTTTGTTCAAGATAAAAATCAAATTGCCTGTGTGAATGTACTTACATGTGTATGTATGTTTTTATTAGGGCGATGTTCCTGTTATCGAAAATTTAAATTTACCATTTCTTTTTTTAAGTTATAACGTTTACTATCGTATTCATGCAAAAAACGTCGTCCACCCAAAGTAATGAACTCTGAGCATCAATATAAAGTGAGATCTGCCAACCCCCAACCTTGTGCTATCAAGCTGCTAAACATATTCTAACAAGCTGTCAATGGCTTGTTAATTTGTGACAACAAGCAGCTCGTAAATGTGGGAGTTCTGTATGTTTCTATGAATAATAGTCTGAAAAGCAGTGGCGAACTGAGAACCTGAATAATTACACTGTGCTAGTTCAAAAATGCAACAAGCGGGGGACCTGGTGGGTAAAACTAATTTGAGTTCGCATCAATTAGAAGAACATTTTATAGATGAACATGCGTCCCAAAAAAAAATTACAAAAAAAATTTAAAATTTTTTTTTTTTTTTTTTCAAAAAGTTTTCTTAGGACGTAAGTTCAACAATACGTATCTTTATAATCGATATTTATTGATATAAAGTTTATTAAATGGTAGAAAACTAGGAAAAAGTATGATTTTTAGGTGATTTTAACCAAATTTTCAATCTTAATTATTGTTTAAACAAGAGCTAACCATTAGCAGCATTAGATTCAGCGTGCTTGAATTAAGTTTACTCATTGGGTCCCCCGTTTGTTACAAAAAAAGTTTCGAATTCGAGCACAGTGTTAGTGGAATATCTGACATTGCTGAGCAATTCTTTTAGGCATATTGTTACTCTTTTGCCCTTTATAAACGCTTTTCTGTGCACTCGAAGATTTGCAAATGAATAAAAGACCGCAGTGTACTAACTAGGGTTAACAATGACGCTTTATTTAATAATTACTTTTACCTAATAAAAACAAGAGCTTAAATACACACACACACAACTTAAATTACTTAAATGATTCACAACTGGTTGTCTCTCAAAGTTGCGCTGGTCTTGAAACAATACCTCTTTTCCTCTCTGCTGTTCTCTACTCAAGACTCACCCTGCCAACGCTCACTGTTTTGACAACAATAATGATTCACTGACTTTACACTTTTCCATGACTATCAACTGCTTTCAACCAATATTTACTCTTTCTTCACAATAATGAACTAAAGAAATCTTTAATAGACAACTCTTTGCAATAAGCAATTGAGCTGCCAGCAGATACGTCGCCCGTTTTATACTTCACACAAAACTTCCAGAATGTAACAGCAATGTCTAGACAATCTCAGCAGCATCTCCAATGCTTGCTTTCGATCGCGTGAGTAGTTCATGTATTAACTATGTATGTACGTATATACCAGTGGTGTCAAAAATACAACTATAGTTGTATGTGTGAGAAAAATTGTGCTTTTTGTCTCTGAAGTACACAGAAAAAATAAATATGTGGAATATATGCTGTTCAGTATAGCAGCTCCAAAAAAATAAAAAAGAAGCATATGTGATAGAAAATTTAAAAATAAAAGCAATAAATTAAAAAAAAAAATTGGCTGCGACCCCTATATCCCGAGTTATTGGTCGTTAAAATTTTTAAAGAAAATGATGATCAAAATTTCTTTTTAGTACATATTCATTTCTTTCCTTAAAAGCTTTGTAGCATAAAATACATTAAATGTCGAGAAAAGCATTGGTGATCATAAAATATTTTTTGCACACTACTGGTTTTCTTTCAGTGCATCGTTGTCTCATTGAAGACTAAGCGAAAGAGAATAAGAATGTGTGTGGTTTTAGATAGTACATGGTCGCAAGGCGAATTTAGTATCAGGTGACCTTTTCCGCCCGACTGATTATCAGCTGTTGATGCCAAATTGAGCAATTTGAACCAAAATGTCAAAATTTGCTTAGTCCATATTAACACTATGCAAGTCTTATTGCTAAGCTGATTAGTTAGATGGAGAGATAGACGAGGGGAACAGTAACGTTTCTTTTCCCCACGTATCTCTTTCCTAACAAACCAATCACATTAGCAATAAGACTTGCATAGTGTAAACTAGGACTTAGAAATCTTCCTACAGATTTGTTTTGTAGCATAGCAAACTACATGTTGTTTTTTGTATGTACAGGGTGTTTTTTTAGAGGTATAGAACTTCGAATTGAAATAAAACACAAGAAAATCGTTTTAATGTCCATCAATTTGGCTTTATTGGAAGGATAATTTTATGCCATTAACGTTTAAATATGATTTCGGGCATGTGGCCGCCGCGGCTGGCTCGAATAAAGCCAATTCTACAGGTCCAATTTTCAACCACTTTTTCGAGCATATGGGGCCGTATGTTGGCAATAACGCCACGAATGTTGGCTTCCAAGTCCCCTAACGTTTCTGGTTTGTTGGCGTAGACGAGCGACTTCACATATCCCCAAAGAAAATAATCCAATGGTGTCAAATCACACGATCTTGGTGGCCAATTGACAGGTCCATTCCGCGAAATTATGCGCTCATCGAATGTTTCCTTCAATAAATCGATTGTGACGTGCGCTGTTTGGCATGTAGCGCCGTCTTGTTGGAACCACAACTCATCCACATTCATGCCATCCAATTCGGGAACAAAATAGTCGGTTATCATGGCTCTATACCGGTCTCCATTAACGGTAACTGACTCTCCAGCATTATTTCGGAAGAAGTATGGCCCAATGACTCCACCAGCCCATAGAGCACACCAAATAGTCAGTTTTTGTGGATGTAATGGCGTCTCAAGGGTCTCATGTGGATTCTCTTCACTCCAAATGCGGCAATTTTGCTTGTTGACGTAGCCATTCAACCAAAAATGAGCCTCATCACTGAACAAAATTTTGCGATGAAAATCAGCATCGAGATCAATCTCATTTTCGGCCCATACACCAAAATCACGACGCATTGCATGGTCTCGCGGCTTTAATTCTTGCACAAGCTGGATCCTGTAAGGTCGCAAGCCAAGATCTTTGCGCAAAATCTTCCATAAAGTTGATGGACAAAGCTCCAATCGCTGTGCACGGTGGCGAATCGATTCATTCGGGTCCTCTTCAACACTTTGCTCTACAGCGGCAATTGAGTTCGACGTCTCTGCGGATGCGTATTATCACATAGAGTAAACGTAGTGATAAACGATCCATGGTTAACCGAATTAATTGCTCTGATGGACGATTATGTCGACCATAAAATGGACGGAGCTTGCGGTAAACTTCGCGAACTGAACCATTATTTTCGAAATAAATTTGCTCGATTTGCAAGCGTTGTTCTTTTGTCTTCTTAACAAGCAGAAGCTATTCCATTATTGTTGTTGCTATAGTTTTGTTTTTTATATATTTATTTAATCACGCTTATATGTGCCAAACAGTTCTGGATAATTCTTTTTGTTTAGCAAATGTTTTCTTTATAAAAACATTTGCGTTAGCTCTGTTCGTATATTTTTGCGTAACAATGTATACTATTCTAAAATTTACTGTGAGAAATTTACTGCACCCTATTGTACATGTACTCGTATTACACAGTTATAATTTTAATTCATACTTGGATAGCCTAAAGCAGGATTAAAAGTTTTCAAGTAGAGAAAATTGCTCCTTAAGTTCATTGTTGCAAGCAGAACATTTTATTAAAGCAATTTTTCTTAAACTCTATATATATGACCTTGATTACAGTTTTAAAGAAAAAATATCAAGCCCGTTTATTTTTTATAATTTTTTTTAAATAATTTTAATTTCATACACTATTTCTAGCTGAAAAGCACAATTATTGTCTTGGTGTTGCGACAAACTCTGCTGTGGTGGTGTTGGCTTGACATTAATCATCATTTTGTTCTTTTTAACACTTAATGTCAACGCAGTATTGAATTGTATTAAATTGAAATTTTTTGTTTTATAAATGTTTCGCTTAAAAATTCGCTAGACCAATTGTAAAAGACAAGGGTCCGTGCCGTACCGTTGGCTGCATGAAAATGGGTGTGCCTTCGATATTCTTTTGATTGTCAATCTATCATTCAGTTTGATTTAACAAGCGAATGTGATGCAAAATAACACGAAAGCTGATTTAAATTTGTACTCAAGAACGCATACTTTTTACAATTTCTGTATGATGAAATTTTTTAAACCAAAAAAAAAAATAGTA
Organism: Nowickia ferox; assembly: GCA_936439885.1. NCBI lineage: Eukaryota > Metazoa > Arthropoda > Insecta > Diptera > Tachinidae > Nowickia > Nowickia ferox. The sequence goes on from OW387027.1 coordinate 86,041,526, forward strand.
AGAATAAATATTGGGCTGTACATTGTTTTGATTTAAATTTCTTTAATACTTTTTTTTAAGTAAAAATTAAAAATAATGAAAGGCTCTGGTAATTCAAGACGTTTTGCTTGAAACAATTTTTATCGAGATTTACAATTCTTAAGTTATTTACTGGTGGTGGGAGGGGGATGGGGAGGGGGAGGGGTCATTAAGGTCCATCGAACATTTCCATGTTTAAGATTAGACGTTTTCTTCTATTTTGATTTTACTTTCAAGTTTACTTTTGGCTTTCTGTAATCGAAATGTTTATGGTTTCTCCTCTTTTTGTATTGAGATTTGATCAGAACACAATACCAACAAATTTTGTCTGGTGTACCCGTTGTCAAAAACAACTGACTCCTGTTGACAGGTTTATGCTATTTTCTAGACCTTAGTGAATGGAAATAGATTGTCAGTAGCAGAAAATTGTTCTCGAGATCAAGTAAAGAGTCCCCAATTTTTTGGTATTGTGTTATTAAAGTTATGGCTCTACAGAATTTTTGATTTCACCATTCAGGTGATACTTTTGTTATTATGACCTCCTTTCATTAAAAGGGTCTTCTGTGGCAGTTTTAAAGAATTTTGCGGCTTGAATGTCTTTTTAAGCTCAAGCACAATTTTGAGAAGGAGATTTATTTCTTTTTTTAATCATTGCTTTAGTTGTTTTAAAAATTTTAATACTTAATTTCATATCTTCCCCACTGTTCGTCTTAAACATGAGAATCCAAAAAAAAAATTTAATTTCTTAAAATTTTAAAGGTAATTTTTTTCTGGATGCAACATTATGTTAATAAGTTAACACGTCAAAATTGTTTATGACCGCAATAAAAATCACACTTCATTTAAAAAAGGGAGTATTGAATTTCAAATACAATTCCGCACTTTAAAATGTTTAGTGAATGAATTTTTCAACCAACTGAATAACCCGCCTTAATTTCCCTCTCAATGGAAATGCCAAGAAAAACAAAGAAAAAAATTGTTTTAAATAATTTTGACACCTCCAAGCATTAGCCCCAAAATTATGTTTGTCTGTCTGTTAGTTTGAAACGAAATAAAGATAAAATTAAAAATTAAAAATGCAAAAAAAAAAATAATTGTTTGAACAGCGCCGACGACATGGAAGAGGCAAAAATAGCCTAAAAACTCATTTTGAGGTTAAATTAAATTAAAATTAAATTACAAGTCACACGAATTTACATTGTAAGAAAAAAGGCTCGAAATTAAAAAAAAAAAGAAACCAAGGCCTGCAGATGTTGAGTACAATATTAATAAGAAAATTATTTCAAGCCAAAATAAAATAGCCAAGTAATATTATGTTGTGTGTCTCCGTTAAACATTCCACCGAAAATGATCATAAAAATGTCAAATGATAAAATGTTAAAGGTAGAAATAAATAGAACTAGGTAGCAATAGCAAAATAATAATAATAAAAAAATATTAAAACATGTTAGCCGAGTAGAGGAAAAAGCAGGAAAAGTGATAAATTTTGTAAATCACTTTCAAAATACGTGCAATAAGTGACACACCACAATACATATGTATGCATGTGTCGCCCCACTGTATAACAAGAAAAACTACAAATCAGAGCTTTATGACTTTACTTAAAGTTTATGCATCTGTATTTTTTATTCATGTCAAGATTGGCTGCATGAAAAGTATATAAGTTTTGTAATAAAAAAAAGTTAATGTTACACGCTGAAATACGAGTGTGTGGTAATCAACACATAATTTATTTTTTGCCTCCATTTGCATGTGCATTGACTTCAGACTCCTTTTTTTCAGCAGAAACTGCCAGCCAACAAACATGTGGTATAATGCCAAAAATTATGTCATGACTGACCCAATAAAATGAATGCAATAATTTGAAATTGACACCCAACTGCAATCGCAAAATAAAAGTGAAATAAGAATTCTTTGTTTAGGTGTTTTTTAACAGACCAAAAAAAACTTTGCCTTTCATTTAAGAAAAAAAAGTGAAACTTTTTGATAATTGACCCAAAAAAGTAAAAATTTACTTTGTTTTTGCAAACCACAGTGGAGCAGAATCGAAATAATTTATAATTTATAAAGGGCTTTACAAGAAGAGTATTGCTGTGTAAATTTGGAGGTAAGAAGCTGATGGTTGATATCACCAATTTCCTAGCAGCTGGACAATTTGAAGCAAAATGATCCTACACAGGGTAAAAAATAAAAATAAAAATCGTTTAAGTGATTGATCTCCACACGAGAATATAAATTATGAACAAATTAAAAATAATAAATAAAAATAATAATATACTGAACAATCTGCCCTCCCGCTTGTATTTTTGATCCTTATTGTACGTTTTCTTCTATTCCTTTTCTTATCTTTATTAAAAACTTTACATGTCTTATAATGAAGCTTTTATAGACTAATTTAAATATTAAAACTTTTGGTCACACCCGTTACAGTAAGTAGTTAAAAAAATTTATAAAATCATAGAGAATTTTTGTTTGTTATCGGCTAAGTAACGTCTTGTAATCAGAGTTTTATAGACTAATTGAAAAATTAAACTTTTTGGTCACACCCGTCACAGTAAAGATTTTAAAACTTTAATAAGGTGATAGATCATTTATGTTTGTTATCGTCTAGTTACGTTTTATAATAAGGGTCTTGTGAACTGATTGCAGTACTAAAAGTTTTGGTCACACCCGTCACCGTAAGGATTAGAAAAATTTATTAAATTTATGAAAAATGTTTTCTTTGTTATCAGTTAAGCAACGTCCTGTAGTCATAGTCGTGTGAACTAATTGAAATATTAAAAGTTTTGGTCACACCCGTCACCGTAAGGATTTAAAAAATTTAATAATATTATGGAGAATTTTGGCTTGTTATCAGTCTATTAACGTCCTATAATCAAAGTTTTGTGAACTAATTGAAATATGTATTAAAATGTTTGGTCACACCCGTCACACTAACAATATAAAATTTTAATCAAATTATCAAAAAATTTATCTATAATGTTCAAAAGCTCTTGGTGGATTTTGCCAAGGCTTTCCCTTGTATTTATTCTATTTAATTTTCTATGCTTTGGAAATATAATACGATTATTATTTTATTCATGCCATCTTAGCCCCTGTTTCCACAACGCGGACGTTCGAATTGAGTAGCAAATGTATATGAAAAGCACAATTTTTTTTCAGTGATTTTCATACAATTATTCTAGACAAGTCGCATGCCTGACTTGTGGAAACAGGGTATTAGTTTCCGCTGCTCTTTTTATGCACACAACTGTATTAGTATTTATACGTGTATGCAGGAATAATATAAAAAAAACTATATTCAACAAATTAATACTTAATAAATACGCTTATTAACCTAATTTTTTTCTCATGACTTCAATGTTGAAGAGGGAAACAAAAATGTCATATTCGCCTGTAGAGAAGAAATTTATTGTAGAAAGTGACAACACATTAAAGTTAAAATGTTGATGTTGAATGGAGAAAAACATATTTGACACATGAACACAAATAAGTATTGTATGTATGTATTTATGTACATAATTCGTATGTGTTCTCTGAATTTCTTAAAATTTATGTTTGTGGGTATTTTTCTAATTTACAGTTTTGTTAATTTGATGAAACCTTTAATAAAAATCCCACAAAATAATAATTATAGACATGCAATCTGAAGAAAAGAACTGGCAGCAAATTATTTGTTCATCTGCGTCCCAGTGAAACTTCACTTGGGATTTTATTTTTTGTTTCTTCTTATTCTTGGTGTTCCTGTCTCACATTTTCTGTCTAAATAATTGTTGTGGTCAGTTGTTTTTTTTTATGTACATTGTTCCACGTTTCAGAACATCATCATACTCAGACAAAAATACTCGTAGCAGCTGTCATCACACAACATCATCATGTTCCTCCTCGCATCATGAGCTGGTCGAATGTGTTTGTTACAACTACAAATATGTTTCTTTGTGATTTAATTTTTTTTACATGTTTACACACCCAAAAAACCCATCAAAAAGAAAGATTGAGGGAAAAAAACATCTTTTAATCTTTAAATAAAATTTCATTTACGTTGTCTGCGGTTTTCGTTTTTTATATTGTGTGAACAGAAATTCTACTGACCCAGAGATCTTTGACATCTCTGATCACATTTTATAAGAGAATGAATTTTAATAAATAAAAAAAAACGCTATTTCGCTTAATTTTTCTTTAGCATTTTTATTTCACATTGAAATTCAATAAGTATTTTCTTATGCTACTTATTCGTTTTGGTTGGTTGATGAAGAATTTTTGTTGTTGTGTGACTTCTGGGAATTGGGGGATTTCTTTCTTGTTGGTTAAATTTTACATGTGAAAATATTTACGTGCTTGAGAATACCAAAATGTCTTAACTACGCAAAATTATGTACATATAAACTCAGCCTGAATAGGAAAAGAAAGATGTCCAAACTTTAGTTGATGTCATTAAATATCTGCAAGATGGCAGTTGTAACTGTGCCAGTGAATTGTATTATTAGAATAAGAAGGATTTTAGAAAATTGTTATAAATGAAAAAATAACAATAAATAAATGATAATAATTGAAAAAAAAAGCTAAAAAGCACGCTTTAACAGCAAACAGAACTAAAAACAAGTGCGCAGAGTTTGTGTGACAGCAATTGAAATTCCAAGAATCAATTATGATTAATTTCGATTAAGATTGAAATAAAAATTAACGGCCTTATTTATAAAAATTAAGCAGGCTTTATAAAGTGTTTTTAAAACAAATTTTCATAGAAAATTATTCTTATTAAGCCTTTAATAATTTCCATAAATAAGTCTGTAAGTTATTAACAAAATTATTCAATTGTAGTAAAAAACCATGGGGTGCTTGATATTGAATATAACAATTATTTTACAGGGAGCTATTTATAAGATTAGAGTTATTGTGAAAATAAAGTAAAATGCAGCCACACATATAATTGAATTCTTCTGTTAGTAACTTAATTTTTATTTTAATCTTATGCCCAATAAACAAGTCATAATTGATTTTTGGGATATCTATTGCTGTAACACAATAAAGAGTTCAATTAGACGTGCCATAACCATAACCATTACCATAGAAAACAGCTGTTCGAACCAGGGCTGCCAGATATGGCGTTTTTCTAATATTGTTAATGTGAAAGTGAGTTTGTTTTGTTTGCTGCGCTTTCATGCCCGAACCGCTAAGCCGATTTTGAAAATTATTTCGCCACTTGAAAGTTACATTACCAGCGTCAAATATTGGATATATTTTATCCGGTTCGAAACCGGTTTTTTTATATTTAGTACAGGTTTTTTTTCCGAAAAACACATTTTTGGGCTGGTGAGGATAATTTTCGTTTCGGGTTTGATTGCTTAGCCAGTCTTAAAACTGGTTGTTATGTATTTTTGAAACAGCTCAACCCGAGCGGAGCCGCTGGTAAAAGATACTCGTATTATTTAATAAACGATTTAACACCTATCGATTATTTCCTGTGCGGACAAGTGAAGAAATTGCCCAAAAAAATAGATCCAAAATTGAAAGCATTTGCAATGTTTTACCACTCAACAAATTGAAAACTTAATTTTAAAAAATTTAAAAATTTACAGTTGTTTATATATAAAAAGAGTTGCCAACTATCACAAATTTTTGATATTTATGTCGTCGAAGTGTTGAATCGAGATATTTTTTCGTAAAACGAAAGTTGAACATTCGAATTTTTGCCACTAAAGTTGGGTTTGGTATAATATAAATTTTGTTGATAATTCATTTTATTTTGTTATTGCTTTTAAAATGTACATTATAGCGGGCCGAAAAAAAAGTGCCAATCACCCCTTAGAATGAAAGATATTTCAATAAAGTTTCTAAAACACAAAATTTTTTTTTGCCACGCTCCAAAGTACAGCGGTTTTTGTTTTTTAACTATAGCGCCGCCAGTTAAAGTCCGATCTCATCATATCGCATATCGTTGTTGATGGCTTGACTTCTCAATCCGACATCTTTTGTGGCGTGGCAAAAAAAAATTTTTGTTTGTTTTAGAAACTTCATTGAAATATCTTTTATTTCGGGGGGGGGGGGGGGGGGGTGACTGGCATATTTTTATTTTTTGGATAGAGGTCGATCCGCTCTAATATACATGATAGTTTGGGTATAATGTTCCAAAATATTTATAACATTTTGTATTTACTAGAGGACCGAAAATTATTAATTTCCCTTAACGCCACTTCAAAACGAATTCGGATCAGAATTTAAGAAAAAAAAAAATAACAAAATGTAGTTTGTTAAGTGATAAGCTTTTAAAATTTAAAAATTACCAGTGCATGTAGTATTAGAAGGATAAATATATAGTTCAAAAATGATATTCCACTAAATTTAATGGAACTTTGGCCAAAGATTTTTTATTTTTTTTAAAGAGAAGTAACATTCATGCAAGGAATGCCTACTACTTTTACTAGGTGTTAGGTTCTTTAGGGCCATTATTACAACTTAAAGTTAGTTAAAATTAGGATTTTGTCGGACGTATAAAAAGTTTTCCATTACAACAAATTTAATTTAACTTACCAGGTAGGATAAACTTGCCTTTAAGTTATCGCTGACTTTAGGTTAAAGTAGGATTGTAATAATGAAGAAGTTTTTATACGTCCGACAAAATCCTACTTTTAACTAACTTTGAGTTGTAATAATGGCACTTAAAGGGATAGTGATAGAGAAGACAGATGGTGAAGGAAGAGATAGAGGAAATCTTCATTCTTTTACAACTCTGCTTTTTTGCACGTTTCCAATAATGCAGTGTTGCAGCGCCTCTGGTGTCAATGAGGCGTATTAAATTTTTGAAGCTGTATTTAGTAGCCATTTTATTGGTTATTTTACTTTGCCGTTCATTCTACTACACAATACCGACGAAGAGTGAAGGTGATCTGATGTTACATTAGCATTAGTATCCGCTGAAGCCGGTGTAGCTCGGTGACCAGTGTCTATGCCTTAATAGCTTGAAAACAACTGATACAAAGAAACACTAATGCATTAAACACATTCACCACAGCAGACTACACGAAAAAACGAATTCAAATGCCGCTAGCAGCTAGGAGATGGCAGCAGCCCCATCTGCACCTCATATTTAAGTATAAATACATAGTTCAGTATTGCCACCTTCAAATATTTCGCATTTATAAAAATTAAATTACTCTTTCAAAATGTACTTATATGACGTAAGAGTATAAAAATGCATCAATTTATGCTTTACATACATTTTTCTGTTAAATAATATAAAATAATTGTACGATATCATTCATTCAACATTTTGTATTATAGTGGCAACACTGAATTTTCTCATTGTAGCCAATGAAATAGAAATTAGTTTAATTGGACTACAACGACAAAATCAGTATATAGACAACAACCTGCCGCCCTGTTGCCTTGCTGTCACCAAAGGGATCGCTGTCGTATAAACATGGGTATTTAATCCTTGACATTTTGTAGTCGGTAGCTTGCTGTGGTGAATGTGTTTAATGCATAATGCGCATCAGAAAAGTACGTGGTGTTGTTATGTAATGACTGTCGGAGACTGGGCTCGAACCCATGATTTTCGGTTTTGTGATCAACGTCCTAACTACGAGTACTTCAGCCAACGCCACCATCAAGATGCAGCCGGCAGAAGGCACTTTAAGGAAGGAGTCAGGATAGATGGACTTAATATGCTTTCGAATTTCACTAAAATAAAACTTTGCAATTTATACTGTAGAAGCTGCTGGATGCTTTATTACGAGTTCGTTTTCATTTGACTATAAATCAAGTTTTCTGTCAAGAATTTAAACCAATGAAAGGCTAGCTAAGCAATTTCAACTCCGAATCTATATATAATACAAACTTTTTTAGTTCACAATTAGGTGGGAGTTCAGAAGACAATGAACTACTGACATTTTGAAATAAATTTGTGATTAAATTTGTATATAGAAGTGCACATCACTGTGTAATAAAATAAGTATATGAGTTAAAAAATTTCATTTAATTTTAATTTATTAAAAAAATATATAATACTCTTTTATTAAAGAGATTTTTTTGGGGACTTCTTCTTTCAACAAAGAATTTGTGGGGAAATATTTTTTTTAAATTTGTGAGAGGGCGAAAAAAGCATTTGGCAGCACTTGTTCTAACCGACCTTATGATCTGCATTTGTTTATAGGTGACTTATCAATAACCATAACCATAGAAATTTAATTAATTTTGGTTTTTTGCCGCAACCATAAACAGCTGTTAGCTGATTAGACATGTATTTTTAATTGGCCTAAATGTTTTTTTTTTATGAAATGCTTGCTTCGTTCTGAGTACACAAAGTTCTTAAAACTCTTCAGTTATTTATATATAATGCCACAAGCGGCTTCTTTACCGCCCCCGTAATGTCAAGATAATGCACAAGTTGTAGATTGCTTACGTTTTAGCCGCAACAATAAATTATTACGCCAGTAAGAGGGCAATAATTTACGAGTACAATGTGTATCAGCACGCAATAATTGTCATAAAAAGAGAAAGAAAAATTACCAGTTTAATGTTTAAATACTCGTATAATGTATTTAAACAACATGTATACTCGTACTTTTTAAAGGAGTGTTTTAACAATGATTTATATTAATTCATTAAAATACAATTTTTTCATTAGCAGTAATTAAGCAAAAGAGGGTTTAAAAAGCTGAAACAAAATGCATTGCTTCAGCTAACAAGTCTACAGAATGTCTCGTTATCGGTGAAAGGATCTCATAATGAAATTCAAAATTTTTTTTTTCAATAAATTTGAATTCATGTAGAAATCATTATATATTATTATAAGTCTAATATCCAGACAATTTCATTAGTAATAAGTAATAAAAATTTATAAATTATTGCTAAATTAATAAATTTAACTTAAAATGTATTTGAAAGTCTTACAAAACGAACAAAATTTCAAAACTGTCATATTCTCATTAAGTTAAAGAATTAATAAAATATGCACCAATCGTGAATAAGAAAATAAAAATTTGACCATAATTTTATGCTGACCAATCATTTACTTTGAATGCTTTAAAAATATTTTCCAGGTGTGCATGACATTTGTTTCTCTTAAATGCAATCATTGACAACATTTACTTCAAAAACAAATATTTAGGGTCAATATATTGCTTAATTGTACATTTATAGTTTTTAAAGCAACAAATTGTTTCAAAGGTGTAAATGGCACTACTGATTGTAGGAAAATAAAAATAAAAGAATAAATGAAAATTAAAACTCCAAATGGCTGCACATATGGCGCATTATTTCAATTATGACTCAGGTCCAAGTTACTTGAAATTAAACAAAAAGTTTTTTTTAAATAATTAAAGTAATAAATGTAAAAAAGTTTGTCTTAAGTAGAACAAAAATAGGCAAATTAACTGACATGTGGATAATTAGTAAAGAACAAACGACATTCTCAAGACTGTTGTAAACTTAGAGATGGTAAAATTGAGCTTTCATTACAAAAAAGCTTTCAGCAAATTGTAATATGATGAATCAAAACAATTCACATATTCTATTTGCACTAGCAGAAATCTACACCAACTGACACCACACACAGCTTGATGAAGAAGGTGTGGTGACATCAAAAAGCATACAGAGATGTCATGAAACGGAAGATATGGGTATTTGTCGGCGTTTTTGTTTTGATTCTTACGCTGATGCATGTAAAATGTGTTTAAACTTACTTGAGTATAAAACTTATATGAAGTGTTTTTCATACAAATTTTCGCGACGGGTCGTCTGCCCGACTTGTGGAAACAGGGGCTGGGTTAACTATTGCATATATTCTAAAAGAACTTTATACTATGAATGTTTGTAAGACACTCGTTTATTGTTAAAATACATCTGCCTTAAATACTTACAATGAAAATCATAAAACTAATATAGAATATAGCTTATGAAGAGATAAAAAAGGTTATTTTTCAATGCCATGTGCAAGATAAGATGCATGCAGCCTAAGTAAATAAGATGCATGCCGATTAAGTACGACAAAACAAACTAATAAAATATATGTTGCCTAAATAAACCAATCTTAAGTAAGATAAAATATGGTAAGCATATGAAAACCTTACCCGCAGTTTTTAACTTAATATTTAAATACGTATTTAGCTAATTTTTATTAAAACTTAAGTTTTATTTAAATAGGGTTTCAGTTTTTCAGTGTGAAAATGTGTTTGGTATTTAATTGTGATAAAAGTATGGTAGCACTATTAAATTGTGTATATATTTGTAATAAAAGTACGGTACCACAATTAAATGTCAAAAAATATAAACAACTTTTTCACTTAAGGTACGGTCACACTTGTCAAACATTTGCCCAAAAAAGCGTAACCAACAAACACTAATGAAAAAAAGTTTTGATCCAGACACTTGTTTATCATATTAAACAGTTTCGAACACAACTAATGCACCATATCATAGAATCCAACAATATTGGCTACTCTTTAACTTGACAAATATTTGTCTGAATTGAAAGATTTTTCATTAGCATTTAGTGGTTACGCTTTTTTGGGCAAATGTTTGACAAGTGTGACCGTAGCTTTAACAGCTGCAAAATGAAAATGGTTTGGTCTACTTCTTATTGTACATGGACGCCGCAAAATTTGTCTTCTTAATCTTGCACAGAATGCTGCATCATTCATATCTTCTTCATCTGAATTCATTGTTTTAGTTGATATTAATAATAACACAATCACAATCACGAGTTTATTTATTGTATATTTTTATAAAATAATGAAAAAGTTCAATGTGCAATTTTCATAATTTGCAGAACTGTCAAAATCATATGGTAGTATGACAAACTTAAGTTTCACTTAAATGGATGGGGTCGGCGATTTAAGTCATATTTAAATAGGATCTGTAAAAATGAATTTTTTACTTAAATGGAACTTAAGTTTAAAACCCGTTTAATTTTTAAGTTAAAAATTGCACATTAGACTAATAAAATGCTCAGACGCACGTTTCTTAGCTTACACAAGAACATATGAAGTTCTATGTTCAACTAAGTTTGAACAACTATAGTGTTTAGAAAGAAAAACACAAATTCTGGCAGGGGTGGAAAACTTGATACCATCGTAATTGTTTTGATAACATATAATGATTAAAACCCGTTTTACTATTTGATACTCCTATTTAATTTTAATTTTAGTATTTCCTCTTCATAAATAAAATTGAACATTACAAAACAGTTTAATGTTTTAATTCAAACATTACATTGCCAATATTGCACATTCAATTGTATCGGTATAACAGGTAAACATTTTATTCCACAGAATTTTTGAATTTTTCTTCAACAGAAATGAATAGGAACATGTCTGTGAATTTAATTTGCAGCTATAAATGTTCTTGATCATGTTATTTTCATTTATATAAAAAAAAATTAATAAGAACTCAGTTACATGTTGTCAACGTATCGTGTCACATAACCGCCACAAAAACTTAAGCGACATAATTTTCGAACTTGATTTTTTTGACGAAAATTGACTATTAACGATCGTAGTTAATCGATTTTCGTCAAATAATAAAGTTTGAAAATTATGTTGCTTGAGCTTTTATTTTTTTTTTTTTTTTTTTTTGCTGTTATGGCACGATAGATGACCATCGTTTTGAAATATAGGAACGATATGATGAAGCTTTAAATTATTTAATTGTGCTAAAAGCAACATGTCACAATTATTTTTAGGACTAAAAAGTATTTGTGTTTTACGTATCAGTAAGAAAAGCTTATTATTTTATGGTTAAAATAGATTTTTCTATAAAAATTGGGCAAATATAAAGAACTCTTGACTAAAAAAATATAAACTAATTAATTAATTAGTAAAGAAAAAAACTAATTCTGGTTAGTTATTTTTATATACAAAAATAAAGTTGATTTTTTCCAGCCCTGGAATCGTCCCTTTGATTTTGCTAATTTTGAGTACTACTTACTTCTTTCTAAACTATAAAATATTATTTAATTAGTAATTAATTCTATATACGAAAAAACTTTCACTTTTCCAGCTCTGAAATAGTCTTTTGGATTTTGACGATTTTCAATACCAATATACCTATTTATGTGTAGTTTCCATAAGTCAGGCAGACGACTCGTTTAGAAAACTTATATGAAAATTACTCCAAAAAATGAGTGCTTTCCATATAAATTTTATACTCAAATCGACCGTCTGAATTGCAGAAACCGGGGGTTAGGATATACTCTGATACATCATTGCAAGACCGTAGTCCTTAAGTTCATCGATTTCACGTACACACAGACGGACATTCCTTATACGATTTTCCTATTCTAAAGGACTCAAAATATATATACTTTAGCTTAAGTTAGTTTGAGTTTAGGATAAAGTAAACTCTGTACTATTAACCTTAGGCTGTTAATGGGCCCGTGTGCGCACAAATTACAACATATTTAGAGCGAAGTTCTAACTGTTTGAGCTTTAGATTGCTTAATAGATTTGACATTTTTAATAATTCCTTTAAAGGTCTATATTACTCTCAATTCGTGTGAATTTTTCCCAGCTTTGGCACAAACTTCTTCAGTTTTTATTTATATCTATTAAAACATTTTTTTTTAGGTTTAATGGTCGTCGCAGTGCCCGAAGTTGGTTTAATGTATTCATTTTTAATTTATTCCATGAGTCTTGAGGTTTTATGAAGTGGTGGAAATACTAATTCATTTCTAGTATGTATGTATATTATATCTTGTGTTGAAAACTATTTACCTGCAGACTCGTCCAAATTGTGACGTGTTTTTTCTTTTTTTTTTTTGGTAATTTTGTGTGATTCTAATTGTGCTCAAATACCGTCGTCATGCTATTTTAATTTAATAAAACCTTTTTTCCCCCATTTTATTACTGAGTTTTTATGTTAGGCTTTTAGCTAAAAGTTTTTTATGGAGTCATAATAAAAATATTTTAATAACCGGAACACCAACAAAAAAAAAAGATGTCATGAAAACATTTACGCCAGATGCAGTTTTATTATTTTGTACAGAGCTTTAAAAAGTTAAAACTATTTTAAAAGGTTGACGGTATTTTGAATTAAATGTAATAAAAATGTTTTATAAAAAATAAAATCTTTCAAAATCTTTATTAAAGCTTAGTGTAAAATTTTATTGACTGTCGTGCTTCTTAATGAATTTGTGTTTGTTTTTAAGCCTTAAGGCTCAGTTAGCCGACTGTAATGTAATGTAACTGCAACGGTAGGAAACAGCTGATCGATATTCTTATGTGAAAATTAATGAAAATGGTTATAGAGATGTAATGTAACGTAACCTAATTTTCATATAAAAATATCGATCAGCTGTTTCCTACATTACAGTTACATTGCGTTACAGTCGGCTAACTGAGCCTTTAAACTTAAAAAAAAACTTAAGTTTTTACTCGAACTATCTAAGAAATGTATTATTTGAAATAAAATAAAATAGATTCATATCGAATATAAATGGGTTTTGTTAAAGTTTCTAAGCCTTTTGTGATTTTCAAAAATAGTATTATTTGTGAATTCTCAAATAGTTTTTGAAAGTCTGTGCATAAGATGAGAAGTTTGTGACTGTTCAAAATGTGCGGTTGAAGTCTACTGTTGATGTGGCAAAGCACCAATGAAATATATAGACAATACTTAAGCAACGGCAAATAAATTTCAATTAAAAAAATATCAATATTGTGTTGCCACAGTTACTATCTTCACATGGGGAAGGTCATGATGAACACAAAAAAAATTTAAATCCCGATGAATATGTTTATTCGGATAAAGCGGCCCATCCATTATACATTACTATTGCATATGTTGTTGTTCATATTATTGTCGTTTTGACCTATACTATGCAATAAATGGCACAATATTTTCAATGAAAATATTGCCCAATTTTCCGGACAGTGAAAAAGTAAACAACATTGAACAATGTTGCCACCACATTACACAATTGGCTTGATTGTACAATAAAAATCAAAAGTCTTTTGATATTTGCCAATATATTGTGCCACCTTCGAATATGACATACACATTGGCGATATTATTGTACAATACGAAAAATTGCACAATTATATTGCAAGTGGGTGGGTCGCTTAAAAGTAATTTACGCATGATGCTCATAGTATATATTCACCATACGCCCCGAATGCGTTTGTGTGTATGAAATCTAATGGCAAATATGCAAAATTTAAATCATTAAGAAAAAATATACGCTATAAGCAAGTGATATTATGCGTGAAAATTTTCTTCGTAAAGTTTTTAATTTGTAAAGTGATTAAAATTTCTCTAGTAAATATTTAGGGAGAAAGGTTTTTCTCACAGTCGAGAATTTTAAATCGCTTTTTCCATCCCTGTGATGCAAGTGATTGAACACCGTTGCTGTTTTAGCGTTTTACCAATTCACTTTTCGAAGCAGTATTATTGCTTGAAGTGAGTGCAAGTAAAATACTCCTGTATATATTCAGATGTAACCGAATAAATACTCTGAGTATTTTTATAATTAAGTATATGATTGTATTTTATACACTGTCTAAATCTTACTTATTGTCGTTTGTGCTGCGTAATTTAAGAAATGTGTATGAACATAGTCATTGATTGTTTATAGTCAATCGTATTCTGTTTAAATGAGTATATTTTTTGTTTGGCAACTTTTTGTAAATTCCTTCCATTGTTTGGTTTAAGCATTTTAAAGCTTGATTTGAGATATTTCTCAAATTTTAACAATGTTTTGTAAACTTTTCTACATCTTTTATATCCTCAAAAAAAAAAAAGCTTTTCAATATATTTGGCAACCAAAAATTTGTGGTTGTTGTCCGATTCGAGATATGCCCACCTTTGCTAGTTAGTTTCCTTAGATTTTTTACAATAGACTGAATAGACTGACTGGCGCTCTAAAAAAAAGTGAACAGTGAAAACACAAAAGTGTACCGTTATCTTGTGAATGATGAAAATTTAAAATTTAATTGTTATATTTTTCGTTCTCAGCAGGCACTACTTGGAGGCCATTCACCCATAGTAACGCTTTTTACAAAATGTTCAGTATAAATTTTCTAAAACGTAACAAATTCTTAATCCCTCCCCCACTGGAGTGTCACAAAAATAAATCTTATATATTTTTCCTAATCATTTAATTTCTCATATTGTATGTATGATGATATTTATTTTTGATTCCCAAATATTAAAATGTAGAAATTTCTTTAAAAAAATATCAAAAATATAATTTTTTTAGCTCCTCCTGAAACCATTTCTATTTACTTTACAGAACTAAAAACTAATGCCTTGAGGACTTGATTTCAATCGGATTTATTCTTACTCGCACTAAACCCCTGTTTCCACAAGTCAGGCAGGCGAATCGTCTAGGAAATTTTTATGAAAATCAAATTGTATTTTTCTTTCAAGAGTTGAGTATACAAGATATTTGTATTAAATGTGAATAACCATATCACGATTAATTCCATATTATTAACAAAAAAATATCAGTTTATTTTGGAGCTTTGACGTTGTGCAAGTAAATGAGCGATATGTTGTGGTGGCTTATCTCTGCCTTTCCCTCAACTGAAACATTTAAATTAAACGCAAAACAGAAACATCATATTATTTTATTACTGAAATAAATTAAATACATGCACTTACATATTTCATTAATTTAATTTACGTTTCTCTTTTATTTTTTTAGGTAAATTTTTACGATGTTGGAAATGTTCAAGTGCGTGTAAGTTAACAATTGCGTACGTACGTACATACTTTTGTCTTTTCAAGCTCTAAACGACAATGGCTTGCGTACGACAAATTGCCATGTGAAGAGTAGATTTAAGTTATTGTTAAGCAAATGTGGGTTAATTTCTTTTTAAATTATCTCGAAATTGTCGTCAGCAGATGATAACATTATAATTAGTTGGCACTAAAGTGAAAGAGAAATTTTGTTCAAATTCCCCTGTGTGTTATAAAAAAATATTTTGTTACGGGAATTCTTTAGTTATATACTGCGACATTTATTTTAGATTAAATTTCTCACATATAATTACTATGAATATGCTTGTCTAATTTCTAGCAAGCAAAAGTGAAAAGTAGACAATTACAACATTTGTCATTGAATCAAAAAAAAAGAAAAAACTACGAATTATATTTAGAAAATTTTAAATGAAATAGAGAATGTGAGTTTCAAATTCAGGATATAAATTACGGCATTCAATATCGTTGAAAATCTCCGTACAAACACAATTAAAATTTTAGTAATTTTTTTCGATATCGAATAACGTAAAATTTTGCAAAAGGAATTGAAATTTTTCTATTTTTAATAGCACAAATTCCAAATGAAATTGAGAATTTTAACATGCTATTGAGACAATATAAATGAAAGCTACCATTTCAGATTGAAGTTGAGAACATTAAGACATCTTATTACTCATACGTACTCATATCCAAAAGAGTAAATGGGGGAATAAATTTCACAATTTGAACATATTTTATTTAGGCTATTTTTCTTATTATTTAAAACAATACAGATGGACATGTTACGTATTTTTTAATACATAATTGAGTGTGTTTTAAGATTTCTTTACAAAATTAAACCCATTTTAGTACTAAAAATTTTTAAAATTTATTATTCGGCTTCATAAAAAATTGCAAAAAAACCAAATTGCCAAAAAATAAAAATGAAAAATAAAATAAAATTTTGCATAACAATTTTTAATGATATTTCTATTTTTTTTTTAAATTTTTCACTTTGAAATTTTGATTTTTTGTGATTTTTCATATGAAAAATTTTTTTATGAAAAGTCCTCTAAACCAAATCGCTCAAAAATAGAAATGAAAAATCGTCCAAAAAATTTTCCGTACAAATTTTAAGTAATTTTTCATATGAAAAATCTCCCAAAATTTTTTAAACATTTAAAAACTATTCTTCACTTTGTTTTGATGATCGGGCGCTGTTTTTGGGGTATTTCTTTACAATATGGCTTCCGCAAATTTTCTTTTTTTTTAATATAAAAATTAAATTAGTATAATTTTAAAATTTTTTTTTGTGTTTTTTAAATTTCGGGCGATATTTAATTTTTTGGCAATTTTTTAATTTTTCTTTTTGAAATTTTGGGAATTTTTAAGTTTTTTTTTTGTGGATGATTTTTTATTTTGAAATTTTGGTCTAATTTTCATTTTTGGGCAATTTGGTTTTGGGCGATTTTTCATGGACCCTTATTATTCATGTCATCTCTACTTTTGTTTAAATTTTTAAAAATTCATAAAAAATCAGTCTTTTTGCAAAAATAAGTACCCTTTAATTAAATTTCAATTAAAAAAAAACTTAAGTTTGGTACAACTTTTTTTAAATCCTGTAGCAGTCACTTAATTTTGCGAATGGCAGGTGCACTTCTTGAATGCAATGAAATCAAACATACTGCGTCATAAAAAAAGCTCACTGTATTCAACTAATGCTGGACATAGTGAGCAAATATAACTCAATTAAAATTTTCTTTGAAAGTCTTTTCTGAAGCCTATTCTTTTCAAATATTTAAAAAGTAAACTCTTGAAAAAAAATTTAAAATCTGTTGGTTAAGAATAAATGCGTGAAATATAAAAATAAATTTTTAAGGGCGTGCCTCCGCCCATTTTTTAAACGCAAGATTGTGTGTTTTTCAGAGCCCAGGGTTAGTGCTTAGTTTAGTAAAAATCGGTAAAGAAGAACCACTTAAAATAAAATATTAAATTTTAATAGGCGTGACTCTGCCCATTTGTTTAAATGGAAGATTGTGTCTGTTTTAGACCTCAATGTGTGTAGTAAGTTTCATAAAAATTGGTGAAGTAGAACCACGTGAAATATAAAAATAAATTTTAATGGGCGCAGAACCGCCCATTTTTTCAACTTCAAAATTTTTTGTCATTACAAGAACCAAAGGTGTTTGCTGGGCTCCACAGCAATCAAATAAGTAGAATATCATAAAATTAAATTAAAAAGTTGTGGACGTGTCCTTGCCCACTTTTTTTTACAACAGGATTAATTGGAAGCTATACCTGCTCAGACAAAAAAAAAAAGAATATTTACAATCTGTCCAAAATGTTACACAATGAATTAAACGCTTGCGACATGAACTCAAATGTCATTAAGTGCCAGTATGAACCCTTTAGATTTCGTTCATAGTTTGAGCTTGAAATTACTTACTTTTTTATCGGCCTGAATGAGCTATTAATTGGCTCTCATCGAATTTGAAATATTTATTTGCAAATAAATGTTTTGTGCAGCCCTTTAGTGCTCATAAGACGACACTCCTTACTCTGAATGAATGTGTTGCCTGAAAGAGTGGTGGTACTCAGAAAAAAAACAGTCGAGATTTTGCAATGTGTAGTAAGTACTGTTTTAATGACTTACAAAGTAATGCCTGGTACTTATTTCTATAATTCTTTTATACACTTTTTTCTATTATTATGTGTGACTGCTTATTTAATACACAATAATGTATGAATGACATGTGTATAGAGAAAAAATTTATTAATTGTGAAAATTAAATTTGAAAACAAAGAAGATAGGTAATTCAATTTCAATAAATTAGCCTTGACTTTACCATCAATCAAAAGTTAAGAGTTTGTAGGCATTTAACCACTAATTTTTTGACATTTGTAGGCAAAAAATATTCTCTTCTGGTAGTCCTATAACTCATAGAATTAAAACATATTATTGCAATTTCAAGTTGTGTATTTTTGGCTTCATTTTAATGATATTGCCAAGCAAAAATCGAATACATTCTTTCATCCCACATTATAAGTTCAATTTAATTCATTTAACTAATGAATAAAAACACAAATTTCATTTAATTTATTCGTCACTCCAAAGAATCTCTAGAGTATGACGTTATTTGCTAAGCAAAGTAAATAAATGAATTTAAATAAGTTTATAAAATAACACATAATTAAAAAAAAGCAACATTAGACGCTTCAAAAGAAGACAAGATAAATTGGCAAACATTTTGCTGTGGTCACGACCTTGACTTTGACAGCCATTTTATAAATAAGAAGAAAACATCCATGCAGGAAAGTGCAAATAAAAATCATCATTAACAACCAACAAAAACTAAAAAATGTGTAAATTCATATATTTTATTACTATAAGACATGCAGGTAGACAGGCAGGCAGGCAGGCAGGCAGGCATGCAGGCAGACGGACAGGGCAGACTCATCTCTCGACAAATGGATGTCTATCTGCGTATAAAAGCAAAAGCATTGAAGAATTTCTAACACAACAAAAAGCTAAAGAATTTCAAGCATTAATGTTTAAAGTTTATGAAGCATTTGAATGAAGTATTTGCTCAGCAATATTGTCATAATGTTCATCAGCATTTAATAATTAAATGAGACAAGCAAAACGTATTGAAAAAAAATTCAAGTTACTCATGTTAATTTATTTATGCAAACACATTAAAATGTTCAGAAAGACTGAGTGAGATACGTTTGAAATTCCACGAGTATGTCTTTTTTAGCCAAAGAATTTTGTTTGAAAAACATAAAAATATTTAAGGTTGAATATTTTCTTAATTTTTCTATGCAAGTACACATAATTTTCACTGGGTGCGAATTTTTCTACGATTAACCTTTTTTTAAAGCATTGTGCACATAATTACCCTTATCGGGAATAAAACTTCACGCAAAATGTGTTCGCTTTCCCTAAAATTGTGTTCGCCAATGTTTGCGTTGTTGCTGTTATTCACTAATTTTGTTCACTATTTTTTGTTCACGGGAAATATTTCACTTGAACAAAATGTTCAGCATTTATTCTCGACAAGGGTGAGTGCTAAACTGTAAATGTGTGTATTTATTTACTTGACATTTTTGTGAAAAAGATAATCAGGCTTATCCTAAATAAAATTTCACATGGAAATTTCCGAACGAGTGAAAAATCGGTATCAAAATACTTCATACGATTATGAAATAATCTGACAATTTATGAAAAAAAATCATTCACATAGATTTGTCTGTTGGAAAAAGCGGAAATATGTTAGATTTTAATTTTATTGAAATGGATTAAACGGAATTAAAATCCTTGTGAAGGAAAAATTTGATTCGGAAATTTTCACTTGTAGAATTTATGATAAGGCTGAATATGATACGTATTAACACTCTTCGAAAATGTAAGCCAACATTTGATAACAAAGCTTGGGAGACCGTAGCTCAAAAAAGTGATATTGAAAACTTTGTTACTGTGAGCTAAAAGCATTAGGTTTAATAGATGATTTAATGCCGTATACTACACGAGTACATCAACTACGTAACGTATGAATGTTATGCTATTCTTACGTATTAATAAGAAATGTAATACAGGCTTTTTATATGGATGCATAAAACCTTAAGCTGGCAACACTGTTTAACTGGCGGCCATTTTATCAGCTGTTAGTTTTATTTTCGCATTTCAACATAAATAGACTGACGTCTGAATAACGCTTCCAAATTGTGCAAATTTATTTTAAAAATCGCGCACTACGTCCATTTTACGGTCAACATAATCGTCCATTCGAGCAATTAATTTGATTAACTATGGAATGTTTTCGCATCACGTTTACTCCAAATGATAATACGATTCCTTGGAGACGTCGTACAGTGCGTGCAGAAGAAGAAAGTGCTGCTTAGTGCAAAGCCCGAGTTAGTCTATAGAGTCTATAATCAGGCTTTAGAGCCATGATCACTGACTTCTTCGTTCATCAATTGAACAACAAGCATGATGTGCAGGAGCTGTGGTTTCAACAACGGCGCAATATATCGCACAGCTTGTGTCACAAATCATTTATTGAAGGAAACGTTTGGTAACCGCATAACGTTTCAGAGCCGTGAATTGCCCACCAAGATCGTGCGACTTAACGCCGCTAGCTTATTTTTTGTTGGGCTATGTGAAGTCGCTATTCTGCGCCGTTAAGCTTGCGAAACGATTGACCACTTGGAGCACAACATTCACCGCGTTATTGCTAATATAGGCCCACAAATGTTGGAAAAAGTCATCGAAAATTGGACCTCCAGTTTAGAGTACGGCCGAGCCAGTCATGTGCCAAAAGTAATATTTAAATCATAATGCCAGAAGGTTATCTTTCGAATAAAGAAAATTTCATGTGAATTTAAAATATTCTTCACATATGTTTTATTCCATTTCAAAGTTCTATTCCTCATTTTCTTTTCTGGTAGTTTTTTTCTAATGAAAACAGTATTTTTTTTTTGTTTTATAGGGCGGTTTTTTACTCAAATGTATATGGCAACATATAATATAAGCCCACGATGACAAGTCGAGCGAGCGAAATACCTGGGATCCATTACTGTGTTTCTGTAAAACATCCTTTTGTTTTTGAGATTTTCCAACCACCTCCAAAATCTGGAGTTACGGGTAGAAAAAACCTTTTTAATTATCTGTAGTGAGATTTTACATGCATCAGTTTTTGTTGCTTAAATTTTGCTTTGATTAATGAGAAAGAAAAAGACAGGTGTGCAAAAGGTATATATTACCTTCTCTCTCACCCGCACGTAATCGAAAGTTAAGCTTCGAAAAGAGATGCATGTAAAACGGCTCACAAAATTAAAAATCGAGGGGATTATAGACATATTTCTCTTTGCCTTGTCCGTACTTTCAGTTCAGGGATTTGTAAAATAAAATATTTTTGTATTGGTGAGAAAAATGAGAGTAAAATAAAGTTGCACTGGGAGAAAAGTTTTATAATTTAGAGATATGCTGTGATTTTTATTGAAATGAAATCTTTGTATATCAGCAAATTATTAAATCTTGAAATAAAAAAATCTAAGAATCCTTTAACAGTGTGGCGCAGAGATTCAATATAAAAAAAGATGAAATTTTTGAAAAAAGGACTTATCATATTTGCCGACTAAGACAACGTTAAATAGTTTTTGTCATATACAAATTTAACTTTACCGAAAAGCACGAAAAAATTCCTGCATGTGTGCACATTCGTCATTCGTCGCTTTCTCATTGAGATCTAAATGAAAGAGTGTGTGATTTTTTTGTCCGCAATTGCGGAATGGCGTGCGTTTCACTGATCTATTGATAACATCGAATAAAATCTTTGAATAAGATTCCGCAGTCGAAAAATAACAGAGCCGAAGATAACTCTCTTAGTGGTTATTAATAAGTATGTTTTACTGAAAGAAAGCAAGAAAAGTTCATTCATTTTCACGAAGTAATCATTTCTAATTTACATAAAACTTTCGTGTACATTAATTCAAATCATTTAAAGATAGCCTCTGGCATAATGTACTCATGGCTTAAATTAAAATTTCATTTTAAACACTTCTAAATGGAGATGTGTTCTTCAAACTGTTTATTTATTTATTATGAAAAAATAAATAAATATTTGCATATTTATAAACATAAAATTTTATTTAAATATTTATTATTATCAACGACAAATTTATTAACAAGGGAACACTAATTTGTATTTAATTAATTGAATAAATAAATTTATGTGCTTAGCACGAGTGCTTAAGCAAACATTTAAATTTCTTTTAAAATTTTTTGCTGAAACCTCTAAAATTAAATGATACGAGCTAGAAATAAAAAATAATATGTATGTATGTACATACTTGTAGTAAAAAGTTTCAATAAATATTGTTAATTTAACACGTGCTTGGCTTGGCCCAATAGTCGTATAATTATCGTTGATTTAATCATTTGTATATAAAATAAAAGATCTTTAGGTTTTCCATGTTTGTGAATAAAAGATGTAGAAAAAAAAATTATATTTAATTGTTGTCATGCAATGTCATGTTGCAAGGTTGCAACACTTGGACAATGTTTCGTTATTTCTTTCCACATGATCAGCATTTCGAAAAGCTGTGTGATAGTGTGATAGACACACACTCACTCTGTCAATATATTTTAAGTATTTTTAGTATTTGCATCATAAATCTGCTGATCGTATGTCTGTCTATAAAATATTTTTTACTTTCAAGCGGAGCTTTTTTTTATAGTATAGTAAATCTAAAGACAATTAGTTAAACATCATTAACTTTTTACTATCAAGTCAATTTGTTGGTCCGCTGTCTATTAGAAAACGAAAACAATAGATTTTTATTTATTTTATGACATCGAAATGTTAAAAATAAATATCTATTTTTATAACTTAAGGTAATTTTTTTTTTGTTATCGATATTAAATAATATTTGGAATTAACATAATCGCAATTTGTTTAATTTTCCTTTAACATACAATTTTTTAAGGGGCGTTTTTTATTGAAGTAATTACAACTTTGAATATAAACTTTAATTTGCAACTTTGAGAGAAAAATCAATTTTCAATTATTTATTAACCTTCACAGCGAAGATTTCTATTTCCTATAAGAAAACACGAAAACATCGGGCCCCGCAACGAGAGCGCAACTTCATTGTGGCTCCACCAACGCACAGTGGTTCTAAAAATATTGTTACACCCTACAAAATAAAAACAAACAACTCTTATTAAATATTTGTGCTTCAACCTGATTTTAACTTTAACTTAACAGCGAATAATAAGTTTTCTCATATTCCAATGCATTAAAAAGTTACGTTAAATAGCTGATGAAGTGCTTGGTTGCACAGAAAAATGCGCCTTTCCCTCAGCTAAAAAGTCTAATTTAATTTTTGTTCTCTTCTTAAGAAAATCACATTAATTAGTAAAAATATTTCATTCAGTAAGAATTGAAAAATCCTGAACCTAAGCCCGCTTAAGAAATTATTCCTGATTAAAATAAGTTTATTTATAACCTCTTAATTATTTTAAAACCAAATTAAAAATATATATTTTCCTTATCCAGTTCAACATCACAGAGATTTTATCCTGTTCATTCTCTTCATTTTATCCTTAAATCCTCTCTTTAGATTTGCGGCGTTCCACATAGGGGAAAAGGTGGTGATTTCGCGGATTAGCTCAAGAACTAAATTTTAACTACCGTGAAAACTGAAAGCACTCGCTTGAAGTGCACAAAACTCTACATCACTAGGCAAAAACTAAATGTCATATAGTCAAAGGTGCTTTAGCAATGACGCGTTAAGTTGCAAATTGTGAGAGAAAATTGTTAAATTAAGCAAAAAAAAAAAAGGCTAAAAACTTTGCGTAATTAAATCCTATTTAATGCAAGTAATTTTGAAAAAGTAATGAATGTAGCCATGCAATTATAAAGTTTGGGTATTCCTTCAAATGTTTTGATAAAATTTTTACTATAAATTATTTGTGGAAGTGCTTTTGTTTTCAATGTTTATATTGGAAGTGCAATAAAATAAATGGATTTTCTCAGTTTAAGTGGACATAAAGTTATAAATTGGACTAAATTTTAACAGAGATTTTAACTTTGTTTTAAAGATTGCACGAATCTGCGTAATTTTAGAAAAATTTCTGTTGCACATCGGTGCGCCTCAGTAATACTCGTAGCATCACGCGTTGAGTTTGCCAACAATAAGCTTTCAGCGTCTTCTCACACTTTTATTGTTGTTGTTTTTGTAGTCATTGTTTTATGTATTTTTATTAGAGATGTGCAAGTGCTTTGATTTGATAGGCGTGAGTCACGCGTGAGTCATGCATAAGTCACGCGTGTTCGTGTTTGTATTTATATATCATAATGATTAAAAAAATAACGTGTGTGACATTAGCTAACTTTCTTAGGCTTGCTAAATAATCTATTTGTATTATTCGTATTCGAAGTCACTTAATGACAGGCAATTCACCAGAAGCTTGGGTCAATAAAAAAAATCATGAATTTTTGCTTGTTTTGTTTGATAAAGCACCGTTTATATGCATTTCGTTGCTGCTTTGGTATTTCTTAAGAATAACAATCATTAACAACGGCGGGTACCAGTCTCCCCTCCCCCAAACTAAGTGATGGTTCCATGTATATAGTTTTTTCCTAAGAATTATCCACGTCAAATTTAGTACGCCTCACTCTTGTTGTTCGGCAGATAAAGAAAAAATAATAATTACTTTACATGCGAGGTACCCCTTCCCCGCTCCTATACCCTCAAAATGGTGTTGGAACATGTAGTTTGCTCTAAGAGTTTTTTTTCTATATTAGTTGTGGAGATATGAATTAATCTGCGAAAAAAATGGTGTTCGGCCCCACTGTGCGTCCTCACGTTCATTTTAATATCGCGGTCACAAAACTTTTCCATTGCCTTAATTAACTAAAATCCTAAAAACCTCATTTTAAATTTTTATTTATATTTTACACAATTTGCTTTCTTCACCTTTGATGTAAAATATTGCGGTCTAATTTATAAAATTATTAAGACTTTATAAAGGGTTTATAAAACAGATTCCCATACAAAAGTTTTCTTGTTAAGTCTTTATAAAGCCTTAATAATGTTCATAAATCAGGCTTTTAATATTTTAATTTGAACATAAAATACAAAAGTCTTTATCTACGTCAAATAAACAGCTGACTGGTAGCAACACACCAAACGGACCTGCGCAATGCATAATCTTGTTTATTTGATTCAAGTGGAAACTACTTTATTTTCACTTTACTTGAGTTCTCATTATATTTTATTCTTGCTACTTTATGTTTAAAGTTGTCTGGTGTTTTTATGTTGGCTTGTACTGTGACCTTGAGTTGGGTGCACTTTCAGTTTTCGTTGCAAACAAAATATTCATTTCATCGCTTCTAGCAGCATATCGTTAGCTGAAATGCAAAATTTAATAGCAGGGAGTAAGAAACTAAACAATATTATTCCTTGGACTTAAGTAAAGTTTCTCTATTTTTATTTTTAATTCGGCTGATTGTTATGATAAAGGTTTGAAAATTTGTAGGAACATGTGTTCGGATGTAATACCCAATAATTATTTTGAAAATGCGATTTTGAATTTTGTCCTAGTTACGTGGTCTTGCTTTTCAGCTGACGATATGTAGAATGTAGGGCCGCAAATCAACCTTAAAAATTTATTTAATTATGCACATGTACATCAATAAATAAATGATTTATTATCGATAATAATTTAACGACTAATTAATACAAATTGTTCTACAACACCAGAGGTCATGTTCACATGTTACACATGCGATCAGCTACTGGACGATC
This sequence comes from Nowickia ferox, assembly GCA_936439885.1. Taxonomy (NCBI): domain Eukaryota; kingdom Metazoa; phylum Arthropoda; class Insecta; order Diptera; family Tachinidae; genus Nowickia; species Nowickia ferox. The sequence continues at coordinate 86,067,530 of OW387027.1, forward strand.
GATATGCTAAAAAAATACATGTATATACATGCACACATATGTACGAGTATATATATTAAAACTTCATTTAATTAAAGTATCAAGTAAAGTAGCTTTCGTGCTGTACAGATAAGCAAAAATCATAAAATTTCCAAGAGTAAATGTTGTAGTGTTATTAAATTTAGGTTTATTTTGCTATATACTTCATTGCGTAAATTTAAATTAAATTCAAGGTTTCGTCTTGTTGAGCAAAACTAAAAAACCCATTAACTTATCAAAAGTCAGCTGGAATAATGATTTTAATATTATTTCTTGCTTAACAGCTTTCATATCTTTCAATATAAGAAACTAGCACAATCAGAACATCAAAAAGAAAAAAAATATAGAACAGCAAAACGAAAATGCCTTTTCCATAACGACAAATTTTAAAAAAAATTCAAATAAACTCATCAATCACATAGTTCTAAGAGTGCTTCTTGTTAGTGAAGAAAATTTTAAATTGCATTTTATTGAACACTACCGTAGTCAAATTATAGTTTTATCTCAATTCACTTTTAATATTTTCATTGGTAAATTTATCCTTTTTTGATACCAACTTTTTATCCATTTTTTTATATCAATTTCATATATATATTTTTTTTAACAACACTTCACAAGTAGTCAATAACAATAAATCATCGTTCGATGACGATATGCCTTCATACGAATGCTACGACGTCAAAATAAAAATTAACGTGTCCTTGTAAGAGACAAGGACTCAGGACGCTCAAACATACGCGATGATTGACGGGCTTATTTCATTATTTCCAGGCCGCGTAAAAACTCGAGGACGGTTATAACTGTGTGACCAGATCTAAAAAAATTTGGCAACGAATTTTGAAAAATTAAAAAAAAAATAAAAAAAAAGAACCTGGTTGCGACCAACTTTAAATCGTTAAAGATCATAAAGCCTCATTCCAAATGAAAAATCATAAGACAAATCTAAAGACGATTTTCGAATACCAGTCGAATCATATCCATTTTGATACAGTTCCCCAACATTTTATTTTTTTTCGTATTCACAAAATGGCGTCTATTGCCCGCCATTTTGAATTTTTACTTTACAGAAAATACAACATTTAATTTTCAGCAACCAAATTCATTGAATCAGAAAATATTTTGTATGAATGCAGTCCTACAAATAAATTTGTAAATGCTGATAACAATTTTGTAAAAAATTAAATTTAACAGAGTTCGGCTGAGAGAATTTATTATTTAAGTGTGTTGGTGTTTGTCTTGCTTGTTGATTGACACAACGTCCTGTTGAGCTCTTGTTGTTGTTTATTTTGATTGATCGTGGTACATGTAAATGCCTACAAGAAGCCGCTAAACGTCGTGGCCTGTTTCTGCTCTATATTGTTTTTTGGAACAAACAATTTACCGGAAGAGTAAAAAATATTTACTGAAACTAAATGTAATTTCAAACAAACATTGATTTGAAAATTTGTTTGGAATAATTTTTTCTGTGTACTGCCATATCCCTAGTGACACTGCCTGAATTAAGACAAATCGATTGAAGTAAAAATCATAAATCCGTTCGGTTTGTGTAGTGTAGCAATGGAACAGACGTGCCTACATACAAGCGTCGCACAGTGGGGCCAAAATCCCTTTTTTTCGCAGATTAATTCACATCTCCACAACTATAATAGTCAGGGTCACTAAATTTTATATAAATAATTCTTAGAACAAAGTACATGTTTCGACAAAATCTTTGCGGCATGGGAGGTGGTAGTCTGGCATCGCCCATACAAAGTGATTATTAATTAATTATTCTTAATTATTGTTTTGTATGTAAAAAATACCAAAGCAGAAACGAAATGCTTTATAAACAGTGCTTTACCAACAAAGCAGGCAAAAATTCGAGGTTTTTGTTAATCACCCACGCTCCTGGTGAATTGCCTGCCACTGACTTCAAAAAATACGAATTATACAAAAATAGATTATTTAACAAGCCTACGAAAAATAGCTAATGTCACACACTATAGTTTTTTAATCATTATTATATATAAAATACAACCACGATCACTTGTGACTCATGCGTGATTCATAATGGACTCATAATTGACTCACGCGCGACTTATGCATGACTCAGGCGTGACTTATGCGTGACTCCCGCCTATCAAATCACGGCACTTGCACATCTCTAATAAAATTACATAAAACAATGACAAAAACAACAACAATAAAAGTGTTAGCAGAAGTTGCTGAGAGCTTTTTGTTGGTAAACTCAAAGTGTGAGGCTACGAGTATTACTAATTCGTGCATAACTTCTGAGGCGCAGAGATGAGTAGCATACATTTTTCCAAAATAACGCAGATTCGTTCTATGTTTAAAACAAATTTAAAATCTCTGCCTAATTGAGCCCAATTTATAACTTTATGACCACCTAAACTGAGAAAAGCCATTTATTTTATTGCACTTCCAATATAAACATTGAAAACAAAAGCCTTTCCACCAAGAAGTAATGTTTCAAATTTAACCAAAACATGTGAAGGAATACCTGAACTTGATGGTTGCGTGGTTAGACTTATTACTTTTTCAAAACTATTTGCATTAAATGAGATTTAATTACGCAAAGTTTTCAGCGTTTTTTTTTTGCATATTTTTCTTCAACTTTAGCGCGTCTTTACAAAAACACCATTACCTATATGACATTTATTTTTTGCATGGTGATGTGGAATTTTGCCCACTGTAAGCCAGTGCTTTCAGTTTTCACGGTATTTGAAACTGTTTTTTTTATTAAGCCGCGAACTCCCCGCCTTCGGGCCATATGTGCGTTGCCCAGTCGTATAAAAATATATGTATGATATTTTCTATTTCTATTATTTTTTTCAAAGAGTTTCTCTAGGAAGCATGCTCATGGATATAAAAATTAATAAATAATTAAATGTATTTAAATAAATAAAAAAATTGTTACAAAAAAAATTCCGATTCGAGCACAGTGTACTTGGTGTTTATTTTTTTAATTTTTGACCAAAAAAATTAACACATTCATTTGGTTGTATATTAAGACAATATCATTTCTTTTATTTTCCTCAATAAGTAAAATTGTTTATATAAAAGTAACTAATTCTGTTTAAAGCCATAAAAGATTATCCACATTGGAAAATTCTTTAATTAATTGGGTTTTATTTATGCCCTGGGTATACAACCAAAAGTTTTTCGTTCAAAGAAATTTATTAAATTTTTTACTATTATTCTTTATCAACTGATTGATTCAACGGGCAAATAGAGACAAAACTCTCTGGCTAATTACAGATTTATCATGTTTTTCATTATAAGAAAATAATTATTATGCTGATTGCAGTCATGTTTGGGCAGGAGTTTGTTTTATTAGTTTTATATGCAGCAAAATGAAAATTAATTAAACAACTTTAACGATTTTGATTTTAGATAACAGAAAATCACCGGCATTATATTTAAACATCAGAATTAAATGAGCTCTGGCTTCCGCTCTGTTTAAAATAGTCGCATAAAATACTCGTACTTATAAAGAAAAGAAATGAAATGAAAGAAATGAAATTTATCCAAGATTGTGAATAATTTGTGCTAAGAATGTACGCGTACATTAATACATACTAACACACATAATACGAGTATATTATTATAAAGACAAGAACGGTGGCACTGAAAGAGCATTTTATCAACTGCATGTTAAAGAATAAAATTTTATTATTATTCGCTTGATAATAAATAAATATAACATATTTTACCTTAATTGGAAATAACAAATAAGTCTAAAAAAACGTCAATAAATATTTGAGGTTAGGAAGTAAGTTGGCTGTCAAATGATGAAACGTCAAGAATTGAGCTGTCATCCTTTGATATTTATTCAGTAAAAAGTTGAGAAAATTTATAAATGGAACGCTACAATCTTGAACAAAGAATTTTAATTGTGAAAATTTACTATCAAAAAAAACTGAACGAACGAAAATCATGCATTTTTTCAACAAAATCATCTTTAGTGATGAGGCCCATTTTCAACAATATTGTCGCATATGGGGCTCAAAAAATCCACAAACAGTCATGGAAAAACCATTTTATCCAATGAAAGTGATCGTATGGTGCGGATTGTGGTCAGGCTGCATCATCGGGCCGTATTTTTTTTTCGAAAATAAGTAAGTTTTTGTGGCCACAATTGGCTAATGTTGACATCAGTGACCTTTGGTTTCAGCAAGACGGCCCCACAAGCCACACAGCCCGCCAAACAGTTCAGTTATTGCATGAGAAGTTTTCCGGTGGCGTAATTTCTCGATTTGGCAATGTAAACTCATCGCCTCGTTCTTGTGATTTAACGCCACTGGATTATTTTCTCTAGATCAATGCCGGCCACTGAGAGAGCACTAAAGGCCGTGATACTCTATCATACAAAGTCGTGCGATCTACGAAAAAAAAATACAACCCTGGTATGAATTTATGAAAATTTTCAAAAGACAATAACAATTCATCACACAAGGGTTGTACTTTTTTGTAGATCGCACGACTTTGTATGATAGTGTATCACGGCCTTTAGTGATCTCATTGTATGATAGTGAGTCATGGCCTTAAGAGAAATGTATTCGCGTATGTGTATTTGTATAAGAAGCCGATTGATGTTCAGCACTCTGGGACCAGTTTGCACAGCCGTGCTCTAGGGCCATTTTTAAGACCAGGCTTAGGTGAACAAACCACAAACAACTGAGATTAACGAAGCTTTGTGGCAAAATCTTGTTCAAGTTTTTGTGAAAAGAGCGGACTTCTGCCGACGTGCTAGAGGTGAACATTTGCCCAACATCATATTCCATTATTATTTCTCACATTTCATTTTTTTACATTGGTATCAATAAAACTGACTTTGTCAAAAAAAAATTGTGTTTTTAAGCCAATTTACTTGCTTATCTTAAATTTCGCCCACCCATGAAATTTATAACAGTGGAGTTTAGTTATAACGAACAGAGTAAATCTTTTCTATTATTAAAAAAAGCAATAAAACAGATACAAAATAATGAGTTTTATCTTAAAAGTGCAAATCTTTTTAAAACAAAATTAACAAAGCAATTAATAAGCTACGATAACAACAACATAAGTTTTTTGTTCGTTATAACTTTATAAACTTGCATGCATTTTTATTTACAGAGCTTAAATGTGAAGTTGCCACAAGTCAGGCGACTTATAGACGACTCGTCTAGAAAATTTGTATAAAAATCACTCAAAAATATGAGTGCTTTCGTTCGTCTGGGTTGTAGAAACAGGGTGTAAAATTAGTTCGCTGTAAGCGTAGTAATTTTTATGAAAAATGGTTGGCACCAGAGAAGTGCTTTGCTGCATGCAATAACTCGTTATAACCTGTGGTAGTTATAAGCGAACTCCACTGTATCATTATTTATAAGAAAATTTTGGATTCAAGACAAATAAATCTTTATGCTTAAATCTTTATTTATATAGTTAATTCTACTGTACGTGTGTATGTCAATGAACTTCTCCTAAACGGCTGGACCAATTTGAATGATTTTTTTTTTGCATGCGTTTGGGTGGCGCCCTGGATGGCTTAGGACAGTAGGGCGATACGGGAGAAATTACTGCCCCTCAGAAATAATCAAACCGATTTTAATGAAATTTAGAACAAAGTTTATGTAAATTTTTATAACTAGGACCAGGAGGGCGATAGGGGGAAATTTCTGCCCCTCCGAAACGTTAGAACAGATTTTAATCAAATTTAGGATATAGATAGATCTGTATCAAAAAAGTCGCATAAGCTATGTACACTTTTAAAACTAGAACTAGGAGAGCGATAGGGGGAATTTTTGCCCCTCCAAAACGTTCAAACCAATTTTAATGATATCTAGAACATAGATAGATCTGCGTTTAAAAATGCTCATAGCCCACGTTTATTTTCAGAAGTATGACCAGGAGGGCGAAATTGGAAATTTCTGCCTCTCCGCAAGAATCAAACCGATTTTAATGAAATTTGGAACTTGGATAAATCTGCGTCTAAAGATGCGAACGAAGTTGCGGGAAAATTTTAGTATTTATATCTAAACTGAAAAAGAAAACATATTGGAAATTTAGTGGAAATATCTTAAAATATTTATAGTTTAGTTGTGATATTTCAATGGAACTTTCGCAATTTAATTACAATCTTATTAAGTATTTGACAAAGTTTATCTGACTATCACACCACTGTCTTTCGTCTTTGTGATATTTAACTCACTATTTAAACACCACGTGAGACATACATATTCATTTGTCTGTTTAATTAAAATTGCTAATTTATTTCTTAAGAAAGCAGCAGAGGGTTGAGCATGAAAGAAAATAAAACAAGTACTCAATGTAATTTCGCTTAAACAACAGCAAAATAGAGCGAAACCAGAAAAAAAACTTGAAAAAGGAATATTAAGTGACTACAAAAGAAAATAAAACTCTGCATTGCAGAATATTACAAGTGGAATGACGATGAACCTACGAACGGAAAAAAAATCAATCAATTAAATTGGCACTGAACAAAAAGCAAAAAAAAAAAGTACAAATAACAAGGAACAGGGAACATTACCAACACAAATATATATATAGACATACACACACTCTTTATAATTCAAATTCATATACCAATAGAAACCCCGCGCAATTTGGTGTAGTTTGTCTTTAAACTCGATTTTTAAAATTATTTTCTGCTTCTTCTTTTTACGAAACAAAGTATGAACCACCAACAGAACCCAGAATTTCATTTTAACGAATGAAAGCAGCAGAAACTGCTGTCAAAACCAACTAGGAACTTTACGTTTTTTTGTTTAGAAAACCATCATCAACACTGTGATTTTGTAAATGTTCTTCAAACAGTTTTATTTCGCACAGATAATCACACATACACACATTGCATTTTAATCGCAATCAGTGTTGCCAGCAGCTGGAGATAAAAGGGTGCTAATCAGCTTTTCAAATTAGCGTTAAAAAAAGAAGATAATAAAACCAAAACAAAGAAGATAATAAAGCCAAACAATTTTGATTCAAAATTTCAATATTTTTCCCTCATTCTCGTACAAAATTTTTAAATTATTCGTTTTATCAAATTACAAGAAAGTTGCAAAGAATTTAAATCGATAAAAAAAATTGGCAGTTATGAAAAATCTCTTTTACAGTTGAGCAATTTGTATTTACTAAAAATATGCGAATATGCTGCATTTAGGGCAACGGCGAAACAGCTGCTGTTAAAAATCAGTTTGTTGTCGTTCAACTAGTATTATTTTCTTTTCAAATTAAATTTGCAGTTAATTTTGTTGTGTTGTTTGAGGTAACAACACTCATTTGTTGAGGTATCAACACTCTTTTGTAATCCTCACAAAGAACAACTGCTATTGGGAACGATCCAAGTGCAAATTCTTCTTGGGGTTATGTTAAAATCATTTGTCATTTCTACTTTTTGTTCTTTGTACACAAAATTATATTTCTATTGGGTAAATATGGGGATGCTTTAATTTTTTTTTTTTTTTTAATTTTTTGCTGTAAAAAAGTTCTTCAAGAAAATTTAAGGACACCGCAAGGATCTGCCCGTTTTCTTATCTTTCAATATAAAACTTCCAATTGCAACTATTTCTCATGAATAGCAGCATCATTTGTCTTGCCGTCTCATTCAAAATATGATTAATATTTTAAATTATGATTTAACATCAATGGATTAGGGTCGATTTTAACACTAGTTAGACCCAATATTGTATGCTTACTCCTAGAGCCATGACCGAAAAATTTTGCTTCATCCGTAAGTATGGATTGTATAAGTATAAAAGAATCAGAAACTTTTGACGTTCTTGTCATGGAAATACAGTGTGATGCCTGGTGGACTGATAACATTTCTGAAGTATCAAAAGAAATATTTAAGTGTCTGGATTTTTTGATACTTATAGCACCCGTATCCGTCCGAAAATGGAATCACCGGCCTTTTGAAGTGTTTTTTTTTTGAAGCTGCTTGATAGTGTAAAGAAAAGAGCAAACAAACTCATCGCCAACAGTAGGGTGTCTAACTCTATTGACTCGCTGAAGCATCACTGAAATGTGGGGTGAATTTCCTTCTTGTATCCTTACTACAATGGAATGTTTTCAAATGAAATCAAGTAAATTGTTTCTGAAATCCGCACATTTTTACCCATATGTGCTTTATTAATGACACACCCACTATTCTGTCTATCTTCCTCTGCACCATCTACTTTCCTAGTTCTAGCAGAATGCTTTGCATGAGTAAAAGCCCTACGCTGAGTGACAATCCTATTTAAAGTAAAATCTGAGGGCAATGCCGTAATTTGTTCCTTGGCAACACTGATTACAGCACACAAATACACACAGATACACATATATGTGTGTGTGTTCTCATAGCAATATAACTACTCGTACTGCAAACTATTTATTATTGTAGAATTGCATGCACATCCCAGCAAACACAAGTTCAATCGTTTCAATTAGTATAATATTAAATTTAATCCATTCCTCACATCTGCACCTGGATTAAGTAACTTTTGTTATGATAGTACCATCGCTATAATAAACATAACGAAGTCTTATCGACTTTGCTATCCAGTAACAGACTTTAAAAATATTTGCTTTCCGTTGAAGTAAAGAAGGCAAAATCACAAGCTGAAATTCATTTAGTTTTAGCACATTTCAGTAAAAAAAACAAGCTTCCAAGGAACTCAATAAAATCTTAAACTTGTGACCTGGTAAGTAGTGCAAACTTGAATAATTTGTTATGATTTTTTCATGGAGTTGTCATTGCAAGAAGTTCTGTTTTTTCATCCCTATTCAGTGAATGCAAAGTCATGTTCATGATGTTGAGTAAATCAGATTTTTTGTATATTTTTTTTCTTTTCCTAAAATTTCTTTTAAACCAAGATAATTTTTATAAATAAAAATCTAATACTTCATCACATTGATTTTATTTTCCTAAAAATCAAGATATATTCTAAATATTTGTGAAAACTACAAACGATCTTCAATTTTGCATAAGTTATATATATAGCTTCTTAAATATGTAGTTATCTGGATGTTGTGAATAATCGATTCCGAAAAGTAAAAAATGCACACTTATTGATACTTTGGAAGTAGAGAAAAAGTAGTTCTTAAATAACTACTTCCAATTTTTTTTTACTGTGATGATATAAAATTAAATGGTGAAAAAAACACATATGTGCACAATCGTAACAAAACAAGTAACAAAATAACATTATTGTTAATGCAAACGAATGATTCACCCGTATTGCGTAAGTGCAGTCAAATTTTCATCCACGACAGTTTTGTCCTAGATTAAAGAAAACTTGTAAAAATTTTCTTTTATTTGGAAAAAAAATTATCATAGACGAATAGCTAATACGAGTATATCGAGTCGAGGTGAATATTTCGATAACAATCACGATTTTCGGTTCTCAAAAAGTTATAAAACTGGGAGTACACACCCGCATTTGATTGGAATTTCAGAAAAAAAAAAATTCCGTATATGTGAGAAAAACAAATTATTTTCCAAGTGTTCTGCAGTATTATAAATGTATTTGAGAAATAGCTTGCTTTGAAATCATTCTCAATCTGATTTCAAATTATTATGTTTGCTGGTAGTAAAGTTGCACAAACACACACATACATTGTATCAGTGCACGTATCTTTACCTCTTTAACTGAAGTTGAACTGAAAGAGTTCATTGGCATCTACACCTTCAACTTTTGTTTGCAAACAAATCGTACACTCTCATAAAGTTCGCGAAAAAAAAAATCATCTGCAATACAGCGCGATACAAAAAAAACCATGGAATATAAGTGATACGAGCATTCCGTCTGCTGGCTGGCAGCAGATATTTAAAAGCATTAAATCATTTTTAATTGCAATTGAGAAATGTTCATATTGATTTTTAGAGCTTTCAAGAGACTAATTGTAATTGTAAAGAACACTATTATTCGGCTGGAAATGCTTCTTAGTTTCAAATTATTTCTGCATTGAAAATTGGAGACTTGGTACGTTCAAATTAGGCACAATCCTCATAGAGGTAAATGATCATTGACAAGTTTGTATAAGTATGTAAAGAAAGTGAAGCAGTTACATAAAATTTTGTTTAAACAAATTTTATATTAAAAATCTGCTAAATCTATCTTATTATCTGACACAGCGATAATGACAAAAAAAAATCTAGAGGAAACTATAATGGCATTAGCAATTGGATTTCGTAAGCAATTCATGAAAGTCTCCACAGAATCTGGATATCATCCTGAGAAGTGTAATTGTACTATAGGTAGAATAAGGAAGGGGTGATGAATTTTATACGCTGTCCATTACGGATTTTATCCTGGAATATTAGATCTTGTTATTTCAAAGCGACTTCCGGATTACTGCAGCACTTACCAGGAAGAGATTTTTGCTATTAAGGAAGCTGCGGATTAACATATAGAATAACAGTCAAGCCTTTATCACCCCCTCTAAGAACATCAACAGCCCTCGACTGTCGATCATATCTAAACGAGATTACAGAGCTATTTGTCATTAATTTTATCTGGATTCTGGGGCATAGAAGCGTTCAGGGAAATTTTAAGTTTGATGAGTTTGCAAGAAATGGGACAATCGTACGTGGAATCGTACAATCGTATATGGAATGTGTAGGCTAAACCCTACTCTCGTGAAAGACTGAGGAAGAAACAAATATAAGGTGGGCCACAATAAATGGCAGCATGATCCCTTTTAATCATGCTGTCATGCTATGGACTGACCTAAATAAGAAAAATACGATTTTTATGATTCCAAGATATAGGAAACAACTTTTGGTTTAAGTGTCCTTGTTGGCTGGACACTCTCTAAAAGGCAGGAATTCACAGAGGTAAAGAACTTAGCACAATAGCTCTTGCCACAATTTCCAAGACATTGATGAAGAAGAGAACGTAGAAATTTGATTAGTAAAAAAAGAGAACCTAGAGCATTTGCTGTATAGTTTTCCTGGATTAATAAGCAAGAGAATGACCATGAGTTCAAGGAACTTTCTAACGTATCCAGGGTTAAAGTGCAACATGCTAGAAGTCTTAAGGCTCAGTTAGCCGACTGTAATGTAATGTAACTGCAACGGTAGGAAACAGCTGATCGATTTTGTTATGTGAAAAGTAATGAAAATGGTTATAGAGATGTAATGTAACGTAACCTACTTTTCATATAAATATATCGATCAGCTGTTTCCTACATTACAGTTACATTGCGTTACAGTCGGCTAACCGAGCCTTTATAAAGAGCTCTGGTTGGTTCGACGATGAGGATTCCACCTAAGCAGACTTTCCGTGGTACTACAATAAACAAAAAGGTTCTAAGTGAGTCCAGGATTCTGACCGTCACTATTCCCTAACCTAACCTGACCTATAATGTTTGCATTGCATCAAGAAAGATTTTAGTGTCAATTTGAGATCAAAATAAGGGCCGAAACATTATTACAGCACCTTGGCCTTATATTCCTTTACGTAATTGTTTCTCATGCGAGGCACTATTATTAAGTTAAACAAAAGTATGATTTCAACAGAATAAAGGCCTCATTAGTTTTTACTTTTCGTTGTCGTTATGTGCCGTTCTTTTCCGTCTCAAATATTTTGCAATTACTTTTTCTGTGCAAGGAATCAGCTGGCAACCTATAGAACTGATTTCAGTTGTATACAAAATATCACAACAAACTGATACATACACACTCTTGGCTGTCACTTAACGTTGAATTCTATTTTCTACTGATTTGTCCGCAACGGAACAGAACGAAACAGGAAAAACAAACCACACACACAGACTTTCAATTGAACAGAAACAAAACAGCTGATTCAGAACAGAACAGCACGTACAAACTAATTCTGCCTTAAGTCAGTCAGCAAATTCAGGAAAAATCGCTGTCCAATAAACAAAGCCCATAATAAAATCTACGGCAGTAATTTGAAATGCTCTCTAATTTTTGTTTCGTTTGCTTTTGTGCTTATTGTTCTTTGTAGATTTGTTCACAAAATTTATGAAATTTTTTGAAAGTATGGCAGCGATTGTTGAGAGAATGAGTATTTATGAGAGAGCATAAGAAAAATAATGTTAAAATAAAATAGATTCTTTCTCTCGACTGCTTTATGGGGCTGCTTTTTTGTGTCAATTTGTATGGAAAATGTGTTTATGCCGCAATTCTGTTTGATCATTAATAATTTAATTCCGAGATTAAACGATTAATCTCAATTAAATTTTAGTTATGGCATCTGCATTAAATTATTTAGAATCAAATATTTTTCCGTTCATAGCTAACAGGGAAAATGTATTAGCCGATAGCCAGTAGTTGCTAGTGCTTTTCTTTAGTTTAGTTTATTGTAATTTTAATTATAATAAATTTAAAAATAATAATAATAATTCAAGAGATTTATTATACGACATATTGTCATAATTTTACTATAAGTGAAATTTATTTGCTGGTGGTTAAGCGATATTAATACTTGTGAATTCTCAAATAGTTTATGAATGTCTGTGCATAAGATAAGAGGTTTGTGACTGTTCAAAATGTGTGGTTGAAGTCTACTGACGATTTGTTAAAGCAACAATGAAATGCATATAGAGATCGCTTAACCAACAGCAAATAAATTTCACTTAATAATAATAATATTAGCTAAAGTTATACGAGTACATTGCCCAAATTTGCGAAATCTCTCTATCGTAGCAACCAAAAACATTTGAAAATTTTAATGATCTTGAATAGCCATGTTACGTTTTCATTCTTTCAAACATCTGCTAATGTAGCTTAATTTTCCACGCTGCAACAATAAAAGTATACAGTATTAGCAACAAACAAAAAACACTTCTTTCAACTTTAAGATTCTCTTGTTTTTTTTTTTTGCTTTCATTATTTGAAAAACTCCTTCAACTTTTCATGCACACTGCCAACATAAAAGACACGAGTAAAAACCACGTACAACAAAAAAAACATACCGGTAACACTATTTCAACTTTCGAGAACCTCTTTAATATACATTTCGTTTTCTTAGTTTGATTTTGTGCAATCCATCTTGAAATGTCTTCGCTGTCTGGTTAAATCACTTTACAGTGGGCCAAAGTAAATTTTAATTTATATATTATCTATATAATTGTTTTTTGGACCCTAAAACATACAGTTTATTATTTATTTAGGAGATCTAATTTCTTTTTAAACTTCTTTTTTTCAAATAAAATTGCATGTCAAATAATTTAAGTAAAATTTCTCAAATAATTTAATTTGATGCAATTTCAGCACAGCTGACTCACAGTGCCAAGCAATATGTATATACACACACACAAACACGTACCAAGGAAACAATAAAGTTATATAAGTGGCAATACTTCTTGGCCGTTTTTCAACGTCATCGTCATCATCATCTTCCTTTTGCCTCCGCCACTATGCCCATTATTGTCTTCGTCATCATCTAAATCTTCACGGTTTTTGTTTTTTTTTTTCTTTACTTACTTCTTTGTAAATTTTCTATTGTTCGTTCTGTTTAGTTTGCATACGATTGCAATTTTGATCACTTATTGCACTTTTGAGTTTTTTTTAATTCTTTCTTTATGCCAAAAAAAAAGAACTTTTCACTCTTGTACCTTTAGTTTCGCATACAAAAAAAAACTTTAGGGTTTATTTTGTACTTTTGCAAGAAAGAAAAAATTTAAAAGAAAAAATAATGAACATTGAAATAAACCAACATTATCTTGTGATGCCAAGCATTAACAAAATGAAAAGCATCAATAAAAAAAATCGTTAAATTTATTTTGCTTCATTTAAATCACTTCCGTAAACAAGAATTTTAATATCGCAACAGTTTGATTTTAAACGATTGTTTTTTCCCAAACAAATTCTTAGAAATCAACATTTGAAATAACAAGGATATGTAACGAATTTATTCTAATCAATAATGAGCTTAAAGAGTTTTACACAAAAGGGAGTATAGAAGCAAAATTTGGAAGAGAACAGGAAATAAGTAACAGAAAAGATTTTGTCTTATTTTAGGCAAAATAAAAATATTTTGCAGCTTAAAGCACAAAAAGTAAAATTTATAAAAAGTGTAAACATAAAGTGTGATTTTTTAGCAAGTTTCTTTTTGGCAACACTGTTTTTTATTCAACTCAGCTGTTTTCGTGTATCATGTTCAGTTTGATCAATAATTAGGCCGGGTTTTCATCTGTGTGCCACGTAACCACTAATTACTAATAAAAACTGTTTGATTCACAAACGTATTTATTAAGTTAAACAGTTTCATACACAGAAAAAAGTATTCACCAATTAATGTTTTCAATTAATAATTTAATTGATTCAATTAAATTTTTAATTGTATTAATTAATTTGAGGGGAAAAACTTAATTGATATTATCAAATTGCTTATAGGTGAAAATTTAATTAATTTTTAATTAATATTACAAATATTTTAATTAATATTACAAACTCATTCATATTACTTTTTTGTGTGTACATAAATAATAGACAATTTTATAGAATCCAACATGATTGGAAACAGTTTAAATCAATAAATACATGTCTGAATCAAACAGTTTTTCATTAGTAATTAGTGGTTACGTTTTTTTGGGCACATGGCACACAAGAAATGCCAGATGTAAACTCAGCCTTACAAATGAAAAACGCTTGCAGATTATAAAATTTTATTATAAAAATTCATGCTAAGTTTGGGCGACCTTCTGAGGGAGGCGGCTATTCGGAATTCTGTGACTAAATTTCATACCCAAATTACATTATTAAATTACCAGAGTTCGTATTTATTTAATGATTAAACCACCAATACGCATACGTAGAGTACAGACAGAGGAAAATATCGTAGTTGTATCCGCCAGTAATGTTGATGACCATGAATTATTGATTCGGCGCCATTCGCAGCACTACCGTGCGATGGCAGAGCTGGACTTGGCTCACATGTGGTTTTAGCAAGGCGGTGGTGCCACATGCCAAACACCATGCGAAACAATGGCCCAATTGAGAGGCGAGTACGGTGAACAGTTTATTTCACGTTTGGGGCCGGTCAATTGGCCGCCTAGAACGTGATATTTAACGCCTTTAGACTACTTCTTGTGAGGCTATGTCAAGGCTCAGGCTTATAGGGACAAGCCCGCAACGCTTGACGTACTGAAAGACAATATTGAAGAATTTATTCGTGAAATACTGGCCGATATGTTGGAGAGAGTATGCCAAAATTGGACCCAGATTATGAACCATTTCAGGCGTAGCCGCACTCAACTTTTACATGAAATCATTTTTAAACATTGAATTATATAGATTACTCCACCGACTCAAACAGAGATTTCATAAATTTTTCTAAATTTTATGTTTTTTTTTTATCAAATCCGAAAGCACTAAATCGTAAACAGTTAAACTCAAAAAATTACAGATGTGTTAGAGATTTGTTCAATAAACTGGTTTATGAAAAAACATAACAATTTTGATAATTTTGAATTGTGTCTGCTTGTGATTTAGTCAGTGATTTATTCTGAAGTCACACTAACAACTTTCTTTTTATATGTTACGAGTTATGCTCTTGAATACCATATGGATACCGTCACCTTTAATGCAAACGGACGTAACTAAACTTTTATGTTTTTTACAGGAGGAACACAAAACGTTTCAGAATCCATTATAATAAAGTGTTCTTGAAAATTTTCTACGAAAACTTTGATGTTACTTACGTTCTTTGCAAAAAAAAAAAAATACATGCATTCGCAATTACGTCTGTTTGAATTTCTTTAATAAAGTCGACAGCATTGAGCGAAGAGGTCTAAATATTTGCGTGAACATTTACTCGTAGTTTGATAAAATGAACCATAATCAATCAAAAACTCGATTTCGAATTTTTGTGCAGTTACATTCGTTTGCAATTATGCATCAACAGCTCTTTGCAAAACACTGAATAATTTCATAAACCTAAAATAAACACAAATCAAGTAATGGTTTGCAACAATTTAACCAAAAAAAGTTTCATAACTTTTTTCCAGTAGTTATTTTGCCGAAGTTGTTAATATAATTTCTTTTAATGCAAATATATTATAACGGTTTGCATGCCAAAATTAATTTGGCCCAAAGCAAAGAAAACCTAATTTTGAACAAAAAAAAAACAATACTCCAGTAGTAAAAATATTTATTGTGTTAAGTCAACAAATTAAAATCTATTACCAAGTGCAAGTACGTTTAGATTAGAGATGACACCGTGAGAAACTTTTCACTCACAACAACTTTTGTCTAATTTACTATGATTATGCATAAAATATTTTGAAGCAATACTTTTCTATAGTTTGTATATAAATACCTATTTCTTTTTGTATTATTTTAGTAGATATCAGGCATATTCAGAAAAAATTATTTTGATTTACAAAAGATTTACAAAACAATACAATTTTTGTTTTTTTTTTTTAAATATGTTTGTTAAACGTTTTGTAAACTTAAATTATTTTTTTTCTGAATGGTGTTTCAAATAATTTTTTAATGAAACTTTCCTTTGCAAAAGTTTTCTTAATTCGCTTTTGAACTTTCATTGGCGTCTGGGCATATAATTTTTTTAAAGAAAGTTTATTTTTCTACATGTTAACTTTAACATTTTTTTAGTTTTTTCTGACATTTCCAACGCAAAAATTAAAATGTGCTAAAAAACAATTTAATAAAAAACCTAAGATTTCAATGCAAAAATTCATCTTCACAACTACGAGTTAAAAAACAAAAGATAATTGCCAAGGGCATAAAAGCGTGTACTACATCTCATTCTTCTCTCGTCTCTCACCAATAAACTCACTTTTTCTGAAAGAAAAATTTCTTAGTGTGAACCGTGACGTAGCAAAATGTTTCTGTTTAATTTTGATCCTCTTACATGCAAATGTCAATGTAATTTAAACAAATCTTTCCTGTACTTACATACACACAAATATCAAGGGCATGCTCACGTGTGAAATTAAAAATTAAAATTAAAAAATTAATTAAATACGCGAACAAAGTGAGCGATGCCCATCTCTAGTTATTCACACACAGAAAATGTATTAAAATTGTATACTCGTACATGAGTTAAAATTTTTGTTTATTTTTTCTTTTACTCAAACTCGTGATTTCTTTGTTTATGCCAGCCAACAAATTTGTCATGCAGTTGCTATTTGGCACCATTGACAGTGGCAGTATTTGCATGATACTTTGTACTTTATAACTTACAGCTCCACCAAGAACAACAAGAACAACAAGAGCAACAATGCAGCAATGACTAAAACCTGTGTTACCAGTGCAGCAGTTCTTTTGAAATTTATGATTTAAATTGGAGGAAGAAACAGAAAGATATACAAGCGATATATACATATTTCTTTCTCCTCTTCCTCATACAAAATCAAAACTTGAGCAAGAAATCTTTTTTGCGGTGAACCAGGAATATTAGTCAAAAAAAAAGAAAGAAATAAAATAATAAAAATATAAGCTTTATTTTACAGAAAAAAGTATTCAGCAATTAATGTTTTCCATTAAGAATTTAATTGATTTAATTAAATTTGTAATTGTATTAATTAATTTGTGCGGAAAAAATTAATTGATACCATCAAATTGTTTATAGGTGAAATTTTAATTATGTTTGTAATTAATATTACAAATATTTTAATTAATATTACAAAATTATTCAAATTACTTTTTTGTGTGTTTGTATAAGCAACAACTGTTACAAAGAGGCAACTTTATTTATAGTTTTGTCCAACTACTGGCAACACTGTCTCTAACTGTGTAACGATAACTATCAACTGAATAACTTTAAATTTGTATTTGCTCTAAGTATTTTTCATTTGTACTCGACATACACATACATATTTTAGCACACACATACATGCAGGGATATATCGCTCCTTTGCTTAAATATAGTCATAACTCGGAAAAGTTAGTTTTGCAGCAAATAAGTGTAAAATTTTCAATTCACTTAAAATTCAAGCAGGATTTGAAAAAATTTTCCTTTCGCAATAAAAAAACATTGTAAAAGAAATTTTTACAAAAGACAAAAATTAAAAATATACATGAATTATTCTGTATTATTTAATAACTCCAAAAAGCATATATTGAGATACTAGCATTTTTAAATAAGCGAGTGTTATGAATTTAAGAAATGTTATCCCAGCCAGCATTTTTTGTTACTAAAAAAATCTCGTTTTTTTTTGGTTCGT
Source organism: Nowickia ferox (assembly GCA_936439885.1). Lineage (NCBI taxonomy): Eukaryota > Metazoa > Arthropoda > Insecta > Diptera > Tachinidae > Nowickia > Nowickia ferox. The sequence goes on from OW387027.1 coordinate 86,085,689, forward strand.
CTACGTGATGAAAATAATCTATGATGTCTGCGGATCATTTTGAGTCAAGTAAGACAGTTGCGACTCTTCTGAAAGAGTTTTTCATGACTGGATTTCTGCGCTAAATATGACTGCCATATAATTCTTAAAATATTCGTGTGACAAACATCTGCACGATTATTTTATGATGCCGCACATATTACAAGCTCTGTTTATACTCTATAAATAAGTCCCTTTCTAGGCAGTTGAGCTCACAACTGATTAATCAGTTTTAGTTCTTAAGAGTAATTTTAAAGAATCATTTTGGTGATATTTTCAAAAAGAATCTACCAATTGCTGACTGTGCCTGTGCCTGTTACTACATTTGTGAGCTTATACATGTACGTATGTATGTATGTTTATGTTTGTATATTAATGTTACCACCAATTGCGAATTTTGTGTGTGTGTGTGCTTACCAGATTCCATATTAGATTGTCTGATTAAAATCAATTACAGTTACATTTATTTTTTCAACATAATTTTATTGTTGTTGCTTTTTGCTGTAAATAATAATCATAAAATAGATTTTGAACTACACCCATGAAATTAAACTATTTTCTGCATTTTTTTTATTTCACTTTTTTTCGTTCAATTGCACGCCATTCGAAGTAACACCCATTATTTATTTTTTGCCTTATTAAAATATAAAAACAGTCAGTTATAATACTCTGCAATTATTTGAGAACAAGAAGAGAATTATGTAGGGCAAACAGGGTTTCTAGAATTTAATGAATAATTTTGGTCCTTAATAATTCTTGGTCCTTTTGAATAGGGAAGACGGGCATCGTCTGTTCGTCCGTCTGTCTATAGGTGAAATCGGTTTCCCTAAGCTCCCAGAACAACTAGAGACTTCGGTCTTCAACTGATATATCAAAAATGGTAGTGAAATGCAGCAAAATCGGAAACACGGTTTCAGAGCTGGAAAGTTTAAACTTTTTTTGCCATATAAAAGTAACTAGCTGAAACTAATTGTAATTTAAACCTATTTTATATTTCAGTTAGAATGAAATTGGTATTTCAAAAATAATCCAATAAACGCGATTCCAGGGTTGGAAAATAAATTTTTTTTGTATATATGTAACATTTTTTTTTCTTTTTCTTTATAAATTAAACATATGTTACATATAGAGAAAAATATTTTATAAAAAAAATTAAGATAACCTAACAGGATGATTCCAGGGTTGGAAAATTAAAATTTTTTGTTTTTGTATATAAAAGTAACCAGGTCAATTTAATTTTTCCTTTCTCTTTAGAAATTAATGTTTTGGAAAAAAAATTCGGTATACCAAATTAGAAAAATAATAAACACAGCTCCAGAGCTGGAAAACTTAGACTATTTTTTGTTACATAAAAGTAGCTAAATAAAACTAATTTTTTTCTTTGTTAATTAAATGCATATTTTCTATATTAAAGAAAGAAAAACATTTGTATTAAAAATTAGAAAATTAAAAGTATATAGTTCCAGGGTTGGAAAATTTAAACTTTTTTTAGTATTTATATAGAAATTAAATAAAGCTTTTTTATTTTCAATTAAACACATTTTATATATTAGAAAGGCCTTTACTCAATTTTTATATGAAAATCTAATTTAACCACAAACATCGGTACTCATTAGGTCTTAGGCGATTGCATGTTTTTGCTTGTGTGACGTATTAGAGCAGAAATGAGATATTTATCCATTTCAGAACTTTTTATGAATTTTGACATCGATTTGTTACTGCATATTTTTGCACTCTAAAAAAACACCCTCTACATACATGTGTAACTATTTAAAATATATATTAGAATTACTTCAAAAAGTCTTCTATCATTTTTGTTTTAATTAAAAATTGTATGAGCATATTTACTTCATTATTAAAGATTTTTATAGCCTCTCTTAAGCACTGCACCCGAAACCAAAAACCATTAAAACTCACTTCAAATTGATTGTTGTCAAATTTTCTTCTCAACACCAATTTTAGTAAGTGATTTATACGAGTAGCAGTTTTATGACTTGACATTTATCACACTGATTCAATTCGAAATGTTTGATCGTTACTGGTTTCATAAAATTGTAAACATGAGCGCTCAACGAAGACACTGCGGGAGATTTTTCCAAATGATGTCATTAAAATATAAAAAGAAATTTTTAAATAATTTTTTCCAGTTTTATTTGATTAAACATAAAAAATACATACAATCAAGAATTTCCGCTTAATTATAGATATTTAACAATAAACTTTAAGTATTTAAATACCAACATGACTATCAAATACATACATACATACATGTATGAATGTCTGCACATGTTTGGTAAGCAGCGTCCAAACAATAATTAACTTCAACAAAAGTTTCCCGTACTAAATTATTTAAATGGTTGGAAGCCATAGTAGCAATAAGTGAATCGTTTGTAAATTAAATTGATGGCTTCTTTAATTGTTTAGACAACAACAGAAATAGAGAAAAAAAATTACAATAAAATAACATTTAATTTTCTTTTAACTTCAAATAACATTAACTCTCTATGTGTGAATAACAGTAGTTCTTTGTGTGTTGTTTTTATTAAACTTTAACTTAAACCACAAGTCTTTGAGTGACTTGAAGTGTTATTTGTTCCTTAGAAGTCCCATAAACATTTTTCATACATACACACATACATACATGCATATGTGTATGTATGTAGTTCTTACCCGAATTGGTGTCTCTTGGTGATGCGCTGGTGTGTATCTTTCAACTCACGATCAGGGAAATTAGCCACAAAATGTTTGGCAGTTACATGCATAAACTTCGTGCTCATAAAGTATTTATTAGAAAATTTTTTAATTTTTGCCTCTCATTTTTATTTACTGCCAGTTTATCGAAGACAATCAGAAAAAAAAGACAAACGAAAACAGAAAAAAATTTTCCTGCAACAAACACGTTTAAATGAAAAAAAACACCAAAAAACAATTAAAAATGTAATTGAGTGAAGTCAATTTTGTAATAAATTAAATTTTTAAACAAAAATTTAATTGCCTTGATTTTATTTTCAATTAAAGTTGTTTATTGCAGGAATATTTTTTCCTGTCAACGCAACTCAGACACTCGACTTGGTTAGAAAATTTGTATCGAAACTACTCAAACATAATTAGTGCTGCCCTAAAAACCAATTTCGATAATCGTTATTTTTTTAACCGACTTCAAAAAAAGGAGGAGATTATCAATAAGTCTGATTTATTTTTTAAACATTGTTTCTTCATAGCTCGGTATATTTTCGAACGATTGCTAAAATTCTTCTTTTATCTGAAAGGGTATAGCTTCCTATTGTAAAAAAAGCGGCGGGAACAAGCCAACAATTCTTTATTTGATTTTGTGATATTATACTTATTTTATTGCTGCGAAACTTAGCAAACACCTATGGTTCTTGTGATTGCGCACTTTTTAAGTTGAAAAAGTGGGCGGGCTACGCCCATTAAAATTCATTATTATATTTCACGTGGTTCTACTTACCACACGTCTTGAGCTCTAAAATAGACACAATCTTTAATATAAAAAAATGGGCGTAGTTACGCCCATTAAAATTTAATTTAATATATCACGTACTTTTTCCTCAGCAACAGATTTTCAAAATTTTTCTAATTTGAAAGAATTTACTTCCAATTCGGTCTCAAAAATTTTTTCCGAAAATGTTCTATGAGCCGGTTTTTTTTGGCAGAATTATTGTGATGAAAGCTCAATTTAAGCAGAACTGCTGTTTTGTACAATTATGGTATTGCTAATTAAGCTTTAGATCCGATTTTTTTTTAACATAAGCCTTTGCTCTTCTATGCTCTGTTTATGAATAATTACGCTTAAAATTGGTTTTTAGAAAATATTCTAAAGCTTTCGTATATTACATTTTGACGTAACAAGAGCTTTTTCGTATGACCAGAAAAAATATAGAAAAACTAAAAAAAGAAAGAAAGAAAACGAAAAAAGATTCAAAGTTACAAAAATGTAAAAGAATGTTTTTGTTCGTTATTTTTTAAAAAAAAAGTACACAAGCTGTTAGTCCTTAATTTATTTCTTTAAAAATGGGAAGTTTAAAAAAGGTAACTTTACATTTCGCTACTGAGTATTATAAGAAGTTTTAGAAATTTTTTCAAATGTTACTAACCGTATTCTATCACGTCTGTCTTTACATAACGTCCCTACCATGCCAAACTATCCAATATAAAAATTATTACTTTTAAGAAGATCGCAAAGACCCGTGAATTGTGAGGTTACAGTCGGCGTATTTCTAGAACTGCCAAGCTTAAAATATTTCTTATTGAGTTATCTGTCGTCTATGAGAATTTCAGCATTTTTAAACGCTGCATGTCTAATAAAAATTAGGGTACCAATATAACAAATCTGAAAAACGAATTTTGCATATTGCATAGTTTTACATGGTAGGGACGATATAGTAAAAAAATTTATATACAGTCACGCGAATTTTGTGACCACATGTATTTCACGCTCATCAGGTGAACACCAATCATCTCCAGCTTGTCTATGTAGTTTTATATTTTGTATGCAACATTGAAGGGGCAGGGTCAGACACCTTTGCCGGCTTGGAAATTAAATTTGTCGTGTGTTAACTGTTAGTGTCGTCAGTATGATCATTTTCTTTACATAATTTCTAAATTTTTATTTAATATTCTCTAAGAAAGCAATAATTTTAATTTTAATGTTATTCTTTATTAGCTTTTTAAAGTTAAACAAAAATTACTTATGCAGGGTGGGCCAAAAGTCACCATTCCAAGTCAACAAAGCTGCAAAATTTAGACGTTACCATTGATGTGCGGTTTTTAATAGCTGCACCTTATATGGGAATAACAGTAAATCATTTTTTAAATGCACCATTATGATGTACGAGTCATTTCTAGTTGAGCAGAACGCATTCTGATAGATTTTTCTAGTGTTTTATTCACACTTTGGTCTACACGTTCAATAATTTCCGCAGTGCAAATAAAACGTGGTCTATCGTGTTTTCTTACACACAAAAAAGTAATATGAATGAGTTTGTAATATTAATTAAAATATTTGTAATATTAATTAAAAATTAATTAAAATTTCACCTATAAACAATTTGATAATATCAATTAAGTTTTTCCACTCAAATTAATTAATACAATTAAAAATTTAATTGCATCAATTAAATTATTAATTGAAAACATTAATTGGTGAATACTTTTTTCTGTGTACGGTGCGCCGCGGTGCCATCCCACTAAAAAAATTGCTTCAAATAAAACAGGTTTCCACTATTATAGAGTAAAAGTAGCGCTCATAAACCTGCTGTTATCGCTGTTGGTTTTTTTATGGCGAATTCTCGGTTTCTTAAAGCGCTCTTTAAAGATGGATGTGTGGATGGATGTGTGTGACAGAGAACGACAATGAGTACTCAAAAAAGATATACATAAGTAAATAGTCTTGATTTTAGTAACTCAGTATAATCATAATTGTTGCGTAAAAACAATTCGTACGATAACATATTTTTTCTCAAGCAACTGTGGCTATAGCCATTTCCAACATACAAGAGCATCACAAAAATCTAAAAAACGTCACAACAAAATAAAAAGGTACAAACGTATATATCAAGCGCATTGACTCTCTCTCTCTCTCTCTCTCTCTCAGACACTTATAGTCAAAATCTCTACATCGTTTATGCGAAAAACTAAAATACTCTGCAACTATAAATGAAAAGTCACTTGCGTATGAAACGTATTGACTCTGTCATACTTATAGCCGGCGTATACTTATACTCAGGCTATGGATATTTATCCGGATCAAAAATATACAGGCATAATTCTCGGGATATTTATTCATCATTCGCCAATGTGTGGATGTGTGTGTAAATAATTGAAAACATGGCGTTATGATGTGTGTTAATAAAATAGACCTGTATATATGCTTGTGTAGCCGATTAATAGTCAGAGTATTTTTATGCTAAGACGTATGATTTTAGCTCATACAGTCTATAAATTTTCGTTATAATTGTTTGTTTTGCGCAATTAAAAAAATGTGTGTAAACATAGTTATTAAATATTTATAGTTATGCGTATCCGGTTTAAAATTAGTGAGTGTGTTTGCCTATGAGCGTGATTTTTTATTTTTTAGCTATACGCATTCATAACTGTTCGCCATCTAATACTCAAGCAGTACTTAAAACTATACTTTTGTCATTTTCTGGTATGTACAGTAGCTAACTGTCTGACCTTAAAATCTGCATTATTGTGGCGATATTAAATCACCTGATTCCTATAGCTTGCTCTCCGTTCACTGTTTCTAAGCAAGCTCATATTTTAAAGCGAATTATGGTGCGCTTAAAAAAATATCAAAATTTTCACTGGGATGACTAAGCAACGAATCATATAGATGGCGTAATTTTTACATTAAAATATCGACAATGGCTGTATAAATTATCGCCCAAGTTACTATGGCCCAAAAAACAAAAATTTTGCATCGCCCAAAAATTGTTGTAAAAAAAATTTGGTGATTGTTCATCAACTTTGGGCGACTCAACATTTTTAGATATTTGGGTATTTGTTCATAATGAATAATTGCCGAATTTTTGCAAAATGTTAAAAAACCCAAAAAAAAAATTTGGGCGATTATTCATTCCAAATTCGGGTGAATGTACTTAATGAACAAACACCCAAAAACTTTGGGCGATTATTCATTTTCCACTTTTGGTTTTTTCTTCATTTTTTGGGCGATCGGGCACTGTTTTTTGGGTATTTCTTCACAATGACTAATTACACAACAATTTTGGGCGTTCCTTCATCTAGCTGTTTTGGGCGATAGTAACTTGGGCGATAATTCGTACAGCCATCGACGATATGCTCTTTGAGTCAAAATAATTGATCGCTAATTTAAAATAATAAAATTCTATCGTTCTGGTTCTATGTTCAACTGCGAACAAATATAAATATATGTATATAAAAATATATGTACAAACAAAGAATTTATTAAATTTTTAAACCCCATGGTGACTTTTGGCCCACCCTGTGCATATTTTATGTATTTAAGTGAAATTATAGATTTATATTATGCAATTTTAGCATTAGATAAAGTGTAATTCTTGCATAAATTCTTATTAATCAGTACAATATATCGTTACCATAATATATAAAGGTCCTAACTCATTATAATTTTGAAATCATGTTTTTTGTATGTTTCGATAGAAGAACATCAAATGTATCGAAATATTAAAAAATATCAATTTAAAAAAGAAAATATAATGAGTTAGGGCCTTTCCATATTAAGCTAACGATATGTATATTTATGTAAGTAGTCAGGGAAACATTTCGCACCTGCTGATATAAATCTGTGGCACTAAGGAAAAAGAGCGCAAGTCATATTTTAAAGGTTTGAAGGAGAGCTTTTGTCAACGTTCTGAAATTTATTTCTTTTACCGTTAAATTGGGAATTTCGGTGTTGACTTTTATTTTTTTAAGCTAACTTCGTTCTTCACACTATAAATATAACATATTCAGTTTGAAATATACCAAATCGTGCCATAACCGCCAAAAAAAAAAGCTCAAGCGACATAATTTTCGAACTTAATTTTTTTTAAAGTATCGATTATTAGCGATCGTAAAAAATTGATTTTCGTCAAAAAAAAACGAGGTTAAAAAAATATGTCGGTTAAGCTTTTTTGGCGGTTATGGCACGAAATATTAAACTTAATTAATTAAAATAGCACAAAGGGATCATTGTAATGGGTCCAAGTGAGCTGGACTCTAATTTTCAACTCTTCCTTACCAGCAGCCTAAGATTTGGCCCAGATATGCTTTTAAATGTGAAAATTACAGGTATGCCATTAACTCAAAATTAGCTTATCTCTACTTAAGCACTTTTTCCTTGTTACCACAGCAATATATAAATTCTAAAATTTATTAAGAGATAAAAATATCATTTGGAGGTGTGTTAAAAATTTGCTTCCACTAAAAACTTGTATTTGATTAAAAAAAAAAGTCACTTCAAATTGGTTTTCTTTAAGCACAGGGCAGGGCCATTCATTATTCCTTTATGTTTAACTACTGGCACTAAAATTCCCTGCACTTAAAGTGGTATTGAAACTTTAATTGGAAATCAAGTAAATAATTGTTTGCTATCAATGACTTTTTAAATTGTTGCAACACGACTGGAAGTTTTGATTTAATAATTATTACAAATATTAAAAAAAAAAAAAATTATAATAAACTTGTACGTTAATAAAATAAGTTGCTTAGCAAAATGTTATTGAAAAGCTGTACGTTAAAAAATTTTATTTATTAATAATCACAATCACATGCAGTGATTAAATTATCTATCGAGCGTAATCGTAAACGCCATGAGCAACGCCCTTTCAAAATACTCGTTTTTGTGAAATAAGAAATGTTTAGAATCTTTAATTTATAGCAAAATTAAATATGCCGATAGACATGTGTGTTGAAATGCTGAGCCCTTGTTATTCATAAGCTGGATGGTACGCTAGAAATTTATGATAACATTTTCAGGGACTTTTTGTTAAGTTTAATAAAATTTGTTATGAAAAAATAAATTTAAATTTAAGTAAATTTATTTCTCTAATTTTTTTATAAGTAATATTGTTTAAAATAGTCTTTGTTTAAAAAAGTTAACAATTTAAAATGAGTGTCAAAGCAAATAAACAATATACGAGTATGTATAATAAGATATGAACCGCGGAATTAGCCTGAATATTAATTAGTTGGAGTAGTTTCTACAAAAAATCAGTCAGCTGATTTTGCGAGGTCACCACTGTGGGCATTTAAAATGTTCTACTTCACTAGCAGTGTCTTCAGTGAGCACAATCACAGGAATCGGTCTCATTAGGTTTGTTGGCTGAAATATTTGCAGACGCTTTGCAAAATCTTGATGCGACTTCAACATTTTATTTTCCCTTAAATTGGTCGCATAACTCCTGTCCATTACTTTTTGCTTTTCAGACATATTTTAATTTGAGTTTACTTGCATTATGGGATACACTTGGAAGATCTCTCGTTATTTTTGTTTTGCTGCTAAAACGAGAAACTTTAATGAATTTTTTAGTTAAAAATAATTTTGCTGAAGAAAACCCAATACTTAAATACAACTTACAAGGCAAATTATTAGAATTTTTGCAAGTAATTATTGTAGTTTCACTAATTGTGTCACTGCAATCTTAAGCTGTGATTACAATGACGCTGAAATGGCATTTACGCACACAAAGTTTACTTTGCCAAGTCTTGCAATTGTTGAAGAGAAGGAAGAAGTGAGAAGAGAAAAATGTTGTTTTTTTTTCATTTTAAAACTGTTTTATTTGTTCTTCATACAAATTCTTCACCGAATTAAAGTCAACAAGCTTAGAGATGATAAAATTGAGCTTTCATTACAAAAAAAAACTTTCAGCAGATAGTATTACGATGAATCAAAATAATTCTCATATTCCATTTGCACTGAAACATATACATCATTTTCATTTTTTTTATTTTTATTTTTTCAATTTATTATTTCCAAAACATTATAAACAATATAGCTATAGCTTCAAACATTAATAAAAATTCCTTACGTTCTAAAACTTTTCAAGGATTGCTCCATTATAAACAAAGTTAATTGGCTTTTCATAATTTTTGTAATTTGTATGAATAAAATTTAAAACAAAATTGCGGAATGTCTTTGTTTTCATGTAAATATCACTTTAGTGATGTGACTTAGACAGTTAGAGCCTTAATAACTTCAAAGTAAAAAAGAAGAGAGATGTCTCTGGTTAAAGCTATGCTGCTTAGCTATATAAAACAAACTCAATGTATTAAACAAAAGTGCAATAAAATTATATTATATGATGATGTCAAACTTTCTGCAAATATTTCAAAACGTTTTCATTTTCTTTTCTAGAGGCGAACGATTAAAGATTAAATTAATGTATTGTTTGTGGTCGGTGGCGGCTGTAAGCCTGTGTTCTCTGGTTTGTGCTCATGTACAAAAACAACACAAAAACGAACTAAGCTATCGTTCAAAGAACGAAACAAAACAAAATCAAACAATTTGTTTCGTTTATTTTCGTACTCTGCCTTTAAGTACAAAGAAATCAAAACAAAAATAAATTTATAACTGTAATAGTATCGATTATTTTTGTTACGAAAATCACGTTCTAACTCCTGCATCGTGCAATAAATAGCATAGCTATAATAATACCAAAAGTTGTACACCCACTTCAATGAAAAAGGGCTCCATTCCTTTAGAATAAATTTAGCTATAAGCTATTAAATTATTTATAAGCTCTCGTTGTTGTACAAGAAAAATCAAAACTTTTTCTAAAATTTTTATTTTTTTTTGGTTTAAATTTTTGTGATATCTCTGAAAGTATGGCGCTAATTTAGAAACAATGTTAGCATGGACTCAGGATAATTTTGTTGTCGACTTTCGGTTCTTTTCTTTACTGAATAGGGAATCTCCTTCTGAAGTTATGTGGTGAAAGTGCCTTTATTTTTTACATAACGCTATATCTCGAAAATTAGAGCTGCTAGGAGTGCAGATTCGTGTTCAGCGTTTCAAATAACTAAAGAAACAATTTTGATTTCTAGCAAACGAAAAAGTTTTTTGAAATTCTTAAACATGTGTTATATATGTATACCTCCATATTCATAAAAATAAAATGTATTTGAAATCCATTTAGAAAAAAAAATTTATGAAAAATTTTAAATAAAATACATTTCAAACTCATTTGAAATTTTTGGAATATGGGAGATGAACCTTAAGCCATTTTATCAATGTAATGCTGATATTTTCTGTTACAAATTGTTTGACTTGGAAAAAGCTTTTGTGGAGCGTTGAAATTACGAATTAAATAGTAAAATTTAAAAAAAAAATATCATATTTATAAAACAGAAAATAATAAAGTTAAAATAAAAACTCTCAAATACAAATGAATTAGAAAAATTAACACAAAACTAAATGAGAAAAACTGTGATTATTTGTCTCATATGTTTTGTTATAGATATTGTAGTACACTTACATATCGTGCCATAACCGCCAAAAAATCTTAAGCGACATAATTTTCGAACTTGATTTTTTAACCAAAATCGATTATTTGTTATTGTAAATAATTGATTTCCATAAAAAAACGAGGTCCAAAAAATGTGTCGGTTAAGCTTTTTTGGCAGTTATGGCTGGATAAATTCAAAGATAAGCGGCCTAGAGATTATGGCTGTGTTTTCTTTTGTGATTTCCATTCAAAGAACGCAATGAATTAAATGCATAAATTATGAAGTCAACGTACTAATTATAATTAATGTAAACAAACCCTCATCAAAATCATCAAAAGCTTTATCATCATGATCATAAATTTTACATTAATACGACTGAATTCATTTAACGCTATAAAATGTATGTTTGTATTTGTGTTTTTTTTTAATATTACAAATTGTTTTCTTTTTTTGAGTTCTGTTGAATATATTTTATACACCCAATCAGCCAGCGACATATTGACATCTTGTCTTTAACTATTTCCATTAAAGAAATAAAAATTCTGTGACGACGATATTTATCTTTAAGAGAACTCGCATATACTGTGAGCTACAAAAAAAGTCGACTTCCAGGTATATTTTGCACTTCAATGAATAATTTTAGTCAGTGTCGAGTTTATTTTTCAATGCTGTGTTTAGTAGTGGAAATATTTTTAATTAATGAGATATTTTTCTAACGAGAACATGGAATATTAAATATTATGCTGACTATACAGAAAAACAATTTTCTGCAATAAAAACGTTCAATTGAAGAAAAGGAAACAAAAATCATTTAAAAATGTAATTGAGTCAATTAAACTTTTATTTAAAAATTTTATTTAACTAAAAGTTTAATCGAATACATAAAAATTTTTTTAATTAAACGTGTTTATTATAGGAAATTGTTTTTTTTGGTGGCAGAGGGGGGGGGGAAGATGGTGTAGCGAACAACCGGGAAATGTCATCAGGGAAAATCTTACATTTACTATTCAATCGAACTATCGATGAAAGCAAATTTTCTTTATTTGATATTTTTATTTAAAAATAGTTCATCGTTTAATCGGTTCAAATCGTACTCTGCCACAACAGACACTTATTACCCGGACTGCCCAAGCATAAGGGAATATTTGACCATTTTGCTGTTTTTTATTTTTAATAATTTAAAGTTTAAATAATATCGCACTATAACAATTGCTCGTTTCAAGAAAACACTTAATATAAACTTTGGCTTGGAGCGACAGCATAATATGGATTGGCGGCGTTGTAGTTAACATGAATTTTTGATGTTCACAACTTTTTTGACGTTCACAGTAATTGCATACTCCAGCTGAAGTTAGTACGAACATATTTCTGTATATTAAAATGCATTAAATGTATTAAAATCAAATCAATTCAATTTCTGACTTTAGTTTGAGTTGTCTTTTGTTTTCTTTATTTTTTTTTTTTTTTTTTTTTGTTATGAATGATAGTTTTGATGATGATAATGACGTTGATTTTGTGACGACGCTGATGACTGTGACGATGGGAGTGTTTATTTGCTGCAGCGTAGGCGTGTAAAAGTTTTTCTGTTATAAAATCAGACCAAAAACAAACAAAAATGGTTTAGAGAAATCAAAACTCATGGATTTTAATTTGAACGATTTCCTTTCCATGTATTACACAATTTTGATTTACATACATCCACACACACAGACACACACACACACAGACACACATATTCAGATGACAGCAATACAACTTAAAATTGGATCTCAAATTTGAGACTCAACCCAAGATTTTTATATGATTTACAACTTGATCGTCTTGCTGGCAAATGATTATTATTGATTCATTGCTTCAAATGTAAATTATTGTAAATTATAAAAAATAAGGAATACAAGTCTATTTATGTTTTGATACTGAATGTAGAGAATATGGAATGTTTTTAACTTTTTTATGCAAATTATTTGATTTTGTGTTGTTGTCCCGTCAGAGTCTGCTAAAATTAAATCTAGGGACTTAAGAAATATTAGTTAAGACTAAGGGCCTGTGCTACGATGTTTACAACATAAGAACTTTTCGCACACCAAAAACAAAGAAAAAAAATTATGTTATTGTTTCAAATTTAAGTGTGTGACAAGTCGCAGATTGTCGACATTGTGGGACAGGCCCTTAATCTCTGTTAACTGTCAGTCTATCAATAAAAAAAATTTATTTGGCAAATAAATCCGAACGAATCAAATTGCACTTCATGGCCTTTTGTATAAAATATGTACAGTGGAGTTACATTATGACGAAAAGCGGATGCAGCGCATTATTTTTTTTTATTTTTTTTTAATTTTTCTCTATGTAGAGTCTCAAATATTTTTTTCTGAAAGACAATTTACAGAACAAGGTATATAATACGAGGTGTGTTCAAAAAATATCACGAATTTTTTTTCTCGGGTTACGTATATGCGAATTCTGATTTTTTTTTGTGGAGTTATGTTGGAACTCATGTCTCTCACTTATGCCGACAATTTCGGCCATTTTTAATGTTCAGTTAATTGTTGACAGCTGCTTTGCTTGCACGTGTTTTGGCTCGTCTTCGATTTTTTCCTTGGTTTATGCGGCAGCTTCCATTGAGATGATTGAGCTTTAGTTTCCACGTCATAACCCACGTCATAAACCCACGATTCGTCACCAGTTATGACCCTCTGAAGCAAATTTTGGGTCGTCGTGGACAGAGTCCAACAGCTCATTAGCAATGTTCATGCGATGCTGTTTTTGGTCGAAATTGAGCAATTTTGGTACGAATTTCGCGGTGACCCGAATGGCACGAGCCAATCGATATGTCTAGGTCTTCAGCAACTTCTCTAATGGTTACTCGACGATTCACCAATACCAGTTTCTTCACTTCATCAATTAATATATTTAATGCCAGACAAATTGAAACATCAATATAGTTTTTTGTTTAAATAAACAACGTTGCTGTGAATCGAATATAATTACTTTCTAAATTTTAATCGAATATTGACTGCGTTTTCCCAATACAATTTTTATTTAAATTATGGTTTATTTTGTCATCGACTCCACTGTTCAGTGTTTAACAACTAATTTAATCACAATAAGATGTGGCGTAACATACTACAATTTTTTATTACAATTATTTGCGTTTTTAGTTTATTTTTACTTTTGCATAATTTTGTTGACAAACTGCACTTCCTTTGTTCGCGAGCACTTGTGTAGAAATGTGTGTGTGTGTGTGTGTGGATGTATGTGTGTGCATCGCTGTGAACTTTTATTACGGTTGCAATGTATATTGTTTGTAGTTGCTACCGGTAAACTTACGGATGCTCTTATTTTTTTTTATACATTTTATTAAATTTTTTCTTTTTTATTTAAGATTGTTGACAACTTTATTACATTTGCAAGTAAAAGTGAAATTTAGCTGAAAATTTCTCTTAACTTGTGCATCACAAGCTTAAAGGTCTCGTTAGGCGAACGTTGTAGTAAACGTGCCGCAAAGTATTGTTACGTTACAAGGTTTGTGTATGGAATATTCGAAAACGTCAAGAAGCAAACACATTGTGCAATAACTGTGTATTTTTGTTTATTTGCTTTATTTTCTTGTAGAAAAAAGAAATGGAATTTTAAATGGATTTCGAAGGTTTATTTTTTCTTAAGCCTTCTGAATTTGTTCAAACTCTTTAAAAAAAATAAAAGAAGAAGAGAGAACAATTATTATATGTATAATCTGCTGTTTGCATTATTGATACAAACTATGAAGTTTTATTGTGTTTACAAATTATAAAAAACATATCCATTGTAAGTTCAACTTCAATAGCAGCGCTCTGCAAAAATAATAAAAAAGTCGGCAGCAAGAACTTTATTATGTGATTTTAATGGGCTTTAGTAGTGTGTTGAATGCAAATTAGAGTTTTTAGTTATTGAAATTTTCTTAATTAAATAAAATACTTATATTGGAACTCTAAATACGTTTTTATTTCGATAAAAGTAAAAAATCTTACACATAAATGGCTTCTATGATCTAAATTTAAATTAAATGCTAAGATAACATAAAAAGTAAATTTTTACTTATCATATTGCTTTCTTTCAGCTGTTTCACGACTGGTTTTCCAGCAAAAATCAGTTAACATTTCTACCATGCTCATCACACATGGCGCCACGAAAAAAAAATCTGAATGCGAGTGCAGGAAGTGTATTTTTAATGACACGTTGCATCCGTGATATTTAAGTTCTTGTAACAGTTCTTCGTAGTTTGCAGCGCTACATTCATTTTCGATATTTAGTTTTACCTAAAACGAACGCTTGATAACGAAGTCATACAAATTTACAAGAAACTTTACAAGAAATAGCAGCATTTGTATGACAGCGCCATCTAGTGTCAGCTTTAGGTCGAAATAAATATCGAAAATCAATTCCTCGTCCCCAAAAACAATAAGATACCACAACTTTCCAGGATAGTAAAAATAAATAATCATTATTTTATCAAATTTTCAATGATCTTTCCTTGTTAGACAGGGTTACAAAATCAACAACTTCAAATGCGTGTAAAAAAAATCTCGCACTGAACTAAAAAAAAATCCTTTGTTATGGATAATTTCATTTGTCATTTGCAACTAGTCTCATGCCATTCCCATTTTGGTTGTTGCACTGTGTGTGTGTGTGTAATAATTCAATCATTCATGGTATGTTGCTGTTTGATTGTGGTTGCCTCCACCATATTTTTTCTTTGCGTGTGTGAAACCAACTGGAATTTAATAAATTTATGTAGTTTATTAAACAAAAAAATAAAAATAATAAAAAGAGAGGTGTCTCAGGAAACCCGGTTAAAGCTATGCTGCTTAGCTATATAAAACAAACTTAATGTGTTAAATAGCAATGCAATAAAATTAAATTATACGATGATTTCAAATTCTCTGTAAATATTTCAATATGTTTTTTTTTATTTTCCTTTATTTTCTTTTCTAGAGGCCTACGATTAAATTAATGTATTGTGTGTGGTCGGTGGCGGCTGTTAGCCGGCTTACAGCCAATCGGCTGTGTTGTGTGGCTTGTGCTCATGTGCAAAAAGAACACAAAAACAAACTTAAGCTATTGTTCAAAGAACGAAACAAAACAAAATCAAACAATTTGTTTCGTTTATTTTCGTACTCTGCCTTTAAGTCTTTATACTAATCAAAACAAAAATAAATTTATAACTGTAATAGTGTCGATTATTTTTGTTACGAAAATCACGTTCTAACTACTGCATGACGCAATAAATAGCATAGCTATAAAAAGTAAACAAGTCTTAAAATATTAACGATTAATTTCTAAATTTAACAAATTTCAACAGATTTATAGGCTTTTTATCAAAAAATGTTTAAAAAAAAATTTAATCGATCATGTTTCTAATTATACAACCGTATTAAGGTGTGTCTTGTTATTTAATTAATAAGTATGTTTAATACTGCTTATATAATTATAAGAAAAGTATGAATTAATGCTTGTTGTCAGGCAGACAAACTTTAAGAACGAAATATTTAACACCTACGCCCACTCGTACAGCTGAAAGAATACAGCCATCAATTGAAATTATTAATTTCTTACCATATTATGTTTTCATATTTACTCTGTTTTCTGTTTTTTTTCTTACATATGTCTTCGTCTTAGATATTTGGTAAAATGAATATCAACAGAAAACTACGCATTGAAAAGAGATAGATTTACATTACCACGTCCATTTTTATAACATCATTTTGTCAAAAAAAAAAAAAAAAGACTTCAATTACTCTTTCTTTGTACGAGTACATGTTCATCTAAGTGTTTATGTACATACAAACATGCTGAGCGATTTCTGCTTATGTCATTTCATTTAATAGATTTCATACCTGATGGTGGTAACTCACGCCAAACTGTTTGACTGATTTAGTCTATTTGCTCGAACAATTGCAGACATTTAGTGGTCAGCCAGTTTGCAATTGCGAGTCTATATGTTCGGACAGTGACAGTAATTTTAGCAATTTTATGCTGTGAACAAAAGAAAAAATAAACGTTAACAATAGATTCAATGAGAAGGTTTTTTTTACCAAAAGTATAACGTCTGCCGTTTATGTGTGCATATATGTATTTTTCCTAAATAATTTCGTTAATCAATCATTTGCTTTTCGTGCTTGTAAGTGCAGGCATTATAAAATCTTATGCGAAAAAAGTTGCAGTGCATGCCACCACATTTGCATACTTAAGTTAATTTTTTTTAATTGCAAAAAAAAAAAATATAGAAAAATGCATACAAATACATACTCGTATAATAAAATGAATAAATGTTTACCGGTTTTGGTTTTTAATGTAAGAATTTGACATTGCTGCGCTTATCCCTTTGGCATGCAGTTATCATGCCACTGCACAGTGGGTACGATTGTGGGGTTTTTACAACACTTACTGAGGAAAAGATTTAGAGCCTGTTCAGCGTTCTTTCGCGTTCTAAACGAATGAAAATTGATTTGGGCTCATCAACAACGAGCATTTATTCGAATGGCAAGTTGATAGAAAACGTAAGTGTTTTCATATAAAATACAGTTCAAATGTCAAAACTACTCATTTACTATTTTGCTTTCGACTGGTACAATTTACTTGGCAAGAAGCCAAAAAAGTTTGCAAAAAGATTGATTTATTACTTTATAGTTTTTTTTTTAATCATAATTTTTTAATTAATTTTTTATTTTTACACAATAGATACAAAATATGAATTAAAACATTGAGCCTAAGTAAGAGTGTCATAGTTCGACTACGACTACGACGATTTTACAATACAAAATCGTCGTAGTCGAAGTCGTGATAAGACACTCGTCATAAGGCCCATTTTTGAACATTTTTGTTTTGATTCATTAGACAAAATATTTGTAGTCGTAGTTGCAAATGTAAAACAAAGCAATAATAACAGGGTGTTGTTGTGCGACTATCTTGTTGAATGTTTTTTCATTGTTCATAATTCTTATCTGGCAATGTTTTGATTCATTACTGCCTAAGAAACAACATCGTTGAATCCAAATTGACTCGAAATTGCTGAGATTTTCTTGCGATATCGTTGAACAGGCAGTTATTAATACTATTAAGGGAAAAATATATCAGCCAAATGGCAGTTACCATATGCTTTTCACAAATTCCATCTTATAGATCTTGAATCGATTCTGCACCATTTACATAGACCTTAGCTTTCACGAAGCCCCAAACAAAAAAGTTTAAAAGGTGTTAAATCACATTATATTGCTGGGCAATTGTGATCGGCTCATTGAGAAGTCACAGGGTCAGGAAAATTTAAAAAAAAAAATACAAAATACTTGTGTGGCAACTCTCTATTCTTAAATAGCTGTTGTTGTTATTTACATTTATTTTCTTGACATAATTCTAACAACTACAATTCGAGCTGCAAAAAAGTCAGCCAATGTAGCAATGGTGAAGTAAGAAAATAAAAAACATGTTGATTATTGAGTTCTTGTTTCAACTTTGTTATTTGCTGAACTTCTCATTTGTTTAACTAAAAGTTTAACATAATCAGGCATGTTCTGGAAATCACAAGATTTCAAATCGCTTTGTGATTTTAAAATCACAATTGTGATTTAATGGTGTTCTGAAAATCACAAAAGCTTTAACTTTTCGGTGTGATTTTACCCATTTAAAAAAAAAAACAAGAAAACAGCTGATGTTTTGTTTTGTAAATGCAAAATTACAAATGCAAATCATAAAGCAAATAACAACATTTCTTGCAAAAGAAAGTGTAGTGTCTTAAATTTTTTCATAATTTTATAAATTGTTTCGTAGCAAATTGCTCATTTTATTATAAGAATTAAGTTATACATTTAATTAATTTATTGCGAATTTCAAAAATAACCAAGTGATTTCAAATCTGCAGGCATTTAGCTGACCGGTTTAAAATCACAAAAGAAAAAAACAAAAAGTTTTTTGTGCGCACAACACCTTTCTTGTGATTTCAAATCACTTTCACAAAAAGTGATTTTCAGAACATGCCTGAATAACTCTAGTTGTTCTAAGAAATTTTTGGGTAAAGCATCCCTGATGATCTGCATTAGCAACAGGGAAATGCTCATAGAATCCAGCTAAACTCCTCAATAGTCAATAATAATTTATTTTTAATTAAAAAAATATATTTTACTTAATAAGTGAAATGATAATTTGAGATTATTAGTGCGTTAACATTTTTTAAACTTAGAGCGGTGGTATTGTTTACTAATATGGCATTTAGGGCCTTCTTGCTGAAAATAATCGTTGTCCACATCAATATTTACCACTTGCGGCCATACAAAATCGTTCATCAAATTACCACAAATCACAACCTGGGCTTGTGTCAATACTATATGGGCTGCAACTGCAATATTCTCAGTTGCTCTTAAGCGAGGTGCACGAGTTTGATTCATCATGTCACTAACTTGTCCACCATTTTCATAATTTTTGGCCGAGAAAGTGCTTCACGACGATGTAAAAATGCTTTAATTTTGCGAATTGCGAAACGTGAAATTTTTGTATCATTTTTGTAGTGAATTATAATCATTTAAATGGTTTTGTTACTTTTAAATTAAATTTTTTTTACTTAAAAATTCAATTTTCCAGCTCTGATAACTGTATTTTAATTTTGCTGTTTTTTAATATTAATAATTTTTTTTTATAAATTCTGATACACTAGTTCAAGAGAGAAGTCTCTAGCTTTTCTGGGGTCTTTGGGGAACCCGATTTCATGTACAGACAGTCGGACCGGATTTTATGTACAGACAGACGGACGGATGAACGGACGGACATTGCTTATACGATCTTCCTTTTCATAAGTAGGTATATAAAGAGTATACTTATGAAAAGAGCAGAGTAGAAGAGTATAAAAAAACTCTGCTTAGCACAAATACGAGTACATACACACTTTATCCATAATATTCTTAAAGCTTCCAACATATATGTATACTCGAAATAAAAATTAAAACCAGCCAACGTAAGACACACATATACATATGTACATATAAACTTCATCAACTAGAAATCATTTAAATTTACTCATTTCAAGCCATTCCTGACCACAAGAAATAAAATCTCTTTTACATTTACTCCTCTTTTATTTAACCGAAATAATAAAACCATAAAAAAAGTTTTCTATTAGTGAAATATAATCCAAACTAAAACAAATCTCGTTTTCAAACAGTTACAAAAAAAAGTTGAAGGAATAATAATTTATATAAAATAAAAAAGGGAATAAAAACGAGGCAGACCACTAGTTTGCAAAAGTTGCAAACATAAAAACCCCAGATTTATTATATTTACCAACAGTAATTCCAAAACGTTCAACCTTTAAGGGCGATCAAAGCAAATGGCCACAATAAAGAAGCTGAAGCCAGACTGACTGACTGACTGCTCCACTAGTGCTCATTTGTTATTACAAAAAAATAAAAATAAAATAAAATATGACAAGAAAATATTATAGAAACTGTATACGAGTACAATTAGAAAAAATAATTTCCAATGCATATACTCGTACATATGTAAGTATTTTATTATCTTTATATATATAATTCTAATGTACGTGTGATTGTAATTGAACTTCTCCTAAACGGCTGCACCGGTTTGAATAAATCCTGCAGGGTTTAGATTCACAAATCAACCCGACACAAAACTAATTAATAATAATCTTATATCTTGAAAGCTTTAATAGCCAGAGTCCTCAAATTTGGTATGTGCTCTTCTGAGAGCGTGATGCAAAGTAAGTCAAAATATTGGTAGAAGAGGAGCATTCACAACACTCCCTGCCTCTATCACTCATATACTACATCTTCACATGCTTACAATGAGTTAGTTATTATTTTCTACCTTAGAAATTCTCTACGAATAATTTCTGTACAAAACAACGTTTGCCGGGTCAGCTAGTATTTTCAAAATTTTTATATAATATTTTTACCTTTTTTTAAGTGTTCAATTAAACTATTTTTTTCAAGCTTAAAGTCTGTTTATGTTTTGTTTTCTTTTAGCTCGATATTTCGTTAACCCTCGGTTAACTTCTTCAGGATATTTCTTATTTTTATTTATTTATTTTTTTTTATATTTAATTTATTCTTTTGTCTTTTTCAAAAAAAAAAATATTTTTTTTGTGATTGAATGAAAAAAACACAAAACAGAATATTTTTTAATATTATTTTTTTTATATTCCCGTTTAAGTTCTTTCAAAATATTTTGAAAATTGTTATTTATTTGATCTTTCAGTATGGTTTGTTTCTTTTTTAAATTTCCTTCGCTATCGACTGCCTTAATTTGCCCTCTGGTTTCTTTTTCTGATAATGCAGTAACAAACCATAATCTTTTCAAAATTATATAACCTTTCCCTTCAAGGTTTTTAATAAACTCGCAAACTGACATGTAAGTAGTGGAAACTGATTTCACCAAAAAAAAAAAAAAAAACAAAAAAAAACCAGAGTATATTTTGTATTTTATGTTAAAGAAAAACAAGGAGCGTTCATTTTCCTTCAAGACAACTTTCCTTGAGAATTAACTTTTCGTTTGGTTGCTGCAGTTGCAAAAGATTTAATTTTTGTCTGGTTGATGGTGCTGCTTGGTTGCACTTGTTGTTCTGTTGCCTCATTTCAGTTGTTATTTGTTGTTTGTGTAATGGGTTTCGTTTTTGTGCTGTAACAACAATATGAACTTCAATTGTCATGGGGAGTGTATAAAGGAGAATTCTTTTTTTGCCTCTTGATTTTATTTTCTTATTTATTGTTGTTGTTCTTAATTTCCGATAACCGTATCTAATAGTTTTGGTTTGAAACTTTTATTTCGCTTCAAGTAGTAACCAGAGTCTGCTGCCGCTTTTGTTTTTTTTTTTTTTTTTTTTTTTTTTTTTGCTGTGGTCTCCCATTTTCATCTGTTCTGCAAATGGTACGAGTATTAAAGGCTGCCTTTAATGTATCTAATCATTTCAGCGTTTTATTAAATTATGTACGAATTAAACATTATTTTTGTTTTTGCTGCTATTTAGTTGCAAACTTTTATTTTATTTTTTTTTTTTTTGTCTTTGCTTTTTGTTTCTTCTTGCTTAGTTAGTTCACTTGTTTTATTGGTTTGATTTTCTGTTTTTAATTTTGTGTCTTGGCGGTTGGCTGGTCTTTTTGTGCAGTGGCGCTGGCTGTAATTCTTTGAAAGATTCGCCATACAGGGCTGGCTTGGGGATACCAGCAACAGGTACAGCAAAAAGTAATTTAATTCAAACTTTGTTACATCATTGTTCAACTTGCCCCTTTATTTCTCTTATTGTTTAGTTCTTTTTTATACAATTTAATTTATACATTCGTATATTGTTTGCTATTATTTAATTTTTTTTATTTTGTTGCCACTTTTAAACTGCCATTCCTGCTGGTTGGTTTCATTGTCTGTGGATGTTGCTACGTATGCTGCTGCTGCTGCTACTACTGCTACTGCTGCTGTTATTGCTCTTATTGTTATTGTTGTTGTTGTTATTATTACGTATTGTTGTGTTATGCTGTTGCTGTTTTGTATTGTTATTACGGCTTAATGGTCCATGACCTTGTTGGGTGTATCCATTGTGCCAAGTTCAAGGCCAATTTTTCTCCTTTGAAAAAGTTCATTTTATAATTAAATCGCATGCGAATTACGTGAAACTTCATTAAGACGCGCATTAGTTTAATTTCTTTTATACTCGTACATAAATTCTATACAAATGATTAAGCGCTGAATTAGTTATGCATGTGTGCTGTTTAACAAAACTGAGACGCTTGAATGGATATTTTGAATATGAAATGTGGTCACTGCCTTCTTTTACATAATAAAATATTTATTATTTCTATTGTGTTAAATTTAAAATTTTACCTCTTGTTATACACTTCATCGAAAATGTAAAGATTATATGTATATTGGTTTGTCATTCCGTGTGTAATTTCCCATTAAGTATACTCGTAAATATATATACATACATGTAGGAGGTGTGTTCAAAAAGTATCGGAAATTTTTTGTAGCGTTATGTTGGTACTCATGTCTCTCACTTTATCCCGACAAATTCTGTTATTTAAAATGTTCAGTTAATTGTTGGCAGTTGCTTTGCTTGCACGTGTTTTGGCTCTTCTTCGATTTTTACCTGTTAAAAAAAATGGAACAAATTTTGTGTGAAAAATGAAATTAAGTGCGCGGATGCATTTTGAATGCTGACTGTGGCATAGGGAGCAGCTACCTTGGACCGAAGCAACGTTTATCGGTGGTACAAAATGTTCCCAGAAGGTCGAGAAGATGTGAACGATGAAGAGCGTGCCGGACGCCCGAGCACTTTAAGAACAGACAAAAATATTGATGAAGTGAAGAAACTGGTATTGGCCAATCGTCGAGTCACCATTAGAGAAGTTTCTGAGGACTTAGACATATCGATTGGCTCGTGCCATTCGATTTTTATCAATGATTTGGGCATAAGTCGGGTGGCCGCGAAATTGGTACTAAAATTGCTCAATTTCGACCAAAAACAGCATCGCATGAACATTACTAATGAGCTGTTGTACTCTGTTCGCGACGACCCAATTTGCTCCAGAGGGTCATAACTGGTGACGAATCGGGGGTTTATGGTTATGACGTGGAAACCAAAGCTCAATCATCTGAACCAAGACCGAAAAAAGCGCGCCAAGTTCAGTTCGGTCGAATGTGAAAGTTTTTCTTACAGTTTTCTTCGATTGCAGGGGCGTGGTGCATCATGAGTTCTTGCCGCAGGGTGAAATGTTCAATAAGAAATATTACCTGCAAGTTATGCGCAATTTGCGCGAAGCAATTCGCCAGACACGCCCGGTCTTGTGGAAGAATAAAAATTGGCTTTTGCACCACGATAACGCCCCTGCTCACACATCGTTGCTTGTACGCGACTTTTTGGCCAAAAACAACACACTAACCGTATTCCCCAGATCTGGCCCCCTGAAGAGGCTCATGAAAGGATGACGCTACGCTACGATTGACGAGATAAAGACGGCATCGAAGGAGGAGCTGAACAATATAAAAAAAATTATTTTTTGAAGTGCTTCTAAGATTGGAAAAAACGTTGGCATAAGTGCATTATATCTGAGGGGGATTACTTTGAAGGGGACAAAATAGGTATTCATGAATAAATAAATAATTTTTCAAAAAACTCAAAATTCGCGATACTTTTTGAACACACCTCGTATTCTGGGTCCTTATTTAAAAGGAAGATGTGGCACAAAAGCCACAGACTTGACATCTTCACGACCGCAGTCCCAACTATATATTGATATTGAAAGTGATCAAAACCGAAAAGACGATTTCAGAGCTGGAAAAGTGGAATTTTCTTATATATAAAACTAGCTTATTTTTTCGTTATTAAGCCTGGTACTCTGTTCACAATTTCGTGCGCAATACTGTCAAGCTACATGTAAAAATATTTGTTATGAAATATTTGCGAAGTAAATTTGCAAAAGTAGTACTCTGTTTGTTTATTGCGAAAAACACGTAAAATCTATCTGCCAGCATATTTTTCCATGCAAAATGACTCTGGCATTGAGCAATACTTTTTTCGCACCGAATTTTGACAATGTTGCATACTTTCAAGCAATAAATGCGAGAAATTTATAAAATAAAAAACCGCAAGTTGGGCTAACTTTAATACACGTCAAATTTTTCACGCGAAATAATCAATGCTGCTGAAAATTTGTCAGGTGTGTCCAGACTGTTGCAGGCGCTGGTATGCTAGGGTATACTTCGGCTAGGGATCGACATATTGAAGTGGATTGAATTCTGTTTCCAAACGGTATTGAACTCTGTGACATGGCGGAATATCTCATTGAAAAACTTCCGTCAAGCATAATGGTTACAAGAAATTAAACTTTTTCAAAAAAAAATTATTTTGGTTTACCAAAGGTTTGCAAAACAAATGTTGAATGGAAATTTGTTTGCTAAATGTTTTGTAAACCTAAATTATTTTTTTCCGAATAAGGCCTTTTATATTTAATTTTAAATATATTTTATAAAATTTTTTTGTTTTTGGCCAAACAAATTAATCATTAAAAAACTGTTAAACAAAATTAAAAAAAGCAGAATATCACCGCCATCCATAAAATTATCCAAATGATAATAATTCTTTTAGAGGGAATAAAAAGTAATTTAAATAATTTTGTCTACTTGACCAAAGACTTTCATGGTCAAAAGTTTTTTCGAATGTTAACAAGTCTTTCAATTTAATGTGTAAATGAACAAAACTTAAAACTTAAAACTTTTACATTTAACATTATGTAGTCTTTTGTTTTAAATTCTTAATAAATTTTCAAGGTTTACCGACTTCTACTCGTTAATTAGCAACTAAAACAGCCGACTACTGCTGTCTAGAACATTTATGTATGAAGTTTATTATTAAGTTTTAGTGTTAATAACTTTTAAATATGTATGTACATACATGCACGTAGTAAATTATTTTGAATGCCGGAAAATTAATTTTATTTGCTGATAATAAAAAAAACACAACAAAATTTTTTATTGCCCCCACACATGCGTACAATTTTGTTATTTTCAAACTCATACTAACTAATAAATAAAACATTTCGTTTCTGAAAGCCCAAAGAAAAACAAATTAGTTAGTCTTAAAGAATTTTCTCTCGTTTTGAGAGATACAGACATATTTTAACAGGCTGTCAAAAATAAATTGTTACTTTTACACTCACCAAACCAAAGCAAAGCAACCCCTCGACCAGATTCGCGCCAGTTATTCAGTAATAAATCAATATTTGAACATGACGAATATTGAAGTAAGAAAAGAGAATTAAAATGGAAATACTTGAGGCTGCAAGCTGTAAATATACATACTTATAAGTACATATGTATGTATGTATGCATATGTTTGCTTGTAAAAATTTTAAAATTGTAAAAATAAAAACATGTCGCTTCCCATTCGAAATGGAATGATGAATGAGTGCCAATTTTTCAACTCAAAGCTCTCACATTTAAATACATATTTCGTTGGGGGAATGTGTTATATTTTCTGCAAGTGAATGTTAATGCAAAATAATTTTTTTTTCAGAAATCTGTGCCCAAGTCGACTTAACCTAAACTTTAAATAGTGGTACCACCACTATGATTTTCTAATTTAAAACTGCCCCTGAGCGCAATTTCAATTTATTGTGGTTATTTGTCGTGAATTATAGCGAAAATTATTTTTGATTATTAAATTTCGAAATACTATCATTGTTATTCAAAAATGATTACTTAAATTAATGTTGACTAATATCATGAATACCAGTTTAAAGCATGCTTTAGCCTTAACAATAGCTTATGAATATCAATGTATATTATTGTGAATAAGAGCTTAACTTGAATTTCGTTTTGAGCCACTTAAAACTTGTTAGTTAAGACTTCTTAATTAAAATAATGAATAAATTTATAAACTATTGCAGTAGTGGAAACATATTTAAAAGAAAAGGCACATCTAAAGCCTAATAGAGCTCCTCCTGGGAAGGTAATAAATCAGTTTTAGTTTTTTTAGTTTTTAACTTAATATTTAAGTACGTATTTAGCTAATTAACCGACTTCAAAAAAAGGAGCAGGTTATCAATTCGTCTGTTTTTTATTTAATTTTTTTATATAAATTTAAATTGTATTTAAATACTTTTTTAATGGTTCATTAAAGTTCTTATTAAATTACGATGAAAGTACGGCAGAATCTTCATGTTACGCATGAAATGCCCAAGTTATAATCAATCATCATGTCTCCTCATATAATAAAAGTATTAATCAAAGGACTTAAATTAAATGTTGGAATTTTAATCAGAAATAATTTCTTAGTCGGGCTAAAGTTCAGTAATTTCAATTCTTGTTGAATGAAATATTTCTATTAATTAATATGAGTTTCTAAAGAAGAGAAGAAAAATGAAATTAGACTTTTTATTAGCTGGGGGAAATAACGATATTTTTCTGTGCAGCCACGCACTTCATCAGCACCCAAGTCTATCTACTACTATCTATGGTTATTAACATCAGCTATTTAACGCAAATTTTTAATGAAATGGAATATGGAAATGGAATGTTGTGTATACAATTATTGATTTACCTTTGGTAAACACATTTGTAAGTATCACTATTCATTTTGTGTTTATCCGTGTTTTCATTTTAATATTCAGCACAAAGTTATGTCACTCTACCTAAGTATGTTTAATCAGTCTTGCTTATCTTTTACGATCATCACATTAATTATATTTACTTATTCGTTGTATCGTCGGTACATATATATTCCATTTCATTGAAAATTTGCGTTAAATAGCTGATGTTAATAACAATCTGTACCCCAGTAGATAGACTTGGGTGCTGATGAAGTGCGTGGCTGCACAGAAAAATATCGTTATTTCCCCCAGCTAATAAAAAGTATAATTTAATTTTTCTTCCCTTCTTTAGAAACTCACATTAATTAATAAAAATATTTCATTCAACAAGAATTGAAATTACTGAACTTAAACCTGACTAAGAAATTATTTCTGATTAAAATTCACTATAGTTCAACTAAAAATTTAAAATTGTCTGACTTAAATTTTGGAAGAAAATTTCGAGCATATTAATTTTTGAAATCGAAAAGAAAAGCTTTTCTGTATTCTTTAAATATATATATAAATTATTATTGCCATAAGATCCGGTTGCAAGCATTTTACCGCAATTTTGTTTTTATTTCATATATGAAAGCAACATTTTTAAATATTTTTTCTTTCATATTTGCATAACCTGACGTTGATCTATAGAGATAAGAAGCTATTGGATTTTATGGTAAATGTTGCCCACAAGTTATAAATAATTTTGCAACTGCATGTGTATTAAATTGAATAGTGTGCGTGTGTGTGCCTTAAGAACTCCAGTATGCACGATTTAAGGTTTTAATTGTCGGTTTGTTGAAATTGTGCTGGAAACCTTTTTAAATTCATCAAATAAATCGATGGAGTCAGTTCTTAAAGTGCCAAGTGGTAAACACCCGTTTCTTTTAAAATTCTGATTATGTCGAATGATTAAATGTTTTCTGTTGTATCCCTACTTTTGTTGCTTTTCTTGGTACTTCTCAGCGTGTATGGCGGTAAGTGCGTTTTGCTTTGAATGTGTGCGCGTATGCTGTGTATTCATAAAATATAAAATAAAAATGCTGCAGCATTTTTTTTTTATGTGAAAGAACTTCTCTATCAAAACAAGTAAATTTTTCATTTCGCTTAAAAAAATTCTAGACACGTCTTGATTATTAATATAAGTTTTTGGTTGTTATTGATGCAGAAGTTTTTGTTGCAAGTATGTTAATACACCCTATACCAACGATTTCGTAGGTCATGAAAAATTTAATAATGAGGATGAAAATATTTTTTCTTAAAACTAAATTGAGGAAATGAAATTTTATATGATTTGCAAAAAAGTTATATTTTTTGTTGACACACTGAATACAGAAATTATAATTGTGTGCCTTGGAATAAAACACAATACAATGCAGCCAGTTTAAAAGTAAAAAGTGAAATTTGTTCAACACTTTTATTTAGACTTGTGCAGAAATTAGACTTGTATCGAACTTGATCAAACCCATTTAAATTACATGGGTTTGATCACTAGTTTGTGTCGAAAACGGGCTACTGAAAGAGTTCGATAGTTCATTTTTGATGCAAATCGATTATGAAACAATTGCGGCTTGTATTGAACTCTTTCAGTAGCTTGTCTTAGACAAAACAACTAACATCAAACCAATATAATTTAAATGAGTTTGATAAGCGGTTTGCGTGAATGAGTTCGACCCAAGTCTATTTTCAGCAGGATCACCACTATTGGCCTTTATCCCCATTGCTTGAGATTTTTCAAATCTTTCCGACAGATAAATATCGTATGGAAACAAAGGGTATTCAGGAATATTATGGAATTATTTTGTGTTGCTAAAGTATAAGTTAGAGTTGTGTCCAACAACTCTTTTTGAACTCATTTGCTCGCGTTCGCATCAGAAGTTGTTTCAAACTCATTTAGCTTACATTGACGTTTTTGACCATACTTGTGGCCAACAGAACGAACTAGTTCAAAAAGAGCTCCAGTACAAGTAGTGAGCCCCAAATTCTATCATGCCCAACTAAAAAACTCTTACTTGTTTTTCTTGCTCATTTATATCCCACAGTTAGGTGATGTATTTAATGCTATTTTCCTTTTTTTGTTAATGTTGCATATGCATTGAGTGTATTGCGTGGCATTTATTATGTTTTGAGGAAAACATGTGGCAGAAAAAAAACACTTGTTGCGTTTAAGTATATTTTGATTTTATGGGTTTATTTTAATGTATTTTTTTCTTTAACTTATGCCGCTTTTTAAAATTCCTTTGAACTCACATTCACTTGTAGTTGCCACCGCCCGCCCCACTGCACTTATGCTGCAGTTATGCGTATTTGACAATTACACGTTTGTTTTGATAATGAAACATTGGAAAAGTATTTGGTGGCAACAGATAGAGTGTAGCAACCACTGAATGTAGTAAGTAATCAAATATTCATACGGTGTATTGCCAGCATTTTTTCATCGAACAAATATTTTGCAAGAAATTAATGGTTTTGTGTCATGCTCCTTTCAGTTAGCGATACTGTGACCATAGCGAAATTTATGCCATGATGTTTCGCTATTGTAGCAGCAGTGGTAATAAAATGGCAGTAATTAGTGATTTTCAACAATGAAAAAAATTTCGTGCTCAAGAGTTGTGCAAATTTTATTCGAATAAATAAAAAACTTCATTCAAAGGAGAAAAAAAAACCTTATGGGAACAAATAATGGGTAAAAAAAAAAATTTTTTAACTTATACCGATTACAAAATTTTCATTCGAATGAATAAAATGAAAAATTAAATGTTTTATTCGAGTGAATGAATAGAATATTTTATCCAAATTAGTATTTTTAAAAATGAAAATTATTTGAACGAATAAAATTTTAAAGTTGAATTATTAAATATTATAACGAAAAAAATTAATCGATTAAGTAACGATTAAAAACTAATATACGAATCAAAATGCACATGAAAAAATTTTAAATCGCATAACAACGAATATGAAATTTGTATCCAAATAATTTTTTATCCGAATAAATAACGAATAAAAATTTTTATTTTAATGAATATTTTTATTTTAATAAAAAAATTTAAAAATTCTTTTCGAATAAATAAA
The DNA here is from genome assembly GCA_936439885.1 of Nowickia ferox. Classification (NCBI taxonomy): domain Eukaryota; kingdom Metazoa; phylum Arthropoda; class Insecta; order Diptera; family Tachinidae; genus Nowickia; species Nowickia ferox. Next base: position 86,115,829 of record OW387027.1, read on the forward strand.
AAAAAACTCTATTCAATGACGAGACCAAAACTGATTCGAAAAAAAATTCCAAAAAAATTTAACCAAAATTAAAAGCTATTCGAATATTTATACTCAAATTAATAAAAAATTAAATATTTTATTTGAAAAAATAAAAAAATATTTTATGGGAATATGTAATTAACAAAAATATTTGATGAATAAAATTTTAGAGTTGAATTAATAAATACGGTACCGAAATAAAATTAATCGATTAAGGCACGATTAAAAATTATTTTTCGAATGAAGCTAGATATGATTTCTTTTTCGAATAACAAAGAATAAATAGAAATTATAGAAATAATTTTTTCTTCGTATGGAATGAGTAAAAATATAGTTTTTTATCGTTTTTGAAAAAACTAACATAAAAAATTTTAAAAATTCTATCCAAATAAATAAAAAACTTTAGTCCAAAGGAGAAAAATTTATTCGAATAAATAACAGCTAAAAATGCTATTCAAAGTAAAACCATTTAAATTATTTGTATTCGAATGACTAAAAATTAAATACTTTAGTTGAAAAAATTTATAAAAATTTTTATTGGAATAAAAAAATTATTTGAACGAATAAAATTTTAAAGTCAAATTGATAAATAAGGTAAAGAAAAAAAATAAATCGATTAGATAGCGAATAAAAGTTATTATGCGAATGAAACTGAATACGACACATTTATTTTCGAATAACAAGTGATCACATATTTTTATAAAAATAATTTGTTGAACGAATTTTTGTTCACAATTCATACGAATAACTGGTAAACATATTTATTAAAATGATTGACGATGGAATATATTTATTTTTTAAAGATATTTATATATGTACATATATATATATTTTTTTTTTTTTGCTTGATCAATGGTTAAATATATGATCGAACGGCTTTAGAAATTAATTTCATTCGTAATTCATACGAATTAAATATTTTATTCCAACGTATATTGGTTTAAAAATTTTATTCGAATAAGTGACGATTGTACATTTTTATTACAATAATAAAAGTTAAATAATTTTATTCGAATGAGTGGGGAAGAGAATTTTTTTATTCGAATGAACAATGAACAAAAGGATTTATATGCATAATTTTTTTGCCTGAGCAACGATTAAATATTTTATATCCAATGAATAAAAAACTTTATACTTTTATTCGAAATGATAACGAATAAGATCCTTTGTTCGAATGGCTTAGAAAAATTATTTTATTCGGATGAACAGCGAATAAAATAACTATTCGAACAAATAACGAGTAAAAATTGTATTCAAATGGGTGAAGACAATATATTTTTATGTGAATGTATACATAAGAAATTTATTATTCGAATAAATATTTGACAAAAAACTTACTTTGAATGAGCGACATTTAATTTTACATCAAATAACAAACAAAAAATAACAATTTAATTTTAAGTCATAAAGAGTAAAAAATTTTATTCGAATGAATAAATAATAAATATTCGAATAAAAAATTGTATTCCAAGTAGAAGCGATTAAACATTTTTATTCAGATGAATGGAAAAATAAATAATTTCTTTAGAAGGAATAAAGAATAAAATATTTTATTCGAATGAATGACGAATAGCAACATTTTTTTTTTTAAATAACGAAAGCAAAGAAAGGAATAAGAAAGAAATATGCCGGTGTATATAGAAATTCAAGGGCCCTTAAAGTTATTGTTTTTTAAAAAGATGTGACGGACTATTTAGAAAATCTTGTTTCACAGTATCGCAGATACTCATCTCCTGTTGCCACAAGTCAGGCAGACGATTTTTCGATAAAATGTGTATGAAAATTCTTTAAAAAAATTGGTGCTTTTCATATCAATCTTTTATTGAAGTCGAGGAGGTTACCTATTATTTATACAACCCAGACGGTCGGCTTGAGTGGAAAACAAATTGTCTAGATGTGTCGACTGCTTGGTTTGTATAAACTGGAGGGTGGGTAAGAGTGTAAGAGTTAAAATACGATATGTCTACAAAATTTCTTTAAAATTTTGGCTTAATTACGACTGTTGTATTTCAATTTCGACTACGACGATTTTGAGCTAGATTAAAGAAAAAAATTGCAATCTTCTTTACTCTAGTAAAAATGCGTTGTATTTGAAGTTGGAATACAATACTCTTAATGAGGCCCATTTTTTCCAGAAATTTTGTAGACATCTCGTATTTTAAGACTTACCCTTCAGTCGTAATTATGCCCAATACTTGCCACAACTAATAGTATTAAAATCGAATCTCAGCTAAGCTAAGCGCAAAGAAAAATAATGCAAATCTGCGTATATTATAGTTTGAAGTTAAACAAACGCCAGCTTCATTATTGAATGGTGTTGCTATATAAAAACTCGACATTATTAGTTGTGTTAAGATAGAAGCAAAGCTTGATTGACAAGTTTAAGGCATGAATACTGCACATTTGTGCTTTTCTCTTCAATTATATAGCTTAGTTAATTGAAGAACATTCTTATATCGTTTGATCGTTATTCATTTTGTTGCAGGAAAAACTTTCGGGGCGCAGCCAATTAAATCTGTTAAGTTTTCAGAAAAATTCCCCGATTTCGACTGAACTACTTTTTTCTTACTTTACAGAAGCAAATCAAATGCTAGTTTATTTGTTTAACTAACAACAAACATCAATCAAATCAATATTTAACTACAAAGTACAAACATGACTTTAGATCCAATGAATAGATAACAAGACATTTTGACAACATACAGTTGTCAAACAGGCCCTTGTTACGAGTAAATTTATTATTAATGATGCGAATGTGCAATATTTAACTTATTAACTGCTTCTCTGAATTTGTTTGAAACAAGAAACAAATTTATAAGTTGAGCAATCAATTTTTGAATTTAGTATACCTTAAATGGAACTAAAATACAAACATATAAATGTATAAAAAATTAACACAAAACATTTCACAAGAGGCCTAAATATGACATGTAACATCGTGGTCTTTAATTTATTAAACATGCATTTAACAGTTAATCACACATGATTCTTACTGACTCATATGGAAGAAACAACAAAGCGATTAACAGCAGTGAAAAAGACACAAAAAGAACAGCATGAATCAATTTTTTTTTTTTTGGGTTTCGAAAACAGTAACAGCCGTCTGACCTACTTATCAAAGTAAATCATTGCTCACGTAAAAATACTCAACCAGCATTTTTATTTTTGACAATAACTGACGTTTCTTAATTTTAGTTTTTTCTTTGGACTTTGTTTGTATTCGTACTTCTGTACCTTATTAATCAAAGTGCGAATGAATGAGTTTCGAGTAAACAAAACAATTGTTTGTAACCGTAAATAAAATGTAGCTGTGTACACAAAATAAAATAGAGCATGTTTCTTTCCAACATCATTTTTTTTCTTGTTTCGTTTACTTTTTACAATGTACGCAACACAAACGGGGGTAAGATCTGATAATTTTGTATGTGTATGTACATTTAACAAATTAATTGTAGAGAAAAAACACATGAATTCCAGAAATATAGAACAGTTTAAAATTTAACAACAAGCAGCAATTTCGAGTACATAATGTTTTCTTTATTATTTCCGGAGATAAGATAAAAAAATTAAACTTCTTTGTAACGTTGTGAGAGCTAAATGTTCTACATATGAAATATATAAAAAGACCTAGGAAACAAACCTTATTTCCAGATAATCATTTTATACGTAAGATTTAAGACAGCAACTTTTTCCTCCGCTGTCATATTCTGCAACAGCTCAATTGAGTTTCAGATTTCTTGAGATAATTAAAAACAATTCAATTTAAGAATGTGACTTCTTCTGCCCGCTAAATCTATTTTGAGCTAAAAAAATAAAGAACAGTTTGAAATTAAATTTTTCTAAATTTAAATTGTTAAGAAGAAGCAATTTGGAGTATATAATGGTTGTATTTGTATTTTCGGAAATAAAATAAAAAATCACTCAAATTTCTTTGTAAAGTTATGAGAGCTAACTGTTCTAGTTTTATCGGCCATGTCACAGAGTTCAATTCCATTCGGAAACGGAATTGAATCCACCTCAATATGTCGAGCCCTAGCCGGAGTATACTCCAGCATACCAGCGCCCCCAACAGTCTGGACACACCTGACAAATTTCCCTATTTTAGTTTTCTTTTTTAGACACCATCTCCTACAAAAATGGGGGTGGATTGAATTCCGTTTCCGAACGGAATTAATCTGTGTGACATGGCCGTATAAAACTTATGCATGTGAAATAAAACAAAAGACTTAAGAAACAAACTTAGTGTAAAGATAATCAATTTGAATGAAAGACTTAAGACAGACACTTCTTCCTCCGCTGTCATATTCCGCAACAGATCAATCGAGTTTATAATTTCTTCATATATGTAACTAAAACCAATTAGATTTAAGAGTCTTAATTCTAATAAACTTCAAGTCTATTTCCAATTTCAAAAATTTGGAACGGCTTAAAATTAAATTTGTCTAAATTTAAATTGTGAAGAAGAAGCAATTTCGAGTATATAATGCTTTCCTTTTTATTTTCGTAGACAAAATAATAAAATAAAAAATGAATAAAAATTAAGGAGAGCTAAATCTTCTAGCTTCATTCAACTTTTACAGGTGAAATAAAACAAAAGACCTAGGAAACAAACCTGATATCAGAGGAATCTAATTAAACGAAAGACTTAAGACAGAAACTCTTTCCTCCGCTGTCATATTCTGCTCACTAATTAATTAAAGCCACCGCAACAGGTCAATCGAGTTTTTAATTTCTTAAGATAATCAAAAACAATTAAATTTAAAAGTGTTGCTTCTTACTTCTTATGACCGCAAAATCTCTTTCGCATTAAAACAAATAAAAATAAAAAATATTAATTTCGAAACAAAGACAGCAATAACTGTTTCACTGAATTGAAAAAAAACCAGAGCAATAATATCTTGTTATTCTTTCATATTAAGAAAATAAAATTACTTTTGAGATAACAGCCCGTCTCGACCTAATTGTGGCCCATTTTTAACAAACGAAATTTAATTTAGAATATCAACAGCATTAACACTTCAAAGCTTGCAAATCACAACTACAATAACACTTAACAGTAATAATAACAATAATAATAATAAAAAAATGAACATCATAAAGAAAAGAAAGATGGTGTGTCAATAGCCTCAGGCCAAAAATACAATTAACAAACATGTCCGTATACGTGTAACTACAGACATACAGTCAGTCAGACTGATAAATGGACTGGAAAGACAGTCAGTCATACACAGAAATGTTCTTAGATGAGTTGTTGCTCATACAAACGAAAACAAATATTAATTGCTGTTAACACTTTCCAAAGACTGCTGCAAAGAATGTTGTTGGCAGTTTCTAATGATAGGAAGAGTATGTGTTTTCTTCGTTTTGTTTCTGTGTTGGCTTCTTGTTCAGCAAAGAAGTGAAAATTTTTACACTTTTGTGCGGGTTAGATAAGAAAGCGAGGTAATTAATCAATTTTCAAGGAAGTAAAAAATTTTTGTGTTTGAAACTAACGACCTAACGGCCCTTAGGAAAGTTACGAGAAACAAAATTACACAAATGTAAGTGAAAATTTTCTAAATAGACTTAAATTAATGATGTTTGAATTATTTATTTAAAAAAAAGTTTACATAAATTATTTTGCTTTACTAAATATTTGAAGCGAAAAATTAAATTTATTCTTGTGGTTGTGGTTGTGGTTGTGTGTTCAAAATAGTCCACGAAACTAAACAAAAGATTTGGCAAATGTGCTCTGTGAAATTGCCAGAGGAGTCAACTGCCTGGGTTGCTTAAACTGGAGACTTGTATCATTACGCATACTTATCTCAGTATTAATATTGTTACCAAAAATTTTAACTTATACTTCTATATCAGGGAGCGGCAGGTAATTTTAAATAGAGTCGCCATAATATTGAAGTGAGTTTGTCGAGGTCCAGAAAAAAAATTCAATTTCTGATAATTTAAAACTTATATTTGTTTTTTATTAGCGATGAAATATTATGGGCCTGTCCCGCGATGTCACTAGAAATCGTTCGATCGAATACTTATATTGACAACAATAACAAATTTTATAATGTTATTGTTGTTCACAATACAAGTTGTCGATCGAACGTTTGCTGGTGCCATCGTGGGACAGGCCTTATATAAACAAAAATGAATGCGAAAAATTTCATTTTCTTTCTTGAGCCAGTTCTTTAGTTTTTAGAAGGCTGATTGTTTAGAAAGAAGTTTCTTTTGTTTGTTTTTGTAATTTAAACCTATTTTATATTTCAGTTAGAATTAAATTGGATTTACCTTTTATTCAGTGGTGAGCCTAATTTTAGCTAAATGGAACGTTTTTGAATTTGAAATGGCTAATGGAATCATTATAGCCCATGAGTATGTCAAGTGGACAAGATATTTACTCGGAACTTGTGTGTCCAACTAGAATGTGTTAAGTATCACAGAAGACATCAAAAACTTAAAGATATCGCCAAGCTGTTCAATAAATTGCTCACCGTTCTTTGACTCATTTGATCTGCAAATTGTACGATTTGGAAGACAACGTGGTACTAAGAAACTTTTTACTTCTCTAAGGCACTAAATTCAAAACAGCCAACGGCAAGCATAAATGTATTCAAACACTAAAGGTATAGGGTATTTAAATGGAGATAAGTTATTATTTGGAATCTTAGTACTATGGATCTTAAAAGAAACATCATGCTTGCAAATGCAGTTCTACCCTAGACAAAACTGCAGGGCAAATAAAAAATATGGTTCGCTCGGAGTTTTAGTATATTTCCATATCAACTCTATGAAACATTTTGTAATTTCGTTCGATATAGAGTGTCATCATTTGCCTCCTGCTTATTTATGCCTTCTACTATCGTGTTCGATCAAACTACAGCAAGTTTTTTTTTCACAACGGTATGACTCATGAAGTTTCCTAGAAGCACAGATCCTTTTTTATGCATAATATCTGGCTCATTTAAGTCCCCATACCTTTTACTAAACATTTCTTAAATAAAAAAATCACATCTATTGTGTTGACATTTTGTTTTCCCTTTTTTAAAAGTTCTGTGTTATTTTTTTTTTGTCTTAAACAGGCAACAAAAAGTAGAAAAACATTTTTTAAATTAATATCTGTGGCTTTTTTTAAACCAATGCAAACAAATATAAATCTGTGAATGTTATGAAGCTGAAATAAAAATTGAAAAAAATAAAAAAACTGACACAAAGAATATGGTTTCTTTTAAGCCAAATGGCAAAACAAATGAATATTTTGGAACGCGTAGCATCGCATCACGTTTCACGAATTCGCGGTAAACATGCAGCAAAAAAAAAACCAACAACAAAAAATTTAGTATATACAAATGTAAGAAAAACAAAACTGGCAACAAATCTTAAAGAAGAGTTTCTAAGCTGGTTTGAAGAAATAAAAGAACCACAAAAAAACAAGATAAAATGCTTTAGCTTCAAGCCCATTTTGGCCCAATAATACTGACAGCCTTATTGCAAAAAAAAAAAAAAAAAACTTAGCCAGCAGACATTTAAAAATCTTAGCGATTCTTAACAAATCTTCTCCAAAGCTTAAATATCGCACAAACAAAACACTCGTATCGTATGAACACTTTTAGTTTTTGGTTTTTGGGAAAAAGTGTCCTTTTTGAATCGACTGCCTTAATGTTTGTCTGTGCTATGTACTATTGTCTGATATTTTGTTGTTTTTTTTTTGTTGCTATTTACGTTTTCACGACTATTCTATTCGGTTACTTGGTTAAAAGTGTCTTCTTCTGCTTTTTTTTAAGTGTTTCCTTTATCTTCTTTTTGTTTTCTTTTTGTGTTGTGATATTTTTGTCAGACAATAGTAATTGTGCTTAAATGTGGGATTTACATGACATTAAGAGTAGAAAAAAAAAAACAAAACAAACAACATTTACTAACTTGTTTACTCACATACAATATATTGCTTAAAGTCTAAAGTTAATATCTCAAAGGCCTTTTTTCGTTTAGGTTTCTTATAAAGATTTGTTGATTGGCCTTTTTATTTTTTTTTCACTTTTTGGGTGTGTGCTTTAAATGTTCTTGTCATTTATGTTTCATACCAAAAAAAAAAAATAGAGAAAAAGTTTAAAGTAGATAAAACAGCCCTAAAAACATTAACGCTAAAGGAAAGTAAACGAAACTAAGGTTAATAACAATAACAGCAACAATAGCGACGACAGACAGCAGCATTTGCAAAAAGAAAAAAAATCTATGACATTAACTGAAATCGAGTTTTTGTTTTAAGTCTTTTGCTTAGCAAACGATAGCGGCGCTGCATTCGCTCACTCAGGCTGGAAACAAAAGGAAGTTGTATTTGAAAAATTTAGAAAAAGTTTTCAACATAAATAAGAAAAAGTTTTATAATTGATCAAATACGTCTATGTACATCATATTCTGTTGTATTTTTGACAGCATTTTAAAATGAACGCTCATGTTAAAATAATATTTAATTTTAGTATTAGTATTATAATATACATAATACTAAATTTACTTTTTTAATATAAAATGTATGGTTTCATTTTGAAATAACTATCACCAGTACTTCATCACTATTCTACAGACCTCACGATTTCAAAATTGTTCCTATAAGGAGCATACGGTCGTAATAAAAGAATAGGTCGCTTAAAATCATGAGTGTGATATAACGTTAGTCTTTTCATTTAAATAATAAAATTAAAAAGCGAAAAATACGTATGGACTATAAACATACATAAGTGAAAAAATACATGATTTATTTTATGCTGTAGTGCAAATTATAATAACTGACCTATGGGTATTTTTCGGCTAAAGAATTTGATGCAAAAATTTTATTTTCAACATGAGCAGTAGTTGAATATTTTATTCTGCACTTTGTGTTTCAGATTTTTTTACATTATTAAAATGGTTTCCTTTTAAAAATGCATAAGATTCTATAATTAGATATTATAGAATCTATTCACCCGCATCTAAAGCAACTTAAATTTTGCCCTATTGAGCCCTATTGATCCCAATACCGAAAACTGAATTAAAGAACTATTAATAATGGCACTTAAACAAATTTCTATTTTAAAACATCTGCAAGTAACCTAAGCTAACTACGCACCTGCATTTGTGCATAATATAAAACATATCACAAAACTTCCTAAAACTAATAAGTGCCGATGTTTATGGTTAAATTAGATTTTCATATAAAAGTTGAGTAAAGACCTTTCTAATATACTGAATATGTTTAATTAAAAAGAAAAAAGCTTAATTTACTTTATTTTATATAACAAAAAATTATAAAATTTTCCAACCCTGAAACTATAAACTTTTAATTTTCTGATTTTTAATACTAATGTTTTTCTTTCTTTAATTTAGAAAATATACATTTAGTTAGCAAAGAAAAAAATTAATTTTATTCAGCTACTTTTATGTACAAAAGAAATTTAAAGTTCTCCAGCTCTGGAGCAGTGCTTGTTATTTTTCTAATTTTGTATACCGAACTTTTCTTTTTAAAATATTAATTTCTAAAGACAAAGGAAAAATTAAATTGATTAGTTTTATATACAAAAAAAAAACTTAATTTACCAACCCTGGAATTATCCAGTTAGCTTTTCTTATTTGTTTTTTACAAAATATTTCTCTCTCTATATATAACATATGTTTAATTTAAAGAGAAAAATAAAAAATTTGTTTCAGTAGGTTACTGTTATATACCAAAAGAAATTTAATTTTCCAACCCTGGCATCACATATTTTGGATTACCTTTTATTCAAAGAAATGAGTGATTTTTAAATATAAATCTTATGCCCTAATTCAGTAAGAAGATTTAGGACGTTTTTGTTTAAAAATACTTCTGAGTTCTTGTTTTTGAATTCTAGAAATTATTTTCTTCAAAAATGGTTGTTGTCTTTGATAATGAAAAATAAAAATATTATTACCATGTTTTTAAAACATTAAAATAAAATTAAAGTATTATACAATAGTTTGAAAAATATTTGAAAAAATATGTGTTGAATATAATGTTTAGAACAAAATCATAAAGCAAATACACAAACCTTCTAGCATGGACAATAAATAATAATTGTTTTAAAGAATCACAACTGCGGCTTTTTTTCGTCCATAGACAAGACGATACAATCGTCGACTAGAATTAGGGCATTATACTCAAGTCGAGCGTCTTACTTGTAGGGAGTAACAAACATTTATAGGAATCACTCAAAAATTTGAGTGTTTTTCATTTATTTTTCTCTACAAAAGCTGCTTGCTTGAATTGTGGAAACCACACGTTAATCTTAAAAACATTTAATAGTAAACAGACACTGAAAGAATATTATTTCAACTCACAATGGCCTTCAGAAGAGTGTGACGGGTGTGACCTTACAGAATTAGTACTTTAAGGATACATTCTGTAGAACACATACAACAATGTCGATGTAGTAAATTGTTCAAAATCTTTTTGACGGTAAAAAAAATTAATTTTTTTTAAAAGAAATTTTTCGAAAATGTGACGGGTGTGACCTAAAATGAAATTTCGAACATTTTAAAGAAATAAACCTCTTTATTGACTTCAATCATATTACCAATATAAAGGAATTTTGATTCTTTTGCTTATTAGCAGCAGAAATTCTGAAGAAACTTCTTTGATAAGTTTTAAGCAACTCTAACAGCAGGTACTTCTTTGATGGACTACAAGGAAGGTTACGTTTTACTTAAGTGAACAACAATTTTATATGAATTCAAAACGCTTGCAATTTGACTTTCAATCTTTTTAAGCTGTCTACTATTTCGTTTTCTTTCCCCACCATTTTTTCATTTTGCTTTCAATTGTTCCTTCTCCATAATTAATTTTTGGGAATTTCTTTTATTTTTTTTCTCTTTGTATCACTAAAAATAAATGTTGATTATATATTTTTGCTAATTTCTTTAAAATTTCTTTAAGTTTCTTCCTTTTTTCCACTGAAAAAATAAAACTTTGGTGTGACGGGTGTGACCAAATTTTTTATAACTAGTTTTCTGAATATTGAAATGGAATTTCACAAAATTTAATTGTACCATTCACTACGCTTACTTCACTATTATTGGAGAGTATGAGGTATTTATTATTTATTAAACTTTTTCAATTGTTACTGAGACGGTTGTGACCGAAAATTTTTATATTTTAATTACTCTACAAAACTCATTATAAGACATACGAAGTACAGAGAATTTAAAATGTTAAAAAAGGAAGTATTATTTGTTTATTTTGTACAATTTTAATAAAAATTTTCAACTGTTACTGAGGCGGGTGTGACCGGAAATTATAATATTTCAATAAATCCACAAAACTCATTAAAAGACGTGCAAAGTATAGAAGATTTAAAATATATAAAGAAATATTATGGATTTATTTTGTACATTTAGAGTTTTATTTAACTTTTGCAGTTGTTACTAAGTCGGGTGTGACCGAAAATTTTAATATTTCAAAAAATCCACAAAACTCGTTATAAGACAGACAATGTACAGAGGATCTAAAATATATAAAGAAGTTGTATGTATTTGCTATGTACAGTTTAGTTAAACTTTTTCAGTTATTACTGAGACGGGTGTGACCGAAATTTTTAAAATTTTCAATAAATCCACAAAATTCGTGAAAAGACATACAAAGTGCAAAAGATTTCAAATATATAAGGAGGTGTTATGGGGTAGTTAATCAAGCGACTTGTCTAGAAACTTTTAAAGGGAATTAGTAAAAAATCTGAATGTTTTTCAATACTAGGACGACCAGAATTTTCGCAGATAATGCTTGCTTGCATTGTGAGCACTATGGGTTAATGCCCATTCTCATGGAAGGACCCATAGTATGAAAACGCTTCTTTTCATTCTATTTTAATTTTCATAGCTCAAACTAACTCGAAAAAACAACGATGGCTTAAGTCCATTCCTTCCAGAAAAAAAGCAAAATAAGTAGAAATCCTTTAACTGCAACTGTGGAAAGGGTTTTAAAAAAAGTCTTCAATTAACAATGGCAACCGAGAAATAATAGTAACAATTGTAAAGGAAATCCCCTATATTCCTATGCTCCTGCAAATATAAGGCAGAATTATAAATAGAGAACTTTGCATGTCTTAAAAAAAACAAACAAACAAATGAAACGAGACGAAACAAACGACAAAGAAGTGAATTGAATTTGCAGAAATGTAACCAAATAGACCAAATAAAATGCAAGAAAAAAAAATAGACAATGAGTTGTGCAATTTAAGTTAAAAACGAAAAGTAATCCTGAACTTTGTAAAACAAAACAAAAAATAAATAAAATAAAATAAAATAAAATAATAAGAAACACATGCAGTAAGCCAACAAATAATGATGAGGGTTATTTGCAGTTGCAACAACTACTATTACAGCTGCTGGTGCTGGTGCTGTTGCTGTTGCTGTTGCTGCTGCTTGTGGTGCTGGCGGTACAAGAGTGGCATCTCTGGCTGATGACGATGACTATAAAGACGGCTGGCTGGCTATTGATATTAGCAAGCACCATCAGTTGAACTTTCAAAGCCTTCTTCAGTTGCAATTGCTTTGTTTGTTGGTGTGTGTTACTCGTAGCTACAAATTTACTTAAAGTACCAAGAATCATCATTGTTCGAAGATGATTTCAACTTTGCAATTTTTCCTTCTATTTTCAATGCAAACCTTTCAGTTTCATTACACAAGCATGAAGTCACATGCATTTCAGATAAAAATATATTGATTAAAGATTTCAAGCAAACAAACAAACCAGCAAACAAAAAAAAAAAAAAAAGAATCGCATCCAAACGTGCAAACAATAAAAACTATCAGTAATATTTAAATGGCCGCAAGCTATAAATGAAGAAAAAATAAATGTTTCTTATGAGAACAAAACAAGTATAATCAACCTTTGATGGCAGAGTATATTAAGAAGATGGCACAATGACTGAAATTAAAGCTTACTGCACTCCGCACAAGGACTGAAAGCAATAAAAGCGGAAACCAAACGAAATGTATATACAACTTTAAGACTGTGTTGAGCAATGTTTTAGTTCATGAGAGATAGAGAGACGGAAAATATGAGGGCACCCCTTTTCTTCATCTTCTCTTCTCGCTTCTATAAATGCAACAGTTGCTCAACAAAAACTGTCTGGTGTGAAACCAGTCTAACATAAACTGTAAACAAGAATTATTGTGATAGGAAGTCATAACAGAGAGTCCTTTAATAGGGACTTCTGAACTTTTAAAGCTGACAGCGGCCATATTGTTAAAGCTACTTCTAAGGGGAAGTGGTTGTAAATTATTCAGTCTGTTTTGCCAAATAAACAAGGCTGGATATTGTGTTAAGCAATACGAGTAAAAAACTAAATTATCTTATCAAAATGGCTGTCCTGTTCGGCCAAAGTTCCGTGCACTTCGCTTATAATACAGATACAATCAACCAGCTGGGCAGTTGGAAGGTGATATTAGTTTTCCTCAAAATCAAAAATTATCTTCAGCAATGAGGTTAATAAGTTTACTCACAGTTTATACAACCCAGGATCGTCTAGAGCAGTTACGTCCAAACACACATACTACGATATTTGTATTTGAGTTAAACAGCTTTGAAACCTCATAAATTTGTTATTGTTTCTTTGCAAAGTAAGAGCAAGCATTGTTGTCGCCGCGATCTGATTGGCTGTTGTGCTCTCATCGGTGTAAAAGCACACAATTTCTGTTGTAAAAGTTTGCACATTATGCATATGGCTTGGACGTAGCTGGTATAGAGGATTTGTATGGAAGTCACTCAAATTTAATGAGTGCTTTTCATATAAATTTTCCACTCAAGTCAACCGTATGTCTGGCTTGTATAAACAGGGGCTTTCTGGAACTTTGCAATTTTTACTAGACAGTCGACTAGTCTAGAAAACTTTTCTGCAAACTACTCAAAAAATGAGTTCTTTTCATATAAATTTTCTACTCGAGTTGACCGTCTGCGTTGTGTATGCTGCCTTTATACCGAAGACCATCAAAAACAAATTTGAGTGCTTTTTTTTGCTTTCAATATAAATTGGCAGACGAGAATTTTTGATTGCCTTCGATGAAATGGCATTAAAGCTTATTTTCATATTTATCTATGACACAAAAGAATTTTTTTTCAATACACCCAAATATTTTTATTATTTTCATAAAATTGTCTTTTTATATTTGTTATTATCTACCACACATTGATTACAAATAACTTTTGTATATATTAGAAACATAATTTTATTTCTTTTCCAAGAAATACTCATAACTTTATATTAAAAATAAAAAAAAAATGCATAAAAACCGTTTAATTTACGTGCTTTCCGCTGCGGAAGTGGGAAAAAACTGACTGTCAGCACTTCTTTGTCTTCTTCAGTTTTCTTTTTAGCAGCGAATTTTTTATTATTGTTAATTCTTTTGTTTTTTTTTTTATTATTTATTGCAAGTTTAAATTGGTCACTTGCCCATAAAATCATACTGATGCGTAATAAAAAAAAAAAAAAGTTCAGCTACTGCGAGTTGCAAAACTGACTGTCGACTTGCCGACCAACTATTAAATATGCATAAAAAAAAATTTACTCCAACTTATGGTTTTACGACAATAAAAGACAAAACTTTTTAATGTTTTAATTCCGTCATAATTAACATAAGAAATATTTTCTCTCATTATGTAATAAAATTATTTTGCAAGAAAAGAAGTTTGTAATATTTTTTCATATTCTATTTATAAATTAAAATTAAAGCAGAAGATAATAATAGTTTAGCAGATGACAGAAAATACTAAAATGTTTAATTAGTAAGCAAACTTTTTCCATAATTTTAATGCAAAGCAGAGCAGAAAGAAAGTTCTGTGTTGACACTCATGAAAAAATGGATGTAGCGCAGTGCAGCAGTAAATTTTTTATATAATTGTGAACAGTTACAGTGAAATTTCAATTCAAAGAATACTCCTTTTTGCTTTATGATTCGATTAGACTAAAGTTGGTATCGGTGTTGGATTGCAGAGCCCAATTACTTGTGATAATTTTTTACAAACAAATTGCATTAAAGACAAATTGTAAATTATTATGCCAAACACTAGTAGAGCGGAACAACATGCTTTGTTCAAAGGCCGCCATACCTTCATCATCAGCGTTCTTATGTTTGGTCCACTTTGGTGTAAGCTTAAACTCTATGTACATAACTTTCAATGCAAATGGAATATGGGAATTGTTTTGGTTCGTTGTGCTCCAGCAATTATAAAGTTACATAAAATTAAAACCAATAGGCTTATAGCAAAATTAAATATGCATCATTAAAGTAACAAACCAAAAGAGTTTGTCTTAGAACAAAAATTGACAGTCATGTGCATGAACAACAAACAAACAACACAACGGCAACACTGTTATAAATAGGGGATGGTAAATTTGAACTTTTCTTCATGAAAATCTTTCAAAATAAAATGTTTTGTACGTGAAATTTGTTAACCGAATCCCTTTCATTACTTTCTTATTAATTTGCCTATAAACCGAAGTATGTGTCTCTTCCGAAGGGTACCCGGATTTTTAATAACTATTTTCTAAGATTTCTTCCGTATAAAATGAAAGCACTTAGAGCCTATTTCACCAATTCTATTTAACTATAAATTCATACATATATAAAAGTATTTTTTCATATATTTGTGAAAATATAATTAATTTTTGTGAAAAGTCATCATAAAGACATTTTGGAAATAAATAATAAATAATAATCAGTTATCTATGGTTTCTTGATAAAACTTTGTTCAAGGTCACAGTTCATACGGTGCATTTTGTTTGTTTTAATTTTCTTAAATTCTATTCTTAACTTAAATTCTCTTCTTAACTCTTATTCGTCATATGTGACCTGCTCCACGAAAAGGGACCTCTGCGCCGAAAAGAAGTTATTGAGAAAAACGCGTTTAAAAAAAGCAGCAAAATACAGAAGAACCACCAGAAAAACTTGTTACGAGTAAAAAAGAGTAAAATTTTGATATTTTTGTAATTTTGTACCTTTGATATTGAACTTCTTTAAATTTCAAATATATATATTATCTGTTTATATCACAGTTTTAAATTTTTTCATTAATTATGTTCATCGTTACAGGTGATTTGTAAAAAACTAAAAGACATAGAAACTTGCGGTTTGCGGAATAAGAATCACTCAAAAAGTAAAAAAAAAATTTTCGGCGCAGAGGTCCCTTTTCGTGGAGCAGGTCACATATGTTTACTTAAACATAATTTTTTTTTTCAGACATTTCCAAAATAAAAACTAAAATGAGTTTAAAAAAATTTAAAAATAATAAATATGGGAATTGTTTAAGCTTAAAACCTTCCGATAAGCTATAAAATTTGCTCAAATATGCGACATCGGAAACATTATTTTATTATATACAAAGCAGCGAACGATTCACCCGATTTAAGTTCAATTGGCAGCACTCGATATGTCGTTTTTAGTTAACAGCTGGCTCTACACTTTAAGCTTGAGCCGACCAAGCTTAACTGTAGCTTAAAATTTGTATAATAAAAGTTTTGTGAAAAATTTGTTTCTTTCGAAAATAATCAGAATCGACTTTTAGGACGTCAAAACGTCAAAATATGATGAAAATTAAAAATTTTAAAAACCCCCGATGTGTCAAGAAAAGATGCGAATTTCTTCAAGCAGAGCTAAAAACACTTTCGATCAAGTCACCTTTCAAACAGAAAAACTAAATCAAAATCGGCTCAGCCCTTTGTTTGGTCTGCACGTGGACTTGGACAGACACACTACAAACTTATAACAGCTCTGTTTTTGGTCGGTGGTTAAAAATGGTAGAACTTAATAAAAGCTCAAAAAATTAATTAAAAATATTCAGGTTCACAACTATCGAATTATAAATCAAAAGAACATTTTCAAGTTGATAAAAGTGTGTACCTCATCTCATTCTTCCCTCCCCTCTCACCTATAAGTTCAAAGCCTCTAAAGAAAACATTTCGTAGTGTGAACCGTAACTTTGAAGAAACTTTGTTTGTTGTTGTTTAAGCCTGTCAAGCTGCATTTCATTGTTGCTGTGGCAACTCATGAAAAAATAATATTGCTGAAAACATTTTTATTATTTTATTTTGAAACTATTTTTAAAATAAAAATTTTTTCGTTGTAATTTTAAAATTTTTGCAGACTTTTTTTTTAGATTGCTATGCTTGAATATACTCGCATAATAATTCTCAACAGTGTTTTAGGAGTTTTTGTATAAGCAAGTGAAGCTGTTTAGTTGCTTCCAGAATTATTTAGCTAAAGTCTACTGAAGTCAGTGGCAACGTAATGCATCTAGACAAGCTTAACGAACAACAACAAACATTAGTTCTTCAAAATAAATAATTCATTAGACATTAACATGGCATAAATATACTTTGGTATTTATTACATAAAATATTTATTTTATGCATTTGTTTAAACTTTATTTTAGAAAAAAAGAAATATAGCACAGCAGGTGGTGAAAAAAGCATTCTTAAAATATTTAAGCAATCGTTTTAAAATTCTTTATGAGAGTAGTGCTTTCGAATAATAAATTTGCCAATTAAAAGCTTAAGAAATTATATAATATACATCCAAATCAGTTCGCAAGTGAATTAAATGGTTTTTTCTTAACACATATTAAAGAAATCCTAATATGAAATATAATTATTTTAAATTTTTAAAGACAGCAGCAACATGAATAATAAAGTACAAAACAAAAGACTTAAGAAGCAAACATATTAAAGTCTAAATTAATTTGAAAATAAAATTATACCTTTTTCTCTTCTTAAATAAATTATTCAACACTATTATTAAATCTTTGCTTATCTCTCAATTTATATTTGCAGAGTTACACTCCAAACACTGTGGGGCTATCGAATACACAATTAAAGAAAAGGTAATAATTTAATTTATTCTATAGAAGAGCAGAATGTATAAAACGTCTCTCATACTAGATATGCGAGTATGTGTAAAAAAGTATAAAAAAAACACAATCAAATGATCGGATTTGAATGATGTGAGAAAGAGTGCATTAATTTTTTTGTTTAACTTCCAAGAATTTTTCGGTAAAGAAATTAACAAAGCAAACAATTTAACGTATTTGGAAAGGCTTCTGGCATTTCTTTAGTTTCATAGATTTCAGAGAATAGTCAGAGTTGTTGGTTAAATAAAAATCATTTCACTTTTTTTGGTAATAGATAAACCATAACAACAAATAGTAAAAGTACTAATGAACTCATTAACATTGTTGTTTTACTATGTTTAGAAAAAAGCGATGCCAAAGAAATTGTTGGCTTAAATGCTAAAAATTTAGGTTTATTTATCTTTTGAAATCAAGCATATACGAGTATGTAGTTCTGAAATATAAACAAAATATAAGCCAAATCTAGTTAATGGCACACAAAGAAATACAATATAAAATACAGTGGGTCAAGTTGATCAAATAACGAAGATACGATTGCATACAAAATGTGGCTGCACTTAAAAGCCAAAGTGTCAAAATAAATATTTTTCGAACTAAATGAAAAAAAATCATTCATGAGAATCTTACTTTTTCAATGTCCTCTACTTTTTTTGGCTTTTGTTTAAATTTTTTTATCTTCTAACCTATATTTAAAAATATAAAATAACATTTAAGAATGTATCATACTTCAGAACATCAAGCCCTTAAATGTATACTGCAGCGCGGCAACTTTGTCCAGGGTTTTTAATATTTTTACTTATACCCTGTTTCCAGAAGTCAGCCAGGTGACTCGTCTAGAAAATTTTTATGAAAATCACTCAAACAAAATGAGTGCTTTTCATATAAATTTTCTGCTCAAGTCGACCGTCCGCGTTGTGGAAACAAGGGGGTTAATTTAATAAATTTATGTTATTGCGTTAGTATTTCCACTTGTTTAGATATTCACCCTTATTCCAATTGTAGACATCGACGTCACTTTAACACAATACCAAAAAATTGGTTCTTGTGTACCCGTTGTCGAAAACCACTGACTCCTGCTAGCAGGTTTATACAGTTTTCTACACCTTAGCGAACAGTAATAGATTATAATCAGTAGCACAAAATTGTTCTCGAAAGCGAGTAAACAAGCCCCAATTTTTTGTTATTGTGTTAAACAGACCAACCTAAATTACGACGCAAAGCGTTGTCTGGCTGTCAAAATTTCTCATGCCCATACAAAATGTATGAAACCAACCGCAATAACGCGGCGTCAACGCTTTGCAATTGGTAAATCCAATTTTGACAGCGCGTAAAGAAGTGAAGTTGGCTGCAAAAGTACTGTTGTTTTTCTTAAGTAATGTAACTTTAGCTACTTTCAGGTCAATTTAGCGTTTTTATTTTTATTTCTTATTTCTATTTAGAGTTTTTTTATTAATCAAAGTGAGTAAACATTACTGTTTCTGGCGCGCCGTTAACGCTCTAATTTAGGTTACGCATTTCAGCGTAAAAGCTAAGCGCTAAATTACGTTGCGCTTTGCGTCGTAATTTAGGTTGGTTTGAAGTGACGTCAGTGATTTTTGTGATTTTTGTTAGCTCAAAACTCCGCTATTTATGAACAGATTTCAAAAATTGTTGCTTTATTTGAATTTACTTAAATCTAGATTAGTCTCGTTTTTTTAATTTCCGGCTAACAGTCCGTCTTTCCATCCGGCTGTACGCCTATTTGTACCTCTCTTTTTAAGTCGGTTGTTTTTTAGTTGTCCAGATAAAGAGCCGTTACTCCTTATATCCTTAATGTGGGGTACCTTTCTCCGTAGTCCTAGTCCTCCTGACTTATTCTTGCCTACACCAAATTTGAGGACTATTGTTGTTGTATAAGACAATTAAAAATTATTTTTTATCAGGGGCATCCTTCTCCCCTTTGATATCCTGCAAGTTTTCTGCTTGCATATAAACATTATTTTGAAAGTATACTAACCAAAAGCACTCTAACTAATGAAACTCTCCAGGTATAAAATAACTAATATTTTTTTTTTTTTTGTATGAATGATACCCCTATTCCCTCTCCTATCAACCTAGCTTTTCTTTTAACTCTGTACTTTATTTTGAAAATAACCTGTACCAAATTTGAGGACTAGAATAAATGCAGCTCTTTACACGCAAAGAAAAGATATGGTTGTAGCATGATTAAGAAAACAATATTATGTTCTCCGAAACAAATGTGTGGTCGTTGAAAACAAGTTGTTGTTATTTTAAACATTAATTGCGTTACGATAAGCAAAGTGATGTTTGAATCTATTAATTACATTATTATATTCATAAAAAGTGTGATATGGTTAGAATGTAACAATATAGTTTTGTTAAAAATTTATGACTACAACATAATTTGTATTATTATGTAAAAATAATATGATGTAAATAACAATATGATGTTATCCAAAACCATACTATATTTAGTTAAAAGAAATCTTTTTCAGAAATATCTTCTGTCAGTTCAGTGTTTCGTTTGTAAGCTATCGGTATCGGTATTGCACGCGAGTGTTAAATAAATTAATAAATAAATGAATTATAAACAAGAGGATAGATCAATAAAAATATATATATATATATATATTTCTTTTTACATGCGTGTCTGCATTTCATGTATACGAACATATTTGTGTAAGTGCACTTCCACATACAATATATATTTTATTTCAACAATGTTATTTTATATTTATTTCGGCTTTGATACACAGCTGTTTTAAGCAAAAGATCTACCAATATATGGTTAAAAAATAAAATATTATTATTATATAGAAAAATACTGTGGTCGTATTTAACAATAGTATAATATTAGAATATGGTATGGTTAGTATTAATTATATTTTAGTTGTCATATTTAACCAAAATGTGATAACTTTGAACAATACTAAGATTAGGTTTAACAAAGTTAATTGTTATTGTAGATAATATTATTATTAACTCAGATAATAATAGGTATTACTAAAACTGTGCTTTTATATTGATAATAATATGATTTGACTGCAACCATATAAATCAATCATAGTATGTTGCTGTTTGATTATGGTTACCTCAACCATATTTTTTCTTTGCGTGTAGTAATAGAATAAATAAAATATATTTTAATTCCCCTTTCTATTGCGCCAGTTTTGTGATTACCTGCGCACAGTATCCTCAAAATAACCTAATACTCAATTTTAATAATCTCATTATTGTAGTTGTCCAGATATAGGATATTTAGTAGGAATCCTTTCCCCTGAAACGTTAAAATACATAAATTGTGAAAGTGTGGCCAAAAGCAGCCCGACAAACAGGCAGACAGACAAAAAAATTAAATCTAAAATCGCAACGTTACAGTCAAACCCAGTCAGCATGTGGAAGATTGTTTCACCAACCTGAGTATTTTTCGACTACTTTATATATGATCAAAAACTGTCAAATCAGCTCTATGCTTAAAATAAGATTTAAAAATGCTTAGAAAATGATTTGTTTAAAAACCAAAATGTACAGAATGTACTCAATCATAAATTGATCAGGCATATCGATCGAAATGTGACTGTTTGAATCATTGTTTCGCAAGCGATTGTAAGTGCTACCACAAAATGTCTCGAAAATGAGTCAAAAATTATCAAAAGCGCAAGTCATAAAAGACTGTTTCAGAAAAGTCGTAGCTAGGGTACCATTTTATTCCGAATGAACTGTCATTTTGGACTTGAAAATGAGCACATAAATGATTTTTTTAATCGCGCGTGGGATGGAGCAAAAAACCATGCGATGGTTACCGACCTTTTTTGCCCAAAATGGAAGAGTTCAACTAGGTTGACATTTGGCTTCAACGGCACGCAATACCATGACGATACAAGGGCGTCCATGACCTTTTGAACAAAACACAGCAGGTTTTTATATAAAAACTTACTTAATATTTCAACACAGTCTCCTTGGAGTTCTATACACTTATTCCAAAGTTTCTCCAATTTTTTTATCCCTTCCGAAATATATGAGTTGTCGAGGTCATGAAAATGTGCATTTGTTTGTGAGATGATTTCCTCGTTGAAGCCAAATCTCTTTTCGCCGAGCCATTTCTTCAAGTTCGGGAACAAGAAATAGTCACTTGGGGCTAAATCTGAAGAATGGGGTGGATGAGCGAGCAACTCGTAGACCAATTCATAGATTTTTGCCATAGAAAGTGCACATGTGTGCATCTTAGCAGAAAAGAACTTTTTTCTGTAATAAAAGAGATCTTTTTTAATTCCTTATTGAATCGACCCATAAAGTGTTAAAATATTTGCCATTGATTCTTTTATCCTTCTAAGGCTTGTCGAGGTGGATTATTATGGCGCATGCATTCCAAAAATCGGTTGCCATGACCTTATTGGCAGACAAACTCCTTTGGCTTTCGTTGGCGCCTATTCGCTCCGAGAAACCCGCTGTATTTCGTTCACGTTTACTTCAAAAGGCCGCAAAAGCTCGTCCGTATTGCAGTTGAACAACGCCAAACACGCCTGCTGTTGAGTCGCTATTGTATTTGTGGTAGATTGAGAGCAAAAGCTATAACTATTATACGGAAAAATTTCTCATACGCAACTGATCATTTAAAATTTAAACCACTGAGTCATGTGAGCCAATCCCTAGCACTTTTACTTTCTGAGTGGTCAGCACCACATTTTAAATTTTTTTTTAATTTTTTCGGCTGTAGAGACCTCAACTGTCTATTCAAAACGCTGTGCAAAAATAGACATTTAACGCATTAAATATTACTCTTAATTATCATTGAATTTCAAACTGATACCACTGTACAATCAACATCTTGTTGCAGTACAGCAAAAAGAAAAAAAAACATCAAATCAACGCAGACTGGTTTTCTCAATAAAATTAACATGGTTCTGTTGAATTTAACAGTGTTAATGTTACATTTTTATCATTTTAAATGGCAGCGGCGCGACGTCAACAAATGCTGAGCATGCGCTTAAGCATTATGTCTACTCAACTTTCTGCCCGTCCGTCCGTCAATACAAATATTTTTTTAACACTCTAACGATTCGCTTCAAGTAATTAATTCACTCTTAAAAAAAAAACAAATTAAATGAAATGAAAACGACATCACTTGACATTCTTAAACTGCTTTTAAGCTGCAGAGGCTCTCAAAACTTTTGCTCTCTATGCTACTAACCCTCTCTCTGGCATTAGCTTTTGCTTGTAATTTTTCTTGCCGCTGCTCAGCTGACTTCGCTTGTTGGTATCTGTTTGGCATGGCTGTTGTGTAGTTTATTCTTGAGCTATCGGCAAAAATAAAATTTTAATTTGTATATAATTTTCAGTCTTTTTCCAGAACATAACGTTTTTATTCATATATGCACTTGTGGTAATACATGTCGTTAGCTAAAATGCAAAATGGAGTAACTAACAAAAAATTGAAAAGCGAGTTTTTGATTAATTATTATGAATGCCATTAAACTACATGTCAGGACAAAATTTAACACTTCTGCGATCAAAAATTACGCTTTTATTAACAAAAGAAAAACAAGTATAAGTTTGTTTATTTTTTTTTTTTTAATTTTTTGCTTTTCCTGTAAAAATATATTTTTGTTAGTTGCGTCTTTTTGCATTTTAGCTAACGATATGTAGGTATACAGACATAAATGCTTAAATGACGTTTGTTAACAAGTTTAATTTTTCTTTCTAAACGGTTCTCTCTCCCAGTCATCATCGTAGTCGTTAATAAATTCAAACCAACCAACCAAACAGCCATCAAGCCAACTAAGTAACAGCAGAAATCTTCTGCTTTTTGATTATACAACAACGTTCTTTCATGTAATTCTTTTTCTATACACGTCCGTTAATATTATGGATAACAAAAACAACAGCAAAAGCAATAGTTGAAAAAAAAACTTGAAAAATTTCTTTAGTGTTTGTAATCATTGTCGTCGTAGTCGTCGTAGTCGTCGTCACTGTGTTGCTGTCGTCGCTGGAGAAAAAAGAGAGAAAATAATAATAACAACAATAACGACAACAACGACAACAGCTACAGCTACAGCAACAGAAAAAAAGTTGAGGGAAAAAGTTTTGTTAGCCACACTAATGTCAGTACGGGTTCTGTAGGTTTAGTCTTCACTCAGAATCCATTTTATTAATGTGTCTTTTAACAGTCTTTGCGGTTGCGGGAAAAAACGAAAAATCGTTTTAGAGAAATATTAAAAGAACGAAAAGCAAGAAAGAAAAAAAAAACAATAAGCCCATAAAGCAGCAAATGTAATTTAATAATACAGATAAATTGGAATTAAAAATTATTAATACAATTTTTTGCACTAAAAACGGAAGAAGAAAATTGTGACAAAATCAAAAGATTTAAGACACAAGCGCATATTTAAAAGTTTTATAGAGAAAAAAAATTGCAACCAAACAAGTGTTTTATAATTATAACTCTTTTGATTGAAATAAAAGCAAAAAAAAAAATTAAGAAATATTAAGCAAAAAAAAAAAACAACAATAATAAAAATTTTGCAAAATAATGATTTCATATCGAAAAAGCTTTTTATGCAAATGAAGTTAAAAATTATAAATAGAGTTTTTTTATTTTTAACTCATTTCTAAAAATATATGATATGAAGTTAACCGTTATTTGATTTTCAAACAAAATAAAGTGTGTTAGAAATAAAATTAAAAAATTGTTAACAAACAAATATCATTAACAACTTTACGCTTGCTGTTGTTCATATTTTTTTTTAGCTCCAGTTGCCGAGAATTAGCTTTTAATTGTCGCTTAAACAGCTGCCCCCATACCATTGTGTTAATTTTTTAAACAAAGCCAAAAATATACACATATATATATTGCATGTAAATAAATATTAAAAAAAAATCTTCACAAATTAAAAGATTTTTTTTTGTGACCAGTTATTTAACGCACAAAAACAAAGCTACCTAAATGAAAGCGAAATTTTTGTTGTTCCCTCCAAAGTGCTGAATATATATGAATATATTTTATTGTTTGTAAGTATTACAATACATTTCTTTTATTTAATTTTTAAAAGCCCCATAATGACATGATTCATTTTGTTAAGTAATAAACCGTTTTGAAAATGAAATTAAAAACCAAGCAGTTTGGGTGAAATTTTTGTTGTTTAAGGTTTCACAAGAAAACGAAATTCGTTATGACATTGAAAGAAAAAGTGTGTGTACTTATACTCGTATATGTGATATGCGGGCCATAAACTCCTCACATGCGTAATTTTTTAAATGTTTTGGTAAAAAAATGGTAAAAAGAAATTTTTTATAATATGAAAAAAGTTGATGGATGTTAAAAGAAATTGTGTTTATATTAAAATCGTAGAGAGAAGCTTATTTTTTATACCATTCAAAGTAGTATACAATAGAAATTTTATTTATATTAAGCGTGAAATACTGTTGTGACCTTGTGCTAAAATTTTAATATTATTCCACACGTATTAAATATATAATTTTAAGTTCACAATAATTAAACAAAAATCGCAAGAAAACAAGTTTGTTTATTGCAATTTAATTTTTTTTTTTTTATTAAGTCAAGTAATTTTTTTTTAAGAACTGCTTGTTTTGTTTCTTGTTTAAAGATTTTAAGTATGTATCTACATTCTTTTTTTTCTCAATACAAAAACAATACATATTGCAATCAATATTTTTAAAACCTTTTATATAGTGGCCAAGTCGTTTATAGCATTTGGTAATTAAAGCGAAAAATGAGGCCATCAGTGCAAAAGTGGTGTAACTCACAATTTTTGTTGTTTGCTGTTTTTGTGTTATACCAACTTTCAAAAGTGGTGTAAGCCACCTTTTGGTATTCAAAATAAGATAGAACTGAAAATCGTTTCTGCACAAAACATAATAAAACAAACTAATAGAGCAATTAAATACTTTGGCGTTACACCACGTTTGCGCTGAAGGCTTGAAATATATTTTAAGCTTTTCTTTATATTGTTCTTTATATTGTTTATTTCATTGATCCTCTTTATTAAACCACAAAAAAAATTAATAAAGGGAATAGCTTGGTATTGAAAAGTATTTTTATAGTTAAAATAAAACTGGAGACAAATTACGGCATTCGATATTGAACGAAATTACAAAATATTTCAATGGAGTTTACATTAAAATATATGTATTAAATTTTTTATCCGTATCAAATGCTGTAATTTGTTTTCCAAAGCTTTAAGCAACTTATAGTAATATCTGTGGCAAAAAGGAAATAGTGCTTAAGTCGAGATAACCACATTTTGAATTAGTGGCTCCTTTGTAATCTCCATATTCAAAAGTACTTCTGACAAAAATGTCTATTATTTTGTGCTATTTTCAGGTAGTTATACCGCAATCAATTTGAGCTTATCGAGCTTTTTTCGACTCATAATCTCATACGGCTATAACAGCTTAATTTAGCTTATACTTTGATATTATTTCCATTTTATTTATTAGTTACAGTGTGTAGAACGATGTTTTTAGAAAAAAAAATTTAAATGAACACCGAATTTCCAAATTTAACTGCAAAAGAAGTAAATTTCTGAAAATCGGCTCGCAAGCTTAAAACTGCTCTCCTGCAAAACAGTAAAATATGACTTAAGCACTTTTTGCTTATTGCCACAGATATATTGCAAATAAATACTGAAAAATATCGCCTTTGTATGACTTTTCGAACAAAAGTACCCTACAAAAACTGTTTGTACTACTCCATAATGAAGTAGTACTTCTCCAAAACTAACCACAATGTATGCAAAAATATAATGCAATTTTAATCTCGATGTCCTAGGGCTGCACTGCATAACTCAGATTTGCATTACATTGGTTTACTACCAAAGTTACTCCATGTGGCCGCTGGCGAATAAAACTAGACATGTCCTCAGTAAATGATTTTTTTATTATCTATAATCATGAAATATTTCCATTCAAAACCAATTCCCTACTACCTTAAAAGAATAACGAAAACTGACTTTTCCTTGCTAGTTTCCTATCTAGGTGGTTCAGTTATTTGCCTGTCCTCTAAAAAAAACAGTTAACGGGACTAGTCTGGTTTTGTGCGCCAGCTCCTCATACAGTTTCTGCCGTATTCATAAAAAATAATTTAGGATTACAGAACGTTTATTAAATAAATTTCCATGCAAAATTTGTTTCGTAAACCTTTTGTTAACCAAAACTATTTTTTATGAAATCTGCAGTTTAACTTTAGCGTTTTTCATAAGCAACTGGCATCTGGTCTGGTAACCCTGTATCATAGTTTAATGCCGAAAATGATTAGTGTTGTGTACAGTGAAATAGTCCATGGCTGCATTACATAATGAGTAGTCCAAAAATTATTCCTTTGGATTCCGGTAGTCCAATAACTTTTACTAGCTATTTTTAACTAAGTCATATTTGGCAGCTTATGACTAGAAGTAAAGCTATGCTTTCTCAATACATTTAAATAATTTTGAAGCAATAAGATTTTTTAAAAATATGGCCACCTGCAAAATAGTGCAAAATTTTTTATTTTAATTTATTCACCTTTAGCCGCCTTTTATTTGCAATACTTTGTTTGAAAAAGGTTATTTCATTGTGACGGGTGTGACCATGATAATCACACAAAATTACAGCGAAGTATTGAAAATAAAACATTGTTAATTTTTTTTTATAAGAAAGTGAACCTTAAGATCATTTGATAAAGTAAGAAGAATAAAATTTACAACTTAAAAAAGAAGTGGGGTTCCTAAGGATCCCCACTTAAAAAAAAACTTAATAAATAGATGGCTGACAATTAGTTTTAATGCATTTCTTTGATATCGGTATCAAAGGTGTTTTTAAGCAGCACTCATAGAGTTAAATTGACGTCATTCGAAACTCAATATGGCCGTAGCTCTTGACTCATGATAGGCGTGAAAAACGAGTTCTAAAAATTATATGATAATGACCTATTTTGAACCCATTATACTCCTAATTCAGGATCCATTTTACCACATTTTACTTTTGTTGAGAAATTATAAATGTCTCCCTCACTTGTCTCTTTACAACAACAAAAAAAACTTAAAAAAATCAGTAAAGTGGGACTTTGATTCGCACACGAAGCATTTCGGAATGGACACTACTTATCGTTACCTTAAATGCAAACGTACGTACGAGCAACTACACAAAAATTCAAAATCGAGTTTTTGATTGATTATGGTTCATTATGACGACTTTATTAAAGAAATTCAAACGAACGTAATTACGAATGCATCTGTATTTTTTTTTTTTTTTTTTTTGCAAAAGACATAACTTACAAAAAAGCTTAAATATATATAAAAAGGAAATAAATGGTTGAAAACATATAAGTATCCACACTACAAGTAAATTTCGAAGAAAATTTTCAAGAACACTGTATTATTATTGATTTTGAAAAGTTTTTTGTTTCTCCTGTAAAACATATAAAAGTGTAGTTACGTCCATTTGCCTTTAAGGTGACGATATGTACCACTGTACGAACTTTAGCCTATACGATCAAACCTCTTACCTGATGTAGAAATTTTTTTTTTTAATTTTTGTTTTGGAATTTTTTTAATTTAAGTGCTTTTTCCGTTTTGCGATTATTTCGGTTTTTCTGCGATTTTTTTTAGTTCTGGCGCTTTTTTCGTTCTGTTGATTATTTTCGTATTTTGGTGATATTTTTTCGACTAGTTTTTAGTTTTAGCGATTTATTTAGTTATGGCGCTTTTTCTCGTTTCGACGATTTTTTTCGGATTTTGGCGATCTTTTTTCGGTTTTTAGAGATTATTTAAGTTTTTAGTGATTTTTTGCATATTAACGATTTATTTTATTTTTGGTGATGTTTTTCGGTTAAGCGATTTTACGTTCCGAAATTTTCTTAATTTTGCGATTTTTAATGTTTGTCATAATGCGTTGAAATTTTCAAAAGTTTGCCTTTTCCAGTATCCAAGACACGAGAAGTTCTCAAAATTACTTTAACTGATAGAATACCCTATAGTTGGGATTGCTTAAATTTCTGTGTTAATTATTGTAGTCTGTATAAAAATACACTAACTCAAATTTCAAGTGTCTGTGTATTACATTAGGATTTCAACATGTTTCATTGCTCGCTTTAGAACACCCTTTAATTTTTAACTGTTATATATTTGCTGATGAAGCTGTCAAAATGTTACATATACTTCAAAAATTTTAGGATCGTAGCTCTCACGGTTCTCGAGAAAACAGCCTGTAACGGACACACAGACAGACAGATGGCCATCGTAGCTAAAACCATAAAGTTCCTTTTCATCTTTGGTGTACGGAACAGAAATGAGAATGAGTACTCCAAAAAATAAACATAAGTAAATAGTTTTAATTTTCGTAACTGCATATAATCTCATAATTGTAGCACAAACAACTTGGCTATAGCCGATTTCAACATACAAGAGTATCTCTACTTCGTTTATGCAAAAAACTAAAATACGCTACAACTAAAAATAACAAGGCACATGAAAGCGAAGCGAAGACATGAAAGAAAACTCTTCTCTCAAGAGCTGATAGTACTCGTACAAGTTATTTATGTGAAAGTTCTCTCATAAGATTTTGAGAGATTTTAGCAAAATCTAGTATTACTTTTCAATAATTTATTTCAAAGGTCTGCTCATAAGTTGGCATTAACAACAACGAATGGCAACATATAGACTTGCTAAAACAACATTAAACTTAAATTATATATTCGTATTGAAACACTTTTATTTACAGAGAAAAAACGAGTTCAATAACTGAAGTGATTACAACTTAATGAAAATTTCAAAAGTAAGAGGAAATATTGACATCGCTACTTCCTATAACTTTTATATTTTATTCAATAAATTAAAGCAAAAAGTTTACATTTACAAACGAAATCAATAATAATAAAAAAAATTGCATAATATCATTGCAACCTTAATTTGAGACAAAAGGAAATATTTTAAAAACGATGGGTTACCACAAACAAGTCTGTGATTCATTCCCTGCCTTGTGAAAATTTCCCCAAATATTTCTATAAAATTTCATACCATAATTTAAACGATTTAATGTAATCCATAAATTAAAGCTGTCGCCCACAAAAACCATAACAACTCACACCTTATCTAATCGATAATCAGCGTTCATCTCATGTTAACAAAGAGTTTCTATTCAAAATCTACTTCAAAACAACTTTTGTTTCTACAAAAAAAGAAGAAAAAAAATGATTTTTAATTAAATATTAAACAGCTTTATGTTATATAAAATAAACAAACTTTATTTAAATTAAATATGTAGTAAAAGCAACATTTTGTAAACATCATCAGGTCGTTGATTGGTCTAAAAAACCACAAATATTTATACATATGAGCAGATCAAATTTTCAAAATAGTAAAACAATGTGTTAAATAATTTCTTTTGGGAAAGCAAGCAAAACCAGTTAAATGGGACACCAGCCCATTCGCTCTGCGATGACTTCAAATCTAGACATTTTAAAATTCAAATGTCAATAACAATAATAAATACTTTAAACGAAAACCCGCAAAGCAAATACAACAAACAGCAAACAATCAATACAAATACTGGCGTCAAAAATTTTAATTAATTCCAAAAAAAAATACATGTTTTTTTTATAATGCTGCTGAAATTTATTCAAAATTTAAAAAAAAATATCTTACATATAGAAAAGACTTTTTAGTAAAGTTATTTAATTGATTTTTTTTTTTTTGATACTTGCTTTATAATTTTTCAGTATGAGAGCGATTAATATAATGAAAACAGGAGGCAGACCAGAAGAGACAAATCCTCAACCCTAAAAGATGTTGAGTCTGCTAAAAATATTTCCATGTTGCAACTATTATCGCAAGTACTTTTCTAAATCTTGCAAATTAAATTTAGTCTAAAATATACACTATCAAAATATGTATGTATATTAAATTTAATAAATTTGGTATATTTGGGACATCAAAATAGCAAAAAATAAATTCTGTAAAGTGCCGCACTTTGACTCCCACACGAAGTGTTCCGTACGCATACTAAATACGAACTTTAGCTTATATAATCGAATATCTTACCTGATGTACACATTTAAAAAAAATTAAATACACGGTAAACTTTTTTCGGTTTTTGGCAATTTCCTTGAGTTCCGGCGTTTTTTTTTTTTGTTGTTTTGTGTTTTTTTTTTGTTTCTGGAATTTTTTTCGTTTTTGGCTATTTTTCTCTGTCTTTGGCGATTTATCTTAGGTTTTGCGATTTGTTAGCTTTTGTGTTTTTTTCATTTCAACAACTTTTTTCGTGTTTATTTTATTTTTGGTGTTTTTTCGGTTTTTGGCGATTTTTTAAGTTTTTGGTGATTTATTATTTGGCGATTTTTTAGTTTTGGTGCTTTTTTTCGTTTTAGCGATTTTTTCGGTTTTTGACGATTTTTCGTTTTGGCGATTTTTTTACTTAGTCCATATTTACACTATGCAAGTCTTATTGCTGAGCTGATTAGTTTGACGGAGAGAGAGACGAGGGGAACAGTAACGTTTCTTTTCCCCTCGTCCCTCTTTCCTAACAAACTAATCAGCTTAGCAATAAGAC
Source organism: Nowickia ferox (assembly GCA_936439885.1). Taxonomy (NCBI): domain Eukaryota; kingdom Metazoa; phylum Arthropoda; class Insecta; order Diptera; family Tachinidae; genus Nowickia; species Nowickia ferox. The sequence goes on from OW387027.1 coordinate 86,147,264, forward strand.
TTGCATAGTGTAAATTAGGACTTAAGGATTTTTTAGTTTTAGCAGTAGTTTTAGCAGCCATCGTGTGATTCGATCCCCTTATATCTTTTTCTTGGGTGGTTTCCTTACGTCGCAGGTCTACGCGAATAACCACCAAACCAATGTGAGCCTTAGAGCCATTTTGAACCGTGCCATCCGTCAAACTGAGCCCAATTTATGTGTCAGAGTCATGCGCGTAGAAAAACCATTATGTTGAACTGTTGAAATTTTATGGGCCTACCCATAGTTTAGAATTATCAAAATGCCAAAATTGTTGATAACTTTTAAGATACGGGCTATAAAATTGTATGGTAAGCGACAATTTACGTACAAAAACATATACTACGTTTATACGCGCACTATTTGCAAATCAAAATATTTGCAAATAAAATAACTCACTGTTTATACGGCATTGTAAATATATAAAAACTTGGTAGCACTTCTGTAGAAATGTTGCTTATATTTACAAAAAAAAATTGTGTAAATCTATAAAGTAATAAATAACATTTGATTTTATTGCCATTATTTTCTTCTATCAATGTTTTTTTGTGCAATATTTATCAAATTTTTGTTTTTTATTAGCAAACATTTGTAAGTGTGGCATCCTCAAACATTTTATTTGCAAATAGTGCGTTAATCGTGAATAGTTTTCTGAATTAGTAAGTCGCAATAAAAACAATAATATGGCAACAATTTACAGTTTTATTTGCAAATAAGCCCTGCGTATAAACGTAGTAATATTTTAATATTTAAAAAAAAAACCTTCTCCTGAAAACTTTAATTTTTGTTGCTTACGATAAAACCGAAAATAAGGCTCGATGTGTCTGTCTCATCTACCAGAAATTGAATTAATTTATTTTAAAGCTACAATTGTCTATAAGTTTGGGCCTTCGTAAAAATTAATATCGATTAACGATTATAGGCGGTATCGAAATCGTAGCCGATTAGCCCCGTTCGGCCATTATTAATTTCTTTACTTATGCAAATTTAAGGAATTTTTTAATTGATACTACAAAATTTTTCTCTCTTTTATGGATTGATTTTTTTTTTTAATTTTGAAAGTGCATCAACATGCAAGTATAAGTATAAGACAATTTTGTGGGCCGAAAGAAAAAATAAAAACAAATTTTTTAAAAGAATAAATTTTTTTATGCTAATTTCTCTGCAAGAGAAAACCAAACGAACCCAATTCCCTATATAAAAAAGAAGCGAACAAACTTATATCCCTGACTCAAAAATTATTATCGAAACAATGGAATCAAATCAAAACGTGATAGCGACAAGATCAAAACGATAAATAATGCAACAATACTTTTCACTCACTTTCTTTTGCGACACAATACAGCAAACATATAATCGTTTAAAAAAAGTAAAAATAAAAATATTTATGTATAAGGAATAGCAAAAAGTTTCAACTGCCGATTACAAAAAAAAATAGCAAAAATTCAAATATGTATCTTTTATTTAAAGGCATATGACACACTTATTTTTGGCTGTTTTCTTTTTAAGGTCAATAAGTTAAAAAAAAAATTGTTTGCAAAGTTTAAAAGAAACAAAAACTACCAAAATATATAACAAAAAAGTTTGCTAGCAAACATAAAACAATAAATAGATTTTTACATGAGCTCTTGGGGAGTTGCCCAACCCAAAAGAAAATAAAAATTAGAAAACAAAACAGAATAATGTGTCTAACAAAAATCAAAGAAAACATTTTCCCATTGTTTGTATGCAGCAGCAACAATAACTTCCATTAATATACCAAAAAGGGTTTACCCTTGCCTTGGCCAGCCATACGGAACCATGCCATAATGTCCAAAATCTTTTTCTTTTTTTCATGCATATGTAGCTAACAATCCATCTTTAGCAAGTGTTTCCCAAAAGTATGAGTATGTGTGTGTTTGTGAGTGTGTGTGTGTGTATGAATGAGTATTAATTCTTTTCTTCAATGAAGCGCATCGTTGCCAGATTTGGCCAAAGGCCCGCTAGCAACAATAGCAATAACTCTATAAATACAAAAATATAAATATAAGCATTTTAGCTCATAAACTCATTTAAAATTCTTCATGAATTTTTTCATTTTTTTCTATACATTTATTTTGCTTTAGCAGAAAAGGCAAGTGTCACACACCAAACTGTTACTTCTTGTGTAAAAGAAATGGAAAACAAAAGAACTCAGGCAAAACACCTCAACAGAATAAGGCTTAAAACTACGAAGTAAAACAAAAGAATCAAAAGAACAAGAAGCAAAAAATTCATTTTTTTTCGGTTTAAAAATAAAACTCTAATCGAATGCACAATCACAACAAGAAACACAACACCAACAACGACATTTATTGTCTTCTGTTGTCTCCTGATAAGCTTCAGTGAATGCTCAATGAATTATAAATATTGGCAGCAGTTTGTAAAAGAAGGTTTTCACTAAATTTGAATATCAACGAGGCAAGAGAAGAGTCAGTCCATTTTCAATTAAATTTGTGGTTTTAGCAACAATCGTCCCATTACGCTGTGTTTTTTTATTGTATGTACGTTTTGTTATATTTGGGAAATTCCATTGTGACAGGTGTGACCATAATACTTATATTTTTTGTTATAATTCAAAAATATGAAATTAATAATATAAAAAAGGGTGCAGTGCCCAAGCATATTAGCCTTAAAAGAATAATAGGTGAAGCTTGAAACAACATGATTTCTGCACAGAATGGCCATATGTAGACTGTGACGGGTGTGACCTTATAAATCTCAGTTTTTGCAAAATTATTACCTTTAGGGTACATTCTAGAATGCTAACAATATATTTGTGCATTAAATGGTTCAAAGTGTCTTTGGTTGTATTAAATATTTATTGGGTGAACAGCACACATTTTTCTTAAAAAAAAGCTTTTGCGAAAATAATGCGGGTGTGACTTCTTTAGAGCTATTATGAAAACTCGAAGAAACGCTTAATGTGTGTGCAGTTTGTAAAAAAAAAATAAAAAATAAATAAAAGTACAGAGTACAACAACAAATACACTTATTTCTACGGGAGATTTATGTTATTTTGACCAAATTCATTAGAAAGCCTGTGTTGTAAAACCTGAATTTATGTAACTTGTAGTGTGAGCGCACAAAATCAGCTGTTTGTTGTTTTAATATTGAAACCAGGTTTTAACTTTAAATGTGAAAACACTTTTAAACAACAAGCAAACATAAATTCCTAAAATCTGTGTAGTAGATAAATACAAGCTCTTAAAGCTCTGCTTTCAGTTGAAACTGTGTTTGCATTTAACGATAAAAACTGACATTCAGCCAGACCTTAAATACAATATCAACCATATTGCTTCTCCTTCTGCATATACATATGTATGTACATACATATTCTTTTTTTTAATTCTTTTTTATAAAGCTTTGCATTAGAATTTAACCTCAATACAATAGGTGGACATATCGAACAAAGTCCCATATGATATTTCCGCAGCAGAACAGAGTATGAAACTTATTTATGAAGTGTTTAGTTTGAAGCTTTTTGGTTTTTTTTTTTTTTTGTGTGTGGTAGAATTCATTTTTCCTGTGTGTTTTTGTGCTGAATAATTTTTTTGCTTTTTTTAACTTCCTGTTGTGGGAAAGTTTTTATGGGCCAAACTAACGATTTGGTTTTTTTTTATAAAGAATATTTTCAATGCAAAACTGCTGCTAATGTTGCGATATGAAAAGAGAACGAACGAAAGGCTTACGAGTACATACACTAAACATAAATCTTTATTATAATTTTTTTGTATTAATAATCTAAACAACGTCTCAATTAGAATAAAATATAAATAAATTAGGCTAGAAAAAAAAAGTTAGTTATCATTCTTTAATTTATTCATTTATAACAAATGCATGCGCAAACATCCATATGTACATAATTGTGAATTAGTATATCATTTGTGTCCAATTATATAAAAGTTTATTAAAATCAATTCATTTCAAATTAACTCTCAGACCTATGGGACTTGCTTGAATCGCTGTTGAAGTGGCGCATTTTAATCAGAAAAAAAATCTCCTCCAAGGTTTTAATTTCATATTAAAAATAATTTCTCTTCATAAATAATTCTTCATTTTGTGTAATTTGTTGCTTTTGGTTTGTTTCCATAATTTTTTTAGCCATTTAAATATTTCTGATTATTATAACATCTGCTGCTGCATATTAATTTATTTTCATAAAAAAAATGTTACTTCTTTGTGTTTAATGTGTTAAGATTTACTAAAAATATTTCTCACGGGTATTTATTTACAATTTGTTGTCGTCGACAGCTCTAAATGAGTTAATTAAAAGAAAAATATTCTTTTTAATGAATTTAAATGGCAGAAGTGATAAATAAAAAGATTATGAGCACTGGAGTTGTTGATTTGTTATAAGAATAATTTTTATGTAATAATGTGAAGTAAGAGTTTCTTTCAAGTGTTGCTATTAAAAGAATTATGTGATAACACTATGCAACAAATGAAGACTATTGGGGGGGGAATGCCCGAAGAAATTATTTTTGTAGCCTAAAATGTTAAGAAGATTTGTTCGGTGGACTCTTAGCTACATTATTATTACATACCGGCTTCAACGAATACTAATGCTATATTAACATCAAAGCGCCCTTTTTCGTCGCAATAAAATGGCTACTTAGCATAGCTTAAAAAATTTAATACACCTCTTTGACACTAGAGGCGCTGCAACACTGCATTATTAAAAAACCAGCAGAATTTTATGAGAATGGAGCTTTCTTCTATCTCTCCCCTCACCACCTGTCTTCTCTATCACTATCTCTTTTCTAAAGAAGGTAACACATAGTAACAGTAGTAGGCATTCACTGCCTGAGTTTTAATTCTCTTAAAAAATATATAGATTAGAGCTTTCACTAGTGCCGCGTACGTACATATTATGGCATTTTGTGACATAGCAATATTGTGCACTAGTGGCAACGTTTGTCATTTCCGATATTTTTCGTTGAGTGGCATTCCTTTGCATATAAAAAACATAATGTGAACGGCTTTCCACACATTTTGAAAATGACACCACAAAATGACAACACAAGAATTGCCAGATGTGTACTCGGCATAAGTCTGAACTAGCTGTTGGCCAAAAACTGAAACTGAACCATTTTTCGAGGGTGCACTGATTTTCGAAATTTTTGGAGGCACATAAAAAAATTGGTCACCAAAAACGCCAAACTGAGTATAGGGTTTTACTAACCCTTAGCAGGCAAGATCGTGTGGATTTTTCACTGTGTAATTTTTTCCATAAAATTAAAGTGTTTTATAAATAATTTTATTTTATTTTAACTGAAGGGATTTTATTGAAATTTTACATTCATCGTGCAATAATACAAGGCTATAAATTTTCGTTAAAAAATTTAATAACTTAATAATATACAGGCATTTCCACAAGAATGTGAATTTTTTTATAGCGTGCGACACCAAACAAATCTGCATGTTGTTTTCATAGAAAATGAAATGAAAGTTTTTTTTACATCTTTATATATTTGGGTAGGCCGTCAGCAGCTCCACATTAGGTAAAATTTTAAGAATAATCAAGGCATATTGTTCTGATATATAAACTTAATTGCTTGCTGTCGCACGCGACAAAAAACTGTACTTTCCTTTTGACACGAATGATAAGCAAAAAAAATCAGTTTGAAAAAGTTGAAGGGAAAACGCCCATAAAAACTAATATATAGAAAAGAAAAGTTAGTTATATTAACAAAAAAAATGTGTAAGTGTATAAAGTAATAACTAATTATTTGTTTTTATTGTCATTACATTCTTTTATCAATGTTTTATTCATTTTTATTTTTTATTAGCAAACATTTGGAAGCGTGGCAACCTCAAGCATTTTATTTGCAAATAGTACGTTAATCGTGAATAGATTTCTGAGTTAGTAAGTCGCAATAAAACAATTATATGGCAACAATTTACTGTTTTATTTGCAAATAAATCGTGCGTATAAACGTAGTATATATTGATAAAGGCTCAAGGCTCAGTTAGTCGACTGTAACGCAAAGTAACTGTAATGCTGATCGATATTTTTATATGAAAAGTAGGTTGCGCTACATTACATCTCTATAACCATTTTCATTACTGTTCACATAACAAAATCGATCAGCTGTTTTCTACCGTTGCAGTTACATTACATTGCAGTCGGCTAACTGAGCCTTAAGTCCCGGCTCACATACGGCAATTTGAGTTGAGCAATGTTTTAGTTCATGGCCGAGAGAGGAAAATATGATGGCAATCATCTTTATTATATTCTCCTCTCTCGTTTTTAAACTCACAAATTTCTCAACTAAAATTGTCATGTGTGAATACAGTATAATTACAGCTGTTTGCAAGTTGCTGTCGGTAGTAAAGTTTTTTCCAAAATAGCAAACCGTTGTCGACTTTTTAATTTAATTCATGCCTTTTTTATTTTTTTTTTTAAGAGAAGTAACACTCAGGCAATGAATGCCTACTACTACAACTAATAGGTGTTGCCTTTTTTCGGAAAGGGATAGTGATAGAGAACACAGGTGGTGAAGGAAGAGATAGAGGAAAGCTTCATTTTTGTAAAACTCCTAGGCTGGGACAAAAAAATAGTCATTCGGAATGAATAAGTCAGATTTGTCCAATATTGATTTTTATAGGAATTCTCCATTATATCCCAATACAAAAATCTTTACAATACCTCTAACATAAACTGGATGTACAAACGTACATACTCGTATGTGTGTATTTATACATAACTTGAGATTTTATTTTTCTTAACACTATTCTCATTTTCAAATGTTTGAATTAGTTTTGCGCTTAAACAAGCAACTGCAATAAAAACTTCGTTACGTGTGTAACTTTTAATTATTCACATTCAGGCAGAGTACGTCCTACTTTTTGTTTTCAAACTAACAATTGCTCCATCAATAGTTTAAATGGAATAAACTAAAGCACCAACCTCCTTTAGAAATAATTAAAACATACGAGTACACACCCTGTATATTTTATTTTCTAAACATACTTGAAACACTGCTGCTAAGCACATATTCGTGCCAAAGGAACATTTCAATAAGTATTTTTGTTAAATGAACTTTTTTCTTTTAATTTTATGCAACAGACTCTGCATATACCGCCCACAATACACAAAGACTTGAAACTTTTTTCTCTGCTGTACATACATACGCAAAATGTAATTAATGTAAAACATCTTTTGGCTCATACGTTTGTAACATTAAAACATTTTTATGCCACAAACAGTAATTAATAATGCTCAGATGTTTCCTTGCAGTTTTCAAAAAACTTTTAAGCATTAATCGAAAAAAGTCTAAATAAATTTTCAAAACGTTAATCAAGGAGAGTGTTTAAATGGAAAAACTTTTTTCCACTCTTCAAACTGCTCTACACAAGACACGAATGTTTTGCATATAAAAAAAATTATTCAAAACTCAAAATGACTATACACTAGGGATGAGATCGTGAGTAGGTTTTCATTTATGGTTATGCAATAACTAATCCATGGAAATTATTAATCATGTGCATGGCTCTACTCACGAACTCAAGTGATAAGCATCATGTGATCGGTACCCCTCACCATGCAATACAAAGTGTGTTAGAGTCCCACTTCATTCTTAGTATGACTGTTACTATCATTCAAAAAGTGCAAGTATGTGAAGTAAAGGAATGAATATATTTATTTCCAAAATTATTCATTGTAAACTGGAGGTATACCAAAACAAAAGTCAATTTGCCTTTGCCTTGCAATTGAAACTCCAATGGACTTAAATTCTCTGCAAGTAGGGCTTCATTACATCATTTGATGCCGTTCGAATTTTGGAAATATTTTCATATGATTTACAGGAGCATTTTTTTAAATTTCATTAAATAAACATAAATACTATTTCTCACTACTAATTTATATTTGCTTAATATCAATTTATAATTTCTCAATATCAATTTTATTTTCTCATTATTAATTTGTACTTTCTCTAAATTATAATTAAAAAATTTGTAAAACAATCATCTATTTATTTACAGTCTTAAAAATAATTTTTTCTAAATTATTTATAAAACAAGTTTTGTATGCGAAAACTTATAAATCAAAAATATTTTTTATGAATATGATTTAATTACTTTACAATTCTGTTATAAAGTTTTCAACATGCAACATGTATGCGTGAAAAAAAATTAAAGCAGACTGTCTTGTGCTTAAGTTCTTGCTTGCATGATGATGATGCGGACATCATTAGTCACGGTGACATGAGAGTACTTAAGAAATAAAAACTCATTTCCAGCAACAACAACAACAACAAAAACCTCAGATTGTATTCAAATAAATACTTATCCCACAGAAATGCAACGAATTCATATTGTATTGTATTGAATGCAGCAAGTAAACAACTTAAAAGCAACATCAGTCTTCTTAACAACAACAGAAAAAACACTCCTAAAATCTTTTTGTTATCCTGACACATACATTTGATTGTGTGGCAATGAAAGTGATTAATGTGCAAATAAACAAGACTTTAGTTTTTACCTTAAAAATTAATCCTCATAAAATGTTTCTAGAAAAGATTCAGTTGTTCCCGAAAATAGGCACTAGAAAGTCAAAAATAATTTTAGATTCGATTTTAGCATGTATCACCAATCGGCATGTGTCGAACTTATTCAGTCGGTCATCTCAGATACAAACATAGGATCCAACTCTCTACATCGTTCATTTTTAATGCAAACAAACATTATTCAATGGACTATACATCGTCCATTTTTTTTTTAAATTATTTTATGCAAAAAATATACATCGTCCATCTTTTATGAAAAAAAATATTTTAATGCCAGAAATATAATGGACTATACATCCTTAATGTTTCATGGAAAAAATTATTTCATGAAAAAAATTAATGGAGTATACATCGTCCATTTTTTATGCAAAAAAATATAATGGACTATACATCGTCCATTTTCTACACAAACAATTGTTTCATGCAAAAACTATAACGGACTATACATCGTCCATTTTCTACACAAACAATTGTTTCATGGAAAAAATATAACGGACTATACATCGTCCATTTTCTATGCAAAAAATTATTTCATGCAAAAAACATAACGGACTATACATCGTCCATTTTTTATGCAAAAAACAATATTTATGCAAAAAATATAACGGACTATACATCGTCCATTTTTTATGCAAAAAAAAATATTTATGCAAAAAATATAACGGACTATACATCGTCCATTTTTTATGCAAAAAATTATTTAATGCAAAAAAATCCATTTTTTATGCAAAAAAAAACTATTTCATGCAAAAAATATATGGGACTATACATCGTCCATTTTTTATGCAAAAAATATAATGGACTATACATCATCCATTTTCTACACAAACAATTGTTTCATGCAAAAAATATAACGGACTATACATCGTCCATTTTTTATGCAAAAAAAAATATTTATGCAAAAAATATAACGGACTATACATCGTCCTTTTTCTATGCAAAAAATTATTTCATGCAAAAAATATAACGGACTATACATCGTCCATTTTTTATGCAAAAAATTATTTCATGTACAAAACTCTTTCAGTAGTTCGTTTTAGACAGAAGCCGATGATCAAACCCATGTTAATTAAATAATTCATGTGAAACATTTTTAAATTTAATTAAACTAGAATGAATTTTAATCAGGAATAATTTCTTAATCGGGCTTAAGTTCAGTATTTTCAATTCTTATTGAATGAAATATTTTTAGAAAATCACATTAATTAATAAAAAAAAATTCATGCAATAAGAATTGAAAATACTAAACTTAAGCCCGATTTAGAATGATTCCTGATTATATTTATATATATATATATATATTTTTTTTTCAATAAAAAATTAATTAAATTAATTAAAAATTAATTTTTAACATGATGAAGAAAACTGCCTAAAATAAGTTTTCTGGCAACACTGATTGTAGCTGTTGTGCTACTATTGTACAATTCTTAAAAAAAACATTTTCACTTTTAACCGTAGGTTGCTTACTCCTTTTTTTTCTTTCCTTGTGAATGTTTTCTTTTTTTATTTTTTCTTGTTTTTTCTATTACATAGAAACAAACTATGAAGCAGATTATTTTTTCACAAAAGTATTCTTGCAAGTCTCCAAAGCTTAGCCAAAGAAAAACACCCACACTGCCACCATCAGCACACCATCTCTACATCGTTATCGGCTATACTAAGCTAAAAATGTAAGAAGGAAAAAAGACATCAGGCTGCAAGCACGTACTCCATAAAAAGGCTTATGCGTATGACGACTCGTTCATACTTTTAGAAAAGGCGAGCAAAAGCAAAAAAAAGCACTAAAAACCGTAAAAAATTAATATTATAATGGCAGCAGTAGTGTAGGTGTATCACTTTGTAAGTTACTAAACATTAAAAATGGCTTGGTTTTTTTTTTTTTTTTTTTTTGCAACTGCAACTTATTATAATTTGCAGTTTGGTGTTGAAATTAAACTAAAAGTTTTTTAGTGTGCCTAAAATTATGTTGATAACGTGGAAAATCGGGTAGGAATGCAGCTCTTTACCTCTTAGCTAAGTTTTTCGATATATTAGATTAGATGTTCTATCGAAACTCGATTTCAAAAAAAATAATGAATTAGGGCCTTCCTATATACATACATGTGTAAATCAGTGCTGTACACCGAGAAAAATGAATTTGTGTTTGTGTATTAATAGCACACTGTTGCCACTTTCAGCGACTATCATATACATATCGTCGGCTTAGAGTGTAAACCTGCTAAATCCACTTTTTATAACATGTGACATTTTACTGCCATACGAAAGAGAAAAAGATGCCTCATCGGCTGGCTAAAATATTGATTTTAATTTGAAACTCTATATGTCGAAAAAACTTAATGTATTAGGCTAATTTCTTAAGCTTTGCATAGAAAATGATAACAGTATTTTGTCTCTCCTGTAACATTTTGCTTGAAGGGAGTTAGCAGGTTTACACTCTAAGCCGGCGATATGTGAATGTATATTTATGTGTGCTTGCATGCCAAGCTCATCTTTCAAGTTTCTTTTCAATGCACCCACCTCTCAACATTTGCATTAAAAAGGTGGGTTTTATTTTCTGCATATTCATGCGTTTCTTTTTCTCTTATACTTTTATTTTCGTGCATTTCATATGAGCAACATGTGTAATACATCAAAAAAAAGTACCTTTACAAAAAATATATATATATGTGTGTATACTTTAGAATCTGGTATAAGAAACTACGCCACCGATACAAATTCATTTACAAAGAAATACATTAATAATGCATCGCACGACATTTATGGTTTCTTATCCTTTTCATCATATTTCTTTAAAAAAAAAACTTTTTTTCTTAGAACATTATTGAAAAGAAGCCAAACTAAGCAAAATGCAAGGAAAAGCCTTTGTATTCTCATACTATTTACATACACATACATACGAGTATGTATAAGAAGACATACCCACTATACCAAATGCTCCGAATTCGTAAAGAATTCGTAACGACTAGACGACAAAATCTTCCGATTTCGGAACCGAAACGTTACTGAAATCGTAACGCTTTTTGTATGAAATGGTTGACACGACTTTGCAAAGATATATAGTTATGAATCGTAACGGCATGTCGGTAAGAAATCGTTACGATACGATTTCTGTTTATTTATACAGCAGAGTACCGCTTCACCATTATGTTGCTGCCTTAATGGAAATAATTTGCATAAACATCATATATATATGATGTTTATGCAAATACTTACTTTTTTTAATATTTTTCCTAATTGCTTTTTATTTATTACATTTAGTTAAAACAAAATTTATAAATCAAAATGTTAATGATTTAAAAAATGTTTACTAAAAAAATTGTTAGGTGAAACTACCGAAATTTCTTAACGAATTCGTTAAGAAAAGTCTGAGTTTAGACAAACTAACGACACGTCTTAACGAATTCGGTACGACAAGTCTGACCTCAGAAAAAGTCGAAACATTTGATTTTGGGGGGTAGATAGGAGGTGTGTCCAAAAAGTATCACGAATTTTGAATTTTCGCGGGTTACGTATATTCGAATTTTGATTTTTTTGTGGCGTTATGTTGGTACTCATGTCTCTCACTTATGCCGACAATTTCCGCCATTTTGAATAATGTTAATTGTTGTTTTTTGGCGAAAACATTCGCGATACTTTTTGAACACACCTCGTACATACATACTTACAAATATACATATGTACTTTTTGTAAAAAAAAATTATATTTTCACATAGAAAAGTAGTTTTGTTCTTAAAATTTGATGCACAAAAGTTAGTTAGTAGATGAGTGTGTAAAATATATGAAGAGTATGTCGAACTCCTCTAAGCGTAGCGCTAATACCGACAACCCCTTTGATCCTACACTATCATCAATTGAAATTTTCAAACAAATGAGAAGTTCAACTAGTTTTCCAAATTTTCTAAAAAGTTTCACAAATACAATTCAGATTTACCGTAAAAGCAGTTTATTAGTATGATTTGTTGTCTTCATGTTCCACTGAATTGATTAGCTGAGGAAGAAGGGTTTGGCCACAGTGGCCATTTCCCTCTTAGAACCCTAAATAAAATTTTTTCACTAAGTTATATTTTTTGAAGCCTTTCTAAAAAGTTTAAAAAATACAATTCCGACATACTGTAAATGCAGTTTAATAGTATGCTTCGCTGTCTTCATTTTTCACTAGGTTTGATTCGCTGGGGAAGAAGGGTTTGGCCACAGTGAAAATTTTTATGAGGAAACCCCTTAATTTCAGTACAAAATACATATGTATATGTATTTTAAAAACGTATTTAACTCGATGAATTTAATTGTTGAGTCGTTTAACAGTTTTTTTGGTCGGGCACACTTGTTTATTAAGAAAAATATGTACTGCCTTCTAGACCTCGACTATTTTTTGCTCAGAAGGGGATTCTGATTCTGGATTCCATATGTTCATTTAAAAATACTTATTTACCTCTATAGGGGACTTTGCTAATACGGTCGATAAGTAAAATAAGAACACGACTCACATTTAAATGTTTTTACTTAAAAAAAAACCTTTCACCTTTCCTTGCCACTCACAAAATAATTAAACGTAATAACGCAACTTGTTAATTCTTCATTTAGCTCATACTGATTCATGCCACTTTAAACTCAAGTATTTTTGTATCTAGTGTTTTAAAATTACATGCTTGCAACTCGTTAAATACTTTTAAATAATTTCTACTTTATTTTGCTGTTGTGGTTTTTAAGTCATTTTCATTAATTGTGTGACACAAATAACTTTGCTAAATCTTTTTTAGATTTCCATCGTTAACATTACCCAAACGTCAGCTTGTGTCTTCTGATGGCGTCAGTCAGAACTTTCCAAATTTCATAATTGCCACTGCATGATGCAGTCATTATAAATAGAGCTGACGGGGCAGAACAAGCATGAATAAGAAATATTCTTGATGAGTATTTTCTTCATTTTATTTTAGTTTTGTTTTTTTTTTATAATTTGCATTCTTTAGTAAAATAATCTTAAGCAAATAGATGAGTTTGGTTTTCATATAAAAATAAATGTTCATACACCGTTTCCAATTATATTAAAGCTGCTATAGTAATATGCTTTTAAACACGCTTAACGAGAATTGCTTATAAAGATGAAATAACCAAATAATTGAGAAAAAGTTATAAGTAAAAGTTTAAAGCTAAAATGCAATTACAAGAAATAAATGACTTCTCTTGAAAGCTGGAAATTCCAGCTAGTAAAGGGTGTTTTTTATATAGTGACACAAGTTCAAAACATAATAAAACAAGGAAATATATTTTTAATATCAATGAGATGGCCTTTATTGGAAAGAAAATTTTATGAAATTAATATTTAAATATGATTTCTGCCATGTGGCTGCCACGGCTGGCAATTTGCAACAACTTTTCGCAGCATTTGCGGCCATAATTCGCCGATAACTCTTCGAATGTTGAATTCCAGGTGTTCAATTGTTTTTGGTTTATCGACGTGGACAAGTGACTTAACATAACCTGAAAGAAAATAATCCAATGGGGTTAAATCACACGATCTTGGTGGCCAAATAATTGGGCCATTACGTGAAATTATTTTTGCATCAAAAGTTACTTTGACTAAATCAATTGTGGTGTGGCATGTGGCTCCGTCGTGTTGCAAACACATATCAGCAAGATTAATGCCACGTAATTGAGTTACGAAAAAATTTCGAATCATGTTCCTCTAGAGTTCACCTTTGACAGTAACATTCTAACCATCATCGTTTTTGAAGACATATGGGTCAATGACTCCGCCAGCCCATAAAGCGCACCAAACAGTAATTTTCTGTGGATGTAATAGTGCTTCGACAATAGCTTGTGGATTCTCCCCACTCCAAAACTTTCAACAATTTGCACGCGTTGCTCTGGTGTAAGTCGATTCCTAATGAAATTTCAAAGCAAATTAAACAAAAAGCAACTATCAGCTGTTAAATGGATGTTCAAATAAAGCAGTGATGCCAACTCAAAATAAGCTTTACATAAGCAGCTAAAGTTCTTTTATACCTAGAAATATCCAGCATCATACTCACTGTTGCCAGATTTGCAGATTTCTCTGCATTTTGCTGATTTTTCATTGCAAAATTTATAAAGTGAGATTTGCAGATTTTGACTGCCAAATTGCAGATTTTCTGCAATGCTTGTATAACATCAATATTTCGTGCTTTTCTTTACTCCATCAAAGAAATAATCATGGTGTTAATGTTACCAACATACTCGTACACATAAGAAACACTAACAAATAAGAAGTTTTTTGAGTTTAAGGAAACAAATCTGTGCAAAGACATACGAGTATATACATTACGCACAGTAAATCATAAACAGTCACAACTCAAAATTATGAAACTGGTTTTGTTTTTTTTTTTTCATGGAAACCTAAAATTTCTCTTGCTGCAAAGTCTTCTTGAAGAGCTTTTTCCACCCCTGAATATCTTGAATTTTTTGAGTTGTGACTGCTTATGATTTAGTGTGCGATATGCATATATATACATATATTTCCTTGCACAGATTTGCATGTATTTGCACAATTTTTTAAGTTTCATTTAGAAAACTTGTACATATATACATGTATATATGTATGTCCCTATTATTTTGTTAATGTTTATTTTTATTAAACAATTTGTAATATCAGAATATGTTTTTGTACAACAAGACAGCTTATGTTAATTCGAAAAAAATGAAAAACAATTCAAAATGAAGCAGGTGCAGATTTTTTGCCGATTTGTTTAAATTATTTTTCAGATTTTTCCGATTTTTTAGCCAATTTTGGCAGATTTTTGGTAAAATTTTCTTGCACAATACAATTGGAAATACGAATATATTTCCAAATTATAAAATAAAAAAAAAACTAATAATATGATTGGAGGATTGAAATGATATTAAAAAAAGTTCATAGTGTCATAATGTGTTGAAATTTTTGTTTGAAAAAAAAACAGTAACAAAAACAATTACATTAAAATAATTCAAGATATTATGACACTATGACACTTAAGACTACCGTTTGAATCCTCCAAATATTATATTCATTTTTTTTATAATTTAAATATTTCTCAAGTTAGACAACAGAGTTGTTTAACCATTGCAAATCGCATATATTCGCCTTAAACTGTATGTTGCTTTATGTTACCTTCTTCTTTGCCCAGATAAAAAACTTTTAAAACAAAAAGTTCTTTAAAATTTAATTGTAAATAGTATTTAAATATTTCGAATAGATATTTAGCAAAGTTTACCAAAACCCCAAAAGTAAATATTGTAAAAAAATTAATATGAAAAGAGTAGAAAACCTGCAGAAATGTCGTGCCACTTTCCACTTTAATCTGCGTCTGTCTGTCCTGTTTTCAGCTTCACAGTGACAGTAGCAGCAACCATGTCAAAAACTAAAGTAAGAAATCACGCCAATAAAACCGATGCGAGTAAACGGAGTACTACTTATTCGACCTGAAGTTACAGCATCAGGATTTATACTCTCCGTTGACATGGTTAACCATTAAACAAATAACAATTATCACGCTACTTTGTGCCAGAGTTGAAACTTATTCACACATTTATTTTGTCGCTCGTAAGCACTTGCAAACCTGCAGAGCGACGCGAATGTGCACATAAACAAACAACCAACCATCTAACCATTTATCCATTCATCCACAAAACCATTCAGCCAGTAATTCATTCATTCATCTTTACCTTCATTAACTCATTAACTGTCGTCGTTATTAGACAAGATGTGGCAAATTTTCAAATCTAAACTTTTTTAATACGACAATGTAACTAGAAATGCGCACAGTGAGCTCGCAGCATATTGACGATATCATCGCGGTATAAAACAGGTGTAAAAGCTGTATACGAATTTAATAGACCTTATAGGATTAATACGATTAGTTAGTCCACATGTAACATACAAGGTAGCTTTGATTTTCCGGACGTATTTAGGGAGTTCACAACAGTGTTTTAAAATATGTCTTAATGTTGCAACGTTTCAATTTTAATACTTTAATATGGGTTGGCAAGTTTTTTATTTTTATTTAGGTGTAAATCAAATTTATTACCTGGTAATAAATAAATTTGAAATTATAAAAATAATTAGGGAATTCACAATGAGTATATTAAAATTTTAATGTGGCAACATTGAGCCATCTTAATTTTTTATTGTGAGCAGGCAACGATATTAATACACATCAGGGATGAGAAATCAGATTTAGAAATTGTACTAATTTTCAAGAAAAATTGTACTTTTTTCAGTATGACTGTACCAAATTCTTTAGTTTTAATTTTTTAATACTTCTATTAATTAACTAAAAAGGCACACTAGTATATGTGTAAAAGCTTAACAATTGACAAAAAGGCACTTTGAAGTTCAATGATTATAATATTATTAATTAATACTATTAATTAATATTATTCTTTAATGTCAGAACGTATAAAAAAGACTATTAGTTGCTGAGATCTGAATATAAAAGTGACATTTAGGATATACTTTTCCATCCTTTGGAAATATATTTTTCACATTTGCAGATGAATTTGGAAAAGATAACATTCCTCCAACATATTTTTGAAATATCGGAAAACCTTCGAGCAAAAGGTACATACATATCCTGCCGTTTCTTAAGGACTTAATAACTTCTACATCAACCTGCGCTCGAAAGTGGTTACTTATATATTCTATATTTTTAATGATTTTTGAATCTATATTACATAATAGAAAAAAAAATTCAATAGTGCTAAAGTGGTCATTGGGGTGCTACGGTACTTTTGGCATACAAATAGTGCTAAAAATGGTACAATTGTACCAACTTTTCCATCCCTGATACACATACTGTGTATATCAAAGTCAGTCAAACACACATACATCTTTATATTATTTACATATTAGTTTATAATATGAGAGAGGGAGAATAAAATGCATGTTTGTACGAATGCTTATGAGAGACTGAATTAATTTCTTCCGTACGTTTTAAAATAACAAAATTTGTTAAATTAGAAATAATTATTGGATAAATTTTTCAAATTAACTTTTGTTCAGCGAAAAATACAAATACTGTTTCACCAATCAACTACAGTACAGCGCTGACAGTTTTAAAATGTTTGGTTTAACATTACCATATTGCCATATAGAAAATGACATGCTTTTTATATGTACTTTTAAATTTGCCACCTGGTAATAAATTTGATTTACCCACAAACAAAAACAACAAACTTGCCAGACCATATTAAAGTATTAAAAATTAAACGTTGCAATATTAAGACACATTTTAAAATGCTATTGTGAACTCCATAAATGTCATTTTCAACATGGCAATCTGCTAATGTTAAACTAAACAAGTTAAAACTGTCAGCGCAGCTGCAGTTGATGAAAAAATATTTGTATTCTTCTAATTAAAAAAAATTATTATTTTAATACTTCAGTATACTGTGTTTTATATCGGTGTGTGCTCATAATAAAAATTTTAAGATGACACAATGTTACCACACTAAAATTTTAAGATACTCATTGCGAATTCGCTAATTGTTCGAAATGATTGAATCATGTCCCTCAATAAAAAAAAACGTCATACGCACAAAAGTTTTGTTCTTAAATAGTGAGTGAATTCTACTTAAGTCCTTATTCACAAAAAAAATGTTGGCTTACGAAACGTTTAACTAACAAATTTCCATACAAAATTAGTTTTGTAAACATCAGTTCGAAAGGTTAAAGTTTTATCATTACATATTTCGACTGAAGAAATTGCAAAATACGCAGGCAAACATCTAACAAAACTCGAGTCCCATCCTAATCTCCTTGCTGGTAACATCTTAAATTTTACTGGACACATCATCTCAAATAAGAGGGACACTACTACGGCTTTAATACTCAACACTCCAGATGAAACAGCTTGAAATTATTTTTGTGCTTAATACGACATTCATGTATTATTGATTACTATCACTAAGTTTATTCCTGACACTAGTTGGGCCTAATTATTATATCTAGATTTAAGATTTCAATACTTATTGTTAGTTCATTTTTCATTCATGTAAAAAAAAAGCATATTTCATAATCGGCTCACTATGGAATATAAACAAACAGATTTAGCACCAGATTCAGCACCATATTGTTTTAATGCAAAATCAAGTATGTATGTATGTGTGTGAGTCTTGTTTTAGGAAGAGTGTGTTCAGACATTTTTGCTACCCAGAATGTTGCAAATTAATTAAGCTATTTCTGATTAAATCGAAATTGTATTTAAGCCACTTATTTTTCTCTGTATACACATATGTATGTACATACATGGATGTATGTATGTGTGCATGTAGGTTGGTAAAGCAGGAAAAAACGGAAGAATCACACAAACGACGACAAATGGCGAAAGACATAAAATTGTGTCACCAAAAATAAATGACATGAACTCAAACATGCCGGGATAAAATTTTGCAAGTGACAAGAGTAGAAAATAAAAAATTACGAAACTCTAAAAACAACAGCCTGGTAGAAGAAAAAAAATTAAACAAAGTAATTTAACAAGTACGAGTACTCTATCTAATACTTTGTCTCCATGACAATAAAGTTTTTCTTCTAAGAGTTTTAATATTTCTTCCTCGTCCTCTTTTACAGCTGCTGGCTTTTTAATAATAAGTGTTTCGAAGTATCAAACTGGTTGAAATGGAAAAATGTAGGAAGAAAACAGTTAACAAAGAAGAAAAAAATCAAAAATAAAACAGCATCAATTTTTGTCCAGTAGCTGAGAAAATGTCACGTTTTCGCATAACTTATGATTGTCGTAGGTTCTGCAGTCAGAGTTGTAACGAAAAAACGATACCGTGAGTTACATCCTTATTATAATAAACTTAAGAGTTACACCCTTATTATTATAATAATATGCAGACAGAAATAGATAAAGTGTATCCGTAGAAATAAGTAATTACAACCGCTTAAGACATAAGTAAATACAATGGTCTAGAAACATTTATTATCACTACAGTAGTCCTAAATAAACAAATAATATTACAATGTATACTAAACAAATACGTTAAGTATTGCTAGACAAATGATAAGTATTATTAACATTTAAACAAACACAAAAATAAACCTAAACAAACACAAGAGATAAACCTAAATATTAAACTAGAGATAAGATTTATTATAAATAGACGCTAATCTACATTTTTTAAGTTAGTCTTAAGATTCATTTTAATATATGAATAACACCACTTAAATTGTGTTTCATTCATATAATTGGCGCAGTCGGTTCTAACCTACTAGCAAATAATAAAAATAAATCCAGAAATACATTTTTCGGAACTGATAGAAGTTTCTCGAAATTATTTTAAAAAGGAAAATAAAATTTTAAAACAGTTGTACTAGCAACCAACATATTTGTTTGAATACACCTGTTAAAGCAACAAACATTTTACACTAACTGTGGCTTTTGGCAATATATTTTTATAAAAAAAAATGAACCAAAAGAAGGAAAACATCATCGATGAATTGCAAAGAAAAGTATTGCAGTTGGAGGGAGCATTAAGGCAGCAGGAGGAGCAATTGAGTCAGAAAGATAGTCAGTTATTATATTCTCAACAGCAATTGCAACAGTATCAACAACAGCAACTTCAATCACAGAATTCCTTCCTTATGCAACCGAAGGATATAATTCAACAGTTTCGTCAGATTAAACCACTGGACGATAATTGTAACATCAATAGGTTCATTAAATCTGTAGAAATGATAATGAGTCTTTGCGGAAATAATATGGATTTAATAAAATTCGGAGTTCAAATAGTCATAAACGAAAAAATAAATGCAGAATTTGGAACCTATATAACAGAACTGGGGGATATTACTTGGGAGCAGTTAAAAACCAAATTGAAGATTCAAGCAAGACCAAGGACATCATATGCGGAAATATTTAATAAGTGTCGTTATGTAAAAGTAAGTAATTTAAGACAACTTTTTGATTATTTTGAAAATGCTAAGCATCAGATAAGTGAAATTTATGAATTCGAAGATAATAAATCAATGTTATATCAATCTGAAAATGTAGACAGGGATCTAGTTAATATTTTAATTGAAAAAATTGATGGACCACTCAGGATTCATTTAGATGACGGGCTAACATTAAATGAGATTATAAATAAGTATACAAGACTTAGATTGCTTGATGATAATAGGGCTATTGATAGCAGACATAAGGCCAATATAAATTTTAAAATTAATTCAGATCTAAATAATAATAACGATAGGAATAAAATCTGTAAATTCCAAAACCCAAACCATGACAGCAAGAAAGGAAAATATTATGGGAATAATCAAACTCAAAATTTCCATAGCAACAACCATAACTTTAGACAACAACACAAACACAATCAACAGAATAAGGGAAATAATGAATCACGAAAATTTTATAACAACAATTATAAACCTAATTCATCACAAACACGTTTGTCTCATATGAGTATTGATAGCAATACGAATTCGCAAAGGTCTAATAACTCTAAATATATGGAGGTTGACACATTGCAAGAAGCAGAGAAAGTAAAACCCGATGAGGAGACAAATTTTTTAGAATGGCCTCAAAACACAAGTTACCCATAGTTGTTTTATCCATAGGAAAACAAAATGTCAGGTGCTTAATAGATACTGGGGCTAGTACAAGTATAGTAAAACCAAATATATTTTCTCCTTATAAAAAGCAAGATATTAAAAAACCTATCTATATTAAAACCCTCAATGATTATAACGAAGTAAAACATTGCGTTGTTACACCAATGCCTTCACAATTTCTTGCCAGGGGTACACTTTTGTGGAACATAGTTGAATTCAGAAACGAAGATTATGATGCAATAATAGGACAAAATTTTTTAGTTCCTTTTAAGGCCAAAATAAATTTGGATCAAGATTTCTTGGAAATATTCGGAAATAAAATATTCTTCGAAGAAAATAGTTACCCACGAGCATTTGACAGGATTACAAGTCTTCAGCATGTAAAAATTAACGACATACAGAATAAAATTAAAATAAATGACTTAAATCAAAAAGAGCTGGACTCTGTTAAGAGTTTATTGAAAGAGTTTCGGGATTTGTTCTTTGTGGAAGGGGATAATTTAACTGCAACGACTGAAATATGTCACGAAATAATCACGACAACGGATAAACCCTTGTATTCAAAGATTTATAGATATCCGCAAGTTCATGAAGAAGAAATACAGAAGCAGATCAAAGAAATGTTAGATCAAAATATTATAAAAGAGAGCAATTCTCCTTATAATAGTCCCTTATGGGTCGTACCTAAAAAACAAGATAATTCAGGTATAAAAAAATGGAGAATTGTAATTGATTATAGAAAGCTTAATGAAAATACAATAGATGATAAGTTTCCAATACCAAATCTAAATGGTATTTTAGATAAGTTAGGAAGAGCCCAATATTTTACCACATTGGATCTTGCGAAAGGATTCCACCAGATTTTAGTCAAAAAGGAAGATCAAAAGAAAACAGCGTTTTCAACGCCTTTCGGGCATTATGAATTCATTCGAATGCCATTTGGCTTAAAGAATGCGCCCTCAACCTTTCAGAGGCTAATGAATTCGGTTCTTCGTGAACAAATTAATAAAACTTGTGTCGTCTATATGGATGACATACTAGTATTTAGCACATCTCTGGAAGAGCACATGATCTCGTTAAGATCAATTTTCACTACTCTGAGGAAAGCAAAACTAAAAATTCAAATAGATAAATGCGACTTTCTAAAGAAAGAAACCCAATTTTTGGGTCACGTATTAACCAACAAGGGCATTAAACCCGATCCTGAGAAAATTAGAATAATACAAAACTTAAAACTTCCAAAAACAACCAAACAAATAAAATCATTTTTGGGAATGACAGGATTCTATAGAAAATTTATTAGGGATTATGCAAAGATCACTAATCCTTTAACTAAAGCATTAAGGAAAAACGAAAAAATTAATACTTATGATCCTAATTATATCCTGGCTTTTGAAAAACTAAAGGAAATTGTTACCAATGTACCAATACTTATATATCCAATATTTACAAAGAAATTCAAGTTAACCACTGATGCAAGCAATTTTGCGATTGGTGCTGTTCTTTCACAGGAAGGCCATCCAATTGCATATGCCTCTCGAACCCTAAATAAAACTGAAACAAACTATTCAACAACTGAAAAAGAATTGTTGGCGATAGTTTGGGCTGTAAAATACTTCCGACCATACATATACGGAAGGGAATTTGATCTTGAGTGCGATCACGAACCTTTGAAATGGTTACAAATAAAATATAATGGTAAAGATATCAGCCCACGCCTCCAAAGGTGGCTGGTTCAATTGGGGGAATACAATATTCGACTAAATTATATAAAAGGTAAGCAAAATAAGGTTGCCGATTTTTTAAGCCGTATTGATTCTGGCACAAATGAAATAAATTATTTAGGGAATGGTTCTAATGAAACAAATGAAAAAGAGGAGTCATTATTAGTTCAAACTATCCATTCGCAGGAAGAGGAAAGCAATGACCAGGTACCTATTTTGGATACTGTGGTAAACCGCTTCAAAACACAAATTATCTTAGTAAAGAAAAAGAATATTACAGTACAGGAAATTTTTAGGAAGAAGCGAATATTTATCGATAAAAACGATTTTTTAGAGGGAAATGTTGTAAACATTCTTAAAAGAGAGATTTCAAATGGAAAGGTTGCAATATTTTCCGAGTTAAACGATCATGAATACTATAAATTACAGAAAATCATTACCAAAGAATTTCCCAAAAATAAAAAAATTAAATTTATTAAATGTTCCAAATTTGCTGAAGATATCGTTGAGGAAAATGACTTAAAGAAGCAAATTGCATTATTCCATAAATTCGAAACCGGTCATGCTGGCATAATTCCAACTTATGAAAAAATTAAACACAGAATATATAATCCCAATTTAAAAGAGTTTATACAGAAAGTGATTAATAATTGTGAAATTTGTACCTCAGCTAAATATGACAGGAAACCAATAAAGAATAAATTCAAAATAACGGAAACACCTTCTACCACGAATGAAATAGTCCACGTCGATACATACGTTAACAGTAAACATTCATTTATGATTTTTATTGACAAGTTTTCGAAACACGTGATTTCATTTCACTTACACGATAGAAATAGCGTAACACTAGTAGGGAAAATTCGAACATTTTTAGCCATTAAGGGCAAGGTGATTAAATTTGTATTGGACAATGAATTCAATAATGCAAATGTAAGGAGTTATCTAGATCAAGAGGGAATTCAATACCATTTTACAAAACCAAACAGCCATACTGGAAACTCGGATATTGAAAGATTTAATAATACCATTACGGAAAAAATCAGAATATTTAATATAGAGGAAAAATGTCCAATAAATGCCCAGATAATTAAAGCAATAAAGTTCTACAATAATAATTATCACAGTACAATAAAATGCAGTCCTCTAGATGTACAAAATAAATTAATTGATCATAGCATTATAAAAAAAAGATTAGAAAATGAAAAAGTCAGGATAATGCAGAAAAGAAATAAATCTAGAGAAAACTATGTAGAACATAGGAAAGAAGGCTTTATAAAAAACTATAAAAGTTTAAGACACAAAGAACAACCAAAATTTGTAAAGAAACCTTTAAAGAACATCCATACCGATAATATTAAACGACCTTTAAAATTTTCAGACTATCCTGATCTTTCTAACAATGGCGATCATGATTCTACCAATACGGGCAGTCTTGCAAATTAATCCGATTAATGAAGAGGCAGGTTATACCCAAATTAAATTAAGAACGGTAGAAGTGGTAAATCAAACATCAACAATTTTACACATAATAGATACTAAAGAATTAAGCAACATTGTAGATCAAATGGAGAATAATATAAAAAGTTTAAATTTAAAAAATAGAGAAATTATCGAAATAGAGATAAAAATAGTAAGATCTAAATTGAAATCAATCACTTCAGTAAAATCTAGACATAGAAGAGGATTGTTTAACTTCGTAGGTAATGCTCAGAAATGGTTAATTGGAGTTATGGATGATGAAGATCGACAAGAAATTTTTAAACACCTTGACATAATCGATAAAAATAATCATAATATTATAGATACAGTTAATAAGCAAATTTCTATAAATTTGCATTTTAATGAATCAATTGAAATATTAAAATCAGCCATAGAGGAAGATAGGCAAAATATTAAAAATACGACGAAGGAATTTATAAATAAGCACAATGAAGTCGTTCAAGGGCTTTTATATGCTGACCAAATGCTTAAACTTACATACTTAAAAGGAAAAATTGAACAAATTCAGGATAACATAGCATCCGCTAGGAATCATATATTCCACCCAGGTATTCTAACATCTGAGGAAATTGATAAATTTGAAATCGACTTTTATAAGTTAAAATTTATAAAAATTGACGTTCTCAATTACAAAGATGGAATTCTAATTATTGCAATTAAAATTCCATATGACTATATTCGGACAGAGTTAAGAATGCTTACAGCTTTACCTAACAAAAACTATATGGAAATCAACGAGCCGAACGGATATATTGTTGAAATTGATAATCAAGTTTTGGACTATAAGGAAAATGTATATCTAAAGCATTTAAAAAATAGCAAACATTGCACTATAGCAAATAATTGCAATTTTAAATACAATAACAAAAC
Organism: Nowickia ferox; assembly: GCA_936439885.1. NCBI lineage: Eukaryota > Metazoa > Arthropoda > Insecta > Diptera > Tachinidae > Nowickia > Nowickia ferox. The sequence continues at coordinate 86,172,478 of OW387027.1, forward strand.
TGAGATCGAGGTATTTGAAGATGACATGATTTTAATTAAAAATGCCGTAGATTTAGAAATTGTACAGGATTGTGACGATAGGAAAATAAAACTTAATAAAAATTATCTCATTTTATTTTATAATTGTAAAATAAAAATCAGAGAGCAAACCTTTATAAATCAGCAAGTAGCTATTCAGGATAAATATTTTTATCCTAGTCAAAATCTCACGGAATCTGATATAACACCGGAAGAATTTAAACCGATTGAATTAGGGAATTTCAAAAATACAGAAGAAATAACGGAACTTAAATTCCATAGAAATATATCATACGGAATAAGTACAACATTTATAATTATCATAATAATTATTGTAACTATAGTTGTAAGAATTAAAAAGGATACAAATGTTATAAATAAATTAGAAGTAAGAAATGATGCTAGCAAAGGAGACATAGAAATGGGAAATTTAAAAAAAAAATATAATATAAAATAAAGTATCATACGAGTATATATGTAAATTCCGGAGAATCTGCCATCTAAGGGTGGAGGACTTGAGTCTTATAATAAATTATAAAAATAAAAACTATGTATCTTTAATATAACAAATGAAATTCAGGAGAATTTCAGTCTAAGGGTGGAGGAGTTACATCCTTATTATAATAAACTTAAGAGTTACACCCTTATTATTATAATAATATGCAGACAGAAATAGATAAAGTGTATCCGTAGAAATAAGTAATTACAACCGCTTAAGACATAAGTAAATACAATGGTCTAGAAACATTTATTATCACTACAGTAGTCCTAAATAAACAAATAATATTACAATGTATACTAAACAAATACGTTAAGTATTGCTAGACAAATGATAAGTATTATTAACATTTAAACAAACACAAAAATAAACCTAAACAAACACAAGAGATAAACCTAAATATTAAACTAGAGATAAGATTTATTATAAATAGACGCTAATCTACATTTTTTAAGTTAGTCTTAAGATTCATTTTAATATATGAATAACACCACTTAAATTGTGTTTCATTCATATAATTCGTGCATTGGCAGTTGCGTAGTTGACAAGCTGAAAAGGAAGGGGATGCATAAATTAGCTGAGATAGCTTGAACGTTTGGCCAGAAGCAACATCTTTGTTTCAGATAGAATTAGCCAAGCTGACTTGGAAAAAGAGCGCCAAGTCCAATACTTTGAGGAATGATGTAAAAGCAATTGGGTTAATTGTCGCTCTTCAAAAATATCACAGAACAATGTCGATGCATTTAAAACCTATATATACTATATGCATGGATTACCTTAGTTGGTACGGAATTGAACGGCTTACATACAACTGGATCACTTAGTTGTCATTATACTGCTCAAAATTAAATATTTGGAGCAACTAAAAAATTGTTGTGTGGGTATTTGTTTCATATGACGGCATTTTTAAGGTAGACAATACTTTAAATTGTAAAAAATTAACGGCCTGTCGACAGCAAACTTTCGATCGACAATTTGTATTAAAAACAATTAGTTTCTGTTTTAAGTGTAACAGACAGTTTGTGTAAAACGTTCACGCTAGAAATCTTGTCGTTTTTGTAATAGATTACGGACACATAAAGATTTCCATAGCCAACGTCTTACGCAAATAGACTGTAAGTAACCGATCCAACCTTTTTCTGTTGTCATCTTAGGACCGCCCATAAATTGTAACCAAAAAAAAATAATTTTATTCAAAAGACGAGTATTGTGTCGTCTACTAATGTAGGATGACGCAACATTAATGAAGTGGCGCAAAAGTAATGAAGTTTTTGTACATGATGTCACTGTGCTTTGACATACGAGGTCTGATCAAAATATAACTGTTATTTTAAATTTTTTCAAAAAGTATTTATTTATTCATCAATAACTATCTTGTCCCCTTCAAAGTAATCAATCCCCCTCAGATATAATACACTTATGCCAGCGTTTTTTCCAATCCTCGAAACACTTCTGAAACGCGCTTTTTGGTATCACCAACAGCTCCTGTTTCGCTTTTTCTTTTATCTCCCCAATCGTAGCAAAACGCTTTCCTTTCATCGGTTTCTTCAGTTTTGGGAAGAGGAAAAAGTCAGCGGGGGCCAAGTCCGGTGAATACGGTGGTTGAGGCATGATAACCACCGTGGCCAAAAAACTCACGCACAAGCATCGATGTGTGAGCTGGTGCGTTATCATGCTGCAAAATCCATGATTTTTTTTCCACAATTCTGTGCGTTTCTGACAAATTGCTTCGCGCAAACGGTGCATAACTTCAAGCTAGTATTCCTTATTGACCGTACGACCTTGTGGCAAGAATTCATGATGCACCACGCCATTGCAGTCGAAGAAAACAGTGAAACAGTGAGCAAAACCTTCACATTTGACCGAAATTGACGACCAGGACAAGCATCGTCATTGACATCTTCTCGGCTTTCCTTAAACCGGTTATACCACAATTGAACTTGTGTTCTGCTCATAGTAGACTCGCCAAACACCACAGCCAACATTTCAAATGTCCTTGCGCATTTAATTTAATTTTTTACACAAAACTTAATACAGTTTCTGTGATCCATTTTTTCGAATAGTAAACAATCGAAGAGCACACCAAAACACGACTAACCTACTGACAATCCAAAATGGCTGATATTGCCAACATATATAACAGACATGTGTACCAACATAACATAAAAAAAATGCGAAACTCGAAATTTGAAAATAACGGTTATTTTTTTATCAGACCTCGTACATACATATATGATATAGATATAAGCCGCGTTCGAGAACTCAAAAGTTTCTAACCATGTTTACTAGTTTTTACTGGATTTTACTGGATTGCTTTCGCGTACACTTAATCCAATAAATGAGAAGGCGAATCGAGAGAGAAAAATGACAGTTCATTGACTGAGTAAATGCAAATGCTTACTGCACAAAAAAAATTTTCCCAAGGCAAATCTTAAAACCTTTAGTTTTCCCTTTCAAAACCACTTCTCTGAGGCTCGTTCAACTAGAAAGCAACATTAAATAAAAACTGTAATAGATTTTTAGCAGCATAACGAAATATATCCCTAAGTAGCAATTGTCGCTTGTAAAGACTAATAACACAAGAGCGTGAGAAATAACGTTGATTTCAGTTCTAGTTTGTTTTTTTTCTCTTTTTCCACTTTTCTTGGCATCGGCCACAAGTAAAAAGTTCCTTTTTTTGCTGTAAAACTGCCTCAAAAGGAAACAAATACGAAAAGAAATTTTCACAAGAAAATTATTGCTGTAATAGTTTTTTTTTCATTATATTGTGAAAAAAAAATTAAAGTGAAGCGTCTGTTTAGAAAAGAGTCTATATGGTCGAGCCTCAGACTGTATGAAAAAAAAAACAAAGTGAAAATGAATTCATTTTATTTAACAAATGAGAAAATAATTAATTTAAAACAAGCAACTAGAAGGAAAAAAAATATGAGCAAAAATAAAACAAGTATATTGAAATAACGAACTGAGTGGCTGGCTATAACAAGCTAACACTGGATACTGGTTTATATTAAACGTTTTCTTTTCTTTTTGTTTTTTTTTTTGCTTGCATTGTTTTTTAAGACAACAGCAACAACACCAGCAAATGAAGGGAAAAAATGGAGCATTTAGGCCCTCATATGAATTGAGGCTAGCTGGTAAACATAATAACAACTAAAACAACACATCATACAGAAAACTACGGACCTCTTTTTGTTTTTTGCTAAGAATGTATGCAATCGAGTAATATACACAGATACTCACTCTTGCATTTACGTTTTTAGTAACACACTTGACCTCAGATTCGATATAAACGAATGCTCACTAAAGCGAAGAAATTTCGAAACAAATTTGCTCGATATTTGTTCGCGAATCTTAAAAAATTCGAATGTTGGCTAAAGCGAACTTGTCTCGATAGTTTCTCGAATGTGTGACGACAGTCTAGTGTATGTATGCTAGCCTGTTAGCCTGTCTAGAGGTACCCAGTTCGAGCTATGACTGTACCGTAAGTTAAAGAATTAAACAAATACACACACTACTTACATACGAGGTTGGTTCAAAACGCATCGCGAATTTTGAATTTTCGCGGGTTACGTATATTCAACTTTTGATTTTTTTGTGGCGTTATGTTGGTACTCATGTCTCTCACTTATGCCGACAATTTCGGCCACATTGAATGTTCAGTTGGATCGTTTTCGATTTTTACCTTGGTTCGTGCGGCAGCTTCCATTGACATGATTGAGCCTTGGTTTCCACGTCATAACCTGCCTTTTTGGGTTATCGAAATTAGTTTGATATTGGCTCACTTTTGATTGCTTTTTGATTTTGATTGCTAGCGAAATTTCGAAATAGAATGTTTTTTGGAACAAAACTGAGTGACAGGTAAACTTTTTTCGATTCAATTTGGAGTGTCATTCTCGATAGTTTTACGCGATAAATGTTCGAGTTATATTCGAAATCGACATCATTAACGAAAGTCTTGGTGAAGTGGGCAGAGTTACAAATACACATACACATACATAAATACATATTTTGTAGAATTTTTTTTTTAAAGTATTGAAGTATTATAACCAGCATCATCATCTAGTTTAAACATTTAAACATACAAAAAAAATGTATTGCAAAAACCACTTAAAATGTTAAAGTTGCTGTTGCTGGAGTATAATAAATACATATGTACATATATGAATGGACATATGTACGAGTATGTATAGATATTTGTGTGTGTATGTGTATGTATATAATGCAACATTCAACTAATGATGGGAAGAATTTAACCTAAAACCATTAAATATTTCATGTTTGTTCTCTTCAAATATGGACTTGAACAGTTTGAGCGGGTGTGTGTGTGATTGTGTTTCTGCACTATGAGAAAATATGCCCAGGAAAAACCTTTTTTGCATCAAACAGTGACCTCTTTCATTTCGAAATAAACTGAAAACCTCAAGTTGTCATCATAAAATATTTATGATCATGTTGATATTGATGTAGATTCTGTCGATGATCTTCAACTCTGCGGTGATAAATATTTCTTTTGATAGTTTGTTCAATTCATAAATAAATAAATGGGTACATGAATAATTTTTGTTTGTTTTTTGTAACGGGTTATTTAAAAACGCCGGTCTGCCAATGCTGTCAGCTGTTAAATATCTATCACCTGAAATGTCATTTGTTTAGGGGGAAAGGTTTGCCATTTACGAATATGTATCTTTTAAGATGCGAAGAACGTGTAAAAACTATTAAAACTTACTATAAAAGTGGTGGTTCAAATATGGTCACTTTTCGAGCATTAGTACGGTCGTCAGGGACCTCCTACTGTGCAAGAAATTGACTAGATTATAAAGAAATTTGAAGTGACTAGAAGCGTTACAGATGTGGTCAGACCGGTGCATTAGACTTGTATCGAACTCATTCAGTAGCTCGTTTTTGACACAAACCAATGATTAAACTATAAATGAGCAATATGAGGCCCTATGCTCCTCATAAGAAGCCAACGAAACCAATATATATGTATAATTGGCCACCGATATCATGAAATTTAACACCGTGAGACTATGCCAAAGACCGAATCCAGCGTAAGAGCAAAACCAACAATTCGCCAAGTTATCGCCCAGATACCGCTCAAAATTTGCCAAAAAAAAAAGTGGTGGAAAACTACCTCAAAAGGCTCGACTGCTGCAACCCATCTAGAGGCGGTAATTTACATGACTGACATGGTATTGTGTGTGATTTATTCAATTTTGCTTTTGAAACCGAAAAATGTATAACCCCTTATCACTGATAAAAGTTTCGATCACAGAAAAAAATAGACAGGAATTATTTTCAACAAAACCATGTTATTGAAAACAAATTTTAATTTCAATAATATTTGTCATTAACTCAATACAATAAATATTTTATCAATACCGGGCATTTTAAAATATCATTTAATTTAATTTGTTTGTGTTGGTGTTTATCTTGCTTGTTGATTGACCCAACGCGCTGATATGCTATTGTTGTTGCTTATTTTGATTGCTCGTGTTGTATACGTCTAAAAGCCGACAAGAAGCCGAAAAACAAAGTTATTTTTAAATAATATCATAAGGCAATGCGCACATAAGAAATCATATTTTGCGTGTATTCATTATTTGAGTATCCAATAACGATTTGCTCTTTAGCTGAGTGGTAAGAGGTTGCCGGTTCGACTCATCCCAAAAACATTTAGTTTTAATCGCAGCCAAGCAAAAACAAAGAAAAAGTGGTTAAAAATGTGACATTCATAACATACATAGACATAAAATTTCAGTCAACCTTTTTCTTTGATTCATTAAATTTCTTTATTGGCTGAAAAGAAAAATTTTTCAATAAACGTGCATACAATTTTATTTATCAATAATGCAAAATTCGTCATCACAGAAAACTCAAAAGATTTTTTACTGAGTCAGCGATTTTCGTATTCAAATATCAAAATCATTTTTTTCTGTGATGCAATGCCAGTTTTGTTCCATGATGTTCATCCGATTTGACATATTTTTTAATCTTTTTAAAAGATTTTTTCATCTAGTAAGCCACTGTGCAATGTAGATTTCGCTCGTTGTATTCTTGCAACCAAGAGGCTCTATTTTAAGAAATTAATTCTTTATAACCTTTTAAACCTTTTATACAATTTTCTTTGCACAAATGAAGTGTTTTTTGCCCGGTTTGGGTGAGTGAATTCAATACGAGTACACTTGAGTATAATATCATACGTTTGACCTTTCCCGCGCACACTATCCATTTCTATAAGACATTTTTAAACGGCCAACTTTATGATGATGTTTTTGCTATTTGTGTGCAGAGTTAAGCAACAAAACAAAAGCATAATAAAAAGTAACATAAAAGACTTTTATTTGCCATCATTTGCCTTGTGACCGTAATAAATCGAACGAACGTGATGTTTAAGTTAAACTCAAATATATTTTCTGTACGATTATACTTCTTTAATGTCGACGATGATAATGATGTAAATGATGATGGTCATAATGCCGATGCTTTGATGAAGTGCACTTATTTAGATGAGTTAAATATCATTAGTTTTTTTTTTTAAGACAAATCTTACCTTATTCATACTCGTATGAACTTTTTAAAAATGTTTTAAGGCATTTTTTCTTTTTTTTTTTTGCACTCATTCATATTTCTTGTTGCTCTTCATCATGTTAACATTGCCACATATTTTATGATTATATTTATTAAGTTTACATTACCACTTCACAATTTTACCTCTAGATACCCAGAATGCATGTATGTACTCGTATGTACATATGTATGTGCTCTGATGTTCCTCTACTCTTGATGTTGCAACGTAACGTGTCTTTAAGTATTTAGCTATTTTGGTTTTGTTCTTTTGTTTTGTTCGTTGTTTTTCTAATTAAACCTATCTGTAAAGAAATTATTATTAAGAGTACTTATTTCGCAAAAGATGTAGGTTTATGTTAAAATTAATTAACTTTGCCAGCAATCACGTGAGGCAAATAAATACTCGTATATTTGGCTGAAGGTTTCAAGAATTAAGGATAGTCAGACGGGACAAGTATTTGAGGAAATTAGGTTAAACTCTAAATAAAAATATAAGTACATAAGTACATATACTGCTTTTTGTTTTAAACAAAAACAAATCGTGCAAATATTTAAGAAATGGAAGATATGCCAAAAATATTTCGCCAATAATTTGAAGCGTTTGATCGTACAAGGTGGGCCAAAAGAAATCACCCTATTGGAAGATGCTCTTATTTTTGCAAATGGCCGCCATGTCAAATCTGTTTTGACATTTGTGAATTAGACAGATGTAGAATACAAGTGACCAAGCCATGTAGCGATAAACTTCCCAAAAACGCGGAATAATCGTGTCTATTTTTTCTGGGTCGCCGCATCCCTCGTTCCAGACTTTTTTTGTGGGGTATTTTGAAGTCCCGTGTTTACACGTGAACAAGCCCGAGACCCTGGAAGCCCTCAAATACAACATTCGGCACGAGTGCGAGAATCTGTCGCCCGAAGTTCTCGCCAAAAAATGCCATAAAACGAGCCCGTATAGCAATCAATTGTGACGGCGCCCATTTGGCCAATATCATCTTCTAGACTTGACCAATAAAATTCTAAAGGTTCAAACAAACATAATCAAAAAACAGAATCTAAGTTTTTCATTTAGAAAAAAATGAGAGCCATACAACTTCTTTTATCCCACCTTGTACTTACACAAACGGGTAATAGAAATTCTTCTAAATTTATTGAAAACTGACCAAGCAATTTGAATTTTTTTTTAAGTTTCACAAAAACAACACTACTAAAGGCCGTGATATACTAGCCTACACGATCGTGCGATTTTTTAGAAAATACAGCTGTGGTATGATGGAGTCTATGAACATTTTCAAAAGACAAAAACAATTCATCAGATCAGGGTTGTATTTTTTCGTAGATCGCGCGATTGTGTAGAATATTGAATCATGGCCTTAAGCGATGTAATGAGACCATAAAAATCTGTTCCGAATAAGTTGAATAGAGAACGGTATATGCGATTAGTCTTATGTGATTCTACTGGCGAAACTTCCAAGCGGTCATTACTGTTCACTCACTGTTCATTCACAGTATCTGCCTAAATGTATTTTTTGCATAATTTGTCAAGACTAAGAAGAGGCATTCTCGCCTTTGGACATTTTCGGAATCGGAGATTTACGGCCGTATCCAAAATAAAAATTAATTTGTACTTCTTGTGTGCTTTAGTCACAATTTTTATGGAAATTTTGTTTTAATTTACACTTCAAACCCAATTTTTTTTTTTTTAATACGACAGTTAAGGTGTAAAACGTTTGCTCAAAAAATACTCATACAAAAACAAAAAAAAAATTTAATACAATTGACTTTTTTTAATACAATTAAAGTTTTAATTGAAATCGTACCTGCAAAGGTTTTCGTAAATACAACCACGACATTTTGTAACCTTAGGAAAATAAAATTAATTCAATTATTGTCAATTTACCACTTTGTTCGAATCCAGAAAGAAACTGAAATTGTCCCAAACTTAAAAAAAACAGCAAAAGTACCAAAAGTACAAACTTTTACCCGTTTTAACCATCAGTTCATCTACTATGCGTCTACCAAAATTTATCCAAATAGATTGAGTCGTTTTCGCGTTAAATTGGAACAAATATGCAAACTTTCACTTTTCACTTTCATATCAAAATGGCAAAACTTTTTCTTAAGGATTTGATTTTTCATTCTGTTGCCAAAAATATAGACCTCTGCTCTGATTGGAATTTTTAAAATGTTTAATAACAATACAGGCCCATAATGGATTAAACCATGTCATTTTCGCAATAAAGAGTATCAGATGTCTCAATCAATCATATGAGAAGTCACTGCAACGAATTTAATTAAAATCCATCCCTTCAAATGATAACAAACATCCTAAAATACAAACTTTCACATTTATATGTAACAATAGTATGATTAATTGTATGTATTTGATTTACTATGAATTTTTAATTCCCGGAATCCCTTTTATTATCAGTTTTTAACTGCCCGCCTTAGGAAGTTATTGATTTTTTTTATGTTATGTTGAAGAAGTGTTGTTATAGTGTTATAGTGTTATTTTTGTATAGATACATATATCAAAATTTCAGTATTTTCAATTATTTTTTTCAGGCAAATTCAAAATTTTTCAGTAATGATTTTCGCTTATATTTATTTCATGTTAATTCAACATGATTTTCAGTAATCTACAAAGAAAATTTTTCATTTTGAAACAACTTTATTTTATGTTTATTTCATGAAAAATCATGTTGAATCAATGTTATTTATGAATTTCATTTAATGTAATCATTTTATTTTATTAATTATTTTCTTTGACTTACGTAAATGTGTGTATTGGCACAGGCATCGGGAAAATGTGTGAGTTTTGTATTAAAGTTGCCTTTTCTGGCCAAGATTTGAACTCCAGCTCATCGCCGCAACAACCATTATGAATTAATTTTTAATTCAACATAATTTGATTAATCATTAAATATCAAATTTATTTGAAATTAAAGTTAAAGTCCTACTACGAGACTAGTACGCTGCCTGCTAGCCAGCAGCAGGAATTTTTGCCATTGAAAATCTTGAATTTTATTTTTATATTCATATCTTGAGTGAGTTTTAGGAAGCACTTTTATATGTATATATAAGATCCCAGCAACTAGAGATATTGGAGTGTGAACTATCTTCCCAGTAAACCAACAATACGAAATTATGAAGTTCGTCTTCGAATTCTTGTTCAATATCATTATCAAATCCTCACTTTTTGGAATCTTATCTTTTAAAGCTGAATCATAAAAATTATGAATATATCAAAAATCCCTTTAATGTTCAGCCAAAGATTGATGATCGCCCTCATTGAATATTTTTCAATAATCTAATTTGCATAATATTTTGTTAATTAAGATATCACAGTAATTTGCAAAAAAAAAATATTTAATTAATTTCAATCGCAAATGAAAAATGGCAAGAATGCAAATTATATCAACAAACAATCTTTTATTCTAAAACTAAAACTATTTTTACCATATTTGCAAAACAGACAAGTTGCTCAAAATTAAAACAAAAATAACTCTTTAATGATTCACTTTACATAGACAACAATAATTTACATAAAACTAAGAAATTCTGCAAATAACAACTCTCATCAGTTTTATATTTACTTCGCCTATTTATTTTATTTTTGTAATTTTATTTTTTAATTTTTTAACCATTTGAGGGTATGAATCATTAAATTAATTTAAATAAATGCATAATTTTTATAACACTAAATAGCAAATATTCGCAATTAAGATCTTAATGCAAATTGCGAACAACGCCGCCTGATTCATTTGGGAAAATTTTAAAATTAAAACATGATTTTGTAAATAACAAACTTCTTTGGAAAATGTTTTAAGCTTTCAAGGAAACAGCAAACGTTATTTCTATTGGTTGGAGCTTTTCAATTGTGGTTAAGAAGAATTTAATAATAAAATATTAAACAGAAACAGTCAGAGATTAAGATTAAGAATGCAAACTGAATTCAAGATGCAAGCCAATTGTAGTAATAAACAGAAATGTTTACAGGGCCCTTCTCACAGTGTATGATTAATTTATTTTTAGCAGAAAATTAACTAACTAATGTGTTGCAAAAATTCACACATTCAATCAATAGTTAACCAACCTCCGGTTAATTAATAAAATAATGTGATAAAAAGGTTACGGTATTGTAACAAGAAAGAAAATAGAACGAATTTGTTGGAAAACGTAGAATTTTTAAGGAAGACAAAAATGAATTTTGAGAAAAGTTAAATAGAAATATATGGGTCTGCTCTGTAAACCAAAACATTTTTACAAAAGAGAAATTTAAAAAAAAAACGAATAAATGCCCTAGAGAGAAAAGAAAATGTCACAAGACTAGCAACCGGTTCGAGTTCTGGAACTTCATATGAGAGGAACCGGTAACTATTACATTGCATGAGGTCAATTGACATAATTAAGAGACTCGGTTAGAGATACTGGACCTAAGCTTAAGGTGGTGGTGGTTTTCTTAGTATCAGCCTCAGTTATGGTTTCAAAAGAACTGGTAATACAACTATCCCTACTTTGCGTCCGAAAAACTTTAAAAAATCCGATGCGAAGCTGAGCTGAGATATGTGGTATTTTTACCAGTCACAATTGAGGATCTTTTTGTACCATTCCCATTTTCTCCAGTGATAGGAGAGTTATGCTCAAGAGAACTGGTGCAACATTTCTTGTAGGGTCGCTATTTAGTATTCTCTAGGAAAAAAAATTTTGCAGAATTTTGTTTTTTATATATGAAATTGATCAGTTACTGAAGTTTTTTCTATATATATATTCAGGCCCAAAAACATGCATTGTGAAAGAACCGCCAATGACTAAAGATATTTTTAATAGTTGCAAGAAATTCAATTTGTGCAAACTGATATCTCGTTTATAATATTCTTCTTCTAATTTCTGTAATATCTAACTGTATTGCGGGAATTATAAGGCCTTTTAGACACTTTGACCTTGTTTAGACACCTACAATTTACTTTGCAAAGTCTTAATTCAGCTGGGTGAAAGAGAGAGAGAGAGATAGATATACTTTCTTTTTCTATCTTACTCCCAGCTGAATTAAGACTTTGCAAAGTAAACTTTGCATGTGTAAAAAGGGCCGAACAAATTTTATTTACTTCTGAGAACATAGAAAACAATATGCAATTAATCAATTATTCATTAGTTTTCATTTTATTTCTTCTTAATTGCAGAATAATTTGCCAGCTATCCGCACACTACAACAATTATTGTGGAAATATTGTTCAACCTTAAAAAGAAACGAAATAAGCAAAGAACTTTTATAGTATTGAGATTCAAACCGAATGCAGTATTTTAACTACGCCCTTCAAACTTCCTCACGTTTCCTAACCTCAACGCCACCATCAGCAACCACAACAACGTCACCGTCAACGCACATCCCAAAACTTGCAATACCCAAACAAACCAACAATTTGGCATCCAACTCCAGTCATAGCACTCCTTCCAACAGCAATCCTTGGGAAACGAATTTAAGCGCTAACCTTGAACCATCATCATCAACGTCCACAAATATCCAGGCCAACAGCAGCGACTTAGATCCGACACAAAGTCCATGAAATTTATTTGCATTTAATGTTAGCTTTGCGCGAAACAAACTGTTGTCATTCTTTAATCGCGACATGGCCGCCACTGATGGCCAAATAATATTGGCCGCATCCCGTTTTGGGGACTCAACATCATCGCCGCCCGTTTATTTGCGCGACTTTTCCAAACAAAAGCTGCCGGCTGTGGCGAAAATTGTCAAGGGCCAGCATCAAAATCTCGGTGTTCCGACACTCTCAGCACCTTCACTACAGAGCACGGCGCTCTTTCTAAGTTCAGGCAAGAAATATCAGATTCTGGCTCAGCCCATAAAGTTGAAAGAGGGTCGTAAGCCTACAAATGTTGGTGCTAAGGTTCTAATACCCGAAACTTATCCTGGCTATTTTGAGCTTTTGAGCGAAGATGGTCGCTCGACACGCTGCATTGAATCCGTCTTGGAGCTCTCGAAACGGCGCAATTGTCGTGTTTTGGTACGTGAAACATTTCGTTGCCCCCAGATGAGTCGTACCATACATGCGGGTGAAATGCTGACGACCATGAACGACAATGGCAAAGTGTTGCAGTGTAAAAATATCAAGGATGAGATCATAAATCTGCCACTCGATACCAAAGCGAAATTTTCACCTATAGCTAAGGAGGACAGTATAAGTGGTGTTCACACTGTTAAGAATCTTTTGCTGAAAAGAATGCCAGTTGTTGTGAGGTAAGTGGGCTTCGTGGGGACTGCTAAAATTTTTTAAATTTTGATTCAATCTGCAAAAAAAAATTTATACAATTTACTTAGTTCGTTTTCTTTCCTTTTCCTTCCCAATAGATTAGTTCATGGCAGTGTGCCGAAGGGTCTGAAACAACCCTTCGTGCCGGAAATGCGTCTTTTGGGCTGTGTTGAAATTGATCGTATCTTTGCTTTGCCTTTGCAAAAAGACAATGACTTGGTGCCAGTACCCCTAAATGCTAAAATAAAATTGCAACGGGCCAAAAATATGGATCAATTGGAACATTTTATCGAGTACACGCGATTTCTCGAGAAAGCTCAACGTCTGCTAAGCGATGCACGAGATCGCCTACAAATAGTAGATATTAAGCTGTCGGAGAAAGAGAAGAAGGACTCGAAATTCAGTAGTCGTAACAAATTACCCGTGGTTATGTTGCCATCAGCAGCCGGTGTAGCGTATGTGGCCAATGGTCTCCTAGAAAATGGTTACATTCTCAAGCGTAGCGCCAGCTGTGATTCGTATAATAAAAACCAACCGCCTGCAGAAGTGTCCGAAGACTACAAGGACATCGACCATATTTATGATTATGTGAGGGGCTTGACGCCACTCTCAAAAGCCTTATCGCGTTTTGAGCCCATTAACGAAACACCTACAATCAAGTCACAATACACTGATAGCAGTGGTAACTACTGCAGTCTAATACGGGTCAATCAGAATTCAAGCAGCCATAACAACAACACCAACACCAACAACAATAATAATAACAATAATAATTCAAGTAGCAATAATAACAGTTTGAATAATAGTGGCAATGGTGGCCCGGGCAATAGCAGCAGCCACAACAACAACAATAACAATTCCACTAGCAACAACAACAACAATAACTACAGCAGTCTCGAATCAAACAAGCATACGAACACCAACAGCAGTCACAACAGCAGTAGTAATCAGAGTCATCAACAGCACCACCACCACCATCATCACCAACACCATTTGCCAGCAGCCGTTAGTGGCCAACAGTTGCCACACCATGGCCAGCAGCACCACCATCATCAGAATCACTCGCATAATCATCCCACATCCGGAGCAGGAGGTGGCGGTGTAGTCAATCATTACCAACACTCACATGTCCAAGAGGACATCAAGCCAGTGCCACCACCAATCGAAACAATACCTGGTAAAAAATTACCAGAAAAACGCCAACGTCCCACACTACCAAAGCTTTATTTGAAAAACTCTCATAGTGCTGGCAGCAGTGGCGGTGGTGGAGGCGGAGGAGGTGGTGGCAACACCACCAACACCAGCAGTTCCAATGGCAGTCATCACAATAATCACCACCACACTACACATCATCAACAGCAACACAGCCATCATCATCAGACACATCATCCCAATCCCCATAGTCATCAAGCGTCAGCGGTTAATGTAACGTCGTCATCCGTAGCTGCCGCGGTGGCAGCTCATCATCATACGCATCATCACCATCATCATGGCAATGCAGCGTCTAACAGCAGAATTCTAACACCAAGTAATCATCATCATCATACGCCCATTAGTGGCAATGTGGCACCTTTAAGTGCTGGCATATTAAGCAAAGATTGCGGTTTAGAGCCTCAATCGCCATTATTTCATATCAGGTGAGTTGCTGCACTAAACATTGAAAGCTAACTCCGCTTCAAAACAGAAAAGTTAAAACAAAAAATACGGACACTGAATTGGAGAATAATTAAAACTGTAGTTTAGCGTTGCTCTAGTCAAAAGTAAATGTAATGCATACACCCACATTATAGTTCTACTCCTTGTAGCAATAACTTTTAGTTTTGTCTTGTTACTCGTCTCAGATTTTAATTTTTTTTTTTTTTTTTCTATTCAAATAGAATGATTTGCAATACAATGAAGAAAAAAAAGAAAATGCAGGTTAATTGGCAAAAAAAATAAGAAGTCTCAAGTACTGATTAGAACTGCGACTTTCTATACGTTTCGCTAATACAAATCTAATATACTCGTATCTTGTATTATTTAATAAAAGTATTATGTCTGGACAATAAAATATTAGAATATTTGCGCATGTGCTAGTATCAACTTTTAACACTTACTGTACAAATTTAAATAGCTGAAGTTATTTTGCATTTTAATTAAAAAAAAAAAAATAACAACAATAAAAAGTTGTTAAAGTAAGAAAATAAAAAACATGTTGATTATGGAGCTCTTATTTCAACTTTGTTATTTGTTGAACTTCTCATTTGTTTAAATGAAAGTTTAACGTAATAACTCTAGTTGTTCTAAGAAATGTCTGGGTAAAGGTTCCCTAATGATCTGCATTGGCAACAGTGAAACGCGCATAAAAACCAGCTAAACCCCTCAATAATCAATTTCAATGTATTTTTAATAAAAAAATATTTTACTTAAGCCCCGTTCAAACTATTATACAAGTATTAATACTTTCATCACATTTTACGATACAGAAATCTAAATACATTCGTGGCGACTGTCAAAAAATCTAACGTAAAATCACATATTGTGTTCAAACCATCACACTTCAAATAAAATGTGTAATACAAGTAGAAAACAAAACAGCTGTTCAATGAAAATGTATGTCTGTGCTATTTATTGACTAGCGGCGGCAAAGCGGTTTCATGTAGGCGGGGACGTACCGGCACTTGAAAAAATTCAGCAGTTAAAAATATTCTATGTAAATAACAGAAAAAATTGAAGAAAAGATATTACATTATTACGTTAAAAAATTACGACAACGAAATATACTTCCATACGATTCACTTATTCAAAATTTTGAGCCGATATACATATGACAAAACATTACATCAATGACGACACGCTATCGGCGGCGAAACAGCCGTCTTGGAAATTTGGTTTGTGTAAAAATGCAACCCTGATCTAATGAAAAGTATTATCGTTTAGAAATTTTTCTAAAAACGAAATAGTCTTATGGGATGTCAAAATTTTGATCGTATTATTTGCCACTTTGATGACATTTTGCGTTCAGACTATCACACTTGCACGTATTATTTTAATTTTTGACAAGTAATATAAATACAAAGTATAATACTCTGAACGCGGCTTTATGATTATTAGTGCGTTAAAAAAGAATTTAAACTTAAAAACTTGTTATGCTTTAGTAATTTTTTTTTAATTTTTTCCCCTTTTCCATATTTTCTTTTTATTTCATCTTTGTAGATATAAAAGTCTCAGTAGTCTGCAGTTGACACCCGATAGTAACTCAATTTCACCGCCGATCTCAATAAATCCCAAAGGACAACCAGTCGTTGTGGCACCACCCGATCTAGTACTTAAATGTAGTAACAACAGTAATATTAACAGCAACAATAACAATCATCCAATACCGCTGCCATTAAGTAAAAGTTCAAGTACAACTGGTGGCTTAAACGGAATGCTACACGCCGCAACAGCACACAATCACAATCATAATCCCCGCGAGGGCACACTGGACTCGTCACGCAGTGGTGGCCGCACATCGGGCGATTCGAATAAACTGCCGGAAAAGAAAACACGACGTCTGTCGCGACCACGTAGTTTATCGAATTTAGTCTGGGATCTAAGGCCATCCAAAGAAAAGTCCAAAAAGAAATTATACATTCATCATTTCGATCATCGTCAGCAGGCGACTTTGTATTTGTAGTCAAGCTGTAGTTGTGTGTGTTAATGCTGCAGAGGAAAAGCATAATAAAGTGAAATGAAAGCAAAAAGTCAAATTATTTTACAAACAAACAAATATAAAAAAAAGATCAGAATGTAAGCAAAATTTCTGTTTAACAGAAATGTTTCTTAAATCTTGTAAAACTTATTAAATATACACACAAACACAGACGTGCCCGTAACCGGGATCATTTCTAAACATCCCTAAGGACATCTGCATAAACTTATGTATTTTTTTTTATGTCATACATATTTACTTAGTCGTCATCGTTATAATTGTTGTCGTTGTAGCAGTTACATATTTTTCTTTTAACTTTATTAAATGTTGCCATTTTAAACAAAACATTAAGGAAAACGAAACAAACAAAAAACTATGAAATTTTTAAACAAAACTGTCCTGTTTAGTGTTCAGAATGAAAAGGAGACAAGGATCTGTAATACAACATTATTAAGGTGAGTCGAATCTACATACATATTATCTTTTATTAAATGAAAATGGTTGAACTATTAAGCATGGTATTCTGTTCACAATTTCGTGCGAAATGCTGTCAGACTACATGTAAAAGTATTTGGTATAAAATATTTGCGAAATAAATTTGCAAAAGTAGTACTCTGTTCTTATTGCGAAAAACACATGAAATCTATCTGGCAGCATGTTTTTCCATGCAAAACGACTCTGGCATCATTTTAGCTCCGCTGCGAAATAACATGAGCAGTACTTTTTTCGCACGGAATTTTGACAATGTTGCATACTTTCAAGCCACAAAAGCGAGAAATTTATTTAAAAAACCACGAAATAAAAAATGTTGCTGAAAATTTTTCACAACTTTTTTTTTTTGAAGAAATAACACTCAGGCAATGAATGCCTACTACTATTACTAGGTGTTACCTTCTTTAGGAAAGGGATAGTGATAGAGAAGACAGGTGGTGAAGGAAGAGATAGAGGAAAGCTCTACAAACAACTCTGCTTTTTGCACGTTTTTTTAATAATGCACTGTTGCAGCGCCTCTGGTGTTGAATGAGGCGTATTAAATTTTTGAAGCTGTGATTAATAGCCATTTTATTGGCTATTTTACTTCGCCGATGATTCTGCTACACAACGAAGGAGGGCGCTCTGATGTTACATTAGGATTAGTATCTGCTGAAGTCGGTACAATTCAGTGACCAGTGACTATGCCTTCATCACATGAACTTCCCTACAACAACTGATACAAAGGGACACTAATGTACATCAGAAAAATGAGTGGTGTTGTTATTTGATGACTGTCTGATACCGGGCTCGAACCCAGGATCTTCGTTTTCGTAGTCAACGGGCTAGCTACTTCAGCCAACGCCACCCTCAACAGAGCGCCAGTCTTAAGAAGAAAGAGTCCTGTAATAATCATGAATAAAAAAAAAACAAAATTGCGCATTCAGCCGTACAAAAAAAATTTCTACTGCGCATCTACGTTATCACAGAATATAAAGTGTGTGAGAGAGAGAGAGAGCACATTCCAAACACAAATGTATGCACTTTATTTACAACAACAATTCTATGTCTACGTCACTAGCAGAAAATAAAATAACGGACCTGCGCAATGCACATTCTTGTTTTCTTGATTCATGTGTAACAATAGGTTACAAAAATATATAAAAATATTCATTCCCCTCGAAGGGAAAAATGCTTTCGTGAATCTTCCGTTAAATTTTTTCCCCGCGAACAGTCCCGGTGAATGTAAGTAAAAGGGAAGAAGATTTGTGAAGCTTAAAAATTAATTGAAAACTAAACATATTTAATATTAATAATAAGAAATACACAAGGTGTAGGTTCCAAATGAAGTTTTTTTAACTTTAAAGTTAAAAGTTGTGGTTTTAAATATTTTATGTGCACTATGGTGCACCGCCTTAAAATTTACTGTGTGTGAACCAAAGAGATTCATAGTCCATGAAAAAAGGTGTTGCAATTGTTAACAATCGTGAACTTTATATCCTAATCTTGTCCTAAAAATAAATATTTATAACTTTTAATATTTAAAGGGCAAATATTTCGAGGGAAAATTTTTTCACGAACGGGTGTTCCGTAACACGTTGAATTTAGCCTGTCCTCAAATTGTAATCACCTGAGAGATGACAAGTAAAAACTTTGCCATTAATAAGAATGGAACGATACGCATGATTGAAATTACAAAGTTATAAAAATTTAATTTCGGGGTCACAGTTTATAAAACTAAAGCATTTTCGGATCGTGGTGAAGCACCTTCTCGGCCAGCAATTGTGAAACTTCAATTGGAAAAATGTGAGCTGTTGGGACGCAGAGTAACTGCGTAAAATATGGTGTCAAATGATCTAAACGTAGTCGTCCCATGACTTGAGAAAATGAGAGTGTTACCAAAATTAAGGAGTACTGTATGGTAGAAAAAAAAACGTGTCGTGTAAATGGTTACATATTCACCATTTTCGTGATGTGTCGTCTTAATCCTCGGTCAATTTAATTTAAACTCGGTCTAGTATTGTAGTAATCACACTGAATGAGTACGATGTAGCTGAATCTAAGACCTATCAAATAGTGTAAATAAAGGGTTTCCCAAAATTAACGCCAGATTTGAATTAAATAGAAAACATAATTCTTAGGCTTTTGATTATTATTTTTTTATTGTATCACAAAGTACATATAATAGGATTATTTATTAAATAAAACATACGCACTCGTTGATCGAAATTTTCCATGACCATTTCGCATAAATGTGGCTGAATTTCGTTGATGCAGCGCAGAAAGGGGGGGATTTGGTTTTTTTTTTTTAAAGAGAAATAACACTCAAGCAATGAATGCCTACTACTATTACCAGGTGTTACCTTCTTCAGGAAAGGCATAATGAGTGATAGAGAAGACAGGTGGTGAAGGAAGAGATAGAGGAAAACTTCATTATTTTACAACGTGTCTAATAATGCAGTGTTGCAGCGCCTCTGGTGTCAATAAGGCGTACTAAATTTGGATACCTGTGTTTAATAGCCATTTTATTGGTTTTTTTAGTTCGCCGATGATTTTGCTACACACTACCGACGAAGGAGGGCGCTCTGATCTTACATTAGGATTAGTATCCGCTGAAGCCAGCGTAGTTCAGTGACCAGTAAGTCAGTAAGTCAAACGGATTTTGTAGTCAACCAAAAAACTTAGTTTCATCTCATTAAAAGGTTATTATGGACCATAGTTAGGTCCAAATTATGTGCAGGAAAGATGTTGTGATATTTATTCTTAACAAAAATAGTTATATAAAATTTTAATATAATTTAATTTAATATAATTTTAATATTTTGAAGATTTGGCTTGTTTTTATGGTCAAGCAATTGTCTATATGAATTTCGTTCCTGCTTTTGGAACTCATCAGTAGACTTCAACCCAAAAAATTTTTGAATTTAGTTAACAAACTTCGTATGTTTATAGTAAGACTCTTAATACTATATTAAGAGTCACAGTATACAAACATAATAAGTTTGAAAGCTTCAAACAAAAATCTTTACAAAACAAGCATCTTTATTCGATTGTGCATCTATTTTATTTTCCACCACCAAAAGCAGGAACGAAATGCATATAGACAATTGCTTAACCATAAAAACAAGTCAAATCTTCAAATTAAATAAATAAAGACTTTATGTCAAATAAATATACTACGGTATATATATAAAGTAATAAACAGCATTCATTTAGTACAAAAAACTGGCTGAGAACGAGTCCAAAGTAGAAAAGTGTCGAAAAAAACCGAAAAAATATATTTGGTGAGAACAATATGTGGTTTATAAATTTAAAATCGGTTGTTACTTAAGTTAGTTAGAGGTTGATAAGTGAATACGGGTACGAATTGTTTTAAAGTAACACAACTGCGGCTTTTTTCCTTCCATAGACAAGAAGAGACAATTTTCGAATAGAATTAGGGCATAAAGGTATAGAACTAATAATTCTTCACATTTATCCAAATACAATAAATCCTAAGTTACATTTCACATAGACTTTTATTCACAAAATGAGTTGCATTAATAAATTGAAATGAAGAAAATCTTTTTCCTTTTTTATATGTACAAGTAAAAAATTATTTGTTTTTTTTAATCTTGAAAATAAATAAACCACAACAGAGATAATGTCCTCACATCAATTGACAAATGTTAAGTCGATTTACATCCAGCTTAGAGAATATTGAAATATTTTCACAACGTTTAAGTTTTGTGGGGAAAATTCAGCAAAATTGAATCGTGTCTTAGTGTCCCGATTTTTCTTGTATTTCGATGTAAAAGTCAAGCACAAATGGGTTGAAATGTTTTATTTGCTGTTTGCAGTTAAAGTTTTTCTCATTTATTTCAATGTTCCTTTAATACGAAGAAACAAAAAAAAAACAAAACTCCATCCAATAAGCAGAAAATGATAATGTTGCTGGTGGGATGGTAGACGCGGGAGTTTAGCTGCAGTAGATTAATGTTTAAGTTGTTAACATATTAACGTCTTTGTAGTTAAATTTAAATTAACTTTTTTCTAAGATTAGGCCAGAAAATAAATGCATAGCAAATAGTTGTGCAGAGGAAATAATTTTCAAAGAATTTGCAAATGCAGTTCTTTAATTTTCTTAAAGAAAATTTTTGAAGAGTGTGTTACAATAGAATCCCGTTACAGTAGACTCTTGATCATTTTAAACTTGTTAATTTGAATCTCTCAATCAGAGAAACAGGCCGTCTTAAAAAGTCGGTGGCGGCGGCTTAGGAAAAAATAGTCGGCGGTAGCTCATAATCCGGCTTGAGCCGGCTGACATTGACAGTCGCTTTTTATAAGTTTTTTAAACACATTTCTGTAAAAAAAAATTTGAAGTTACACTAAAAGTCGGCGGCAGCTCTTGAGCCGGCTGTGAGCCGATCGGCTTGTTTCTCTGCTCTCAATAATTGGATTATGTTGCGCAGGTACCTTGACAAACATTCAATAAATCTAAAAAAAATCAATCAATTTGGTCCCTGGGTAATTTGGAACTATCTTGACGCTATTATTTGTTTTTTTTTTGGACTTTCGCTCTATAATTTGAATTACTTTTATGTGATGTGTTTTATAGAAAAAAATATAAGCGAAATAATTATTTAGCTTAGCATTACGACTTATAAGAGGTTATTAACATCAATTTCGATTAATAGGTGGTGAAACAGACTTTGTATTAAGAAAAAAATACAAATTAACGAGGGGACCAAAATGTATAGAATTATTGTGATCTAACACTGTTTCTTTCAAGGCACCAAAAGTTTGTTACGAACTATTGAGATTTTCGATTTAATAGAGTACGAGCTATCGGGAGTGTACTGTAGTTGTTTCAGTTTGTGTTGGGTAAAGAAATTTATTTAGATCGAAAATTAAAAAATGTATATCTTTGGTTCACTTAAGTTCTAGGCAAATAACCAAAGCGAAAAACGTACAAGCAAACACATATCCAAGAAAAACCTAATTATTTGATTAAATATATATCTTATTTTCATATTCATAAATTATTAATATAATAAGTGCTAGAAGTCAGCAATGAACGTGATTGAAATTTACAAAAATATATACATTACCCACGACCAAAAAAAGAGGTGTTATAAGTTTGTATCGCGTGTGTGTGAGAGTCCACTTGATCCAGGTGACTTGATCGAGAGTGTTCTTAGTTTTGTTTGAAGAAAATTGGTTTAGCCGTTTAGAAGATATCACATATTTCCTAGATATATCGGGGGTTTTAAAATTTTTAATTTTTGTTAGTACTAAAAATCCTTTTCTTAATTTCTTTACAGATTTTTCGATTAACACATCCGGAATTTCTTAAATACCAAGGATATTAAACTAAATGATTACTTTTTTATATAAAAAAAATAGACTGGAAACGGACCAGCATTAGAAACTTACCCACTGTCTTTGATTTATGTTCAAAATTTCTATTATTCCCCAAACAAAAAAATAGCTTTAAGAGGGTGGCGTTGGCTGAAGTAGTTAGGACGTTGACTACGAAAACGAAGGTCCTGGGTTCGAGCCCGGTATCAGACAGTCATCAAATAACAACACCATGCATTTTTCTGATGTACATTAGAGTTCCTTTGTATCAGGAAATTAATGTAGGAAAGTTCATGTGATGAAGGCATAGTCACTGGTCACTGAATTATACCGACTTCAGCAGATACTAACCGTAATGTAACATCAGAGCGCCCTCCTTCGTTGTGTAGCAGAATCATCGGCGAAGTAAAATAACCAATAAAATGGCTACTAATCACAGCTTCAAAAATTTAATACGCCTCATTCAACACCAGAGGCGCTGCAACGGTGCATTATTAAAAAACGTGCAAAAAGCAGAGTTGTAAAAGAATGAAGCTTTCCTCTATCTCTTCCTTCACCACCTGTCTTCACTACCACTATCCCTTTCCTAAAGAAGGTAACAAACACCTAATAATAGTAGTAGACATTCATAGCCTGAGTGTTACTTCTCTTTCAAAAAAAAAAAAAAAAAAAAAATTGTTTTGTTTCAAAATAAAATAATTATTATGAATAAAATGTGCCTTTTTTAACTTAAATTATTATAACACCTTTTTAGCATTCTAAATATGACTTAAATCGAAACACATGCATTATTAATTAATTGTTCCATTTAAATATTTCTTTAATGAAAAATATTTCATATTGGGATCAAGTCATCAGCTGAATATGAATATTGAAATATTGGTTTTAAATAAAACGATAAACATAAATAAAACTTCATTTATGGTCTGAAGACTTTAAAACGGAAGTTTTTAGCTTTTAACATTCACTATAAGAAAACGAAAAGAGAAAGTAAAAAATTTATAACAATTTGTCAAGTCTTTAAATTTGTGATTTTATTATAGGTTTTTTCCCATTAAAATAAAAATAATAATTTTAAAGTTTTGTTAATCAAAAATAGTTTGAAAAAGTTTGCGAAACAAAAAAAAAATAGAAATAAGTACGAAATCAAGTATGATGAAAATTTTTAAACTATCAAAATTTCTCAAAGTTACATTAAAGAAAAAAATCCGTCAATAAAATAAAAGAAATCCCTTTGATAAATATTTGTGTCGAAACATATATACATACATACACACATACATACTGAATCATACTTTAAATACTTTGAAACTTGTTGCTATAAATAGGAAATAAAATAAACCGCTTTGCCCTGGAGAAATTTAAGAATTTATTTTTAAATAAATAGTTCAAGAACTAGTGGAATCAAAATAATAGCAAATCATACTAAAATTAAAATTTTTGGTTCATTTTCAGAAAGATGACGTCTACATAATCTAAACTAAAACAATAATAGTTTATTAAAAAAAACTATTGGCTTTAATGTATTTTATTTCTTTTGCAAAAAAATAATTTTATTCGGAAAAATACGCTAATGATCATGAATCAAAAACAATAGGTTAGGCAGACTACTGCGAGAATTAAATCCTCATACATATATGCATCAGACAATGGCTCAAAAAAATATATATAAATACTTAAGTATTTACACTTAATTTTAGTAATTGCCTATACTCATAATTGTAGCACAAACATTTCCTGGGCTCACATATACTTTCAACCAACTATGCCTATGGCCGTTTCCAATACACCAGAGTATCTCTACTTCATTTATGTGAACAACTCAAATACTCTACAACTACAAGGTGTGCCAAAAGAAATCACCCTATTGGAAGATGCTCTTATTTTGCAAATGGCGGCCAATGTCAAATCTGTTTTGACATTTGTGAACTAGACAGATGTAGAATACAAGTGAACGAGCCATGGAGCGATACACTCCCCAAGCGGAATAATTGTGTCATGGCGTTCTCGAGTCGCCTCACTCTCGTTTTAACGATTTACACTGGCCCGCAAGATCGCCCGATTCAACCGTTCCAGACGTTTTTTGTACGTTTGTTTAAAGTCCCGTGTTTACGTAAACAAGCCCGAGACCCTGAAAGCCCTCAAGGACAACATTCGACACGAGTGCGAGAATCTGTCGCCCGAAGTTCTCGCCGAAGTAATGAAAAATGCCATAAAACGAGCCCGTATAGCAATCAATTGTGACGGCGCCCATTTGGCTGATATCATCTTCTCGACTTGACCAATAAAATTCTAAAGGTTCAAATAAACATAATCTAAAAACAGAATCGAAGTTTTTCATTTACATAGAAAAAAATGAGAGCCAAACAACATCGAATGACTTCTTTTGGCCGGCCCACCTTATATAAATAGAGAGTAACATGCGTATTGAGTGTCTGGCAAACTTACACTAGGAGTATGATTATACTCAGAGTATAGATATTTATTCGGACAAAATAAATATATGCATGATACCCAGACTATTTATTCACCATACATCCCCATATGCATTTGTTTGTATGAAATGAAGTGTAAAATGTTTGCCTGTTATTAAAAGCAACAGCCTTCAAATGGAAATTAAAATGCTCTAAAGTGCTCCGCTGAAGTAGATAACGCACAAATAAATGTCCAATATGTGGTACAAACGTGGTTACTAATAAAAAAAGATTATCGGAGAAAATCTATTATTTCAAATTAAAGTTTGCTCATATAATGCAGAGCAGTGATGCATTTCCGAACATGGCCTGTGCTTTCTTTACCTGTTTGAAAATATTAATCAGATAATAAAGAGATACAATTTAGAATAAATATAACCTTTAAGCAACTGAGATTGTGTGTGAAATAATTTTCGTAAAATTTGCAAACAAAAATCGTTTTAAAGTGATAAATAGATTGTAAAGTGATAAATATATTTCGAGTAAAGAAAAATAATTAATCCTGTGATGCAATTAGTTGAGCACCATTGTCATTTTAGCGTTTTATTAATGCACTTTTCTGGCAGCACTGTTGCCTGAAGTGTGTGCAAATGAAATACTCCTGTATATACTCATGTGGAGCCGAATAAATACTCAGACTATTATCTGCTCATGATTAGAGTATATTATTGTAGTTGTTACAGTGCATAAATTTTACTTAAAGTCGTTTGTGCTGCGTTATTTAAGGAATGTGTATGAATGTGAATGTGTAGTCCTTGGCTGTTCTTAATTATACGTATTCAGTTTAAAAATTTGATGAGTATGTTGGCGTATGAGTATGATTTTTATTTTGAAGTGTATGGATTTAGAGTTATTTGATTATTGGAATTGAGTCATTAAGTTCTGCTTACCGCCACTATCCAAACTTCCAGTAAGTTGAAAACCTTTCATAAGACCACGCAGTTCCTGAACTAATAAAGTATCCTACGGGCAATAATCAATTGAACAGCAATATACATAAATTTCTATACAGAAAAATTAACAATTAAATTTATAAAAAAAGTAAAAAGGAAAAAAATAAATAAATGCAACACATATACATACATACATACATATGTATAAAAGTTTTAATGAAAACTTTAACTCGTCATTATTTAGTTTTAATTTTTAGTATTTTTTTTTTTAAACACATTTAAATGTATTTAAATTTTATTTTTTTTATTGCTATATTTAGTAATTAAAAATTTACAATTCTAATAATTTTAATAAATGATATAAATGTCTTTGTATTAAATAATTATTACGTTGAATCGATGTAAGAAAGTGAAATTTGCACTGATGCAGTCATTTCAATGATTAAATTTATTATTATTTTTATTATTATTTTAATTTTAGCTTTTAATAAAAACAAATACATGCTTACACAACCGTACATAGAAATAAATAAATATATAAAAAATTATATAAAAAAACATACGTACATATATTTTATGTCCATTAAAAATTACAGACAAAAAAAATAAAATATAATTAAATATGAAATTTCAAATAGTGTTTGTTTACTTAAATAATTAAGACGTGCTAAGTATTAAATTGTTTTGAAGATATATATATTTCTATAACAACCACGTTGCTACTTCCTATGTGAAGGAAGTCACAAAAACTTTTTTTAAAATACTGTTAATACCATCTTGGGCATATGGTCTAGTTACCCCGCCCATATTTGTGCAACAATACTTTACAAATTTACTTTGTGAAACAAATAAATAAATAAATAAATATTTTAGTTTATTTAATATTTTTCTCGTTTTTAAGGTAAATGGAAATTGATGTGCATAAACCAGCAATAAACCATATATTTTTTTTTCTTATTTATGTGAAACATTTACCAAATTGTCATGGTTCCTATTTCTAGCCCTTTGAAAACTCTGAAAAACTCTGACACATATCGCCCTAATAAAGTCGATTTAACAATCCAAACAAAAACAGAATATACACCGATTAGACAGAAGAAGGACAATTCCAGGCTTAGGATATTGTTAATAAGATCCTTCTGAAGTATAGTAAGTCCAAAGCAATTCACAAAACTCACCAAGAGCACAATTCCTTGACTTAAGGTAAAAGTTTCTATTTTATGCGTATGTTATTTTCCCACTAAAAATACATACGAGTATACATACTTATAGACTAATAGACTATTTTAGTATGTCTGCTTTTCGATGGTTCTGTGTTTTTAAGCAAAGTTATATATCATACATTGTCTTTAATTCAACTCTGCTCAAAAGTTACAGCGGGTGACTAAAGGCTCAGTTAGCCGACTGTAATGGAATGTAACTGCAACGATAGGAAACTGCTGATCGATCTAGTAATCGATCAGCTGTTTCCTACAATTTGTTTGCTTTTTCTCTATAAATCAACCATATTTTGTATTTTCAAAAGAAATAGAATTTGAAGAAACCAGCAAAAATATATAGAAGGATGATTCCAGGGTTGGAAAATTTTAAATTTTTTTGGTATATAAAAGTAACTAGATCAAAATAATTTATTCTTCTTCATAAATATATTTTATATTTTAGAAAGAAATAGTTTGGTATAAAAAATCAGTAATATACAAAACACAGCTCCAGAGCTGGAAAATTTAAAATTTGTTTTGATATATAAAAGTTACTAAATAAAACAAATTTTTTCTTTGTTAATTAAATATATTTTATATTAGTATTAAAAATCAGAAAAATCAAAATATGTTTTCAGGGTTGGGAAATTTATTTTTTTGCATATAAAAGTAACTAAATAGAAATATTTTTTTTTTATTTTCACAAAAGAAATATGTACATATGTATGTATATATATACTTATGTTTGTATTTTGTATATTCCATAAAAGTACGTCGGTGAAGGGTATATAAGATACGGCACAGGCAAATATAGCAGTCTTGTTTTATATAAATGTGAAATAACTATTTCAACGTTACAGCACTGACATTTGTATTTATACTGCAATATCGGATGCTTACGCTATCGCTAGCGTCTTTAAAATAATTAAGTAGCTTGCTACAGGGCGACAATAACAGCTGGCGACAGTTGAAGCCGTGTAACATGCTGTGATCAATATTTTTAATTCATAACTGAAAAAATTTAAATCGAATCTTAATTAATTATTAAATCTTTTTTTTTCTTTTTTGACAAATTACGGCACTCGATGTTGATCGAAATTATGAAATATTTCTATATATACTTGATTGAAACTTTTTGAAATTTCGTTCGATATCGAGTGCCGTAATATGTCCCAGCTTATAAATTAATCGGTGCCTCGTTTATGTAAGGAATGTGAGAACTTTTCGAGTCGAAAATATTCTTATCATACTGTGAAACATAAGATGAGTAAGACAAAAACTATATTTGTTGATATTTCTTGCACGTTTTTATATGAATAGCCCATACAATTATTTAATTTTTCACGATGGAAGAACTTATCACAAGTTACAGCAACGAGGCACTGGTTATAAATTAAAAAAGTTAGATTTGTATTTTTATTTATATTTTACGGTCTGTCCCACGATGTCACTAGAAATCATTCGATCGAATACTTATATTGAAAACAACAACAAATTTTCTAATGTTATTGTTGTTTGCAATACAAGTTGTCTATCGAACGATTTCGAGTGACATCGTGGGACAGGCCGTTAATTTTACTTCTTATTTTCCCAATATTTCCATCCTTTGATATTGATATAATTATGGATCCGAATATTTTAAAAGAAAATTTGTCCGGAAGAGTGTTTAAGCTTTCGCTAAATCACAGCTGGTGCTTTTCTCAGGACAAAGCTTAGTAAGTGCAGTCCTGGTTGATGTATAATATCCAGTATGGCATGTTAACGCCAGAAAAATTTGGAGGAAACGGAATTGCAATGGACATTTCCCTCAACTGATTAGTGCATAATAATTTTTAGAATTACTGTTGCAAGTTAGCATATTTATTTATGTTACAACTTCCGCATTCTGAGTATGGTGAATTTTATATAGTATAAATACAATATTCTAAATGCTGCTTAAATATGCACCATTTCACACTAACTGCAAGCATTTAAGGCATAATTGTTTTATGCCAAATTGAAATACGAAAAATGGAAACGAAACAACTTTTTGTTTAAAGCCTTAAAAGGTTTAAATCAAATTTGTTACTAAACGTGTGACAAAATAGAACAACAAATATTGCACATGTTTTTAACTGTTAATGGATTTACTTTGTATCGAAAAGTTAGTAAAACTGTTGATATTGAAAATAAAAATATTGCACTTTGGGTTAAAATAGGCCGAAAATGTCATTTATGAAACGAGTACAAGGAATTCCCTAATTTGGCCAAAGTTTTCTTCTTTGAGGTTCACTTCCAAATTTTTCATAATGATCGTTGGGCTTCAAAAAAAGACATTTATTCCGTGATTAGTTCCATTTAGTTGACTGTTGAAGAGATGCTTAGATCAAGATCTAAATATTTAGGATATAAATTATATACAGCCGGCATCGCACTAGTAGTATAGAATTTAAAATTGCAAATATTGCAACAAAAACCAAATCACAATCAATGTTCAATATTGCGGTTATAATTAAACAAACTTGGATCTTTAGCCGAAGCCTAAAGTATGTACATGATATGTAAAAAGCCACATGCTCATGTCGTCGCGATAGTTTTCAGCATATTGGTTGCATTTTTCAAACAAGTAAAGCATTAAACAGATTCAGCACAACAAGCTACCGACTTCGAAATGTCAAGTATGGAATGCACATGTTTATACGAGGTGGTTCTTGTGCTGTGACGACAGCAAGGGAACACGGCGGCAGGTTGTTGTACATGCTAATTTTGTCATTGTAGTAAAATTAAACTATATTAAAGTATATTATTGGCGACAATGAGCAAATGTAGTGTTGCCAATGTAAGATAAAATGTTGAATGAATGATACTGCATAATTATTTCATATTACTTAACAAAAAGAACATCCCGAAGTTCATATAAAGAAGTAAATTTATTAATTATTATACTTTTACGTGGCATAAGTACAATTTACAAGAGTAATTTTATTTTTATAAATGTGAAATATTTGATGGTGGCACCACTGAAATATATGTATATATGTATGTGCCCTTAGTTATGAAAGTGGTCTAAGTCATATGCATTTTTGCTTCGAAATATTAAATAAATCTTTAAAAAACTTCAATAAATATTTATTAATTTTTAAATAAATTCCAGACTAGTGCAAATAGTAATCTACTAAATAACTCGACACAAGAAATATATGACTTAGACGACTTTCATAATTAAGGGAACATTTATACTTGAATATCAGGAGTTTGTGTTGGCGCTGCTCTCTCCAAAAGAATTAAGTTGCCCAAAGGCATTTGAAGTCGTGTGTTCGTGTAGTCTGCTGTGGTGAATGTATTTAATGCATGATAGTGGCATGTTGCAGTAAAATTTTGATAGTATTTTTGTCCCAGAATCCAAATGTAACACATATAGCGGAGTAGGACACAATTCCAGAGGCAGCACATAAGTAAACACGTGAACAAATGTTAACATGTGGCTTCATGAGGGCGTCAACGGCTTAAGAATGAATGTTGAGTATTTCAACACATATTATGAAATTTGCAAACCACTTAGCATTAAATACAATTTTTTCCAATTTCCAACCACTGTGCATTTTTATCTTCTCCTTATTTTGTTGAATCTAAGTTTTTTTGTTCATTTATTTAAAAGTGAAAATTGCACACACATTCATTCGTTCATTTAAACACATCCGCAGATACATTTCAATTGCTGATGCTGCTGTTGTCACGTTTAAATCGTTATTGTTGCTATTGTCATTAAATTTGTTGCTGGAGTTGTTTTTGTTGTTGTTGTTGTTGTTGCTAGTGCTCTTATTGGAATTGCTGTAATCATTGTGCACTTAACATAGACCCATTATGGACAAAATCAAGTTGTATTGACGCTTTAATTATTTGTAATTTTTCTACATTGTTAATGCTTTATTTTCCTTTAATTTTTATTTTTAAGACAATTGTTATTTCGTTTTGGTTGCTTTTTTTTTGTTGTTGTTATTACTGTTGGTTGGTGTTCATTGTTAATTATTTGATTGTTGTTGTTAATTTGTTGTTTATTGTCAAAATTAAAGGAAATTTGTGTGTGTCTTATTAAATGGCTCAACATTTAGGCAATTTGTAGAGTTTTTTTTTCGTCAAAGTGGCCGGACGTTGGGTTATTTGTAGCGAATTTTATTGGCAGCACGAATTGTTATTGCTGTTGACCTGTTATTTCTTACTGTATCGAAAGGATTTAAGTAGTTTTACACTGCATTTAGCTAAAGTGTCACTAATTAGATGTATTTCACTAAACGATTGTTCAAGATTTTGGAAGAAAAGTAAAAATTTACTAAAAAAAATAAAGTATGTAACGTCTGTATGTATTTCTTAGAGCCAATTTCATCAACTTATTTAAATATCAATTCATATTTAAAGGTAATTTTTATTTACAAAAATTAATGAAAATTAATTAATTAATTAATGAAATATGAATTAATATTTAAATAGCATTGGTGAAATAGGCTCTTATTAATTCGCTAACTGATTGGAAGAATGTTTATCGGTGTCGCCAACTACTTAAATACTCAATACTTATGAATTTTTTAAATAGTTTTAAGTTTGATATCTGTGGCAATAAGGAAAAAGTACTTGAGTCATATTTTGCTGCAGTTTTGTAGGAGAACGAACACTTTTAAACTTTCAAGTAAACTGACAACTTTAGTTTTCAGTTAACTATTTTTAGAAAAGCATCGTTCTACACATTATAAATATATACACTTAACTTGAATTTTATTTAAAGTATGAGATAGTGAGTTGAAAAAATATAAGCAGCAATTCATAGCGCAATAATTCCATTAAAAATCGCACAAAATAATTGAGATTTTGTTCAGAGATACTTTCGGATATAAAGATAACTGGTATGCTATTAACTCAAAATCAGCTCATCTCGACTTAAGCACTTTTTTCTTTTTGCCACAGATATTATTATAATGTAAATATGTATATTCTGTAGGATATATCGTTAAGCAGTTATGGGCTGAAGAACAGCTCTCACGTCATTGTAATTATTTCTTAAGTGCGGTCAGGCTTGTGTGTGTTGTTTGGCCTTCGAGAGTTTTTCGTCTCACTCGCACTGGTTGACTGATCTGCCACGGATAACCGTATAATCTTGCGGTTCTTTGTATTTTTTTTTTTTTTTTTTGATATTGTTACTTCATAACTGGGTAAATTTTATACCGATTGTACAAATTCCATTTTTTGCCTGAGGACATGCCGACAAATTTTTTTATTTGATTTTATGATACCTAGAGCAAACACCTATAGTTCTTGTAATTACACAATGTTAATTAAGGTTGAAAAATGGGCGGGGCTACATCCATTAAAATTTATTTTTATATTTCAGGTGGTTACACAACTTACCACACACCTTGAGCTCTACAATAGGCACAATCTTTGATTTAAAAATTGTATATTTTGTTTACCGATTTTTACAAAACTTACACACTCTGACCGCTGAAAAACACACAGTCGCATATAAAATATGGGTGGAGGTACGCTAATTAAAATTTAATTTTGTATTTCACGTACTTCTTCTTAACCAACAGATTTTCAATATTTTTTTTTTAATAGTTTATTTCCAGTTTGGTACCATTGATCTTCTTTGAATATGTATATTCCATCAGATCTTTGTATTGAAGTCGGTTTTTTTGGCAAAATTATTATATACATACATGTAAATATTTTCTTAATACGAAATAAGATACGTAAGTAACTGTGCATGGGCTTAGCATTGGGAAAACCGGAAGTGACCATTTCAATAAAAAATGTCTAGCTTAGCCCCAATATATATGTATGTATATATTTTTTGTCTATAACGTCTTCATTGCACTGTAAGAATTTTGAAATGAGATTTCAATCAACTTAAAAGTAATGCAAATTTATTTATATGCGTCAAGCACTGAAAACACGGAAGTGGCCCTATTTAATTAAAATTTGTCTAACTTTGCAGTAATTTTTGTTTAATTTTTTTTTTTTAATAAGACTGTAAAAGTTTTGAAATGGAATATCCATTAATTTAAAAGTTATAGAAATTTATGTGCATGCATGTCGCACTGAGTATGCATGATACGCCTCATACTTATGTAAAGTTATATTTTGTTGCATAATTTTTTGTTTTCTTTGAACTACACTCGTATCATAAAATTTCCTTAGAATAACATCGTAAAAAATAGGCAGGCATTCGTAAAAATGTAAAGCAATTCAAAAAATACAATATTAATGACTGCGATCAGTGTTGTCAGATTTATTTTGAGCCTTGTCGCCAAATGACTTGTCGAATATCGCCAAATATCGCCAAAATAATAAAACATTGAATTATAGCTACAAAAATATTTTTTCATATTGTAATTATATTACAAATATTGTTAAATTTTAAATTCAGCAGGTAAATTCTATCGTAAAACATAAAAATTACACTATATAAGAAAGATTAAGAAAAGTGTTTACATTAACATATAAATAGTGCAGTACAAAAAATAATTAAAAATAACTTATTCCAAAAGATCAATCCGAATAGGATAAATTGAACTTGAACACCAAGATAAAAATTGTTATACATATAAATCTTATGATAAAACTGTAGTAACATTTACTTAAATGTGTATTTAAGTACACATATCATGTCCTTGAAGTGGTAAGTACCATCAGAATCGTTGTATTCATACACTCTAGTGCCAGCCATACACTACACAAGTTCACTGCACAGTGCGTCTGTGTAGTGTATGGGTATGGTTGTGCTATTTACGTAGTGACCTGACTAAATATCAAAACGATTTTGATATTTCCTCAAGTTTGTAAAACTGTACAGTGAACTTGTGTAGTATTTATATATTGCAAACCCTCAGTTGCGCTGAAAAAATATTCTGGACAGAGGTCCTAGAATTATACAAAGAATCGCCTGCATTATGGAGCATTAAAATAAAAACTGCACAGTTTACTTGTATAGTGTGTGTCACAAGCTTATTTTACTCAGTGCCAGACTTATGCACTGAACTTGTGTAGTGTATGGGTGGCACAGGCGAGAACTCGTGCAGGCTTTTTGGTGCTTCATTATCAAAATGTTGGTTCTAATTAATAAAAGAAAGTTTTCCCCACTGTGTTTTATAAACAATCTCATTTGGTGTTTGTGGGCCATATTTTTTAAACTTCTTGAAGTTCAGAAAATTTTGTTTGAGATAAAGAGTCACAACATTTAGAATTTCATGCACGAAATATTTTATGTTGTAGAAAAAATTCTTTACAAATTTAATTTTTTATCATTATTCTATTTTATTGAAATCGTAAAAATATCGCCAAGGAGTTCAAATATCGCCAAGTAAATCGCCAATCGCCATTTGAAAATATTCATCGCCAAAACTAAATTTTCGTCGCCACGTATGGCGAGATATCGCCATATCTGACAACACTGACTGCGATCGTTAATATATACGAGAATTATGTGAGTATTAATTGATATTAGCCTAAAGTTAATGTTCTCCAAGTTCTCATCTTTCCTATTTGTTACTTTGTAACAAGCACTTATGTATCTTGAACATTATCTATAAAGTCGTCATTAATGCAATAAAAAATACAATATGTATTTAATAAAAACCAGGCGAAGTAGTTGTATCATTAAAATGTATGTATGTACTTTATATACATACATATATATATACCTACATATGTATGCGAATATGAATGCATTTATGTCGACATGAGTATGACAAAACAGATTTCACTTATTGACCGGGATATAAGGACAGGGAATATCTTATCATGTGTTATCTCGTATAAACTAACAAATACATATGTAAAGACACATACGAGTACACACACAAATGCGTTTTTATGATTCGCAGGAGTTTTTCAAAACTTTTCCCTTTATTTTCATTTACGAATTGATATCTTAAGTAATTGCTAATGTCCACGCAATGCAGAAAATAACAAAATAAAATGTTTCCCATTTTTTTTTCGCAACATTAACGTTGCGTGCATTATGATGCAATGAAAAACTACAACTACAACTTCCATCCACATGATCATGCAATTAACTCTTTCTGAGCAAACTTGAGAGCTTGAATCTTGTACATACATATGAATTGATGTTCTCAAAGGTATTGATCAGTATCGGCTTTAATAGCATTTTTATATTGATATAGTGATAAAAGTCGAAGCAGCAAGATTGTTGCAGCAAGTTTTAATATTTTTATATGTTTATAAAAAGTTACAAGGAAAACAAAAGCATACAGTGTTTTGTGTTAAACATCTTTAACTATGGTACGATATCTAGCGACTCCTAAGAACTTTATGGAATGAATAACCCAAGATTGCAGTGAAAGACTATAGCATGTGTAGTCACTAAATAAATGAAGCAGTAAAACTTTTCTTATAATAACAATCATTCATTTCGATTGAATGGCACTGCGACATCAAAGTTGGAAAAGCCTGTCAAATATACTTGGAACATAAAAAAGCCACAAGTTCTGTTACTACGTGTCTATACAAAATGTTGTTTTGTCACTCATGTTGCTAAAGTTCTATGCCAAATAATTATATGACACACAGCAAACATATTCGTTTACTTATTTAGTTCATATAATACACAGCTGAGCGAACGTTCCCTGATTTGAACTGAAAAGTTCCGATTAGAGATGAGCGATCCCGTGAATTTTTGATAATGTTGCTCCTAGTGAACGTGATTTCTAAATCGTTGTTCTTGTAAATTTTGAATTTATGTTATATTGAGAAATACTAATAAGAACACTAGCAGTGAAATTAAACAGTGACCATGACACGGTTTCACACATTTCAGCACTTCTGCTTTAAAACTGTGTATTGGTATTATTATTTTGAAATACTAATAAGAAGATTGACAAGAAAAAACAATTAGCAATCAACCCCTTCAAAATATTGAATATTGTTGTAAAACAAGGAGAGAGACAATAAAATTACAAATACAAAAAAAGCTTTATTTACTGTAAAGTAACATACAAAAGAACATTCACAGTTTGTATGAAAGAACTATATTTCCAAAGCCTGTTACTTGACAAATTCAGTCACAGTTGTGATTACTGATTTTTCAATCGCTGTGAAAAAGTAACAGGTGCCGAAATATCGCTCATCTCTAGTTTTAATTCTATGAAAATCTTTGAAGGATATTAAAATATTTTAAATACATCACTAAATAGCAGATTTTAGAGCCGCTTCGACATGAGAAGTTATGCTTTATTGACCAGCTTTAGTTTTGTGATCGGTCCAAAAATTTCAATACATCCATGACATGTAGGCACTTCTACAATAGCATCATCCTCCTGCTATATAGTTCAATAGTCTTATATATATTTCCGTCGTTCCTATAAGGAGAATAGGGCCTCAAATAGTCTTAGCTCACACCAAATTCTTCTTTCTTTTCTATTAATGTCTCTGCCTTATATTTCGATTATTAAGCAATGCTGCACCACATGTGTCTTTTTATGCAAATCCGAACTTCACATCTTTACAAAATAGTACATGGAGTTATGTTTATCATTTGAGAGAATTTTGCCAAATTTGCCAGTTATCATAACAAAAACGTAATTGGCGTATTATTCATACTTCTTTCACTAAAATCATAGAGATATCATCACTAGCATCAATCGCTAGTGATCAAATTAATGATTAGTGAATAACACTTTAACTATATTTTGTATACTCATCTCTTGGGAAGAAAATTACATATTTTACCACTAAGCCGTTAGTAAATTAAAGTATTTTGCGTTATGACTCTCTTGCAGCAGAGGCTCGATTGTACTGAATTTCAGTGATCTAATGCGCTTATGCTGTTTAAAATGTGTATGTAACTCTGGTACAAAAATTATGTATGTACTCACACCCAACAATGTTTAAAGCGAATGTGCTAAATAAATTACAAAAATGGTATCAACACATTTTCAAACTTAATGGACGAATTGTGCTCGTCATCATAGAAGTTCCATTTACTATAAGTTGTCACGGCATGATACTTAATTTTCTATATGATCGCATGTGCTATTGTAAACATGAGATAGCAAGTGACCCTTAAGGAAAATAAAGAAAAATTATAAATTTTTTTTGTGCTTCAATCGATTCTTTTTTGTCTGCATACCGGTTGAAGTAATTTTGTGAAAACGAAGGCAACGCGTTTGTTATTTATTCCTCTACATGCCCAAGATATTCAAAGTGATGTATTAATGTGTGCCGATATGAAGAATGAGTATTAACATGTTTCAGATGAAAAGGATGTGCTGAGGGCAAATAAAGTGATGATCACTTTAGACAAAACAAAAGAAAAAGGTGTTGCTACGGTGGCTCAATTGATAAATCTGTGGCAATAAGGCAAAAGTGTTTGAGTTTTAAGTGTTCAAGTCGTTTTTCAGAAATTTATTTCTTTTACAGTTAAATTGGGAAATTCTCTGCTAACTTTTATTTTTTAAGCAAACATCGTTCTTCGCACTGTAAATAATATATACATTTAAGTTGAAATATATCAGAGTATAACCTAAATTAAATTATTATTCCAAATGAGATTAGAAGTCTAAGAAAGATAAGACGCAAGTCATAGTGCTATAACTTCCTGAAAAAATCAAACAAATTAATTGAGATTTTGACCAGGGGTACTTTCGAATATGCAGATTACGGAGGTACTATTAACTCAACATCAGCTTGTCTCCTTTTTGCCACAGAAATATCTATATACGAGTATGTACTCGTATGTATATAAATATTAAATAATTATTCTCAAGTCTAAGTGAGCATTCAAAAAAGCAATTAATCCAGTCTGCAAAAGCAAAGAATACATACATACGTATGTATATTTATATGGTTAGCTAAAATACAATAAGACGTAACTAACAAAAATATAATTTTACACGAGAAGCAAAAAAAACCAAAAAAGCACTAGACAAACTTGTAAATCTTCTTGTTTTTTTTAATAAAAGCGTAATTTTTGATGGCAGAAGAGTTTAAAGGCGTTCATAATAATCAATCAAAAACTCGATTTTGAATTTTTTGTTAGTTACGCATATTTGCATTTTAGCTAACGATATGCAGTGTATAACGATTATTTCTGCATTATTAACTCCAAAAATTTATTTTTGAGATATACATACATATCGTTGGTTACAAGTAGAAAGGCCCTAACTCAAATAACTGTAAATTTACAGGAGAAGTTCAAACATTTTTTTTTTCATGTGTATATTTATTTATTGAATCTTCAAAAAATTAACTAACAATAAGTATTCAAATCTTAAATCTAGATATAATAATTAGGCCCAACCAGTGTCAGGCATAAACTTAGTGATAGTAATCAATAATACATAAATATTGTATTAAGCACAAAAATATTTTCAATCTGTATCATCTGGAGTGTTGAGTATTAAAGCCGTAGTGTCCCTCTTATTTAAGCTGATGTGTCCAGTAAAATTTAAGATGTTACTAGCAAGGGGATTAGGATGAGACTCGAGCTTTGTTAAGCATTTGCCTGCGTATTTTGCAATTTCTTCAGTCACTAGTGGCATATTTAAATCACGATGTAAATTTGAATTTTTGATGTACCATGGAGCCGATGTTATTAGTCTTAAAATCTTGTTTTGCCTTCGTTGGATTCTCTCTATATTGGAAGCTGAAGCAGTGAACCATAGCTGTATTTCATAGCACCATATTGGTTTCAAAATGCGAATTGTATAT
The DNA here is from genome assembly GCA_936439885.1 of Nowickia ferox. NCBI lineage: Eukaryota > Metazoa > Arthropoda > Insecta > Diptera > Tachinidae > Nowickia > Nowickia ferox. The sequence goes on from OW387027.1 coordinate 86,211,581, forward strand.
TAAAAGTTTACAATCTAGACTGAATGTTGAATTTCTACCAATCAGCCTATATATCTGAGTTACTTTAAGTTTCATTTGTGTAAGCTTTGAGTCAATGTGGTGTTCCCATGTAAGCCGTCGATCAAGGTGCATACCACAAGATATTTCACATGTAAATGTTGAGGAACAACTTGATTGTTGATTCTAATTGGGGAACAAGTATCTCTTCGCAGGGCAAATGCTACCTGAACACACTTTTGTTCGTTTACTTTAATTCTCCATAACTTTAACCATAGTACCAGCTGTGTACTATGTTCTTGTAGATATCGGGAAGCCTCGTGAGGGTTTTCGTGCATACTAAAGCAGGCTGTATCATCGGCAAATGTATATGTATGGATATTGCTGCTCAAAGGCATATCACAAGTATAAATCAAATACAAGACTGGCCCCAGTATGCTCCCCTGTGGCACACCGGATGATATAGTTTCTCGGGCACACTCATGAAGTCTCTTTCAACAACCGTGAACTTCCGGGTAGTAATGTAACTTTCCAATAGCTTGAGAAAATTTATTGGTAGATATGATTTCAATTTTAAAATAAGGCCTTCAAATGCCTGAGAAACGTCAATAAACAGGACAGAACAATACTTCTTTTCTTCAAATGTTTTTCTTATAAATTGAACCAATTTATGCGTTTGTTTAATGGTGCTATGCTGACTCCTAAAACCAAACTGATGGTCTCGGATGCACCCACTACTAATTAGAATTGGGGACAATTTTGTCATGAGCAGTTTTTCGAAAAAATTTTAACATTGTTGATAGTAGACTTATTGGCCTGTATGATTCAGCCTTGCACGGCTTTGGAATCATTTTGTTTTTGGCAAGCTTCCAGTGGTGTGGATAATACTCTAGGCGTAATATGGCATTAAAAATAAATAGAAGGATTCTAATTGCAATACGTGGCAAATTCATCAGCATCTTGTTACTAATTCCATCAATACCTGGAGCTTTCTTCAGATTAAACTCAGTAATTAATTTCTGTACGTCACGCATCTTAAACTTTAAGGGTCGAGGGGGTAGAGCAACAACAAGGTAAAAACATAATAATAACCAGTACATGTGCTTGCACGACTGCTTTGTAAAACTGCTTGTAAAAGCGATATTTTTTACAGTATTGCAATAAATTTTTGTCACGAGATGTATTTGTGTGAAATGTATTGGAATCACTGAAAAACTCAATTTTGTGAAAATACGAGTTAGGGCCTTTCTACTTGTGACCATCGATATATACTCATATGTTGCCATAAGGGAGCGATATGTACGTATGTATGTACAACATTTTTTTAAATAGCTCATTGATTCCATCTATTTTTTTATTTTAATAAAAGAACAAGTGCGAAAATTTCTTTCACAAATTGTTGATGTTGGTGACACGGTTAAAATATGATTAAAAAGCATATGGTTACCTTAATATAGAAAGGCCCCAATTAATTTTTTACATTTTTCGATATCTTAGTTGTTCTCTTATCGCAATATGCAAAAACTTCGATTTGAAATAATGATTTAGGGCCTTCTATATTAAGGAAATTATTTCAAGATTTGACAAAAATTATCCTAATAATTCTTTATTCTAAATTGAAAAATTTTGTTCATTGGAACAAAAAAGGAAAAAAAATTTTCGAGCAATCGAATAATTATTGTTCGAATTGCAACACTAGTGCATATCACTATCATATCACTTGAAGCCGTGATATGCAATTCCAAATAAATTTCAAATCCAACTTCGTTACAGCAAAACCAATTCGTTATCGTATGTATGTGTAAAAACGATAACTAATTGCTTCTATTACCATGGGAAAGTATTTAACATTTTATGAAAAAGAAATTGTATAGTGTAAGTACATATGTACATATATAAAAAGTAAGCATTTAAATATACATATCGTGCCATAACCGCCAAAAAAGCTTAAGCGACATAATTTTCGAACTTATTTTTTTTTATTACCAAAATCGATTATTTACGATCGTCAAAAAAAACGAAGTCTAAAAAATGTGTCGGTTAACCTTTTTTGGCGGTTATGGCTCGATATGTATGCATGTATCCCATTATATGTCTGCAAAAAGTTAATTACATGATAGCTACACATGGGCAGGTGCAGAAGGAAGCCTACCTGAGACAATGCTCTCTGGTCTCAAATCCAATTTTTTTAGCATAAATTCAACAGATTAAACCACTACAACTGGCCTCTTAAGCTAGAAAGCAAAACCAAACAAAGATTAAGGGCCAAACCCACGATGTCGACAACGTTCGACTTGTCACACACTTACATTCAAAACAAAAACAAACTTTTATATTTTGACGTTTTCGATATCGTGGGTCAGACCCTAAAGTTAGGTTAGGTTAATTTAGATTGACCCAGTCCAATACATTATTACACTTGTATTCGTAAATCACTCTACTTTTAATATAAGGGGAGTTTCCAATATCTCTATCTAACTTGGCACTGTTAAGAACTTAGTTTCCTCAATATATTTTCTTATGTTTTTCCAATCTGAGTCCTTAAGATATTCTATACCTTCTATGTTGTATGTAGCGTGGCACATATAACGTTAAAGTGTTTCATCATTTTCCTGACAAGTTACACATATTATATCATTCGTAAGCTCCGTGCGAGCCAAGTAAAAAGGTTAAAGTTAATTTAATTTGTAACATCATCTTCGTCGTTCTCAAAGTTTTTAAAAATCTCTCACCGAACGAAAAACATTGGAAGAAAAATGGTCCGAGCTTAACAGTAGTGAAATCGTCTAAAATTTCTAACACTAGCACTTTGAATCAGAAGATTTATAATTTTAGAATCACTCAAGAGGTCTACTCTGTATTTCGAAACGAAAAAAATATGCTTTCCAAATTCTATGTTATTAATTATAATGTTACAATTCGAAAGCATTTGCTTTCATTTCGAAGTATAGAGTAGACCCCTGGATCAGCGAGTTTACTTATTATCTAATAGGACCATTGATAACCTATTAACAGTTTAGAGCATAAAATATTCAGACATACGTATACATATGTACATGCAATATTCAATATTTTGTAACTCAAATCACGTAACAAAATTTTTCTAAAGCAAATTCAATACTCATCCTCATCAAAAAAAAAAATTCCTATACTTTTCTTGATATGGAGATGCAGTCCAGTTGTTATTTCCTTAGTACCAAAGTTAATGTTACTGTTGCTGTGGTTGTCGTTTGTACGTTACGTTGAACGTGCTTTCAAGCAACTCCCAAGGGTCAAAAAACTTTTGGTCTACAAGTATTTCGCCAGTTGTTTAAGATTGCTACTTGTGGAGGATCGGTGGCAGCCAGAACTATTTAGTGTGTACAACAAACAATAATAACAGCAGTAACTACTTACATACATACATCAACAACATTCAAGTTTGAAATGAACCACCACCAACCACACCACCGTCAAGTTCAAGAAGTACGAGTATCAAATATTTTGTTTAAAACAAACGCACACACACACACACACACACACACCCAAGGAAGGCAAACAAGCAACAACAACTAAAATAGAAACAAAAACAAAAACAAATTGACAACTGCCACAATATAAAGAAATGAATGCAATTGTTAGTTGTTCACACGATAGACAACAAATAACACTACGATTGAAACAGCAACAGCAACAGCAACAACAGTAGCAATCAAATCGAAATACAACAATAGAATAGAATTGAACTGTGCAGAATTGAAGAGTTGTAAGAAAAACTTAATGGCATGGCAGTCACTCACTATCCTATAAGTTGAGGCCGTGTAAGCGTAACAAACTGTATTCTTTATTATTGCTGCAGTTGTTGGCTTTGTTGCAAACATTCCTGCCTATAAGGGTATAATTTGACTGGACGAATGTTTGGCCTATTCGGCTTGGCATCGTCAACTGTGTACAACTGATTGCAGTACCTTCGATGGCCTATAAATGACAGCTCTGACATGAACAACAGCGACAACCACAATATTGGAGAGGATTAAATCAAATACAAATCAAACTAACAACCACCATTCGATTGATATTCAGCATCTTGAGAAACAGTAGCGTTATGCCAAGAATTATTGTAGTGCGAGTCAGAGCGGCAAAGGACTTAAGTTCGAATTCACATACCCACGAGTATATGGGCAAGTTAACAGGTTGCGTAGCAATCAGATGACTTAATGACGAAGATAAATTTAAATATCTGTAGTCGTATAAATGCCAAACGTATAAGTACCAAACACGAACTTGGTCGAAATGTTGATGGCCGAAATTTCAGATAAGTGGGTCTGGTCTGTCTGTTCGAATAAAATATTTGAACGTCAAAGCTGTGTGTAGAGAACACCAAAAATTTTACTTCGTTTTCAAAACGAAAACTTTACTAGGGCTCGGTTTACAGAACAGGTTCGAAGAACTTAGTCTTTTTTCTTATACATGTTTTAATGAGGACCTGACTGCTTTTTAACTCCCGATCAAAAAAAGGGGTGTTATAAGTTTGTAGTGTATGTCTGTGTATCTGTGTGTATGTAAGAGTCCACGACTGAACCGATTTTGATTTTATTTTTTCTGTTTGAAAGGTGATTTGATCGAGAGTGTTCTTTAGAAGATATCACATCTTTTCTAGATATATCAGGGGTTTTTAAAATTTCTAATTTTTGTTATTTTAATTTTCTTTTATAAAACTGCTTAAATTTGATGTTTCCAGTCTGTTAAGTTTCTATTCATCGTGAATAATGGGGAAGAATTCACTTTTTTGACATTACAACAACCCCAATCATATACGTAGTTTCGTAAGAATCATTTGGGTACAAACGCCTCAAATATAATACAAAATTTTAGTGGACGCGACCCCGCCTACTTTTGTAAATAAATTAATAGATTAAAGTCTGCTTAGTCGAAGTGCATAAAGCAAAAGATTTCAAGTTTCATAGGCATGGTCACGTTCACTTTTGAAGTTTAAAATGTAAAGCTTTGCATTAGTCTAATGTGCATGCAGAATTTCAACAGAATTGCTTGTGGTGAAAACCTTTAATTTTAATGTATAATTCTGAGCTTTAAGATTGTGATCCCGCTACTGGTTAAAATTTTTGGGTTTTCCCATTTTTCCACTTGGTAGCTCGCCTAGGCCTAGTTGTATGTATCTAAATTTCAGCTGCGTGCCGTAAAATATAACGTTACATTTTTGTGGGCGTAGCCCTACGGTTTCCAGTACTCATGACTCATGTTAAATTCAGTAGGAATCGGCCAATTAGAATTACATGAATAATAGAATGAAGTCCGCAAAGACGAACTCCATGAAACAAAAGTTTAAGATTTTATGGCACAAGGATATAACCTGCCATAAGAGCTATGTAAACTACAAATTTCAATGTAATACTTTGCGTTGAAATTTTTTTATTCTGAGATTTAGAGGCGTGGCACCGCCTTTGATTAACATTTCTGGCTTTTCAGATTTTTTTTAGGTGTTTACTCACCTACACCTACTTGTGTATCAAATTTTAGCTCTCTATAGCAACAGCGGAAGTGTTTCTAGATGTGGCAAGTGCATATCGTTAGTTAAAATGCAAAAAGGCGTAACTAAAAAAAATCAAAATCGTATTTTGGATGGATTATTATCAATGCCATTAAACTAGCGAAATAAATAAAAAGTTCATAGAGTACTTATTTTATGCATTTTGTCCGCCAAGAATAAACATAAAGTAGAGGTTCCGGTTTTTTGTTTTTCAGGTTTTCAAATGTTAAATTTAATATCAAGCTTTATAGTTTTAAAATCTTTATTCAATGTAGGAAGGCTTTTAGCAATCTTCCCAGTTACTAGTCCTAGAAAATCGAAAAGGCTACGGCTAAGTCAGTTCCCCACCCCTTCAGCATGTAACGCATCTGTTCATATTCCGTATGCATGCGTATATACATGCATATGTATGTATATAAGTACATACATTTAATGAATCAAAATTTCATGTTTTTGAGCTGCTGTTGGTATTGCTAATAATGCTTTTATTATTGTTTTCTTTGCAATTTCTTTGTTTAGTGTCCCATGCAGTGTTACCCATTGTCGGCTGAAGCCGTATCAGCTTTATCATAAATAAAATTTCAAATGGAAATTTCTGAACTTGTTCGATTAAAATTTGTATCATGAATAAAACGTTTTATGAAAATTTACGAATGTTTACATTTTAAAACTCGGAAAGCAAATTGCTTGCTTGTGAGTTTGTTTGCTTTATAAAAACTTTTATCTGTCGGATCAAAGTGTATTAATACCAAGTGGCCTTATATTACAACAACATGCATACAAATTTATTGCGGGACTATTTTTATTAAGATTTAGACGAATATAATGAAACAAACACAACCCGCAAAGCGATTAGCTTGTCTGCAGAAAACACCCAGGGTCTATGGTGGGAATCGAATCTACGACCTCTGGATTGAGAGGCTAGCATCGGCACCAAGTGATGGATACGAAATTAAAATCCATGTGAAAGAAAAAATTTTATTCGAAAATTTTCTTAAAAAAAGGCATATATTATTTTTTAGCCCCCGACCAAAAAAATGGGCGTTATAAGTTTGTAGTGTGTGTCTGTGTATCTGTCCGTGTCCACGTACAGAAAAACGGCTGAACGGATTTTGATTTGGTTTTATCTGTTTGAAAGGTGACTTGATCGAGAAGGTTCTTATCTATGTTTTAAGAAAATCGGTCCAGCCGTTTAGAAGATATCACATCTTTTCTAGATATTTCGGGGGTTTTTAAAAATTTTAATTTTTGTTGTTATATAAATATACCATAAACTACAAATTGGGCTTAAAAATATATTTTGTAAAATTAATAATAAATTAATAATGCCAATGAAAAGGCAAAGATTATTAGAAATTCCCATCTTCAAAAACAAACATTTCATATTTTAAGCACAAAATTTTAACAAATCCAACAATACAACTGGAATTGCGAATTATGAAATTGTATTTCATAAAAAAGTGTGTCACGTGTTACATAATTGATGTTTTAAGTGCTTGTAATATTAATATACCTACATACATGTGTATATACCAGCTGCAATCCAATGTGCTTCGCTACCCCATTACAATTGATGACATTTTATTTTCTGATAACGATTATGCATTTATTCTAACCTTTATACAATTTAAAGCACCTGCCAGGCATACTCTATTACATCCTGCAATTTTAGGAAAACTAAATAGTGCAAATATGTACTTTGTATGGGAGATGCCACGCCCACTTAATATATCGGACAAAAATTACGTGAAAGCCTAATTTCAGGCATACCTTAATTCGCCCTGCAAGTTTCAGAAAGACCCGTTAATTGATTAGATCAGTATGGGAGGTGTCACGCCCTCTTTAAATATTATTTTAAAAAAATACTGTGCGAATTTCAGCAAGATTAAACTATATCTTTTAGCATAACTCGAAAACGTTTCATCCTATTTATTATATATGTAAGTAGAAAACTTGTAAGTTTAAAATTATATTATTATTATTATCGTCTTAATATTTTTATGCCTATATCCCACTATCGTCGGCTCACTGGTACTTCATCTCAATTCAAAGGTATTTTATCTCTTAGGGCCTGTCCCACAATGTCGACAGCGTTCGACTTGTCGCACATTTATATTCAAAACTATCAAAAAATTTAAAACTTTTGCTTATGTTTCAAATGTAAGTGTGCGGCTAGTCGAACGTTGTCGACATCGTGGGACAGGCCCTTAAAGAAAGGTGTGCGACTTCATTTTCCTGCAACAATTTTTTGCGCTACTTCTTTTTTTAAAATCCAACGGTAACATTGGCCCCATGTTGTAATGCTCAAGTCAGTTTGCTGCTAGTTGTTACAATTGGTTGACTGATGATTGTTTTTATTACGATTCGTTGTAGTTAAATGTACTTTTGCAATTATGCGCATAGCTTCAATTTGTTTTAGAAACTGACTACAATTTTAAACAAATGTTACCAGAACATTGCAACAACAAAAACCAACAAGGACAGTAGAGAGACTTACTAAAACACCACAACAACAACAAAAATAGCAACTATGACTCCAACAAGAATAAAACGATGCAAACAAATATAAAATACTTGTACTTGAGAAAAAAATAAATAGAAAATTGCGAACTCCAACAGCAGCAGTTGTAAAGTGGCAGCAACATCGATTGCTTTTTTTTTTGTTTCTGCTGTACACAGCTAATAAAATGTAGCAACATGCGGAGAGGTAGAAATATAAAGAGAAAGACTTTGAGGAAAACGCATCATTTGCAAGACCATCCATGACCATGGCCATATTTTTGGATTGTCAGTCCTTCGTATTTTTCTGACACTGTTGTCGTTATTGTACAGTTGAAGGAATGACTGCTGAATGACGACTATCAATTGCAACTCTAATAAGTATCACTGAAAGCTCGTTACAAGCAAACAACTAAGATATGGTATTCAGTTAAATAGTGTTCAATTAATTTTGTAAAGTTCGTATTTTGATGGAATCCAAATTAGATATAATTATCTTTAGGGAATAAATTACACCACCTTCTACATATATACACAACTTACATATATTCGAGAAAATGTTTGCGGAGTTTGTGTACCATAAAATCTGTGTACAGTTTCTCTACTAATTTTTTTAAATTAAAAAAATCGTTCATTGTGCTGTGTAGGTACTAAGACCTTTCGAAATAAATTCATATTGGAAGATTTTTTTTAATTTTTATCTTTTTTAATCACTACGAACAACTTATTAGAAGTAACACCACAACTGTAAGCACCCTTTAAAAACACTTATTTGTCTTTTTTTCTGTTTCTTTAATTCCACATCTTTCTTTTCACATAGTTGTCAATAGGAAGATAAACGTGAACTAAATTTAATTTTACATCCAAATTACAAAAAAAAAAAACTACTCAGATAGAAAAAAAGGTCAACAACATCACTTTAACAGATGTTCCACTATGCCCATTCTTTTTTAGGCATTGTAAAAGAATAATTCAAATTTAAACAATAAATTATTTGAAGAAAAGTATCAACAACATGAATTATAATGATGATACAAGCAGCCAACTCAAATGTATTTTTTTTTTAGCAAAGACGGCCCAAATTATATATGAGCTATATGAGGCCCTATCCTCCTTATAAGCCAAAGAAACCAATATAATTGGCCACCGATATCATGAAATTTAACACCGTTAGACTATTTTTCTGTTACTATGCCAAAGAAAGAATCCACGCGGATAATCCTCCAACGTAAGAGCAAAACCAACAATTCGGCAAGTTATAGCCCAGATACCGCCCAAAATTTGCAAAAAAAAAAAAAAAAAAAAAAGTGGTCGAAAACTACCTCAAAATGGCCGAAATGGTCGGCATAAGTGAGAGACATGAGTACCAACATAACGCCACAAAAAAATCAAAATTCTAATATATGTACGTAACCTGCAAAAATTCAAAATTCGCGATACTTTTTGAACACACCTCGTATACAAACTCTTGCTGAAAATTAAGGAGAAACACATACATACATGTTTAAACAAGATCAGTTACCCTCTCGAAAATTTTCGTCCATTAAAATTAATGAGATCAAGAACAAGATCAAGTTTTTGTTTGATACAATACCAAAAAAAAATCAATTTTTTTTAACTAAAATATGTACAGGGTTATCCATTTAGTGGTTTTAAAACTGGCAGTCTGACAAGGCTGCCAGCTGTTAAATAGGTAATCTGAAGTGTAATTTATTTAGTAAAAGGTTTGCTAATGGTCGTCATAATCGACCTAATGTGCAAGGAATTGGCAAGATTATAAAGAAATTATTAGAAGCGTTACAGATGTGGCCAGGCCTGTGCATTGTCGTTGAAAATGTGGCTGCTGCTTCTTACTTGTTGTTGGTGTTGTTTAGCTCTCAAAATAAGAATAAGTCATGTTTTAGACTTGGCAGTTTTTCTTGAAGCAAGTCAGAGTTTATGGGAGAGAGGGGAAAGAAGAAAGAAGAGGGGTACTGACTTGCTTTTACAGAAAAGTTACTTCAATTCTCTTTTGTTATTTCATTCGCTGTATTAAAACAACAGCAAAATTGAACAAGAAACCGTCTGTGTGTAAACAAACGAGCAATTTTAAAAGAGAATTGAAGAGAACTGCTTCAAGAAAAACTGCCGAGTCTAAAACAAGACTAAATGGGGATATTTATTACATTTTTTACTACAACATTTTATACTTACATACATATCGCTCATTTGCTAAAATAACGTCAAATTAAAAGAAAATATTTTCTCTTAAAAGATGATTATACGTAATATTTGTATGAAACTTTTACACAATACATGCATCATTAACTCAAAATCTAATTTTTTGAGTTATGGTATTGTTTTAGTAAATGAGCGCAATGTGTACATTTTTTTCCCCGGATTTATTCCCAAAATTTGTTATCACATTCTCCCTTTAATTGGGATTCAGAATACCTACTCATTTCCCGGGGAAAAGAGTAAATACGTATTAGGGGAATTTTTGATAAGAACAATGGGAAAGAAAACATTTTCCCCAGGAAATTTTGTTTAGAAACATGGAATAGGGGAAACATGGAATAGGGGAAAAATTCCGAGAGAAATTTTATTTATAATTAAGCTGAATATTTCTTTGTCTGCTTTTAAGTCTTTATTTTGTTTTATTTACTTATTTATCTATAAACATTGAGTTTATGAACAATTTTCAAATTACAAACAAATTCTTTATTAAATTAAAATAAATGGCTTTTAAAACTAAAATGACTAAAAACTGAATTGAACCTTATTGTATGTTACAATTTACTTAAAAAGAAAGAAAGGTTTACTTGTTTGTTTAAATAAGTTATAGGCCTAGTAAAAATGTTAATAAACTATGAAAAAGTATTGCTACGTTAGAACAACGTAATTTTATACGGTCGTCACCAAAATCGAGTACAGATTTTGAATTGATATCTTTATAAAATTAAAAGCATAATTTTATATAAAAATAAGAAAACAATAGACAACATTTAGCACTCGATTTGGTGAAAATATTTTACATTTACTACTAAAACAAGTTTTTAATCTAATATGTAGTACATTATTGTGTTAAACATGAATATTAATTTTGTTTATAGACATATGTATGTAATTCTTAAAAAATTGGCTTTGAAATAAAAAGTAATAGATCTTAAAAGAGAAAAATAAATCATTTAGTATTGAGTTTGTGTGACAATAGATTAAAACCTTAAAATTATTTTGTTTCTTAGTTGAGGGTATTTAATATTTTTGCCACAGGTGGTTCTACTATGATGGATGGAAGTTGTAACTAAAACCTGGATTATTGAATTTAAAACGAGCTATATTGAATTTAAGCTTTTCAGCTTTAATGTCGGCAATACGTTTCAGCTGTCTGGCAACCTCGCGCACGTCCTGCGAAGCCAAAATTTGTCCTCCCAAAGTTCCAGATGATGTCGTTGGTATTTCTTGGCTAATAATATGCTGCTGTGGGATATGATGATGCTGTTGCTGTTGCTGTGGTTGTGTTTGGTGCTGTTGTATGTGAGGATGTGAAACTGTGAAGGTTCGGGTTGCATGGGGCGCTTTCTTAACTGAAATCATATATAACAAATAATAAAAATGAGATTTTCTCAAAGTATATGATTTACAGATATAGATATACATGTAAAGATTAATTTCCCATCAAGATCTTAGCAAATGCACTTGTAAATGATGATGTACTAATCATACAAATTATTTTTAATTAATAAAACAAATCGTAAGCTTAAACAATTTTTCAAATTACCCATAAGCACACTAAACCAAAAGCGCATTCTTGCGACAAGAATTTTAGGTTCTCGTTTTAAAAATGCTGCACTTTTCAAAATAATGTTTAGTTATTCTTATAATATGTTTGTTCATTTACTAAAAATGTTTGCGAATTTGTAACAATTGTTAGTGAAAAGTGTTCATTAACTAAAAAAGTTCGCAAGGAGAGAGCGTGAAAAGAGAGAGAAAAATTGACACACAAAAAATTTTGCAAATTATTACTAGTAAGAGATTTTCATAATTTTATTATTATAATTTTTATTATGGGTTTAGCCAAATAAATTTGTGTTGTCTTGAGTTCGCGTTTTAATTTAATTTGTCAATTATATTATTTTTATTTTGAGAAAATTTTAAAGCATGCAAAATAAAGTTCGTAAATCAGAACTTATGAGTATCAAAAACAATACGAGTTATGGGAAATCAATCTCTTGATAGGAAACTTTTTCTAGAAAGAAGTACATATATTTCTAGTTTCTTGGTTTATTTTTTTAATTAACTTTGCATATTTATGGAATCCATTTCTGGGTGAATTTGTATAATGATGAATGTACAACTTCATATAAAAAACAGTATTTTTTATACCAGAATTTTTTTTATATAATATAAATTCATCAGGTGCGGGCACCCACTAATGGATATATATATATTTATTTATTTATTTGAGATATAGGCCCTTATTATGAGCAACTTTCGATCTTCGACTGTAGCCGAAAGTACTGATCGAACGAATTTTCATTTGGTATTATGATGAGCATTCGACAAAGAACATGGTTATTATGAATAAAATCGACAAAAAATAGCTTCTAATTTGTGTTTGTGTACTTAAAAATAAACATTGTTCGACACTTAGATTTTTTTTAAATTTTTTATATTAAAATACTTCATCGAAAGCTAAATTCTGTTCGATAGAAAATTCGTTGCTCAGCAAGATTTTCGATGCTCATAATATGAATTCAACATTCGATTTTCGATGTTCGATACCCAGCGATGTTCGAAAATCGTATGCAACTCATAATAGGGCCTATATTTTACAAAATATATTTATAAAATATATAAAACAAGGCGCCGGGTAACTTGACCATGTGCTCACGTATTATCAGAAGAAGAAAGAAAAATTAACAAATAATAGAGTTTTCTGTAACAGGGAAAACAAAAAATAAAAAGTATGTTTACAAATTGATAAAAGTAATTAAACAAAAGAAAAAAATCAAAATGATTGAAATTATAAATTATAAAGAAGTCAATAAAATAATAATTAATTAATATATGAACATAAAATGTTGAGATTTAATAATTTATGGTTTTTTTCTAGAAAGAAATAAGTACATATATTTCTACTTTCTTGGTTTATTTTTTTAATTAATTTTGTATATTTATGGAATCCATTCAAATAAAAAACATTTTTTTTTATAGCAGAATTTTTTGATATGATAGGTGCGGGCACCTGATGAATGTATATATGTATATATGTATATGTATGTATATATATATATATATATGCATATATATATAAATTTTTTTGTAATAATGTGAGTTCTCAAGATAAAATAAACTGCACCTATCTGCAAACCGAATGAAAAATATTTGTAACAATCGTAAAGCAATTTTTGAGATATTACGATGTTTTTGAAATAAAATTGGGAGAATAATAACAAAATAAAATAATAAATTTAATAAGTATTTTATTTGGATTTTACTTTTCATTTTGCCTTAAAATAATTTTATTGATACCCAATGGGCGACTAATTGTAAAAAGGTATAGGAAAATAATATAGATGCATATCGAATATAAATTGTTTTTTGTGTTTTGTATAACTTTCTGAGCCTACTAGCTTATTCTGATGATTTTCAAATATCGTATGTAAATTCTCAAATGATTTTCGAAAGTATGTGCATATGATAATAGGTTTGAAACTTTTCAAATATATGGTTGAAGTCTACTGATGATTTGCTAAAGCGCCAATGAAATGCAAGCATATAGAAATGCTAAGCCCGCATCAAATAATACAGTTTAGGTAAAATGTATATACATATGTAGTATATATTTTTTATTAAAACTTTACACTTAAAGTTTTTATGAATTGAACTTGGCCTGTATACAAATTTGACACAAACTCAAGCAAAGAGTAAAAGGGCGAAATGTTTAATTTTAATCGAGCGATTAATGGGTCCGATTACGATTACGAATAAAAGGCGCGATTAATTGCGATTTCGACTACGACTATAATCGCTGTGCAAACATTAGATGCAACCATCGTATTTTTCAAAATTGTAGTAAAAAATAAACCACTGTACCTAAAAAGGTGTGTGAATTAGCTATATTGCAGTGGTTTGGGTGTAGTTTAGGAACATTTTCAGTCAATGGTTTTTGTTTTGGATTCAAAATATTGATGGATGTCAAAAAATCTTGTATAGATAGATTTAATGTTTTAATTGAAATCTTACTAGATTTCGAGCAGGTGTAAATCCTTTTAAAAAAATTTACAACTCAATTTGAATTTACCTTCATATATAATTTGATCAGAAATTTGTGATCGTATCCGCTTTAGCGGAATATCGCCATTAATCAATTTCGTCACTGTCGCCGAGGGTCCCGTTGTCACAACAGCAGTTTGTATTGCAGAGCCTGTGTTTGACGGTGCTAGTGTAGAACGACGATGTGTAATAAATTCTAGTTGTTCATCTTGATTATCTTCTTCAGGATAAGCACTATCTTCGACAACAATGGTACGATATGTGGTGCCTCCACCAACAGAATTACCATTATTTGAGCCTCCACTACCGCCATGTGTTAACGTAGTACTGTGCGTGTTTTCGGGTACAATTTCTTCATGGTCTTCATGATCGGTTTGAACCATGTGTTCGGCTTCCTCATCTCCTATGGCCTCCTCCACGGCTGCCTGCAGTTGTTTCTGGAATGTCTCTGTTGTTGGTATATGTTCCATTTCATCATCTTCGTCGTATTTTTCCGACTTGAAATGCGAAATTTGGTCAGGCGGCGCAGTTGCAGGTACTTTACCGAATAACTCTAATGCTCTTAATTCCAAAGAGGTCATGGTTATATCCTTTTCCCCCGATATGCTTCGCCTATACTTGCATCTTGTAGTATTTTTCCAGTCATTGAGGCGCTGGATAAAATCGCAAAATTGACAATTTTCTTCGCTGAAGTTTATGTCCATGATATCATCTTATCAACTTACCTTGCGCCATTCTTCGGCAGTCAATGTTGGACCACTGGGGCAGCTATTCAATTTGTCTGATAGTTCCTTCCACTTTTTAGTCAAGTAATTGGAGTCATATTCTCGCGGTATGCGTCCAGTGGCAAACACGGCATCTTTTTCCATCATTTCGATATACAACATGTATTGGTTGGTGGAAGTCCTCTTCTTACGTCGATCCATTCTTTGCTGCGTGGTTTCGGCACTGTCGGACATTTTATTCTTTTGCTTTAAGGGATTGTGGTCACAATTCTATAATTTTTCTATTATTTTACCTCTTTTAAACAGAAGTAAAAACTTATTTTCTGTAAACACAATTTGTATAAAATAAACTGTCAAAAAGTCTCTGTGCGCTTGTCACATGGTTGTATTTTTAGTAGTTTCTTAAAAAACCTTTCAGCTCAACCATGTAGTGATTCAAGTACAAACCGTAAAATTAACAACAATTTCATTATAAACTGTAGGTATTAGCAAGGTCTATTTATTAACTGCCTTATTCATAAAAAATAATTTTGTTTTATTAAAGGTTATTAAAACAAACTTTTTAAGGAACTTAGTTTTGTAAAGCTTTTATAAATCAAAGTTATTTTTATGAATAAGGCCTTAAATACATGAAACTCTACAAAAAGTTAGGTAGTGCTGGCAAGGAAAAGTGAAAAATTGGAATCCAGCCCACTTGGGTCCATTACAATGATCCCTTTGTGCTAAACTCTACAAAAATACAACAGTACAAAAAATAACACAAATTTTAAGCTGTCAGAAACACACAAAACTAAACTAAGCACCAGTGATGCCCAAAATTATCATCCAGGAAGACTGCATAGAATTAATAAATAGAGCTTGCAAATATTGATAGCACCTGGTTGACAGAATTTTTGAATATTTACAATTTTCAAAACTGATTCAACCTGTTCGTTGTATTTCTATTGGTTTTCTGTGCTAAAACTAGCACCAAGAAAAAGCACGGGCTGCTTCGTTCAAAAAGAACATTACTCTCTCATTTACCCAATTTTCGAGTACGGGAACGCTCAAGACGATTCTCATCAGGTGATCTTAATTCACCAGCTGACATAATTTCTCTGCTGAAATTTTACACGAACAAATATACAAGGCGAATACGCCTTGGGAACGCTTTTCGTGCAAATTGGGATCCCGCGGGATCATACGAAAACTAACATATTACACATATACATATGTATGTTAAAGTAATTTTATTATATTTAATGTACATATTTATATATCAAGTATACAATTATACTTTAATCAATATTATTTTATTAATACTATATGTACTACATATTTGTTTTTTACATTAACTTTAAAAAAAATTTTGCTTTGTACAAATGTTTGTATACAACACTTCATTATCTTTTGTATTTACTTACAACTATTATAGACTACATCTCTAGATAATTAAACATTAAACTTAACTTCTTAAGAAAAGACAACTAAATTTATATTAAAAAAAAAATTATGTTATTTTTAATAATATCGAGAAGTTAGGATTCTTAAAATGTTTTTATTTAAAGCGAAAACATGCTTTCAACTATTTGAAATAAAATTAAATTTGAAAATGGCACATGATGGAACAGTTTGACATGTAAATAAAGAAAAATTCGGTAATGGAAGCATGATTAAAGCATAAATTTAAGTTTTAAGGGTGTTTGTTTATTCTTGAAAAAAGGCAGTTTAATATTTATTTTTATCAAAATTAAAATATTCATATACATATTTAAGGCCGGTTGTTAAACTTTTATTCGTATAGTATTCTGTGCAACAAAATGATTAAGAAAAAGTATATAATTACTACTTTATACCTAATTTAATGCTATTTATATAAAAAATATTTTTAAATAACGTATTTTGATTTTTTTTCTCTATTAAATAATTTATACACCCTAAACTTAAAATTTACTTTTTAAAATATAAACTTAAATATTGTATTACTAAATAATCAAAAGTACTGAATGCTTATTTTTTTAAATATAATAAATATTTTCGTTTGGGAATTTATATTGAAGAAACAATAAAAAAACTCGAAATTTTCTTGATGTTTCTAATACAAATTCCCAACCATATGTATATTGTTGAATGCATTCTAGTCTTAGGATGTAAATAAGTTTTTCAAAATTGAAAACTAGCAAAATTACCAAGACAACTTTTTTATGTGTGACATGTCGTCACTTCAAACTACATCTGTTAGCAGTTTCAATGTTTTAAATATCCAAAGGCTTTAAACGATCTCAGATTAAAAATTTGAAAGTTCAATTTCATTATAATTATGGATAATACCGGAAAAACTTATTTGGTCTATTATTCTATTAATATATAAAAGTTCAGTAATTCGAATCTAGTCCAAAATGTTCGAATTTGCATGTTTTTATATTGAAATACGAAAGCGACTTCTTTCGATGTGTAGTTGTCGAATAATAAGCAAAGGTGTTTGAAAATTGAATTAACAAAAATCAACTTAGCCTGTTGAGTTATGAAATAAAGCTTTCTATACTTCTTTCAACTAAAATATAGAAACTTAGTTAACTTAAACACAAACTTCATCATAATCTAAGCGCAGCTTTTCATCTGCGGAAGCCAATTTATGTATAGTCTTTTTAATACGCAATGCAGGCAAGCGTACATTTGAATTTTGGTGCCAACATTCTTTCATAAGTTTACCCATTGCTGCTAAAAGCTAAATTCAATAGCAATAAATATTATTATTACATTTACCGAAACAAAGTATAATGAATAACAATTATACTTACAGGATCTGAACTCCAGCGGTTGGGTATGGAAGGTCGGTAATTGTCAACACACACAACCTTACGCATATCCTCAAAACTGGGATCAGATGGCACCACATCATAGAAGGGAACTTTGTATTCCTCGGCAATGCCACATGATATAGTCCGTCGGCAGACTTCCCATAACACCAAGCCTAATGCATAGATATCAGTACGTCGTAGTGCTTCAAAGTTGTGTATATCAATACTGTAATAATTACACAATATATAAAAGAAACCAAACCAATCCCATATTTAATTTCATAAAAAAATGGAAACAAGTTTACCTTTCGTCTAAAATCTCCGGAGCCATATAACGTTTTGTACCTACTTTAGGATTATTGCCTAGATCCAATTTTCCCGTAACATTTGAATGCATTACGGCTAGGCCAAAATCGGCAATGACGCATGTACCGTTCGGTTTAACCAAAATATTTTTCGATTTCAAATCACGATGAGCCATAGCAGGTTTCCCCTGAAAAGTATTTACATATATCACTCAAATGTCTCGTAAATTTTTTTATTTTTTTTTCCATTTACCTCCGTGCCGAATATTTCTGTGTGCAAATGAACTAAACCGTTTGCAATTGATAAGCATATTAAGATCATGTCGCGATGACTTAAGGCATTCCGGTTTAAATGATCGAACAGAGATCCGTGAGGATAGTAATGCGTTAAAAGCCATAATTGGGTACATGAATTGCGTGATGTCATATCCGAACCAATAAAACCTAATATGTTCTCATGACGCAGCAACACGGTGCTGAAATGTATTTCAAGTTTTAATGTCAACAATTAGGTTGACCAATAATAGTAATCTACCTGTATATTTCTGTTTCTCGTTTCCAGGATTCTTCGTCACGACTGAAGAAGATTTTCACAGCAATATTTTCACCATGCCAGTGACCACGCCACACTTCACCATACTTTCCGCGTCCAATACATTCCACCAACGTCACTTGCTTGGCCAGTGTTCGTTGAATAAGTAAAGGCAATCCTGATCCCGAACCAGACGTAACTGAATGTTGTAGGTATTCCTTCACATCATAAAAACAGAACGAATTGAATATTTTTTTTAAAGGTAAGTACAAAAAAAACAGTTTTAACTATACCCTGAGTGTACTGTCTCCAGCGCTAGTAACGCGCAAAAGTTCGTCATTTACCAAATACGAGTCTGGGTCTTGCTTAGCCCTTGAGTATTCCAAGCGCTTACGGTGCGTTCGTCTTATAAAATATATTGCGATATATGCAAGTATTGAAATAATAACGAACGGTCCAAGTATAGCAAATGACATTTTAAGTAAATTACTACTGTCAGCGCTAAGATGCGTTACTTCAGCTGCAAATAAAAAAAAATAGTAATCATTTTAACTTCATACTAGATCACGATACAACAATTTTTGATACACGACACTCGTCATTAGGACAATTACTTATTGTTTGTTGGGTTTTTGAAAAAAATTTCTTAGCTTACTCTCTCTATATTATTTGTTTTAATTCTCATTTATAATCTTTAAAAAAAAGATAAGTATTTTTTTTTTAATTTTAGCATTTAGCATTAGCTAGTGCGCTGTAATCACTAAGGATTACAAACAAAATGTACAGCTCGAGAGGTTTTCTATTAATAATGTTTTGTTCTAACTTGTCGTACAAAATTAATACTATCTTAATATACCGTTTAATGGCGGTAACTCGGGAAATGCACCATCATTACAATAATCTCCTGCACAGCAGATAACATTAATGTAAGCTTGAGTATTACGTTTCCTTGGCCCACCCATTGTATTTACATTATTCTGGTTACATATTAAAGGTATTTGGTCTGGTGTTGTTGTACATCCGCGAGTAACTCGTTCTTCTCCAAAAGCATCTCTTGTTCTTGACTTGTAACACTGCATTAAAAAAGTTCAGAATCATTTTAATTACACTCAAACAAATTTATACTTGCCTGTATAGCATTCTGGCACATATGGGCATGTTGCGAGGGATCAACACATGGGGCTTCACATGAATAACATTTGAATCTATAATAGAAATCATCAAATTTAAAATATGTATCAACAATATCAAAAAGTGGAGAGCAATATGCTTGAAAATAAGAACATAACGGACATAAGAAAGTATCAAAAGCAAAACAACTATTTCTTTAACTACCGGTAACAGAAGTGTAAAAATTATAAAATCAAAACAAACGGCAACAAACGATAGGAGGTTACCTTCTTCTCATGCGTCTTTTTGATTTTGAATGTCTCCTACAAGGATTTATTGGTTTTATTAATTTTTTTAGCGTACGATGCGGAAAGCATTAAGAAAAAAATTTGTGGGGAGAATTTAAGGAATAAAATTCAAGTAATGTTAGCCTTAAAGTATTTAGGCATGTATATTAAAAATATATTTTCTTTTTATGTTAAAATTTATATAATTTACATACCTCGGATGAGTTTGTACAGAATTCTGTGCAGGTACCACTGAAAATTCTTTGCTGTTTGAATGTGTTAATTCCAAATCCATATTTTCTTGATTTTCATCTAGTAAACGGCCACTAATTTCACCTTAAATGGATACAAAATTATTTCATTATAATTGGATTTTTCAATATGTAATTCCAAGCGCTAGCGTTCCTTATTGCTTTTATGTATTTTTTTTTTAGAACACAAACAATAAACATACACATATACACACTACATATTAAGTTCTACTAGCACCACTGGTCTTTATTTTAAATATTTCCTTAGATATTGATAAAACATCTTTTTTTCATCAAAAATAATCACTTTACTTGTTCATATCTTTTAATTTTACTCGAATTTTACACATTTTTTAAATACCTTTTCCATTTTTTATGTAAAAAATCATCAACAAATAAATTAATTTTATAATGGCAGCCATTATCAGTGATGATAATCAAGCGTTTTTCTAACTAACTTAGGAGAAATAAAAATATTTTAGACGATGATGCCACACAGTAATATGAAAGGATGGAAGAAAAGTCCACAATTTTTTCATAGAAACCAACAGTTAAAAGACTAGGAAGCGGATTCCGCAACGATGAGTTCTAAAGTGGTTGCCAATATCAGTATTCAGTTTTGATTTGTGCGTCCGCAACGCTGATAATAAGTAATTTTGTTAGTTATAGTGAATTTTTCACTGGAAAAAAATCGGTATCAAAACTTATCATTGCGGAATCCAGCAGTTCCAAAAAGATAGTAAGTCATAATCCACACTCATAAACATTTGCCCCAGAGCTTTCGAGCTTGGTAATGTAAGGCAAAATACAATTGTAGGTATAAGTGTATTTTGTTTTTGAACATGCAGCTCTTGTTGAATTTGTCAAAAATTAAATACATATTAAATGAAAAAATGTAAACACGAATACAATCTGAAAAGATAATGTCAAATTTCAGCAAGTTTTTCACTTGAAATCCGAATTGGACACGTAACCCCCAAGTATTATACTTTTAGGTAGCAACAAGGGACCATCATCATTGAATCCAAGAAGCTTTAGAAATAAAGGCCACCAGAACATTCTGCCCATTATTTTTTCATTAAGTCCGCTGTGCGATGTTTTCGAGGTGGCCTCAATATATACAACGATTATTGAAGAGGAAAAACCCTGAATATAAAAGGCATCTATATTTCGGTTGGCAGCGCTATAAAAATACCAAAAGCAATTTTGACGTTTTCTTTTTCAGTTGTTGTTCAACTTTTGCCTCGTCGACAAAAATATTTTCTTTTTTACTTTGTGGTCCCTTAAATTATTCTGTACGGCCGGTGATTATTTTTAACATATTGTGATGTAGAAAATCGCGAAACTAAAAAGAAATTCTAAACAAATAATATGTTATTTATTGAAATAAATAATTAAACTATAAAAATAATTTTAAAAATGGATGTGGACAATGATAACTTTTATGGTGAGCAATTGATTTTTTTTTTATTAAAATGTGCAGGTTGTTTGCATGTGTGTGCTATAGTGTTTGAAAGTAAATAATGTATTTGGTAAGTGTGTGGAAGAGGTCAAATCAGCGTATAAGTACATGAGTGTGTGCATGAAAAGCATTGCAAAGTGTGGACTCATTCAATAATTTTTCTTAAATACGATTGCATATTTTTGAACATACGCCCTTCACTTTTTTAAAAAAATTGAGATTTTATGTGTATGTGGTATGTACAACAATTAATTTTTACTTATTGTAGGTTTTCAATATTAGGGGAATTCTTTTAACCTGGTAAATGTCTGTAATAAACTCATGTACATACATATCTAAAACTTTGAATTTTACGGCTAATAAATCAGTGCAAGTTGATTTGTATATTTTGTTTGAAATGTGTTTAAACCAGAAAACTAAAAGTTAGTACATTATTTAAACCATGTCTAAACGAATAAAATTGGACGTTTAAACTATCTATATCCTCTGTGGTTTAAACTACCAATATAGACCACATGTTCTGCGTTAAAATAGTATTAAATTTTTTTTAAGCCTCTACAAGATTTATTCTGATTCGTTGTTGAACAACCGAACTGAAAATATTAATTTAATAAAATACATAGCACTATGTTCTTAATTTCATCAAAATCCATTCAGCCCTTTACGCCAATCTGGCATTCAAAAAAGTGGGTGGGTTACGCCCATTAAATTTTAATACTATATTTCAAGTGCTTGTACTTAACTGATTCTTACGAAACTTTTCACACACACCTTGAGCTACTTAAACTTGTGTTCAAAAAACTGGGCGGGGCAGATGCTAATATTTGCAAAATTGGTTAAAAATTTAACTAGCTATTGCTAACAAATGATGTACGAGTATATAGTTCATTTAGTTCAATCCATTGAATAGTTCATTTGAACTAGTTCTTTCATGAACTAAAAAAATTAGAAAATAGTATACTGACACAACAACAACGCAAACATTGGCGATCACAATTTTAGGGAAAGGGAACACCTTTCACGTGAACTTTTATTCCCGATAAGGCTGAATATGTATGTCTAATTAATAAATAATAAATGTACACTTTCAGATGAAATAGCTAAGCTTATGCCTCCACCCGGAGATTACAGTCTCGAAGATTTGGAAGAGATAATACGCTCGACAGACTCCCATTTAGATGCCTCCTTGGATTTAAACTCGTTTGGAAATGCCCTAGATCAAACAGATTTTAATACTATAATAGCGGACGCAGGGATATTTGATTTTAAAGCTGAAAATAATTTTCAACAAATATCGGGTTCGCAAAACGAACCGATAAAAACTGAACACAATTATGGAAATGAGTATAATTTTGATTTTTCGGCATTTTCTTCACCAGTTACATCGCATCAATCTGATGTTTATTCATCACCATATGAAACCCCTGGTCGAACATCATCTCCGACTTCGATGGATGATGACCACTTCAATCCAGACGACTTTATTAATTTTCCCAATGACGACGATATAAAAACAAATTACTTGACAACTGACAAAATGTTCAAACTACACGATAATAATCGTAATACGCCTTCCCCAACTGGCAGTTGTACAAGTTCTAGTGGTAGTTCAACAAGTGGTGTACAAAGTGATGCTTCTTCAATGGCTTCGACGTCGCAAAATCTTAAGAGAGCCATGAGTCAGGAAGGGAGCGATGAACTCTTTGAGTTTATTAAATTCAAAAATAATAAATCGGAGCAAGACACTGAAGTAACTCAAACTTCTCCACTGAAGTCTGAACCAGATAGTGACTGTGTTGTCAAAGAAGGTGTCGTAGCTCCTACAAAAGTATCAGCGGAAAATAATTTATTACCCTTTACTGTGCCACTACTCCCTGTAACTGCAGTATCAAATGAACAGCGGATAAACTATGTACAAAGAACAATAATACCAATACAAACATTACCACTAACAACACTTAATTCAGTGGCAAATATAAAATCACCCACAGCAATAAAAAGTGAGAACAAACTCTCTGCAAAGAAAACTATTGTCACACAACCCTTAAAAATGGTGACCACTACAAGTACTTGTGCCGAAGATGCTACACCTCAATTAACTCGTCCACCGAATGCAAAACCTAAAACAATATATTTGTCCTCGAATGACTTCAAAGCTCTAATGCAAAAAATAAATACAAATGGCAAAAAAATTCCAGGTACCAATGACCAAATGCCCAAAATTATAATGAAGACTGCTAATGGCAAAGTAATAGCAGCCAATAAAATAAATAATTCCAATAGTAATACATCATCCGCTGTTATTAATAATTGTACAGGAACAACATCAACAACTTCAAATTCGAAAGCTGTACCATTTGTATCGAAAGTAGTTAAAGCATCCGGACCAATGATAATCAAACATCAGCCATCTAAAGTTGTTACTTCAAATGTTCGCTCTGCTGCAGTTATGGCAGCTGCCAGAGCCACGCTGGGCCATACAAAAATTGGTCGCACCGACTTTAACATGCTCAAAGGTCTTAACGATGAAAAATTGTTGAAAAAACAATTGCGTATGTTGAAAAATCGCGAATCGGCTTCATTGTCACGCAAAAAGAAGAAAGAATATATCGAAAAATTAGAAAGTCGTATAAGTGACTTGGAAAAGGAGAATTACTCTTTGAAAGGGGTAAGTAAGTTGGAAAGAAATCACATACAAACGATATCATCATCATATGATGTTTATATTTTAATTTTAATATTTCTGTGGCAATAAGTGCTTAAGTTTTTCAGGAGAGCACTTTTAAACTTTTAGTGATTTTTTTTTTCAAAACTATAGGAATAGTTCTATAAAAGATTTTATTTTCTTGCGGCACAATAATAATTGAATGGTCTTATATGTACATAAATTTAGAATATATTAGATCTAAAGTCAAGTTAAGCTTTTATTCCAAAAGAAATCGCATATTTAAATAAATTAAGCAAAAAGTAATTTAGCTGTAACTTTCTTAAAAACCACACAAATAAACTGAAATTTTGCCCAGGTGTAGTTTTAAATTTTGAAATTATGATGACGTCGTTATCTAAATTTTAGCGTAAGTCGACTTAAGCACTTCTTCTTTTTTTTGCCACATACTTCATCTGCTTATGGGTTTGTTTCATTAGATATGTCTAATTTTTGGTATCTTAATATATTTTATTTGCATTTATTTAGGAAAATTCTTCTCTACGTTCGCAATTGATGGCATTCGCTCAAACCTGCAATTGTAAACAGGGAAATGTCAGCGAATTTATTTTAAATACACTTAATATGTATGATAATAATGGGGCATCATTAAATGCATTCGATGAATCATATCTTGTTAAAAATGAAAAATATTATGGAATTGATAACTCTAGTAGTGCGACCAGCAATAATACTTTCGCATCAACAAGAAACCATATAAAAATAGCTCCCAAGCCTCCAAATGCAGGTCCATTTATTAATAAAGGCTTCAAACAACGCATGAATGCGACAGCTGTAAGGCGAAATGTTGCCGTTCTCTTTGCCATGGTTTGTTTTATCTCATTTAATGTCGGCTATTTTCAAAATAATCATTTAAATAAATCAACATTCGAGATGAATATTGAAGCAAGTTTTAACGAGGAGGCAGTGGCTCAATCTGGCCGCCGTTTGTTGTGGGTTCCAAATGAACATGAGTTTCATGAACGGTCAAATCGCTCTAAGCGAGAAGCCGAAATGGCCAATATGCCACCACCGCCATTGCATTTTTTGCGTCCGGTTAATCGCAATACAGCGGATAAAATTAATAATACTTCTGCCAAGGATGATCCACCTATAAAAATATATTCGGCTACAGCAGCTGCGAAAATGGCAACTAATGAAAATGCAACACTGGCAAATCGTAATGCAGGGGATAAAATGTATAGCACTACGGCTAAAGATGAACCACCTATAAAAAGACATGCAGCTACAGCAACGACGAAAACGGAAACTCATGCAAATGCAACACTCGAAAATATGAGATTGGCTAGAAATTTACATAAATGGGTTGATGGCAATGGCTATTTGAATTTAACTGGTGCACGAATTGTCAATGATATCGAACAAATGGAGCGTCTCAAATTTGGAACTGAGTCTTATATGGACTACAATTTGCCGTTGCAGGCATCAATTGGCGAAAAGCAAAAACGCAAAATTACATTGGACCCATATACGCCAGAAAAACATGCAAAATTGGACATTGAAGGTGATCGCAATTCTTTGGGCATTTTCAAACCAAGACTTATTGAAGAATATTTGAGACTTTTTAAAGGCATTAAGAGACAAGATGATACTTTCTACGTTTTATCCTTTAATACGGACCATATAGTATTGCCGGCGTCTGCTGATAATAATAGCTCTCGCCCTAAAATATCGCTTATGTTGCCAGCAGGCGATCCCTTAAGTAATGGAGATATTGTTTTAATGCACATTGATTGTGAAGTCTTAAATACAACAGAATTGGAAATCAAATCCCATATGATACCGGAAAAATTAAGACCATTTAAATTTTCAGGAAATGTAAGAGTAAATCAAAATGATGTCACTAACAATGCAACAACTGTCCCATCTCCAACTACAGTAACTAAAGCAAAAGATTCAACCATAAAAAGGGAAGAAACAAAAGAGAAACCTTCCCCACGTACTTACTTTAGGATGGATCCCAAAAATCAACCCACTTCTAAGTCAGTTAACTCAACCGTTGGGACAGCTAATATCGTTAAAAGAAAACCAACTATTGTTAAATTGAATGCTAATGACAGTGTTATAGGAAGCGGTGTTTTAAATGTACGTAACTCATCATTGTTTTCACGCATGCGCGAGACTGTTAGTTCGCAAACAAACGGGTTTGTACCTCATGCAGATGTTAAAAAATTTTTATAATTTCGAAGATACATATTAATGTATTTCTTAAAGAGTTAATTCACATGAGCTGCGGTTTCTTGCTTCAACTGAGAAAGAAGGATTGGAAGGCGAAGATATATATGTATGTCTATAATCAAGATTCATTTTCTGTTGTAATGCGAAAATTTAAGCAATCACGATTGGAATAACTGAACATGTTTTGAGAAATTTAAGAGAAAATTAGAAGATTGCTGCAAAAAATTGTGAATGTGAACTGACTCTTTTTTTTTTGTTTTATTTTTTATTTTTAGACTTAAATTTAATTAAGATAAAAAAAATTTCGTAGTATTTGCCCCCCGTTAGTGTTAAAACAAAAGCAATGAAAAATAACCAATTGATTATTTTTTTATCGCTGCATTACACAGTTTTCCATATTTTCCTTAATATTAAATAAGTTCAAAATTTAATTATCATTAAAATGATGATAATAATTCATTAAATTCATCTTTGAATTTGTTATAAAAAATGAAATGTGAAGTAAAACGCGATAAAGAGAAAAATAGTGGTTCGTGACTATTCTCGAATATGCGTTGACTTGTTGAAAGTTAGATGAACAACAAAAATAAAACTGCATAATGTAAAAAATTTGTTTTTTTTTATCATACAAAATTCACCGTTTTTAAAAAACAGAAAAACCCATTGAAAATCCCACGTTTATTTCATTTTAGAAATGTATGGTAAACAAAAACAATTTTCGAAACTTTATTTTTGTGTTAATTTAAATTTTCACCTCTTCGACGCGATTTTCAGAGCAGCTACCGATACTATCCAAAAACTTGCTATTTTTGATACCTTTTTTCTTTTAATTTATACTAAATTTCAAAACCTATTAATAGCCTGTTTCTCAATGCTGTAAGAAAGCCTAAGGGAAGGAACGAACACCATTCACTGGACTTCGAATCAATTTCGGTTTCAGTATTTCTGAAACTTTCATTCACTTATAATTTTTAATTTATTTCTTTTCAGGACACTCGCTCGTCTTTATAGCAGGTTAATAGCGATATATTTAGCCCAAAATGTAGATTTTGCTAATTTGTAGTTTTTAACATACATAGGAATGAGCAATATATGTTGTTGTCCGAAAAAGGCAAAGTTTAGAACTCTTTGTCGACAGCAACTAGAAAAATTAAAAATTAATTATAACATATTTTTTGAAAGTTAATTTTTTAAACTCAAGTAGAATAATGTGGTTTTCTATTGATGGTTGTCAAATAATTGTGTTCCTCCTTTTTTTTTAAACAATATTTAGCATGATTTAGCACGGGAAATATTGTATCAACTACGAAAAATCTCATATTAATTATATATACTACATATACACAGATATATTTTAGGTTTTAGTAATATATATACATATATATATATATATCAAAATTAGTAAAATTATTAAATATTATTTTTTAATGAGCTGCATTTGAAGAAAAAAATACATTAGTTAAAATATTATTTTTTTGTTTTGGCCATTCCCCAAATATTTCTGCTGATTTTTAAATTGTCAGTGGCTTCCGTTCGATAATATAAATATAACTATTTACATAATTGCCGTGTTGGGTTTTCATCGTGCAAACAAGTTTTGTTACGAAAATATAAACATCGATTTTGCTGTGCCTTAAATTGTTACTTAAAAATAGTGAATGATTTAAATTTGCCGGACATTCACGCTACCAAAGTAAAGAATCAGTTTGCAATGGGTTAAGTGTTTATTTTATTTATTTAATTATATTTTAAATTTGTTGGACTCGCTTAATAAAGAAATGTCGTTTGCAACTGCATTGTCAACTTATGAATTAAGTCTGATAACGGAGCAACAGTATACATATGTATGTTAAGGTCATGTTAAATTCCTTATCTCTGTATATACATACATACATACATATATACCTACATAGTATGTAGTTTTAATGATGAAACAGAATAAAGTCTGCAACTTCAGCAAAATCGCTCCCAAATTAATAAAGCCCATAATAACATCGTCGTCAGTAACTTCAAATGCTCTCTAATTTTTATTTTATTCTCTTGTGCTTATATTTGTAGTTTTGTTTAGTCCATATTTACACATTCCATCTCACGACTGCTTTCTGCGGCTACTTTTTTGTGCCCATTTGTATGGAAAATCTGTTTATGCCGGTATTCTGTTTAATCATTTGTCCATATGTATGAACAGTCAAGGAATTAAGTATTCATACATACCCAAAATTTAAACAAATCGCTAATCCAAGAGTACTAAGTAAAAGATGTTTTGGAAAAGCAAAAATTTCCATTTCCATATTAAAAAAAAAATAACAAGGAAGGACAAAAGTGTCCTGTCTGTTTTGAAATAAGAAATGGGTGGTTTGAATCTTTTTTTTATAAAAATAATATTTTGTCGGCCTACCGTTAACCTTAATCACTGCTTGCAGACCAGATTTTCGGTGATTTCAGGAGTAATTTGAGACGAGCACGTTTTTAAATCTGTTATTAAGGATTCCTAGTTGTTTACATTAAAATGTCGAATTTTTCCTTTCGAGTTAATTTTAACTCAATTTTTTTTTTGAGTAACTTATGCTGTTCTATAATTTTCCTATTATTTGAACACCATATCCTCATATGAAGAATGCATATTTGCCGATTGCTCCAATATACTCTTCTTGATGTTTTGGCACACTGCAATAATATTTGCTACCGTTAATAGATAGTCCATGCAAAAATCTTTTATTATATTCGTGAGCCTTGTACTGGTGCACTCTTAGACAATTTCAAACAACGACCGGACGGCCAAGAAAGGAGCTGAAGCCGTTCCGCTTTAGTTCTTCACCATATGTATTGATACATATTGATCTTCTTCAGGTATTTTAACTTGTCGATACGATTTATTTTTCTATGTGCGGTAATATTTAAACCATACCTTAATATTATTTTTAATCGTTTTTCGACTTTATTTTTGTGCAATCTGTCCTTTAGTAAAACGTTATTTTGCTTAGAAAATTTTACTATTACATATTTTGTGTGCAATTGTCTTAGGATAAGTATTTTATTTTTGATTAAATATTTTAATTTACAATTCATTATTGGTTTTAATATGGAATTATTAGTTAAATACATAAACACACACACATACATATAAAATACAATAGTTCTTATTTAAATCTAAAAATTAAGTGTCAAGTAATAATTGTAAATATTAATTACATGTAATAAACAAAATCTTAAAATAGTAATATGTTGCTTAAATGAAGCAAATCCGCGAATAACGTTGTAAAAACAAATTTTGCGAAACCTACATATGTTTTCAAAGATTACCGTTACCATTGCCCTTTTGCATTGTTTAAACATCAAACCTTTAAAAATTATGCATATCTATTATCGCCGTCAAATATAATTATAAAGGAAAAACTTTGTAAGTATGTATGTAACTAACAGAATGATATGAACGAAATTTTCGAATGTAATTCATTAATGTAAAAAAAGGAAATTTTATTATAAAATAAACCAATTCAAAATATCTTGCCGTTGAAAAACTTTTTTTTTTTTGCTCAGCGTTACAACGTTATTAGCGGTGAACCTTCAACTGTGTTTTATTTTGTGATATACATATATATTATGTAATATTTGTTTATCTCCCGTTCTTTTTCGTCAAACCTTAAAATATTATTAAAAAAACATAAGAAAAAAATTAAACGGCTTAAAAAATAAGCAGTAAAAACTTAAAAATAATTTAGGTTTAGTTAAAAAAAATATTTGTACACTCAAACAACAGGTAGCTGTCAGCTAACTGCTGTCTACATTTCGTCGGGTGGTTATTGGTTTGCCGCAGTAATAATGTAAGAAGCTGCGAATTCGTCTTGACATATGCACTACACCATCAAGTGTAGCCAAATTACATGTGATCATTTTTAAAGAACAAATTACATCAAAGACAATGGGGGCTATCAGCGCAAAAGTGGTGTAACCCCAAATTATTTAAATTATCTAATTACTATATGTATATATAATCCTCTGTCAAAACACGATTTTTGCAGCTTCATTTGCTTTTCAATACCAAAATGATCATTTGTACAACGTGCAGCAAAACTTAGGATAAACATCTCATTACAGGTTCAAAAAACCTTTCAGGTGACTTGCAACATGTCCTCTTAATCTGAGCCCATGCACACATCTAACCACTTTATGCACAATATTTTTAATTTTACCAGTATTGAATACATCAGAGAAATAAATTTGTTTACACAAGGTGAAGTCAGAAAGCTTTATTTGATGGTGCTAATCTTCTTTCAGCTTTAATTTTATAATACATATTCCTCAAAATTAAAATTAAAGGAATTTTTGCTTGATTTTTAGTTAAGCAACGTCTAAATGCATTTCGTTCCTGCTTGTGGAACTCATCAGTAGAATTCAAAAAAATTCTTTTGACGTAAATATAAACGTGTTTATTTCTGTACTAAATTGAAGTCTGGCAACTTCCACTAAGTTCGTTCTTGTTAATTGCCTACTACAGTTTTATTCATCACTGACTTTTAGCTTCTTCACATCGATTCTGCTGGGCACTGGGTCCTTGGGTAATTTCACAAATAATTTTATAGCATAAGTACGCAGTTTAAAAACAATTTTGAATAAAAAGTTAAAAATCCTGAATTTCTATCATCGTCATTGCAAAATAAATGTTATTTTGCAGCAAGAAATTCATGGAAGAAAAGTGGTAGGAAAACCGTAGCAACAAAAATAAAGAAAAATCGATAAAAAGATTCTTGCAAGAGGCATTTGCAAACAAATGCAAAACAAACGCAGCATTAAACGGTAAAAAAGGACGTTCAAATCTGGCGCATAAAAAACAAGACCATGTCAGACGAAGAAGATTCTATGTCTGAAGCCTTCTCAGCCAGTGAAGACGAATGGAAACCAAGCAAGGATATAAGGGGTGGCGAATCTTCAGATGATGATGACAGCGATTTTGAAGGATCAACATTAGCAGGAGCTGGAAGTGGGGCGAATGTCGTAAAAAGAAGGTTCGTTTTAAATAATTTTCCCTGTGTGTGTATATAAGTGCAATAAATTTCTAAAATTAAACGCTTATTTTTAAAGGGGTGAACCGAAAGCTCGCGGTGCTACTAAACAAATATCGAAGAAACGTACTGGTCTGTCTTTGCGTGCTAAACTTTATAATAAATATAGGCCGCCGCCTAAAACATTTTCACCACCCAGAAGTTTAGTTGGTAAGAATTCTCCAACAGCATCTACATCAGGTACACATTCAAAAAACGCCGCAGCGCCCAATGAAAGCAAAAGTATCGGACTTAAAACTAATAATGGCGAAGATTCAGGTTCCAGCAGTGATTCCAGCATCGACAATTATCTAGTAAATCCCGAAGACTTAGATATTCAATCAAGTTTTTTCAATATAGAAACGAAGTTGGCGAAAAAGTCTTCTATGTCTCCAGTTCCCGTATTTGATTGTAACGCTGGTTTGGAAAATCTTTCTGATTGTGCTTCAGAAGACGAGAAAGATGGACCGAAAAGAAAAGATAAAGCTTTTGACTTCAACCACTTACTTGAATACGCAAAAGGTTTGGAACGTCTTAAAGAAAACGTCGAAAAACATAATGCTGAAGAATTGAAGAAAAAATCTTCAGCCGCAAAAAATATTGATACTTTGGATGTATATTCCGTGCTTGCATTGGGCGAAAAGCAACAGAATCGTTCGCACAACGATGGAGAAGATGAAGATGACGAAGATGATGAAGGTTTGGGCGATGAACAACAGCCTTCCAAATTAAGCAAAACAAAATCTACTCGAGTAAAACGTCATACAAAAACGCGTCCGTCATCAACCGTGGCTGTCAATGATACCGACGATTCCGATTGGGAAGAAGTAGCAGGTAGGAAACGCAAGTAGACATTCATAGTATATGTATGTATTTTCTTAACTGGTTAATGGTGACACGGTTTTTGTAATCTTTTTATGTTTAGTCAGTTTTTTTTCATAAGAAACATATATAATTAGTTATATGCATATAAATCAAAGATTCTAGAAATACAGTAAATATATTTGTCTCATTAGGCGCTTCCACTCGTTCAAATTTAATTGTGAGACTGTGTAGATGTTAAACTCAAAATTCTGTTACCAAATATTGCCAATAAGTAAGAAAATACTAATGGTCTGATTATAATTAGATTAAACGAAAATATACATAAATGTGTATTAGAAGAAAATTAAAAATGTACAAAAGAAATTAAGCAGTGAAAACAAACTTATAGGTTTCAAAATATATTTTTATTTTGAATGCTTTATTTAAAATTTATTTAATTTTTTAATTAGCTAATACTCAATTTTATTTCATTTGTTGTGTACACAAAAAGGAATAAAATAATAGTATCACTGCGATCTAAATATAACAATTGCAATGTATTCTGTTTATGCTTTTAAATTCGATTATATAATTTTATTTTAATATAAAGAGTGGTAAAAACTAAATTGTTCAAATTGCACAACATTGAAAGATATATAAAAGAAAGCATATTTTAAAATATTTTTTTTTCTCCATCAAAACAAATTGTCTTGATAGAAAAAATTGCATTATGAATGAAATATTGAAAAGCAATTGAGAATAGAGCACAAATTTAAAATCATTAAACTAGTACCTGAGAATATATATACTCTTATGTCTACATTCACATAATTTTCTTTTAGTATTACATACATATGTACGTATATAATCCAATTATTATATTAGATTTTGTTGGACAAAGTAATAGAACAAGATGAATTGAGTTCTAAATAGCAACTGCATTATTGAATTCAATCCCATGCACCGTAAATATGTATTATAAATATGTAGCCTATGTTATTTATGATGCGTTTGCGAGGATGCGCAAAGGAGAGATTATGAAGAAGTTGGTCGGCTATTTACATTTATGTATTTAAAAATATATAAACAATGTGCATGATAAAAATTAAATTTTTTATTTCATTTCATCTTATCTCTTATTTCTTAATTTTTGTATATTCGGCTAAATTTAATTCGACGACGATGGGATATTGTCGAAACGCGTTTCGAAACAAAATTAATCTTGGTTTATAGATAGAAAATCATATCAACAATAATGTGGGAAATATTTTATTTTAGTTTTATCTTTGAGTTTACCATTTGCTATAAAAAGAAAATAAAAAATATTTTCACTCATAAAAAATTGCAAAACATTTAATAAACAAATTTCCATACAAAATTTGTTTTGTAAACTTTCTGTAAGCCAAAATTAGTTTTTATGAATACGCCAATTATATATAATAAAAATAAAAATTGTGTTTGATTCGCAATACTAAAAAAAATAACAAGTTCGCCTCCTATAGTATTTTTATTCTTTGGCCGGTCGCAAGAACTTGTTCTCTGATGAATGCACATAACGCTCATTTTCTTGAACAATGTCATAACTGGAAAAAAAACTAGTTTTGCACTACTTAACGGAAAAAGAAAATTTTATTTTTCTCAAGAGTTGAATATCGGCATTTCCACAGGAAGGTCAACTTTTTGTAGCGTGCGACACCAAACAAATATGTTTGTTTTTTCAAAGAAGGTGTCAGTAGCTCTACATTAGGTAAAATTTTAAGCAAAATCGAGTAACATTGTTCTGAAATATTAGCTTAATTGCTTGCTATCGCACCGACAAAAAAGTGAACTTTCTCGTGGAAATGCCCATATGCACTAATTTTGCATTATTAACTCAAAAGTCCCATTTTTTTTATTTATGACGTTGTTGTAGTAAATGAGCGATATGACGGAAAATTTCATCTCTTTCTAAAGTATTTTTGTTACAACTTGTTAATTTTTTTTGTGCATGGGAGTAATTTTTTATCTCTTGACGAAAAAGAAAAAAATTGGATTTTATTCCATTTTCAGATTTAGTAACTTTATTTTTTAAAATTTGTTTCATTAAAATATTCATATATGTACATAGTAGTTTTGCGAAATCGAAACGTCCGATGCTTAGAAAAAAATTAAATCTAAAACCAATTGCATATTCAATTATTCAACGAAAATTGTGTATCCAATTACGAAATATACATTTTCAATTCCTGAAAATTTTTGTTCACACTTGTTTTTCATAACACAGTAATTGCAAATAAATTAATTTTTGATTGAAAACTTTTAAGCAATATCAGTAAAAGTTTCCAAAAAATTGTACATCAAAAAATATATACTTCAAGGAAATCAAATAACTGTGTTTATTATAAACTTATTACAACAAAAAAATCTATAAATAACAAATACTCACATACTGGTTAAATTTCATGCTTTCAAACGAAATGAATGTCAATTTCAATTTCTGAGTTAAAAATAAAATAAAATAACTATACAATAAATTTGTCTGTCCACAAGCACATAAACAAATATCAGTTATTTTCAAACTAGAAACCATACGACTGATCTTGTGAATTGAACAAATGTTTTTAAGGATTTTATTTTTGTTGTACTTTTACCATATTATATTTTAATATATGTACATACATATGTATGTAGTTTGAGTTTGCATAATTAGCTGCATGCATATTTCATTATTAAAAAATTTTCTTTTTATTTCTGCTAATATACTACTTATATACTAATATATACGGCCATGTCACAGAGCTCAACTTCGTTCGGAATCGGAATTCAATCCATCCCATTTTTGTATTAGATGGTGTCTAAAAAAGGAAACTAAAATACGGAAATTTGTTAGGTGAGTCCAAACTGTTGGGGGCGCTGGTATTTTGGGGTATGCTTCGGCTAGGACTATATATTTTGAGGTGGATTCAATTCCGTTTCCGAACGGAATTGAACTCTGTGATATGGCCGATAATTTCATATCGACTGCTAAAACTTTGTGGAAGTACATAACTCGAATGTAGTTTCTAGTTTACCTTTTATACTTTTTTTTACATGTCTAATGAAAATGTATAATTTTGTTAAGATAGTTATTTTAAATATGTTTACGAGTATTTAACGCGTGTCAGTATAAACACGAATTTAAACACATTTGTTTGTTGTTGGTTGAGCACTTCTAGATGCATTTCTTTGCTCATCAACTATCACACTCTGATTTTCGAAAATCAAGTTTTCATCAGATTTGCAAGTCAAGGGAATTCTTCTTACGATGGTGTCCGTATGGATGGGTGTGTGGCGGTGTGTGTGTATGCATTTAAACCTTTCATAACTTAAGAACAGCTTAACCGATCTGAACCAAATTTGCGGCAATATAATAATGTCTTCAAAAAAAAAAAAAAAAATCTACATCAATCAGTTCTTAAACCTATAACGATTGCTGATTCGTTCGCGAAATATTGTCGAGGAAAATGTTCAAAAAAAAGAGCTTTATTTTAATAGCTTTAAAAGTGCTTGACAAATCGATTGATGCCGTTCACAATAATCACATTAAAATATATGTATACATAGTTTAATTTAGTTAATCTCTTATGGCCCTATTCGTAAAAATTCTTACTTTACTTAGGGTTCACACGTTCAAGTGCGAGTTCGAAAAACTCAAACTACACTCAAACTATTTTACTAACATACTTATACTTCGGCACTTGCAGCGTATTTCGAAATTTTCGTTCATAATACGTACACAGAACTTACAAGCAAGTACATACATACATGTCTAAACGTAGGGCTAGGCTAACATTTTTTTATTATAAACACTGCATAAGATATTGTGCATTAGTGATATCGCAAAGTGCAAGCTAGAGGATATCAGGGGCTTAATTATGAGAATTTAGTGGTTTAATGACAGACAACAGAGGTTTTTCTGGGTACAATGAGGGTTAAATTTTTATTAACTAGTATTAATAGAAGGGAACCACAATGGATTCAACTGTGTCTCCGAGTGGAGGTATGTTACAACACCACCCTTCCTAACCTAACCTAACATAATCACCCTTATTCCAGTTGTCAACATCGACGTCACGTCAATACAATACAAAAAATTGCGGTTTGTCTACTCGCTCTCGAAAAGAATTTTGTGCTATTGAGAGTCTATTTCTCTCTTGCATGCCAATAGCAGTCAGCTGTTTTTGACAACGGGTAGACAATCCTCAATTTTTTGGTATTGTATTGATGTGACGTCGATGTTGAAAACTGGAATAAGCTTGAATAGTTTTAGGTTTCGATACCGGCAACACCACCATTTTTTATAGTTAGTGCTGCAATAAAAAAAAAATTATTTCATATTGAAATAAATGAAAAGCTTTTTATTGTTTTCGTGTAAAGTAACATTTTTGCTTAGGACAAGTTTTCTATGAAGTAAGATGAAAAGTAAAATATTTACAATCGAATAAAGAGTCTATTTTCATTTGTCTTGATTGCTTTTACATCACTAACATTTCTTTTTGGTTTTATAAATATGTTTTGATTAGAGTATTTTTTGTTAATTTTGTAAAACATTTTTTAAACTTAAATAATTTAGTGGCATTGTCCATCAAATTAAAAAAATAAAAATACTCAAACGTTTATAGCCGGGACTTCAAACATCATTCATCTAAAGTATATCGTGTTTTCCTGAGTGCTAAATTTGCAAAGATATTTGATGTTAAAATTCATATTTCGATGATATGAAGTTATTGGAAATTTGTACTAAGTGGATGCCATCTATAAACCTACTTTAAACTTTTCATGCAGTTTACGTTTTTGAATACAATTTTATGTATGTGTCAAAAGGGTGCTAATTACGCCATTCGATATCGATCGAAACACAAGTAACATTTTATGAAAATTGCTCGACATCGAATGCTGTAATTTGCACCCAGTCTTTAGCCGATGTAATTCTAAGCATAAAAGCTATTGCAACAATATTTGCTGTTTCCAGAAGTTAAAAAAATGGGAATAGAAAAATAGGTTTTTGAAAATTCTTGTTCGATAATAATTCTACAGCATACGTATACAAGTTTAATGCAGCTTATTCATTTCTATAATGAAGATCCTAATAAAAAATTTGGTAGGATCTTTCGAAGTTAATAATTTCAGAGAGAATGGCTAATTTAGAAAATTAATTCATTTGTCAATGGATTAAATGTTACATGTATACTGATGGATTCAATTAAACTATTTTTTTTTAGCTGTAGGGGTACTTATATTTTTGTTTATTAGTTCGATATTTCGTTAACCTTCGGTTAACTTCTTCAGGATATTTCTTGTTTTTGGTTTTTTTTTTTGATATTTAATTTTTCTTTTTTTTTCTTTTCTTTCAATTACAAAATATTTTTATAAAATATTTTAAAATAAAAAAAAAAATATAAAAATTAAATATGTATATATTTTTTTAATCAGAAATAATTTCATAGTCGGGCTTAAGTTCAGTAATTTCAATTCTTGTTTAAAATTCTCTCACTATATATTTTTTTATTTTAAAATATTTAAAAAATATTTTATAAAAATATTTTTGCAATTGAAAGGAGAAAAGAAAAAATTAAAAATTAAATATAAGGTTAACAAAAACTAATAAATAAAATAAAAAAGCTCAAAAAAATAGTTTAATTGAACATATAAAAAAAGGTCGAAAAATTAGATAAAAGAATTTGATAAAATACTGATGGATGTAAAAATAACAACAAACCTTAGTTGTGGAATAATTAAACATTTTGTTTCAATTTGAAAAAAAAAATTTTTTGTTGCATTAAAACATTTTTATAAATCTGCTGATAGTGCTGCATAAATGCAAGCAAAAGCAACATGTTTTATTTTTTTATTTATTTAAACATTATTTGAGAACTGAATTAAAAACGAATTTACTTTAAATGTTGTATTCACATTTATTACGAAATATATACAAAGCTAAATATAAAATAAATGCATTCGTTTATGAACTTAAATTGAAATAATGAATTTGTTGAAACAATAAAAAAATGTAAGTCTACTTGTAATACTCTAGTACTTAAAAAATAATATAAAACAAAAAAAAAGTTAATAAACTTTATTACTGTTAGTTAAATTTATATCAAGATCAAGATAAATTAAAAAAATCTATGAAATGTTTAATTGATTGAAAATATGAAAGGATTTCCCAGCTTTAGGCCTGATAGTGCATAATTAATACATTCCTTACCATAACTTAATTATAAATTTTTAGGTTAAATAAAATACAATAACTTGAATATGTGTGTGTGTCGTGTATGGCAGCATACAAATTTTAAAATTTTCCAAGTCGAACTTATTAAGTTTTTGCTGGTTATTTATTTAGCTGTAATATTTTGAAACAAATTAATTTCAGTCCGATTTAATTCGAGATGCTTTTAATTTTCCAGTAGGAGTGAAAAATACGATGATTTTTAAAGAATATAGTAAAATGTAAATTCTCGTTTGTTGTCTTGAAAAGACCCATAAATCCATAAAAAACACAATAACAAAAACAAAAAAAATGGTTGCTAAAATCAGAATATTGTTAAAAAAAACAATTTAAGAATTTAGAATATGGAAATGAAGTAAAAATATTGATATGCATTGTTTGGCTCATTTTAAAACTAGAATATCTCAATACAGATCTAATTTTTTTAAGAGTGTGAGTAACAAATTAATACTTGATAATTAATATACAGTGGAGTTCGGTTATAAAAAACTCGGAGGGACATGGTAATTTAGTCCATCATAACTCGAGTAAATATTTTCAACAATTCGAAGGAAGTAACGAAACAATTTAATGAATTTAAAATAGAAATATTTTTAAAATATACTTTTGTTAAATTTGAGAAAGTAGGAATAATTAAGAACACCAGACAAAATATGTGCTTAAAAGCGATAACAGCATAAGTCAACTCAGTACAAAATCGAGTTATCATATTTATCATTTTAGCTAAATCTCTCTAACTAAGATTATTATAAAATATAAACAAAAAAATATTGACCTGAGTCCAATAAAATTTGTACTAAAAACGACATTTTCATAAAAATTGGGTGCATTCGTTAATACAGTACTTAATATTTACTTAACGACAAAATTATTTTAATTTGAGTTTTTTCTGATTTTTTCAAAAAAAAAGTTCATACCTTAAAACTGGTTTTTCTCGAAACCATGTTTTTCGACTTACGCAGAACTTAAATGCAAACTTGCTACATACATATATCCGGAGTTCGTTATAAGCACACTTATTTGCTTGAAATATTAAGACAAAACTATTGGGACTGGAGAAGTTGTTTGTTACAGGCAATAATTATTTATGCCGAGTACACATTATGGCATTTTGGGGCATTGCAATAGTGTGTACTAGTGGCAACGTTTGTGATTTCCAATATTTTTCGTTGTGTGGAATTTCTTTCCATATAAAAAACTTAATGTGAACGACGTTGCACACATTTTAGAAAATGACACAATAAAATGACAACACAAGAAATGTCAGATGTGTACTCAGCACTTGAAACGGTGTTCGCTATCTCAAACTCCACTGTATTGTTTTAAGTTTCATTGCATTTTGTGTAATGGTCCGATTATGGATAGCAACAGAACTTCACTTGCGTTGAAAGTTGCTAAAAACTGTGTTATCGACTTCAATTGGCAAATAACAGCTGTCACTTTTTTTTCTGGCAATCAAGAAATTGTATTGTATTTGCCGGCGGTCATGGCTTTTGTTTTAGGTAATTATTCGGTCATCCGAGAGTTTTAATTTTCAACCCAGCTGAAATTTTGTTTCTATCCATAAGGGATCCACAAACTAATCATATTTCTAAGGTGGCTCCTCTTTATGTTGCCTTACGCACCAATCTTTTCTATTGATTGCAATCCGCGAACGAGAGTTTAATATTTCGACATGGCAACAAATAACGGATTAATGACCCTTTAAAAATCGCATTAAAAATATTTTTATTACAATTGTTTTAAGCCGTTATTGATTTTCTTTCCTTCTCCTGTGAGATACATACGCCTATTCTACTCGTATATTAAGAAAATATTAAAAAAAAAATCCAAAAATTTACTGTTGCTACCTGACGATCCTGTATAATGAGAATGATAATATACAGCTGGTATTTCTTTTCCTAAAATTTAAAGAGTAGACACTAAATAATAGATAAAATACAGTATTACTGAAAATAAATTTGTTTGGTTATAACACTAGTGTATAGCAGAAACAAAATGATGTTTAAAAATATGTGTGTTTATCACTCTTCTTATTATGTAGTTAAAATAATAAAAAAAGAAATATCAAAATAAAAAAAAAGTTAATTAAAACCAAAATTAATTATTTAATAGCACTAAAACATAACAAACACTTGCTGAAGAAGTTAAAAAAAATTATAAATAATTGTAATAAAAACACTAAAATAAATGTTATTAAAATTGCAACAAAGTAAAACTAATTGTGTGTTTGGCTTTTTATTTACTTACATACTCGTAGTATATATTTTTTAATGATAAATGTTGCTTTTTTGAGTAGTCGCTTACCTATTAACACTTAAATGCATGTTTTTTTAAATATACATACTTACATAGACATCGTTGGATAGTCAAACAACTTGGGGTGAGTCCTTTTTTAAGTATTCAGGAATAGAATTCCAAAAAAATAAAGCTTTTGCAAACTTATAGGCTCTTTTGGGACTCAATATATGCAAAAGTGCTAAAGTCATAAGGAAAAAGTGCTTAAGTCATATTTTACTGCAGTTTTTAACTTTCAATCACAATTTAAATTTATTGCTTAAAATTAGTTTTGAATTCAGTTAAATTTTGGTCGATATTTTTTAATAAAAAATATAAGTTAAATATTTTTTGGTCACACTTTAACTGTCATTTCGACTGGTCAAATTCAAAATTTAATTGTTTGAACGATCTGATTTAGTGTGAAATATGTACATATCACTCATTTACTGAAACAACTTCCTAACTCAAAAAACTTGATTTTTTTAGTTAATGATACGGAATTAATCCTCATTTTGTAAAATGTTCATACAATTCAAATCTCAAGAGAAAAATTAAATGTTCTTTTTCCATTAAGTTGTGTGTAAAATGAAAATTGTAAACTCGTTTTTTGGCTAACAAGTTAGTTTTAGTTGTGACGTTG
The DNA here is from genome assembly GCA_936439885.1 of Nowickia ferox. Lineage (NCBI taxonomy): Eukaryota > Metazoa > Arthropoda > Insecta > Diptera > Tachinidae > Nowickia > Nowickia ferox. The sequence goes on from OW387027.1 coordinate 86,253,230, forward strand.
CTTAGTAAATAAGCGATATGTATGTATGTATGTATGTATGTGCGTGTATTGAAAAATACATTTATGACATTCACCAACAGGATATAAAAAGAATACCACAAATAAGAGCTTTCGAAATTTAATAGCCTAGCTTACATAGGAAAAAATGCGAAGTGAAAAGGAGACAGACAATCCGACTTTTCCCGGGAATTTTCTATTTAATTTTGTTCGTATTGCAAAGCGACTTCCAGATCACTGTAATGTCTACCATGCAAAAATATTTGCTCTAGCGACTTTAATTAACATATACACTGATAGTCGAGCAGCTATTATGACCCTTGAATCCCTGCTTCTAAGAACAACAACAGGGGGTCTACTCTGTAATTCGAAACGAAAGTAAATTCTTTCGAATTGTAATGTTAATAACATACAAGTCCGAAAGAATTTTCTTCCGTTTCGTAATACAGAGTAGACCCCCCAGCCCTCTACTGCAGATTATCTCTAAACAAGATGGCAGAGCAGTTTAATATTAGGACTATCTGGATCCTGGGGCATATAGGCTTTCAGGGGAACTGCAATGGGCTTGCTAGAACTGAGACAACGTTACAGGTTCCAAACTCAGACTTAGGCGCAAGATAGAAGATGAGACAAATAGATGGTGATAGTTATAGACTCACCTAAATAAAAAAATATAAATTCTTTGATTTTAAGAAATAGAAAACAAATCTCGATTATATTGTCCGCGCTAAACGGGTACTGTCTCATGGGTAAGCATGCACTAAGATAAATTCCCAACACAATGACTTTTGCTGTAGTTGCCAAGATATGGAAAAAAGGAAAATGTAGAACATTTTCTGCGTCACTGCACTGAACTAGCCAGGAAGAGAATGACGTTATAGGCGCTCTTGAATTTCGGTAACTTTCTGACGTTGCCAGTGTTGAACTAAAACAGATTAGTAGCTTCACATTGAGCTCGGGTTAGTTCAATGGTGGGTACTCCGCATAAGCAGATGGACCAGAAGGATCTAAGCGATTCCACGATTCTGACTGCCTCTCTTTCATACAATCTTGCCATGCAATTACTAGGATTTTTTTTTCATGAAATTTGCTGTACGAAACTTTTTTTTTATTTGGTAAGAAGCGCCACAGAGAAGAGATAATTTTAGGTAATTTGTTTTAAGCAATTCGTTTCTCCACCACTCTCCAACAAATGTCATGAAAACGTCATGCTCTAGGAATCACGGGATTTAAGTTTAAAAAAAATATACAACCAGATTGTACCGTAATCAAGGTTAGCATATGATACAAGCGTTTGAAATAATCAGGGCAATCATGAATAAAATTCCGCGTGAAATTTCTCCCTTTTCCAATTAGAATTTTTGTTTTCCCTATTACTTGCTATTAGTTGGAATTGTTTCTGGGAAAAATTTCACGCTGAATTTTATTCATGATTTCCCTGAATAATGAACGAAAAAAAAACACAAGAGGATTGTTGATTTGAGACATAAGCAAATATTTGAGTAGTATGATGTGACCGACTATGGATATAGGAAGGTATACATAATAGAATGAATAAATGAAAATGGACCCATTATTCTTGCCAACCAGATGGCTTTATTAGAGGCAAAATTTATGAACACATTCCTACTAGGCGGCAGGTAGAAGACAAAAAGAAAACTTTTCTCGGAGTAAAGTAAACCTTAGTTTTATATTTTTTTTCAGATCACTCGGAAAGTGTTGAGAGTACAACAACTTCAAATGATATTTCGAAAGTTGGCAATCTTGAAATACTCGTAGAGTTGAAATCGGGCAATCGTGAGAAGAAAACGAAGACCCAACAAGATATCGAAATGGCTTTTAAGCGTAGACTAAATCGAGATATGAAAGAACGTCAAGTTCTTCTGCACAAAGCCAGTTTGTTGTGCCGCTTCGGTCGCTCATTCTTTTATAATCGTTTATTAAACGACACGATTTTAATGAAGAACGCTTTGAAGCTTCTGCCTAGCAAATCTGCCTACCCGCCTGATAGAGGTACTGAAATTAAATACTTTCAATCAATGGTCACATGGTTCAAGAGTGCTGTTAAATTGCAAACACAAAATTTATATCCTGAAAAGTCTGCGGCTAAGACAAAGTCCAAAGCACAGATAGAACTTTTAAAACAAATTGAGCAAAAAGAAGCTCGCTGCAAGCAGGATATGATATTTTTGTTTGTCATTCTGTTGCGTGGTATGGGACTACAAAGTCGCTTGATCGTAAATATGCAACCGTTACCTCTAAAGCCTGCACAGTCAGATTTGCTAACGATTAAAATGAAGAAAGATGATGAAAGTGAAAATAAAAATACTTCTATATCAGACAAAAGTAGCAAAACGAAGGATTCGAATTTACACAATAAAACTGATATGGAACATAAGACTTCCATGAAAGTGGAGGTTACAAAACCAGAAACCATCCTAAAGGAAACACGAAAAGGAGCAGATAAAATAAATTCTAAAACTCGTCGTGCTAAAACTGATAAAGATGATAATTCATCAAATAAAAATAATAAAATAACTAAACAACTCAAATATGATGAAGGCAGCAAAACAGAATCTGGTGGTATAACAAAAAATGTTGAAACTGAATCTACTATTAGGACTTCGAGGCAAATTAAAGGTAATAGAAGAAAAAGCAATCCAGCAGGTAGAATCCAGCAGGGAGAAGAAAATCATTTAACCGCACATATAAGTGATAATGCATCTAACCTGGAAAGGGATGAAAATACTAAATATGAAAACATATCAGAAGAAAGTTCCAAATCAAAGACAACTAATGCAAAGAAGGTTGAAAGTGAAAAGACATGTAAAACTGCCGCAAAAACTAGCACAGCTTCAGAAGATACTTCAAAAGAAAAAGACTTAAAGTCACAAACACTAAACTGCGATGCAGAAAAAAATAAGAGTTGCGAGGAATTGGATAATTCACAAAAAGAAAATGAAGCTCTTTGCAAGCCTAATTTGTCTCGTTTAAAACGAACAAAGGCCAAAGATAATACTGAACCTGATGGAGCGAGACCTAAAAAGAAGCCTGCCATTGAGACCGGCTCTATGGTCCTACCCAAAATTATCGTACAATCTATAAAAGACCCAAATCCCACAGAACAACCAACTACTTCAAGAGTAAGGCGAAATACGAGATCTGCTCGCAAATCTCCGCCAGCTCACATTTCTCCTACATTTTTAGTACAAAACACTCACTATGAAGAGATATTTCCCGGTATTATAAAGCAAAATACAAATGTTAAAAATACAACTACACGTGGTAAAAGCCCTAATGATGATACTCGTAAAGCAAAAATATCAACAGATTTCCTCAAAAATAATCAAGTAGGGCTGAGCCAGAAACGCATCCTGCGTTCCCAGCAAAAGCCAAATGAACCCACAACTGGCGATTCAAAAGCAGCTCAAATACCACAAATTGATGGTGCCAATGATGACGTTAGTTCGGATTATGAAAAGCATGCCAACAATAAAAAATTAAATTTGAAGAAAATAAAGTCTAAACGCCCAACAGAAAATTCCGATGAAGACTTTGAACCCTCACCACCAAAGAAACCGAAAGCTGCACCCGTTCCATCCAAACGCGATCGTCGCGTTGTATCATCTGATGATGAAATAGACAAAACTGATAGTGCGGAGAATGTCAAGCGTAAGCAAACAGCGGGCGATATGTGGGTTGAAGTTTGGTGTGATGTTGAGGAACAGTGGGTGTGCGTTGATATATTCAAAGGCAAAATACATTGCATCGACACTATACGGGTAAGTTCTTATATTTAATTTATTAACTATGGTTGAAAGTATTACCGTTAGGCGTATGTAAAGACCTTACTAATTTCACTGCGATTTGCGAAAATTGAGAATGGCTTAACCGGCAGCAACTACATTCTAATAACATAATGAATCGACACTTAATAATGCATACATACAAACCAATTATGAATAACAATTCCCCAGGTATTTTTCCCCTCTTCCCGTTCCAACTATTATGAATTACAGTTTCCCTGGGAAATTTTTTTTCGCATTTTGAAGTCTATATATTTCGCAAACTAGAACATATAACGATCTAAGATTTCGCACTAACGGTAGTTCAGCCAGAGGCAACAACAACAATATTCAAAACTTTCCGATCGAGTTTAAAATTACGACGCAGATTTTTTTCGCAGTTTAAGAATCATTGTTAAAATATGTATGTACATATGCCTGTATGTATATACATATACATATACATATACATATACATATACATATACATATACATATACATATACATATACATATACATATACATATACATATACATATACATATACATATACATATACATATACATATACATATACATATACATATACATATACATATACATATACATATACATATACATATACATATACATATACATATACATATACATATACATATACATATACATATACATATACATATACATATACATATACATATACATATACATATACATATACATATACATATACATATACATATACATATACATATACATATACATATACATATACATATACATATACATATACATATACATATACATATACATATACATATACATATACATATACATATACATATACATATACATATACATATACATATACATATACATATACATATACATATACATATACATATACATATACATATACATATACATATACATATACATATACATATACATATACATATACATATACATATACATATACATATACATATACATATACATATACATATACATATACATATACATATACATATACATATACATATACATATACATATACATATACATATACATATACATATACATATACATATACATATACATATACATATACATATACATATACATATACATATACATATACATATACATATACATATACATATACATATACATATACATATACATATACATATACATATACATATACATATACATATACATATACATATACATATACATATACATATACATATACATATACATATGTATATCTTGCATCCTTAGGGGATGACTGGTAAAACTTTTTTGTGTGTGGGAGTCGACCCGGTCTAAAATATATACATTTAATTTAACTTAAATTTAACTCGTCAATAATAAGTTATTTAAAATTATTTATGTATTAATTTCGTGCTTAGAAATCGGCTTCTGCTAGCTTGGCATACGTTTTTGCTTTTCAAAATGACCTCAGTATTAAAGATGTCACAGCACGATATTGTCCAAATTGGACAACTACTATACGCAAATCCAGAGTAGAAAAGGCCTGGTTAGATGCAGCTATTTCCAAGTACTTGGGCCACAGAACTAAACGCGACATAAAAGAAGACCAAGAATTGCGACGAATACATGAGGAAAAACCAATGCCAACTGCCATTGGTGACTATAAAAACCATCCATTTTATGCACTAGAACGCCATTTTCTCAAATTCGAAGCACTTTATCCACCCAATGCCCCTGCTCTAGGTTACATTCGAAAAGAAGCAATATATTCCAGAGATTGTGTTCACACCTTGCGCTCCCGGGATATTTGGCTTAAGCAGGCCCGAACAGTAAAATTGGGAGAAAAACCGTATAAAATTGTAAAATCTCGACCTAAATGGGATAGAGTAAGTTTATATGCAATTTTGTTTCATTCTAAACAGGCCAAATTGAAAATATTTAAATACTCGTACATTCATTCAAAGATCACCCAAACTATGATTAAGGACCAACCTCTGGAAGTATTTGGATTCTGGCAGACACAAGATTATGAGCCTCCAACGGCTGAAAACGGCATAGTGCCACGTAGTGCGTATGGAAATGTGGAGCTCTTCAAACCTTCAATGCTGCCGAAGAAAACCAAGCACATACGCTGTAAGTATTAACCCAAACAAAGGCAAAGATGAGAATATACGAGTATGTAGTTGCAATTTATATAAAATTCTATCAATTTCTTTTTTAGTGCCTGGTCTGCATCGAATTTGCAAAAAATTGGGCATCGATTGCGCCAATGCTGTCGTTGGTTTTGATTTCCATCAGGGCGCTTGCCATCCAACTTATGATGGCTTTATTGTTTGCGAAGAATTTGAAGATCAAGTTATTGCTGCTTGGCATCAAGATCAAGAGGAACAGGACAAGAAAGAACAAGAAAAATATGAGGCTCGCGTTTATGGCAATTGGAAGAAACTCATTCGTGGTCTTCTTATACGTGAACGTTTGAAATTAAAATATAATTTCTAGATATAAAATCAACTTTTTTGTTTTGTTTTAAATGTATGTAGCGTTTTAAGCGGCATGCAAAATTATTCACACCTTATGAAATTTCACTTTATTATTCCAGTTATTATGTGTTTATTGCTTATGTGTTAAATCTTTTATTTTTTATATTTTTCTACATTAAACAGAGATTTCAATAAAAACGCATGCATGCATGCATGAATAACAAACAACCTCTGTTAAAAAAGACTTGTACATATGTACATACATATGAGCCCTTTATTATTAAACTGATATAAGTCATATGCATTTATGCTTCGAAATATTAAAGAAATTTAAAAAACTTCAATAAATATATATTTTTTTCAATATATTTATTTACAATATATTTTACAATAATAAGAAAATTTGATAAAGAAAAGAAAAAGTTAACAGTTGTTACTAAGCTTCAGCAAGCTTAATAAACTAAACCTAATATTATATTTACATATAAATATTAATATTAATATTATTATTATTATTATTATTATTATTTTCTATAAGGTAAATCTAATCTGTGAAACCGTTTCAGCCTCCTTACTTCCTCTGTTCCATCTAAAAAAATAAATTTATATAAATCGAGACTAGTACAACTCTAAATTAAAATGTTGCGTAATATAAAAATATTTCTTGATTTGTTCAAATGCAATCTACTAAATAATTTACACAAGAAATATATGACTTAGACCACTTTCATAATTAACATCACATATTTGCGTACGTGGAGCACAAACTTTCCCAATGTCGAGGCTTGTACATATTTTGAAATTTGTATAGCCATATAAAGTCTTCTACTTGGGACATGAAATATTTTTTTCTGGAAAAAAATTCACAAGTGTAACGGGGAAGTAGCATTTATATTCGCGACTAGTATACAGTGGCGAGAGCTTATGGATTCATGCATCTCATGTATGAAGATGTATGTATCGCAAGTAAGTATATAGATGTATGCAAAATGGGCGATGTATGTATGTATATATAGTTCATTTAATTATTTACTAAAAAATTTACTATGTTTAGTCCATTTAATTTTTTGAATGAACAACGGACGAACTATAAAGCATTTAATTTTCTGTTCGAAAAAATGGACTATGTATAGACCAATGAATTTTTGCATGAAAACAATTTTTTTAATACATACATATATGTATTTATTTATTGTATCTTCAAAAATAAACTAACAATAAGCATTCAAATCTTAAGTCTAGATTCAATTTCGGTTGGGCTTAATACCAGTGTCCGACATAAACTTAGTGATAGTAGTTAATAATACATAAATGTCGTACTAAGCACAAAAATATTTTCATGAATTTTCATCTGAAGTACTGCGTATTAGAGGCCTTGAGGTCCCTCTTTTTACCCGACTGCGCGACGCAGAGAAAGTTATGGTGTTTATCAGTCTATGCATGTAAGTATGTATGTATGTGTGTTCATTCGACAGGTATTTTAAAATCATCTTTAGGCTTATCTTATGATTTTTCATTTCGAATGACCATTTAGGATATTTAACGGTTAAAATTTGGTCGCAGTCGGGGTTTTTAATTTTTTTTGTATAAATACTTGTTTAAGCGGATGTGTCCAGTAGTAGTAGGAAGCGACTCAAGTTTTGTTAAATATTTGCCTGCTTAAATTGCAAAATATGCAGGAAATGGACGAGGAATAATCCATTTAATTTTTCTCATAACAAATGGACGATGTTATATTTCATTACATCTTTTACATGAAAAAATTTTGTGCAATAAAATGGACGATGTATAATTCATTAATTTTTTGCATAAAAAAACGGTGTACAGTCCATTAAATTTGTTTCATAAAAACTTTTTTCCATGATATAGTCCATTTAATTTTTTGCATGAAAAATAGAAGGTGTATAGCTTATTAAATATTTTTGCGTAAGAAAATGTACAGTCCATTAAATTTTTTCCATAATAAACTTTTTTGCCTAAGAAATAGACGATGTATAGTCCATTAAATTTTTTCATAAAAATTTTTTTTGCATGAAAAATAGACGATGTAAGCTCATTAAATTTTTTGCATGAAAAATAGACGATGTATAATTTTTACAGAAAAAATTTATTTTGCATGAAAAATAGACGATGTATAGTCCATTAAATTTTTTCATAAAAATTTTTTTTGCAAGAAAAATAGACGATGTATAGTCCATTAAATTTTCTGCATTAAAAATAGACGATGTATAGTTTAATAAATTTTTTTTTGCATGCAAAGTAGACGATGTATAGTCAATTAAATTTTTTGCATGAAAAATAGGCAATGTACAGTGCATAAAATTTTTTTCAAAAAAATTTTTTTGCATGAAAAATAGACGATGTATAACTCATAAATTTTTTGCGTAAGAAATGGAAGATCTATAGTTCCTTAAATTTTTTCATAAAAAACTTTTCCTTGGAAAATGGACGATATAATTTCCAATAAATGTGACGATTATAGTCCATTAAATTTTTTCATAAAAATTTTTTTTCCATGAAAAATAAACGATGTATGGTCCATTAATTTTTTGCATAAAAAAATAGACGATGTATAGTCCATTAAATTTTCTGCATGAAAAATAGACGATGTATAGTCCATTAAATTTTTTCATAACAAAATTTTTTGCATGAAAAATAGACGATGTATAGCTCATTATATTTTTTGCATGAAAAATAGACGATGTCTAGTCCATTAAATTTTTTCTTAAAAAATTTTTCTGCATGAAAAATAGACGATATCCGTTAAATTTTTTCATAAAAATTTTTTTTTTATGAAATATAGACGATGTATAGCTCATTAAATTTTTTAATGAAAAATAAACGATGTATAGTCCATTAAATTTTCTGCATGAAAAATAGGCGATGTATAGTCCATTAAATTTTTTGCATGAAAAATAGACGATGTATAGTCCATTAAATTTTTTCATAAAAATTTTTTACATGAAAAATAGACCATTATAGTCCAATAAATTTTTTCATAAAAATTTTTTTTCCATGAAAAATAGACGATGTATAGTCCATTAAATTTTTTGCATGAAAAATAAACGATGTATGGTCCATTAAATTTTCTGCATGAAAAATAGACGATGTATAGTCCATTAAATTTTTTCCATGAAAAATAGAGGATGTATAGTCCATTAAATTTTTTCATAAAAAATTTTTTTCCATGAAAAATAGACGATATATAATAGTCCATTAAATTTCTTCATAAGATTTTACTTTATAGTCCATTAAATTTTTTCATAAAATTTTTTTTTCATGAAAAATTAACGATGTATAGTCCATTAAATTTTTTGCACGAAAAATAGACGATGTATAGTCCAATAAATTTTTTCATAAAATTTTATTTTGCATGAAAAATAAACGATGTATGGTCCATTAAATTTTCTGCATGACAAATAGACGATGTATAGTCTATTAAATTTTTTCATAAAATTTTTTTTTGCATGAAAAATAGACGTTGAATAGTCCGTTATATTTTTTGCATGAAAATTAGGCAGTGTATAGTCCATTTAATTTATTTGCATGTAAAATGGACGATGAATTTTTTCATAAAATTTTTTTTTGCCTGAAAAATTAACGAAGTATAGTCCATTAAATTTTTTGCATGAAAAATAAACGATGTATAGTCCATTAAATTTTTTGCATAAAAAATAGAGGATGTATAGCTCATTAAATTTTTTGCATGCATAATAGACGTTGTATAGTCTATTAAATTGTTTTCATGAAAAATAGACGATGTATAGTCCATTAAATTTTCTGCATAAAAAATAGACGATGTATATTCCATTAAATTTTTGCATGAAAAATACACTATAGCTCATTAAATTTTTTCATACAAATTTTTTTTGCATAAAAAATAGACGATGTATTTCCATTAAATTTTTTGCATGGAAAATAAACGACGTATGGTCCATTAAATTTTTTCATAATAATATTTTTTGTATGAAAAATAGACAATGCATAGTTCAATAAATTTTTTCATAAAAAATTGTTTACATGTAAATAGGCGATGTACATACAGTCCATTAATTTTTTTCTTAAAAAAACTTTTTGCGTTAAAAATGAGTGATGTATAGTCCATTAAATTTTTTGCATGAAATGTATAGTCCATTAAATTTTTTCATAAAAAATTTTTTTGCGTGAAAAATAGACTATGTATAGTCCATTAAATTTTTTCATAAAAATTTTTTTTGCATGAAAAATAGACGATGTGATGTATAGTCCATTAAATTTTTTCCATGAAAAATAGAGGATGTATAGTCCATTAAATTTTTTCATAAAAAATTTTTTTGCATGAAAAATAGACAATGTATTATGGTCCATTAAATTTTCTGCATGAAAAATGGACGATGTATAGTCCATTAAATTTTTTCATAAAAATTTATTTTGCATGAAAAATTAACGATGTATTATAGTCCAATAAATTTTTTGCATGAAAAATAGATGAAAAATACACGATGTATAGTCCATTAAATTTTTTCATAAAATTTTTTTTTGCATAAAAAATAGACGATGTATTATCCATTTAATTTTCTGCATGAAAAATAGACGATGTATAGTCCATTAAATTTTTTCATAAAAAATTTTTTTGCATAAAGGATGTATAGTCCATTAAATTTTTTCATAAAAAAAATTTTTGCATGAAAAATAGACGATGTATATATAGTTCATTACATTTAAAAAAAAATAAAAATTTTAAATGAAAAATTAACGATGTATAGTCCATTAAATTTTTTCATAAAATTTTTTTTTGCATGAAAAATGGACGATGTATAGTACATTAAATTTTCTGCATGAAAAATAGACGATGTATATTCCATTAAATGTTTTGCATGAAAAATAAACGATGTATGGTCCATTAAATTTTTTGCATGAAAAATAAACTATGTATGGTCCATTAAATTTTCTGCATGAAAAATGGACGATGTATATTCCATTAAATTTTCTGCATGAAAAATAGACGATATAGTCCATTAAATTTTCTCATAAAAAAATTTTTTGTATGAAAAATAGACGATGCATAGCTCATTAACGGCCTGGTACACGATGTCGATAAGAAAGTTTCTTTTGCTTACTTATATTGAAAACAAAAACAAAGTAAGAGAATTTGTTTTTGTTTTCAATGTAAGTAAGCGAAAGAAACTTTCTTGTCGACATCGTGGGCCAGGCCGTAAATTTTTTCATGAAAAATAGACGATGTATATCCCATTAAATTTTTTGCATGAAAAATAGACGATGTATACTACATTAAATTTCTTCATAAGATTTTATTTTGCATGAAAAATAGACGATGTCTAGTCCATTAAATTTTTTCCATGAAAAATAGAGGATGTATAGGCAATTAAATTTTTTTTATTTAAATTTTTTTTTTAATAAATAATAAACAATGTATTGTCCATTAAATTTTTTCATAAAAAAGTTTTTTGCATGAAAAATAGACTATAGCTCATTAAATTTTTTCATAAAAATTTTTTTTGCATGAAAAATAAACGATGTATGGTCCATTAAATTATCTGCATGAAAAATAGACGATGTATAGTCCATTAAATTTTTCATAAATTTTTTTTTTTGCATGAAAAATAAACGATGTTTAGTCCATTAAATTTTTTGCATGAAAAATAGACGATGTATAGTCCATTAAATTTTCTGCATGAAAAATAGACGATGTATAGTCCATTAAATTTTTTCATAAACATTTTTTTTTGCATGAAAAATAGACGATGTATAGTCCATTAAATTTTCTGCATGAAAAATGGACAATGTATAGTCCATTAAATTTTTTCATAAAAATTTTTTTTGCATGAAAAATAAACGATGTATAGTATAATAAATTTTTTGCATGAAAAATAGAAGATGTATAGCCCATTAAATTTTTCATAATTTTTTTTTTTTGCATGAAAAATAAACGATGTTTAGTCCATTAAATTTTTTGCATAAAAAATAGAGGATGTATAGCTCATTAAATTTTTTGCATGCATAATAGACGTTGTATAGTCTATTAAATTGTTTTCATGAAAAATAGACGATGTATAGTCCATTAAATGTTTTGCATGAAAAATAAACGATGTATGGTCCATTAAATTTTCTGCATGAAAAATAGACGATGTATATTCCATTAAATTTTTGCATGAAAAATACACTATAGCTCATTAAATTTTTTCATACAAATTTTTTTTGCATAAAAAATAGACGATGTATTTCCATTAAATTTTTTGCATGGAAAATAAACGACGTATGGTCCATTAAATTTTTTCATAATAATATTTTTTGTATGAAAAATAGACAATAAATTTTTTCATAAAAAATTGTTTACATGAAAATAGGCGATGTACATACAGTCCATTAATTTTTTTCTTAAAAAAACTTTTTGCGTTAAAAATGAGTGATGTATAGTCCATTAAATTTTTTCCATGAAATGTATAGTCCATTAAATTTTTTCATAAAAAATTTTTTTCCATGAAAAATAGACTATGTATAGTCCATTAAATTTTTTCATAAAAATTTTTTTTGCATGAAAAATAGACGATGTGATGTATAGTCCATTAAATTTTTTCCATGAAAAATAGAGGATGTATGTCCATTAAATTTTTTCATAAAAAATTTTTTTGCATGAAAAATATACGATGTATGGTCCATTAAATTTTCTGCATGAAAAATAGACGATATATATTCCATTAAATTTTTTGCATGAAAAATAAACTATGTATGGTCCATTAAATTTTCTGCATGAAAAATAGACGATATAGTCCATTAAATTTTCTCATAAAAAAATTTTTTGTATGAAAAATAGACGATGCATAGCTCATTAACGGCCTGGTACACGATGTCGATAAGAAAGTTTCTTTTGCTTACTTATATTGAAAACAAAAACAAAGTAAGAGAATTTGTTTTTGTTTTCAATGTAAGTAAGCGAAAGAAACTTTCTTGTCGACATCGTGGGCCAGGCCGTAAATTTTTTCATGAAAAATAGACGATGTATATCCCATTAAATTTTTTGCATGAAAAATAGACGATGTATACTACATTAAATTTCTTCATAAGATTTTATTTTGCATGAAAAATAGACGATGTATAGTCCATTAAATTTTTTCCATGAAAAATAGAGGATGTATAGGCAATTAAATTTTTTTTATTTAAAATTTTTTTTTTAATAAATAATAAACGATGTATAGTCCAATAAATTTTTTGCATGAAAAATGGACGATGTATAGTCCATTAAATTTTTTCATAAAATTTTATTTTGCATGAAAAATAAACGATGTATGGTCCATTAAATTTTCTGCATGACAAATAGACGATGTATAGTCTATTAAATTTTTTCATAAAAATTTTTTTTGCATGAAAAATAAACGATGTATTGTCCATTAAATTTTTTGCATGGAAAATAAACGACGTATGGTCCATTAAATTTTTTCATAAAAAATTTTTTGTATGAAAAATAGACAATGTATAGTTCAATAAATTTTTTCATAAAAAATTGTTAACATGAAAATAGGCGATGTACATTCAATTAATTTTTTTCTTAAAAAAATTTTTTGCGTTAAAAATGAGCGATGTATAGTCTATTAAATTTTTTGCATGAAAAATAGACGATGTATAGTCCATTAAAGTTTTTCCATGAAAAATAGAGGATGTATAGTCCATTAAATTTTTTGCACGAAAAATAGACGATGTATTTATAGTCCATTAAATTTTTTTATAACTTTTTTTTCCATGAAAAATAGAACGATGTATGGTCCATTAAATTTTCTGCATGAAAAATGGACGATGTATAGTCCATTAAATTTTTTCATAATAATTTTTTTTTGCATGAAAAATAAACGATGTATTGTCCATTAAATTTTTTGCATGGAAAATAAACGACGTATGGTCCATTAACTTTTTTCATAAAAAAATTTTTTGTATGAAAAATAGACAATGTATAGTTCAATAAATTTTTTCATAAAAAATTGTTAACATGAAAATAGGCGATGTACATTCAATTAATTTTTTTCTTAAAAAAATTTTTTGCGTTAAAAATGAGCGATGTATAGTCTATTAAATTTTTTGCATGAAAAATAGACGATGTATAGTCCATTAAAGTTTTTCCATGAAAAATAGAGGATGTATAGTCCATTAAATTTTTTCATAAAAAATTTTTTTGCATGAAAAATAGACGATGTATGGTCCATTAAATTTTCTGCATGAAAAATGGACGATGTATAGTCCATTAAATTTTTTGCATGAAAAATAGACGATGTATAATCCATTAAATTTTTTCCATGAAAGACAGACGACGTATAGTCCATTAAATTGATTCCATGAAAAGTAGAGGATGTATAGTCCATTAAATTTTTTCATAAAAAATTTTTTTGCATAAAGGATGTATAGTCCATTAAATTTTTTTAATAAAAAATTTTTTTTAAATTTTTCATGATGTATCGTCCATTAAATTTTTTCATAAAATTTTTTTTTGCATGAAAAATAACCGATGTATAGTCCATTAAATTTTCTGCATGAAAAATAGACGATGTATAGTCCATTAAATTTTTTCATAAAAAAAATTTTTGCATGAAAAATAGACGATGTGTAGCTCATTTAATTTTTTCATAAAAATTTTTTTGCATTAAAAATAAACGATGTATGGTCCATTAAATTTTCTGCATGAAAAATAGACGATGTATAGCTCATTAAATTTTTTCCATGAAAAATAGAGGATGTATAGTCAATTAAATTTTTTCATAAAAAATTTTTTTGCATGAAAAATAGTCCATTAAATTTTTTCATAAAAATTTCGAAGGCTTACATGGAAATATCACATTGAAATGAAACTTAAATTAACTCAAATATATTGGTTAATTGGCAGAAATTCAACACTCAGCCTAGAGTGCAAACTTTTGATATACAAGTCGCTTTTGAAGCCAATATGGTGGTATGGAATTCAGCTATGGGGCACTGCTTCAGCTTCAAGTGTTGAGAAAATCCAACGAAGGCAAAACAAAATTTTACGTTTGATAACATCGGCTCCATGGTACATCAAAAATTCAAATATACATCGCAATTTAAATAAGCCACTAGTGACTGAAGAAATTGCAAAATACGCAGGCAAATATTTAACAACACTCGAGACACATCCTAATCCGCTCGCTCGTAATATCTTGAACTTTACTGGACATATCCGCTTAAAAAAGAGGGACACAAGGGCTCTTATTCTCAACACTCCAGATGGGACTTCTTGAAAATACATTTATTTTTTTCCCCCTTTTTGATTATCACTACTTATGTATTATTTATAACTATCACTAAGTATATGTCCGACACTTGTCGGGCCTAATAATTATGTTTAGATTTAAGATTTGATTACTTATTGTTCATTTTTGAAGATACAATAAATAAATATATGATAAAAAAATAAAATAAAAAATAAAAATTTTTTTGCATGAAAAATAAACGATGTATAGTCCATTAAATTTTTTGCATGAAAAATAGACAATGCAGAGTCCATTAAATTTTTTCATAAAAAAAATTTTTGCATGCAAAATAGACGATGTATAGTCCATTAAATTTTTTGCATATAAAACAGACGATGTATAGTCCATTAAATTTTTTCATAAACATTTTTTTTGCATGAAAAATAGACGATGTATGGTCCATTAAAATTTCTGCATGAAAAATGGACAATGTATAGTCCATTAAATTTTTTCATAAAAATTTTTTTTGCATGAAAAATAAACGATGTATAGTCCAATAAATTTTTTGCATGAAAAATAGAAGATGTATAGCCCATTAAATTTTTTGCATGAAAAACAGACGATGTATACTCCATTAAATATTTCCATGAAAAGTAGAGGATGTATAGTCCATTAAATTTTTTCTTAAAAATTTTTTTTGCATGAAAAATAAACGATGTATAGTCCATTTAATTTTCTGCATTAAAAAAAAGACGATGTATAGTCCATTAAATTTTTTCATAAAAAAATTTTTTGCATGGAAAATAGACGATGTATGCTCATTAAATTTTTTGCATGAAAAATAGACGATGTATATATAGTCCATTAAATTTTTTGCATGAAAAATAGAAAATGTATAGTCCATTAAATTTTTTGCATGAAAAATAGAGGATGTATAGTCCATTAATTTATTTTATAAAAAATTATTTTTTGCATGAAAATTAGACGATGTATAAATTTTCTGCATGAAAAATAGACAATGTAGAGTCCATTAAATTTTTTCATAAAAAAAATTTTTGCATGAAAAATAGACGATGTATAGCTCATTAAATTTTTTGCATGAAAAATAGACGATGTATAGTCCATTAAATTTTTTCATAAAATTTTTTTTTGCATAAAAAATGGACGATGTATAGTCCATTAAATTTTCTACATGAAAAATAGACGATGTATAGTCCATTAAATTTTTTCCATGAAAAATAGAAAATGTATAGTCCATTAAATTTTTTTATAAAATATTTTTTTTTGCATGAAAATTAGACGATGTATAGTCCATTAAATTTTTTTATAAAAATTTTTTTGCATTAAAAATAAACGATGTATAGTCCATTAAATTTTCTGCATGAAAAATAGACGATTTATAAACCATTAAATTTTTTCATAAAAATTTGTTTTGCATAAAAAATAAACGATGTATAGTCCATTAAATTTTTTGCATGAAAAATAGAGGATGTATAGTCCATTAAATTTTTTTATAAAAAATTTTTTTTTGCATGAAAATTAGACGATGTATATATAGTCCATTAAATTTTTTCATAAAAAAATTTTTTGCATGAAAAATAGACGATGTATAGTCCATTAAATTTTCTGCATGATAAATAGACGATGTATAGTCCATTAAATTTTTTCATAAACATTTTTTTTGCATGAAAAATAGACGATGTATGGTCCATTAAATTTTCTGCATGATATAGTCCATTAAATTTTTTCATAAACATTTTTTTTGCATGAAAAATAGACGATGTATGGTCCATTAAATTTTCTGCATGAAAAATGGACAATGTATAGTCCATTAAATTTTTTCATAAAAATTTTTTTTGCATGAAAATTAGACGATGTATAGTCCATTAAATTTTTTCATGAAAATTTTTTTTGCATGAAAAATAAACGATGTATAGTCCAATAAATTTTTTGCATGAAAAATAGAAGATGTATAGCCCATTAAATTTTTTGCATGAAAAAAAGACGATGTATAGTCCATTAAATTTTTTCATAAAAAAATTTTTTGCATGAAAAATAGATGATGTATATGTTGCGAGTAGAAAATTAAAACGACCGTTTCCTTTGAATGTTTATTACGAAGTAAAAAAATCTTACAAGCTAAAGATAATATTTAAATATGTACATTATTACTTAATAGTAGTATTATGCCATCGTGTTGCCACATCTACAAAACTAATTGCATAATCCCTTCAACACTCCTCCTCAACACGAGTGCATAATAACAAAAACTAAAAAACTAAAAAAAAAATTACATTTCAAAAAAATAAACAAAGTACCATTTCACATGCAAGAACATTATCAAAGTAAATCAAAACATTATATTATCTTCTCATTCTAAGCCTAGAGAACTTACAAACTTAGAATGTTTAATTTTTGTTAAATTCTTTGTCAATATATCTGCTATCATACTATCAGTAGGTAAATATTCAATTTTCAATATATTATCTTTTAAAATATCTCTTATAAAATTATACTTAACATCTATATGCTTCGTTCGAGAATGGTATGTATGGTTTTTAGCTAACTGTTGCGCACCCAAATTATCTCCATACAAAATCATCGGTTGATCGCTTCTTGTCAAACCTATTTCTTTTAAAAGTTCCTGTAAATAAATAACCTCTTTTGCTGCCATAGATAGAGCAACAAATTCTGCCTCTGTGCTACTTAGTGCTACGGTCTGTTGTTTCCGAGACTCCCATGAAAAAACACTACCTCCCATGAAAAATGCATAACCCGTAAAAGATTTTCTATCTAGTGTATTGCTAGCCCAATCTGAATCTGCATAGCCCACTACTGGCTGTCCAGTTTTTCTGTATCTAATCTTCAATTCCTTGGTTGCAGACAGATATCTCAAAATATGTTTGATAGCACCTAAATGTTCCTTATGTGGATTTTTATTGCATTGAGCTAGCTTTGATACTGAGTGCAAAATGTCAGGTCTGGTGGAAAGCGCTAAATACATCAATGATCCTATAAGGGATTGATATTCTCTTGGATCAACTTTCTGACAATTATCGTTCTCGCACTTTACTCTAAAACCTATATCCAATGGGGTACTAACATTTCTACAAATTGCCATATTATTTTCCTGCAATAAATCTCCAATGTAGTTTTTCTGACTAATAGAAATTGCCCCTAATTCTCCATCTCTTTCTATTTCAATGCCTAGAAAATAACTGAGTTTCCCTTTATCTACACAATCAAAATGTTTGCCAATTTCCCTTTTAACCTCTACTAAATCTTCCTTCATCTTTGAGGCTATAATTATGTCATCCACGTACACAGCAATAAAAATAATTTTGTCCTCACCATTATATTTATAAAGGCATTTCTCATTTTGTAATGATTTGAAACCCAATGACCGCAGAACCTTGTCAAGTTTTATGTTCCACTCTCGACCAGCCTGTTTCAGTCCGTATATTGCCTTTTTCAACGCTAATACACGTTCGGGGTGTCTACTATCTACAAAACATTCTGGTTGACGCATGTACACAACATCATGCAAGTCGCTATTCAAATACGCAGAACAAACATCCATCTGCTCTAAATACAAATCGTATTCAACCGCGAACGCCAACAACATACGTATTGTTGCGTACCTAACTACTGGTGAAAAAGTCTCTCTATAATTCATCCCATATTTCTGCGAACAACCCTTTGCAACCAGTCTAGCTTTATACTTTTCAATGCTACCGTCCTTTTTCTTCTTTATGTTAAAAACCCATTTCGAACCTATTGCTCTCTGTCCGTCAGGTAAATCTACTAAATTCCATGTTTTGTTTTTCAACAATTGAGCATATTCTTCTTCCATTGCTTTTTTCCATTCATTTTTATACTCACTATTTAAAACCTCTGCTACTGTGTTTGGAACATCTATATTTACTGCTTCCTGCATTGTGTTCAACGTACTATAAATCTTCTTCGGTCTACCAGGCTTACCAGTTCGTAATAGTTTTGGTCTCCCTCGCCCTTTTTTCTGTTGTTTATTGTCTTCGTTCGGTACTTCATTCTCTTCTTCATTCTGCTCATAGTTCTCCTCCTCGCTCTGCACCTCTTCAACGCTTTCATACTCACTAGTAGTACTCTCTTTTATTTGCTCATCGCTGCTGCTGTAGTCTGCACCATCATTTGTTGAGTTGTTTTCTATATTTACATCTATTAAAACATCGCTGACGTCAATACTATTTCTGCTTTTCTCAAATTCGTCAAAATAAACATCACGCTTTTCTACTACGTTTCTTGTATCAGGATCAAACAAACGGTATGCTTTTGATGTTAGCGAATAGCCAACCATTTTAAATTCTTTGCCTTTTGGTTGAAATTTTTTATGTTGTGTTTTGTCCAACGCAATCGCTGTCGAGCCAAAAATTCTTAGATGAGTTACGCATGGCTTACGGCCTGTAAACACTTCAAACGGAGTAGCATCTTTTATCAAACTTGTTGGTGATCTATTTCTGATGTAAGTTGCAGTCGAAATAGCTTCTGCCCATAAATTTTCACTCATACCACTATGAGCTAACATACTTCTCGCCATTTCAACCAGCGTTCGATTGGCCCGTTCAGCCACGCCGTTTTGCTGTGGTGTATATGGTACCGAGAGTTGTCTTTTTATTCCGCAGTTGTTTAAATAATCATCAAACCTTTTATTTACAAACTCACCCCCATTGTCGCTTCTCAGAACTTTGATTTTTCTATCGGTTTGCCTCTCTATCATCTTTTGAAACAAAACAAACTTATCAAAAGCTTCACTTTTTGTCTTTAAAAAATATACAAAAATACGCCGTGAGTAATCATCAATGAATGTGATGAAAAACCGCGAACCACCAAGCGACTTTGTATTAAATGGCCCACTTACATCGGTATGAATTAAGTCCAATATGTGTTTTGACTTTATTTCATTTCTGGTCTTAAACGGTTTTACATGAATTTTGGTTTTCATGCATGTAGCACACGGAAAATTATTTTTAAAAGAAACTTTGTTCAGTCCGTGTACCATTTCTTTTTGTTGCAAATTACGCAAGCTCTCATAGTTTAAATGTCCAAACCTGTTATGCCATTTTACTTGTTCATAATTTTTCATTTGAAATATTTTATTGTTGCTTTCATCTTCAAACACAAACAAGTTGTTTCTCTTCACTGCACATAAAACAACCCTTTTATTTTTGTCTACAAATTCTGCCCGACCATTTATAAACGTTACTTTAATGCCTTTATCAACAGCTCTGCTTACGGACACAAAATTTCCAACTAAGTTCGGCACATACAATACATTGCGTAACAAAACATCACCTTTTGTTGTTGTTATACTTACATCGCCAATTCCTCTAGCGTAAATGTGCTTGTCTCCAGCTAGTGTAATTCGTTCGTTATGTTCTCTTAACGTGTTAAAACACGATCGAACACCAGACATGTGTGCGGTTGCGCCGCTGTCGACACACCAAACGTTTTTATGCAATGCGTCTGATTCTGCCGCTGCTAAAACTGTAAACTGCGACTGACCATGCTGTTTTCTGTTTTCATATTTATGTTTGGAATAACAATTAGCAGCAAAATGCCCTTCTTTTCCACAAATGAAGCAAGCTGTACTTTTTTTCTTGTTGTGACGTTCAAAAGTTTGTTTTTTATTGCGTTCTTTGTTTTGTGGTTTTGATTTAACTGTAAATGCTGATTGTTGCGTAGTTTCTACATCTTTCTGTACTTTTCTCTCTGACTCTTCCAACAGCTTTACTATTAAATTTTGCAGCGTGGGTAAACTATCCCTTGTCTCCATCGCAACCACAAAATGCTCATACTCCGAAGGTAAACTAGACAACAATATAATGGTAATCAACTCCTCGTTGAGTTCGATGCCAACTTCTGCCAATTTGTCCACAACATTGGTAAAACTCCTGATGTGGTCCGACATGTTTCCATCTTCAGACATACGGGTATTTAGTAACTGCTTATATAGGTACACTTTCTTCACAGGGCCACTTGGACGAAACACATCTTGTAAAGTATTCCAAGCTTCTGTCGATGTCTTACAATTTTTAATGTGCCCCAACTGGGACGCATTTATGCATAGGGTTATCGTCGCCAATGCCTTTTCATCTTGCGTAGTCCACTTATTGCCATCTGCAGCCGTTTCCTTTGGGTCTTTTCCACTTACAATACCCCAAAAACCAGAATGAATCAACACACTTTTCATATGTATGCACCAAGCATCATAATTTTTTTCGTCAAGCTTATCAATCTGGTACAAACTCATTGTTAATTTACTTTCTTTATTTTTAAAATAACTTTTAAACACACTTTATTTAAAATCACTTTTAGTGCCCTGGGCCCATAACCTTTGTTGCGAGTAGAAAATTAAAACGACCGTTTCCTTTGAATGTTTATTACGAAGTAAAAAAATCTTACAAGCTAAAGATAATATTTAAATATGTACATTATTACTTAATAGTAGTATTATGCCATCGTGTTGCCACATCTACAAAACTAATTGCATAATCCCTTCAACAGTATAGTCCATTAAATTTTCTGCATGAAAAATAGACGATGTATAGTCCATTAAATTTTTTCATAAACATTTTTTTTGCATGAAAAATAGACGATGTATGGTCCATTAAATTTTCTGCATGAAAAATGGACAATGTATAGTCCATTAAATTTTTTCATAAAAATTTTTTTTGCATGAAAATTAGACGATGTATAGTCCATTAAATTTTTTAATAAAAAAATTTTTTGCATAAAAAATAGACGATGTATAGTCCATTAAATTTTCTGCATGAAAAATAGACAATGTATAGTCCATTAAATTTTTTCATAAACATTTTTTTTGCATGAAAAATAGACGATGTATGGTCCATTAAATTTTCTGCATGAAAAATGGACAATGTATAGTCCATTAAATTTTTTCATAAAAATTTTTTTTGCATGAAAAATAAACGATGTATAGTTCAATAAATTTTTTGCATGAAAACTAGAAGATATATAGCCCATTAAATTTTTTGCATGAAAAAAAGACGATGTATAGTCCATTAAATTTTTTCATAAAAAAATTTTTTTTTCCATGAAAATTAGACGATGTATAGTCCATTACATTTTTTCATGAAAATTTTTTTTGCATGAAAAAAAAACGATGTATAGTCCAATAAATTTTTTGCATGAAAAATAGAAGATGTATAGCCCATTAAATTTTTTGCATGAAAAAAAGACGATGTATAGTCCTTTAAATTTTTTCATAAAAAAATTTTTTCCATGAAAAATAGACGATGTATAGTCCATTAAATTTTCTGCATGAAAAATAGACGATGTATAGTCCATTAAATTTTTTCATAAACATTTTTTTTTGCATGAAAAATAGACGATGTATGGTCCATTAAATTTTCTGCATGAAAAATGGACAATGTATAGTCCATTAAATTTTTTCATAAAATTTTTTTTCCATGAAAAATAAACGATTTATAGTATAATAAATTTTTTGCATGAAAAATAGAAGATGTATAGCCCATTAAATTTTTTGCATGAAAAAAAGACGATGTATAGTCCATTAAATTTTTTGCATGAAAAACAGACGATGTATAGTCCATTAAATTTTTTCATAAACATTTTTTTTGCATGAAAAATAGACGATGTATGGTCCATTAAATTTTCTGCATGAAAAATGGGCAATGTATAGTCCATTAAATTTTTGTATAAAAATTTTTTTTTGCATGAAAATTAGACGATGTATGGTCCATTAAATTTTCTGCATGAAAAATGGACAATGTATAGTATATTAAATTTTTTCATAAAAATTTTTTTTTGCATTAAAATTAGACGATGTATAGTCCATTAAATTTTTTCATGAAAATTTTTTTTGCATGAAAAATAAACGATGTATAGTCCAATAAATTTTTTGCATGAAAAATAGAAGATGTATAGCCCATTAAATTTTTTGCATGAAAAAAAGACGATGTATAGTCCATTAAATTTTTTCATATAAAAATTTTTTGCATGAAAAATAGACGATGTATAGTCCATTAAATTTTCTGCATGAAAAATAGACGATGTATAGTCCATTAAATTTTTTCATAAACATTTTTTTTTGCATGAAAAATAGACGATGTATGGTCCATTAAATTTTCTGCATGAAAAATGGACAATGTATAGTCCATTAAATTTTTTCATAAAAATTTTTTTTGCTTGAAAAATAAACGATGTATAGTATAATAAATTTTTTGCATGAAAAATAGAAGATGTATAGCCCATTAAATTTTTTGCATGAAAAAAAGACGATGTATAGTCCATTAAATTTTTTGCATGAAAATTAGACGATGTATATATAGTCCATTAAATTTTTTCATAAAAATTTGTTTTGCATAAAAAATAAACGGTGTATAGTCCATTAAATTTTTTGCATAAAAAATGGACGATGTATAGTCCATTAAATTTTTTCATGAAAATTTTTTTTTGCATGAAAATTAGACGATGTATAGTCCATTAAATTTTTTCATGAAAATTTTTTTTGCATGAAAAATAAACGATGTATAGTCCAATAAATTTTTTGCATGAAAAATAGAAGATGTATAGCCCATTAAATTTTTTGCATGAAAAAAAGACGATGTATAGTCCATTAAATTTTTTCATAAAAAAATTTTTTGCATGAAAAATAGACGATGTATAGTCCATTAAATTTTCTGCATGAAAAATAGACGATGTATAGTCCATTAAATTTTTTCATAAACATTTTTTTTTGCATGAAAAATAGACGATGTATAGTCCATTAAATTTTCTGCATGAAAAATGGACAATGTATAGTCCATTAAATTTTTTCATAAAAATTTTTTTTGCATGAAAAATAAACGATGTATAGTATAATAAATTTTTTGCATGAAAAATAGAAGATGTATAGCCCATTAAATTTTTCATAATTTTTTTTTTTTGCATGAAAAATAAACGATGTTTAGTCCATTAAATTTTTTGCATAAAAAATAGAGGATGTATAGCTCATTAAATTTTTTGCATGCATAATAGACGTTGTATAGTCTATTAAATTGTTTTCATGAAAAATAGACGATGTATAGTCCATTAAATGTTTTGCATGAAAAATAAACGATGTATGGTCCATTAAATTTTCTGCATGAAAAATAGACGATGTATATTCCATTAAATTTTTGCATGAAAAATACACTATAGCTCATTAAATTTTTTCATACAAATTTTTTTTGCATAAAAAATAGACGATGTATTTCCATTAAATTTTTTGCATGGAAAATAAACGACGTATGGTCCATTAAATTTTTTCATAATAATATTTTTTGTATGAAAAATAGACAATAAATTTTTTCATAAAAAATTGTTTACATGAAAATAGGCGATGTACATACAGTCCATTAATTTTTTTCTTAAAAAAACTTTTTGCGTTAAAAATGAGTGATGTATAGTCCATTAAATTTTTTCCATGAAATGTATAGTCCATTAAATTTTTTCATAAAAAATTTTTTTGCATGAAAAATAGACTATGTATAGTCCATTAAATTTTTTCATAAAAATTTTTTTTGCATGAAAAATAGACGATGTGATGTATAGTCCATTAAATTTTTTCCATGAAAAATAGAGGATGTATGTCCATTAAATTTTTTCATAAAAAATTTTTTTGCATGAAAAATATACGATGTATGGTCCATTAAATTTTCTGCATGAAAAATAGACGATGTATATTCCATTAAATTTTTTGCATGAAAAATAAACTATGTATGGTCCATTAAATTTTCTGCATGAAAAATAGACGATATAGTCCATTAAATTTTCTCATAAAAAAATTTTTTGTATGAAAAATAGACGATGCATAGCTCATTAACGGCCTGGCACACGATGTCAATAAGAAAGTTTCTTTCGCTTACTTATATTGAAAACAAAAACAAAGTAAGAGAATTTGTTTTTGTTTTCAATGTAAGTAAGCGAAAGAAACTTTCTTATCGACATCGTGGGCCAGGCCGTAAATTTTTTCATGAAAAATAGACGATGTATATCCCATTAAATTTTTTGCATGAAAAATAGACGATGTATACTACATTAAATTTCTTCATAAGATTTTATTTTGCATGAAAAATAGACGATGTATAGTCCATTAAATTTTTTCCATGAAAAATAGAGGATGTATAGGCAATTAAATTTTTTTTATTTAAATTTTTTTTTTTAATAAATAATAAACGATGTATAGTCCAATAAATTTTTTGCATGAAAAATGGACGATGTATAGTCCATTAAATTTTTTCATAAAATTTTATTTTGCATGAAAAATAAACGATGTATGGTCCATTAAATTTTCTGCATGACAAATAGACGATGTATAGTCTATTAAATTTTTTCATAAAAATTTTTTTTGCATGAAAAATAAACGATGTATTGTCCATTAAATTTTTTGCATGGAAAATAAACGACGTATGGTCCATTAAATTTTTTCATAAAAAATTTTTTGTATGAAAAATAGACAATGTATAGTTCAATAAATTTTTTCATAAAAAATTGTTAACATGAAAATAGGCGATGTACATTCAATTAATTTTTTTCTTAAAAAAATTTTTTGCGTTAAAAATGAGCGATGTATAGTCTATTAAATTTTTTGCATGAAAAATAGACGATGTATAGTCCATTAAAGTTTTTCCATGAAAAATAGAGGATGTATAGTCCATTAAATTTTTTGCACGAAAAATAGACGATGTATATATAGTCCATTAAATTTTTTTATAATTTTTTTTTTTCCATGAAAAATAGAACGATGTATGGTCCATTAAATTTTCTGCATGAAAAATGGACGATGTATAGTCCATTAAATTTTTTCATAATAATTTTTTTTTGCATGAAAAATAAACGATGTATTGTCCATTAAATTTTTTGCATGGAAAATAAACGACGTATGGTCCATTAACTTTTTTCATAAAAAAATTTTTTGTATGAAAAATAGACAATGTATAGTTCAATAAATTTTTTCATAAAAAATTGTTAACATGAAAATAGGCGATGTACATTCAATTAATTTTTTTCTTAAAAAAATTTTTTGCGTTAAAAATGAGCGATGTATAGTCTATTAAATTTTTTGCATGAAAAATAGACGATGTATAGTCCATTAAAGTTTTTCCATGAAAAATAGAGGATGTATAGTCCATTAAATTTTTTCATAAAAAATTTTTTTGCATGAAAAATAGACGATGTGATGTATAGTCCATTAAATTTTTTCTATGAAAAATAGAGGATGTATAGTCCATTAAATTTTTTCATAAAAAATTTTTTTGCATGAAAAATAGACGATGTATGGTCCATTAAATTTTCTGCATGAAAAATGGACGATGTATAGTCCATTAAATTTTTTGCATGAAAAATAGACGATGTATAATCCATTAAATTTTTTCCATGAAAGACAGACGACGTATAGTCCATTAAATTGATTCCATGAAAAGTAGAGGATGTATAGTCCATTAAATTTTTTCATAAAAAATTTTTTTGCATAAAGGATGTATAGTCCATTAAATTTTTTTAATAAAAAATTTTTTTTAAATTTTTCATGATGTATCGTCCATTAAATTTTTTCATAAAATTTTTTTTTGCATGAAAAATAACCGATGTATAGTCCATTAAATTTTCTGCATGAAAAATAGACGATGTATAGTCCATTAAATTTTTTCATAAAAAAAATTTTTGCATGAAAAATAGACGATGTGTAGCTCATTTAATTTTTTCATAAAAATTTTTTTGCATTAAAAATAAACGATGTATGGTCCATTAAATTTTCTGCATGAAAAATAGACGATGTATAGCTCATTAAATTTTTTCCATGAAAAATAGAGGATGTATAGTCAATTAAATTTTTTCATAAAAAATTTTTTTGCATGAAAAATAGTCCATTAAATTTTTTCATAAAAATTTCGAAGGCTTACATGGAAATATCACATTGAAATGAAACTTAAATTAACTCAAATATATTGGTTAATTGGCAGAAATTCAACACTCAGCCTAGAGTGCAAACTTTTGATATACAAGTCGCTTTTGAAGCCAATATGGTGGTATGGAATTCAGCTATGGGGCACTGCTTCAGCTTCAAGTGTTGAGAAAATCCAACGAAGGCAAAACAAAATTTTACGTTTGATAACATCGGCTCCATGGTACATCAAAAATTCAAATATACATCGCAATTTAAATAAGCCACTAGTGACTGAAGAAATTGCAAAATACGCAGGCAAATATTTAACAACACTCGAGACACATCCTAATCCGCTCGCTCGTAATATCTTGAACTTTACTGGACATATCCGCTTAAAAAAGAGGGACACAAGGGCTCTTATTCTCAACACTCCAGATGGGACTTCTTGAAAATACATTTATTTTTTTCCCCCTTTTTGATTATCACTACTTATGTATTATTTATAACTATCACTAAGTATATGTCCGACACTTGTCGGGCCTAATAATTATGTTTAGATTTAAGATTTGATTACTTATTGTTCATTTTTGAAGATACAATAAATAAATATATGATAAAA
This sequence comes from Nowickia ferox, assembly GCA_936439885.1. Lineage (NCBI taxonomy): Eukaryota > Metazoa > Arthropoda > Insecta > Diptera > Tachinidae > Nowickia > Nowickia ferox. The sequence continues at coordinate 86,281,229 of OW387027.1, forward strand.
AAATAAAATAAAAAATAAAAATTTTTTTGCATGAAAAATAAACGATGTATAGTCCATTAAATTTTTTGCATGAAAAATAGACAATGCAGAGTCCATTAAATTTTTTCATAAAAAAAATTTTTGCATGCAAAATAGACGATGTATAGTCCATTAAATTTTTTGCATATAAAACAGACGATGTATAGTCCATTAAATTTTTTCATAAACATTTTTTTTGCATGAAAAATAGACGATGTATGGTCCATTAAAATTTCTGCATGAAAAATGGACAATGTATAGTCCATTAAATTTTTGTATAAAAATTTTTTTTTGCATGAAAATTAGACGATGTATGGTCCATTAAATTTTCTGCATGAAAAATGGACAATGTATAGTATATTAAATTTTTTCATAAAAATTTTTTTTTGCATTAAAATTAGACGATGTATAGTCCATTAAATTTTTTCATGAAAATTTTTTTTGCATGAAAAATAAACGATGTATAGTCCAATAAATTTTTTGCATGAAAAATAGAAGATGTATAGCCCATTAAATTTTTTGCATGAAAAAAAGACGATGTATAGTCCATTAAATTTTTTCATATAAAAATTTTTTGCATGAAAAATAGACGATGTATAGTCCATTAAATTTTCTGCATGAAAAATAGACGATGTATAGTCCATTAAATTTTTTCATAAACATTTTTTTTTGCATGAAAAATAGACGATGTATGGTCCATTAAATTTTCTGCATGAAAAATGGACAATGTATAGTCCATTAAATTTTTTCATAAAAATTTTTTTTGCTTGAAAAATAAACGATGTATAGTATAATAAATTTTTTGCATGAAAAATAGAAGATGTATAGCCCATTAAATTTTTTGCATGAAAAAAAGACGATGTATAGTCCATTAAATTTTTTGCATGAAAATTAGACGATGTATATATAGTCCATTAAATTTTTTCATAAAAATTTGTTTTGCATAAAAAATAAACGGTGTATAGTCCATTAAATTTTTTGCATAAAAAATGGACGATGTATAGTCCATTAAATTTTTTCATGAAAATTTTTTTTTGCATGAAAATTAGACGATGTATAGTCCATTAAATTTTTTCATGAAAATTTTTTTTGCATGAAAAATAAACGATGTATAGTCCAATAAATTTTTTGCATGAAAAATAGAAGATGTATAGCCCATTAAATTTTTTGCATGAAAAAAAGACGATGTATAGTCCATTAAATTTTTTCATAAAAAAATTTTTTGCATGAAAAATAGACGATGTATAGTCCATTAAATTTTCTGCATGAAAAATAGACGATGTATAGTCCATTAAATTTTTTCATAAACATTTTTTTTTGCATGAAAAATAGACGATGTATAGTCCATTAAATTTTCTGCATGAAAAATGGACAATGTATAGTCCATTAAATTTTTTCATAAAAATTTTTTTTGCATGAAAAATAAACGATGTATAGTATAATAAATTTTTTGCATGAAAAATAGAAGATGTATAGCCCATTAAATTTTTCATAATTTTTTTTTTTTGCATGAAAAATAAACGATGTTTAGTCCATTAAATTTTTTGCATAAAAAATAGAGGATGTATAGCTCATTAAATTTTTTGCATGCATAATAGACGTTGTATAGTCTATTAAATTGTTTTCATGAAAAATAGACGATGTATAGTCCATTAAATGTTTTGCATGAAAAATAAACGATGTATGGTCCATTAAATTTTCTGCATGAAAAATAGACGATGTATATTCCATTAAATTTTTGCATGAAAAATACACTATAGCTCATTAAATTTTTTCATACAAATTTTTTTTGCATAAAAAATAGACGATGTATTTCCATTAAATTTTTTGCATGGAAAATAAACGACGTATGGTCCATTAAATTTTTTCATAATAATATTTTTTGTATGAAAAATAGACAATAAATTTTTTCATAAAAAATTGTTTACATGAAAATAGGCGATGTACATACAGTCCATTAATTTTTTTCTTAAAAAAACTTTTTGCGTTAAAAATGAGTGATGTATAGTCCATTAAATTTTTTCCATGAAATGTATAGTCCATTAAATTTTTTCATAAAAAATTTTTTTGCATGAAAAATAGACTATGTATAGTCCATTAAATTTTTTCATAAAAATTTTTTTTGCATGAAAAATAGACGATGTGATGTATAGTCCATTAAATTTTTTCCATGAAAAATAGAGGATGTATGTCCATTAAATTTTTTCATAAAAAATTTTTTTGCATGAAAAATATACGATGTATGGTCCATTAAATTTTCTGCATGAAAAATAGACGATGTATATTCCATTAAATTTTTTGCATGAAAAATAAACTATGTATGGTCCATTAAATTTTCTGCATGAAAAATAGACGATATAGTCCATTAAATTTTCTCATAAAAAAATTTTTTGTATGAAAAATAGACGATGCATAGCTCATTAACGGCCTGGCACACGATGTCAATAAGAAAGTTTCTTTCGCTTACTTATATTGAAAACAAAAACAAAGTAAGAGAATTTGTTTTTGTTTTCAATGTAAGTAAGCGAAAGAAACTTTCTTATCGACATCGTGGGCCAGGCCGTAAATTTTTTCATGAAAAATAGACGATGTATATCCCATTAAATTTTTTGCATGAAAAATAGACGATGTATACTACATTAAATTTCTTCATAAGATTTTATTTTGCATGAAAAATAGACGATGTATAGTCCATTAAATTTTTTCCATGAAAAATAGAGGATGTATAGGCAATTAAATTTTTTTTATTTAAATTTTTTTTTTTAATAAATAATAAACGATGTATAGTCCAATAAATTTTTTGCATGAAAAATGGACGATGTATAGTCCATTAAATTTTTTCATAAAATTTTATTTTGCATGAAAAATAAACGATGTATGGTCCATTAAATTTTCTGCATGACAAATAGACGATGTATAGTCTATTAAATTTTTTCATAAAAATTTTTTTTGCATGAAAAATAAACGATGTATTGTCCATTAAATTTTTTGCATGGAAAATAAACGACGTATGGTCCATTAAATTTTTTCATAAAAAATTTTTTGTATGAAAAATAGACAATGTATAGTTCAATAAATTTTTTCATAAAAAATTGTTAACATGAAAATAGGCGATGTACATTCAATTAATTTTTTTCTTAAAAAAATTTTTTGCGTTAAAAATGAGCGATGTATAGTCTATTAAATTTTTTGCATGAAAAATAGACGATGTATAGTCCATTAAAGTTTTTCCATGAAAAATAGAGGATGTATAGTCCATTAAATTTTTTGCACGAAAAATAGACGATGTATATATAGTCCATTAAATTTTTTTATAATTTTTTTTTTTCCATGAAAAATAGAACGATGTATGGTCCATTAAATTTTCTGCATGAAAAATGGACGATGTATAGTCCATTAAATTTTTTCATAATAATTTTTTTTTGCATGAAAAATAAACGATGTATTGTCCATTAAATTTTTTGCATGGAAAATAAACGACGTATGGTCCATTAACTTTTTTCATAAAAAAATTTTTTGTATGAAAAATAGACAATGTATAGTTCAATAAATTTTTTCATAAAAAATTGTTAACATGAAAATAGGCGATGTACATTCAATTAATTTTTTTCTTAAAAAAATTTTTTGCGTTAAAAATGAGCGATGTATAGTCTATTAAATTTTTTGCATGAAAAATAGACGATGTATAGTCCATTAAAGTTTTTCCATGAAAAATAGAGGATGTATAGTCCATTAAATTTTTTCATAAAAAATTTTTTTGCATGAAAAATAGACGATGTGATGTATAGTCCATTAAATTTTTTCTATGAAAAATAGAGGATGTATAGTCCATTAAATTTTTTCATAAAAAATTTTTTTGCATGAAAAATAGACGATGTATGGTCCATTAAATTTTCTGCATGAAAAATGGACGATGTATAGTCCATTAAATTTTTTGCATGAAAAATAGACGATGTATAATCCATTAAATTTTTTCCATGAAAGACAGACGACGTATAGTCCATTAAATTGATTCCATGAAAAGTAGAGGATGTATAGTCCATTAAATTTTTTCATAAAAAATTTTTTTGCATAAAGGATGTATAGTCCATTAAATTTTTTTAATAAAAAATTTTTTTTAAATTTTTCATGATGTATCGTCCATTAAATTTTTTCATAAAATTTTTTTTTGCATGAAAAATAACCGATGTATAGTCCATTAAATTTTCTGCATGAAAAATAGACGATGTATAGTCCATTAAATTTTTTCATAAAAAAAATTTTTGCATGAAAAATAGACGATGTGTAGCTCATTTAATTTTTTCATAAAAATTTTTTTGCATTAAAAATAAACGATGTATGGTCCATTAAATTTTCTGCATGAAAAATAGACGATGTATAGCTCATTAAATTTTTTCCATGAAAAATAGAGGATGTATAGTCAATTAAATTTTTTCATAAAAAATTTTTTTGCATGAAAAATAGTCCATTAAATTTTTTCATAAAAATTTCGAAGGCTTACATGGAAATATCACATTGAAATGAAACTTAAATTAACTCAAATATATTGGTTAATTGGCAGAAATTCAACACTCAGCCTAGAGTGCAAACTTTTGATATACAAGTCGCTTTTGAAGCCAATATGGTGGTATGGAATTCAGCTATGGGGCACTGCTTCAGCTTCAAGTGTTGAGAAAATCCAACGAAGGCAAAACAAAATTTTACGTTTGATAACATCGGCTCCATGGTACATCAAAAATTCAAATATACATCGCAATTTAAATAAGCCACTAGTGACTGAAGAAATTGCAAAATACGCAGGCAAATATTTAACAACACTCGAGACACATCCTAATCCGCTCGCTCGTAATATCTTGAACTTTACTGGACATATCCGCTTAAAAAAGAGGGACACAAGGGCTCTTATTCTCAACACTCCAGATGGGACTTCTTGAAAATACATTTATTTTTTTCCCCCTTTTTGATTATCACTACTTATGTATTATTTATAACTATCACTAAGTATATGTCCGACACTTGTCGGGCCTAATAATTATGTTTAGATTTAAGATTTGATTACTTATTGTTCATTTTTGAAGATACAATAAATAAATATATGATAAAAAAATAAAATAAAAAATAAAAATTTTTTTGCATGAAAAATAAACGATGTATAGTCCATTAAATTTTTTGCATGAAAAATAGACAATGCAGAGTCCATTAAATTTTTTCATAAAAAAAATTTTTGCATGCAAAATAGACGATGTATAGTCCATTAAATTTTTTGCATATAAAACAGACGATGTATAGTCCATTAAATTTTTTCATAAACATTTTTTTTGCATGAAAAATAGACGATGTATGGTCCATTAAAATTTCTGCATGAAAAATGGACAATGTATAGTCCATTAAATTTTTTCATAAAAATTTTTTTTGCATGAAAAATAAACGATGTATAGTCCAATAAATTTTTTGCATGAAAAATAGAAGATGTATAGCCCATTAAATTTTTTGCATGAAAAACAGACGATGTATACTCCATTAAATATTTCCATGAAAAGTAGAGGATGTATAGCCCATTAAATTTTTTCTTAAAAATTTTTTTTGCATGAAAAATAAACGATGTATAGTCCATTTAATTTTCTGCATTAAAAAAAAGACGATGTATAGTCCATTAAATTTTTTCATAAAAAAATTTTTTGCATGGAAAATAGACGATGTATGCTCATTAAATTTTTTGCATGAAAAATAGACGATGTATAGTCCATTAAATTTTTTGCATGAAAAATAGAAAATGTATAGTCCATTAAATTTTTTGCATGAAAAATAGAGGATGTATAGTCCATTAATTTATTTTATAAAAAATTATTTTTTGCATGAAAATTAGACGATGTATAAATTTTCTGCATGAAAAATAGACAATGTAGAGTCCATTAAATTTTTTCATAAAAAAAATTTTTGCATGAAAAATAGACGATGTATAGCTCATTAAATTTTTTGCATGAAAAATAGACGATGTATAGTCCATTAAATTTTTTCATAAAATTTTTTTTTGCATAAAAAATGGACGATGTATAGTCCATTAAATTTTCTACATGAAAAATAGACGATGTATAGTCCATTAAATTTTTTGCATGAAAAATAGAAAATGTATAGTCCATTAAATTTTTTTATAAAATATTTTTTTTTGCATGAAAATTAGACGATGTATAGTCCATTAAATTTTTTTATAAAAATTTTTTTGCATTAAAAATAAACGATGTATAGTCCATTAAATTTTCTGCATGAAAAATAGACGATGTATAGCCCATTAAATTTTTTCATAAACATTTTTTTTGCATGAAAAATAGACGATGTATGGTCCATTAAATTTTCTGCATGATATAGTCCATTAAATTTTTTCATAAACATTTTTTTTGCATGAAAAATAGACGATGTATGGTCCATTAAATTTTCTGCATGAAAAATGGACAATGTATAGTCCATTAAATTTTTTCATGAAAATTTTTTTTGCATGAAAAATAAACGATGTATAGTCCAATAAATTTTTTGCATGAAAAATAGAAGATGTATAGCCCATTAAATTTTTTCCATGAAAAAAGACGATGTATAGTCCATTAAATTTTTTCATAAAAAAATTTTTTGCATGAAAAATAGACGATGTATAGTCCATTAAATTTTCTGCATGAAAAATAGACGATGTATAGTCCATTAAATTTTTTCATAAACATTTTTTTTTGCATGAAAAATAGACGATGTATGGTCCATTAAATTTTCTGCATGAAAAATGGACAATGTATAGTCCATTAAATTTTTTCATAAAAATTTTTTTTGCATGAAAATTAGACGATGTAAGTCCATTAAATTTTTTCATAAAAAAATTTTTTCCATAAAAAATAGACGATGTATAGTCCATTAAATTTTCTGCATGAAAAATAGACAATGTATAGTCCATTAAATTTTTTCATAAACATTTTTTTTGCATGAAAAATAGACGATGTATAGCCCATTAAATTTTTTGCATGAAAAAAAGACGATGTATAGTCCTTTAAATTTTTTCATAAAAAAATTTTTACCATGAAAAATAGACGATGTATAGTCCATTAAATTTTCTGCATGAAAAATAGACGATGTATAGTCCATTAAATTTTTTCATAAACATTTTTTTTTGCATGAAAAATAGACGATGTATGGTCCATTAAATTTTCTGCATGAAAAATGGACAATGTATAGTCCATTAAATTTTTTTATAAAATTTTTTTTGCATGAAAAATAAACGATTTATAGTATAATAAATTTTTTGCATGAAAAATAGAAGATGTATAGCCCATTAAATTTTTTGCATGAAAAAAAGACGATGTATAGTCCATTAAATTTTTTCATAAAAAAATTTTTTGCATGAAAAATAAACGATGTATAGTATAATAAATTTTTTGCATGAAAAATAGAAGATGTATAGCCCATTAAATTTTTTGCATGAAAAAAAGACGATGTATAGTCCATAAAATTTTTTCATAAGCATTTTTTTTGCATGAAAAATAGACGATGTATGGTCCATTAAATTTTCTGCATGAAAAATGGGCAATGTATAGTCCATTAAATTTGTTCATAAAAATTTTTTTTGCATGAAAATTAGACGATGTATAGTCCATTAAATTTTTTCATAAAAATTTGTTTTGCATAAAAAATAAACGGTGTATAGTCCATTAAATTTTTTGCATAAAAAATGGACGATGTATAGTCCATTAAATTTTTTCATAAAAATTTTTTTTTGCATGAAAATTAGACGATGTATAGTCCATTAAATTTTTTCATGAAAAATTTTTTTGCATGAAAAATAAACGATGTATAGTCCAATAAATTTTTTGCATGAAAAATAGAAGATGTATAGCCCATTAAATTTTTTCCATGAAAAAAAGACGATGTATAGTCCATTAAATTTTTTCATAAAAAAATTTTTTGCATGAAAAATAGACGATGTATAGTCCATTAAATTTTCTGCATGAAAAATAGTCCATTAAATTTTTTCATAAACACTTTTTTTTGCATGAAAAATAGACGATGTATGGTCCATTAAATTTTCTGCATGAAAAATGGACAATGTATAGTCCATTAAATTTTTTCATAAAAATTTTTTTTGCATGAAAAATAAACGATGTATAGTATAATAAATTTTTTGCATGAAAAATAGAAGATGTATAGCCCATTAAATTTTTTGCATGAAAAAAAGACGATGTATAGTCCATTAAATTTTTTGCATGAAAAACAGACGATGTATAGTCCATAAAATTTTTTCATAAACATTTTTTTTGCATGAAAAATAGACGATGTATGGTCCATTAAATTTTCTGCATGAAAAATGGGCAATGTATAGTCCATTAAATTTGTTCATAAAAATTTTTTTTGCATGAAAATTAGACGATGTATAGTCCATTAAATTTTTTCATAAAAATTTGTTTTGCATAAAAAATAAACGGTGTATAGTCCATTAAATTTTTTGCATAAAAAATGGACGATGTATAGTCCATTAAATTTTTTCTTAAAATTTTTTTTTTGCATGAAAAATAAACGATGTATAGTCCATTTAATTTTCTGCATTACAAATAGACGATGTATAGTCCATTAAATTTTTTCATAAAAAAATTTTTTCCATGAAAAATAGACGATGTATAGCTCATTAAATTTTTTCCATGAAAAATTGACGATGTATAGTCCATTAAATTTTTTCATAAAATTTTTTTTGCATAAAAAATGGACGATGTATAGTCCATAAAATTTTTTTATAAAAATTTTTTTACATTAAAAATAAAAGATGTATAGTTCATTAAATTTTCTGCATGAAAAATAGACGATTTATAGTCCATTAAATTTTTTCATAAAAATTTGTTTTGCATAAAAAATAAACGATGTATAGTCCATTAAATTTTTTTATAAAATATTTTTTTTTGCATGAAAATTAGACGATGTATAGTCCATTAAATTTTTTCATAAAAAAATTTTTTGCATGAAAAATAGACGATGTAAGTCCATTAAATTTTCTGCATGAAAAATAGACGATGTATAGTCCATTAAATTTTTTCATAAACATTTTTTGTGCATGAAAAATAGACGATGTATGGTCCATTAAATTTTCTGCATGATATAGTCCATTAAATTTTTTCATAAACATTTTTTTTGCATGAAAAATAGACGATGTATGGTCCATTAAATTTTCTGCATGAAAAATGGACAATGTATAGTCCATTAAATTTTTTCATAAAAATTTTTTTTTGCATGAAAAATAAACGATGTATGGTCCATTAAATTTTCTGCATGAAAAATGGACAATGTATAGTCCATTAAATTTTTTCATAAAAATTTTTTTTGCATGAAAATTAGACGATGTATAGTCCATTAAATTTTTTCATGAAAATTTTTTTTGCATGAAAAATAAACGATGTATAGTCCAATAAATTTTTTGCATGAAAAATAGAAGATGTATAGCCCATTAAATTTTTTCCATGAAAAAAAGACGATGTATAGTCCATTAAATTTTTTCATAAAAAAATTTTTTGCATGAAAAATAGACGATGTATAGTCCATTAAATTTTCTGCATGAAAAATAGACGATGTATAGTCCATTAAATTTTTTCATAAACATTTTTTTTTGCATGAAAAATAGACGATGTATGGTCCATTAAATTTTCTGCATGAAAAATGGACAATGTATAGTCCATTAAATTTTTTCATAAAAAAATTTTTTGCATGAAAAATAGACGATGTATAGTCCATTAAATTTTCTGCATGAAAAATAGACAATGTATAGTCCATTAAATTTTTTCATAAACATTTTTTTTTGCATGAAAAATAGACGATGTATGGTCCATTAAATTTTCTGCATGAAAAATGGACAATGTATAGTCCATTAAATTTTTTCATAAAAATTTTTTTTGCATGAAAAATAAACGATGTATAGTCCAATAAATTTTTTGCATGAAAAATAGAAGATGTATAGCCCATTAAATTTTTTGCATGAAAAAAAGACGATGTATAGTCCTTTAAATTTTTTCATAAAAAAATTTTTTCCATGAAAAATAGACGATGTATAGTCCATTAAATTTTCTGCATGAAAAATAGACGATGTATAGTCCATTAAATTTTTTCATAAACATTTTTTTTTGCATGAAAAATAGACGATGTATGGTCCATTAAATTTTCTGCATGAAAAATGGACAATGTATAGTCCATTAAATTTTTTTTGCATGAAAAATAAACGATTTATAGTATAATAAATTTTTTGCATGAAAAATAGAAGATGTATAGCCCATTAAATTTTTTGCATGAAAAAAAGACGATGTATAGTCCATTAAATTTTTTGCATGAAAAACAGACGATGTATAATTAAATTTTTTCATAAACATTTTTTTTGCATGAAAAATAGACGATGTATGGTCCATTAAATTTTCTGCATGAAAAATGGGCAATGTATAGTCCATTAAATTTTTTCATAAAAATTTTTTTTTCCATGAAAATTAGACGATGTATGGTCCATTAAATTTTCTGCATGAAAAATGGACAATGTATAGTCCATTAAATTTTTTCATAAAAATTTTTTTTTGCATGAAAATTAGACGATGTATAGTCCATTAAATTTTTTCATGAAAATTTTTTTTGCATGAAAAATAAACGATGTATAGTCCAATAAATTTTTTGCATGAAAAATAGAAGATGTATAGCCCATTAAATTTTTTGCATGAAAAAAAGACGATGTATAGTCTATTAAATTTTATCATAAAAAAATTTTTTGCATGAAAAATAGACGATGTATAGTCCATTAAATTTTCTGCATGAAAAATAGACGATGTATAGTCCATTAAATTTTTTCATAAACATTTTTTTTTGCATGAAAAATAGACGATGTATGGTCCATTAAATTTTCTGCATGAAAAATGGACAATGTATAGTCCATTAAATTTTTTCATAAAAATTTTTTTTGCATGAAAAATAAACGATGTATAGTATAATAAATTTTTTGCATGAAAAAAAGACGATGTATAGTCCATTAAATTTTTTGCATGAAAAACAGACGATGTATAGTCCATAAAATTTTTTCATAAGCATTTTTTTTGCATGAAAAATAGACGATGTATGGTCCATTAAATTTTCTGCATGAAAAATGGGCAATGTATAGTCCATTAAATTTGTTCATAAAAATTTTTTTTGCATGAAAATTAGACGATGTATAGTCCATTAAATTTTTTCATAAAAATTTGTTTTGCATAAAAAATAAACGGTGTATAGTCCATTAAATTTTTTGCATAAAAAATGGACGATGTATAGTCCATTAAATTTTTTCTTAAAATTTTTTTTTTGCATGAAAAATAAACGATGTATAGTCCATTTAATTTTCTGCATTACAAATAGACGATGTATAGTCCATTAAATTTTTTCATAAAAAAATTTTTTGCATGAAAAATAGACGATGTATAGTCCATTAAATTTTCTGCATGAAAAATAGACGATGTATAGTCCATAAAATTTTTTCATAAGCATTTTTTTTGCATGAAAAATAGACGATGTATGGTCCATTAAATTTTCTGCATGAAAAATGGACAATGTATAGTCCATTAAATTTTTTCATAAAATTTTTTTTTGCATGAAAAATAAACGATGTATAGTCCAATAAATTTTTTGCATGAAAAATAGAAGATATATAGCCCATTAAATTTTTTGCATGAAAAAAAGACGATGTATAGTCCATTACATTTTTTGCATGAAAAACAGACGATGTATAGTCCATTAAATTTTTTCATAAACATTTTTTTTGCATGAAAAATAGACGATGTATGGTCCATTAAATTTTCTGCATGAAAAATAGTCCATTAAATTTTTTCATAAAAATTTTTTTTTCCATGAAAATTAGACGATGTAAAGTCCATTAAATTTTTTCATGAAAATTTTTTTTGCATGAAAAATAAACGATAAATTTTTTGCATGAAAAATAGAAGATGTATAACCCATTAAATTTTTTGCATGAAAAAAAGACGATGTATAGTCCATTAAATTTTTTCATAAAAAAATTTTTTCCATGAAAAATAGACGATGTATAGTCCATTAAATTTTCTGCATGAAAAATAGACGATGTATAGTCCATTAAATTTTTTCATAAACATTTTTTTTTGCATGAAAAATAGACGATGTATGGTCCATTAAATTTTCTGCATGAAAAATGGACAATGTATAGTCCATTAAATTTTTTCATAAAATTTTTTTTTGCATGAAAAATAAACGATGTATAGTCTAATAAATTTTTTGCATGAAAAATAGAAGATGTATAGCCCATTAAATTTTTTGCATGAAAAAAAGACGATGTATAGTCCATTAAATTTTTTGCATGAAAAAGAGACGATGTATATATAGTCCATTAAATTTTTTCATAAACATTTTTTTTTGCATGAAAAATAGACGATGTATGGTCCATTAAATTTTCTGCATGAAAAATGGGCAATGTATAGTCCATTAAATTTTTTCATAAAAATTTTTTTTTGCATGAAAATTAGACGATGTATAGTCCATTAAATTTTTTCATGAAAATTTTTTTGCATGAAAAATAAACGATGTATAGTCCAATAAATTTTTTGCATGAAAAATAGAAGATGTATAGCCCATTAAATTTTTTGCATGAAAAAAAGACGATGTATAGTCCATTAAATTTTTTGCATGAAAATTAGACGATGTATAGTCCATTAAATTTTTTCATGAAAATTTTTTTGCATGAAAATTAGACGATGTATAGTCCATTAAATTTTTTCATAAAAATTTGTTTTGCATAAAAAATAAACGGTGTATAGGCCATTAAATTTTTTGCATAAAAAATGGAAGATGTATAGTCCATTAAATTTTCTGCATGAAAAATAGACGATGTATAGTCCATTAAATTTTTTTATAAAAAAATTTGTTGCATGAAAAATAGACGATGTATAGTCCATTAAATTTTTTCATAAAAATTTGTTTTGCATAAAAAATAAACGGTGTATAGTCCATTAAATTTTTTGCATAAAAAATGGACGATGTATAGTCCATTAAATTTTCTGCATGAAAAATAGACGATGTATAGTCCATTAAATTTTTTCATAAAATTTGTTTTTGCATAAAAAATGGACGATGTATAGTCCATTAAATTTTTTCATAAAATTTTTTTTGCATAAAAAATGGACGATGTATAGTCCATTAAATTTTTTTATAAAAATTTTTTTACATTAAAAATAAAAGATGTATAGTCCATTAAATTTTCTGCATGAAAAATAGAAGATTTATAGTCCATTAAATTTGTTCATAAAAATTTGTTTTGCATAAAAAATAAACGATGTATAGTCCATTAAATTTTTTGCATGAAAAATAGAGGATATATAGTCCAATAAATTTTTTTATAAAAAATTTTTTTTTGCATGAAAATTAGACGATGTATAGTCCATTAAATTTTTTCATAAAAAAATTTTTTCCATGAAAAATAGACGATGTATAGTCCATTAAATTTTCTGCATGAAAAATAGACGATGTATAGTCCATTAAATTTTTTGCATGAAAAATAGAGGATGTATAGTCCATTATATTTTTTCATAAACATTTTTTTTTGCATGAAAAATAGACGATGTATAGTCCATTAAATTTTTTGCATGAAAAATAGAGGATGTATAGTCCATTAAATTTTTTCATAAAAAAATTTTTTGCATGAAAAATAGACGATGTATGGCTCATTAAATTTTTTGCATGAAAAATAGACGATGTATAGTCCATTATATTTTTTCATAAAATTTTTTTTTTGCATAAAAAATGGACGATGTATAGTCCATTAAATTTTTTTATAAAAATTTTTTTACATTAAAAATAAACGATGTGTAGTCCATTAAATTTTCTGCATGAAAAATAGACCATGTATTATAGTCCATTAAATTTTTTCATAAAAATTTGTTTTGCATAAAAAATAAACGATGTATAGTCCATTAAATTTTTTGCATGAAAAATAGAGGATGTATAGTCCATTAAATTTTTTTATAAAAAATTTTTTTTTGCATGAAAATTAGACGATGTATAGTCCATTAAATTTTTTCATAAAAAAATTTTTTCCATGAAAAATAGACGATGTATGGTACATTAAATTTTCTGCATGAAAAATAGACGATGTATAGTCCATTAAATTTTTTGCATGAAAAATAGAGGATGTATAGTCCATTAAATTTTTTTATAAAAAAATTTTTTTTGCATGAAAATTAGACGATGTATAGTCCATGAAATTTTTTTATAAAAATTTTTTTGCATTAAAAATAAACGATGTATAGTCCATTAAACTTTCTGCATGAAAAATAGACAACTTATAAACCATTAAATTTTTTCATAAAAATTTGTTTTGCATAAAAAATAAACGATGTATAGTCCATTAAATTTTTCGCATGAAGAATAGACGATGTATTATAGTCCATTAAATTTTTTCATAAACATTTTTTTTGCATGAAAAATAGACGATGTATGGTCCATTAAATTTTCTGCATGAAAAATGGGCAATGTATAGTCCATTAAATTTTTTACATAAAAAATAAACGATGAATAGTCCATTAAATTTTCTGCATGAAAAATAGACGATGTATAGTCCATTAAATTTTTTGCATGAAAATTAGACGATGTATAGTCCATTAAATTTTTTCATAAAAAAATTTTTTGCATGAAAAATAGACGATGTATGGTACATTAAATTTTCTGCATGAAAAATAGACGATGTATAGTCCATTAAATTTTTTGCATGAAAAATAGAGGATGTATATTCCATTAAATTTTTTCCATGAAAAATAGAAAAATTTTTTCATAAAAATGATGTATGGTCCATTAAATTTTCTGCATGAAAAATGGACGATGTATAGTCCATTAAATTTTTTCCATAATAAATTTTTCTTGCATGGAAAATAAACGATGTATAGTCCAATAAATTTTTTCCATTATATTTTTTGCATGAAAAATAGGCAATGTATAGTCTATTTAGTTTTTTCATAAAAAATTTTTTTCCATGAAAAATTGGCGATGTATAGTCCTTTAAATTTTTTCATAAAAAAATTTTTTGCATGAAAAATAGACGATATATAGCTCATTAAATTTTTTGCATGAAAAATAGACGATGTATATATAGTCCATTAAATTTTTTCCATGAAAAATAGGCAATGTATAGTCCATTAAATTTTTTCATAAAAATTTTTTTGGCATGAAAAATAGACGATGTATAGCCCATTAAATTTTTTACATGAAAAATAGGAAATGTACAGTCCATTAAATTTTTTCTATAAAAAATTTTTTGCATGAAAAATTGGCGATGTATAGTCCTTTAAATTTTTTCAGAAAACATTTTTTTTCCATGAAAAATAAACGATGTATAGTCCATTAAACTTTTTGTATGAAAAATAGACGATGTATAGTCCCTTAAATTTTTTTATAAACATTTTTTTTGCATGAAAAATAGACGATGTATAATAGTCCTTTAAATTTTTTCATAAACATTTTTTTGCATGAAAAATAGACGATGTATAATAGTCCTTTAAATTTTTTCATAAACATTTTTTTGCATGTAAAATAGACGATGTATATATAGTCCAATAAATTTTTTCCATTATATTTTTTGCATGAAAAATAGGCAATGTATAGTCTATTTAGTTTTTTCATAAAAAAGTTTTTTGCATGAAAAATAGACGATGTATATATAGTTTATTAAATTAAAAAAAAAAAATTTTTTCCATGAAAAATGAACGATGTATATATAGTCCATTAATTTTTTCATAAATTTTTTTTTGCATGAAAAATAAACGATGTATAGTCTATTAAATTTTCTGCATAAAAAATAGACGATGTATAGTCCATTAAATTTTTTCATAAAATTTTTTTTCCATGAAAAATTAACGATGTATAATAGTAAATTAAATTTTTTGCATGAAAAATAGACGATGTATAGTCCTTTAAATTTTTTTATAAACATTTTTTTTGCATGAAAAATAGACGATATATAATATTCCTTTAAATTTTTTCATAAACATTTTTTTGCATGTAAAATAGACGATGTATATATAGTCCATTAAATTTCTTGCATGAAAAATAGGTAATGTACAGTCCATTAAATTTTTTCCATAATAAATTTTTTCCATGAAAAATAGATGATGTATAGTCATTACATGTTTTGGATGACAAATAGACGATGTATAGTCTATGAAATTTTTTCATAAAATTTTTTTTTGCATGAAAAATAGACGATAGTCCATTAAATTTTTTCATAAAAATTTTTTTTGCATGAAAAGGTAACGATGTATAGTCCAATAAATTTTTTGCATGAAAAATAGACGATGTATTGCTCTTTAAATTTCTTCATAAAAAAATTTTTTGTATGAAAAATATTCGATGTATATATAGTTTATTATATTAAAAAAAAAATTTTTTGCATGAAAAATGGACGATTATAGTCCATTAAATTTTTTCATAAAAATTTTTTTGCTTGAAAAATAGACAATTTATAGTCCATTAAATTTGTTCATAAAAAAATTTTTTCCATGAAAAATAGACGATGTATATTCCATTAAATTTTTTCATAAAAAAATTTTTTCCATGAAAAATAGTCGATGTTAGTCCATTAAATTTTTTGCATGAAAAATAGGAAATTTACAGTCCATTAAATTTTTTCCATAATAAATTTTTTGCATGAAAAATAGACGATGTATAGATCACTAAATTTTATCAGAAAAAAAGTTTTTTGCATGAAAAATAAACGATGTATAGTCCATTAAATTTTTTCATAAAAAATTAAATTTTCTGCATGAAAAATAGACGATATATAGTCCATTAAATTTTTTAATAAAAAAATTTTTTGCATGAAAAATAGACGATGTATAGTCCATTAAATTTTTTGCTTGAAAAATAGGAAATCTACAGTCCATTAAATTTTTTCCATAATAAATTTTTTCCATGAAAAATAGACGATGTATAGCCCATTAAATTTTTTGCATGAAAAATAGACGATGTATAGTTCATTAAATTTTTTCATAAAAATTTTTTTCCATGAAAAATAGACAATGTATAGTCCATTAAATATTTTGCATGAAAAATAGACGATGTATAGCTCATTTAAATTTTTTCTTAAAAAATAGACGATGTATAGTCCATTAAATCTGTTCCAGGAAAAATAGGCAATGTATAGTCCATTAAATTTTTTCATAAAAATTTTTTTTCCATAAAAATTAAACGATGTATAGTCCATTAAATTTTCTGTTTGAAAAATAGACAATTTATAGTCCATTAAATTTGTTCATAAAAAATTTTTTTCCATGAAAAATAGACGATGTATAGTCCATTAAATTTTTTTATAAAATTTTTTTTTGCATGAAAAATAAACTATGAATAGTCCATTAAACTTTCTGCATGAAAAATAGACGATGTATTAAAATTTCATTAAATTCCATTAAATTTTTTCATAAAAAAATATTTTGCGTGAAAAATAGACGATGTATGGTACATTAAATTTTCTGCATGAAAAATAGACGATGTATAGTCCATTAAATTTTTTGCATGAAAAATAGAGGATGTATATTCCATTAAATTTTTTCCATGAAAAATAGAAAAATTTTTTCATAAAAATGATGTATGGTCCATTAAATTTTCTGCATGAAAAATGGACGATGTATAGTCCATTAAATTTTTTCCATAATAAATTTTTCTTGCATGGAAAATAAACGATGTATAGTCCAATAAATTTTTTCCATTATATTTTTTGCATGAAAAATAGGCAATGTATAGTCTATTTAGTTTTTTCATAAAAAAATTTTTTGCATGAAAAATTGGCGATTTATAGTCCTTTAAATTTTTTCATAAAAAAATTTTTTGCATGAAAAATAGACGATATATAGCTCATTAAATTTTTTGCATGAAAAATAGACGATGTATATATAGTCCATTAAATTTTTTCCATGAAAAATAGGCAATGTATAGTCCATTAAATTTTTTCATAAAAATTTTTTTGGCATGAAAAATAGACGATGTATAGCCCATTAAATTTTTTACATGAAAAATAGGAAATGTACAGTCCATTAAATTTTTTCTATAATAAATTTTTTGCATGAAATATAGACGATGTATAGCTCATTAAATTTTTTCAGAAAACATTTTTTTTGCATGAAAAATAAACGATGTATAGTCCATTAAACTTTTTGCATGAAAAATAGACGATGTATAGTCCCTTAAATTTTTTTATAAACATTTTTTTTGCATGAAAAATAGACGATGTATAATAGTCCTTTAAATTTTTTCATAAACATTTTTTTGCATGAAAAATAGACGATGTATAATAGTCCTTTAAATTTTTTCATAAACATTTTTTTGCATGTAAAATAGACGATGTATATATAGTCCAATAAATTTTTTCCATTATATTTTTTGCATGAAAAATAGACGATGTATATATAGTTTATTAAATTAAAAAAAAAATTTTTTTTCCATGAAAAATGAACGATGTATATATAGTCCATTAATTTTTTCATAAATTTTTTTTTGCATGAAAAATAAACGATTTATAGTCTATTAAATTTTCTGCATAAAAAATAGACGATGTATAGTCCATTAAATTTTTTCATAAAATTTTTTTTTTCCATGAAAAATTAACGATGTATAATAGTAAATTAAATTTTTTGCATGAAAAATAGACGATGTATAGTCCTTTAAATTTTTTTATAAACATTTTTTTTGCATGAAAAATAGACGATGTATAATAGTCCTTTAAATTTTTTCATAAACATTTTTTTGCATGTAAAATAGACGATGTATATATAGTCCATTAAATTTTTTGCACTAAAAATAGGAAATGTACAGTCCATTAAATTTTTTCCATAATAAATTTTTTGCATGGAAAATAGATGATGTATAGTCATTAAATGTTTTGGATGACAAATAGACGATGTATAGTCTATTAAATTTTTTCATAAAATTTTTTTTGCATGAAAAATAGACGATAGTCCATTAAATTTTTTCATAAAAATTTTTTTTGCATGAAAAGGTAACGATGTATAGTCCAATAATTTTTTTGCATGAAAAATAGACGATGTATTGCTCTTTAAATTTTTTCATAAAAAATAGACGATGTATAGTCCATTAAATCTGTTCCAGGCAAAATAGGCAATGTATAGTCCATTAAATTTTTTCATAAAAATTTTTTTTCCAGAAAAATTAAACGATGTATAGTCCATTAAATTTTCTGCTTGAAAAATAGACAATTTATAGTCCATTAAATTTGTTCATAAAAAAATTTTACCATGAAAAATAGACGATGTATATTCCATTAAATTTTTTCATAAAAAAAATTTTTCCATGATAAATAGTCGATGTTAGTCCATTAAATTTTTTGCATGAAAAATAGGAAATTTACAGTCCATTAAATTTTTTCCATAATAAATTTTTTGCATGAAAAATAGACGATGTATAGCTCACTAAATTTTATCAGAAAAAAATTTTTTTGCATGAAAAATAAACGATGTATAGTCCATTAAATTTTTTCATAAAAAAATTTTTTGCGTGAAAAATAGACGATGTATAGTTCATTAAATTTTCTGCATGAAAAATAGACGATATATAGTCCATTAAATTTTTTAATAAAAAATTTTTTTGCATGAAAAATAGACGATGTATAGTCCATTAAATTTTTTGCTTGAAAAAATAGGAAATCTACAGTCCATATAGTCCAATAAATTTTTTGCATGAAAAATAGGATATATTCAGTCCATTAAATTTTTTCCATAATAAATTTTTTCCATGAAAAATTGACGATGTATATATAGTCCATTAAATTTTTTCATAAATTTTTTTTTTGCATGAAAAATAAACGATGTATAGTCCAATAAATTTTTTGCATGACAAATAGACGATGTATAGTCCATTAAATTTTTTCATAAAAAAATTTTTTGCATGAAAAATAGACGATGTATATATAGTTTATTAAATTAAAAAAAAAATTTTTGCATGAAAAATAGACGATGTATAGTCCATTAAATTTTTTCATAAAATTTTTTTTTGCATGAAAAATAAACGATGTATAGTTCATTAAATTTTTTGCACGAAAAATAGACGATGTATAGTCCAATAAATTTTTTGCATGAAAAATAGGATATGTTCAGTCCATTAAATTTTTTCCATAATAAATTTTTTCCATGAAAAATTGACGATGTATATATAGTCCATTAAATTTTTTCATAAAAATTTTTTTTGCATGAAAAATAAACGATGTATAGTCCAATAAATTTTTTGCATGACAAATAGACGATGTATAGTCCATTAAATTTTTTCATAAAAAAATTTTTTGCATGAAAAATAGACGATGTATATATAGTTTATTAAATTAAAAAAAAAATTTTTCCATGAAAAATGGACGATATAGCTCATTAAATTTTATCAGAAAAAAATTTTTTTGCATGAAAATTAAACGATGTATAGTCCATTAAACTTTTTGCGTGAAAAATAGACGATGTATAGGCCATTAAATTTTTTCATAAAAAAATATTTTACATGAAAAATAGACGATGTATAGCTCATTTAATTTTTTCATAAAAATTTTTTTCCATGAAAAATAGACGATATATAGTCCATTAAATTTTTTGCGTGAAAAATAGACGATGTATAGTTCATTAAATTATTTCATAAAAAATGTTTTTGCATGAAAAATAAACGATGTATAGTCCATTAAACCTTCTGCATGAAAAATAGACGATGTATAGTCCATTAAATCTTTTCATAAAATTTTTTTTGCATGAAAAATAGACAATGTATAGTCCATTAAATTTTTTGCATGAAAAATACACGATGTATAGTCCATTAAATTAAATCTACAGTCCATTAAATTTTTTCCATAATAAATTTTTTGCATGAAAAATAGACGATGTATAGTCCATTAAATTTTTTCATAAAAAAATTTTTTCCGTGAAAAATAGACGATGTATATATAGTCCATTAAATTTTTTCCATGAAAAATAGGCAATGTATAGTCCATTAAATTTTTTAATAAAAAAATTTTTTGCATGAAAGATAGTCGATGTATAGTCCATTAAATTTTCTGCATGAAAAATAGACGATGTATAGCTCATTAAATTTTTTCATAAAAAAATTTTTTGCGTGAAAAATAGACGATGTATATTCCATTAAATTTTTTCATAAAAAAATTTTTTGCGTGAAAAATAGACGATGTATAGCTCGTTAAATTTTTTCATAAAATTTTTTTTGCATGAAAAATAGACGATGTATAGTCCATTAAATTTTTTCATAAAAAAATTTTTTCCGTGAAAAATAGACGATGTATAGCTCGTTAAATTTTTTCATAAAATTTTTTTTGCATGAAAAATAGACGATGTATAGCCCATTGAATTTTTTAACAAAAAAATTTTTTTGCATGAAAAATAGACGATGTAGGGTCCATTAAACTTTCTGCATGAAAAATAGACTATAGTCCATTAAATTTTTTCATAAAAAAATTTTTTGCGTGAAAAATAGACGATGTATAGCTCGTTACATTTTTTCATAAAATTTTTTTTTGCATGAAAAATAGACGATGTATAGTTCATTAAATTTTTTGCATGAAAAATAGACGATGTATAGTCCATTAAATTTTTTCATAAAAATTTTTTCCCATGAAAAATAGACAATGTATAGTCCATTAATTTTTTTGCATGAAAAATACACGATGTATAGTCCATTAAATTAAATCTACAGTCCATTAAATTTTTTCATAAAAAATTTTTTTTCATGTAAAATAGACGATATATAGCTTATTCAATTTTTTGCATGAAAAATAGACGATGTATATATAGTCCATTAAATTTTTTCCATGAAAAATAGGCAATGTATAGTCCATTAAATTTTTTCATAAAAATTTTTTTCCCCTGAAAAATAGTCCATTAAATTTTTTGCATGAAAAATAGACGATGTATATATAGTCCATTAAATTTTTTCCATGAAAATTAGGCAATATATATTCCATTAAATTTTTTCATAAAAATTTTTTTTCCATGAAAAATAAACGATGTATAGTCCATTAAATTTTCTGCATGAAAAATAGAGGATGTATAGTCCATTAAATTTTTTCATAAAAATTTTTTTTTTTTATGAAAAATAGACCATGTTTATATAGTCTTTTAATTTTTTTCATAAAAAAATTTTTTGCATGAAAAATAGACGATGTATAGTCCATTAAATTTTTTCATAAAAAAATTTTTTCCATGAAAAATAGACGATGTATATATAGTTTATTAAATTAAAAAAAAAAATTTTGCATGAAAAATGGACGATGTATAGTCCAATAAATTTTTTGCATGAAAAATAGGATATGTTCAGTCCATTAAATTTTTTCCATAATAAATTTTTTCCATTAAAAATTGACGATGTATATATAGTCCAATAAATTTTTTCCATGACAAATAGACGATGTATAGTCCATTAAATTTTTTCATAAAAAAATTTTTTCCATGAAAAATAGACGAAGTATATATAGTTTATTAAATTAAAAAAAAAAATTTTGCATGAAAAATGGACAATGTCCATTAAATTTTTTGCATGAAAAATAGACGATCTATATATAGTACATTAAATTTTTTCCATGAAAAATAGGCAATGTATAGTCCATTAAATTTTTTCATGAAAATTTTTTTTGCATGAAAAATAGACGATGTATAGCTCATTTAAATTTTTGCATAAAAAATAGACGATGTATAGTCCATTAAATTTGTTCCAGGAAAAATAGGCAATGTATAGTAAATTTAATTTTTTCATAAAAATTTTTTTGGCATGAAAAATAGACGATGTATAGCTCATTTAAATTTTTGCATAAAAAATAGACGATGTATAGCCCATTAAATTTTTTGCATGCAAAATAGGAAATGTACAGTCCATTAAATTTTTTCCATAATTAATTTTTTGCATGAAAAATAGACGATGTATAGTCCATTACATTTTTTGCGTGAAAAATACACGATGTATAGGTCATTAAATTTTATCAGAAAAAAATTTTTTTCCATGAAAAATAAACGATGTATATTCCATTAAAGTTTTTGCGTGAAAAATAGACGATGTATAGGTCATTAAATTTTTTCATAAAAAAATATTTTACATGAAAAATAGACGATGTATAGCTCATTATATTTTTTCATAAAATTTTTTTTTTGCATGAATAATAAACGATGTATAGTTCATAAAATTTTTTGCATGAAAAATAGACGATGTATGGCTCATTTAAATTTTTGCATAAAAAAGAGATGATGTATAGTCCATTAAATTTGTTCCAGGAAAAATAGGCAATGTATAGTCCATTAAATTTTTTCATAAACATTTTTTTGCATAAAAAATAAACGATGTATAGTCCATTAAATTTTCTGCTTAAAAATATACGATGTATAGTCCATTAAATGTTTTGATAAAAAAATTTTTGGCAATGAAAAATAGACGATGTATAGTCCATTAATTTTTTCATACAATTTTTTTTGCATGAAAAATAAACGATTTATAGTCCATTAAACCTTCTGCATGAAAAATAGACGATGTATAGTCCATTAAATCTTTTCATAAAAATTTTTTTTGCATGAAAAATAGACGATGTATAGTCCATTAAATTTTTTCATAAAATTTTTTTTTGCATGAAAAATAGACGATATATAGTCCATTAAATTTTTTCATAAACAAATTTTTTTAATGAAAAATAGACAATGTATAGTCCATTAAATTTTTTAATAAAAATTAAATTTTAAATTAAATTAAATTTTTTAAATTAAATTTTTTGCATGAAAAATAGACGATTATAGCTCATTTATTTTTTTCAGAAAAATAGACGATGTATAGTCCATTAAATTTTTTTATAAAATTTTTTTTTGCATGAAAAATAAACTATGAATAGTCCATTAAACTTTCTGCATGAAAAATAGACGATGTATTAAAATTTCATTAAATTCCATTAAATTTTTTCATAAAAAAATATTTTGCGTGAAAAATAGACGATGTATGGTACATTAAATTTTCTGCATGAAAAATAGACGATGTATAGTCCATTAAATTTTTTGCATGAAAAATAGAGGATGTATATTCCATTAAATTTTTTCCATGAAAAATAGAAAAATTTTTTCATAAAAATGATGTATGGTCCATTAAATTTTCTGCATGAAAAATGGACGATGTATAGTCCATTAAATTTTTTCCATAATAAATTTTTCTTGCATGGAAAATAAACGATGTATAGTCCAATAAATTTTTTCCATTATATTTTTTGCATGAAAAATAGGCAATGTATAGTCTATTTAGTTTTTTCATAAAAAAATTTTTTGCATGAAAAATTGGCGATTTATAGTCCTTTAAATTTTTTCATAAAAAAATTTTTTGCATGAAAAATAGACGATATATAGCTCATTAAATTTTTTGCATGAAAAATAGACGATGTATATATAGTCCATTAAATTTTTTCCATGAAAAATAGGCAATGTATAGTCCATTAAATTTTTTCATAAAAATTTTTTTGGCATGAAAAATAGACGATGTATAGCCCATTAAATTTTTTACATGAAAAATAGGAAATGTACAGTCCATTAAATTTTTTCTATAATAAATTTTTTGCATGAAATATAGACGATGTATAGCTCATTAAATTTTTTCAGAAAACATTTTTTTTGCATGAAAAATAAACGATGTATAGTCCATTAAACTTTTTGCATGAAAAATAGACGATGTATAGTCCCTTAAATTTTTTTATAAACATTTTTTTTGCATGAAAAATAGACGATGTATAATAGTCCTTTAAATTTTTTCATAAACATTTTTTTGCATGAAAAATAGACGATGTATAATAGTCCTTTAAATTTTTTCATAAACATTTTTTTGCATGTAAAATAGACGATGTATATATAGTCCAATAAATTTTTTCCATTATATTTTTTGCATGAAAAATAGACGATGTATATATAGTTTATTAAATTAAAAAAAAAAATTTTTTTCCATGAAAAATGAACGATGTATATATAGTCCATTAATTTTTTCATAAATTTTTTTTTGCATGAAAAATAAACGATTTATAGTCTATTAAATTTTCTGCATAAAAAATAGACGATGTATAGTCCATTAAATTTTTTCATAAAATTTTTTTTTTCCATGAAAAATTAACGATGTATAATAGTAAATTAAATTTTTTGCATGAAAAATAGACGATGTATAGTCCTTTAAATTTTTTTATAAACATTTTTTTTGCATGAAAAATAGACGATGTATAATAGTCCTTTAAATTTTTTCATAAACATTTTTTTGCATGTAAAATAGACGATGTATATATAGTCCATTAAATTTTTTGCACTAAAAATAGGAAATGTACAGTCCATTAAATTTTTTCCATAATAAATTTTTTGCATGGAAAATAGATGATGTATAGTCATTAAATGTTTTGGATGACAAATAGACGATGTATAGTCTATTAAATTTTTTCATAAAATTTTTTTTGCATGAAAAATAGACGATAGTCCATTAAATTTTTTCATAAAAATTTTTTTTGCATGAAAAGGTAACGATGTATAGTCCAATAATTTTTTTGCATGAAAAATAGACGATGTATTGCTCTTTAAATTTTTTCATAAAAAATAGACGATGTATAGTCCATTAAATCTGTTCCAGGCAAAATAGGCAATGTATAGTCCATTAAATTTTTTCATAAAAATTTTTTTTCCAGAAAAATTAAACGATGTATAGTCCATTAAATTTTCTGCTTGAAAAATAGACAATTTATAGTCCATTAAATTTGTTCATAAAAAAATTTTACCATGAAAAATAGACGATGTATATTCCATTAAATTTTTTCATAAAAAAAATTTTTCCATGATAAATAGTCGATGTTAGTCCATTAAATTTTTTGCATGAAAAATAGGAAATTTACAGTCCATTAAATTTTTTCCATAATAAATTTTTTGCATGAAAAATAGACGATGTATAGCTCACTAAATTTTATCAGAAAAAAATTTTTTTGCATGAAAAATAAACGATGTATAGTCCATTAAATTTTTTCATAAAAAAATTTTTTGCGTGAAAAATAGACGATGTATAGTTCATTAAATTTTCTGCATGAAAAATAGACGATATATAGTCCATTAAATTTTTTAATAAAAAAATTTTTTGCATGAAAAATAGACGATGTATAGTCCATTAAATTTTTTGCTTGAAAAAATAGGAAATCTACAGTCCATATAGTCCAATAAATTTTTTGCATGAAAAATAGGATATATTCAGTCCATTAAATTTTTTCCATAATAAATTTTTTCCATGAAAAATTGACGATGTATATATAGTCCATTAAATTTTTTCATAAATTTTTTTTTTGCATGAAAAATAAACGATGTATAGTCCAATAAATTTTTTGCATGACAAATAGACGATGTATAGTCCATTAAATTTTTTCATAAAAAAATTTTTTGCATGAAAAATAGACGATGTATATATAGTTTATTAAATTAAAAAAAAAATTTTTGCATGAAAAATAGACGATGTATAGTCCATTAAATTTTTTCATAAAATTTTTTTTTGCATGAAAAATAAACGATGTATAGTTCATTAAATTTTTTGCACGAAAAATAGACGATGTATAGTCCAATAAATTTTTTGCATGAAAAATAGGATATGTTCAGTCCATTAAATTTTTTCCATAATAAATTTTTTCCATGAAAAATTGACGATGTATATATAGTCCATTAAATTTTTTCATAAAAATTTTTTTTGCATGAAAAATAAACGATGTATAGTCCAATAAATTTTTTGCATGACAAATAGACGATGTATAGTCCATTAAATTTTTTCATAAAAAAATTTTTTGCATGAAAAATAGACGATGTATATATAGTTTATTAAATTAAAAAAAAAATTTTTCCATGAAAAATGGACGATATAGCTCATTAAATTTTATCAGAAAAAAATTTTTTTGCATGAAAATTAAACGATGTATAGTCCATTAAACTTTTTGCGTGAAAAATAGACGATGTATAGGCCATTAAATTTTTTCATAAAAAAATATTTTACATGAAAAATAGACGATGTATAGCTCATTTAATTTTTTCATAAAAATTTTTTTCCATGAAAAATAGACGATATATAGTCCATTAAATTTTTTGCGTGAAAAATAGACGATGTATAGTTCATTAAATTATTTCATAAAAAATGTTTTTGCATGAAAAATAAACGATGTATAGTCCATTAAACCTTCTGCATGAAAAATAGACGATGTATAGTCCATTAAATCTTTTCATAAAATTTTTTTTGCATGAAAAATAGACAATGTATAGTCCATTAAATTTTTTGCATGAAAAATACACGATGTATAGTCCATTAAATTAAATCTACAGTCCATTAAATTTTTTCCATAATAAATTTTTTGCATGAAAAATAGACGATGTATAGTCCATTAAATTTTTTCATAAAAAAATTTTTTCCGTGAAAAATAGACGATGTATATATAGTCCATTAAATTTTTTCCATGAAAAATAGGCAATGTATAGTCCATTAAATTTTTTAATAAAAAAATTTTTTGCATGAAAGATAGTCGATGTATAGTCCATTAAATTTTCTGCATGAAAAATAGACGATGTATAGCTCATTAAATTTTTTCATAAAAAAATTTTTTGCGTGAAAAATAGACGATGTATATTCCATTAAATTTTTTCATAAAAAAATTTTTTGCGTGAAAAATAGACGATGTATAGCTCGTTAAATTTTTTCATAAAATTTTTTTTGCATGAAAAATAGACGATGTATAGTCCATTAAATTTTTTCATAAAAAAATTTTTTCCGTGAAAAATAGACGATGTATAGCTCGTTAAATTTTTTCATAAAATTTTTTTTGCATGAAAAATAGACGATGTATAGCCCATTGAATTTTTTAACAAAAAAATTTTTTTGCATGAAAAATAGACGATGTAGGGTCCATTAAACTTTCTGCATGAAAAATAGACTATAGTCCATTAAATTTTTTCATAAAAAAATTTTTTGCGTGAAAAATAGACGATGTATAGCTCGTTACATTTTTTCATAAAATTTTTTTTTGCATGAAAAATAGACGATGTATAGTTCATTAAATTTTTTGCATGAAAAATAGACGATGTATAGTCCATTAAATTTTTTCATAAAAATTTTTTCCCATGAAAAATAGACAATGTATAGTCCATTAATTTTTTTGCATGAAAAATACACGATGTATAGTCCATTAAATTAAATCTACAGTCCATTAAATTTTTTCATAAAAAATTTTTTTTCATGTAAAATAGACGATATATAGCTTATTCAATTTTTTGCATGAAAAATAGACGATGTATATATAGTCCATTAAATTTTTTCCATGAAAAATAGGCAATGTATAGTCCATTAAATTTTTTCATAAAAATTTTTTTCCCCTGAAAAATAGTCCATTAAATTTTTTGCATGAAAAATAGACGATGTATATATAGTCCATTAAATTTTTTCCATGAAAATTAGGCAATATATATTCCATTAAATTTTTTCATAAAAATTTTTTTTCCATGAAAAATAAACGATGTATAGTCCATTAAATTTTCTGCATGAAAAATAGAGGATGTATAGTCCATTAAATTTTTTCATAAAAATTTTTTTTTTTTATGAAAAATAGACCATGTTTATATAGTCTTTTAATTTTTTTCATAAAAAAATTTTTTGCATGAAAAATAGACGATGTATAGTCCATTAAATTTTTTCATAAAAAAATTTTTTCCATGAAAAATAGACGATGTATATATAGTTTATTAAATTAAAAAAAAAAATTTTGCATGAAAAATGGACGATGTATAGTCCAATAAATTTTTTGCATGAAAAATAGGATATGTTCAGTCCATTAAATTTTTTCCATAATAAATTTTTTCCATTAAAAATTGACGATGTATATATAGTCCAATAAATTTTTTCCATGACAAATAGACGATGTATAGTCCATTAAATTTTTTCATAAAAAAATTTTTTCCATGAAAAATAGACGAAGTATATATAGTTTATTAAATTAAAAAAAAAAATTTTGCATGAAAAATGGACAATGTCCATTAAATTTTTTGCATGAAAAATAGACGATCTATATATAGTACATTAAATTTTTTCCATGAAAAATAGGCAATGTATAGTCCATTAAATTTTTTCATGAAAATTTTTTTTGCATGAAAAATAGACGATGTATAGCTCATTTAAATTTTTGCATAAAAAATAGACGATGTATAGTCCATTAAATTTGTTCCAGGAAAAATAGGCAATGTATAGTAAATTTAATTTTTTCATAAAAATTTTTTTGGCATGAAAAATAGACGATGTATAGCTCATTTAAATTTTTGCATAAAAAATAGACGATGTATAGCCCATTAAATTTTTTGCATGCAAAATAGGAAATGTACAGTCCATTAAATTTTTTCCATAATTAATTTTTTGCATGAAAAATAGACGATGTATAGTCCATTACATTTTTTGCGTGAAAAATACACGATGTATAGGTCATTAAATTTTATCAGAAAAAAATTTTTTTCCATGAAAAATAAACGATGTATATTCCATTAAAGTTTTTGCGTGAAAAATAGACGATGTATAGGTCATTAAATTTTTTCATAAAAAAATATTTTACATGAAAAATAGACGATGTATAGCTCATTATATTTTTTCATAAAAATTTTTTTTTGCATGAATAATAAACGATGTATAGTTCATAAAATTTTTTGCATGAAAAATAGACGATGTATGGCTCATTTAAATTTTTGCATAAAAAAGAGATGATGTATAGTCCATTAAATTTGTTCCAGGAAAAATAGGCAATGTATAGTCCATTAAATTTTTTCATAAACATTTTTTTGCATAAAAAATAAACGATGTATAGTCCATTAAATTTTCTGCTTAAAAATATACGATGTATAGTCCATTAAATGTTTTGATAAAAAAATTTTTGGCAATGAAAAATAGACGATGTATAGTCCATTAATTTTTTCATACAATTTTTTTTGCATGAAAAATAAACGATTTATAGTCCATTAAACCTTCTGCATGAAAAATAGACGATGTATAGTCCATTAAATCTTTTCATAAAAATTTTTTTTGCATGAAAAATAGACGATGTATAGTCCATTAAATTTTTTCATAAAATTTTTTTTTGCATGAAAAATAGACGATATATAGTCCATTAAATTTTTTCATAAACAAATTTTTTTAATGAAAAATAGACAATGTATAGTCCATTAAATTTTTTAATAAAAATTAAATTTTAAATTAAATTAAATTTTTTAAATTAAATTTTTTGCATGAAAAATAGACGATTATAGCTCATTTATTTTTTTCAGAAAAAATTTTTTTTTGCATGAAAAATAGAGGATGTATAGTCCATTAAATTTTTTACTTGAAAAATCATTAAATTTGTTCCATGAGAAATAGGCAATGTATAGTCCATTAAATTTTTTCATAAATTTATTTTTTTGCATGAAAAATAGACGATGTATTGTCCATTAAATTTTTTGCATGAGAAATAGACGATGTATAGTCCATTTAATTTTTTCCATGAAAAATAGAGTATGTATAGTCCATTAAATTTTTTCATAAAAAAATTTTTTGCATGAAAAATAGACCATTAAATTTTTTCCATGAAAAATAGACAATATATATATAGTCCATTAAATTTTTTCATAAAAAAATTTTTTTAATGAAAAATAGTCGATGTATAGTCCATTAAATTTTTTGCATGAAAAATAGACGATGTATATATAGTCCATTATATTTTTTGCTCGAAAAATAGGCAATGTATATAAAAATCATTAAATTTAAAAAAAAAATTTTTTTTACATGAAAAATGGACGATATATAAAATTTTATTTCATGAAAATTTTTCTCATTAACTTTTTTCATAAAAATTTTTTTTTTCATGAAAAATAGACGATGTTTAGTTCATTAAATTTTTTGCATGAAAAATAGATGATGTATAGTCCATTAAATTTTTTCATAAAAAAATTTTTTGCATAAAAAATAGGGAATGTACAGTCCATTAAATTTTATCCATAATAATTTTTCTGCATGAAAAATAGACAATGTATAGCTCATTAAATTTTTTGCATGAAAGATAGGCGATGTATATATAGTCCATTTAATTTTTTCCATGAAAAATAGAGTATGTATAGTCCATTTAATTTTTTCATAAAAAAATTTTTTGCATGAAAAATAGACGATGTATAGCTCATTAAAGTTTTTCAGAAAATTTTTTTTACAGAAAAATAGACGATGTATAGTCCTTTAAATTTTTTTATAAACATTTTTTTTGCATGAAAAATAGACGATGTATAATCCATTAAATTTTTTCCATGAAAAATAGGAAATGTACAGTGTCCTAGTTTACACTATGCAAGTCTTATTGCTAAGCTGATTAGTTTGTTAGAAAAGAGGGACGAGGGGAAAAGAAACGTTACTGTTCCCCTCGTCTTTCTCTCCGTCAAACTAATCAGCTTAGCAATAAGACTTGCATAGTGTAAATATGGACAGTCCATTAAATTTTTTCTATAATAAATTTTTTGCATGCAAAATAGACGAGGTATAGTCCATTAAGTTTATTTCATAAAAATTTGTTTTGCATGAAAAATAAACGATGTATTATTATAGTCCATTAAATTTTTTGCATGAAAAATAGACGATGTCCATTATAGATAGTCCATTAAATTTTTTCACAAAAATTGTTTTTGCATAAAAAATAGACGATGTATATATAGTCCATTAAATTTTTTGCATGAAAAATAAAAAATGTACAGTCCATTAAATTTTTTCATAAAAATTTTTTTTCCATGAAAAATAAACGATGTATAGTACATTAAATTTTCTGCTGAAAAATAGACGATTATAGTCCATTAAATTTTTTCATAAAAAAATTTTTTGCGTGAAAAATAGACGATGTATAGCTCATTTAATTTTTTTGCATAAAAAATAGACCATGTATAGTCCACTAAATTTGTTCCATGAAAAATAGGCAATGTATAGTTCATTAACTTTTTTCATAAAAATTTTTTTGCATAAAAAATAGACAATGTATAGTCCATTTAATTTTTTCATAAAAATTTTTTGTTGCATGGAAAATAAACCATGTATAGTTCATTAAATTTTCTGCATGAAAAATAGACGATGTATAGTTCATTAAATTTTTTCATAAAAAAATTTTTTGCATGAAAAATAGACGATGTATAGTCGATTAAATTTTTTGCATGAAAAATAGACGATGTATAGTCTTAATTTTTTCCATGAAAAATAGAGTATGTATAGTCCATTAAATTTTTTCATAAAAAAATTTTTTGCATGAAAAATAGACCATTAAATTTTTTCCATGAAAAATAGACAATATATATATAGTCCATTAAATTTTTTCATAAAAAAATTTTTTTAATGAAAAATAGTCGATGTATAGTCCATTAAATTTTTTGCATGAAAAATAGACGATTTATATATAGTCCATTATATTTTTTGCACGAAAAATAGGCAATGTATATAAAAATCATTAAATTTAAAAAAAAAAATTTTTTACATGAAAAATGGACGATATATAAAATTTTTTTTCATGAAAATTTTTCTCATTAACTTTTTTCATAAAATTTTTTTTTTTTCATGAAAAATAGACGATGTATAGTTCATTAAATTTTTTGCATGAAAAATAGATGCACAAAAAATAGGGAATGTACTGTCCATTAAATTTTATCCATAATAATTTTTCTGCATGAAAAATAGACAATGTATAGCTCATTAAATTTTTTGCATGAAAGATAGGCGATGTATATATAGTCCATTAAATTTTTTCCATGAAAAATAGGCAATTCAAATTAAATTAAAAATTTTTTCATAAAAAATTTTTTTGCATTAAATATAGACGATGTATAGCTCATTAAATTTTTTCATAAAAATTTTTTTGCCATGAAAAATAGACGATGTATAGTCCATTACATTTACTGCATGAAAAATAGACGATGTATAGTCCATTTAATTTTTTCATAAAAAAATTTTTTGCATGAAAAATAGACGATGTATAGCTCATTAAAGTTTTTCAGAAAATTTTTTTTACAGAAAAATAGACGATGTATAGTCCTTTAAATTTTTTTATAAACATTTTTTTTGCATGAAAAATAGACGATGTATAATCCATTAAATTTTTTGCATGAAAAATAGGAAATGTACAGTGTCCTAGTTTACACTATGCAAGTCTTATTGCTAAGCTGATTAGTTTGTTAGAAAAGAGGGACGAGGGGAAAAGAAACGTTACTGTTCCCCTCGTCTTTCTCTCCGTCAAACTAATCAGCTTAGCAATAAGACTTGCATAGTGTAAATATGGACAGTCCATTAAATTTTTTCTATAATAAATTTTTTGCATGCAAAATAGACGATGTATAGTCCATTAAGTTTATTTCATAAAAATTTGTTTTGCATGTCCATTAAATTTTTTCATAAAAAAATTTTTTGCGTGAAAAATAGGCGATGTATAGTCCATTATATTTTTTGCATAAAAAATAGACGATGTAAATTCCATTAAATTTGTTTATAAAAATATTTCTTGCATGAAAAATTAACGATGTATAGTCCATTAAATTTTTTCCATGAAAAATAGACGATGTATAGTCCATTAAATTTTTTGCATGAAAAATAGGAACTGTACAGTCCCTTTTATTTTTTCCATAATAAATTTTTTGCATGAAAAATAGACGATGTGTAGCCCATTAAATTTTTTCCATGAAAAAAAGAGGATGTATATTCCAATAAATTTTTTCATATAAAATTTTATTTCATTTTATTTCAATATATAGTCCATTAAATTTTTGCATAAAAATTTTTTTTGCATGAAAAATAAACGATGTATAGTCCAATAAATTTTCTGCATGAAAAATAGACGATGTATAGTTCATTAAATTTTTTGCATGAAAAATAGACGATGTATAGCTCATTAAATTTTTTGCATGAAAAATAGACGATCAACAGTCCATTAAATTTTTCATAAAAATTTTTTTTCCATGAAAAATTTACGATGTAAAGTCCATTAAATTTTTTCATAAACATTTTTTTTGCATGCAAAACAAACGATGTATAGTCTTTTAAATTTTCTGCATGAAAAATAGACGATGTATATAATATAGCTCATTTAATTTTTTCCGAAAAAAAATTTTTTTTTTCATGCAAAAAATTTAAACAGCTATATATACATCGTCTATTTTTCATGCAAAAAAAAAAATTTGTATGAAAAAATACATTGTCAATTTTTCATGGAAAAAAGTTTTTTATGAAAAATATTAAGGGACTATAGATCTTTCGTTTCTTACGCAAAAAATTAATGAATTAATTAATTAATACATCGTCTATTTTTCATGCAAAAAAATTTTTTTGGAAAAAATTTAATGAGCTATACATCGTCTATTTTTCATGCAAAAAATTTTATGGACTTTTGATCGTCTATTTTTCATGCAAAAAATTTAATGAGCTATACATCGTCTATTTTTCATGCAGAAAATTTAAAGGACTATACATCGTTTATTTTGCATGTAAAAAAAATGTTTATGAAAAAATTTAATGGACTATACATAGTCTATTTTTCATGCAAAAAAATTTTTTATGAAAAAATTTAATGGACTATACATCCTCTAT
Source organism: Nowickia ferox (assembly GCA_936439885.1). NCBI lineage: Eukaryota > Metazoa > Arthropoda > Insecta > Diptera > Tachinidae > Nowickia > Nowickia ferox. The sequence continues at coordinate 86,315,903 of OW387027.1, forward strand.
TTTTCATGGAAAAATTTTAAGGGACTATACATTTAATGGATTAAACATCGTCCATTTGTCATGCAAAAAAAATTTTTATGAAAAAATTTAATGGACTATAACACATCGTCCATTTTTCATGTAAAAATTTTTTTTTTTTTTGAATTTAATGAACTATATATACATCGTCTATTTATATGCAAAAAAATTTTTTTTGAAAAAATTAATTACATTGCCTATTTTTCATGCAGAAAATTTAATGGACTATACATCGTTTATTTTTCATGCAAAAAAAAATGTTTATGAAAAAATTTAATGGACTATCATACATCGTCTATTTTTCATGCAAAAAAATTTTTATGAAAAAATTTAATGGACTATACATCCTCTACTTTTTATGGAAAAGATTAAATGGACTCTACATCGTCGATTTTTCATGCAAAAAATTTAATGGACTACACATCGTCTATTTTTCATGCAAAATAAATTTTTATGAAAAAATTTAATGGATATACATTGTCTATTTTTCATGCAAAAATATTAATGGACTGTTGATCGTCTATTTTTCATGCAAAAAATTTAATGAGCTATACATCGTCTATTTTTTGCATGAAAAACAGACAATGTATATATAGTTCATTAAATTAAAAAAAAAATTTATGAAAAATGGACGATATATAGTCCATTAAATTTTTTCTTAAAAATTTTTTTGCACGAAAAATAAACGATGTATAGTCCATTAAATTTTGTGCATGAAAAATAGACGATGTATAGTCCATTAAATTTTTTCATTACAATTTTTTGCATGAAAAATAGACGATGTATAGTCCATTAAATTGTTTCCATTAAAAATAGAGGATGTATAGTACATTAAAGTTTTTCATAAATTTTTTTTTTTAATGAAAAATAAACGATTATAGTCCATTAAATTTTTTCATAAAAAATTTTTTTGCATGAAAAATAGACGATTATAGTCCATTAAATTTTTTCATAATTTTTTTTTTTGCGTGAAAAATAGCCTATGTATACCTCATTTAATTTTTGCAAAAGAAAATGTACAGTCCATTAAATTTTTTTTTATTAAACTTTTTTGCATAAAAAATTGACGATGTATAGTTCATAAAATTTTTTGCATGAAAAATAGACGATGTATATATAGTTCATTAAATTCTTTAAAAAAAAATTTTTCCATTAAAAATAGACGATGTATATTCCATTAAAAACATTTTGTTTGCATTAAAAATAAAAGATGTATAATCCATTAAATTTTTTGCATGAAAAATAGACGATGTATATTATAGTCCATTAAATTTTTTCATAAAATTTTTATTAATTTTTTGCGTAAGAAATGGAAGATCTATAGTCCATTAATATTTTTCATAAAAAACCTTTTTACATGCAAAATACATTAAATTTTGTCATAAAAAAGTTTTTGCATGAAATTAGATGATGTATAGCTGATTTAATTTTTTCCATAAGAAAAAATACAGTCCATTAAATTTTTTCCAATAAAATTTTTTTGCATGAAAAATAGACGATGTATAATTCATTACTTTTGTGCGTAAGAAATGGAAGATCTATAGTCCATTAATATTTTTCATAAAAAAATCCATGAAAAATGGACGATTATAGTCCATTAAATTTTTTGCATGAAAAAAAGACGATGTATAATAGCTCATTAAATTTTTTGCATGAAAAATTTACGATGTATATAGCTCATTAAATTTTGTGCTTGAAAAATAGACGATGTATAGTCCACTAAATTTTTGCATAAAATTGTTTTTGGCATGAAAAATAGATAATAGATTTAATTTTTTGCATAAGAAAATGTACAGTCCATTTAATTTTTTTTTATTAAACTTCTTTGCATGAAAAATAGACGATGTATATATAATTCATTAAATTTAAAAAAAAATTTTTTCATGAAAAATGGACGATGTATAGTCCATTTCATAAAAATTTTTTTTGTATGAAAAATAGAGGATGTATAGTCCATTAAATTTTCTGCATAAAAAATAGACGATGTATATAGCTCAATAAATTTTGTGCATGAAAAATAGACGATGTATTATAGTCCATTAAATTTTTTCATTACAATTTTTTGCATGAAAAATAGACGATGTATAGTCCATTAAATTTTTTCCATTAAAAATAGAGGATGTATAGTCCATTTAATTTTTTCATAAAATTTTTTTTTCATGAAAAATAAACGATTGTTCATTAAATTTTTTCATAAAATTTTTTTTTGCATGAAAAATAGACGATGTAGTAGTCCATTATATTTTTTTCATGAAAAATAGGCAATGTATAGTCCATTAAATTTTTTCATAAAAAAATTTTTGCTATGAAAAATAGACGATGTATAGCTCATTAAATTTTTTCCAAAAAAATTTTTTTGCATGAAAAATAGACGATGTATTAATTAATTAATTCATTAATTTTTTGCGTAAGAAGTGGAAGATCTATATTCCATTAATATTTTTCATAAAAAACCTTTTCCCATGCAAAATGGACGATGTATTATAGTCCATTAAACTTTTTTCATAAAAAATTTTTTTTTTTTTTGCATGAAAAATAGACGATGTAGTAGTCCATTATATTTTTTTCATGAAAAATAGGCGATGTATAGTCCATTAAATTTTGTCCATGAAAAATAGACGATGTATAGTCCATTAAATTTTTTCATAATTTTTTTTTTCATGAAAAATAGGCGATGTTTAGTCCACAAAATTTTTTCATAAAATTGTTTTTTGCATGAAAAATAGACGATGTATAGCTCATTTAGAAAAATAGACGATTATAGTCCATTAATTTTTTCATATAACCGTTTTTGCATGGACGATGTATTAAATTTTTTTCATACAAAATGACGATGTATATATAGTCCATCATTTTACATAAAAAATTTTTTTGCATAAAAAATGGACGAGGTGTAGTAGCCCATTAAATTTTTTGCATGAACGAATGAATGACGATGTGTTGTCCATTTAATTTTGTGCATGAAAAATTACAATGTATAGCCCATTATTTTTTGCTTCAAAAATTTTTTCCGTAAAAATTAACGATATACGAGTATATATTTTTTTTTTAATTTTTTGCATGAAAAATAGACGATGTATAGCTCATTTAATTTTTTGCATATGAAAATGTACAGTCCATTAAACTTTTTGCATGAAAAATAGACGATGTATAGTCCATTAAATTTTTTCATAAAATATTTTTTGCATGAAAAATAGGCGAAGTATAGTTCACAAAATTTTTTCATAAAATTGTTTTTTGCATGAAAAATAGACGATGTCATTTAATTTTTTCAGAAAAAAATTTTTCCATGAAAAATAGAGGATGTATTTATTATACCTCATTAACTTTAAAAAAAAAATTTTTTTTGCATGACAAATAGACGATTTAATTTTTTTGCATAAGAAATGGAAGATCTATAGTCCATAACATGTTTCATAAAAAACTTTTTTCCATGAAAAATGGACGATGTATAGTCCATTAAATTTTTTGCATGAAAAATAGACGATGTAAAGTCCATTAAATTTTTCATAAAAAATTTTTTTTTATGAAAAATAGGCGATGTTTAGTACACACAATTTTTTCATAAAATGGTTTTTTGCATGAAAAATAGTCGATGTATAGCTCATTTAGAAAAATAGACGATTATAGTCCATTAATTTTTTCATATAAACGTTTTTGCATGGACGATGTATTAAATTTTTTTCATAAAAAATTACGATGTATAGTCCATCATTTTACATCAAAAATTTTTTTGCATAAAAAATTGACGAGGTGTAGTAGCCCATTAATTTTTTTGAATGAAAAATGGACGATGTGTTGTCCATTTAATTTTTTGCATGAAAAATTACAATGTATAGCCCATTATTGTTTGCTTCAAAATTTTTTTCCATAAAAATTAACGATATACGAGTATATTTTTTTAAAATTTTTTGCTTGAAAAATGGACGATGTATAGCATATTTAATTTTTTACATGAAAAATGGATATTTCAATTTTAGTCATAAAAAATTACGATGTATGGTCCATTATTTTTTTCTACCAAACATTTCTTTGCATTAAAAATGGGCGATGTATAAAATTTTTTTCATAAAAAATGACGATGTATACATCATTTTACATCAACAATTTTTTTCCATGAAAAAATGGACGATGTGTAGTACCCCATTAAATTTTTTGCATGAAAAATGGACGATGTGTTCTCCATTCAATTTTTTCCATGAAAAATGGACGATGTATATATAGTCAATTTCATTTTTCATTATATTTTTTGCATGAAAATTTTTTTTGCATGATGACGATGTCCTTTTAATTTTTTGCCAGTTGGTTGTTATGCGTGGCTGCTTGTTACCTGCAATCAATTCGGAAAAATCGTGATACCAGTAATCGATTAATAAATTAGACAATTTATTTTAGGAATAGTACGAATCAAACATTACTTTGAATAATATTTAAAAAATATAAATTTTAGATCGAGAAAATTTCATATAAAATATAATCGCAATAATGATTAATTAAAAATTTTAGACAGTCTGATTCGACAGCGAAAATATACATATCGCTCATTTACTCAAAGAACGTCATAACTCAAAAAATGGTATTTTTGATTTTATATTGTGTAAAATTTCCTACAAATATCTTGTTTACTCAACTCTTGAGAGAAAAATTAAATTTTCTTTTTTCATTAAGTTGCGTGTAAAATTTACACTGTAAATTTAAAACTTGAAACTCGTGTTCTGGCAAACTGGTTTTTTTGAGTTATGATGTTGAGCAAATGAGCGATGTGTGGACAATCCTAATACAAATGTTTACCATCAGAACATCTATGCCAAAAAGGAAAAAGTGTAAGTAAGTCGAGATAAGCTGATTTTGAATTAATGGTACCTCTGTAATCTGCATATTCGAAAGTACCCTTGGTCAAAATCTCAATTAATTTGTGTGATTTTTCAGGAAGATATAACACTATGACTTGCGACTTGTCTTTTTTATACTTTTAATCTCATTTGGAATAATAGCTTAATTTAGATTATACTTTGGTATATTTCCACTTAAATGTATTACTTATAGTGTGTAAAACGATGACTGCTTAGAAAAATAAAGGTTAACAAAAAATGTCCCAATTAACTGTAAAAGAAATAAATTTCTGAAAATTGAATCTCTGGCAAAACAGTAAAATATGACTTAAGCACTTTTTTCTTATTGCTACAGAAATAACAAGAATACAATAGCTCAGTGGTGGAGAGTATGTCTTGGCAGTCAGAACGGCACGGTTTGTATCTTGGCTGCGACAATATTTTTTGTTTGTTTTGTAATTACGTAAAAAAACGTCATCGAATCAGGTAACTTGCTTGGGTTCTAAGCACTCATTTCAATGATGAGCAGTTTTGTTAAATGGGAACCGATGCTCGTCAAGTGTTAAAATTATGCGTTCTGCACCTAATTGCACTAATTCATTTTCAGTACAACCCATGCATTAACTATTTCTTTTGCATGTTTTTTTTTGTGGTGCTGGGATATAATAATTAAATGTGGTATAAATGGTACATTTTTCATATAGAAAATTTAAATGGGCTGTACATGCGAAATGCAATTTAAATCTTGATTTAAATTTCTTCTTAAACAACGCACAAATCGAAAAATCACAACAAAGCAAGTTAACAAAAACATATTGATATAGTTTAGTTAAATCGATAAATAATTAATTTTTTATTGATTTTTAAAAGCGGATTTGAAATACGGTTTGTTTTTACAATTTACTTATTTACTAATTTATATATCGAATGTATACATAATGAATTAAATATCATATTTATCATTTAATACAATACACATACTTTGTAATAAATTTACTATGTTTGTAAATTTGGGAGGAATATTTTTGGAGTTCTCTGTTCTCTGTTGTTTTTATTTGTTATTTGTTTGTTGGTTGTGCTCTTAGATGTTGTCAGCAAATATTTGAATTGATAGTTGATTAGAATCAACATTTTTAAAGAATGAATGCTCAGAGTTTCAAGTATGCATAGTAATAGGGGAAAAGATAAAACAAAACGAATTTCTTTTAGTTAAAAGCAAAATTCAAACACACATCATCACTCATACAGAACAACAAAATTAAATTTATTACAAAACAACAACAATCTGCCGATTAAGTTCAAAATCTAACCAACTCCTAACCTAAAAGAAAGATCGATTGCTGATAGTTTGACTAAGAAAGGAAATTCGTTATCTCCCAAAAAAATTTCGCAAAAATAGTTTTTTTCTAATTACTTCAAAAATCTTCGTCAAATCGATTTTAGATATTCACAGACTTTTATGGCCTTAAAAAGTGTATCGGATGTCGCAAATTTGATGAATATTCGAGAGATATCCTTGTCGAAAATATGCGCAGTGTTTTTATTTTATTACTCCTTCATTTCTAGTCAAATCGATTTAATTTTTATAGAGTTAAAAACTGGCTGGAAGTTTTTACAATGGTCTGCAATGCAATCGATCCCAATATTTTTTTTTACAAAGAAGAAAGCATCCGATAATTTTTTTTTCGTAACACACTAACTATTTCAACCAATCGCAGAAAGTGACTAGAAAGCCCCACAAAAAGTTCTTCGTAAGATTTTACAAGAAAGTGATAAAATGCAAGATTTAGACAACCTTTTAACATGAACTTTCGCAACTTCGATCGATACACGTATATTTTTTTGTCTCCTCCGCCAGTATCGTGTCGTTAGAATTTTTTTTTTTTTTTTTGTATTGTCCATTGGTCAAAAAATTTAAGTACACAAGAATGAAAGTAAGCAATTCGTATCAAAAAAGAATAAAATAAAATATTCTTAAATCTGAAAAGTTAAGGAAAAACATATAAACAAGGTAATAAATAAGTCTTTGAGTTTTTAACAAATCTTTGGTGTTTTTGTTCGGTCAATCATAACAATATCACCTGGAGTGTATGTATATGTATGCATTATGTAAAATGTCTTATGATGACTTGTTATAACATGATGCCGTTGTGACTGATGGATTCGCAACTAAAGAATTGTGATGATGGTTGTTCTTTGAATGTTTTAGAAGTTGACTGGAGGATGCGGTTGCATTTCTATTCTCATCGCTTGCTGGCTGCTTTGGAGTATTAATTGAATTGGTTGTCTGCTGTTTTTGTGGCGGGTGGTATGTTGTTTGATTTTTTAAATAGTCGATATACATGCGTCTAGCTTGATTTAAGACTCTAGTGACATCATGTTTGCGTACCATTTTGTCAAAATGCATGGCAATTTCATTGTAATCCATGTTGCTTTTCATTATGGTATTGCGATGTTGTAATAAGAGAGTGAGACATAAAAATATTAAAAATGGATTACCGCCACCGAATTCCGCAGGTGGTGGTAATTTAGGCGTAGATGTAGAATTATTCGTGCTATTAATTGAAAATTGTGCAATCTTTGTGGAAAAAGAAACCTCTTCCTCTGCAGCTGTTGTTGCCATTTCGTCTATTGCTGTTGTGTCGGGGGCATCTGTTGATGATATTGGCACTAAAACCTCTGGCAAGGATGACGAATTCGTGGGAAGATTATACAAACTACTATAAATACTAGCGTTACTCGTCTTTTGTGTTGCTGACAATATTTCGTCTCTTAGCAAACTTTCATCCAAAAACGGATTAAGTTTTAGACTATCCACCAAATGATTATGCGTCTGGTCATATTTGCCGGTATCATCACGTATATTTAAATTGCTATCAATCTGTCCGTTAAGCAATTGCCTGGACTTGTTATCTTCAGTCTTTTTATCGGCCAATGATTTATCACGTTGACGTCTTCTCTGCATAAGTTCACTTATTTCGGGACAAGTAATGATTTCATTTTCTTGCAAATCTTCCACCATGTCAAGCGAATCTTTACCTAGTTTTTCGTATTCTATTTCGCTGCTAGTAGATTCTTTCATTTCTTCAGTAGATTCTTTCATTGAAATCAAATCTCCAAACAATTGACGATCTAAATTTTCAGCTTCTAAACGCAATTCGCGAGTAATGGCTGTTGTCATTGGGTAATAGTCCATGTCTTGGCTATCATCTGGCGTGGCACTTGAATCTCCTTGATCTAGATTTTTGCTGTTGCTGTCGACATTTGACGTATATTGATCTCTACGGCGTTCTGCTATTGGTGTACGCTCTGGAGTGTGCGTTAGCGACGAGAGTTGAGAATTGAGCTCTAATTGTAAACTATTGCTACTTAAGTTATTTGCTTGTTGAATTGCTGTGGCAGCTGTTGAACAGCTCCATGTATTGTTTGTGGTATCAGGCAATGATGAGGAATCCGAATCTACAGATGAAGCAAAACTTTCTTTCGTTAGTTGTACTACAGGATGAAGAGTTGGTATTGGTGAGACTTGATTGCGTGTTGGCGAAGGTGTTTTTGATTTGTTTGCCGTTTTTGGTATTCCATCAGCAGTTAATATGGTTGCATTCACTTTTTCAGTATTCCGTACACGAGTTTTATTTATTGTTGCAAAGTTGAGGAACTCATTAAAGTTTTTTACCAGTTTTTGTTGGGATTTTTCGTTGCAATCTTCTAAACTCAAGCCTACAATTTAAAAATTTAATAAAATTTAACTGCATTATATGTGAGATAATTAACTAAAATTTACCTTTTCTACTTGACGCAGCAAGTTTCTCCTTGAGATCTCTGAAGTGTCCACCACCGGTGGTACTTACACGTTTAACGCTTTCGCTAACATTTGTCGCCAATTGTTTCGCAATGATATTGCTTACGGCGTTATAGTTTGAGAGTATGTTTTTATTCTGTAGTTTTGCGATGCCCTTTGGAATTTGAATGTTTTTACTATCAGGACTATTACACTCGCTACTGCCACCAGTGGTACCTTCAATAATGCTGCTAACACTGCCACGAGTGGCTACAGACGATGTGGGGTCTTCGTAATGTAGTGATAAAGAACTACTTAAAAATGCTTTAGGTATTTGATTTTCCTGGCACGTATGCACAATAAGATCATCGTCATTATCTTTAAATGGGTTTGTATCGTGGAAATTAAAATGATTAGCTTCAGTAAAAACATCATCGTTATTTTGGTCATAATCACTGGTATTCGAACTGCCATCGTTTTCGATTCGACGCTCTAGAAGTTGAAAAATTTTTGTTTCATCCAAAGATTGATGTGCTTTCGAAGATGCTCTACGCTGACGTCGTGTAGCATGGTGTGTAATATTATCATCCAAACTTTGATTAAGACGTTTTGCTAGATTCAACTTTGAGCTGAGGCCATCTGCTACACCCACATGATTTGCACTAGCACCTAAAGAAGTACTAATTGAATTTAAGGAGGCCGCAGAGCTTTGGCGTCTTAAAGCGCAAACTTTGGTGTAGGCATTTTCTCTTGGTTTTGCCATTAAATATGATGGACTAAGAGGCGTAGCACCATTTCCGCAAATAATAGTTGAAGGAGTCGGAATACCAACAACAATACCTATTGCTAGCGGACTTTCCGACGTAGGTACAAATTCTTTTTCGTACAATTTCAATTCCTCGCGGTCACCGCTTGTCTCATACTTAAGAGAGCTCCATTGTACCTCCAACATACGCAGGGCGTCTTCAAATGGAAATTCCCGTTTCAATTCTAGCAACAGCCAACGATAACAAAAAAGTAAATCATCTGCTTGTTGACCTTTTAAATAATCCCAAAACTCGGCATCATAATAACTTAATGCTTCTGTAAGGTGAGCAAATTTCTGTGTCATAGCAATACCATCGAGCATAAAGTTTCCACGCACCCGACTCATGATAGCACAAAAGCATATGTAGGCTTGAGCTTCATCGTTCATGGTTACCAGCAAAGGTGAAGCAATATCAGACATGCCCTGGCAATAACTTACGGATGGATGATTTAGGGCATAAGTAGTGAGTATATTGAAAAGTGCTGCTATATTTTGATTGTCATCACTGCCGGCGTAGAATGGATGTAGCCGGTCTGTACGCAGAACATCTTTCTTAACCATACTTGTTACATATGCCAGTTCGCCAACTACATATCCTGGCAGATTATAAGTTAGGAAAGAAGATACATACATATATTATCGAAATCTAAAAATAAGTATATCATGGTGCTCATAAGCGGTTAGCGTTTTAAAATTTATAAGCACAATAAAATATTCAGGAAATCAAGACATACATATGTATGAACGAGTACATACATTCATGCATGCATAAGTAAAATGAACTAAATTAAATTTCTGAAAATATTCAGGTGTATTTTGTTTCTTAAATACGCATTTATCAAAATTCAAATCATTTGATTGGTTTTAAACCATTTTTAATTCCGTTTTATGATTTAAATGAAATCATTTTTATTTGAATCAAAACAGTGTCTTCTCTACTAAGTTTGTATTGAAAATTTCCTCAAAGATTTTTTTGTTTTTGCTAAACAAATTTGAGTCTTTTATTTCCTTAAGACAATAAATTGAGTTGGCTAAAGATTCTGAAAATCGTTCAGGTTATATTACACCTTTCCAAAATCATTTGATTTTCGTCACATGGCTATTTTCAATTTTCTTAGGCCGAGTTTACATCTGGCACACATGTGTCCAAAAAAGCATAACAACTAATTACTAATGAAAAACTGGAGCCTAATCGTAGCTTTCGATAACGAGCTGAGATTCTATAGCGAGTGCAATAATTTCAAACTGAAAAAAACTTTATCGAATCAGCTCATTATCGAAAGCGACGGTTAAACCCATGTTTGATTCAGTATTTATTGATTTAAAGTTTACAATCATGTTGAATTGATACTGTTTAACTTAATAAATTCGTGTCTGAATCAAACAGTTTTTCATTAGTAATTAGTGGTTACGCTTTTTTGGGCACATGTGTGCCAGATGTAAACTCGGCCTTAGTGTAATTGAAAATGTAGTTTTTTGCGCTTTATGTTTTTGAATCCTATGGCATAACTGACTAGTATATACACCAGTTTTGTGGGTTTTGTGTTACGATGAGTATACATTTTCTACTGGCATGATTAAAACAAAGTACGACATCTGACTTACCCTGTTTAATGGCGGTCTTCCAAGTTTCACGTAGTTTATAATATTGTTCAGATTTGCGTCGCATATAATCCATACGTTGATTACCACTCATTACATTCGGATAAACGTTGAGAATATGCTTCCACACTACACGGCGCAAGCTGGGATCAATACCTCCGAAAAATATTACTTTTCGCAATTCATCACAACGTTGTATTTGTCCCAAGGCGTCAAGGAACAATCGAAACTCATCGTCTGCTAGTGGAGGTCTTGGAGGCAAAGCAGCCATCGTTTCTTCATTCAAATTGAATGCCTTTTGCACCATTGAAAAAGTTTTCTCCATTTGATTCATGATCAGACCAGGTAATTTGGTTTGCATTTGTTGAACATACTTTTGGGAAGCACCTAGAGACTGTTGGAGCGGAGACATTAGTTCTCGCGCTGCAGAGCCAGTAGGAGTTGCACTGGCACTGTTCGATGGAAACAATGCTGCCGAGGGACTATATGTCGAATCGGAATCCCATTCTTTTACTTCAGTGAATGGTTTAATATCAATTTGTAACATGAGACATGGCTCCGTGCCGGTTTGAACGGAAATATTATGAATCCTTAGAAAAGCTGCATCCAAGTCCCAGTCGGATAGAACGGCTAAGTAAATCTCATTACCAGCAGGATCAAATGCTTTATATTTAATTGAAAAGTCCGATTTTATATCAAAGGCCTTAGCTAAAAGCGAATACAAAACCTCCAGAGATGTAATTTGGGGATCTACACTGAATTTACGCCATTCAGGTGGTAGATTGGGTTCACATTTCTGTGGTGCGAAATAATGGATATAAAAACCAAACATATACATACATACATGGATAAATTTGTTACCTTCACTTTTACTCGAACTGCCTCTCTGGTGTGAGCGAATATGTTGTTAGACATTTTGTCGAGGCCAGACTGTAGACAACTTTCACTGCTGTTTTCCTTCTACTATTGAAGTAGTTCTTGTTAATGATTATTGCTTCATATATAATCCAATTTGATAAAAGTTTTTAATAAATATAATTATCTACAGATACATTTCGATAATTTAGCTATTTGAGCAAATTATTGAAATTATTTAAACAAAAAACACAAAAGATTTTCCGAACACAACACACAACTTAATGAAACAGCTGAGACTTTTTTGTTTCATTGCAAAGTAAATGCCAAACTGCTGTGATGCCACACTTTTTGTCTCTTTTTGTACTAAAAATGTTCCAAAATAATTTAGAAACACGTTAAATTCCAAGAAATTCAAAAATAAGTACTAAAACCAAATAATTTTTATTCTAATTCAAGTTAACATATCGCTATAAAAGTACAGATGTCGAATTTAATCAAATATCTTCGAAAGAGTCCCATGGAATCTCTATAGCTTTTGGATTGAGGATTATCTGAATCATTTATTTTTATCAGCATTAAACAAATTTACTATTAGTGTAATAATAAAGGTTTTGTTGTCATTTTGATTCAGAACACAATTGTTGTATGTTACATTTTGGCACAACAAATCTTTAAACGTATGACAAGAGTATTGGAAGTATATAATTTCAATCAAGATTAACAGTTGAATGTAATATTTAATCTATTTCTGATATTTTCGTGAAAAATCGATATTCATTTTATTGCGAAGATGTTTGAAGTTGTTATCGAACCAATTAATTTTTAGACCTAGAAATGTACTTTAGTAATACGATTTTGTACTTGCAGGCTTTCTGTATTACAAAAGATATATGTAAATAAATAATTTGTACTTTGATGAACACTTTTCATATCAAGCGGTTGCAAGGTATGCAAAGTATGGACTAGTGAATTAAAGAATGTAAATTTTTAGATATTCTCGAATACTAATATCTGAGATAATATTCGCGAATATTTAATATAAATTTGGTTGATATATCTCTCTGGTTTGATTTAAAAGTCTCCAAATTTGTACCAATAGAATTATTTGCGCACATATTACCATAACATTCTTTGATTACTTTAAAAAGCAACACAAAGCACAGGTTTCTATCATAAAGTTACTGGATTATTATCACCCGAAAGGTACGCTGCAAGTGTCAAAAATCACTGCCTTGTGAGATTCCTTCTGAATTCCTGAAAGTTTTGTGGAATTACCGAAAGTGTAAGTGTGTATTGAGTTTTTCGAACTTGCACTTGTGCGTGTTAAACATAAGTTAAACCAATGAAAAATAACCATACATTCAGTTGTAAATATGTATGAAAAATTATTATAATTATTTACCGTTAAAGTTCATAAAAATTGTTGGACTGTTTATTTTATGGAAAATAATATATACTGCATTTGTTTTTTGTTGTTTTATATTATTATTCAAAATTATTTAATAGAGTTATTAATAATATATTAAATTATATAAAAACAAAACTCATTGATAATATGCAACTAAATAAAATATCGTACTAAATATTTTTAATTATTTTTTATAAAATAAGTTACATACATATATACATACGAAATACATATATGTGTGCTTATATATTATATATTTTATATGTATGTACATACATATAATATAAATTATATACAAATAAAACAACTAGTAAAAGTCAATGACTATCGATATTGATTTAAAGTAAAATTGTTTTTATCAAATTGAATATGAATCGAAATTGTTAATTATTAAACTATGTATACATATATTAATATACATATAGATATTAATTATATTAAACAAATACATACAAATACAAAAATATTATATAGTTTCCGATTGTCGAAAAGTTTTTGTAAGTATGTGCACATTCAAAAAGTGTGTGATCCATTTTAAACAGTCACAACTCAGAAACTCCCATAGTTTCAGGAACAGCAAAAAACTGTTGATACTGTATGTAACATAAAAACAGGCATAACGGTAAAAAGGAATTTTCGCGTTCGTTAGAGATTTGTTCAGTAAAATGATTTATAAAAACTTGTGAACTTGTTTTTGAAAATCGGATTCAAGTAGATCAAGGGTGCCCAAGCCCTATGCGCGTGGTGCTCATTTGTTTTTGTAAAAGCGCTGTATGTTTTAAAACTTTTAATACACACAGCACACAATCACCACTAGCAATACGAAATACACAAACAACTTTGTATTATTAGTTTGTTTGTCGTTCTTCACTGTACTCGTATAAACGCAAGTGCAAACCAAGAGCACTTTCGTGTGCTTTCCTGGTATTGGTATTGTATGTATTGATTTTTACAACAAAAAATATTGAATAAAAATTAGATTTTCTTTAAATGTATTGGTGTTTGCTCTTCCATAAGGAACTTTTGGGCACCCCTGAAGTAGATGCAACATCACAAGTGGTCTTTATCAAGCGAGATTATTGTTAGAGAATTTTAGTAATAACAATTACTGCTCGAAATTAAAACTTACAAATAATCACAAACGGGGTATTTCGTACAAGAAGAAGAAGAACATTACGCTCACAAAACTTCTCTCATTTACCCAATTTTCGAGTACGGGAACGCTTTTCGTGCAAATTGGGATCGCGCGAGATCCCAATATAGAGTAAAGAAACACACCTAAAATGTCAAAATCAATTGTTTGAAACAGCTGATTTATTACAAATCGAAGCCTGTATATATTTACATACATACATATCGCTGTTAACAGGTAGAAAGGCCCTAACTCGTATTTTCACGAAGTTGAGTTTTCCCCTTTCTACTTTTTAACCGCAATATGTACGAGCATGTATGCACCTCTGTACATTCATTATTATGCAGCTGTGCTTTAAATGAATCACACGACTTTAAGCGCTATTTGTACATTATCTATGATTTATGTTCATTCAAGATTTATACACCTTTAAAAACAAACACGATTTGGAACCGGATAGTCAAATTATTGAATACTAATAATGTTTGTTTAACCTTAAAATATGTACAATTTTATTTTTATTACCTTTCTTCATTATTTATTAACAAGTGACTAATATTTATTTGAGGTGTTTGCAATTTCATGTTTTGTTGCAAAAACTAAATTATGCATGAAAAAATAGAGCAACGAAATACAACGAACAACGATAAGAAAACAATTACTTTATTGAAATATGTACACAACTCGATTTTAAAATTAAATAGTTGTGAAAACCCGATTTTATACATTAATATCTTGTGTAACAATTTAAGAGCAAATTAAAACAAAAATTAGAAAAAATTAAGTTTAGAAAATAATCTTATACTTACTCTTAAAATAAAATTAAATAAACATGCAATAAAAAATCATTAGCAAACGTTTTTGATACCTTTTTCTATAAATTATTATTTATGTATCTACATGTAAGTATGTATGAACCAAATTTCATAGGTGAGTATGCAGCAATTTTGCTCCAGCTATGAGTATAATTTTTTTGGAAATCCTAAGACTTGGTGTTTATGTTTTCTATCATTATGAAAAATAGCGGTTTTCACTCTTGATAGTAAAGCACCCTTGTAATCCTTGTTGATGTAGTAGATCTGTATAACTAAAGTACTAATATTAACTCCACCACAACAAGAAAACTAATGTACTCATTTATATTTACAATGAATCTATGCTTAATTAAAAACTGTAGTAAATACCTGTTTTAAATTTACCAACGTAGAACGGCTATTCGTTTTATATATTTTTAATAACAAATTATTCAAATGTGAATAATAATAATAAAAAATCCAAACTTGAAACTAGATCGCGAGAAAATCTGCTACAAAAGGTGATATAATAATACCCCTTTTAGACACAGAAAGTTTACTTTGCAAGGTCTTAATTCAGCTGGGGGAAAGACAAAAAGAGATAGTATTCCTCCCTCTGTCTTTCACACAGCTGAGTTAAGACTAAAAGGGCTATAATGAAATTAAACTGCATTTAGAGCAAATAAATCAGTGCAATTTAATCTGTATTTTTGGTTTAAAAATTTTTTATCGCATACTAAATCATAAACAGTCACACAGTTTTTTTTATAAACCAGTTAATTGAAGAAATCTCTAATGACCGCAACAATTTCTTTAACATTACAGTCTTTTTGAAGAATATAAAATACCGTTATGCTTGTTTTTATACTTGCTTCATTTGTACGGTATCAACAGTTATTTCACACTACTCAGCATCTGACATTTTTTGAGTTGGGACTGTTTATGATTTAGTGTACGATGATTGTTCTGTAAAACAGCTGATTTTTGACATTTATTCTAGTGCTGCCACAATACTATTTTTTAAATTTCCATAACCGCCATAAAAGCTTAACCGACACATTTTTAGATCTCGTTTTTTTTTTTTGACAAAAATCGATTATTTACGATAGCAAATAATCGATTTTGGTGAAAAAATTAAGTTCGAAAATTATTTCGCTTACATATTTTTTGGGGTTATGACTTTAAACTACATACAATGTGTATAAATTTAAGCTAAGATCAACTTAACCAGTTGTTTAAACTTTTAAACATTGATTTGTTAGCCCTTAGAATATTATAGAACATTTTTCGAACTTTAGTTTTTCAAATTAAGGAAAAAACAAAAACAGTTGATTTATTAGCTTACATTAAATCAAAGTTAGGCAAAAGGCCGCCCGCGGGCGCTCCGTTATACTCTTTTTTTACACGTACATTCGTAATAGCATACATTTTACTCTCTTTCATATTACATATGTATGTATGTATGTGTTTGCCTATGTTTGCATTAAATGCAATTTAAGGCAATTGCCTTTTGTGGCGAAAAATCTTAGTAAATTTAACGTAAAGAGTGAAAACCGCTATTGTTGTGTTATTTTCAAACGTATCAATTACTTGACTAAAAAACATTTAATTTACTGTACGTATTAATTTTTGTAGAATTCAGAATGAAATTATTTAAATAAAGCGCTGCGTTGTTTTGTTCACTTTAGATTAAAAAAATATTACATATGTGGGTGAAAATATCAAGGGTGAATGAACATACAAGTTTTAAAAAGCATGAAACGCATTACCGCGTAAACGTATGGTATCTGCCTCTTCATTATCTTTTTATTTAAATTTGTAAAACTTTAGAATTAAAAAAAAACAAACCAACAACTCGAATATAAATAAAAAGATTTTGATGCAAGACGTTTGTGAAAAGCTAATATGTGTGACTCGATTTTGCACCAATTACAAGAATAGCTTAAATATATTGTACTTTATGGAAGAAAATTCATTTTGAAATAAAGTTTTCAATTGACAACTTTTTACTAAATTGTTAAAACTGTATCTTTCAAGTATGATTGTTTAATATTGATTTCAAATTTTTAAAACTGCCGAAAAAATGCAAAATAAAGAAAAAACATTTTTCGAAGACATGGAATGGAATCGTGATCTATCTGATGAAATAAAAATTTTCTAAACAGTAGTGGTTACACAAACGGAAATTAATTTATAAATATTTTTAGTTTCTATTTAAATATGTACGAAATTGAGTTTTTCAGTGCTTATGTAAATACATACTACTTAAGTTTTACAAGCATATTTTTGGGCTTGTGCTGTGCGTGTGTTATTGAAAACACGTACATAAACATCAAGTGGTCGTATTAAAAAATTTCGAATTTATTTTACAAAATAAAAATTGTTCACACTAAGTTGAAAAATTTTCTGCATGGCGGTTACCACTAACAATATTGGCAACGTTAAGAACTTTTCATGTTGACATTTTCTTAAAATTTTTTTTAAATTCCTTTTTCGTAAAATTTTTTTGAAGTTTCCGGGCAACTTTAAATTGAAAAAATAGCTCAGCTGTGTCATCGCTACTACCTCGAATTACAGAGTAGACCCCCAGATTGCCATTCTTTATTTTGGGACTTTTAAGATCTCTTCAAACTGTTTAGTTTATGTTTTAATTTGAAAACGGTTTAGTATATTCACCCTTATTACAGTTGTCAACATCGACGTCACGTCAATACAATACGAAAAATTGTCTTTGTATGTATGTATGTATTTTCCTTTAATGTAACCATTTTCCTAAGACTGAATTTGCATTATGCAATTTTTCATGAAATTAGTTGCATTAAACTTTTTTTTTGTCAATAGGAGACGTGGAGAAGCAAATAAGATAAAAAATGTTTGTCAAAAATGTTTTAGAGATTCATGCCACGATAGTTTTTATATCATTATTTGCTCCAAGGTTTCGTGCCACAGATGTCATGAAAAATATCATAATGCATATTCGGTATAAATGTGGGCATCTAAATAGATAATTTAATTAATCATACTTGTTTCTTTATATATCGATATTTAATTAATTTCAGTGTTTTGGATCCTTGTTGTAATCAACATATACTCGTACAACTTCACCAGAATATTTACGCTGGGATGGCATGAAATAGAAATCAGGTGTATCAGCACCACCATTCGACACTAAGCGTGGATCCTCACGCGATCTATCGCGATATTGGCGACGCTCGTCATTGGACGTTTGTCTTTGGGCACTGCGATCGCGACGATCTTGAGTATAATAGCCCGAATGTTGCATATTTGCTTGTTGTTGATGTTGTTGGCGTGGTAGTGAATAAGCACGATCTGCATAAGAATTTCGTGAATAGCCCGATGAAGATTGCTGATAGTGATTTTGTGGTTCGCTGCGTTCATTACGTTCACTACGATCGTAGCGGTCATAATGATTGATGTCATTGTTTCCGGTGGCAGCAGTTTTACCGTTTCCATTACGCTGTTGTGGACGAGCATTGGAACGGTATTCTTGCATATTGGTCGTGGCATTACCATTGGTGCTGCGTGCGGCATGGCTGCCGCTGCCACCGTTCGCTGTATTATCGTAATACATTTGGGATTTGCTTGTAGGTGAATGGGACATCTGTAACGTTGTCTGCTGACTACTGGGCGATGATCGCTGATTGCGAGCTTTATCTTTATGTGAAGTTCCGGTAGCCGTTGTCACGGTTTTTTCTTCAGTCTCGCCATAAGGATCAAAAGCATAATTTGTATTCGATGAGTAATCTCTCCATGGTGAGTTCTTTATGAGATTTTCCTGAAAATTTTCAATTGTTGCGATTAGGTTTTATATATA
This sequence comes from Nowickia ferox, assembly GCA_936439885.1. Taxonomy (NCBI): domain Eukaryota; kingdom Metazoa; phylum Arthropoda; class Insecta; order Diptera; family Tachinidae; genus Nowickia; species Nowickia ferox. The sequence goes on from OW387027.1 coordinate 86,334,971, forward strand.
TAATAATATAAATGTAAATGTGATAAAAATCCTTAACCAGTCAGCATTTTTTGTAATAATTAAAATTTTTAATAGCAAATTATAGTAGATTATCATACATACCCAATGATAAGGGCAGATATATTTTTACAATGGATTATCAACACTTTTCCCTACTTTGGATATTTTTTCGATTTTATTGCAGGTGCACTTACAAAAGTATTTATGCTATTTTACATTTGATAAAATAAATCTGTGAATAAGATATTAGACGCTAGTGAAGAGTTAGAAGACAGTTGGCAGTATTAGTGAAGTGAGTTAATGAATGTAGATTAAGTGCTACGAAAGTGTATTGAAATGAACAAACAAAAAAAAGTTATTAAATTTCTACATGACATTTCACAAATTAAAACTAACGGGCCTGTCGACAGAAAACGTTCGATCGACAACTTGAATTTTTTTGTTTTCAATTTACAAATCAATCGAACGTTTTCTGTCGACAGCGTGCGACAAGATGTAATAGTATTCTATCTATTTAAATTTTATTCCCGGACTTTTCGATATTTAAAAATTTTTTAGTACTTTTAGAGGAATTTTCATCTTTTACGAATCCAAATTGTAATAATTATTTGTTACTCGTATTTTTATTTAACCCAAAAAATTTATTTGGGTAAGCAGCACCGAAATTTACACAGACGTGCTTAGACCACAACAAATGATTTTTGCATTCCGTACACCAAAGATGAAAAGAACACTATTGTTTTCGCTACGATGTCCGTCCGTCGGTTCGTCTATATGTTAGAGGCCAAGGCGAATTGACATCAGGTGATCTTAATTCACCAGCTGACATAATTTCTCTGATGTCAATCAATGCAAAACGCAAGGAAATATTCTGACAGCAGGAAATTTTACACTAACAAAGATACAAGGCGAATATGCAGAGTTGCAAATTAAGACCACCTGGTATCAATTCGCCTTGTTAGAGGCTGTATTCTCGAGAACCGTAAGAGCTATGGACCTCAAATTTTCGCAGAATATATAAAACTTTGATCGCTACAACAACAAATATATGACAATTAAAAATTAAAGGGTGTTCTAAAGCGAGCAACGAAAAATGTTTAAATCCTAATGTAATATACAGACAATTATATATGGACACTTGAAATTTTAAATTTTACACCAATTAAAACTAAAATTTAAAAAAAATCAAAATTAAAGTTAATGTAGTTTTGATAACTTGCTGTAACTTGGAAACCGTAAGAGGCAAACTCTTGAAATTTCCAAAAACGCTAAAAGTAAAAAAATAAAAATAAAAAATCGACAAAAAGAAAAAAATCGCCAAAAAACAGGAAAAAATCGCCAAAACAAAAAAAGCCGCCAGAACTAGAAAAAAATCACTAAAACTAAATAAACTAAATCGCCAAAAAAGAAAAAAAATACCAAAACTAAAGAAAACACCAAAAAAACCGAAAAAGAACACAAAACAGCGCCAAAACCAAGAAAAAAAAGAGCCAAAAATAAAAAATTGTCAAAAACCGAAAAAAATTTTTAATTTTCTTTTAAAAAATGTCAACATCAGGTAAGATATTGACTATATCAGCTAAAGTTAGTATGGTTTACATACATATGTATGTATGTAGTGTGAGTACGGAGCCGTTCGTGTGCGGGTTGAAGGCATGTAATTTTGATTGAGTTTGAGAGCTAAAATTTGGTGCACACGTATGTAAGTCTAGATAAAAACCTAGAATTTTAAACCAGAAGGTGGCGCCCCGCCGCCAAATCTCAGAATTATCAATTAAAACTGAGGATTTTCAACACAAGCGATTCTATTGAAATTTTGCGTACACTGCATTTTAAAAAGTGGGAGTAACCACGCCCATAGGATTTTAACCTTCATGTACTTTGGCTTAGCAGATTTTTTTAGTCGTTTCCTACGAACCTTTATTATATGCAATGGCCATAACAAAATCTTGAATGAAGCAATAATGCATTTTTTAAAGTAGGCCACGCTATGCCCATCAATATCTACCCCATTATTTTATATATGTAGCTCACCCCCTTAAAAATTGCATATTCATCATAAATGGAAACCTAGAAAGCTTGAATTAAATGAGTTTTATTGGAAAAAAAGCTTTAAAGAAGAAGTCAGATCCTTAAAAAAATATAAATGTTAAAACAGTTTAAAACTTCGGTCGTCAAAAGCATCGAGATCAAGTTCTTCTTTGGTACAACATCTACAATATTTGAATCTATTATGAGGTAAAATTACGATATTCAATATCGAATGAAATTTCAAAACGTTTTTATTGAAATTGTATTATTTATTTAAATTCGTTTGCTATGGAATGAAGTAATTTGCAATCTGGTTGACAACGGTACCTGAGATTTATGCGACCAGACTCATGCTGGGCGGCATTGATTGCAATAATGATTAGCTACCTAACACTTAGATATTAAAGGAATCGCTTATGCCAAAACCTTTACATTCTCAAAGGTTTGGAATACGCAGGTTTTCAATAGTCGCTGTTAGTAGTACAAAGGGTCTGAGGGCCCTTATGCTAATCTTAAAACAATGGGCATGGATAAGAGCAGAGGACGAAAGCACAATTAATATCTGTTACAGTAAATTTTAGTACAATATTGGAAGAAAGATTATGTTTTAATTAGCAACAAACAAACAAAAATGTTTAATACAAAATAGCATAAATCAAATGCTGACTGATTTGGAATGGAAAAAATCATAAATAATCGTAAGGATAGAATAAAATTATAAGAGTTTAAGGAGAAGTGAAATGATACAGATAGAATAAAAGGAATACAAAGGTTTAAGGAAAACTAAAACATTTAATAAGAAATTAGTAAATAAAAATACAGCAAATAACAAATAGTGGTAAAGTAGTCACAATAAAATACAGGATAATTTTTTTAATTACCAAACTTTTAATTCGTCTATAAAGGTTTTTAACTTTTTCTTTTCTTTTAACACACATGAAATACTCGTATGTGATGACAATATTATAACATGGAAGTTGTTATTTAAGACTTTTGTTTTGTATTTGCATTGTTTGTTATCATTTTAATTAAATATGTATGTTACTTCGTTTTTTTTTTATTTAACAATTAGTAATTAATATTTTGAATCTATTTTATTTTAATTCTTTCATTGTGGTGGGAGGAATGTGGTGTATTGGATTATTTTGTTTTCGTAATTTTCAGATTTCTTTATAAATCGCTAGAAGGTTGGTAGTAGCGTTGATGTTGCCTTTGCTGATATATCCGCCATTCATCGGGTATTACATAAATAAGCTTTAAAATATTTATACATATATTTTTTTTATTTAAGTTTAACTTAAAATTTGTTTGTAAACTTCATTAATATTTACTTATACAAAAAAAAACATTTGATCAATTCACAAAGTGTTATATTATGTCATATTGACCCGTATTGCGTATGTCGAGTCGAATATTCAACTACGAGAGTTTTGTTCTAGATTAAAGAAAGTGGACGAGTCCACGTTTCCTTTAATCTAGTACAAAACTCTCGTAGACGAATATTCGACTCGACATACGCAATACGGGTGATTGTCATAATGTAGTAAATTTTTTGTTTGAAAGCAAAAACAAATTATATTGGAATAATTTAAAACGTGATGATAATATGACATACCAGAACAGCTAATTATCAAAAACATTTCAATAAAAAAAATTTATCAAAAAACAAAGTTTGTTTTTAATAAAATTCAGCAATCAATTAATTTTCAGTAACTTCAAATGTGTATTTTCGTTATTGGATATATAATTTTAGTTGTAAGTTCAAAAAAAAAATACTCGTAAATAATTTAATAGAGCAGTTTTTGTAATTAATTTTGATTTTTAGTTTTTTTTTTGTATAATAAAGTTTGCACTACAAGAAAATATTAATTTATGATAACAAATTTTACCAAATTTTAAATTAACAACGCATAGTAGCAGTGAATGGTTTTGAAAACACAACAAAGTCATACCAGCTTTATATTACGAACAAAGTTTAAAAATAAATTTCGCCTGAATCTGTTTTCGCCGCTTGTCCTCATTAAGCAGAAACTAAAGGCTATTCAAACTCATACTTGCTCAAGGCTAGTATTCACTATCCTACGCAATCGTACGATTTTTGAAAAAATTCAACCCTGATGTGGCTAATTGTTTTCATAATCTCCATCATATTAGAGTTGTATTTTCTCAAAACTCGTTTGCTATGTAGGATAGTGAATATCAAACCTTTAATTCACAATTTTTTTCGTATTTCTTGTATTAAGTACACTTTCTATTTATGTATTTGTTTGTTAACACCCAAAGGATATGTATTGCATTAACGTATTTTGTATTTTAAATGTAAAAAAATTAATGAGAAGAAGAAAATAACTATTCAAAGTTGGTTTTCTGGACATGTCCAATATTCTTACCACATTCGCTAATTTCCATTTTTATTTTCTGTTTTAATAATTTTTCTACTGAAAAAAGACAAATTGTTTGTCATTTTCTTCTTCTTTTCAATAACTGTCATTCACATTATATTCATAACAGGGATGCCAATACAACGTTTTTTAAAAAAAGTAAAAATGTATGTACATCTTTTATATATGAAAATTACCAGACAAAAAATTCAATTAATTAATACGATAATACACTCGATACAAGAATTCCAGAGATTTCGTGAGTTGATCAATTGTGTATAAAAGTAAAATGCAGAAGTTTCAAAATAATGGGACTGTTAAGAAGAAAGACATAATGCACTTAAATATAAATTGTTGTAAATTGTTTAGTGGAATTACACAACTGCATTTATTTTGTTGTATTATATTTTCAATTCAATGCATTATTTCTGTGGCAATAAATAATAATGGCTTAAGTTGACATAAGTGCTTTTTTATTTTATTACATATTCTTATTCTCTTCTTCAAGATCTATCTCTCAGCTAAATTTCAATTATAAAATGTTATTATTAATAACAAAAATTAAAATATTAAAAACCCCCGATATATCTAGAAAAGATGTGATATTTTCTAAACGGTTGGACCGATTTTCTTAAAACATAGCTAAGCACCCTCTCGATCAAGTCACCTTTCAAACAGAAAAAAACTAAATCAAAATCCGGCCAGCCGTTTGGTCTGTACAAAAACATTTTATGTAAAAACTAAACACACAAAAAACAAAACCCCTAATATCTCAAAACAAGAAATTTCGACTTAAGCCATTATTATTTATTGCCACAGATTTATATTTAAAAAAAAATTCATTGATTACATCCTAATCAAGCCAACATTCACTGCTACTATCCAATCTACAAGAAAATGTTACCTAGAATGAAGAAATGACATTATAGTTCGTATCGATTGTGTTAAGTTAACTTTTGATTATTCCGGCCTGGAATCTGATCCATTTCTTCATTCCAAATTTGTGTTTACATATGTATCTAAAAAATTATTCTAAATGATTAGGCATAAAACTTACCTTATTAGACTTGTTCTTTTTGGAAGTCTTGTAAATTGTACAAGAAGCCTGAACTAAAGCTATAAAAACTAAAGCGGCAATTAGACCTAAAACAGTGTACAAACGTGCTTCAGATAATTCGAAAAACGATAATTTTGTATCATTATCGTCTTTATCTAGAGATTTATCTGGAATAAAATTTTTTTTAAATAATTTACCAATAAAATAAAATTTTCCGTCAAGAAAAGAAACTCACATTCTAGAGCTTGGAAGTCTAAAAATTGGGGATCAACCGTAAGAGAACCTACTTTGCCAGAAGAAATCTTATCCAATAAGGCCATCTTTATAATGTCTCCATTTTTCATTGCTGACTCCTTAACATCGAGTGGTATAGTGTTTGAGGCCAAAGCATGTCCCTTTTCATACTCGTCCTTATCGAACATGGCTTGTAGGTTAGCAATCATGGATGTTGCGCCCTCTCTGCAAATGAGATCGCAAAATCATTATTTATTTCAAGACAAACTTAGCTATTCCGCCCTTGTGCTGCAAACCGAGTTAAATCGTGTGGTTAACAAAATATTAGTTTATGTAACTCGCACGATATAAATCACCCGTTCTACAGCACAGGGTGGCATTCCCTCTATTTACTTTTCGAAACTTAAGATATCGGTCTTGTAGTAACCGGGAATATTGTTTAAGACGCCATTGAATGAATCTGATATTGTGGCAGCAAGATTTTTAAAGTCAACAGTTCCAGGTTTGGGAGCTTCAAAAGATTCAGCCAAATTCATAAGTTTAACACCTACGGCATAAACCAGACGATCCGGAGCCGGCGTAACTGGAGCATTTAATACTTGTTCAAGTTCTAAATGTGATACAAAATTAGATTATATTAACCCCCTGCTTGTGTAAGACGTTGACGCTAGGAATCCTGGCGTTTTTGTAATATATTAAAGGAAACTTGTACAACTTGTCTTTAATCTATTACAGAAACGTCAATATTTCCATCGTCAACGTCTTACATCAACAGACGTAAAACTCATTGAATGAATTTCGACAAATATTTAAAAATCATATAAATAAATTACCTTTTCCACAAGATTTAATGCAAACACGTGTTGGTGAAATTGCAGGCACAGACTCATGTTTGCGTATTTTCTTGTTGACAGCGTTGAAAGCACCACCCAACACAGGAAATAACAAGTACAAGCAATGATCGTCAGTAAATGATAAATCCTTAAATATCAAATATTCATGACAGTTTTATTAGCGCATTTCAAATGAAATTTGAAAAAAATTTAAAGTTTTGTCATCCAGTGTCGGAACACTGTATGTATTTCCATACCAAACTACAACGTTGAAGGCTAGGATTTACTATCCTACCCAATCGTATGACTTTTCAGAAAATACATGAAATATGGACATTTTCAAAAAACAACAATAATTCATTAGATCAAAATTTGCATTTTTTCAAAAATCGTGCGATGGGTTAGGATAGTGAGTCCTAGTCTTTATTATCAATCAAGATACCAAATATATAGAAAGAAATGGTCTTGTAGAATTTTATAAAAATAAAGAGTTATGGTAGAATTACTGAAATCTTATCGTGGTGCTGCGCATCAGTTGATAAAATCCATGACATTTAATAAGCATGTTGATGCTTATTGAAAATGTGTTGGCAACAATCTACAGAAAATAGATTTTTACATAGCAAACGTCAACTTCTGACTTAAATACTTATGTAAATACACACCCATGTATAAAGCAAAGAGAAACACAATAACAGCTGACACATTCGCTGGCAGCTTCACGTTTTAACTAACTTAAACGATACGACAACTTCAAAAGTAATGGTAGAATTAGTAGATTCGTATCGTTAGTTTACGAATTAACTGACAAAATCTGTAGTATAAATAAAACATGTTGTTTATTTAATATGTATCGTAACGTATGTGAGGTAAAAATTTACAGAAAATAGATTTTTAAGGAGCAAACCTTAACTTCTCTCTCACTTACAAAGAGAAATACAATAACAGCTGACACGTTTGCTTGCAACATCACGTATTTACTAACTAACATACAGATATGATAACTTCAAAAGTAACACGATAGGAATCGACTAATTCTACCATAAGACGATACGATTTGACTAACGAAGCCATTATCCATTTAGTGGTTTCAAAACAGCCAGACTGGCAGGTCTGTCAGCTGCCATCGGAAGAATTTTTTGGTTGAAGTCTACTGACGAGTTTCTTAAGCAAGTTAAGTTGCTTAACCAATTAAAACAAAAATTATTTATTAATACTAACAATATAACGTAGATGTACTAAAGTACCTTTATGTATGTATTTTTATTTGGCCTTACGGAACTCTAAGGGCCAGTTTTAGAGTTCAAGATTAGATATTAAACTAACTTTAATATTTATTTGTAGTTTTTGGGTAGTCGATTGTACTGTTTTAACTGCTAGTTTCCACGTACAATAACTAGGAAATAATAAAATGACGCAGTTTCTTCTTCATCTTGCCACAAAAAAATCAAAATGTGTTAATAACATTATGACTTTTGCATAGAAAATGTTGCCACTATTTTGTTCCTCAGTATGGTAATATTACATACATACAAAAAGAAGTTTAAACTATTTCTCAAAAAGATCAAACTCAATTAATGTGAGATTAATACCGAGTTTCCAGAAGTCAGGCGGGTGACTCGTCTATAAAATGTCTATGAAAATGACTCCAAAAAATTATTGCTTTTCATATAAATTTTCTACTCAAGTCGACCGTCCGCGTTGTGGAAACAGGGGGTAAGTTAAATTAGTATAACATATAGTAATTATATATCATAAAACAAAGTTTAGTCTTTTCAAATTACCTGCTCATCGTTGCTTATACGTTTCCTGGTAAACTCTAAAATGGTTACACCCTTTTCAATATGTCCAGATGCATCAACGATATCTTGGCGATCGTCTAATTTGGGCGATGAGTATCCATTAATCCATGTGTCCATTAAGAAGGGCCGCCCATTACGATCAACCCAGCCAATAATTGAGTCTGTTTGAGACATTTTCTCATCATTACTGAAACCAATACCAGTCCATGTTTGCGTATTAGTCGTCTCAATATGCCAGCGCATGTCATCGCCGCGGCCAATAGTTTCCCACGATGCATAATATTGGCATGTGTGGTTCTGAGGTGAACAATTTGAGGGATATTTCCAGTGACCATAGCAATCGTTATCCAAAATATTACTGCCATCTTCGTCTTCGTTGCTTTTAGTTTTTTCTTTTTCTTTAAAAGGGAAAAGTGTTTTACATATGTACGTATGCTTATGTGACTGCAATGTAATTTTATTTACATAAGTGATTTGTTTCAACACACATACCATAGAAATTTATTTGCGTGACACCACGTTGCATTTTATGTCCGTGATATTTCAACTCGTCGGTTTGATAAAATTCTTTGACTGAGGCCATTTCAGTTTCAATACCAGAGGCTGGGACGTGTACATAATGGCCAGCTTCATGACCTTTAGCCCAAATGACATGCGTCAAACCATCGTCCAATGTGTGATCAGTTGGTTCGGTAGCAACCAACTTCTTACGAAAGATTATAGTGGTGACACCATCCTCTTCAAAACCTGTGGCCAAAGTTAAATCGCTCTTGCCACCAAAGAACTCATCATGATGTGGTGTCGACCTATCACGTGTATAATAGTCACCTACACGACTTGCCATGCCACGTGCCGTACCAATAACAATATCCGTACAATCCATAGGATTAAAATCATGGATGGGAGTGTAAGGGTTTAGTTTATATTTCTTCGAGTCTGTAATTAACAAAGTTTAGTGCAGAGTTAAAATGATAAAATATATTCTAGAAGAGAATATTTAAAAAAAAATTATGTATATTTTGTGTTTTTTATGATAGATTGCAATTAAAGCCTATGATAATATGAAAGTTAGTAATAAATGATAGAACTTGTATACCTGGTTGTTGATTTTGGGGAGCAACAGTTTTCTTTGATGCTATTGGCTCAGGTTCAGAGGACGGTTCAGGCTCAGATTTTGGTTCCGGTTCTGAAGAAGGCTCCGGTTCGGGCTCAGAAGACGGTTCAGGCTCTGATTTTGGTTCCGGTTCAGCACTCGGCTCAGGTTCCGATTTAGGTTCTGGTTCCGATTTAGGTTCAGGCTCTGAAGTTGGTTCTGGCTCAGATTTCGGTTCTGGCTCAGATTTTGGTTCTGGCACTGATTTTGGTTCTGGTTCGGATTTCGGTTCAGGTTCAGAACTGGGATCTGGTTCAGAGTGACTTATAGATTCTGTTGTGTCTATTCAGTATTAGTTAAAGTAAACCGCACATATGTTGTAACGTGTAGTAAAGAAAATGTGTAGTGCATACAATATCAGTTATTAGTTTGAAAATAAGTAATTGTTTTTGTTCTGTAAAGCAGCCTATACCTAACTAATAGAGAAATATTTGCTAAATACCTGGTATATCACGACGTCTACGTCCAGTTGAGGAGCTGACGCGATAAGAAACACTAGTGGCAACAGATGTGACTCCATCCATGGCTAAAGGATTTTCAACTTCAGCAACACGTTTGGATTTTGAAGTAGGCTCAGGTTCTGATTTAGGTTCTGGTTCAGGTGATGGTTCGGGTTCAGATTTGGGCTCGGGTTCTGAAGAAGGTTCTGGCTCAGGTTTTGGCTCAGGCTGTGAAGACGGTTCCGGTTCAGATTTTGGTTCAGGCTCTGGAGAAGGTTCAGGTTCAGATTTTGGCTCTGGTTCAGGTTCAGATTTCGGTTCCGGTTCTGAAGAAGGTTCTGGCTCGGCAGATGAAGATCCTTGCAGATTAGTCGTTAAATCATTAATGTTTTTGATTAAGGGGAAATTTTTGCATTCTTTTGTTAATGAAATCGGTCTCCAACCAAATCCCACCCAAGTTGTACTGTTGACTTTCAAAACAACTTCAATTTCTTTTTGTTCTTCAAGCAAACGCCAATATAATTTATAGTCCGCAGACAATTGCTTCATTGCATAGACACTCAAATCTAAATCGGTATTTTTATAAGGGGATCGTTTATTGCAACCCACCCCATACCAACCATAATTGCAATAACATTGTCTTCGTGGCAATGTTGTTCCCTCTAAGTCTATACATTTACCCTGAATACCGCAATCTTGATTAGTAGAACATTCTTCTCTATATTGACATTGTGGTCCATAGAAATTCTTTTCACATCTGCAACGTGAAGGGAAGTATTTTCCATTTCCCGAACAGGTCTCTTTAAATTCTTTACGTTGTTTGATATCAACATCAGCACAAGACCAAAATCGATAACCGCTAGACCATTCGTCGGCCTGACGTAACAAACGTAACGTACAATTATGACAATCGAAGTCATTTGGCAATGTTACCTGGTAAGATTGCGCTCTAAACGAATAAAGAGACGAAATTTAAATCATAGCAATAATATAGGGTGTTTTTTATTGAGGTATAGAAATTTAAGTTGGCATCACTTTTTTAACTGGCGGCCATTTTGTCAGCTGTCAAGTGATTAATATTTAGTTTGGTTTGCCATTTCATCATGAACAGGTTGACAAAAGAACAACGCTTGCAAATCGTGCAAATTTATTTCGAAAATAATGGTTCAGTTCGCGAAGTTTACCGCAAGCTCCGTCCATTTTATGGTCGACATAATCGTCCATCAGAGCAATTAATTCGGTTAACCTGTCAATTGGCCACCAAGATCGTGTGATTTGACACCATTGGATTATTTTCTTTGGGGATATGTGAAGTCGCTCGTCTACGCCAAAAAACCAGAAACGTTAGGGGACTTAGAAGCCAACATTCGTGGCGTTATTGCCAACATACGGCCCCATATGCTCGAAAAAGTGGTTGAAAATTGGACCTGTAGAATTGGCTTTATTCGAGCCAGCCGCGGCGGCCACATGCCCGAAATCATATTTAAACGTTAATGGCATAAAATTATCCTTCCAATAAAGCCAAATTGATGGACATTAAAACGATTTTCTTGTGTTTTATTTCAATTCGAAGTTCTATACCTCTAAAAAAAAACACCCTGTATATAAAAATTACTCACGTTGTATCAGTTGTCACAAACTCTGAACCATTAACTTGAGGTGTTAGATCCACAAGCGGTCGATCAAGTGAGTCTAATAGTTGTAAGCGAAATCCACCCTTAAAAGAAAGAAAAACAGTCAGTATTCGAGAATGAGCTTATTACACATTTGCAACCAGCATTTTAAACAAAAAAAAAAAACAAAACTTAAATGCAAGTGAAAAAGAAAGGCGGCACAGCAAGCCGTCTTATCTTAAAGTTAATTAAAACAGTCACTTAATCATATTCTTTAGCAGAGCATTAAAAGACTTTATTCGCTATAAAACTTCTTTGTCTTGCTTTTTATATAATAATTGTTTTTTTTTTGGCATTTTTAATATTAAATAGATTAGCAATAAGTATGAAAGGGTGAAATGAAATAACTATCATTATTCGGAGGTAGAAGACATAAGAAAAAAAATTTATTAATAAGCAGCCCAGATAAAACTTTCCCGAATAGAATACAAAAAATAGTATGTAAGTTGTAAGCATTTACAATTTAACTGAATAACCCATTAGTTTTGTTTGAGAGGTTCAAATAATATAGAGTGACCCTTACAAATCTACTTTTAAAAAAGTTGAATTTTTGGATATCAAGAATGTTTAATCTTTTGCGTACGAATATCCAAAAATTAGTTTTTTAACAAAACTTATTGCCAGTTGAACATAAAATCAAAGTTTAGTTATAGAAAATTAAAGTACGAGTTTTCGTTAGTTTCAAAGTTTATTTTCACGATTTACAAATTTGTGTATGCACATCTTTCGTTAATAACTGGGAAGTACTAAAATAAGTACATTCAAATAATGATATCAATAAGTGTGCTTATACAATTCATTACGGGAAATAATGAAAAAAGAAAATTTTATATTTCTCTCAAGAGTTGAGGAAACAAGATGTTTATATGAATAACGATATGAGGATTAATTCTTCATCACTAACTCGAAAATCTCATTTTTTGAGTTATGATAATTTAAGTTTTAGTAAATGAGCAATATGTACTACATACTATGCATGCATGTGCAATATAACACTTGTGGATGCATAAACTATTTGTTGACTTTGTGCTGTCAACATTCTTTGGGACTATGACTGCATTACATGAAGGTAAGCACATAAACGCTCGTACGTACTATATAAACACAAAAATTTATACTAGTTAATATTTGCTTTTTAATTACAACTTGTGTTGTTGTTGTTGCTTTGTCGAAACATAAAAGAACTAAACTGTAAATATTAATGATTGTGAACGAAAAATAATGAACGGGCAAACGACTGCGAATATAATTTTGCGCCACAGTTACAACAAGCATGAAATTCAGTAGTCAGTAGTTGCAGGTTACCGCACTTTTTAACTTTTTGCGAAAAAGAGCAAATAATTCCATAACACTGTACAACACATAAAAAAAGTAACATGGTTCTAATGACTGATTCTTGCAGAGGAGACCAAAAATAATATCGTATACTTGTGTATATACAGCTTATATCGGCGTAATGAAAGTTTACGTCAGTGGCTTATCTAAAGGGAGGTTGAAGCTCCTTCCATTTTACAGATTCTTTGTGGTAAATCAGTATGGAAACAAACTAGGTAATATTTTGCATATTTGTTGTAAGATGTAGTCGGCACTTTAATATGAAGCTCTATTAACTCTCTTCGGTATGAATGGGGCAAGATGCTACGCAACGCTATTTTCGGAGTTTTTTTTACACTTGATTAACCTAATATTTAGTGGTTTCCTATTTTTTTTTTCAAAGCATAAATTTGTCTTAACTAAGGGAGATGTCAATACTATAACAAATTTCATAAGCCTGCGTTAACTCGTTCTATTTTTGTCCCATAGTTATATGGAAACAAAGCATTGTGACCCGCGCCCTTAATTTGCCTGACACTGAGCTAGCTAGACTGATTAGTGTTGCTTATTGCTTTACAATGCGTGTGTACACATACGTAATATATAGAAGAGTAAAAAAAGGGCGCTGCGACCTAAATTTGCTTAACACTGATCTACATGCATTTTTGATTTCTAAGTAAAAATTTGATGAATATAAAAAACTATTGAGTAAAGATCTTTCTAAAATATAAAATCACCCCTGTCGTGAACAGTTTTTCCCTCAAAATATTTTCCCTTTTTCCCAAATTGCAATCGTGAATTGCTTTTCCCTAGAAATATGTTCCCTTTCTGATTTGCCTTATCGTGAATAATATTTTCCACATGAATTTTTTCACTTTTCCCTTGGTTTTGTTCACTTTATTTTTGCAGGCGCACTGAATCAATACATCGCGTAGTTTCAATATTATACTTCCAATTAAATATTAAATGTTATTAATAGTTATTTTTAGGACAATAACATTAAATAATGTTCACGATTACATGCAGTAAATTTTATGGCGATGGCATACTTAAGGATTTTTTCCACGGCACCTAAAATATTTACAAACACTACTTTACAATTAAAAACATTGCATTTGAAATAAATAAATAAATTTGTTTGATTTTAATTAATTTTTAAGATTTACAAATCTTCTTCACATTTTTTACATCCACTACGCTTTGATAGCGGGAACAAACGTTCCCATGAATTTCCCGATAGCAAATTTCCCTTCATGGGGAATGAAAATCTCATGGGAACAAAAATTTCACATTTTATTCACGATAGGGGTGAATTTATTTAATTAATAAATAAAAAATTAGTTTTAGTTAGTAAGTTTTACATACCAAAAAAAAAAGTTTAAATTTTCCTGCCCTCACATAAGACCCGGTAATATCACGGATTAATTAAATAATGTTGAAGTACTGTGAGAACTGTACGAGGCAAAAAAATTAATGTCAAATAAGTAACGTTGCTTTTGTTATGACGCGTTAAAATTGAACATTGGATAGTATGAATATAAAAAATATTGAGTAAAAACTCAAAAATTTGTTAAAGACCAAAAATTTCTAGTTTTACATTCAATAATTTAAAGTTTTGGGTTTTAAAACAAATTTTTAAGTAAAAAGCAAATGCTTTTTTAATCCCCGGGCAAAAAAGGGGTGTTATAAGTTTGTAGTGTGAATCTGTTAGTTTAGTTTTTTTCTGTTTGAAAGGTGACTTGACCGAAAGTGTTCTTAGCTATTATTATTTCACCTACAGACACATGAACAGACGAACATAGCTTATATGACCCACAATATACATATGTATGTATATGTACATATGTATATGTACTTCATGGGGTCGCAAATGAATATTAGGGAAATTACAAACGGAATGAGAAACCTGTATATGCCATTTCCATTTTTGGTGAAGGGTTGAAAAAAGTTTTTATGTTTAGTTTCTACATTTCTTAGGCTATGCAGCCCGATTAATAATATAGCAAATACACACTCTCACTTGTAATAATGGATAGTCGTAGTGTCAAAGTTTTTAAAGCAACTTTTAATACTTTATCTAACTGCAAGTAAATGCCCTTAATCAAAACGTCATCTTTTCACTTGCTTACGAAACTTTAAAATAACAAAAAAAAATTAATTATATTGTTTGAATAATACAAAAAACTCAAACCGTGTGATTTAATGTTCTCAAGATTATTAAATACGGAATTGTGCAAAAAAATATTATATCGAAGTTCTTATAAAAGCATTCGATCATACTGTGAGTGTTATTATCAGTGTTCTTCAGATTGAGTGCTTAGATAAAATTATTTACAATTAAAACAAAAAAAAAAAACATTTTTTTAATTCAATTATATTTTCATCAACTTCAGATTTTAGTTGAGGCAAACATATTCATACGACTGGTTTAAAATATCAAATAATTTTTTAAGCACAAACCAAAATGTTTAAAAATTATTTTAATTTGAATTTTTTCATACTACTGGTGGGATGTTTGTGTGGTGCACAGACGAAGGAATGCTACAGCTGTGAGGGCATAAATTGCTTAAGGACTACTAAGGTCAACAATAAGGTCACATGTGTAGATGCAGTGGATAGTTGTGTAACTATTTTTGAAAAATGTACAGTTTAATCGTAATAAATACTCTTACATAGAAATGATATGTTATACAAATTAAAAAAAAAAACAACTTCGATTTACAGTTACCGTTGTGGCCAGAGGTTGTTACTCAACACTACCGGAGGAGCAACGCAATAAATGTGACAGTATAGCGCATTCCGAGTGTCATAAATGCTCCAAGAGTCTGTGTAATGACAAGGGAGCGATCTCTTGCCTTCAATGCAATTCCGAGAATGTAAGTTCATACAACATTTTTCTATGAAATAATATTTTATAATGATTTTTTTTTTTTTTTTTTTTGCATTTAGAATGAAGATTGCAGCCATGCCGCTTCAAAGATTGAATCAACTCGCTGTCCAGTCTCCACCAGCCCGAATAGTTATTGTTATACCCGCATGAATTCAAAGAAAGTTGAACGCGGTTGTTTAATAGATACAAGTGAACAATTGAAATGTCTCAGTGACA
The DNA here is from genome assembly GCA_936439885.1 of Nowickia ferox. NCBI lineage: Eukaryota > Metazoa > Arthropoda > Insecta > Diptera > Tachinidae > Nowickia > Nowickia ferox. The sequence continues at coordinate 86,350,995 of OW387027.1, forward strand.
GCTCGTGTGAAATGTGTGTACCTGATGGTGAAGACATTTGTAATCGGGAGTCTAATATTAAATCTGGTAGTAAGAGTCTGGCAACTTATAGCGTTATTTTACTGACTGTATGCCGCTTAATGCTAACATTGTTGTAAAAATAATAAGGAAATACAGTGAATTCCTGGCTTAACGACTAAAAAAGAAACATTTTAAATCTATTTAAATAGAATATCTTTTTCTTCGAATAAACCAAAAATAAATCAACATAGAGTAACGAATTCGTCAAAGCGGAAAATCACTGTATTTGCTTTTGTGTAAATTTATTAATAAAAAAAAACACTTGGTTTCCTCTAATTTTACACTACAATACGGATGTACTCGTATGTACATTAGGGTGATAATTTTTTGTATTTTGCTTGCATATTTAAAAAAAAGTTAATTAAAAATATTAAATACAAAATGCATTTTAGAAATCACTTTTGGTGCGTGAAGTTTTTTTTAACAAATTAAACTAAAAAAATGTTTTTTTTTTATTTTCAAAACACCCTTTAGAGAAAAAAAGCAAAACCCCTAATGTACATGCTTTTTTTAAGTTTATCTAGAGATAAAGAAATCCTTTTTTTCAGCAATAGAACAATTAGCTTCGCTGTCAAAGTAATGTATTGATTAATTAATTCTAAAATTATTCCTAGCAATAAATTACATATTATTAATGATTGGATATTGATTTATAGCGTACTCTAATCAAACTCTTCAACATAATTTCTAAATACTGTATTTAGTAAAATTAATTAATTTAATAATTTTATTTATTTTTTACTTTATTGTTCTGAAGAAAAATATTCCCATAATTATTATAAAAGTTTTGACCTTTTTTATAGTAAATAATCAACCTTCAGTCTACTAGTATTGAATTAAGTACACTTGAACTTAAAAAGGGTGTCCCAAAATTAACGCAAGATTTGAATTTGTGGAAATTTGTGTTAGTAAAAATGACCATGTGTAGTGAACATGCACAGCGAAGGGATTTCGTTGAATAGATTATTGAACATTTTTTTATTTTATTTTTTTAAACAAACACAACCCGCGGAGCGATTAGCTTGTCTGCAGAAAATACTCAGGGTCTATGGCGGGAATCGAACCCACGACCTCTGCACTGAGAAGATAGCATCGCTACCACCCAGCCGCAGCGGCACCCTGGCATAGATGGATGCTGATTTTTCGAGAAAAATCATCCCAAGTGAAGAGGCACATTTGCACTTTGTTAATCGCAAAAATTGCCGTTTTTTGGGGTTCTGAAAATCCACATTAGATTGTCGAAAAACAAATGCATTCACAAGGTGTCACTGTTTGGTGTGGATTTTGGGCTGGAGGCATAATTAGATCATACTTTTTTTTTTAAATGAGGCTGGTCCAGCAATGATAACACAGTTTTTTCTGCCGAAATTGGATGATATAGATGTGGCCAATATATGGTTTCAACAAGACGCCCGTGAAACCATTCGATTACTGCATGATACATTTCCAGGTCGTGTACTCTCTCTTTTCGTTGATCAGCAATGGCCTACTAGATCGTGTGATTTAACACCATTAGATTTCTTTTTATGAGGTTATTTGAAATAACAGGTCTATGTCAATATGCTTAAAACTACCCGTGCATTAAAGGAGGAGATTCAACGCTGCATCAACGAAATTCAGGAAACATTTATGAAAAATGGTCATGGAAATTGTCGACAAAGGAGTGCGTATGGGCACTATGAAATAAGGACCAAGAAAATAACGCTAAAAAAACATGAAATACGGCCCAATAATATTAAAGAATTTTTAATTGGGTTTTATTTCATTTAGTATTTTAGGCTTTATTTCATCTTGAGTTTGGTTGGCCTTTATTTCATTTTTTTTCGTTGGGCTTTATTTAATTTGTATTGGGTGTTTTTTCATAAATTTGCTCTTGGGCTTTATTTTATAGCGCTGTCCGAATGTGCATGCAAAGCCGTGGAGGCCACGTGCCCGATATGTTATTCCATCAATAACCCTATGCTTATGAATTCGTCAATATGATTAATTTTTAAAACTGTTGAGTAAATTACCGAAACTTATATACACACCTTCAGTTTGTTTAAAATATGAACTATGGTGATTTAAATTATGGAAGTTAAACTGTAGTTTAAAATCGAGAAAAACTTGCTATGAACATGAATGAGCAACGTCTGATATATCGTGCCATAACCGCCAAAAAAAAAACTTAAGCGACATCAGTTTCGAATTTAATTTTTTGAACAAAATCGATTATTTCACATCGTAAATAATAGATTTTCGCCAAAAAAAAAACGAGGTCCAAAAAATGTGTCAGGTAAGCTTTTTTTTGGCGGTTATAGCTCGATATGCATTTAGTTTCTACTTAAGACAAAAAATTGCATGTTTATAAAAAAACTCTCAAAATGTTATTGACACTTACGTATGCAGACATAATAAGTTACAAGGCCTCAAACAAAAACTTCACAACAAACATCTTTATCCGATTCCGAATATGTTTATAGTTTTCCACAATTATTATAAGTAGACGTTGCTGGCTGTACGAATTATCGCCCAAGTTACTATCGCCTGAAACAGTTAAATGAAGGAACGTCCAAAATTGTTGGGTAATGAAATGAAATACCCAAAAAATGAAGAATAACCCAAAAGTTTAAAATGAATAATCGCCCGAAGTTTTTGGGTGTTTGTTCATTACGTACAATCACCCGAATTCGGAATTTTGTTTTTTAACATTTTGCGAAAATTTGGCAATTATTCATTATGAACAAATACCCAAATATCTAAAAATGTTGAGTCGCCCAAAGTCGATGAACAATCACCCAATTTGTTTACCACAATTTTTGCTTTTCGGGAGATAGTAACTTGGGCGATAACTCGTACAGCCGACGTTGCTTAACCAACAACAAACAAAAATTCTTCATGTTAATACATTATAAACTTCAAAGTCAAATAAATATAATTCAGTATTAATATACATATACATATTTTTTAAATTAAAAAAACTTTGGTTTTCTTGGGTGTGTCCTATTCAAGTGGCACAAATTTTGTAGGCGTTTTTATCAATTATTTTCATCAGATATATGATATCAAATGTATTTATTCTACAACATTTTAAGTATTAAATAAACGTTAAAAAATCGGACAAATGTTCATTGCAATATTGTTTAAATTATATTTGTGTTCAGGTAATTTATTGAAAATATTTACTTTAGTTCAATAGTTGTACAAATATATTATTTAAAATTTAAATGCATTCCACTAAATTAAAAAAATTTGATCAATATAATTTGGCACATTCCTGGTCATTCATTTCGATTAATTTTTACAAGTTTAATGAGTTTGTTACTGTTTTATATATTCCAAAAAATATCAATATAATCATTTTATTATCTTAACTTTAAAACGGAACTTATCATTTATTATTTTGTACTGCATAATACAAAAACACAAAAAAAAATTACCGCCAGCAAGTTAATAAAACAATTTTATTGACGTACGCTTTGATCGACACAAAATATTAATATTAAATATCTAAAGTCGATTTGCTCTGGTGCCGGGCGTGAAATCTACACTGTTGCATCCGCTAATATCGCCAGCCAGGCAAAGTAAACAGTTCGCATCAGCATAACAGGCAGCTTGGTCAGCTACTGAAGTAGAGCAGCCACGTTTTGTGGCTCCGCCTTCATACTTAACATAGCAGTAGGAGTTGGGTGCGGTGGGAGAGCCACAACGCTCGGGAGTCAGTTGAGAGGCCGAGCTAGCACAATTCTTGTCCTGTCAAAGCAAAGCGTTTCTTATAAATATTTACACACATATTTGTCAACTATTTTCATGTTTACCTTGCTCGAGTCACACTGTAAGCAGGCAAATTGAATTTGGCCCAAGTTGTTGCAACGATCAGAATTACATTTGTGACACTCGACCGTGTTGGCATCGCAGCGTTTGCGCAAATGTTCGGGCACTTCGTAAGAACATCCCTTTTGTATCACATTGACTGCATTTTAAGAGCAAAAGTAAATTAATTCTTCTTCATTTTATTCAACAAATTTCACTTACATTTTTCAAATATGGTTACACAATAATCCAGCGGATCTGTACATGTTTTCGTAGTGGCCTCTGAGGTGCGCATGCAATTGATGCCTTCGCAGAAATAGCAAGTCTTTGCTTTATTGGCCTCTGAAAAGTTCAGAATAGTCAATAAAACAGCTGCTGTTGCTATAAATACTTTCGAATTCATTTCTTTCAATCGATAGCAAAGTTTTCGTTACCATTAATTTTTATAGAATGAACACCTTTTTATAGCTTTTGCTTGGTGCAAAATTAATATGTACTCGTATCAATGTGAATCATTGACTGACGCCTGTTCAATTGAAAACTCTTCAGAATTATCAATTTAGTAGATTTTGAACAGTTTGCATTTAAGAAAGTGCTATGAAACAATTTGTTGCTGTATGGAAAACAATTGTCCGAGATATCATTTTAAGTACACAATATCGTCAGTTGCGTGGTTAACTAACAAAAAATAAAATTAAAAATCCCATTTTAAATTGCATAATTATATCCCTAGAAATTTTAATGTCCATATCCTAAAATAAATTTATTTGTATTTCACGTGTGCTTCAGTAAAAATTTGTATGGACATTTTGTTTTAACATACACTTCAAACTAGAGATGGGCGCGTGTTGTTTTTTTGTGACACGAACACGCACGAGTCAACAGGAAGTTTAAGTCAGAAAAAACAGGATATCATGCGTAGTCGGGTCATTTCTTCTGGGCCAAATTGATACGAAAAACACGTAACGATTTTAGTTGTAAAATATGAATGCATTAATTTCCACTAAAAAAAACATTAATATTTTGTATCGTCAAACGCTCAACACCAACAAATTTGTTGATAGTGTATGGGTCTCTTAATCTTAAAGTTCTGAAATTTAAACAGAAATATGCATTATTTCAGTATAAAAAATAATTCTTTGCTATTCAATTTGATTTCGTGAGTGTTGGACATCTAGTATTCGTGTTGGGGCAGGGTCATGTTGGAAAAATTCGACACACGCCCATCTCTACTTCAAACCCTTTTTTAGAGTACGGCAGTAAACCTCTATCGTATTAAAATCGAATATAAAGAAAGTTTACTTCAAGCCCTTGAATATTTTTGTTTAGTTAGTTTTTTCTCTCCCCTATAAAATTTCAAAAAGTGTAGTCCGTGAAGTTTCATTTCAGCTAGCGATATAGAATATTTACAATAATTATATTAGATAGCAAACAAATGTTTTAACAATTTTTGACATGTGTATAAGACAAAGGAAAAAGCAAATCGATGGCTTAATATAAGAAAAGCGTAACTCGAATTTTCGATATTTTATAGGAGAAGGAAAAAACTTAATAAAATCTAAAGCATTTATAAGCAAAAATAATTTTTTAAAAGGCCCTAAATGACTTATTTTAAACTGTAACGTATGATTTCTTAAAGGAGTGTGTAAATGCAATTTTGAAAAAAAAGTTACGCACTTTTTATATTAAGCCATCGAAATGCAAACCAATTAAGTTTTCCTTTTAGTTCTATGAACTCCAATAAAAATAAATATATGTTAGTTAATCTTTAGTGATATGTAATATAATTTTCCTTCATCAAATTTAAAAAAATTATATATGATTCCGAAAGTACAAAATTGCTGAATTACTAAATTCATTAAATAACATAATTATTAATCAACTAAAAATAAAATCAATAACTACATAGCAAAACAATAAGGGTGTTCACTATTTATGGCAATCAAACAAATTTTTTTGAATACTAGTACTGACTTACAGTGCTTTCATACTGAAATGGTTTCAATAAAAGCTGGTTTTAACATTAAAACCAACTGTTAGAATTTGGGGGCAAATTACGGCATTCGATACGAATCGTAATTTAAAAATATTTCCATATAAACTCTATTGACATATTTTTAAATTACGAGTCGTATCGAATGCCGTAATTTGACCCCTGGTTTTACCATAAAAATTATTTTGTTAAAACCAACTTAAACCTTTTTTGAATTGGTTTTAAGTTGGTTTTATGATATGCAACCTTGTTTTCGCTGCGCTGAATTCAGTGCTGCCAACTTAATTAAAATGACCGGAAGCAGCTGATAATGTTTATGCCGGTTAATGAGAATAGGTACTGATTGAAACAGTTTCAACTTAAAAATGAATGCAAAAACAACAATAATAAAAAAAAATTTCGGAGAAAAAGAATATTTTGGAGGTAAAACAACGAAAATATTTTTATTGACCTCTGGGATTGAAAATAGCATATAATGCATTTGTGCATTTTTTATAACAATATAATATTTTTTTTTTTTAACAAACAGAAAACAAGCTGGGTATATGGCAGGAATCGAACCCACGACCTCTGGACTGAGAGGATAGCATCGCTACCACTCAGCCACAGGGGAAGATTTCAAAGAACTTCTTTACTTTGTATAAGTATTTCAATAATTTTAAAATGTTCATGTACTAAATATAAAATAATTTCCATTGCAGAGTGCATTGTAAAATTTCTGAATTTTTCAGACAAACAACAGCTGTTGTACAGAAGGAAACACAGCAACAAATACACGTATTTCTATAGAAGATTTATTTTATTTAGAACAAATTTATTAGACAACCTGTGGTTTGAAACCTGAATTTATGAAACTTGCAAATAAACTGAGTATATAAAGCAGAAATCTACATCAACTGACACCACACACAGTGGATCAAACACAAAGAACGCTGACGATGAAGGTGTAGTGACCTTCGAAAATAGCTAGTTGTTCCGTTCTACTAAGTGTTTGTTAGAATATTTACAACTTTGGTGTTATTTGTTAATTAATAATTATCACATGTAATTTGGCTTGCAAAATGATACGAACTTTAGCATAATCAAATCATAAATATAGAAACAATTGAATAATAAAACTAACTAACACTATTATTAACTTTCGAATTTGCTAACATAAGCCTGGGTCACACTATCGGCACGAAGTACCGATTTTCGTCGGCTCACTGAAATGAAATCATAAGTGAATAAATCTGGCCAGTATTGTCAATGTAGTGACAATTCAACAGACAGCTTCACATATTGTACAGTGATAAAGATAACAAAATTTGACTGTATGACAACAATCTTTTTGTAATAAATTTTTAGCATTCTTATGCAGGTGATAGATAGTCATGTCGCTAATCGAACTCGCAGGAAGAAGTTTGCAATAAATAAAAATACATATTTACTGGTATGTCTAATAAAAGAACAATAGATTAAATATTTGATGGGGAAGCGTTTTATCTTTCGTTTATAGCATGGGTGGGTATTCGTTGAACAATAATAAATTGTAAACAAGTCCATTTTAACTGATAACTAATCAATAAAATAAGTTACTTCATTTTAAGTGGGAAAAAAATAAAAATGTATTATGCAAGTAATTTTTCTTTCTAAAACGAATTTGAAATGCCCTTATATATAACATATAAAAATGTACATAGTCCCCTATTAGTGTAACAAAATGTTCCTAAAAGTAGGCAATCATTTCATTACATATTTCTTTTAATTAAAATTTTAATTAGTGTTTGCAGTATAGTATACGAGTACAGTGTATACAGTATACTATAATTGTTATGGATGTAGTGTAGGGCATGGAAAAGGAAGCACTTGATATTAAATCATACCAAATGAGTGTGGTTTATTTACAAAAGCACCAGTTTATGGTTGATTTTTAGATTGCAATAACTACAAGTACTTGTTACATTTAAAACGTGCCTACTCAAAATAAAAATTATGGAAAATTCTACTGACTAAATTTTATCTAAACACGTTGTAGAAACGCAGTATACATATGTAATGAATGAGCTTATCAAATCAAGAATCTAATTTACAAAATAAAATAATTAATAGCAATTTAAAATAATATTAAATTCAATATTAATGCAAATATGTAGCAAAAATAGATACATTTTATTTCATTTACAATTATTTTCTTTTCAGACGTCAAAAAAAGCAGTTGCTGGTTGATTAAATCATGAACAAAACAACTGCATGGCTTACTTGCTGCAAAAAATTCACTTTATTGATCCTGTTGTTCTACCACATACTCATACACGTCACTGGTGCTACGGCTGAGTTGACTTGTCATCAATGTCGTGGCATAAATTGTCTGCGAACCAGTTATGAGGGAACAGAAAAATGTCTTAATGATTTGGACATCTGTGTTAATGTATTTGATGGACGTAAGCTAAATGTAGCAGAGTAAAATTGTACAATATGTCTAAAATGGAAATAACTTTGCTTTATTTAGAAAATTTACTGGCTCAAGGTTGCTGGGAGCAACTTCCCGCAGAATTGCGCAATAAATGCGCTGGTAGTGGTAGCGATTGTTTTAAGTGCAACGAAAACTTTTGCAACAATTTCTCATCAAGCTCATTGGAGTGTATACAATGCGATTCTGATAGTGTATAAAAAGATTTTTAATAATTTTCATTAAGAACAGCATTCATTTGAAAAATGTATTTTTTAGGATGACAGCTGCCGCACCAAACCACTTACTTTGTCAACAACAAAATGTCTCGTTTCACGAACCCCTAATGCATATTGTTTTGTTAGACAAATAGGCGAACGAGTAACACGAGGCTGTTCTAATACTTTAGAAGAGCAAATGTCTTGTTTAAATAGTGTCAACTGTACAATTTGTCAGCCAAGTGAACTGAGTGGGTGCAATAACATTGACATAACAATAGCAACTAGTGACACAGATGGACAAAATTCCGGAGATGGTGAAACAGAAAGCCAGCGTATTTGTCATCAGTGCAGCGGCTTAAATTGTCTACGCACTAGCTATGAAGCCACTGAAAAATGTCTTAAAGCTTTGGACATTTGTGTAACAGTATTTGAAGGACGTGAGTAGACAGACAACTTTCAAAGATTCTCTCTCTCTCTCTCTATCTCATATTTTTCATAAGATTTTTATTGATTTTTAGAAACCGTATTGGCTCAAGGTTGTTGGGAGCAACTGTCCGCAGAAATCCGCAAAAAATGTGATGATGATGGACAATGTTTAAAGTGCAATGAAAATTTGTGCAACAATTTAGCTTCAAGTTCCTTTGCATGCATACAGTGCGACTCTGAAAGCGTATGATAAGATTTTGAACACTAATAAATAAGACAAATAAGACATGTAATTAAAATTTTAAATTTTGTCTTCCTTGTAGGATGACAACTGCCTCGGGAATCCGCATAGTTTGGAGCCCAAAAGATGTGGCATTTCACGCACGCCCAATGAATATTGCTTTGTTAGACAATACGGCGACCGCGTAATTCGTGGTTGTTCTTATACCTTGGAAGATCAAATGTCATGTCTGCACAGCGATAACTGTATGATATGTCAACCTGCAGAAGTGATTGGTTGCAATAGCATTGACGTTGGTAGAGATGATAATCACTCTGGTGAAGGTTCTGATGATGGTTCAGGTTCTGGCGATGGTTCAGGAGGCAACCGACCCGAAGATGATGGTACAGGTGGAAGTAATACAGAAGATGGTGGTTCAGGTACCGAAGGATCGGGAGGTGACAGTGGAACAGGTGGAGAAGGAAGTGAAGGAGGAGGAGGTGAAGGAGGAGGTGGAGGAGATGGAGAAGGAGTTGGCGGAGGAGGTGGAGAAGAAGATGGTGCTGGAGTAGATGGCTCGGATGGTGAAGGTTCAGGTGCCAATACAGACGATGGAGGAAATCATTCAGGAGATGGAGGTTCTGGAAGTGTTTCAAAGGCTTACACTATCAACATTTTAAATGTCTTCATTGTAATAAATCTAGTAATTTCTATCATTATTGTCAGATAATAATTTTAATGCTGATAAGGAAATAGTATTACACCAACAGCAAATCAAGTTTGTAAAATTTATGACTTTCGAATAAATAATTATGTTTTTTTAAGTTTGATTAGAAGTTGTTCATGATCTTGCACACTTTTTAGTGGCAAGCATTTTGTTAAGTTTTCAAAGATACCAACGAAATTTTTTTAGGTCTCCAATATTTCTTAAATATGGATGGAAATTTGTCTTTTGACAAAATTGAACTGATTTCGTCGCTTTATGAGAATGGGCAAGAAATCAATATGTACATACATTGTATATGTTATGGGTATAAAATTTTTTATTTCCTTCGAAAATAAAATAAATTCAATAACAAAAAATGTTAAGGACTTCTTGTTTTATACTTAGGAATAACTATGCATGACAGTTTCAAGCTTAGGTTGCATGTCCCATCCTATTTTTTGGTTTTTAGAAAGAGAAATAAAACTCAGGCAATGCCACTTTGATGACATTTTGCGTTCAGACTATCACACTTGCACGAATTATTTGAATTTTTGACAAGTATAAATACAAAGTATAATAGTCTGAATGCGGCTTTAGTGATAGTAAATTTATAATATATATTTAGATTTGAGATTTGAACACTTATTGTTAGTTCATATTTGAAGATACAATAAATAAATATGTATGTATATGTACAACAAAAATAAATAAAAATTTGTAAGCACCACTGGCAACCTGAGAGGAAAAAGGTGAAGTAGGAAGAAGAAGAAAGTTTGGTCGCGTAGTTTGGAAGGAAATGAACGAACTTATTTTGTTTGTGAATTTAAACAAATAACAATTTCCTAATTTTAAATGTTTGAATTTTACTTTTGAAAATTCTGACTACAATTAAAATTTTATAAACATATAATAATATTATCAGTGAATAGCAATGAGATTATTTATAATATTTTAAATTTGTTAAATTTATGACTATAAAAAATATGTGAAATATCTGAAAGGCCAGGGGGCATATTACGGCATATCGTTAGAAATTTCCCTACAAACTCAATTAAAAATATATTTGAAATTTGTTCAAAATCGAATGCCTTAATTTGCCAAAAGTTTTGTTTTACGCTGACTGTTTCTTAATTATATTTTTTATATTATAGTTTTAAAATCAAGGTAAATACCTAAGAAAAGTTTTTAATTTACATTAAGAATTTAGTTATTCGTTTTCAGACGCGTGCCGGTTCTGTACCTCGTTTCAAGTCAAAAAATTGCTTACCATTCTGTAATAATTTTTTTATGTTTTTACAAGTGTAGTAAGTATTTTAGTTTTTTTTAATAATTGATTAATTCTTTAATTTTTTGCATCGAGAAGATGCAAAAAATTCTTCCAAGTTTCAGAAACGAGACGCTGCCAACTTAAAACCTTTCCTCAGTAGAATGCAAAAAAGTATATGGACTCCCCAGTCGTAATATTTTCGTTTGAGAATATATACTTTCTTTCTTTCCTTTAAAAGTGCGGCTATAGGATTGCAAGAATGTAAAATTGTTTGTCTACAAATTTCTAAAAATTAATGAATTTCTTTTTACCTACGAGTATCCAAAAATTAATTGATTACCCTCGTTTACAAATGCATAACTTTTTTTAATAAAAATTATAGTCAGTTGAACCTAAAATCACAGTTAATTTGTGCATAATTAAAACACAAATCTTCTTCGTTTTCAAAGTTCATTTTCACGATCAATACATTTTTTTCTATACATATTTCATTAATAAGTGGAAAGTACTAAATAAGTGTTTCTTTTATTCATTACGGGTAACTCATTATTATACATATAAAATAATTAATTATAGTTATTTATTACTTTGTAAGCCATTAAAGGAGTACCACCCATTATAAAATCTCGAAATATTTTTGCTGGTTGGATGCAATTCTGAACTAAATATCAAACAACAGTTCTGAATTTTGCTTATTCATAATCCTTAAGTACAATATAATTAAACAGCAGTATCTATTATAACATCAAGTACTTTTATACTTTCATATATATGTATGTATCTATATACAAGCATACATAAATATATTAATTAGTAAGTAATAGATAATAATAAAGTTGTTGTTAATTTATTACTTATGTAATAAAAATGTAAATTTAGATAAGACAATTTGCCATAATGGAGCTATTCGTTCGTTCTTTGTGAGTTTATGACGTTTATTTCTTTAAATACGGTGATGTCAACTTTAAAAAGATATTAAAAGTGTTCCATTCGATATTTATTCGTTATAAAAACGTATTTCATATGTTAGGATATAATAATAAAAACTAAAAAACTTAGTTAAATTGCAAGTAAAAATAATAATAAAGTTGGGAGAATATCTCAAGTCATGTTAATTATATTTGCATTTTAATATTGACTTTGATGTCAGTTATAATTTAAATTATGCCGAATCATTTGTAATCGACTTCAGAAAAGGAGGAGGTTATCAAGTCGTCTGTATTTTTTTTATGTTTGTTACTTCAAAACACCGACCGATTTTACAAATAATTTTTTTGTCTGAGTGGGTGTAGCTTCCATTTGGTCGCATTGTCAAAATAAAGGGCGGGACTAGCCCAACTAAATGTTTTTCTTATCCTAACACAATCTTGAAGTTGAAAATGTGGGCCGGAGCTACGCCCATTAAAATTCGATATTATATTTCACGTCCTTCTACTAAACCTATTTTTATGAAATTTGACACACACACTGGGCTCTGAAAAATACTTAATCTAGCATTTAATAAAAGTGGGCATGGTCACGCCAAGGAAAATTTATTTTATATTTCACGTGCTTCTACTTAGCTGTTTCTTACGAGACTTCACACATACCCTAAGCTTTAAAAAAAGACTCAATCTAGCATTTAAAAAAGTTGGCAGGGCAACGCCCATGAAAGGTTAGTATTAAATTATATGTGATATATATATACTATAATTGTTATGGATGTAGTGTAGGGCATGGAAAAGGAAGCACTTGATATTAAATCATACCAAATGAGTGTGGTTTATTTACAAAAGCACCAGTTTATGGTTGATTTTTAGATTGCAATAACTACAAGTACTTGTTACATTTAAAACGTGCCTACTCAAAATAAAAATTATGGAAAATTCTACTGACTAAATTTTATCTAAACACGTTGTAGAAACGCAGTATACATATGTAATGAATGAGCTTATCAAATCAAGAATCTAATTTACAAAATAAAATAATTAATAGCAATTTAAAATAATATTAAATTCAATATTAATGCAAATATGTAGCAAAAATAGATACATTTTATTTCATTTACAATTATTTTCTTTTCAGACGTCAAAAAAAGCAGTTGCTGGTTGATTAAATCATGAACAAAACAACTGCATGGCTTACTTGCTGCAAAAAATTCACTTTATTGATCCTGTTGTTCTACCACATACTCATACACGTCACTGGTGCTACGGCTGAGTTGACTTGTCATCAATGTCGTGGCATAAATTGTCTGCGAACCAGTTATGAGGGAACAGAAAAATGTCTTAATGATTTGGACATCTGTGTTAATGTATTTGATGGACGTAAGCTAAATGTAGCAGAGTAAAATTGTACAATATGTCTAAAATGGAAATAACTTTGCTTTATTTAGAAAATTTACTGGCTCAAGGTTGCTGGGAGCAACTTCCCGCAGAATTGCGCAATAAATGCGCTGGTAGTGGTAGCGATTGTTTTAAGTGCAACGAAAACTTTTGCAACAATTTCTCATCAAGCTCATTGGAGTGTATACAATGCGATTCTGATAGTGTATAAAAAGATTTTTAATAATTTTCATTAAGAACAGCATTCATTTGAAAAATGTATTTTTTAGGATGACAGCTGCCGCACCAAACCACTTACTTTGTCAACAACAAAATGTCTCGTTTCACGAACCCCTAATGCATATTGTTTTGTTAGACAAATAGGCGAACGAGTAACACGAGGCTGTTCTAATACTTTAGAAGAGCAAATGTCTTGTTTAAATAGTGTCAACTGTACAATTTGTCAGCCAAGTGAACTGAGTGGGTGCAATAACATTGACATAACAATAGCAACTAGTGACACAGATGGACAAAATTCCGGAGATGGTGAAACAGAAAGCCAGCGTATTTGTCATCAGTGCAGCGGCTTAAATTGTCTACGCACTAGCTATGAAGCCACTGAAAAATGTCTTAACGCTTTGGACATTTGTGTAACAGTATTTGAAGGACGTGAGTAGACAGACAACTTTCAAAGATTCTCTCTCTCTCTCTCTATCTCATATTTTTCATAAGATTTTTATTGATTTTTAGAAACCGTATTGGCTCAAGGTTGTTGGGAGCAACTGTCCGCAGAAATCCGCAAAAAATGTGATGATGATGGACAATGTTTAAAGTGCAATGAAAATTTGTGCAACAATTTAGCTTCAAGTTCCTTTGCATGCATACAGTGCGACTCTGAAAGCGTATGATAAGATTTTGAACACTAATAAATAAGACAAATAAGACATGTAATTAAAATTTTAAATTTTGTCTTCCTTGTAGGATGACAACTGCCTCGGGAATCCGCATAGTTTGGAGCCCAAAAGATGTGGCATTTCACGCACGCCCAATGAATATTGCTTTGTTAGACAATACGGCGACCGCGTAATTCGTGGTTGTTCTTATACCTTGGAAGATCAAATGTCATGTCTGCACAGCGATAACTGTATGATATGTCAACCTGCAGAAGTGATTGGTTGCAATAGCATTGACGTTGGTAGAGATGATAATCACTCTGGTGAAGGTTCTGATGATGGTTCAGGTTCTGGCGATGGTTCAGGAGGCAACCGACCCGAAGATGATGGTACAGGTGGAAGTAATACAGAAGATGGTGGTTCAGGTACCGAAGGATCGGGAGGTGACAGTGGAACAGGTGGAGAAGGAAGTGAAGGAGGAGGAGGTGAAGGAGGAGGTGGAGGAGATGGAGAAGGAGTTGGCGGAGGAGGTGGAGAAGAAGATGGTGCTGGAGTAGATGGCTCGGATGGTGAAGGTTCAGGTGCCAATACAGACGATGGAGGAAATCATTCAGGAGATGGAGGTTCTGGAAGTGTTTCAAAGGCTTACACTATCAACATTTTAAATGTCTTCATTGTAATAAATCTAGTAATTTCTATCATTATTGTCAGATAATAATTTTAATGCTGATAAGGAAATAGTATTACACCAACAGCAAATCAAGTTTGTAAAATTTATGACTTTCGAATAAATAATTATGTTTTTTTAAGTTTGATTAGAAGTTGTTCATGATCTTGCACACTTTTTAGTGGCAAGCATTTTGTTAAGTTTTCAAAGATACCAACGAAATTTTTTTAGGTCTCCAATATTTCTTAAATATGGATGGAAATTTGTCTTTTGACAAAATTGAACTGATTTCGTCGCTTTATGAGAATGGGCAAGAAATCAATATGTACATACATTGTATATGTTATGGGTATAAAATTTTTTATTTCCTTCGAAAATAAAATAAATTCAATAACAAAAAATGTTAAGGACTTCTTGTTTTATACTTAGGAATAACTATGCATGACAGTTTCAAGCTTAGGTTGCATGTCCCATCCTATTTTTTGGTTTTTAGAAAGAGAAATAAAACTCAGGCAATGCCACTTTGATGACATTTTGCGTTCAGACTATCACACTTGCACGAATTATTTGAATTTTTGACAAGTATAAATACAAAGTATAATAGTCTGAATGCGGCTTTAGTGATAGTAAATTTATAATATATATTTAGATTTGAGATTTGAACACTTATTGTTAGTTCATATTTGAAGATACAATAAATAAATATGTATGTATATGTACAACAAAAATAAATAAAAATTTGTAAGCACCACTGGCAACCTGAGAGGAAAAAGGTGAAGTAGGAAGAAGAAGAAAGTTTGGTCGCGTAGTTTGGAAGGAAATGAACGAACTTATTTTGTTTGTGAATTTAAACAAATAACAATTTCCTAATTTTAAATGTTTGAATTTTACTTTTGAAAATTCTGACTACAATTAAAATTTTATAAACATATAATAATATTATCAGTGAATAGCAATGAGATTATTTATAATATTTTAAATTTGTTAAATTTATGACTATAAAAAATATGTGAAATATCTGAAAGGCCAGGGGGCATATTACGGCATATCGTTAGAAATTTCCCTACAAACTCAATTAAAAATATATTTGAAATTTGTTCAAAATCGAATGCCTTAATTTGCCAAAAGTTTTGTTTTACGCTGACTGTTTCTTAATTATATTTTTTATATTATAGTTTTAAAATCAAGGTAAATACCTAAGAAAAGTTTTTAATTTACATTAAGAATTTAGTTATTCGTTTTCAGACGCGTGCCGGTTCTGTACCTCGTTTCAAGTCAAAAAATTGCTTACCATTCTGTAATAATTTTTTTATGTTTTTACAAGTGTAGTAAGTATTTTAGTTTTTTTTAATAATTGATTAATTCTTTAATTTTTTGCATCGAGAAGATGCAAAAAATTCTTCCAAGTTTCAGAAACGAGACGCTGCCAACTTAAAACCTTTCCTCAGTAGAATGCAAAAAAGTATATGGACTCCCCAGTCGTAATATTTTCGTTTGAGAATATATACTTTCTTTCTTTCCTTTAAAAGTGCGGCTATAGGATTGCAAGAATGTAAAATTGTTTGTCTACAAATTTCTAAAAATTAATGAATTTCTTTTTACCTACGAGTATCCAAAAATTAATTGATTACCCTCGTTTACAAATGCATAACTTTTTTTAATAAAAATTATAGTCAGTTGAACCTAAAATCACAGTTAATTTGTGCATAATTAAAACACAAATCTTCTTCGTTTTCAAAGTTCATTTTCACGATCAATACATTTTTTTCTATACATATTTCATTAATAAGTGGAAAGTACTAAATAAGTGTTTCTTTTATTCATTACGGGTAACTCATTATTATACATATAAAATAATTAATTATAGTTATTTATTACTTTGTAAGCCATTAAAGGAGTACCACCCATTATAAAATCTCGAAATATTTTTGCTGGTTGGATGCAATTCTGAACTAAATATCAAACAACAGTTCTGAATTTTGCTTATTCATAATCCTTAAGTACAATATAATTAAACAGCAGTATCTATTATAACATCAAGTACTTTTATACTTTCATATATATGTATGTATCTATATACAAGCATACATAAATATATTAATTAGTAAGTAATAGATAATAATAAAGTTGTTGTTAATTTATTACTTATGTAATAAAAATGTAAATTTAGATAAGACAATTTGCCATAATGGAGCTATTCGTTCGTTCTTTGTGAGTTTATGACGTTTATTTCTTTAAATACGGTGATGTCAACTTTAAAAAGATATTAAAAGTGTTCCATTCGATATTTATTCGTTATAAAAACGTATTTCATATGTTAGGATATAATAATAAAAACTAAAAAACTTAGTTAAATTGCAAGTAAAAATAATAATAAAGTTGGGAGAATATCTCAAGTCATGTTAATTATATTTGCATTTTAATATTGACTTTGATGTCAGTTATAATTTAAATTATGCCGAATCATTTGTAATCGACTTCAGAAAAGGAGGAGGTTATCAAGTCGTCTGTATTTTTTTTATGTTTGTTACTTCAAAACACCGACCGATTTTACAAATAATTTTTTTGTCTGAGTGGGTGTAGCTTCCATTTGGTCGCATTGTCAAAATAAAGGGCGGGACTAGCCCAACTAAATGTTTTTCTTATCCTAACACAATCTTGAAGTTGAAAATGTGGGCCGGAGCTACGCCCATTAAAATTCGATATTATATTTCACGTCCTTCTACTAAACCTATTTTTATGAAATTTGACACACACACTGGGCTCTGAAAAATACTTAATCTAGCATTTAATAAAAGTGGGCATGGTCACGCCAAGGAAAATTTATTTTATATTTCACGTGCTTCTACTTAGCTGTTTCTTACGAGACTTCACACATACCCTAAGCTTTAAAAAAAGACTCAATCTAGCATTTAAAAAAGTTGGCAGGGCAACGCCCATGAAAGGTTAGTATTAAATTATATGTGATTTTACTTATCCGATGACCCACGAAACAGTTGGCAAGCAGTTTCGGCTTTTCGAATTATATAATTTTGTGTTTTGTATTTCATGTGCCTCTACTTAACTGATTCTTATGAAACTTGACACACAAACCTTGAGCTCTGAAAGTGACACGATGTTGAATTTAGAAAAGTGGGCGGACATTAATATATGAACAATTGAGGCTATCAGCGCAGAAGTGTTGTAACCCACATTCGATTTTTGGTTGCTGTTCTGGTGATAAATACATACATAATTTACGTTACCAACTATCAAACAAAATTAGAGTTAACCGCATTTTGGTATTCAAAAGAAAATGGAGCTGAAAAATCGTTCTTGCACAGATTATAATATTGCAAAGTAATAAAGCAATTAAATAATTAAAAATAGCAATTTAAAAAAAAATAGATGTGGGTTACACCACTTATGCACTTGTGGGCTCAATTGTGCATGATCACGCCCCTGAATATATAAAATTGACACTAAGCCAAAGTCAAAAATAGATAAGCACTAAAAATATAAAAATAGCTTAGATTCAGTTAAATAAAACATTCTTATTTTGCCCCACCTAATAATGAAGCTGATCTCTCGGCGGTTTTATTCCTCCGCACACTGCAGTGGCCTGGAAATCACCATGGTCTAACGGTATACCAGCTTAATAGCCCAGTAAGTATCTTCCTGCTAATAAATTTTGTCTCTTAAAACGCTTTTACGCTTTTTTCAACTCCTCGGTCACATTTCCGGCCACCAATACCGTGTCGTTCATGATCGCTAGGATCTTGACCTTTAAAAATGGTTCTCAGGTCCATCTAAGACACTATTTAATTTGATTTTAAGCCTCTCTCAGCAACTTTGAAGCCTTTTAAACTAGGGTCTGTAGAAGCAAGTTTGCAAATATATTGTTCTGCGTTCTGGAAGGAGGCAATTCTTCCTTCAGAATGATCTTTTTACGCCCATAATTGCAAGCAATTTTACGATAGCCTAAAACTGTCTCTTTTTATATCAAAATAGATAAGAATATAACGAAGCCTATTCAGCTATAGAAACGATCAAATAATAGCGTCAATCAGTGAATATGTGTTAGTGTCATTTAATTGACGCTTTTTCGAAGACGTTCAAATAAAGTCATCAATGAGCATTTTAATTTTGTATTCGTTATGTACGGTTGCAAGTATGTATGTCGGATGATGACTTTTTATTATGTACGAGTATTAGAGGCAAGTGCAGTTTTGTTAACAAGTAAACTCTTTATAAAAAAGAACAGTTTAAGAAGTACATTAAAAGGGTATCATGCAGAATTGAATGATAATTTTTCTATCTCTCACTCCAATTTTTCTTTCCTCTTCTATGCCGCTTTGAAAATAAATAATAATTAAACTGCTTATAGATTTTTGATCGTTTGGTTTTTTACAATCACTAACGTTACAATTAAAAAAACTACCGGCAAGTAATTGCAATTTTCGATAAAAATCCAAAATTATTTTTTTCACCCCCGCGCACTTCTCCTTTACGTCACATCATCTGAACATTTTTTTCGTCAATCAGTGTTGAAGTAATCAAACGTCAATTAAAAAAATAAAATTTTTTTGATTTGTATACAACTGCACGCTTTCAACTATGTGATTGATGGCTTTATTTGATCGTGTCCTGGGCACTTCATAATATTTGATAAGAAAGCGTTATTGTTTATAAGCAAAATATAAGTGAGAAAAGCTTTTGTTTTCGATAAACCGCCTGTTGGTAAACGAAAAACAAAATAAAATAAATCGAAAAAAAAACGGTTGAAAGCATTTAATTCCTTTGCCTCAAATTATATATTCTAAGTCAACTATAAAAACCTTGACCCAGGAAAAAAGACTTCGAAATTCGAACACAGTATTATCTATTATGGTGTTAAATTTAATTTTTTTTTACATATATTTATTTAATGTACCTTCAAAAAATTAATTAACAATAAATGTTCAAATTTTAAATCTAAATATAAAAATAACTCTTATGTAACACATAAAAAAGTGAAGATTTGGCAAGGAAACGCCCATTTACTGTAACTTGTAATGTGCTGGGTTATCTTGCGCTATTTTCAACCATTAGTTGATTGCGAATGAATCACTCTGCCACAATTGTGAGGGCTATCAAATCGCATGTAAATATATCAAAACAAAATTGAATTAAATTAATTGATTTTAACAAATTTGAAGAGGCTTGATAACGCTTAATTTTTTTCCTTAAACAAAATATTAAAAGAAATGTCCTTCAGTTCAGTTTAGATTTCACTGCCGCCAACAACAATTTTTCTTTTCCAGAAGCTTAAAACTTTGAAAAGAGAGATATTTCATCTAATCATTAAATCGCTAAGATAACAAAATTTATTACAGAAATAAAATAGACTACATATGTATTAAAAAAATTAAAAACTTTCAAAAGTCGTAATAATAATAATACATAGTGAAATCCGCAAATAAACTAAATTTTATGGTTATTGATTATCAGCTAAAAGCAGCGGTTGGTTGTGTTAATAATATCCGAAAATTTCATATGTCCATTATTATGGATCAATGAACGTTTATACATGCGAGTATGTTCATACTATTTCTTATCAGCCGAATTATATTAACACAAATTCAAAGTTCTTTTTTCTAATCGATATTTTTATACAGCCATAACTCTTAGCGATAAATATTTGGTCGCGGTTTCCGTGTGTGTAGTACGATTATGAAAACTAAATCTATAAAAGGCCATTTGAAATAAGAGGTATAAGTTAGTTGGCGAAAAAATTTTGAACGCGTTTAAACAATATTTTCTAAGGGCACAATGCTGCCTCGGAAATTTTTAATATTATCCATCACGTCAGCATTTTTGGTGTTATTACATACAAACAGTGCAATCGGTAGGTGAATTTTTAAGTGAAGTGAAAGCAAGCAAGTGCAAAAATAAAATTGGTTTTATAATAAATTTACCACAGAAAAAAAACCCCAAAATCTCATCTAAACAGTTATTAAACATGTCCAATTACGTTATGGAAATAACTCAATAATTTTAAATAAAACATCCACTTAAATTGATAAAATAAAATTAATTTATTGCAATGGAGAACTTTTTCCAGAAAAAATAATATTTTTGTGCTAAGTGAGGAATAAAATTAGTATTTTAGTGTCAATCTTATTAAATAGCCAAGGTTAATTAAATAAAAGAATGGGTTAAGCTATTCACTTTTTAAGAAATTTTTCAAGTTATAATAAATTCAATTAGATTCTTGGTGTAACCACCAATTGATTTACATTGATTTACAAAAAGTCATTAAACAGCAGAAAGGTACCCATAGACTGTGCAATCTTATTGAATACTTTATTGCTATTATTATTATTTACATTTTGCGATAGACACTGTTCAATAAATTGCACAATATAAAAATTTATATATGGCGCGGTTTTTTTTACAATATTATGGAAAAGTTTTTTCGTGAGATATAATAGATTCACACAAAATCCCTAACAAATTAAATAATTCTTTCAATATTTTATTTTTATTTAACGCTTGTCAAAATGAATTCGAATCTAAAAAATTTATTTGTTGATGGCTTAGTATGCCACATTAAATAAGTTTTAATCGAGTAATTTAAAAAAGAGAAAGATAATGTTTATTAAAAAAAACCTGGAAATAATTATTGCACAATATTGTCAATACATTACAAAATATTTCTTGTTGCGCATATAAACCAACAGACTTATATATATATATATATATATATATATATATATATATATATATATATATATATATCAATATAATATATATACACAACTTTATTGTACAATACAAATTATTGTACAATAATATTGCACAATAATGTGGCAAATGTGTGGGTACCCTAAGAAGTGTACAAACAAGTATGAAAAAAAAAAGAAAATTACAAAAATACCTGAATGGAATAATGTATTTTTGTAATGTTTCGCCACAGTAATTTTGTTTACATTTATTGATATTTATTGTACATTCAGTTACAAGCCATTTTCAAAAGTTTTAAAAATAAAAAAGGACTTGAACGTCAATTAAGTGTGTAGCGGCACAGAAAATGGTCACTCATGCCGCTCTGCTTGTGTACTTGGAATAACTTTTGGCCTTGTTAATGAAAATTTATAAGTTTTGGACAATAAACTTTTCGAGCAATTTTACCTCATTCAATTGATTTTCAGCAAAGAGTCGGAGTTGACATTTCGTTAAAAATAAATAAGACACAAGTGCCATAGAAATCTGTAAAATGTCTTCATAAAGATTTGTTTTAATTTATTTTTAATTTTATAAATGAAAGTTACGCTACTAAGTGTCACCTTTTTTAGGAAAGGGACAGTGAAAGAACAGACAGGTGGTGAAAAAGAAAAGTGCTTTTTGCCCTGTTTTTATTTTAAGGCAGTTTTGTAGCGCTTCTGGTGTCGATGAGGCGCATTAAATGATCGAAGCTGTGTTTAGTAGTAATTTTATTGGTTATTTTACTTTGCCGATGATTCTCCAAAGCAATACCGGCGAAGGAGGGCGCTAAAAGCTCAATGAGATTAGCATTTCTTCCCTATGGAATTACAAGTCGAAGAAAAGCAGCCAGTCATTGCGATATAACTGCCAAGCAGTGGCTGGTGTCTTCAGCTTGGGAACAAGCATTCGAAGTTCTTTCAGACTGCCGAATGAATGCAGCTTGGCGATGCTCAGGGCCACGGAACTGGTGGCCAGGAATGTAGCTGAAGTTGAGAAGGTAACCTTCTACGTCTACAGGCAGGCTGTGCTAAAAGCTTTGAAGGGACGCAATGTCAAATCGAAACTTGTTAGTGACTGTAGGAGAGCCCTCAACTTGCTTATGGATAAATATAGTGTCAGACTATGTTGGGTTCCTGGCCACAGCAGTGATGAGGGAAATGAAATTGCCGATGAGCTGGCAAGAATACGGTCAGCGTTAAATGAGGGAATATGTGACAGATCGGTGAAATTACCAATAGGTCACTACTATAGGGAACTCAGTAATTGGGTAGAGAGCAGGACCAACATTTCATGGCAACGTATAGAGGATTGTAGAGTCTCGAAAGACATGTGGCCAAAACTTGACTCAGGAAGATTCAAACTGCTACTGGATATGAATAGGAAGGCGATGCGAATTGTGATAGGTGCGCTGACAGGTCACTGTTCGATCAGAGCAAGAACCATCATTTGGGAAACTGACACTCCAGATTTCTGTAGGATGTGCTGGGATGACGAGGAACCAGAAAACATCTTAACTGTCACTGCCCAAAGTTAGAACTTCATATGCTTAGATGGCTGAGCAGACGTTTCCATGAGAGCATTGCTGATATCGGGAATTCAGTGGCTTAATTACGGATAATAGGGCTACTTCTGGATACAAAGGGGGGTAAATATTACTTTTAACGGTCGATAGAAGAGAATCACAATGGACCCAAATTGCTCTCCGAGTGGAGAAGCTAACCTAACTTAAAAAAAAACACACATGTGCAAATTTAAAATGAAAATCACGGCACATTTACTACAGGTACATGCATTAGAGAAAACAGTGTGGCAACTCTGTGCTTCTCACATAGTTTTACAAAGTAATTGTCAAAAAATTGTATGCATCAAACAAGGCACAAAAGTAATTGTCAAATGAATTCTTCGTTATAAACGTGTAAACAAAAAATCAGCGGATGAGCAATTTGCCCGATGCATGTACCTGTTTGATATGCCTTGATGAAAATTGTGCAAATTTTTAACTTTTTTTCATATGTTGGCAACTCTAAAAATGTCAACTATTACAAAAATAAAAAAAACACAGCTGTGCGTGCTTATGAATCACTCGTAATTCCATATTTCAGCCATATCAGCCCAAAACTTTGGCTGACATTAACTTTGACCTAAAAAGTAGCTTAAACTACCCGTTGTGCAACGTAGCAATGGTAAAGTAAGGAAATAAAAACATGTTTATTATTGAGTTCTTGTTTCAACTTTGATATTAGTTGAACTTCTCATTTGTTTAAATGGAAGTTTAAGATAATAACTCTAGTTGTTCTAAAAAATTTTTTGGCTAAAGGATCTTTTATTGAATGAGTAAATAAGTAATTACTTAATTGAAAAAATTCAGCAGTAATTTTTTGTGAGCCTATAATTGCAGTTTAGTTTTGTAAGGGGTACCCATATTTTTCGAACCCTTTATTTAAATTTTTAATACTTACAACTGGAAAGTACACACATATCTACACTTTTTTTCGTTTTAATAAGCAAAGTTTTTACTGGGAACATTTATCCACTTCACAGTAAATTAAGAAATAACATTTTTTGTTTACAGCCGAGGCTGCTGAGGCTGATGCACATTACTGTTATCATTGCGAAAACGAAGACTGTGAAGATCCCGAGATTTCACAATGCAATGCAGTCAACGAAAATGGCAAATGTTTTATTCGCTATGACGCCAATAACAATGATGTGGTGAAAATGGGCTGTCTCTCGCAATTCAACGAGAGCGCGGATGTTGAGGAACTGATTAAAAACAAAACTTTATATGTTTGCGATGGTGTGAACTGCAACGATTTTGCGAAACTGCCAAATCCCAATCAATGTACAGAATGTTCATCGAGCAATGAAGAAGCTTGCGCGACCAAGCCTACAAGCATCACAAGGCAACAATTGTGTAAAAACATTCCCTATACCCAGTGTTATCAACGTGTTAGTGGTGAAATAACAGAACGTGGTTGTTTGAGTGATTTGGAAGGAGATGATTTTTACAAGTGTTTGACGGGTGCCGATAGCAAATGTAAGATTTGCGAAGGCAAGAACTGTAATGAGAATGTAAGTGAAACTAAAAAGTTTTATTGCCACTTCACTTGTTTCACAAGACGGGTTTTTTTCAGAATATTCCCAGAGATCGTAAGCAATGTCACCGTTGCAACTCATTAAGCGATGCGAGTTGTGAAACCTTCCCTTCGGCATTGTCACCGTGTCCGCTGTACAATGAAAACGACCATTGTGTAGCTGTGTATGAAAATGGCGTAACCAAGCGGGGTTGTCATTCCGAGTTTGTCTGCAATAATAAATTGAAAAACTGTGAAATTTGCTCTAGTGATGGTTGTAATACCGCCAACATTAAGAGGCGTTTCGATGATATCTACGGAGTTTTTCAGGATCTTCCTTTGAATTGCAATACTTGCGAAGGAGATGACTGCGAGCCAGATAAGCCTCGCAATGCAAAAAAGTGCGAGGGTGATGCGTACCAGGATTGTATGACAGTGTTCGATGTCAGTCGTAAAGTCATTCGTCGTGGTTGTGAAAATCTGGTTTTGGCCGAACAAAAGTCACACTGTGATTTGTACCCTGATTTGTGTTTTAGATGCAAATCTAACGGTTGTAATGATATGACAGATCCGGAAACATTTCAAGAATGCTTGTACTGCGATGCCTCCACAAATACAGATTGTTTATTCAATTCTAGTGCTGTAACCACTACGCGTAAGTGCACACTTGGATGCATATCATCTCTATATACTCGCAAGCTGAATCCAAAAGTGTTGGATTTGGTTCGCACATGTTTCGAAGATATTGAAGCCGACGATCAGGAGTTCTGCACGTTAGAAAACAATTGCATGAAATGCCTAGACAACAAATGCAATACGGCCGTTTTGCCAACCGAGGGTCGTCTCTCCTGCTTGCACTGTAGTGGCTCCGATTGCGATGTTCCCACATCTAAGCAATGCCTTGGCTATAATCCTAATGATATGTGTTACATTTATTTCGATAATGTTACCGCAAGTGCTGTACGTATGGGTTGTCGTAGCGAAATTCCCGACGATGAATTGAGGCCACAAATTAAACAATATTTTATTTGCGATGGCAATGATTGTAATAATTTTAATAACCTGCCGGAGGCACTTTTCTGTGCTGCTTGTGACTCTGAAAAAGATGTTAATTGCGCAATTGATCCAACAAAAATAACAGCTAAGGAGAGATGTGGAAACCTGCCTTACACTCAGTGTTTTACTCGTATACGTAGTGGTAAGTAAAAATTTCAAAGCCGTTTAATTGATGTTGATAAACTAAAAAACAACTATTGTAGATGGTCATACAGAGCGTGGTTGCCTGTCAAAACTGGCGACAGATGATTTTATAAGTTGCCACGACGGACTGCCGAGTTCAAAGTGCATAATTTGCACGGAAAGTGAGTGTAATAAAGGCTTTTATCCAACCAGCCGCAGGAGGTGTCATCGCTGCAATTCTACCAATAATGCCAATTGCGAATACGAACCCAATGTTATACAGCCCTGTCCTCTATATCAAGCGGATGATGCTTGTGTTACTCAGTGGATTAATGGAACTACACTTCGAGCCTGTGCTTCTGAAGTGACATGTGAAGGGTTGGGCTATAAAAGTTGCCGCTCATGTTCAGATAATGCCTGCAATAACGTGAATTTAGCTAATGAAGACATTGGTGAAGTAGGTTTATTCACCAGCTTGCCGCTACGTTGTCACCAATGCAATAGCACGGCGGAGTGCAAAAATGCAACTGCTGTAGCCGGCGTTTGTAAAGGCGACATTAGTCAATCATGTACTACGGTTTTCAACAAAGCTGGTGAAGTTGAAGCCCGTGGTTGTAGCGACAGCTTAGAGAGCATGTGTGCTAATGAAGGAAATAAATGTTTTGGTTGCAAGTCACATAGATGTAACGTAGCGAACAGCGAAGACGACTATATTGACTGTTTATATTGCGATGCTAAAAATGGAGACGTTTGCACATTCGATGTTGGAAGTGTGAAACGCTTACGTAAATGTTACAAGAGTTGTATGACTGCTCTTTATCCGCGTTCCAAGGATGAACCACCAGTATATGAATTAACACGTTCCTGCTTGGATGACAAAAATGCAGATGATCACATTAAGTGTGAGTCGTCTGAAGATTCCAGGTGCAAATCTTGCTCAGGCAGTAAATGCAATAAAGATGCTTTGGGTTCACGAAAGTCATGCTACCAGTGCAAGGGTGATGATTGCCAATCTCCAAAAACTCAAACATGCCGCGCTGTAATGGATAATGACCAGTGTTTTATGCAATATGATGAGCGTGGTTTGCTTGTGGAAATGGGTTGCAGAAGCCAATTTGATTCCACGGAGGTGGATATTTTGGTAAAAAGAAAATATTTGTGGTTATGTGATGGCGATAATTGCAATTACATTGATAACTCCCCGAAAGCGCAAACTTGTGTTTTATGTAATTCAAGATCTGATGAAAGGTGTGCTACCGCACCAAATGCAATTGGAGTATCAACAACATGTGATAAAACTCCATATACCCAATGTTACAGTCGCATTTTGGAGAGTAAGTTTTTATAGCAAGTGTGAATACTGCACATTTTACTTTAAAACTTTATATTTCATTTCAGATGGTCACACTGAGCGTGGTTGCTTATCGAATTTGGAGGATGACGAATTCGTAGACTGTCTTAAAAATAAAAATCATACCAAGTGTTTGGCTTGTACGGGAAATAAGTGCAATCAAGAGGTAAGTTTAAATATTGTAGAGTATAAAAAAGAACTCAAAGCAAAATACTTTTTGCTAGTTATATCCCAGCAATCGCTTGTCCTGCCATATTTGTTCTTCAACTGCTAGTGCAGCATGTGAATTTAGTCCCAACAGCATTGAAGTCTGTCCATTATTCTCCATGGATGACAAATGTGTCACATCAATAGATATCGATGGTAATACTAAACGTGGGTGTAGTTCAAAAGCAGGCTGTGGTACTTCTAATCTCACCGTGTGCCAAGAATGCATAGGAGATGGCTGCAATAAGGGGAATTTGAAGCGGAAAGCAGATGGTAGACCGGGTCTGTGGCAATCTCTACCTTTGACTTGCTTAAGTTGCAACAACGCTAGAGAATGCTCCTCAAGATCTAGTACAGAAGTGTGCAATGAATCGGAGTACTGTATGACTGTATTCAATACTAATGGCGATGTTGTGCAAAAAGGTTGCAGTGGCGCTGTTGAAAAGGAACAGGCAGCTTATTGCGATTTGAACGCTTCAAATTGCTTGAACTGTAATTCAAATCTATGTAATCAGATTGTCAGCTTGAATGATTTGGTTGAATGTATTTACTGTGACTCTGAAGTTAACGCCGATTGCTCTCTCAATCCAGCCGCTGTAAAGTACCATCGCAATTGTCACGGTGGTTGTATGACAGCTCTGTATCCCACGGCAAACAACTATTCGTATGAAGTCACGCGTACCTGTCTCAATGATAGGGATGCTGCCGACCAGATTTCTTGTTCTAATAATAGTTCAATGCAGTGCAAATCATGCTCTGGTTCTGCTTGCAACATTCACAAGCTCCCTGAAAAGCGTTTATCATGCTATCATTGTGATGGAGAAAGTTGTGTGGATGCTAAACAATCCGAATGTTCGAAGTACAAGTCAGACGATAAATGTTTTATACTTTTTAACAATGAAAGCGATATTGTTCGTATGGGCTGTATTAGTGATTTGGGAGAGAGTTTTGTGTCTGATAATCTGCACGTGTTACATATGTGTAGCAACGGTGATAACTGCAATAGCTACGAAAATTTGCCCAGCAAACAACTTTGTGCCATTTGCAACTCTAATGACGATGAAAATTGTGCCTCGCATCCAAAATCTGTTCCAAATATAACAACCTGTTCAGCTTTGCCTAATACTCAGTGTTATACTAAAGTAAATGGAGGTAAGATTTTCTACATTTCTAAATATATTTTTGTCATTATATTTAAAAAATAAAATTGCAGATGGCTCAACCGGAAGGGGCTGCGTCAATAGCTTAACCGTAGTGGAAATTAATGCTTGTCTGGGTGGCACTGACAGTGAATGCAGTGTTTGTACCACTGATAGATGTAATATGGAGGTAAGCATAGTAAAAGGTTTTGAACAAAGACAACTATATTTTTTTCTAACTTGTTTTTGAAGATTTTTCCGGCCGATCGCCGTACTTGTCAGCGCTGCAATACCAAAGATGATCCCAAGTGTGAAAATTCGCCAGACTTTGCTTCCGTTTGTCCCGTATACTCGAAAAACCAATATTGTGCCACCAAATTGGTTAATGGTCATACTTACCGTGGCTGCAGTACAGAATTTGAGTGCGACGATAGTGACAAGCAGTACTGCCGTCTCTGTCATGATGCAGACAACTGCAATTTAGTTGACTTAGCTACTAATAACATTGGTTATCCTGGAAATTGGCAGGGACTTCCCATAAATTGTTATACGTGCAAAAATTCAGATTGTAATGAGCCATTAATGCTTCAACAATGCCGAAATAATAATAATCAAAACTGTGCCACAGTATTCGCAGCAAACGGTACTGTTGTGCAACGCGGTTGCTCGGATTTAATTTATGGCGGCGAGTATTTAAATTATTGCGATGAAAATTCTGGATATTGCAAATTTTGTAAATCAAGTGGTTGTAACATTGCAAAGAGTTTGACAGATTTTGGTGAATGCTTGTTCTGTGAAGGAGCTGATAATGCAGATTGTGTTCTGCATCCCCAAAGCATTAAACGTACGCGTTCATGTCACAAAGGCTGTATGACTGGTCTGTATCCTCGAGAAAATGAAGAAAATCCTGCCTATGAATTGGCCAGAGGATGCTTGGACGACTTGGATCTTGACGATCGCGAAAACTGCCAGGACGGCACAAAACCTTACTGCGAAGTTTGTAATGGTGCTTCTTGTAATACTGCAAAAATACCCGAACACAGACTAAAGTGTAATGTTTGTAATGGTGACGACTGTGATGAGCCTAAGAGTGCTGAATGTACAGCATTCCGTGAAAACGATCAATGCTTTACATTATTTTCTAATGAAAATAATGTGGAACGCATGGGATGTGCCAGCGATTTTGACAACTGTGAGCTGAATTTGTATGCCCGGCAAATGCTTTTATGCGATGGTGATAACTGCAATACCTTTGAAAGTTTTCCCACACCAATTGTGTGCAGATCGTGCAACTCTGCTAACAATACAGAATGTGCTTCTAGTCCCACAACTAGCACGAGTACCGTTTGCCAAATCTTTCCTAACACTGAGTGTTACACTCGCATAGATAAAAGTAAGAATAATTAACTTTATTATAGCAAGCATTGCGTTGTGATAATTTACATAATTTTGTTTTACTTCTAGCCGGACTAACACATCGCGGTTGTTTGTCCGAACTTGATGATGATTTGTTTAACGATTGCTCGAGTGGAAATAGCAGCTCTTGTGAGGTATGCAGTGCGAATAACTGCAACATTAAGATCTACCCAGAAGGTCGCCGTAGCTGCATTCAATGTGACTCGGATATATTCCTTGCATGTGAATACAATTCCAAAGATTTTGCTAAAATCTGCAGTTTGTACAACGAAAATGAAAGTTGTGTGACCAAATTGGAAGGTGAACGCACCATTCGTGGCTGCTCTTCTGAGATTAATTGTGGCAATAGCAATAGTGCTACTTGCCGTGTATGTAACAAAACTAATAACTGCAACACCGTGAACTTATTACCTGCCTATATTGGAGAGCCTGGAAAATGGCAAGATTTGCCCTTAAGCTGCTACCACTGTGAGGGAAAGGAGTGTAACAATGGAAATGGTACTTTAAGAAAATGTGAAGGTGACAATTTGCAAACATGCATGAGCGTATTTGATGCAGAAGGTGTTGTTGTTCAACGTGGTTGTAGCAATGTTGTCCTTGTTGGTACCTTATCAGATTACTGCGATGAAAACACGGATAAATGCCATGCATGCAAGTCGAATTCATGTAATAATGCCAAGAGTTTAGATGATTACATTGACTGCTACTTCTGCGATTCTTCGGAAAGTAGCAGCTGTCGTACGGATGCATCCAAATCTAAAACACGCCAGTGTCAAAAGAATTGTATGGTGGCGTTATACCCACGCAATAGTGGGAATGATCCATCGTATGGGCTTACCCGCAGTTGTTTGGATGACTTGGATGAAGATGACCGGGAGGAGTGTGCCAACGGCAACAACGATTTGTGCAAGGCATGTAACGGTACACGTTGCAACATTATGCACTTACCCGACAAACCCTTCGAATGCTACAAGTGCGTCGGTGATGATTGCGAAGACATGGAATCACAAGAATGTGCCTTCTACCATCCAAATGACCAATGTTATGTTTTATTCAATAACGATAGTTCTATTATGGGTATGGGATGTCGCAGTGAATTTGAAATCGATGTTGTTAACGAGCTAGTTAGGAAGAAACAATTGCTGTTGTGCAACGAAAAGAATTGTAATGCACCAGAATCGCTGCCCACTCCAAAGCTGTGTTCAGTATGTAGCTCTGCTGATAACCCACTGTGTGCAACAAATCCCAATTTAGTGGACAACATCACGCGTTGTGCTTCCTTACCATATACTGAATGTTACACGCGTGTTAATAGTTGTAAGAATTTAAAGCTTTTAACAATTACACCTTCATTCATTGTTATTTTTATTTTTTCTCTTCTAGATGGACATACTGAACGTGGTTGCTTGGGATCTCTAGAGGAGAATGAGTTTTATGGTTGCCTAATGAACACTGACGGCTTGTGCGAAACTTGTGTCGGCGATAAGTGCAATGAAATCGATGTTTACCCCGATAATCGTATGAAATGTCAACAGTGCAACTCCAAGGATGATCCAAGATGTACATCCATTCCCAACAACAATAAAGTTTGCGAAGTTTACAAGGAAGGCGACCAATGTATAACAAATTATAGTAACGGTGTAACAATCCGTGGTTGCAAGTCCAATATGAAATGCGACAATGAAAAAGATCCTCGCACCTGTCGCGTTTGTGATGGCGATGGCTGTAATATTATAAATATGCAAAAGGTTATTGAAAATGGTTTTCCAGGTAGATGGCAAGATATCCCAATCACTTGCTACACTTGCAAGGGTGAAGAAGAATGCGCTAATAAGGGCAAGCTATGGCAATGTTTAAAGAATCCTTTGCAAAACTGTATGACGGTTTTTAATTCAACAACGGGGAAAGTGATTCAGAGGGGATGTAGCGATTCCGTTGAAAAGGACAATCAGTTACATTGTGAAGAGAATCCTCAAAAATGTTTGCGTTGCAACTCAAATGGTTGCAATGAGGCTTCCAGTTTGAATCAGTATGTTGAGTGCTCATATTGTGAGAGCGATATTGACGGTAACTGCAACTTCAACGCCGCCGGCATCAAAACCACTCGCCAATGCTACAAATTCTGTATGACTGCATTATATCCTCGCTTCGCTGAAGATGATCCTTCATACGAATTGACTAGATCTTGCTACGACGATATGGATTATGATGATCGAGAACTTTGTGCGAATGGTAAAAAGGAGCATTGCAAAACATGCAACACTCAGGGATGCAATATTATTGATATGCCGGATAAACGTCATAGCTGCTACATCTGTGATGGTGAAGATGAGTGTCGGGATCCTAAAGTCCAAAAGTGTCCAACGCACCGCCTACACGACAAATGCTTTACACGTTTTGATGAGAAGAGTCAAGTGGTAGCACTAGGGTGCCATAGTCGGTTCAGTAATGCAGAAGCTGATTACTTATTGAAACAAAAACGACTCTTATTATGCGACGATGAAAATTGCAACTCTCACAATAATATACCAGACGCTCAAACCTGTGTTCTCTGCAACTCTCGCACTAATAAAAACTGTGCGGTGGATGTTAATGCTATTACGGGAGAGACCACCTGTTCCGTCAAACCATATACAAACTGTTACTCACGTGTATTGACAGACGGAGCTACAGAACGCGGCTGCTTGTCCAATTTGTATGATGATGAGTTTTTGGGCTGCTTCAATGGCACATCAACAACTTGTCAATCATGCAAAGGAAATCACTGTAATAAAGATATTTTTCCCAAGTATCGCCTGAAATGCCATGTTTGTGACTCTAAAAATAGTTCCAGCTGCGAAACAAGTCCTGATAGTTTGAAAGTGTGTTCCTTGTATGATTCTGAAGATACTTGTGTAACCGCTTTCCGCAACAATGTTACCTACCGCGATTGTAGTTCCAGTTTAGCTTGTGACTATACAAATCCAACAACGTGCCAAAAGTGTTACGGTGAAGGTTGTAACACTGTAAACTTGGCCGTAAAACAAGATGATTACTTTGGCATGTGGCAAGATCTTCCATTGACATGCTTCCACTGCTCAGGAAATAATTGCAGCTCGGAAGCATTAACCGAATCTCTGGCTTGCGAACTAAATAACTATCAAGATTGTATGACAGTCTTTGATGTCAGCGGCAAAGTAAAAGCACGCGGTTGCTCTGATAGGGTCGAAAAGGAATATTGTTTAGGAAATGAAGAAAACTGCTATAGATGTAAATCGAATAATTGTAATGGGGCCTCATCAAAACTTGTTTTTGAGGAATGTATATACTGTAACTCTCATTATAACCAAGACTGCGTATGGAATCCTTTAAGCGAAGCACACAAGACCAGAAAATGCCAAGGTGGCTGTATGACCGCACTATTTCCATCAGATAACGCTAGTTTCTCATATAAACTAATTCGTAGTTGTATCAATGACAAAGAATTTGATGATCAAAAAACGTGTACCGATGGAAAGGACAAAAACTGCTCTGCTTGTAAAGGCAGCAAATGTAATACACACAAAATCCCAGAAAACCGCCTTTCCTGCTATTTGTGCGAAGGAGCAGCATGCGAAGAGCCTAAGAGTAAAGTATGCCCGATTTATAGGGAAAATGATCAATGCTTTGTGAGATTCGATGATACAAACAGTGTTGTTGATATGGGATGCATCAGTTCATTCCTTAATCAAGATCTGGAGAGTCTCATAAGAACGAAGAAGGTACGCATGTGCTTGGGACCAAATTGCAATGATTTAGATTCATTAGCAAGCGCGGTATCATGTGCAGTTTGTAATTCTACAGATAACATATCCTGCGCCGTTAACCCCACCGATATTGGCTCTTTTAGTACTTGCACTATGCTGCCCTACGCAAGTTGTTACACCAAACTGACGAAATGTAAGAGAAATAGTTAAGATTTTTGTTCGTTCTTTTTAACTCTACTTAATTTTTAAACAGATGGTACAACGGAGAGAGGGTGTTTGACTAACTTGCCAGAAGCTGAATTCGCAGCTTGTGTTTTAGGTAACGACCACAATTGTAGCTTCTGCGATGAAAATGGTTGTAACCAAAAGGTTTGTTCAATAAAAATTTATCTGCATTGTAGTACAATTAATTTTATTGCTACTTTATTAGATATTCCCTTGGGATCGCCAGCAATGCTTTACTTGCATATCCACGGAAGAGCCTGATTGTGATTCGTTCCCCTCTAGTAAGAAGGCCTGTCCCATTGTTAGTGACACTGAGTCTTGTGTAACAGCTCTCAGTGGCAATGTTACCGTTCGCGGCTGTAAATCTTTAATTTACTGTGATGCCAATGATAGCAACACTTGTCGCTCATGTTTCGGTAGTGAATGTAATTCCATTGACTTATTGAACAAACATGATGATGGGTACCACGGCGTCTGGCAGGAACTTCCACTTAAATGTCACACCTGCGAGGGAGAGCACTGCTTGTATTCATTAGGACCTGCGGTTACCTGTTCTAGTCGTAACGTCAATCAAGATTGTATGACAGTCTTTGATAAACGAGGCCTCGTTGAATACAGAGGTTGTTCAGATGATGTGGAAGACTATAGGGATTTGTATTGTCGAGAACATCCCGAAAGCTGCTTTAAATGTAAATCAAATGAGTGCAACATTGCCTGGAGTATCGAGGAATACGTCGAATGTTTGTTCTGTGATTCTGCTAATGATTCCTCATGCTTTGCTAACTCTGACTACAGTAACTTTAAGTCTAGGCAATGCTACAAGAACTGTATGGTTGCAATGAGATCTGAGGAAGTCATACGCTCCTGTTTAGACGACAAGGAAATGTGGCTGCATCATCATTGTCACGAAAATGATTCCTTAGAATGTGCCGCCTGTTCAGGCTATAATTGTAATAATTTTGCTTTTCCCAAAGACCGCCTAAAGTGCCATGTCTGCAAGGATTCATCGTGCAGCACCAGTGCAAGCCAATATTGCAAACCTTACGATAGAAATGATTTTTGTTTTGCCAAATACGAAAACGGCTTGGTAGATCTTATGGGTTGTGCCTCTTCTCAAAATATCAGCGACATTGCTGAATGGACTGCCCAAAATAAACTGTTCAAATGTGAAGGTAGTGATTGTAACGAATACTCCAGCTTGCCTAAAGAAGGTGTTTGTATATCGTGTGACTCCAACAAAACTCCCAATTGTGCACAAAATCCCCTGGAAGTTAGCACTACTGAAACGTGTATCGCTCCACATAACGAATGCTTCACTAGAATCGATGAACGAGGACATACACTTAGAGGATGTCGCACCAATCTTAATGCCAATGAACAATCTTGCGAATCACTTGGCACTTGCATCGTTTGTAATGGAGAAAAGTGCAATAATGAGGTAAGACTTTATAAAAAAAAAAGATAAATCGCAATTGAATTTATTTAAATTTTTTAGATCTATCCAGCTGATCGTCTGAAATGTCATATATGTAACTCAACAGCGGACACAAATTGTAAGAAAAATCCATCTAGTCTTCAAGTATGTCCAGTCTACAGTTCCAACGACACATGTGTATCAGCACTCGACACTAATGGATTCTTCCGACGAGGCTGTACCTCTCAATTTTATTGTTCCAACGGTGACAGTGATTACTGTAATGTCTGTAATACGAACGGTTGCAACACTGTCGAGTTAACGGGTTCTGCCAATATTGCCACAAACAGTATTTTACTTACTCTATTGCTGACATTCTTTGCAATTATGTTGCAATATTAAAAAATTAATTTATAAATAATCCTAGCAGGATTAAACCACTCAAAAAACATTGACTAATATAATTTTGAAGAACTATTGAAACTCAATATTTCTTTGCACACGATATGCATTGTCCAAAGTTCATTATTATTTCTGATTGTGTAAATATGTTACGCTTTTATTAAGTTTTGTATGCATTTATGTACATAAATCTATTCTTATATAATGTAATCCCCCTTTTCAAACTATTTTTTATTTGCTTATGCAGATATTCTAGTAATCATTAAGTGATAAATTTAATTCATAGAGAATTTAATTTTAATCGTATTAGAAAAATGTTATAAAACTAAAGAAAACAATGAATTAATTTATTTAAATTAAGACACCAAAATCATTTTGGAAACATGTAGTTTCCAATTAAAGAAGATACATGATTCAATATAAGAATACGAGGGCGGGCCAATAAGGCTGCGACTTTTGAATTAAACGATTCTTAAATGAAAGTGCAACACGAAAACGAAGTGGGCCGAAAACGACTGCATGAAAAAAGTTATTATCCACCATGACAATGCAAGGGTGCACATATGTGCAGTTTCCATGGCAAAAATCCATGAATTGGGCTACGAATTGCTCACTCATCCTCATATAGCCGCCCTAGTGGCAACTTCTTGCTATCAAAACTAAGAAAATGGCGGGGATGATTTGATTACAACGATCAAATTATCTCACAAGCAAAAGCCTAATTTGATAACCTCGACAAATCTAGTTTTTCGGAAGAAAAAGAATGATTGGAGAAGGGTTGGATGAAGCGTATAGAGCTCTAAGAAAACTATGTTGAAAAATACAATAATTTTTTATTTAAAAACCTGTGTTTCATTCAAAAAGTCACGGATGCGCAAAACATTTATTTTCGATTCTAATATGGGATTTCGGTAGAATATTCGGCCTTATTTCGACTTCGACTACAATAGTTGCGACCTAGATTAAAGATCAAATGTTGCGGCGCGGCGTTCTTTAATTCATCACAAAAACGTCGTAGTAAGAGTCGAAAAAATGATTTTTTATAACACTAACTTTAAAGAATTCACTTTAAAAAATTTTATGATTTTACTCACCTTGTGTGGATACGCCAAGTGCCATGTAACATTAAACTTGGAGCCAGATAACAATGATGTACGAATGGATCCTGAAAGAGTAATTGAAAGTCAATATTATGGTGATTTTTATTTTTTCTATTAAATTTAAGATTTTTATTATTTTTTTAATTCAAAAAACCATACATTTTATCCGAATAATATTGGTTGTTAACATTAATTTATTATTTCTAATGATACACTCAAAATATTTCTTGTTGGAAATAAGTTAATTATTATACTCTATTCAAGATTTAACATTGTGTCATTTTAGTTCATATCACAAGCTATAATTGTGTCATTTTAGTTCTTAGTTAAAAAAATAAGTTAGTGGGTGTAAACAATTAAAATAGTTTATGTAGAAATGGCATCGTGAGTCACTTTTCACTCACTAATACTCGGAAAATAAAATTATAACTACATGCACCTTAACCTTATTACCGCAATACTCAAAAGCTTTAATTTTCCGCAACAAATTTTATTAAGAATTTATTTTGAAAACAGCTGAAATACCGTGTGTCAAGACCTCTTAATTAAGTCTATCTAAGATAACAGGCAAGGTACCTGTATATTTCATAGACGCTTTGACAAATACTTTAACGAAAAAATTTCTTTGTTGTAGCAAAGTCGGCTTGCATATACTCGTACCTTAGATATTAATGTACCTTGCTACGTAAAATAAAATTACTAGCTACTATGGGCTTGTTAATAATTACATCACTATGTAATCATAACAAGACAGAAAATGCAACTCTGCAGTATGTTAACTGCAAAAAAGTAATTGAAAATCATAAAAATGTGTGATGCATTTGATGAGTAATTTAGAAAACTTATCAACAAATGATTAACGAAAACATCGCAATTTAATCAAACTAAAGGGCAGTTCAGACTATTATACTTTGTATTAATACATGTGAAAAATTCAAATAATACGTGCAAGTGCGATATTCTGAATTCACAATGTCACAACGAATGGTAAATAATACGATAAAAATTTGACATCCCATAGTACTTGAGCATTTTTTTTCTTAAATTTTTCTAAACGATAATACTTTTCATTTGATCAGAGTTGCATTATTACAAAATCAAGTAATAAATAAACTCACAAGTTTTTTTGTTTCGACGTCGATGCCGTGCCGTCGTTTATTTTATATGTATTCGTCTTAAACTGGCTATAGATATTGAGTATGGTTATTATACTGAATAATTTTTCGTGTAAGACATGTCTGAAAATTAACGAAATTATCGTATTTTTTTTCTTTGTCTTATTTAAATCAACTACTTTAACCGCCGTTTATTTATTTTTAGAGGCCGGCACGACCACAGCGTACATGCAACTGCTCTGCCGCAGGAAGTCACCGATTAATGTAGGCATGTTAATCCTCAATAGCTGTCTGCTTAATACTTGTGTGTTTAATGTAATATGAGTTGGTGTGAACATAAAATGTCAACTTACGTTAGATTTTTTGACAGTCGAAACAAATGTCTTTAGATTTCTTTCTCGTAAAGTGTGATGATGATGCATAATAGTCTGAGTGGCCCTTTAAAGGCCGTGATACACTAGCCTACACGATCGTGCGATTTTTGAGAAAATACAGCCCTAGTATGATGGAGTCTATTAACATTTTCAAAAGACAAAAACAATTCATTAGATCAGGGTTGTATTTTTTCGTAGATCGCGCGATTGCGTAGGATAGTGAATCATGGCCTTAAGTAGCACAGTGAAGCATTTACATACGAATACACTCTTTATCAATACAAAAGCATTTTAGAAGATAATTCGCAAGCTTGAATTTTTTCGTCTTATTCTTAGTAAGTACTCCATATGGTCATTTCCTTAGAAAAGTGCACCTTTTTGTCACGTTACGTTACTTGGTGAAGTATTTTGTTTTTCAAAGAAAAACTTATGTTTTAAATATCTTTTTCTGATGCTGGTTTGGAGCGTAGTTAGCTCTAAATTTAATAAAAGATAGAGAAAAATTCAAACAGTATTTCTCTAAAATAGAGCGTGACTTGCCTTTTCTTGGAAAATGTCCATATACATATGTATGCACGAGTATGTACTTATTTAACTGAAAAGTTTGTGTATCTTATTAACTTTAAATTGGTAAACTCATTCTTGACATACTGTACCCTACGTATTTATGTACATATGTATGTATATCATAAACGAAAATATTGGTCAGATGGGTAAATACAGAAACAAAAAAAGTATGTACTCGTACATGTCTAATGAACCATTTTGTAGGAAAACAAAAACAATAATAGTACTCGTACAAATTGCAATAAGAAACATGCATGTGTATACATACAACAAAAATTTCTAACGTAATGGAGTGTTGTTGTAACTGCATTTTCATTCGCGTTTTCGTTTTGTTTTAATTTCGCCAGACCTGGGACAAACTCATTAAAAAATTCATTGGACATTTTTCCATTTCAAGACGGATATTATGAAAATACAAGTTTATTGAATTATCACTAACTTAAGCAATCGGCTTAAGATAAAATTTTTTAAGTCGTTTAAATTTTTTTTCCACTATTACAACTTTATTTTAACCTACCAGAGGTATGACTAAATTGTCCTTAGCCGTCAGGTTAGATTAGAGTAAAGTTAGAATAAAAGATCATACCTTTAACTAACGGCAAGTTGTATTAATGACCCTTAGCGCGACATTCAGTACATAAAATAAGAAGATTGATCTTCTATATGGGCAGTTCCACAGAATGTCACGTACAAATACCAATCAATTAAGCTTGTATTTCAGATCAATGCGGTTAGAATTTTCCTTATCTTTTAACAAAAATAGAATTACTTTCGCTCCTCAAAAGTACATAAAGAAATTAAGGAAAAATTTAAATTTTATCTGAAATACTAGCTTAATTGATTGGTATTTGTACGTGACATTCTGTGGAATTGCCCATATGGCAATTTATAACAAATATAAAATATCATGAGCATTCAGATTGGAAAATATATTATTGATAATATTGTTCTGGACAATGAAGAACGGCACTGCAACGGACACTGCATTACAGGCTTCCATAGCGGTTCCAGCCCTGGCCAATTAATC
This sequence comes from Nowickia ferox, assembly GCA_936439885.1. NCBI lineage: Eukaryota > Metazoa > Arthropoda > Insecta > Diptera > Tachinidae > Nowickia > Nowickia ferox. The sequence goes on from OW387027.1 coordinate 86,391,015, forward strand.
TGCCCGTTCGTTACCAAGGAAGTTGTTATGTGCTGGGAACCAGATAAGAGCAGCCTCAGACGGACGAATTAATCCAGATATAACCTATTTGCAATCGCTAAGTCGGATTGAGTATGTTCCGTATGATCTTAGTGCAAGGTAGCACAGCATTCTATCTGTTTTCCCTATGGCAACTAATTCAGCCCGAAGTACACTAGCGTAATTAAGAAGACGGTACGATAGCTGCAGGCCAACATCAGCGTAATCATCCCCTATTTCATCCCTTTTTCCATTGAGATCAAGAAAACGTCTAACGGCTGGTCACGGTATTGGAGGGCCACTGGACGATAGGTATATATGCTAGTAGGCTCTTCCCCACAATATTTCCCGTCGCAGCTGTCAAGAACGGAATAAATAAGAGATATTTTTTTTAACTTTTCGGTGAATGCCCGGCACTACTCTTGACGCGACACACACTTTTAGGCAAACATATACCAAACGACCTATTGGAGGTATCACGAATATGTATAAGTGAACTCAATTATTACCTCAAGGGAAAGGGGTAGATTTAGTATGGCTTCTCGCTGGATTTAGTGTTGAGCCTCTGAGTTAGGACTCGCATGAGTAGTGTGGTATCTATCAAAACAGAATATAACGATTCTACTTGATTGCTTGTAGGTAGCAGGCAGCCATGTAAACCAACCAACCAACCAAGTAGTATATTGAGGCAACTGGCTTTTTAAACAAAGTTTGATAGATTTCCTTTATTGGGAGCTCCCTTCCCCCTCACCCCTTCACCCACAAAAAACAAAATATTTTTTAAGAGCGCCCAACATGCTTTACTAGCATATACATGTGTAATATCGCAATAGCATTGGGTCAACATTGACTGCGCCTCTTTTTCCACCTAACCTATTGTTAATTTAATAATTTTGCACTAAAATACTTTTTGTTTCAATGCTAATGCAGAAGTAATTCCAATTATCCAGGTCTGATTTCTATTAACTTCAGTTTGCTCTTTTGTTGTTATTGTTGCTGAAATCGTTTGTTTTAATATTTATTTATTGTTGTTGCAGTTGTTTCTTATACCAGATAACCTCATGACCAAGTAATAATGATATCGCTCATGATATTGATGCAACAGGTAAATTAAGTATTACAAGCTGTTTTTTTTCGACAGTAGAGAAATGAAATTAAAAAAAAGGGGAGAAGACACTCACGTAACTATAGACTTTTTACCATAGATGGTTATCATACAAGTAAGTTGTATAGGAATGTAGCACTACTTTCGATTTCTGTGGCAATATTAAAGCAGTTTTTAAGCTTACATGAAATATATGTATGCACTTGACGCCATACAATCAATTGCAATTGAAAAAATCTGATTTTCGTGTAACACATATTTTATGTGTACTTTGAAGTAAATATTGCAGTGGTTTATTTTACAAATAAAAATGGCAAAAATAAAATGTTCCTGTTGAAAGGTTTTATTTTACATCAATTGCTGCACTAAAAGAATAAGATAAAAACCGGGCTAGAGACTTTTATATAGTTATCTATCGACGTTGAAATCTGTTTTTTCGCTGGGAAATAAATCTTTGTAGATAAGTTAGTGGTTATGAAAGTTATGTACATGAATATGGTGAAAGACCAGCACTGCGACACCTAATGGATATTTTTTGCCATAGATCTGTAAATTAAATCAAACTGTGTATGACTCTCCTTATGAAAGACAACGCAGAGGTTGGAGAAGCCCACCTAATATCATCTGAACACAGAAACTCAGAATGAAAACCTCGTCTTCTACTGTTACATAAGGCGATACACTTGCAAAAAATGTGTGCCGTTGTTTCGTCATCTTTCTAAGCATAAACGACACAAGGGCGAAAGAGCTTCTTGGTTCTTTTTCCACAGAGGATAGTTCAGTCCAAAGTGACTAGCAAGAAAGCCAGCAACAAGCCGTAAATTATTCCTGTTGAGGTTCAGGATGCCACTATATGAAAATGGCTGCATCAATGCTTTGGCCTGCCTTAAACCAGAAGAAGTGAGCCACATTTCCTTCTCGATCGAAGTAACATTTCCTTTGATAAGAGAGATTATTTCCATATGTAGGTGCTAATTCTATTCATTCTATACTTTGAGATTATAAATTTTTGATTTAAAATACAATATAGACTCAATATCCGACCTAGCGTTGCACGATGTATAGCCGCAGATTTGTTTCTTCTTTTAACGGACTTCCAGAAAGAGGGAGCTCCTTAAATTACTATTTTCTTTTATATCTTCTTACTTCAGAGCTCAGTTATTTGTTAGCCGATTTGGAAAATTCAAGGAAAATGTGTATTCAAATTACGAGGGCGGGTAAATAAGTTCGTGACTTGTGAGCTTCCCGTCTTTTATCTGAAAGTGTTTGGCGTGATTTGAGAATAAAATGAATAAAAGAAATTTCGTATATTCATAAGCATTATTTTTTGCGAAAAAAAATCTAATTACTCAAATCAATTCTAAGCTTGATAAATAATATGGACGCTCTGCACCATCATTTTGAATAGGGTTTTGCTGTTTCCATACAAGCACGGAAGATGCCAAACGTTCTGGACGTTCATAAGGTCTCTACACCCGAAACAATTGAAAAATTCCTAATATGGTGTTCTCCGATCGAAAATTTAAAGTGAGAGAGATTGTGGAAATTACAGACATCTCACATGGGGCAGTAAGGTTTTCTGTTAGATGAGTGCCACGTTTGCTCACAGTTGAAAAGCAATAGTGTGACAACTTCGCAAGAGTGCTTAGCATTGCACGAGTTTTTTTTGGCCATTCACTAACCGTGGAAAAAACGTGGATTCGCCACAACACACAAGAGACCAAACAGCAGTCAAATAGGTAAGTTTCTCGGGTTGAATCAGCGCCAAAGAAGACCAATGTGGGCTTGTTTTCCAATAAAGTCATGGCGAGCTTTTTTTCGAGATGCACGTGGTATGTATGACCCACATTGACTACCTTAAAATAAATGGTGAATATTGAGTCATGTTGGGTTAGGTTAGCAGGCTGCTGGTAAGGCAAGGTGAAATTTAGAGTTCAGCTCACTTGGGTGCAATGAAGTGATCCCTTTGTGCTACCTGTGAGTTGAAGAGAAGATAGTGAGAGAGGGTGATATGAAAGGGATAGTGATAGAGAAGACAGGTGGTGAAGTAAGAGAGGTTGTATTAAATTTTTCAAAGCTGTGTTTAGTAGCCATTTTATTGGTTATTTTACTTCTTCGATGATTCTCCTACACAATACCGAAGAATGAGGGCGCTCTGATGTTACATTAGGATTAGAATCCGGTGAAGTTCAGTGACCAGTGTCTATGCCTTCATCACCTGAACTTTCCTACAACAACTGACACAAAGGGACACTAATTCACATCAGAAAAAATTTTGGTATTGTTATTTAATGACTGTCGCAGACCAGGCTCGAACCCAGGACCTTCGTAGTCAATGTGATAACTACTTTAGCCCGCGGCACCCTCATTTATTGAGTCAATTAAAAAAAAGACAAGGGTGCATGCATGCGCAGTTTTCATAGCAAAAATCAATGAATTGCAAACAGCTCCTATTCTCCGGATTCAGCCTCCCAAACCTGAAAAAATAGCTAGGCGGAAAGAGATTTAATACCAACGATGAAATCTCACAAACAAATAAATATTTTGATGACCTTGAAAAATCTTACTTTTGGAAGGTATAAAAAAAAATTGGAGAAATGTTTGGATGAAATGTACAAATGTTCAAAAACCTGTGTTTAATAATAAATTTGTGTAATAATAAATTTCAAAACGCAATATAGTATCATTGTGAACTACAAACCATATTGAATTAAAACTTATTTCATGATGGTATTATTTTATTGCGCATCTAAAAAAATATTAAAGGTTGTCGTGGCTGCAGCGGTAGAGTTCGAGTTCAAATCTTGGCTGGGGAGGCTAACTATACAACACACATACATTTTCCCGATGCCTGTGCAAGTTAATTAATTAATAAAACAGAATTGACCACATTAAATTAAATTCATGTTGCTTCAACTTTAAATAACATTGATTCAACATTATTCTTCGTGCTATTTAAGTATTAAGTTGTTTCAACTTGAAATAACTTTAATTCAACATGATTCTTCATTTTAATTTAACAGTACGGGAATGCTAAACCAACATGAAATTAAGTTATTTCAAAAGGAAAAATTTTCTTGGAAGGTTACTCTAAATCATGTTGAATTAACATGAAACACATATTAAGCAAAATCATTGTCGGAAAATTTTATATTAACCTTGTTGTCGTATATTTGATATATGAAATTTTTCTGTGTGTAGGCAAAAATAAAAGAGTTTTTCAAATCGCTTAGTAATTTGCTTACTTCTGAAGTAACCACCATAAAAAAAATAATGAAAGGAATTGAGAACCTACTTTAATGTACATACATAAATATTAGTGTTTTAGAGAAATCAAGACTTTGGTCAGATTGGCTCATAAAAATTTACATTACGTGCTTTTTAGAAAACCGGTTGAATCTGTTGAAATTCACCGGTAACAGTGAGTATTTTATTTATTAAATTTTATAGTTTATTACATAAAACTTTACAATCTTTTACTCGTACGATTTGACTTCCTAAGGCAAATGCCATCGAAACATTTAAGCTGAATTTCAAAACGAGAAATAAGCAAAATGAAAACATTACCAATGCTGTAACGTTACTTCCATACTTTCAGCGAAATAAGTGAAAGTTTTATTTCGCATTTCACTTGCTTTACAGCAGCTCACATCATTATCATCATCAACAACATCACCATCATTAAATCACTCTTATCGACTCATAATCATTGCCAGTTGTCTTCTAGTGACCACTTTACTGAGTACATACTCGTATAAAATGCGTAAGTTGTTTGTAAAACTAAGGAAAAATAGTGAAACATGTTGCAAATTCCATTGTGCTACAATGGATTACACTGCACCATAAACAGTACACAATAATCGCTCGCTTAGTCAGTCGTAAAAGTAACGTTTGTTTTTTTTTCATGTTGTTTGACTGCATCGCCGCACAGCAATGAAATGCGTATGAAAAAAAAATGTTGGTAGAAATTGTGTAGATGGATGAATGGATAACACGCCTTCAATGAAATACCCAACAAGTTATGCCATAACTGATACCCAGCACTTATAGGAATGACGCCACTATTGCAAATAGAGTAGTATAACTGTACATATCGGTACCTTAATATAGACTTAACTTAACTTGTTATTTTTTAAAATCGAGTTTCTTGTATATTTCGATAGAAGAACATCTAATGTATCGAGAAATGATAAAATCTCGATTTCAAGAAAATAATGAGTTAGGGCCTTTCTATATTAAGGTAAAGATATGTATGTGTTTCAGGTCTAAATTGTACCATGAGATAATCTGCCATGTGCTGAAACTCACATTTCGCATAAAAGATGCGATTACGATTTGAAGTCGCGAAATTAAAATTGTGCTATGACAACTCGCAAGCAAAGAATGAAATGACTTATAACTTATAAGTGAACTTGTATCCATATATTACAAAGACTGAGTAGAAATGAATAAAACAAAAATTGTTTAACCTATAAAAAAAATGTCGTCGAATCGGAGAACACGCATTGGTTCGATTCATTACTTTTAATGAAGAGAAATTTATTTAATTTCCCGCACGAACACACGATCTCCAATGACATGCTCATGGCAAGATCATGCATGTTTCCTCTCAATCGAAACAGTTCGTCAACTTGACGACATGATTCAAACCTATTTTTGTCACGTTTTTTTTTTTGCTATTTAAGATTAACTATCCAGAACTTTATCGTCAAGTTGTAATAATGGCCCTAAATTGTATATACATACTAGCTAAAAAGCCTGTCGTTGCCATGTCCTCCGGCCAACAGACCGAAAATTAAAAAATCTGGCTCCGCCATCAAATGGCTTCAGAAAGTTGCGAAAAGGGAATAGGACATACCCGGACATACTGACAAATTATATATATAGATCTTTAATTTCCTTAAAGGACTCGACTAGACCACACATTGAATGACATCAAGGGGGCGGTTTCACGCTAGTAACTAATGATGGAGATAATAAGGGTGACAATGTTAGGTTAGGTTAGGTTAGCAGGCTGCTGGTAAGGAAGGGTGAAATTTAGAAGTCCAGCTCACTTGGGTCCAATACAATGATCCCTTTATGCTACCTGTTAATTGAAGAGAAGACAGTGAGAGTGGATGAAAGGGAAGGGATGGTGATAGAGAAGACAGGTGGTGAAGAAAGATATGGAGGAAAGCTTCATTCCTTTACAACTCTGTTTTTTTGCACGCTTTTTTTGATAATGCAGTGTTGCAGCGCCTTCTGGTGTTAAATGAGGCGTATTAAATTTTGAAGCTGTGTTTAGTAGGCATTTTATTTTATTGGTTATTTTACTTCGCCAATGATTCTGCTACACAACGAAGGCGGGCGCTCTGATGTTACATTAGGATTAGTATCTGATGAAGTCGGTGTAGTTTTTAGTGACCAGTGCCTTATGCCTGCATCACTAGAATTTTTCCCACAACAACTGATACAAAGGACACTAATGCACATCAGAAAAATGCGAGGTGTTGTTATTGTTAATGACTGTCGGAGACCGGGCTCGAACCCAGGACCTTAGGGTGACAATGTTAAGCATAATTTTTAACTGATTCCTGGCCCTAGAACCAATCACGTTGAGCAGTGCTCATCGGTCCATCCATGGTTTTTAGTGGTGCATTATTGTATCTTAACAATTCGTCAGAGCGTAACTGCTGGGCATGATATTCAACTACAAGTCTGTTTTACTACTTAAACGTTTACATGTAATCAACTCATTCATATTCGCTAAAATCAACCAAACTAAAGCAAACGACGGACGAATTTTTTCTTGGTTGAAACAATGCGTGATTTTGAATCTTTTATTTTTTTTTATTATTATTATTTTTTGTTTGTTTTAAGGCTTAAATATTATTTCAATTAAAAAGTGGGTTAAATGTAAAAAATTATGATGATATAAAATTTAATTTAGTTATCATTAATATTTCGACCGTACGTTTCAGCTTAGGAATGTACTCGTACAGGTGTACGAGTATCTGTTGTACATTCAGACGACACGTAATATGTTAAAGATCTCGTGCGATCATTCGGCTAATAGGTTGTTGCTTTTAAGTTAAATTTAAAGCGACACAGCACACAGGAAAAATTACATTAAATATTTATGAACTTGGAATTTAAATAAAACTTGTTTTTTTCAACAGATTTAATTTTGAACATTAAAAAAGCAAATAAAAACTTAAAAACTTTGATAGCAATGATAAAATTTTAAAATGGTTTTTTTTTTGTTTTTTCTCTTAAGTTATATTTGAGTTAATTTGTCAGCAAAAAAAACTTGTTTTCATTTCAATATTTATTGTAAAGTGTTTCATTTCTTGTAGGGAAATGGTATGCCATTGTAGATTGAATTTGAGCTTCAACGAGGAAGAGAAAAAAGTTGAAATTGACTAAAGCCAAACATTAAAATTTTCAAGCTAAGGAAATTAACTAAAATACACTTTGAAAAAAAAGAATACACCGAAGTTTGCATTTGATTAAAGTTTAAGACAAAATAGAAAAAAAATATTTTATACTTTTTTATTTTTATATTTTTTTTTTTTACAGGCATTGAAAGTTTTAAAGTTTTTTGTATGTCTGCCATGAAACTTAAATTATAAACTAATTTACATCCTAGTTCAAGTATTTTTTGAATGCGAAATGAAATAATAACTAAATAAATAATAATGAAAAATGTTATTCAAAATTTCATTTGTGAAAAATATAGAGCAGCTACTGGCGTAATATACAGACAATTATATATAGAACCTTGAAATTAGCAAAGTTAGTGTATTTTTATGAAGACCACACCACCAATTAACACTGAAATTTAAAAAATCAATCAATCATCAGTTAATGTAACTTTGACTATGTAATTTTCATAACTTGCTGTATTTTGGTAAGGGGCCAACTTTTGAAATTTTCAAAAACGCTAAAACTAAAAAATCCCAAAATAAAAAAAATGCTTTAATGAAAAACAACACCAAAAATAAGTCGCTAAAATGCAAAAAAAAATCATCAAAATAAAAGGGTTGACAAAAACCAAAAAAAAATACACAAAACCCGAAAAAATCGCCAAAACGAAAAAAAAACGCCAAAGCTAAATATAAATATTGTAAAACACGTAAAAAAGCGTCAATGTTAGAAAAATCACCTAAAAGAAACAAGCTTGACACAGAGAAGTATTTGAGCCAAAAAGGCAAAAATTAATTTAAAGAAATCTTAAGAACTAAATACACAGCTCGATATACAACAAAATTTTACACCATATTGATTGAATTTTGAATACTTTAAGTTGTGATTTTTAGCTCTGAGATACTGCTAAAGTCAGGAAAGTGAAGAAAATTACATGAGTTTTTAATGTTTTTTTTTTCGGTTTCAACATGTTTATGTGATATTTTTTGCGTCTAAACGAATAAACGTACTACGTTGATTTTTATTTTCGCTGAAAGATTTGAATAAAAGCTATTTTTAGCATTAAAACAAAAAAATTATCTTGAATATTAATGTTGAAAAAATTTGTTTAAAAATTAAAAAACATTACACACTTTTGTGGCAAAAAAAAAAAAGAATTATTTATACCAAGATAAAATTTAAAATTTCGCCCCTATTCTGCGTTTCGAAACTTTGGTATTCTGCGTTCTTTTCTTCGATTTCTCTTTCGATTCCATATATTCTGCACTTCGATCGTAACTACGTTTTTGTAAGTTGTTATTTTATTGACGGACCGTATTTCGATTTTTGTTTCTTTGACTTCAAAAAGTGATTAATTTAAAAAATTATGTATAGGGTCCGCCAGATAACTTTTTTTTTTTTTTTGAAAACAGGGCGCAAAACATCGAGTGTAGCGCCGTCCTGTTGAAACCAAATGTTGCCAATATTCTCCTCTTCAATTTTTGTGAACAAAAATTCGTTCAACATGGCCCGATAACGATCGCCATTGACTGTAACGGCCACTCCTTGCTCATTGGCCAAATTATGCCTCTGGACCAAAATCCGCAGCAAACAGTGACTCGTTTTAGGTGCGTCGGCTTTTCAATGTATACGTGCGGGTTTTCTGTGCCCCAAATGCGACAATTTTGCTTGTTTATATACTCGCCAAGATCAAAATGAGCTTCATCTGAAAAGATGATTTTTTTGGCAAAATCGGCATCTTCTGTAAGTCGATCGCAGGCAATATTTCCCAGCGTTGTTCAAGCGTATACACAACCATATTCGTTCAGCGGAAGGATAAAACTAATTATCTGTCAAATCAGACATGAGCTAAGTGTTACCATTCACGAAATAAGCACTAGTTGAAAAACAAAATGATAGATGGCGGACCCTATAGTATTAAATGCAACAGATGGTTTAATTAATGATCTACACAATTTGTTTTGTTTTTTGTACTAAAATTTGATTTGTTTTAATTTATTACATGTAGAAAGCATCAACAATAGAACAGTATAAAAAGTAGGAAAATGTGATAGCAACGAAAGACGTATTGTATTATCTGCAGATTAAATTAAATTAAAACAAAGAAACTTTATTTTTGTGTTACAATTATGTATAAAAAATTAAAATATCTCCTACGGCAAGACAGGATTCTTCACACTGTAATATTTTTGCTACAAAATACCTCTTGCTTATTTCTTTGCTCTTTTTGGCCTTTCAGTAGTTAAGTTGTAATTTTTTTAATGAAACTGTTCACAATATTTAATTATTATTTGTTTTAATTGTTAAATCAATGGTTTTTTGCACTAAATTTAACTTTTTGCTAAAACTTTTGCAAAATAACTTATTTTTTCTGTTCCAATTTCACACGTTTCATAGCAACGCAGCTGGTTTAAACCATGATACAATAATTCAGGTAACCTCGAAGCGTCAGCTGATGGAGTTTGTTGTGATCTGATCTGATCTGCCAATTCTTGTTTACGTTTTACCTATATAGTGCCTATCATGATACAATTATACAAGGTACTTGCACAAGCCCAGCCTGTTTATGTATACAATGCAGAAAGTTGTCAAACTTTGTTTACAAGCTGCAAAAATGTTAGTGTATGTGTGTGAATAAAATGATTACAGTGTTGCCAATAAATTTGCACATGGCTGTGTCTCCAATTACACATTGAAGAAAATTACACTACACATCTTTTGTGTAGGTTAAAATTAAAACAAAAATAAATAAAAATAGATCCCAAGGTATAATTACACACAGGTTATACATGAATCTCATTACATGGCCCACACATGACAGTAGAAATTACACACTGTGTATTACACACATATTGGCAACACTGAATGACTATAATAATGCATGAATGCCGCGTCTGCAATTGTACTTTAGTTACCCTGTGATAGCTGTTTTTAAAAACAAAAGACATGTGTTTCTGACAATTATCCGTTTGTTTCTACCAACAAAATGCGTGTGTTTTTTGGTGCTGTAATTTTGTTGTAGTCGTGCAAGTACCTTGTATAATTGTATCATGGTGCCTATTAAACTGTAAGAGTTCCTATTAAACTGTACTAATACAAATCAGCTTTGCATATACAAGAGAACATGCAATCAATCCACGCGCATGGTGCCTATTAAAACTGTACCAATACAAATAAAGCTTTGCAAAGACACAAGAAAACGGTAGTACATGTCTCTTGTTTTCTCTTGGTTTTTTGACACTTGTCATCACAAAACAGCAATAAAAAGTCGTGTTGTTTTATTTATTGTAAATTTGTTGTAGATTTGCGGCTACCTGTATTATTGTATCATGGTTTAAACATACTTTTCTCTTCTTCTTTTTCTTTCGATTAAGTTTTTTTGGCAGAATACCATTTTTTGATCCGTGCGTAACTGAATGCGGGAACGTAATGGAAACGCAGATTAGGGGTGAATAAGTTTCCTTTTTTAAATCGGACAAGATTTGATTTTTTTGTGATTTTTTGATAATTTCACCTTTTTTCGGTTTTTGCTCATCTTGCATAGGTAAATGTGAGCAAGAAATCTTTTTTTTTTTTTTTAGTGATAAAAGGTTTTTCTTTTAGGGGAGGGATACATACTTCCTTTTGTCCATAAAAGCGCAAAACTTTAATTTTTATGATATTAAAACATTAATAGTAAATTTTTTTAATATTTACATTATTTTTGCCAATAATATTTTTGTCACCGCCCACAAAAAGAAGCGGAGACGAAAATGGCATCTTACGGTCTCCTGAGTCCAAGTTTAGGGTGTTGAACTTTCGCGTACGTTAAAAGTTGCATTTGCTAAATAAAAGTATGGGAAAAGTTAAGAAAAAAATTTATTTTTTCACAGGTAGGACTAGTTCCTCTGAGGGGAACTTTTTCCCCCTTTGTACCATTTTTCTTATTTTCAAGGTTTAACAGCCTAGGACTATAAGACATATTTCTGCCAACTTTCATTAATCTAGGGACACTCAATAGCTTTTCACAAGCAATATAAACTAAAAAAAAATATAATGGCGAGAGTTCAAATCGCATATTACTGAATTTAATTTTTTTACACGCTGTTGTATTGCCAACTTTTACTTCTACAGCGTAGTATTATTTAGTATGGTATTATTATTAGTATAATCATAATAATTTTTTAATCGGCCTTAAGTTCAGTATTTTCATTTCTTATAGAATGATATATATATATATATTTTCTTTATTAATTAATGTGATTTTCTAAAGAAGACAAGACAAATTAAACTAGATTTTAGCTGGAGGAAATATCGGCATTTTTCTGTGCCGCCACGCACTTCATCAGCACCCTTGTCTAATTACTTGGGCACAGATTGCTTGTTAATAACAGCTATTTGTCATGAATTTTTAATGAAATGGAATATGAGAAATGATTATATTGTGTACACAATTATTGATTTTTAATAAAATATAAATAATAATAAAAAAAATTAACAGAATGGGTGGTTAAAGTCTATTAACGATTTTTTAAGACAACAATGAAATGCATGTAGACAATGCTTAACCAACAGCAAATAAATTTCAAATTAACATTAACAAACTTTTAATTTTTGCGATTTTCACATTAACATAAACATATTCGCGGTTTTGAAAATAATTTGAGGTTGACTGACGAAAATTAATCGATTCTTGTTGAGAATGTTGCCCTTGACTACAAGAGATGTAAAGTCATCTTGAAAAAATCTTGAATTTTATTCTAAAAAAAATTACAAAATATTTTTTTCTGTTTTTTTTTTTGTAATTTTATTTGTTTTAGGAGGCCAGTTAGTTAAATTGGATTTACATAAATAAAAACACACAAATTAAAACTTAAACGATGAGTTTTTAGCAACTCAATGCTGCTGATGAATTGCGGTTGCCAACAATTATTTTTTGGTGTTGGCTGTAGCTGTAGCTGCTGTTGGTGATTTTAAATTTTTGATTTTTTTTTTTCTACAATTATGAAAAAATATCTCTATTGTACAATTAAAGCTAATGCTTTTAACAAAGCAAAATAATGGCATGGAATAATAATGAAGTTGCAAATGAAAAAATATTGCGCAAGATCTCAAATAAATTTAATTTATACAGATAATAAAGAAAAAATAGCTAATAATGAATAAATATTATTAAGTACATTTTAAATCAAATATTTGCATTAAATCATACGTGTACTCGTATCTACAATAATAATTTGCAAACTGTTTGATAAGCAGCCAAAAATACATATCGCACACCAATTTGGACAGTGAAAATGATGAGGTCTTGTGTTTCCTAGTAAATAGTAAAAAAAATCGGCTTTTGTTGTATTGACAACAGTCAGTAGAGGCCACTATATTGACATCAATTACTTCATATATCCAGTGCTGTTTAGAGTTTCTGTGAGATGGTTTCCAGCAATTTCTACATCGTGTGCGTATACCACAGTTTTGATGAGTCAGGAGCCCTATTTTCCGAATAATTCGTTCACAACCGCATTCCATCGGAGAGGCGAAATCACCCGCCCCGAGGTGCACCTCTATAGGCTCTTTTGGTGACGGTCGTTAATGACAAGGCAGCTGTGATTGTTCTTTGCTTGAGTAGATGAAGTGGATACTCGATTGATCGTTTTCCAGACCTTCCAGGGCGTTATTGAAGGCACCTTCAATGTCTATGAAGGCTATCAAGTGGCGTTGGCTGAAGTAGTTAGCACGTTGACTACAAAACCGAAGGTCATGGATTCGAGCCCTCTTCTGCCAGTCATTAAATAACAACTCATGCATTCTTCTGGTGTGCATTAGTGTCCCTTTGTATCATTTGCGGTAAGTTAAAGTGATGAAGGCATAGACACTGGTTACTGAACTACTCCTGCTTCAGCGGATACTAATCCTAATGTAATATCAGAGTGCTCTCCTTCGTAGGTATTGTGTAGCAGAATCATCGGCGAAGTAAAATAACCAATAAAACGGCTACTAAGCAAAGATTTCAAAATTTAATACACCTCATTGACACCAGAGGCGCTGCAACTCTGCATTATTAAAATCGTGCAAAATAGCAGAGTTGTAACTATCTATCACTACCCCTTTCCTAAAGAAGGTAACGTTAGTAGTAGTAGGGATTCATTGCCTGAGTGTTACTTCTCTTTATTAAAAAAAAAGAAAAATAATGTACCTTTTACAAGCAAGTGTAGAACCGTCTCTACTGATTTACTTTTGTTATACGCATGTTGAGAGGTAGAAAGAAGTCCGCAGTTTATATTAGTTCTGATGTGAAAGTCTAGCAGCCTTTCCAGGGTCCTTAAAAGAAAGGAGGTTAGACTAATAAATCTAAAGTTCTTCGCTTTAGTATGCGGTGCCTTCCCTCCCTTAAAATAAAATTTATATATTCTAATGCTTTTAAACTTTTTAGTTTATTTCACAAAAATAAACCAATTAAATTTTAAATTATTGGGTGGTAATTGGGTTTGATACAAGAGACTAGCTGCACAGCAAAAAAAATTGTTTTTGGCAGCATCCGGATGACATGACATGACAAACAATAAAAAATTACGTATTGAGAGATACATAGCGGCGCTCTTGAGAAATTGAGAGAGTTTTTATTCATAATCTAAGCTGAGGAACTCTTTCGAGCTACGTTCGTAGTATATAATTTATTCCGAAAACAATTAAGATGCTGTATAATATCTAGTATAGTATTGGTAGCTTACTAAAGTATGCACTCAAAAATATTTTTTTACTGTTAAATAGGGAAATAAGGAAGCTTACCTACTTTTACTTAATTTAATTTGTTGGTAAAATTAAATCTTGTTTTAAGTAAAATTTTACAAAATAAAAAATTAATAGAATTCAAACTTTACTTTCCATACTTCTGACACATAAAAAAAATCTATGTACATTCTAATCGCCAGATGCATTTTAAAATGCACAAAAATATTTCTATTCCGCCTTCTGGTGGGTACTCAAGCATTTTTGGTGCACAAGAAAAAAATATCACCTGAATGCATCTTGGAATTGCTGTAACAGTTGTTTGAAACCAGTTTGAATAAACAGTGCGCTGCATGCATTACCCAACAAACAGAAGGACCAACGATTTTTAGATTGGTTTTGTGTTAGCTTAAGCACTAGTTCAGATCAAAATATTAACTTTTTTAGAACAATTAGTTTAAGAATTATTAATAAAATATTCACTAATAGCTTCATTTCCGGAGGAATGTCAACTTTTCGTCACGTGCGACACCAAACAAATATGCTTGTTTTATTTTAATAAAAATAAAGTTTTTTTATTTCAATCAGAAATAATTTCTTAGTCGGGCTTAAGTTCAGTAATTTCAATTCTTGTTGAATGAAATATTTTTATTAATTAATGTGAGTTTCCAAAGAAGAGAAGAAAAATTAAATTAGACGTTATAAGCTGGGCGAAATACCGATATTTTTCTGTGCAGCCATGCACTTCATCAGCACCCAAGTCTATCTACTGGGGTAGAGATTGTTATTAACATCAGCTATTTAACCCAAATTTTCAATGAAATGGAATATGAGAAATGTTGTGTTGTGTTTTTTTATTTCTTTATATGTTTGTACAGGCCCTCAGCAGCTCTAAATTAGACAAAATTTTTAAGTCACATTGTTCCAAAATGCAAGCTGTCGCACGCGACCAAAAATGGACTTTCCAGTGGAAATTCACATACTATTTATTTTGTATTATTTTATCGTATTTGGTGATATCCCGTGTTTGATGAATGATCTAAATGCAAAATATCTTAGCTTATCTTTGCAATCCATCAACAAAATAAAAAAAACTTACACGTGCTTTATTATTTTGTTTTTACGTTATTTGTATATATTTATAAACAGCTTTCATTTGTAAACAAGCAAATTAAATTACTTCAGAAAATTCACAAACAATGGATTCCACATGTTTTATAAAATAATAGAATAAAAAGGTAAAAACAAAACAAAAAGTGGTGCACAGAGAAAATCAAATACATTTTTAACTATTTGGAAGACTGCACAGAGATAGACAGATATAATCTTATTTTTGCAATATTGTTTTAAATAAGGCTCACCATCATTGATAAAATACTTGCATTGCAGTTGCAATTTAAAGCACTTTCAAATCATTTGCAAATTGAAATCAAATCTTTGCATTTGCTGGGTAAACGCATTTGCACCAATACTTTTGCACTTCTTATACAAGGTCAACATATCTTATTTTGATCAAATGTAGTATTTTTAAACAAGAAACTCTTTTTAATCTGCAATGAATGAATGCAATTTAACAAACTGAAAACACTTGAAGCGATTTTAATTTTTGTGCAGAATTTTATTTTTGATATTTTTTTTTCATTGTTTTTTCATTGTTTTTTCATTGTTTATTTTTCTGGTTTTCTTTTTTTATTCTTGTTACTGTTATAGTTTGGTTTTCCTGCTGCTGCTTTGAAATAAAATTAAAAACCCGTTAAATTTCCCACGACTTTTTCTGCAACAAATAAAAATGAACGAAAAATAGTCTAAAATAAATAATACCAAAGCAAAAAATAATATAAACGCACATACAAATATAAGTAGTACATAGTACATAAGCATGTACATACTCGTACATACATACAAACATATATTTTTCGCTGCTTACTCCAATTGAAATAGGAAAGAAGAAATATTTATTGAATGCAGTGCATAATTTTGACCCAGTTATAATCAGACGACAATAATAAAAAACAAAAAAATAAGAGTGTAAAAAATAATTCAGATTTTCAGCGTTGCT
This sequence comes from Nowickia ferox, assembly GCA_936439885.1. Taxonomy (NCBI): domain Eukaryota; kingdom Metazoa; phylum Arthropoda; class Insecta; order Diptera; family Tachinidae; genus Nowickia; species Nowickia ferox. The sequence goes on from OW387027.1 coordinate 86,407,307, forward strand.
TTTTTAAAGCCCAGTGAGCAAATTGATTGGAAAATTTGTACGGAAACTTTAAAAATAGCTGAGTGATTTTATCTATCTAAAAAAATTTATATTTATATTAAACAGCACTGCGTTTTTCCCCCATTGTCTTTTACTGGAGAATAGAACCGGACACTGCGCAAGGACACGCCTACTCTCGCACATATTTAAACTAAATTTTGTTTAAACAATTTTAAACTTCTACGATTTTAATCGTGAAGTGGAAAAGTTATCAAATGGGATATACATACATACATATTTAAAATCACAATTATTTTTTACATTTACATAATAATATTTTCTTCGCTTATTAGTTTGGGATTAGGTTAACAGATTGTGGAGTAAATAATAAAAGATTGATCGTCTTACTCTAGTTCAATTAATTAGGTCCCTTTTTGTTATACCTCTAATAAAAAGCAGAAAAAGAACTAAAAATTCACGATATGGTGTTGGCCCTTAAAATTCCAAAAGCCTTGTTCATAAAAAATAAATTTGATTTATAAAAGGTTTATTAAACTGACTTCCATACAAAATTTGATTTATAAACCTTTTATAAAACAAAATTATTTTATATGACTAATACAGAAAGTAATTTATTTCGTTTAGAATTTCAGAGTATATCCTGATGTCTGTTGCCAATGCACACAATTACGTAAGTTAATAGTTAATAATATAAATTGACTACATTAAATAAAATTTATGTTGTTTCAACTTGCGGTAAATTTGATTCAACATGGTTCTTCGTGTTATTTCAGTATCAAATATACGTTGTTTTAACTTGAAATAACTTCGATTCAACATGATTCTTAATTTTGATTTAAAGTTATTTTAAAAGTAAAACTTTTCTTTGAAGATTAGTGTAAATCATGTTAAATTAACATGAAACACATATTAAAAAAGAATCATTGCCGAAAAATGTTAATTTAACGGTGTTTAAGTAGATTATAAATCGAAATATTTCGGTGTGCTTACTTTAAGAAACAGCCCGACAATTTTTTGAGAAACGGTGCAAAAATTTTAGGGAAAAAACTCTGGTTTGATCTTTTAGGGACGGCTGCCGCTCAAATTTACCACGAGTTACTTTTGTTAGCTTTTTTGTTAAATCGCTTAAGCGTGGGTAAAATTTTTATGAAATCGAAATACCTGGGACGTGTTACAATTTTTCTGGTAGGTATAGTCGAGCATAAGAACAATCTGTATTTGAAATTTTCCAAACACCCCCAAAATCTTGAGTTACTGGTAAAAACCCGGTTTTTCGTACGCATGCCCTTATCAGCCTCTAATTTAAATATCAACCGATTTCGAAAACAGCCGCAAACAAAAAGTTATCTCTCAAATTTTAATTTTTAATTCAATCTGTTTAGGATAACTGGATTTTATTTTTAGAAAAAAATTAATTCCGTGGTAATTATTTCCCGGGGAATATGTAGAATTGGGCTCTATAATTATACGATAATTTTTTTTAAATAATTTATTTTCTGACCTAAAACTTTCTTCTTTAAAATAAACGGGAAAAGGAAATGCAATAATAAACTAAAATCTTACCTTTTGGCATGCCGCAGGGCCCCTTTGTACGTGAATTATCCAAAAAATCTAAAGCGTATTTGCGTGCAGGTGGATACGTTAGCGCCACATGTGCTGAGGTAAATTGTAAAAGGCAGCTTAAATACAAAATGAAAATAACCACAATCGTTGACCAATTCGTTGGCCAATTTGGTTGGAATTTGTTGTGTTGAAGCTGGTGTTTGTGTTTGTGTTCGCGGTGTGGCCATAAGTGTTGGCCAATGTGTTTTCTATTACTTATAGCCATATTTTATTTATTTAATTTTTTTTATTATTATTATTTATACTTAAGTTTTGTTAACTAACGAAAGAGTACAAGCATGAAGCACTCACAAACGACTGGACAACCAATACCTTTTGGCTGACAATAAAATAAATATAATTTTTGGTATGATTTCGTTTAGTTTGATATGTTATTTATTTTTTAATTTGCACGTTTTTTCTTTAAACATTTAATGTAATTATTTATTTTTACTTTACTGTTAACAAATTGCAATATTTTCCATTTATTTATAAATTTTATTTAATTATTTCTTTTTTGAGGTTTCTACATTGAAGACTTTTGCTGTACATTGGAGGCGCCTTTTAACGGAATGTGATGATTGAATTCTGTTGCAATTTTTCGTTTTTTTTTCAACTGTACGTATGTGTGTACATATGTAATATATTATATTAATAATTTACTTATTTATATACTTGAGTATGTGTGTCATATTTTTAGTCGTTGATTTAAAATCCATTAGCACCGGAATATTAAAATATCTAAAATGAGAAAGAGGGGAAAGTGCATATGTTATTTTAGGTAAGTTACAAGCTTAAGACTTATGCTGAGTACACATCTGACATTTCTGGTGTTGGCATTTTGTGGTGTCATTTTCAAAATGTGTGCAACGCCTTTCACATTAAGTTTTTTATATGGAAAGCAATGTCACACAACGAAAAATATCGGAAATGACAAACGTTGCCACTAGTACACACTATTGTGATGTCACAAAATGCCATAGTGTGTACTCGGCATTATACGTATACATAAGTATATCGTCAACGAATATGCAAAATGCCTAAGAATTTTTTCTTATTGATCTTACTACTTCTTGCCAAATTTCCAACTCATCGGACAATAAATAAAGATTTGATTAGTATGTATATCGTCACCTAAAATTCAAAAGGCCGTAAGTACACTTTTTAGCTTTTTACAGGAGAAGCAAAAAAACCTTATAAATTTAAGACTATTTATTTGTTAGGAGCCAAATTGAATAATGAATAAAATTGGTATTTTTGAACATACATACATATGTATGTGAGTAAAATTTTAAGGAAAGATGTATTTTGATTAATCACGTTATAATCAATCAAAAAGTATATTTTGAGTTTATTGGTTGTTACGGCCTTTTTGATTTTAAAAACGACGATATGTTCTTCCGTGTTTGATATACATATATATAAAAAAAACGATTATTTAATTGTAAAGAGACGGGTGTATGCCGCCACGGCTACGCTTGCAGCACCATATCCCAATAATCAATACCACCATTTTGATTTCATTTCAACATTATTTATTCCTTCTACAAGTTTTACATTCACAATTGTACACTTTTATCATACCATAATTATGCACTTTCCACAGACTTCAAAAACATATGTACGAGTATGTAACTAATTTTATTACTTTTTATTTGTTACATTAGGAACAAAAAAAATTTTTTTGAATAAAGAAAGGCACAAAAAATTAGTTCACTTTCAAACATGTCACCACACATTCATAACGAATTATTGCTGACTGCGAATTGTGTTAAAGATGCTGAGATGACAAAATCAAGTCAACAAAAGAGATAAACAAACAAACGTAGAGCCATTTAAGCTGATGTCTAGGTATAACGTGGATTTTTGTGAAAAGTTTACGTAACACTTACATATACCACCATGTAATAGGTGATGATAATACGTTAACATCATTTCTTAAATTAATTATGAGAAATTAAGTAAGAAACAAGTTATTTTTCTCTTTTGAAGTTATTGTTTTGTTTTTTTTTATTTTCTTTCGAACATTATTTATGAATAAAATTTCATTTACGCTAGATAATGAATGATATTATCAATTGTAAGTGTAGAATTCAAAAATTTTCATTCCCTAAATTCAAAGTTGTACATTCTCTATGTGTTACATGGTGTATACTTTCTGAATTAAAAAAATAAAAATAATTAAAAAGAAGAAGAGAGGTATCTTAGGACACCCGGTTATAGCTATGCTGCTTAGCTATATAAAACAAACTTCTTAATGTGTTGAATAACAATGCAATAAAATTATATTATGTGTATGATGATGTCAAATTCGCTGCAAATATTTCAAAACGTTTCCATTTATTTCCCATTATTTTATTTTCTAGCAGCGTACGATTAAATTAATGTATTGTTTTGCCGGATTACAACCGATTGGCTGTGTTTTCTGGTTTGTGCTCATGTGCAAAAACAAAACAAAAACAAATTTACTCACTTCAAAAAACGAAACAAAACCAAATCAAACAATTTGTTTCGTTTATTTTCATACTCTGCTTTGAAATACAAAGAAATCAAAACCCAAATTAATTTATAACTTTAGTAGTGTCGACTATTTTTGTTACGGAAATCACGTCTTCACTCCTGTATCGCGCAGTAAATAGCATAGCTATAAAAAAATATTTTTGTTGGTTTACTCTGTATTTATAAACGAAAGAAAATACTTTAAAATTTTTAAATTATTAATATTATAATTCGAAAGCATTTTGTTACGGTTCAAATTACAGAGTAGACCCCCCGATTCAGGTGCGTACTATGACTGCAATTTTGTAATTCTCAATAATTTGTTGAACGTTTGTCTATAAGCATTGGGGGTTTCTAAGCTTTTTTGAATTGTGGTTGAAGTCAGCAACAAAATGCATCTAAAACTCAATCTGTTGTTTTTTTTATTTATTTATTTAATAAATACTTTACAAAGTAAATTTGCAAAGTATTGTTGCACAAATATGGGCGGAGTAATTAGACTATATGCCCAAGATGTTATTAACAGTATTTTAAAAAGGCTTTGTGACTGACTGTACACGACCTATGCCTTCACATAGGAAGTAGCAATGTGGTTGTTAAAGAAATTCCACAAAAGAACCGCAAGAATATACGGTTACCCGTGGCAGATCAGTCAACCAGTGCGAGCGAGACGCAAAACTTTCGAAGGCCAATAAACAATAGTGGCCTGGTTGCACTTAAAAGATAATTGCCAACGACGCTTGATGTTGACTCGCCCAGAGCTGCTCTACGACCGTGTTTTTTTTTCAATATTCAGCCTGTATATTCTAAATTTTACGAGTTTTCAATACAAGAGAACTTGGCAACATCATGAAATCATTCATAACAATACCACAAGATGTATGAATGTAGTTATTAGTAATTTTGAATCAATGAAACAGTATTTCTTTATACATATTTTAATTTAAGTTTTTTCTCTTGCTGAATAAGAAAATCATTGCTGAAAGTAAATAATTCACTTCCTTGCAAAGCATAAACAAATTTAATACGTGGTTGTGATAGAAAGGAAGTGACATAAAGACCTGAATACAGACATACAGGCATAGACATATGTGTATCTATGTATGTATGTACACATGTGTGTATGTATATACGAGTATGTACAAATGTACATGTTTTATGTAACTCTCAAGAAAGGCGTGAGTATGTAGTTAATTTCATGTTGATATGGGGCACGTTTATGGCCTAATGGCCAGGCCACTATAATTCAACAAATCATTTTACAGAAACTCAGTGAAAACGCATCTTGACAAACTAAACGCAATTATTATTTGAAGAAAATTATTAATTTTTAATGAAATCGTATTTACTTATTTGTGGGATATTAAAATTTATCAACCGAAGTCTGTCTATTACATAGTGTGCACATCTGATGATTTTATATCACAACTGTCATTTTTTCATTAATATCAACACAAGGGGTAGACGTTGATGATGTTATATCATGATGAATCAAATAAATATTTGCAAAATGCTAGCCAAAACTATCTAATTTGCGTGTGGTTTAATTTTTTGGTAAAAAATAATTTTTGAGCTGCCTTCCTTAAACGAAAATTGTGTAATAAATAAACGACAAATGTACAGTGACACATAAAATGACATTTGATATCAAGATGAATTTATCAAGCCGTGAGCTCTGATGATTATATCCTAACGCTGCCATAATATTAATAAATTGAGTCTATACGTGATGAATTTTCATCATGATATAAATTTGACATTCATCGTGATATAAATTCATCAGGTGTGGACACTATCGGCCAGGTTCTGAAAACCATTTCGTTTTGAAATCGCCAAGTTTCAAAAACGGAAAACAGTGTTCTTTGTCATTCGAAATGAAGTTCGGACAAAATATCTCAAGCATATGAAATCTTAAAAGCAAATGAAAAGCTTATTTCTTGTTGTTTTTGTTCCTGAAATTTGTCGGTTTCAAAACGAAATGGTTTTCAGAACCCGCCCTATAGAAACAAATAAAGTTCGAACAATAATAATTCAAAACTAACTAAAAATTCGTCTAGCTTAATGACAGTCACAACTGTGGTTGTGTAGTCGTTTACGAGGGCTACTATTTATATTTCGGGAGCTGGCAACACTAATGTCAATAGCTAAAATCTGGCAACACTATAATAAAGATTGACATTTGTTTGCATAAACGTACTCATAACGTTTTGATGTAGAAGTGCTATTTGTTTTGTTTACAGTGAGTTCAGAAAATCAATTTGACAAAAAAAATTTAAATTTCAAGCGAAAGTTTTCGCTCACAACTTTTGACATGGATTATCTCAACAAGAATGTGTCGATGAGATCAGTTCTTTGTATGGCGATAAAGCACCATAAAAAACCACAGTTTATCGCTGGTATCAATAGTGGTCCTAGTTCCTTCCATTGCCGATGAATTCCATGAAGGTCGACCAAAATCGGTTATTGTGCCACAAAACATCGATGCAGTGTGTGAACTGATAATTCAAGGTTATGTGACCTATTGTGAGATAGAGACATCCTTGCACATTGGTTCCATTTCAATACATTCGATTTTGCATGAACACTTAGTTGTAAAAAAAATTTTGTTCTCGTTGGATACCCCATAATTTATCAATCGCTCAAAAAAAAAAAAGTTTCGCCTCAAGTGGTGTAAGGAAATTATTAAAAAGTTCACCGTGGTGCTTCAAAAGACGTGTATAAAATCGTAGCTGTGTTGTCGTGAATATAATCCCTTTTCCAATTACAATTTCTTGTTTTCTTTATATATAATAGCAAGTATTAGTTGGAATTGTTCCCAGGGAAAAATTTCACGCGGAATTTTATTCATGATTGTCCTGAATAATTTTCATATGAACACAATGTATTCAATGTGTTATTATATATACTACGAAAATATTGTGTGAATGACTAGATTTTATTTGATTCGTAATCTTGTGGTACTATTATTTTTGCGTATAGCGCAGTAGTGTCATTCGTACAGATGACTGCAAAGATAAAAGGTTTATTCAAATGCAGTGCATTGTGCTAGAACTAAAAAAATATGTTATGGGAAGGGAGATGGAGTAGAAAGTAATATTTTTAAGACTTAGCTTTACGGTTCTACGAGAGAGTGAGGCAACAAAATTGTAGGTCAGTCAGCATGAGTAAAATTTTTTTTTTTTTCCAAATATTCAATACGATAATTCGAACCTTAAAATGAAACCGAAGTGATAACACAATTTTATTGTTTATACTGCACATTTCCATTTTCTTATTGAAACCACTAAATCATCAAAGTCAGCTGAAGATAAAACAAACTAACTGTCATGAATTGTCACAATTTTCTGCTTGCTGCATTACTGAGTTTTAAATATATGTACATATGTATTTACATACATACATATGTATGTCCGTCCGTATATATTGTCCATCATTGTTTTGTAATTGACTGGCTCTTAAATCATTCGTCATCGAATTTTTTGCAGTAAATTTCTTTTTGGAAAATTATTCAATTACGTTTACAAAACAGTAGCAGATAACTGCATCACCGCATAATACCAGTAGCTCTGGTCCACTGAAGTTAGACGGACATTGAATGTTTTTTTTTCATAATTACGCTATCGCTCGGCATGACATTAATCTAAATGCCAGCATTAGTAAAAAAAGATTTCTTAAGATTCATTTATATTTATAGGCGACAGTGCATATAAAAGTAATTTTTTTATTTATAGTATGCTAGTGAATGGGTTAGCGCGCTAAAAGAATTCATTATTCAAGCAATAATTTCATAAAGTTTGAGGTCAACAAAAAACCGCAAAGAGAAAACAATAAGGGTTTTCACGATGGCGATGGTGCGTTTGGCGAAATAACGAATTTGCTGTGCATACTAACATAGCGTCTACAACTGCGATTAACTCTGACATAATATGTGAGAGAACGTCGGCAGAATAACAAAAATAAAATGCCGATATTTCTCTTCATCTCATACAACAGGACAACGTAATTCTACTTTTCTTATAACATTTCATTTTATGCAAATTCTCATCGAGTTAACATGTATTATTTTTGTATAATTATATATTTTGTTTTCACTTTTTCGCACAAACTTTAATTCACAAATTAAATTTAACACATTTGAACATATAAAATCCCAGAAATATTGTCCAAAACATTGTTTTTCATTTATTTTAAGAAACACTCACACATGCATACGAATTTATTTTCATGTACGTGTGTTTTTTGACAATTCATCTCATAAGATTGTTGTTATGGGATTTCTTATAACAACTCTCTCATAAAAAATCTTATAAGATTGAGATAACACTAATATGAAGTCTACACGTAACATAACTCGCTCTGCGATTGAATTTGACGATCTCATCTTACATATTATGTTAGGTGTAGACCCTATGTAAGGTAGTTCGTGAGCGTACTTTTGAAATATACATATGGATGTGTGTGTGTAAAGCATAAAATTTTCTTTTAAAAAAAATCTGGCAACTCATCGAAAATCCTGGCAGCACTGTTCGCATCTGTCAGAAGTCATTTACTTGCTAGATAATGCCAGTACACAAAAATATACAATATTACTAAAGGCCGTGATACACTAGCCTACACCATCGTTCGTTTTTTGAGAAAATACAGCCCTGGTATGAAGGAGTCTATGAACATTTTCAAAAGACAAAAACAATTCATGAGATCAGGGTTGTATTTTTTCGTAGATCGCGCGATTGTGTAGGATAGTGAATCATGGCCTTAACAAATTATCAAATAAAGATGCTCAGAAACAGTGCAAAAGAAAAAATTATATCTACTCGTATATATAGAAAATTCTCGTGACACGGTGTTTGTAATTGAATTTCTCCGAAACGGCTTGACCGATTTTTAAGAAATTTTGTATGTGCATTCGGTAGGTCTGAGAATAGGTTGTAATATATTTTCCAAACCCTAAGTGGTCGGCACTACGCCCATTTGAACGAAATATCTTATATCATGAAAGCTATAGGAGTCATAGTATTCAAATTTGGTATGGACTGTTTTGACAGTAAGGTGCGAAGTTACTCAAAATACTGGTAGAATTTAACCTGGTGAGGGGGCTCCCCCATACAAAGTAATTAACAATAATATTATATTTTGGAAGCTATAATAGGAAAAGTCTTCAAATTTGCTATGAGTTAATTTGAAAATAATTAACATAAGCATAAATTACAAAATAAGTGTTTGGTGTTTGGTTATTTTTATAATCCGCCATCGTTCACAGCACTAGCTGCCCTTATCACTAATATACCACATTCTTACAAACTTTTTATTTTCTACCCTAGAAATTTCCTAAAAATAATTTATGTGGCAAAACAACATTTTCCGGGTCAGCTAGTACTTAAATAAAAATATCGCGGTCGATATGTCAAAAGTTATTGTTTAACTATATTATAGTGTTTTCACACTGACATTGTTTTAAAGGTTTTACCATACAAATTGTTTTGTTTTATGAAATGCAACCTTGTTTTCTGTGCTAAATTCAGTGCTGCCAAGTTAAAATGGCCGGAAGCTGCCAGTGAAAAAGAATAGATACCAATTGATACATTTTCAACTTAAAAATAGATGCAGAATAATTATCAAAAAAGAATGTGAAGAAAAAGTATCCTTTGTACGGAAAATAACGCAAATCTATTCACTGACCTCTGGGAAGTGAAAACAGACGATATCACTTACATCCATCTGCGGAAAAAAAGATTAAGCTTATAATATATTTGTTGTATAAGTAGTTACATAATTTTAAAATTTTCATTTAACAAATATAATAAGTAATTTCTATTTGATTGTACATTGTAAAATTTTTTAGTTTTTTATGCAAACAAAAACAACCTTTGTACAGGGAGTCAGATAAATATTATAAAAAGCTGAAAAACATACAGCAACAAATACACGCATTTCTACAGTACATTTATTTTATTTTGGAAAAATTTATAAGACAGCCAGTTGCTTAAAACCTGAATTTATCAAACTTGCAGTGGGAAGGCAAAACCAGCTGTTTATGGTTTTAACGTTAAAACCAGGTTTTAACTTTCGGTGTGAAAACAGTATTAACAACAGATCATATACATATGCACATATATATAAATACATATACAAATACATATGTTTTATTGTTGGTTGGTTGTTAAGTTTATTTGCATAATTTGCAAATTTGGCACTACCCATACTCAAAACCCTTATTAAATAAATATGCAAAAAACACTTGACTTTTCACCACTAATGTGTTATCATTTATACCCATCATTATAACATAGTGTCCACACCTGATGAATTTATATCATGATTAATGTCAAATTGATATTATGATGAAAATTCATCACGTATAGACTCAATTTATTGATATTATGACAGCGTTATGATATAATCATCAGACCTCACGGCTTGATAAATTCATCTTGATATCAAATGTCATTTCATATTTCACTGTGCATTTGACGTTTATTTATTACACAAATTTCGTGCAAGAAAGGCGGCTCAAAAATTATTTTTGACCAACAAATTAAACAACACGCAAATTAGATATTTTTGGCAAGCATTTTGCCAAATTTGATTCATCATGATATAAAATCATCAACGTGTTGATATTAATTAAAAATTGACAGTTGCTCTGCCGGCGTTATATTACCAGTTATGATATAAAATCGTCAGATGTGGACATTACGTTAGAGGTGGCAAACCGGATTGCGATGTATTCAGTTCCTGTGTTTTTCAATTTTCAGGCTATTTAACCCAGTTGTTATAACCCGGTTTTTATCCGACATTGTTCGATAATACCGAATATTTTTTACATTGATTTTTAATTTAATTTTATGAGCTAAAACTGTTTATGTATACATACATACACACATACGTCCGCCACAGTAAAGTATTTTAATTACTTCAAGCAATTGTAATTCAAAATCTAGTATTTGCTGAGTAGTAAAAGGGTTATAAAATAAATTGCGTAAATATATTTATACAATAGCATTGTTAGAATGCGAGTAACAACCGGACCTAGTCACATGTTTATTAATAAATAAGGAAAGGATTTTCATGTAAATACATGTTTTCTGTCGTTGGTCGTAGTTCAACGTAAATAAAATATCTTTGCGAATCAACAAATTTGCGAGAAAATGGCATCGATTTGTTAGTGCATATTTGCATATTTTAAAATAAATACATATTTTTGCATATTTCATTATAAATGATATTTTTAATAAATTTTTTAATTTTTTCATGATGTAAAACAAATTTTGATGTTTTTTGATTAGTTGCAAAGTATTTTTGCAATTCTTACGACTGTGTAAGAACAAAAAAGAGGAAAACGAAAACAGCCTTTAAAGAACAATATTCAGGGATACGAATTCTCCCACAGCCTATAGTAACTAGATGTGGAGCGTGGTTGAATGCTGTCGAATACTATTTATATGTTAACAAGTTTAAAGAAATTTTAAATTAAAATAAAAAAGAATTTAAGCACTGAATTAATATTTGTGCACCCAGAGAATGGCTTTCGTGTTCACACCATAACTCAATTAGATGGTTTTGATTCTTTAAGAGCTTAAGTTTAATTAACTGAAGATGCTGTAAAAAAATTTGTGCTCTGAAAGGCAGAATAAGTGAAGAAATCAAAAATAAATTAGATAAAGTTATACAAAAATATTATAAACTTAAAAAATGCAACAAATTGCGTCAATATTTTATAGTTCAAACAGCTAAAATTTAGAAACTGAATATTCCACAAACAAACTAGCATCATTTAAATATGCACCAATAACTTTTGCTGATGTGGAATGTTGATTTTTACAATAAAAATGTTTTTTTTCATAAAAAATCGTGACAATTTTCAGACACACTTATTCATTTACGTAAATAAAAGTTCTTATTAACTTTATTTTGTATTCCATATGATTTGACAAAATCTTTGTTAAGAAAGCAATGAAGATGATTTTTTTAAGTTTTTGATGTAATTAAACGTGAAAAAAGAGTTAATTAATAAGTGCATATTTTATTAGTTTTTAATACATATTTTTATATTTTTAATGTACATATATTTTATGTACATATAACGCGATTTTAAATGCATGAAAATCCTTTCCCTATTAAGGCCGTGATACACTACCATAAAAAAGTCGTGCGATCTACGAAAAATTTAAAAGTCTCAATTTCAAAAACAATTAACGAATTAGGACCTTTCTATATTAAGGTAACGATATCTATGTACATAATTTTGAATTTGAGAACATTAATTATACAACTATGTATTTGCTATTACCACACTTCAAACATTTTGGTGCAAAAATAATTACTACCAAATATAGTTTCTCTTATGCGGAAATTACAATTAACAATTCTCGAGTTAACCATTTTAAGACTCTGCATGCCGATTCACTAAGTTTAGATTTAACAGCTACAGCAACAGCAACAATTTGTAAAACTAATGATGTTTAGCCGCAAGGTTGTTCGTTCGGTATACTTAATTTTGTTAAGACCTTTTTCAATTCGCAAGAATACGTACATACATAGATTTAAACTCAATTTTTATGTAGATGTAAAATTTAATTAACTTTTTTATTATTGCTTTCTGTATTTTAACAACACTTAATATAAAAAAAGCAAATACATTTTAGTTAAGAGAAAATACTCCAAAGTTGAACAATTCAACGCCAGCGCCGTTATATGTGCATAAATAACAGCATCTATGAAGAGCATTTGGTTTTTTATTTATTTAATAAAAAATTGATGTAAAATCAGATAACAGATAAGTTTAGAAAACTATTAACTTTAGGAAATTTTCAATATGTAAGACCGTCAAGATTTTTGCAATTAAAGAAGAAAAAAGCAACATCTGTAAATGCACATGTCTCTGCAATAAATCAAATGATAAAAATGCAGTTTCTATTGTCTAAGGCAGTAGTTATTTATTCAATAATATATTTGCTGTTTTATTTGCTTGTGTAAGGGCATAAGTTGAAATATTTCATACTTGCATTTTTTTAACGACCACGTTAATAATACAGTGGGCCAAATCGAAACAGTGTGGACGAAAAATAATCATTGTTCTTTTTTTCTAAATCAATGTGTATTATGGTGAAGCAGACGACAATAGCTCAAAATCACTTATCGAACGATCTTTTGATTTAAATTATTTCGATAATCTATTTCTCCGCTAGCATTAGAATTTGCCTTATGACTTCGGTTTGTCAATTGATATTCTGAATAAATATGCACATTTTAAGTTTGATTGCTTGTGATTTTCAATCCAATAACATTTCAGCCTCTTTAGGACCCATTTATACACTACTAAAATGGAATATAATTGGAACGTTTATAACTCTTCTTCTTCGCGCTTCTACTTCGGAATAGTTTTGTGAGCGTCTTTGAAAGTCTTTGTCTACCTGACCGAATAGCTTACAAGTATTAGTTCTTTATTTGCACTACCGGCCTGAAACCTTTTTAGCGAAAAAACCAAAAAAAAAATCAAGCTACATAAAGTTTTTTTTTCAAGTCAAATATCTTCTAAGCTATGAGAGATACGCAAACACATGTTATGAGATTATTTCTTCAGAATTTTTAGCTTATCTTAAAGTGTTTTATCTCATAAAAATCGGGTAATATTTAAAAAAGTTAAAAGTCCTGGAAGTTTTTTTGAGTCCCAGGTGATCAACTTTTGGTCACTGTAACTGCTCTCGTGCTTAAGCCAGAAGACCGTCAAGACATGTGTTATAAAGTCTAAGTTCTCTACTAAAGATGTTTGAAGTTTCACATAAATCCAATCAGTAGTTTAGAAGTTTCAGATTTATTAGCATTTATTTTGCAAAAGTTCCCATTGTGCACTGGTTCGTCTTTCGGCTCAGCTGCTGCCTTTTACGCGTGAACCGCAGATTAGTGCAATTGCTTAACTTTTTGGGCCTTCATTCATAAACTTATTGATCTATTCTTTTAAATTTTTTTATTAATGCCAATACTTACTTTAAAAAAACGACCACATTTGTCCAAGAACCAATTTTTTTTCACTAGGACAATACAAAAGTGCACATATGTATGTGCAGTCTCCATGAGAAAAATCTATGAATTGGGCTACGAATCAGAGAATGACAAAAGTATCGTTTTAAATACTCTTTGAGTATTGGCCGTAGAACAACTATGAATGCGTATAGCTAAAAATAACAAACACTCTCATATGCAAACACACGCATTAATTTTAAGCCGAATATATACGTATAACTATAAACATGCAAAAAAATATGTTCATACAAATTTTTTAAATTACGCAAAACAAACAACTATAACTAAAATTTATAGACTCTATGAGCGGGGCTATACAAGCGAATATACAGGGCTATTTTATTTACAAGCACATATAAAGCATGTTTTCAAACAGCCACCCACACACCCACACATTTCCCATTCCATTTTATATACACACATGTATGTATACGGTAGCGAATGATGAATACATATCGGGAGTATCATGAGTAGTGTGAGTATAAGTATACTAGGGCTTTAAGTATTACAGAGAGTCAATAAACTTGATACGCATGTGCCTCTTCATTTTTAGTTGTAGCGTATTTTGAATAAACGAAGTAGTGATGCTCTTGTATGGTGGAATCGGCTATAGTGTCATTTGCTTGAGTGAAAATATGTGGGCGTGCGAATTATTTGCGCTACAATTATGATTATACACAGTTCCCTCATCCGCTTTATTTTTCGGATGTAGTCCCTAGGAACTATTTCTTGTGCCCAAAACTAAAATATTACTCGGCAAGAATGCATCCACTTATTTTGATATTTTCGACAAATCTTATTTTTTGGAAGGGACAAAAAATTGTAGAAACATTGGATAGAATAGAGTTCAAAGAAAACTACGTTGAAAAATAAAATTATTTTTAAACCTAAAATCTGTTTTTATTCTAAAAGTCACGCACTTTTTGGCCCGGCTTCATATTTATGTAGTAAGAATATGTGATAAAAATTCTATATTTAAATATATAATAATATAAATATATAAAAATATATAAATAAAATGGCTTGTTTAAAATAATTACGTATTAATATATTGATTATATTGATTATATATTTTCAAAATTAGCTATTGTTCTATTATCCCTCTTGCTCCACTGTATGACAAAATATTTAAAATTAAAAGCTCTTGTTAGGAATTTTTCGATTAAAACTATAGTTCGACAAGCAACCGGTTTGCAAATGTAAAAAACAAACAAAAAATAGAAAAATATTTCAAATGTCTTTTAAGATTGTGCAGACAAAACCAAAAGCAAACCGAATTCGAACACTTAATAAACAAACCAGCCAACTAACAAAAGCTACAAGTTTGGATTAGTGTATGTACATGTACATACTTCAGATATTTTTTCCTTTTTGTTTTTGGAAAACAATTTTATTTTTGCATAACATTCAGCCATCCATGAGAGCTACAAACTTGAGAAAGAAAATTACAACAGCAACGGCAAACAACAAAAATTCAAAACAAAAATATACAATTGAAAAAAAAAATACTAAAATACTACTCGTACTCGTTTACTACACAACCATGAATGAGCATTGGACAACTTAAAAAATATTTTATTTCATTTTTTTTAAGACCAAAAAGTTAAAAAAAAACAATAAATAATAAAAGAAACCAGTTCGGCCACATTCTTTCCGTAATCTGTGAGTTTAAATATGTTGAGCTTTACGACAAAACAAAATTTTTAAAGGAATGAGTTCATGTTATTGAATGAAAAATGCCTCAAGGCCCAGGCACATAGAATCCGTCATACGTTAAACTTCGTATTTTTCAACTGACAGATGGTTTCTTATGACGTCTGTTACATTCAGCACGTGTGCGTCAACGCAAACTACAAAAATTAGCAAAATTTAACTTTTTGCGTACATTGAGCAGTTTGACAGATATTGCTAGGTTTTTTTTGGTGTCTTGATTTAAGTTTTTTTGTTCGTGGCAGCAAAAATAAAATAAAACAAAATAAATAAACGAAATATATGAAAAAAAGTTGAGTTTAATAAATAAAATGGAGAACCAACCTATTGAAGCTATTCAAATGCTTCCATCAATAAATTACTCATTGTGCCAATTTTCTCCGTCGTTGCGTTAATGACAGTTAAAAAAGGCGAAGTTTAACGTATGACGGATTCTATGTGCCTGGACCTTAAGTCGCTTTTTGTAGTAGATTAAAGATGACAGGCATTTACGACATTTACTTTGATTAATATTGATATTGAGCTAACTCAGCAGCTCGCCAAGACATTTATTCAGCCTAGGAATTGAAAAAGTTCAGATTGGTCTATCATACAACTGACTGCTCTGGGGATACTCTTAAAGGCCGTGACTCACTACTCTACACAATCGCACGATCAACGAAAAAATACAACCCTTTAATATACACTTCTATTACGTATGTGTACACACGCATTGTTGAGAACAAGTTGTGTGTATCACATACTGTTAAGAAACAGCGTTGCCAGAGAAAAAAAACGTGACATGCAAAGTCATTTTCAAGCACATATTTAAATTATTTTAATAAAATTGACTACAAAACCGTCTTTTTACTCTCACCATTACATTGACGTAGCAACATCAATAGATGTCTTTCTTTATAAACAAAACTTGAGTGTTTCTTCTGCCTTTGGAGATTTAAAATTTCAAATTAGGGAAATGCGACGAACTTTCACTGGCAACACCGGTTCGTGGTGAGAGTATATGTTGAAACAGAATAAAGGCTGCAACTTCAGGAAAATCGCTCCCAAATTAATAAAGCCCATAATAACATCGTCGTCAGTAACTTCAAATGCTCTCTAATTTTTGTTTTATTTTCTTTTCTGCTTATTTTTCTTTGTAGGTTTGTTTACAAAATGTATGAAATTTATTGAAAGTATGGTACAGCGATGCCAATTTGGCGCGTTTCGCGCTAGATTTAGCGCGTTTTAACTATGCTAAACGCGCTTTTTTTTCGTCTTAGCGCGTTTACTAAAAAAAGCGCTAAATTAGCACGTTTTGAACAAAGTTATCATCACTTCAGTTCAATATATTTTTTTACTTTTTTTTGCATAAATTTAATAATTTTCTAGTATTCAAAACTCAATATTTTCTAAATTGGTTAATGATTCAGCTGTCGCAAATAAAATTCCCTTGACTGTGGTTAGAATTAAAAACGCATTTTAATACTGTAAATGGCAAACATTTTGAAATTTCACAACTAAAAATATGTACTCGTGACCAAAAGAAATTATATTACTTCTTAAGCATCATTCTAGTTGAAGTACAAAAAGTATTTGAAACGCAAAACTATTCGACAATTTATATAAGTTGCTACAAAATTTGGCAAATAAAACTAAAATAAAAACAAAGGATTTCGATTATTTGCAAGCAATTCTGATTCTGTGTTGAATGATTTAAAAAAAAAGAAAAGAGCTACTAAAAAAATTAATTGTATTTACTAATGCACATGTACATACATCGAATTTTATTAAAATTTAATTTAGCGCGTAGAAAAATAGATCGTTTTGGCTATAAATAGTTGACAATGCTGTACCTTAGCGCGTTCTAGCGCGTTTAGCGAAGGGGAACAGCGCGTTTGGGTTATAAATAGTTGGCATCGCTGGTATGGTAACATTTTTGAGAGAATGAGTACTTATATGTGAGAGCATAAGAAAAAACGCTCTCAAAATAAAATAGATTCTATCTTACGACTGCTTTCTGCGGCTGCTTTTTTGTGCCAATTTGTATGGAAAATGTGTTTATGCCGGTATTCTGTTTAATCATTTAAACGCACACAATCCTAAAATGTAATTGTATAGATTACCGACCACTGATCTAGATACGTGTATTCAATAAACATACACATGCATGAAACCAGATTGTGTTAAATGCAGTTTAATTTTAATAAACGTCTTTCCAGCTTGTACTAAAAAAAAATATAATTTCGTATTTAAAGATATATGTACATAAATGATAGTTAATTACCAAATTAAAAATGGAGCATTAAGGAAACTTATTAAAATTTTAAATATTTTCTCGCTATATTTTATTCTTTATGATTTTATATATATATATTTTTTTTCCTTTTATTCGCGATAAGGCGAACACTTATTTGATCTGTTTTACTTAGTGCACTTTAAATGAATTCACTCTTTTAAGATACTGACTTTCAATGTATTTAATTTATTTCTTGTATTTATTGCACAGTTAAGAAAATCAGAGCAACCGATTTTTGTAGTGGATTTTATTTCATTGATTTCGTTTTTCTCTTATTTTAATAATACAATACAAATAAAAATTAAAAGACTGTAGTGGCAAGTGTTCTGAAATAAATTAAACACTTCACCTTCACACAAACTGACATCAACTATTGTACTACATATTTGTTTAATATTTAGTAAGAAAATACTTAACGTTTTCAACATTAATTAAGTCCTAATGTATACTATGCAAGTCTTATTGCTTAGCTGATTAGTTTGTTAGGAGAAAGAGACGAGGGGAAAAGAAACGTTTCTGTTCCCCTCGTCTCTCTCTCTCTCTCTCTCTGCATAGTGTAAACTAGGACTAACTATGGGTCGGTCAGTGTACATCAATTAAAAAGTTATTTCTTCCAATTTCATTCAAGTTAGTCGAAAGTTGATTTTGCCAATTGCGTGTTAATTAGCGGTTTTAACAACCAAATAAATCTAAAATATACATACATATATATACACATACACCTATGTATGTATGTAAGTATGTTTACCACATTTTATTCAATACAAGTACAAGTGTTTTGAAAAATTACGTCTGGAAATTGCAGTTTTCGCAGTAATTTTTTAATTAAAATGTTAAAGAAAAAACAGCGAGCGAGTAGTCTACACTGTAACTGCTGCAACTTTAAAAACGAATAATGCATATAAAAAGGTACAACGCAATACACTCAATCATACGTGCATTAATTTAATTAAATATTTAATGACTGCTCAACAACATTTATAGAGTTACGCCTTTTTACGTTAAAACTAATAAGTCAAATGTAATCAACAAATCAAATCGAGTCGAAATTCAAATATTTAGAAATTTTTTTGTATTGAAATATTGTAACGTTATTATGTAATTATTTATGTGGGCAAGCAAACCATCAACAATTATTGAGCTGGAAATGTGTGTGCCACCTATAACGTTCGTCACTTTTAACAAATAATAAATAATAAAATGTTAAAATTATTTTTTCATTATTACTATCAAAAATAGAAACCCTCGTCATTGTTAATTAAACACTTTATGGAGTTGCACACTCAGAGCTTAGAGGGTACCAATGAGGCAGCGGCTTATCAATCATACGAAAAAAATTTTCTAAATTAATTTTGAAAGTTAAGTGAATTGGTTGTTAATTTGTTTTCATGAATAAAATTTTAAAAGTCTGGAGAACAATAATTATTTTTGTACAGATTTACATAAATGTTTCAAGCCTCGACTAAAGCAGTTGGACTTAAACGAGTTGTGCAGGAACTTACAGGTACTTAAGCGCCGTTCAGACTATTATACTTTGTATTAATACAAGTCAAAAATTCAAATAATACGTGCAAGTGCGATAGTGCGAATGTAGAATATCATAAAGAATGGCAAATAATACGACAAAAATTTTACATCCCATAAGAGTTGATAATTTTTTGAAGTTTTTCTAAACGATAGATAACACTTTTCATCTGATCAGAGTTGCATTTTTACAAAATCAAATAATAAACAAATTGACAATTGGAGTAATTGAGCAAAATATTTGCAACGCTAAAACGCCTGTGATTTTTATTTTATTATTATTAATCAAAACAGCTGAACTCCCGCACACAGGGACAAGTTGAAAATTTAGTGCGACAAAATTACTTACTTCATATGGATTCAATAAATTTTAATAAAACTAGGTACCTCAAGGTTTTTAGGGTCGTTGATTAAAAATTTTAAATGGCGAATCCAATATGGCGAGTTTGCTTAAAACTTATTACGCGGGGTTCATTGGGGTCGCTGGTTACAAATCTGAAGTTAGTTTTGGAAAATTCAAAATGGCGAAGCCAATATGGCGTACAATTTATCGAATTCTGTTAAAACTTATTACCCGGGAATTAGGTGTACTACCCAAGGAAAATATACTCTATTTATTTAAAGGGGAAACGGGCGTCCCCCACTTAACCTTTTTACACTTATTAGTAGTTGTTTTTTTTAACTTATGAGGAAAAGTCGTGGAACTCTTTGGAACTTTTTTTATAGCTCCAACTAAAGTAAATTTTCACAATAAAAATAGTATACTATATCTACACTATATATAATTGTTGTTTTAGTAATAACTGCAAATTAAATTAGATACCATATTTAAAAAACTTTAAACTGTAAATTTATGTATAAGTTCGTCTAACAGATAATAATACTTTGCACGCACGTACAGACTAAAGGCCGTAATACACTATCATACAAAGTCGTGCGATCTACGAAAAAGTACAACCCTGGTATGATAGACTTTATGAACATTTTCAAAAGACAATAACAATTCATCACACCAGGGTTGTACTTTTTCGTAGATCGCACGACTTTGTATGATAGTGAGTCATGGCCGTAATGTGATGCGTTAAAAAAATAAATATATAATACATGAAATACCGAAGTATATTTATTTGACATAAAGTCTTTATTTATTTAATTTGAAAATTTTGCTTGTTTTTATGGTTAAGCTATTGTCTATATGCATTTCGTTCCCGCTTTTTGGAACTCGTCAGTAGACTTCAACCCAAAACATTTTTGATTTTAGCTAACAAACTTCGTATGTTTATAGTAAGACTCTTAATACTATATTGAGAATCACAATATACAAACATAATAATTTTGAAAGCCTCAAACAAAAATCTTTACAAACCAAGCATCTTTATTCGATTGTGGTGGAAAATAAAATAGATGCACAATCGAATAAAGATGCTTGGTTTGTAAAGATTTTTGTTTGAGGCTTTCAAAATTATTATGTTTGTACAGGGTGTTTTTTTTAAAGGTATAGAACTTCGAATTGAAATAAAACACAAGAAAATCGTTTTAATGTCCATCAATTTTGGCTTTATTGGAAGGATAATTTTATGCCATTAACGTTTAAATATGATTTCGGGCATGTGGCCGCCGCGGCTGGCTCGAATAAAGCCAATTCTACAGGTCCAATTTTCAACCACTTTTTCGAGCATATGGGGCCGTATGTTGGCAATAACGCCACGAAGTCCCCTAACGTTTCTGGTTTGTTGGCGTAGACGAGCGACTTCACATATCCCCAAAGAAAATAATCCAATGGTGTCAAATCACACGATCTTGGTGGCCAATTGACAGGTTATCCATGGTTAACCGAATTAATTGCTCTGATGGACGCTTATGTCGACCATAAAATGGACGGAGCTTGCGGTAAACTTCGCGAACTGAACCATTATTTTCGAAATAAATTTGCACGATTTGCAAGCGTTGTTCTTTTGTCAACCTGTTCATGATGAAATGGCAAACCAAACTAAATATGAATCACTTGACAGCTGACAAAATGGCCGCCAGTTAAAAAAGTGATGCCAACTTAAAGTTCTATACCTCAATAAAAAACACCCTATATATTGTGATTCTCAATATAGTATTAAGAGTCTTACTATAAACATACGAAATTTGTTAGCTAAATCAAAAATGTTTTGGGTTGAAGTCTACTGACGAGTTCCAAAAAGCGGGAACGAAATGCATATAGACAATAGCTTAACCATAAAAACAATCAAATTTTCAAAATAAATATATAATATTAAGTGCAATAGTGGTTACATTTAATAAAATAAAAAAATTCCATTTTTGTAGTCGTAATTCGTAAAAATGACGAAAACTGCCGCCAGACACTAACTGCCAGTTTATATGTAGAAGACAAGTAAAAATTCTCGAAAATAAAAACAAACTTAAGTGCTTTGTAAGTATTTTACCGGATTTTACAATTTTCCCGTTCGCATTGAGAGTAATAATCTTTACATTACTCAGTATTTACTCATGTTACTGGATTTTACTGTAAAAGTACTCGAACAGACCTACTATTTCAAAAGTCAGCTGTTACAATAAGTTCGTTAAATGTTTAAAAACATCACTTGCGCTTTGTTTGCAAATATGCAACGAAGAGTGATTTCCATTAATATTTTCTCTTTAAATTAAATTTATAAGGTATATTCTGTATAGAGAATATTGACTATACTTTGTCATCAAACTTTTTTCTGGGTTATCTTTTTCTTTATTGCTTATTATCTTGGCATAATCACCATTGCAAAAACTTTATTGACTTGAGTTTTATTATTGTTTTTAATCTCTTTATTTATATGTTTAAGAAAAGAAAACTTAAAAAGAAACAAAAATTTAATTCTAATTAAAAAGCTGGTTAAAACGGCTCTCTATTTTGTTTGTTTTTTCAATCCTCAACAACAGATTAAAATTATCGAAAAGAAAAGAAAAGAGAAACTTTTTACTACGGGTATTTAGTTCTTGAAAATGTTAAGTAGCAAATAGTATGAGTATTAAAGCTTTGATATTTAATTAAAAATATGTCATAAATAGAAAAATTCGAAGAAAGTGCGATAATTAATGCTAAAATTTTAGAGATTCACCAGCATCCGCTGTTTGAATTACATACATATAAAAATTAAACGACTAAAACAAAAAGACAAATAATAAAAATATCCAATAAATTATGTATGAAATAGAAATAAATTTCAATTGTTTTTATTCCATATATAATTTTAGTAAATAACAAGAAACTGGTTTTAAAGAATTTCAAACTGAATTTGAAACAAATGAAGAAAGAAACTGGTTGTTGAATGCTAAAAATTATGAGCTTTCTGTGAAAGAAATCTAATAATCTTATTTTTGTCATCTCAAAAAATAATCACCAAAAAAAAAACAACAACAACAAAAAATCAAAAGGGAGAATAGAAAGTTTTTTGGATATCGATCGACTATCGAATCAACACACGCATCTTTTCGATATTAACAAAAGTCGTTAAGAAATTAACAAGATTTTCTGAAAGCGAACTTTTGAATATTTAAGTTGATTCATTCATTCATAATTTTAAAAATTAGAATAAAACTATGTCTATGGAGAAAAAGAAATAAAAATAATAAAACAATTTTAATTAAAAGGTGGGGCCACCACCTGTGAAAAGTCTGTGAATAGGTTGTTCAGAAAAATCAAATTTATAATTTATCGTTTATTTTTATAACGGCGTAGGCCGTTAATAGAAAATATTTTTTCTTAGTTTGAAAATCAAGTTGAAAGAAAATTATATACCCTGCGAAGCCTGTTTTTGATGCATCATTTGGTAAATATACTGCTGCCTTGATCTAATTCTGAGAAAAACATCACAAACAAGTAGAGTTGTGCATAATAGTTCATTTTACTGAATCGTTCAGATTGATCCGAACGATGAAATGAACTAGTTCTTTCACTTCGTTCATAGTTCATCGTTCTTTATTTACTCTGAACGAACGGTGATTGAACGAAAGATCAGATTTGTTTTCCTTTCGTCGCTCTTGCTTTGATATTTTGTTTATTTGTAAATAATAATGCAAATTAAAATCGAATTCCGTGAAGATTTGTGGAAATATTGTGAGGTACGAAAGTAAATTTCATGCCGTTTTTTTTTCAACCAAGCCATGGAAACAACTTTGCACTGAATAGCTAATTTAAAATGTTTAATATTTGAATTTTGACTGGTATATTACTAGAATGGAATACGGAATACAAAACTAGAAAACATACTTTAAAATACTTCCCAATATCAATGAAATTAAATCTAAGATATAAAAACATAAATTTTACGTATTAAATTGGTAAAAATATATAAAATCAACAATGTATTAAAAAAATCAACAATGTATGTTTAATTGCATCCCTGAAAATAACGACCTGAACGACAAAAAGTTATATGAGTAAACAATGAACGATTCATATTTTTTTAGTTTTATATGTCAGACGTCATACTAAAATTTGGTTTATTCATTTTTGTAAATTTTAATATCGTTTCTGACGTTTACCAAACCTATGCAAAGAACTATGAACGATGAACTATAAAAACTACAACAATCTTAAAGTCAGAATCGTTCAATTTACTGAATCGTTCAACTGAACTAGTTCGTTCATGAACTACACAGCCCTACAAACAAGTCAAGATATTTTTTAAACATACACAAGTTTTAATACATGGAAAATGCTGTTAATAAGCTTTCCTTTTTGTTTTAAATTACACCTGAAATTTAGATAATTTTCTGCCTTATTCATAAGCAATATTTTTGATTTTTAAAAGGTTTATAAAAAGATTTTCCGCACAAAATCTGCTGGTAAAGCGCGTGGTGGCACAGAAAAATTCCGGTATTTCCCCCAACTAAAGTCTAGTTTAATTTTTATTGTCTTGTTTAGAAATTTTTTTTCCAACAGAGACACCGCTCTACTCACTTCTTTTGGAGTAAATTTGATACGGCCATCAAACTTCAATAACATGACGCGAATTGCAATATAGTACACATTTTTTTCAATTTCCATCAGATTGTATTTCTATTCCAATCACCGTGGAAACTGGATTAAAAACTAATTCCACAGTAGTCGAGGGTTGCCGTACTTTTTCCATATGAATGCTGACAATGCCAAGTTGCTGAATAAATTTTGAACGGCGCCAAAAAGTGGCGGTATCGATGCTTGCAAAGAAGATTTCGGTTGGTACCCAAAATTCAGTTTGTAGATTACAATATATATGCGCTGATTTACACGGGCATAATTGTGCTGGAATAACATGCCAGTTTGCAGGTGAGAGAGGCAAAGAAAGTGGTTTTGTGGTTGGCATAACTTTTGAACCAGCTACAACCCCGCATTAGCAGCATGAAACCAATACACACACTACTTAAAAAACAGCAAATTTTAAATGAATACGAAAAACACTAACACACACAACGCTGTGTATACGTATACATTTTGTGCCAGATGCATTAGTCTCGTGTAATTTGGAAAAGAACAAAAATTGTGCGGCTTAAAAATTGTTCTCGTGTAAACTACCTCTATAAGTTATGGAATTATTCTTATCAATATAAATGGTCACTCAAGGAAAAAATTTACGTATGTACATATATTTGATTGCTGAACCTAATTACCAATTTAATCCAAACCAAACAAGTGAGAGGTGTGAAATTAGCTGCCATGGAAATGCCCACTTTGGAAAAAAACCTAATACTTTTTGAAACTAAAACATGATTACGATAATGGCTTTCATGAGAATGTTTAAAAGTCTCGCTAACTGTGCAATTGTGCATTTTTACACTCTCGTAAATAAAGTGGAAAAAATTTTATAGAAATTTATTCACACAAACCTGTTAAGTTTGCCCAATAATTTTGACTCGTAAACTTAAGTTGTGCAATTGTGCATTTTGTAAACAACAACTTCTTGCTTTTTTGGATTTTTTTAGAAATACACACACACGCACTTTTTTATTTTTATAGAAGTATATAAATATTTTTTTAAATTAAAAATTACCTGAAATTTTCTTATTTTATTTTTATTAAATGAACTTTTTGACGTTTGTTTCAAATTTACATAAACTCTTTGCGCAAAAGTTCTCAAAAGGGGCTTCATGAAACAAGTCTCGCAAGTTTGCCCAATTGCACAAATGGTAATTTTAAGACTTCTCAGGAAAACCCTTAATGATTTTCTAAACTGTAAAATAAAGCAAAATATTTTCCTAAATTTTGTTTCAGCAAAAAAAAAATCTAAAAAGTTTATCGGGTTTGGAGTTCAGCATTTTTGGTGGAAACTCTTCACTACTGGACTACCAACTTAATAATTTTAACCAGGCATGGGGCTGAAATAATCGATTCTTGAGAACTACTAACATTCTCACGTAATCTATTAAAACTAAAAGAATAATTCTTCACATCAATCCACTTCTATATTATTTTTTATTAAATTATATGTAATGCGAGTAATTAAATTTGGCAATCACAAAAGTAGGTCATTATATGGCAAGTAGTTCTGATGGTAAAGTCTAATTTTTTGCTGGGATATATTAAATAAATTATATGAAAATGAAAATTTAAATAATAATAACAATTTAAACATTTTTGTATAAGAGTTTTTAAATTAATATTTTTTTCTTTTTCATTTTTTTTTTTGCAAAACAGACGCTTGTAACATTTGCTTTTCTTCATTATTGCTTGGCATGAAATATTGTGTGAGGTTATTTTGGTGTTTAGGCCATTACAGCAAAAAAAAACAACAATAATAAAGAAAAGAAACACAATAAAGTTAACCAACTTACTCGAATTTAGCACACACAAGAGTGGATAAAAAATTTAAGAGCTTTTCGGTATATACACACAAAAATTAAAAAAAAATATAAAAATAATGATATGAAGAAAAAACTAAATTCTCTTTTGTTTGAAATTGCTGAATAATATTGAAAACTTTGCATTTTCTAAAATAGGTCATATCCAGCGCACAGTAGTGTGAGAGCAGAAAAAGTAGAATGCAATGTTCGCAACACGTGATTATTTTAATGCCATTTAATATTTTTAACTAATTAATTTTTGCTAAAGTTATAGAGCGTTTATATAAAAAATATAATAGAAATGATTTTTCTGTAAATTAAAAACTTTCAGTAGAAACTTCAAACAAAAATCTATCACACTTATCTCGAAGTTCTCAAACCAATGAATGAACAGCGTTTTCCGCAACCAACTAGTCAATGATTACTCGTAAAATGAAATTTTAAATTTTTAAAATAGGTTAGATTAGGTTGGGTTGGGTTGGATAGAGGGACAAGAAATGCTGATCCAATCCATTACGGATTACTTGTATGCTCTTAGATGTTGTGCGCTCTTCTTTTAACCATAAAGGGAAGGAGTTCCCAATAAAGAAAATGACAGCTTATCAAACTCGTTTCAATTTAAGAACCTAGTTTCCTTGCTATATTCTCTTAGGTTTCTCCAATCTGAATCCTTAAGATGTTCTATATTTAATATATTTTTTATATAGAAGATTTGTCGTCTGATTTGACTAAATGCTGTACAGTGGCACAAATAATTTACCATTGATTTGTCATCTTTTTGGTAAGTTCTGCATATTGTATCATCAACAATACTCATGCGAGCCAGCTGCTTCTTTAATCCTGTACACCCAAAGAAATAATGACACCGTGCTCAAACTGGTCACATTTAATGTCGAAAGTTTATCAACAACGCTTGTAAACCGTTATCAATTTGACAACGAATGTGTAAAAGATGAACAAAGTTGTCAATTCATACACACCAGTGTACAAGTTGACAACCAGCGTTGTCACTAACCAAGAGTTGACAATGTAAAGTTGTCAGTTTATACACGTTCGTCCGTGTTGTATTGTTTAAAAGTGACAAAATAGGTTGTTCTATTGACCACAGGCGTTGTTGATTTTGCAAACGTCTTTTTTTTCTCAGTGTATGTCCCGTTGTTATGTCTTCCAATCTCCAAAGTGCTGACCTTTTTAATCTGAAAATCTAATTTATCTTTTCCCTATTTGTGTTTCCCCCGAGAATTTCGGTCACTCTTTCAATACTAGAGTTCTGCCGCCCATTGTTTCAGTTGATTTTTGAATTTTTGAAAATGTTTGACGTTTTCTAGTCTGTTATTATGCAGTGATGATCTCCCTTCGTTTCCAACGATATCCTGATGTTGCACCATGCTTATGTGTGGTCATCTCATTTTTGTTTTGAAGTACGCATCGAGTTTGAACATTATTAGGGCAATCATGAATAAAATTGCGCGTGGAATTTTTCCCTTTTCCAATTAGAATTTTTTCCCCCTATTACTTGCTATTAGTTGCAATTGTTCCTCAGGAAAAATTTCTCGCGGAATTTTATTAATGATCGCCCTCTATGCTTTCTTAATGCTTGAAAAGCTTGTCTACTACCCGTAAACATACGGATTGTAGATTGCTGTCATTCTCCTTTAGACATTTAATATCTTCTGTAATAGCCGTAATCTCAGTCTTAAAGACTGTATTATGATCGGGAAGGTGAAAGAATTTACGCAGGGGTTCTACATTACCACCATACTAACGATGTATACGTGATGATTGGTCGTACTATATTCGTATAAAGCCATTGTGTCATTTTGAGATTTATACCCCATTTGGAACCGATTTCTCTTCTGCAAAAAGGGCAAACTCTTTGAGGTTTTATTACTCTATTTTCTATATTGTATTTCTAGAATAATCCCTAATAAGGTGTTACTGCTAGATATTTGACCTGTTTTGATTATTTTTATTGCTTTGTTTTAAAATACGGGAGATTTCACTTAAGAGCTTCCATAGACCTTTCTCATTATATTCTAGGATATTTTCTCCTTAAGAATATCACCACGTTGGCTGCAAAACAGACTTGCTTAAGTCCCTCGTCAGATAGTATCCTTAGTAGACTGTATATATTGGTAGTTTATAATAAGGGAGATGATATGCCTCCCTGCGATAGCCCACGACATACTTTACCTCTTTTTTTTTGTAACGCTTACCTTAAAACTTGTCCACCTGTTGTTAAGCACATGAGTTATCTAAGTGGTTATTACTTAATCCTAGTCAAAGATGCTCAGGGATTCGATAAGACTCCAGATCGAAACATTTCTGAAAGCCTCTTCTATATCAATTAATATATCAAGGCTATAAATCTTTAGATCAAAAGATCTTTCAGCATGTGCTTCTCTTCATGTCATTGAGGGTTAATCTTGAATAACACTTCTCCATTGAGGCAAGGCTTTTCTGAAGGATAGCCAAGAAAATATCATCAGGGCCAACTGCTGTATATGGCAAAAGCCTTTAACATTTGAGTGGTTATAATTGTATTTGTAGTGGCTATATACGTGTACTTCTGTTGGGTTATGTTTCTTCTAAGTATTTGTTTACAAATGCAAAGTGCAGTTCAGACAATTTCAACACGCAAGTCATGGAGACAAACGCATAACTTGAGGTGTCAGAAATGATTTTACGTCCAAGCAGTGTTGTTGCCAACACTCGCATCCATCAAACATCAACATCATTAACAATATATGTACATACATATAAAAATTATCTATTACAAAAATATTTGTATCGATTGCATATTTTTATTTCTTTGTCATCATTATCAAACCCTGAAGCTTCAATCACTATTACAATGTGATTTGTGGCCAAGAGAATTAGTTGGTGGTAGTGTCAGTCAAGTTTGTTGTTGTGGTTGTTTGTTTTTATTGGAAGCTATTCACGCTGCAAAAAGTCTACAATCAAGTGAAAGTTGTAGTCTTTAACTTGGCAATGATTATTAATTTTCATTACATACTTATCCATATACATACATACTTATGTGAGCATATACATGTACATGTATGTATATACATACATGTACATGATATTTATTTTTTGACTTGGTATTGTGCGTGAGTTTATTTTAAGCGTGTCTGTCTGATTTTTATTTCTAATTTGATTTGAATAATAATAATGCTTGTTAAATTAATAATAGCTTATTGGCATAAAAATAAGAATTAATCATGAAGTTAAATACATATTCGTGCATACGGGTAAAAAGGTCAACCAAACAAATTTTTTTTGCTCAAAAATTTTTGTTTTGTTGTTAATAATAAAGCTGAAAGGTCTATACTTTATAAATATAAAAGCATTTTTAATTTTTGAAATTTTTTGACCGAAATATACGACCGTAAAAAACTATTTTTTTTTTGCTGAGTCTTTTTTTAGCGATTATTTAAAGTAATGGGTATTAATTTTTATTTTTTTTATTTTACTAATTTTTTTTAATGTAGCATCCGTTGCGTAAAATCAATATTTATTAATTTTTTTCAGCAGTAAAAAAGGCTGCAAAATCCTACACAATCGCACGATTTAC
Source organism: Nowickia ferox (assembly GCA_936439885.1). Classification (NCBI taxonomy): domain Eukaryota; kingdom Metazoa; phylum Arthropoda; class Insecta; order Diptera; family Tachinidae; genus Nowickia; species Nowickia ferox. The sequence continues at coordinate 86,437,324 of OW387027.1, forward strand.
TAAAAACTACAACACTGATATGATGAATTGTTATTGTCTTTTGTAAATTTGCATAGGCTTCATCACACCAGGGTTGTATTTTTTGCAAATATTCCGTTATTAAGGTAATCGAGAACGAAAAGAAAAAAGAAATTGGATAACTTTTACACTGGGTTTTCAATATTACCAAGAAACATATTCACTTTAGAGCCGGTTTAAGACAAAAAAAAAATCCCATAAATAACGGCGCGGCATTGGCGTCGAAGCAGACGACTTGTCAATTTATATCTTACTTTATTTTGTAAAAATGCAACCCTGATCCCACAAAAAAAAAGGCTCAAGCGACATACTTTTCGAACAATCGTAAGTAATAGATTTTCATAAAAAAAACTTCAATATATATTAGGGATGCCAATCCCAAAATCCCGATCCGGAAAATTCCGCGATTTTCGAGATTCAGCGAATCTTGAATCCCGGCATTTAAATTTTTTAATTTCGGAATTTTCGGGATTCAGCCAATCCCGAAATTGTTTACTAAGTTTTGTTTGTTTTTCTTAAAATAAATTCATCATGACCTTCCTCCATGTGAAGATGGTAACCGTGGCAACGCAATATTGATCTTTTACAATTGAAATTTATTTGCCGGTCTTTAAGCATTTTCGATATATGTATTTCATTGATGCTTTGCCAAATCATTAGTAGACTTCAACCACATATTTTGAACAGTCACAAACTTCTCATCTTATGTAGTAGTAAGATTAGAAACTTTAACCAAACCCAGCAAATAATTTATATTCGATATGAATCTGGGTTTTGTTAAAGTTTCTAAGCCTGCTACGTTTGTTTTTCTTTTGTTATTTTCAAAAATATTATTACTGGTGAATTCTCAAATAGTTTTTGACTATGTAATATGAAATAATTATAAAACTTTTGTTTGTGAACCTCTTTTTAGTAAATATCTATAAAAAGCATGTGTCTTTTAATGTTAAAAAAAACCCAGAGTCCCGAATAATTCCTGAACCTCAAAAAATTTCGGGATCCCGAAAAATCTCGAAATCCTGGGATTTGATTTTTTGAAATCCCAAATCCCGGAATCGTAAAAACCAGTCCCGATTGGCATCCCTAATATATATGTATATGTACTCGTATGTATATGTAGCTTAGTTTTTTTTGGCAGTTATGGCTCGATATGTGTGTATGTAGAAAGAGTTACGTAAAATAATAAAATAATTATGTTTGTAATTTCCAAAAATTCAGAGCCAAACTCTTCTGATTCATCAGCTAATGCAAACTTGGTGTACATGTTGTGTATTTATTATATTTTATTTTATGCTCAAATAAGTTTTTCCAGCCATTGTTAAAAATTAAAAAAAATTACAATATTTTCTCTAGAGTAGCACAGAAATTCAATAAAACTGTTTTCATGAGTAAACATTAACAATTTGATTCATAATAATTAAGCCAGTGTCAGATACAACTTCAACACTTCAACGCTTTGCGTGACGTTTCTAACTTTGGGAAAAAAGCGTGACTCAAAATGTGTATGACACAATGAAAACTTTGACAACCCTCACTGTTTGTTTCACTGTTTTATATTATGCATAAAACACAGCACAATTCAATTACTTTGATGCCACTAAATCGTTTTTTGTATAAATTTAGCGAAATTTTAATAAAAATTTCATATTTATGTGCGAGTTTGGTCAAATAAATTAAGAAAAGTATACCAACTGATTCTCAAAGCACGCAAAAAGTTAAAAGTTGTCTAACTTTTCGCTTGGCGTTAAAAGTACTTTATGTGACATGTTTCATATAAGCATGTACATTTCATTTTAGATGTCAAAGCTAATCTTCAACGTAACGCAAAGCAAAAGCTTTATCTGAGATGGGCTTTAATGGCACACAATTTTAGACTTTAGATTTTTTCGATATTACCAACAGCAATAATTAAAATATGATTACATGGATTTGAAACAAATATAAAACATAAAAACTATATAACTAAATTTTCATATATAACAATAATAATATTCCCAAAAATCCACAGCGAACAACGTGCCTTTTCTCCAAAAATCCCCTGGGGATTTTCATGAAATTTTTATCCACAATCAGAAAATAACTCCCATATTTGGGGATAAATCCCCAAAACCAGAGCGCTGGCTTCCACTTAGCTTTAGCCGGCTTTATATATTTATTGTGTACGTCCTTTAATACTTAAAAAGTCTTTTCAACACAACAAGGCTTGCTAACTGAAGAATTATATCTGGCTTTATTGTTTTTTTTTTAAATAATTATTTAAACAATTTAATTTTTTTCACCAACTATCATTTTGTAAACCACATTTGTTGAAATATATTTTAATTTAAATAGACATCTATACTGGAATAACCCTATAAACAGGCACATATCTAATGTATTAAAATATTCTACAAAAATCTCTTTTTTTATATAAAATTCAACTCTCAACCACAAAATTCAACTTAAACAAAAGAAATATGACTGAAATGCGTTCAAGGGTTATTTGCGTACTTTACAAAAGTCCAAAAAACCGGAATTTATGTGGTTAATTTGCATGAAAAAATGTTTTAGCTACGCATACAATGTTTCATATACAAAGCATCTTCTTTATCTACTAAATTAATTAATAGATAGAAGCTATTTACATCAAGGGTACGATATTATTTCGCTAATAAAGTTGGTTTTAAAAATATTCAAAGATTTGAAAAGTATTTAAACACAAATTAAAACATTAAATTTACGTTTCATTTTTATTTACATTTTTTCCACTTTAACAACTTGTTTCAAATACCAGTTTTAATTGTAAATAGAAGAAAAAAATTAATACTTAACTGGTGAATAACAATAAAAATTCGCTTTCAAATGTGTGGAAAGAAAAAAGAAACAAAACCGAACATATCCATAAATGATTTTGCCATTTTTGAATTTTTAATAGTTCTTTGTTTTTGTTTTTTTTTTCTGAACACTTATTCACTGTTCGAGTTTAACGAATTAAATCAAGTTTATTGACATGACTTGATGAAAACAGCTGCATTTTTAAAATACCTTTATGACTAATAAATATTATCACTTTTAATTTAACAAGTACTCGTGACTATTCATTCCAACAAACAAACAAACAAACAAACATTGCACAAGTGTGAGTATTAGTGTTAGTAAGCCAAACAATATTGTATTCGTACCACAATGCATGCTGCACACACAGAGTGATGGTGGGGATGTTGTTGGCTCAAGGTTAAATATGCTACATAACATTAATACTCGTATTCATCTTACGTTAACAATACCTGCTTGTGTATCTTAAAGATTGTTAGCATTAATAATGCATGTGTTAAAATATTTTTTAAATATTGTCAGTTCTCCAATTGTTGTGGTATGTTGAAATAACTCTTGTTATTGTTGCTGTAGCTGTTGTCTTTAATAAGGCAGCATGCTAGTAATAATTAAATAATTTAAATTATTAAAGCTGCGGCTACAGATGGTCTTAAAAGGGTGTTCGGAAATTTATGCAATATTTTGATTAAATAAGAATCACACTTTAAGGTGTGCTTGGGTATCAGTGCAGGGTCATAGGTTCGATTCCAAAAAAGGCTCTGATCTGTTTCACTATAACACGGGTGAAGTTCTTCTATGCTATGTTAGTTAACAAAATGAGTTACTTTATAATTTGTAATGGTATTTGTAACATTTAAAATATATATAAAAAAATAAAAATTTCACGAAAAAAACATTTTATGTTTAAATTCTTGTTTGTTTATTCTAATTATGTTTCTTATTAAATTCGAGTTATGCGTAAATTTTTGAACACCCTTTATAATTAAAGTTATGCATTGTGAAATATCGTTTTATCTGTCATTCACTATTTTTGTTTTGTATGAATATTGCATGTGGGCAAATACTCACGATCAAATTAAGACATGCTCTTCTTCCTTTTGCACATTTAAAAATTTCAATATTTCAAAATTGCAGTAAGTGCATTCATATATATATGTATATGTATGTATGGCTATGTGTAGGCATGTAACGTCAGTTCAAATAACAAACCAATATTATTACAGTGGGTGGAAAGAAAAGTTAAGCCACCTTTTGGGATTGAAAAAAAATTTCATTGCAATTCTAATGCTAAAAAAATGTTCTGTCACGCCTCAAATACTACTTTGAAGGCATAATTTATATGATGTCAAGAGAGCTTATGTATCATTTGAAATAATTGTGTATTAAGGAAAAAACATACGAGACCTCAAATGTGAAAGCTTCCAACATAAAAACTAATGCAAGTCGATTTTACATCAGGTGGTCTCAATAGAACAGTTGACTATTTTCGTCGCTTGTAATTTGAATATCTTTTGGATAGGAACAAACATTTTTCATTACAAAACACGAAATCACTCGAACAGGAAATTTATGTCTTTAAATCTCTCGGTCAACGAGATGAGTGTGCAGTTGCTGTGTCCTGTTTACACCAATAATAATAAAGACCCAATACAGCAACATGCGACAGAGAAACTCGTTTAGCATCTGTCACCACTTCCGGTAACGGTGGTGCCATTGACGTCTTCAAAAAATAAAGGCCAATCAATGCCTCATCAAACAGTCACTTTGAGGGGATGCAGTGGCTGTTCATGCGTTTCATGTGATTTCTCTGTGCACCAGAAACGCTAATTTTGTTTGTTAACACAATGTAACTATGACTTTTGATACAAAATCGTGCCCTTCTTGTGCCAAGTTTAACAGAGTATGACTGTAAGTTAACCTTCTCCGACGGTCAGCAGGCAGCAATTCGTAAACAGTAAAAAAGTAGAAAATAAATTTCAAATTAAATCATGAATCAACTTATGTGATATAAAAGCTTCTCACGAGATTTCCTCGATGATAATGTCTTGGATTATGCAGTACACAAAATGCATTGTATCACTATCGGCTGCCAATATACTGTGCAGGACCAGCAACAGGGAGAGCTTTTATACAATATAAATTGATCTTATTTAATTTATAGTTTTATTTCCTTTTTTCTAGAGCATTTAAATTACAGCAGCTTGTCTTCAAAATATTATTTTTTCTATAAATTTCTTACATATCAAGTTAACCTTATAAGAGTTGCTCAGCATCTATTAAGAAGATTATTAATAAAACGTTGACGAAATTAGTTTTATATTTAGCCACTTTGTTCACACTTACTGTTACTACACTGTTCAATATTTTCGATATTTTTTATGGTTTACAAAGTAATGATTGGTACTTATTTGTCTTACTATTTTACATGTATAATCATGACTTTCCCGTAATGAATAAAAGAAGCACTTATTTATGTAATTATTACTACGAGTACGTTTATACGTTTATTTGCAAATAAATTAACTCACTGTTTATACGATATTGTGAATGTATAAAAACTTGGTAGCACTTCTATAGAAATGTTACTTATGTTTACAAACAAATTGTGTAAATGTATAAAATAACAACTAATAATTTGTTTTTATTGTCATTATTTTCTCCTATCAAGGTTTTTTTGTGCAATATTTATCAATTTATTGTTTTTTATTAGGAAACATTTGTAAGTGTGGCAACCTCAAGCATTTAGTACTCGGTTTGAAGTTGTAAAAAATTTTCAGCAACATTGATTATTTCGCGTAAAAATTTGGCATTTAACAAGTGATGCCTATATTACTTTTTCGGAAAATATTTTCGTTTTTATTAGTCAGAAATATGCAACATTACTCGACTTTTGTAAACAGCTGTCAATATTTCGTGCGAAATAAATGTCAGTCACATTATTTCACAGATGTCAAAAATATGTTGCCAGATACGTTTCATAAATTTTTCACGAGTTGAACAGAGTACAACTTTTGCAATATTTGTTCATGAAAATTCCATATGAACTTTTTTACATGGATTATTTTAACATTTTGTGTGAAATTTTGAACGGAGTACCAGGCTTTAATCGTGAATAGTTTTCTGAAAAACAACAATATGGCAACAATTTACAGTTTTATTTGCAAACGTATAAACGTAGTATATGTGAAATTACCTATTTTAGTACTTTCCAGCTATTAATGAAATATGTATAGACAAAAATTTATAGATCGAGAAGGTTAGATTTGAAAACAAATAACATTCGTATTCATTTTCCATATATGAACTAAGATTTTATGTTCAACTGGATATTTTAGTTTTGGATATTTGTAGGCAAAAAATAATACATTGATTTAATACTATAACTTAATTTTTTGGAGATTGATTCGTCTATTTTTTCAACATCTCAAACAAAAATAATGAGTTATACAGTCAAATTGTTAAAACCTACGATTGGACCTTATTTATGTGCACCTTCTTTGGATTCTAGAAAGCAAAGTTTTCGCTGGATAGTTAGTAACATTTTGCTCAATTAGTATGATAAAATGCATGAATGTTACCCATTTGAAATAACAAAACCAAAGATATTTTGTTTGGCAAACTGAATAGTGTTCCACAGTAGTCTTGAAAACCTTTAATCATTAAGTTTAAAAAAAAAACTTTTATTTCACTACAGTTCTATAAACAATTAATATTCCATTAATTATGGGATTATTGGCAAACAAATCAAGAATTAATTAATAAACATTGAATATGATGTAAAAACTAAATAAAAAGATATTGAAATATTTTTCTCTACTTATACAGTTTTAAGGTCATATCGAATTAAAGGTAAAATTAAGATTTTTTTTTTTGTTCAAAACGCTTGACAGCGTCTATTGCACATTCATGCAAACATATAATTTCAAGTTTATTTACATACATTGAATTTTTTTATTATTATTTCTTATTAATTTTATTTGTCTGAAATTTTTGTCTAGTATTACATGTATCTGTATGTAAGTATGTAAGCTTTTATCAACACATGCATGCACTAAAAAGAAACCTACAGAAATAGATACATATTGTAGTTTATCTTTCTTGTTAATTTTCATTATTTTTTTTTTATTTATTTTTTTTTATATTAAACTTGATCATAGACATTTGAGAGAGTGGGTTTTTAGCTCAATATTACATTAACAAGTTGATGGTTTGGTTGTTATTGTAGTTGTATACCTTCTAAATTTTATTTTAAATCCATAACAAACTGTACAAAGACAAGCTAACAAGCTGAGCAGCTACCCTGCTTGCCAGCCTGCCAGCCACCACGAACAGATATAGAGACAGACAGAAGATTGGATGGACAGACAAATAAAAGTACCGGAATGATGACAAACTATTTTGAAATATAATATTTATAGCTTGTTTTAATATACATACGTACATATGTATGTTTGTATGTATTTTGTAACAAATATTTTATTGAGTGCGTTTGTAAGCGTGATTGTTTGCTTGTGTTTGTAAATTAATTGAAATACTTTTTAAGTGCAGGCAAAAAAAAAGTTTTATAAATGTTTGTTTGACTTTAAAATAGATCTGCTAAAATATTTAACAAAAAATCCTGCTTTTGCAACAATGTTGTTGAAAAAGACTTAAGACACATACCACATACTTCAACGATGCTGTCAATAGAGGGAAAAAAACAAAAGACTTAAGACAACAACTCCGTGTACATTTAAAATTGGTAAGAAAAGATAAGACTTAAGACAGCAACTCGGTGCTAAATTCAAATTTGAGAAGAATACAAAAGACTTAAGGCAAAAACTCGAGGCATATTTAAGTAAATAAAAATTAAACTATGATTCAGGCGGTATTTTTACTCTTTTTTTTTTTATTTGTATGTATGTATGTATGTAAAAAGGAAACAAAAATTCAATAGAAGTACATACAAAGACATTGAGGAACCACCAAATTAATGACTCAATACGTCTTTAGAATATTTTAAACATTTATAGTCGTAACAAAATGGAGTTCGATATTATTAAAGAATAAATTACGTAATCCTTGTGTAGAAATGATTTGTTTCTACAAACTGTTTGAAATTAAAAGTTAATTGTTTGGCAAAAATCATGGCTTCATTTATCATTCGGATTCTTTTGAAAGCTTCGCTGTTCTGACATATGTAAATCCCTTAGATAATTGTAAACCATTCATCAAAATAGCAATAGAAGTATGAGCAATATATTGAAAGCTTTACAATATTCTTTTCAGATTCCCATGTATTTCTAAGACACAATATTGTACTGAATAGCTAAAATAATAAATGCGTTAAAAAATATTAAAATATCAAAAATAATTTTTTTTTTAATTCGTCAAAAATTAAAATACAAAATAGATTTCATTAGTCCTTGGTACTTGAAATACACATCTTATGATTTTATTCAAAGTTTATTAACAAATATTAAAATAATCAGAAATAATTTCTTAGTCGGGCTTAAGTTCAGTAATTTCAATTCTTATTGAATGAAATATTTTTTATTAATTAATGTGAGTTTCTAAAGAAGAGAAGAAAAACATTTAAAATTGTTTCACTTAAATATTAAAATATTTATTGGAAATGCATTTCGATGTTACTTATGTTAACTCATTAGTAGACACTTACAAAAATATTTACGCCTCGGAAAAGGAACTTTAGACATTTTTAGAATGGGTTCAAATGTAATGACCTGCACTTATTTTATTCATTATTTTGGCAGGTACCTGTTGGTAATGAATAAAATAGGTATTTATTTGGATTATTATCTAAAAGTTGCTATTCTTCTTACTAACAAAACAAGTAAGAAAATATTGTTTTTTAACCATAAGACGCAATTTACACTGTGCCTTTTCTGCTTGCCTGTGAAAAGCTTGCGGTGTAAAACAAAAGGCACGTAATGAAAATTCGAGAGGATTTTTGACTTTTCTCTTTGCCATTTTCGTACTATCAGCATTAAGCGTGTATATAATTGTCAAAAAGGCATGAAGAAAACGTCTTAATGTAAATGTGCGTGACTTTTCGTAGGGGCCTTAAAGGAAATTTTTCAAAACAAGTCAGGCTGAAAAGTCATAGTGTGAAATGGCAGTAAGTCATGTGACTGAGCTTGCAATTTTAAATAAAATTTTATTGGACTCAATATAAAGTTGAATTAAACTTTTATTCAATTAATTAAATTTTTAACTAATGAATGAATAGGAGAAAAAAATTGTCTGTTTTGTTAACTTTATACAATGCACTTTGCTTTGCTTACGCTGACTGTTTCAAAATATTGGAAGTCTTCTCAAAGTCAGTGAATGTTACATAGTGTTCGCTCACTCAAAACACATGACAAAGAAATATTAAGTGAAAGTACTCGTTAAGTTTTTTAGAACGACGTAATTTAAAAAGTGGAGGCAGTAAATGTATTTGAGTTTTTAAATAACTTTTAGGGTCAAGAGTTCAAAGCAAGTGGTATCTCTACAAATTTAGCAAATTTATTATCTTTTAATATAACAACTTGTTAGATAATAAAAATAATATAATGTGTATGTATGTAATTACTATTTTATATTTGGTTGATCATAATAATGTTCAATAAAAATATTTATTTTATTCATAAAAAACACATCAAAAAATTTAATACTTCAATAGTTAATAACGAAATGACATCACATGTAGATAAAATGTCTAAACAAAAAACATATTAATTTTTACGATAAACAATTTATAACTACAAATACATATGTATGTACACACACATACATATATACACATTTAGTTATATTATTAATTATTATTTATAAAATTAAGAATCTGTCATAAAAATTCCACAAAAGTAATAAATCTTTAATATAAGTATGTATACACAGATTTGCTTAATTCATAGATGGGATTGCCATTATCAATAGAATGGCCGTGAAAATTTATTTGTATTGATACTGCAATCTGATTCTCATCACCAGTAAATTTTTCTGATGACTGAAATTTACCTTTAATTGAAATGTTTTTCAATAATCTGAGATATGTATGTATATTTACCTACATAAAATGCAGTAAGTCTATATATGGCTTAAATACTCATACAAAACACTTTAGTAAACTTTCCTTTAAAAACCCACTGGTAAGAATCAATGTGAGATAAAAATAAATAACAAATCATAAGCATTTTTTTAAAAATAACATTTTAAGCACTGCTTTAATCTTTTATGTTTTTTTTTATTTTAATTATAAAAAAATTCATTGTTTCCGAGACCATTCAAAAGAAAGCCAACATTTCAAGAATGCCGATTATAGCTATACAATATTTACAAAACAAGACATTCACAACGCCAACACAAATCTGACAAGGAACATACAGACTTTGTATTTGCCATATAAAAAAAAATTATACTCATCTTGAATAGAAATTAACATTTGAATGTTTTAGCAATAATAAGATTATTACAAGCAACAAAAACAAAAACTTATAAATACGATTACAAATTAATGTTTAAGAAATAAACAAAAACGCATTTATTAATGGATTTATACCAGTTGGTTGGTTTGCGTGGCTGCTTGTTACCTGCAAGCAGTGTTGTCAGATTTACTTTCAGCCTCCTCGCCAAATGTATTGTCGAATATCGCCAATATAATAAAACATTAAATTTTAACTAGAAAAATATTTTTATCTTGTAATTACATTACAAATATTGTTAAATTTTAAATTCAGTAGGTAACATCTATCGTAAAACATAAAAATTATGGGCTTAATTTTGTAAAACGCAACACCAGGCGTTGACAAATTTTATATGGAAAAAATTTAAATTACAAAACCAAGATAAATACAAAAAAAAAAATGTTTATTTAAATGTGTATTTAAGTACACATACCATATCCTTGAAGTGGTAAGTACCAGCAGCATCGTCTTAATTATATGTACACTTTAGGCGAGAACTCGCGCTTCTTTATGAAAATGTTGGTTTCAATTTATGAAAGGATGTTTTCCCCACTGTGTCACAGAATACACAGAAGTGAAGAAAGTGACAGGTAAAAAAAGCTTCAATCAGGTTTTTTAAATTCCGTGGAAAAAAGAGAAAAATATAGTGTATTTGATATTGTAGTGTATTACTACTTACCAATTAAGACAGCTAATAAAAAGCGTTGTAGTTTTATTGCACTAGAAAGAAGAATCAAAACAAAAACGCCGACAAAATTTGAGGGAAAACGAGACAAACAGAGAAATACCCTTATCTTCTCCGTCTCGTGATACTTCTGTATGTTCTGTGACTGTGTTTCATAAATATACCAACTGAGATTTCGTGGTCCATAATCTTTTTTTAAACTTCTTGAATTTCAGTAAATTTTTGTTGGAGATATAGAGTTACAACATTTAGAATCTTTTGCAGGAAATATTTTTTGTTGCAGAAAAAATTCCTTGCATAAAAAATTTCATATTTTTAACATCATTCTATTTTATTGAAATTGTAAAAATATAGCCAAGTAAATCGCCACTCGCCATATCAAATTTTTTATCGCCAAAAACAAATTTTTGTCGCCACGTCTGACAACACTGTCTGCAAGCAATCCGGAAAAATCGTGATACCAGGAAACGATTAATAAATTAGACAGTTTATTTTAGGATTAGTACGAATGAAACACTACTTTGAATAATATTTAAAAAATATAAATTTTAGATCGAGAAAATTTCATATAAAATATAATCGCAACAATGATTAAACTTTGTAATTAATTAAAAATTTTAGACAGTCGGATTTTACAGCGAAAATATACATATCGCTTATTTACTCAAAGAATGTCATAACTCAAAAAATGAAATATTTGATTTTATATTGTGTAAGAATTTCCTACAAATATCTTGTTTACTCAACTCTTGAGAGAAAAATTAAATTATCTTTTTTCATTAAGTTGTGTGTAAAATTTACACTGTAAATTTAAAACTTGAAACTCGTGTTCTGGCAAACTGTTTTTTTTTTAGTTATGATGTTGTTGTTTTTTTAACAAACTCAACCCGCAAAGCGATTAGTTTGTCTGCATAAAACACCCAGGGTCTATGGTGGGAATCGAACCCAGGACCTCAGGACTGAGAGGTTAGCATCGCTACCACTCAGCCACAGGGACAAATTTGAGTAAATAAGCGATATGTGGACAATCATAATACAAATGTTTACCATCAAAAAATCCGTGCCAAAAAGGAAAAAGTGCTTAAGTCGAGATAAGCTGATTTTGAGTTAATTGTACCTCTGTAATCTGCATATTCAAAAGTACCCCTGGTCAAAATGTCAAATGATTTGTGAGATTTTTCAAGAAGTTATAGCACAAAGAGTTGCGGCTTATCTTTTTTAGACTTCTAATCTCATTTGGAATAATTACTTAATTTAGGCTATACTTTGTTATATTTCAACTTGAGTGTATTATTTACGGTGTATAGAAGGATGTTTGTCTAAAAAAAATAAAGGTTAACAGAGAATTTCATAATTTAACTGTAAAAGACATAAATTTCTGAAAATCGACGTGAACGCTTAAAAATGCTCTCCTGCAAAACAGTCAAATCTGTACCTGGATTTTATTACGACAATCGCATCGCTATAATAAATATAACAAAAGTTTATCAACTTTGCTATTCAGTAACATATTTTAACGATTTTCGCTGTTGGTTGAAGCAAAAAGAAATTAAATCGCAAGCTCAAAATCATTTAGTTTTTTTTTTATATTTCTTTATCCTTTTCGCTTATTTTGACATTTTCTATGCAGAGACACCACATGATTTTGAATTAAAATTTGATTGGAGACTATCGTAAAAAAGAAATTTCAGAATCACATTATCACTGCCGCAAACGAATAAATAAGTCGATAAATATTGCGATTTTCGGTTCGCAAAAAGTTACAGAATTGAGATACTGACTTATTTTTACTTATTGCCACAGACATGTTGATGTTGAAGTAAACATTCAATGTATAGTAACAACGGCATTGAGAATTTTAAAATTGTACCAACATACTTTAAAAAATTTTACTTTTTTGGCATAAATTGTACTAAGAGATTTTTTAGTTCAAATTACATATTTTTATTTGTTTTTATGAAAATAATTGACTTTGTGCTGGCTACCGAATCGCTTTCCAAATTGTTGGTTACACCTGTTGAAGTTGAAATTTAAAATATACAAATAAATAGCATGTGCTCTAGCATCCGAAATGGACGATTTCAAATTTTTTCATTCTCTCGCTGCGTTTTGCTTTCAGAATACTGTTTTCAAGTGACATATGGAATCGTTTGAAAAGAAATGCGGAGGGAAACTGAAGAGATTCCTTAAATGTACTAAATTATACATTGGTATACTATTGTACTTGCCGAATTTGAATAGTACCAAAAAAAGTACAATTGTACCAACTTTGCTATCCCTGGTAACAACTATAATGTTATATTTTATGTTTATTAAGAAATATACAACCACACAAACACATAAGCCAATGCGCACGAAAGACACAAACAACAACTGTAATGCTTTTTCATACTCTATTGTCAACGTACACTCACACAAGCCAACAGAACCAATTGTAACATGAACTAACGATGTGATCTGAAGCTAGAATTAAGAGAATGTTGAATGTGCTGTGATTTTTGTGGAAAGTTTGTCTCAAATATAAAACGGGCAATGCACCCGCTAAGCAGGCAGTATTATGTAAAAAAAACAGGGAAGTTAACATCGTGGTATTCCACTAGTGAACTATTTAACAGTGCAGGTTTAGAAGCTCTTAATATCAGTGTTGAGTAAATAAATAAGTTTTCGATTTGATATAGCGATGACTTTTTATTTAATTGCAAATATTCGAATCTACAAAGATAACGTTTTTAAAAGATAAAATCGTAACAATATTATTGGCCTTACAGTATGAATATGAATATGAATATTTAAAAAACCAAAAAGACTACTTATAAGAGCCCAGGAATACGACTGTAGAAAATTTCGACGGAAGTATGCATCCATATCTTTCCTTTGCAACTTTACTTGCTACAATAAATCTGAATATCGCAATACTCAATAGTCTGAGAGAACTTCCACTACAAAGTACTGAGTAATTTTCTATATTTTGAAATTAAATATACACATACAAAATTAATTTTTTAGTCGAGTCCATTATTTGCAACGCAAAAAACACAATTGTTTTTTTGTATCATTAATCAACACTTTTTTGTAGATTCATTATTTTTGTTAGTCAGGTGGTTAAACTTGGTTTTAAAATTACTGTTTTCAGTATGCAAAATTCATACACATACATACATATACTTTACAATACACACAAATGTATCTGACTCATAATGAGGATTAAGATTTTTTTGCAAGAAATTCGCATCAAAAAAGAAAAAATATACAAAAATAAAATTCATTAGCATTTTCTTCCTCGACTGTAGGGGAGATATATTTTTGAGATAAACATGTATGTATTTTAGAAATACGAAACATGCAAAAAGAAATACATACGTACGAGGTGTGTTCAAAAAGTAATGCGAATTTTGTGTTTTTTTTCAAAAATTATTTATTTATTCATGAATATCTATTTTGTCCCCTTCAAAGTAATCCCCCTCAACTATAATGCACTCATGCCAACGTTTTTCCAATCTTTGAAGTACTTCAAGAAATCATTTTTTTTATCTTGTTCAGCTCGTCCTTCGATGCCCTCTTTACCTCGTCAATCGTAGCGTAGCGTCGTCCTTTCATGGGCCTTTTCAGCTTCGGGAACAAGAAAAAGTCACAGGGGGCCAGATCTGGGGAAGACGGTGGCTGCGGCATTATTAGTGTGTGCTTTTTGGAAAAAAAAAAAATCGGGAACATGCAACGCTGTGCGAGCAGGGGTGTTATCGAGGTACAAAAGCCAATTCGCGGCGATCCGTCTCATGACCAAATCATTGATAAAAATCGAATGGGACGAGCCAATCGACATGTCTAGGTTCTCAGCAACTTCTTTTATGGTGATGCGACGATTGGCCAATACCATTTTCTTCACTTCATGAATTTTTTTCGTCTGTTGTTGAAGTGCTCGGGCGTCCGGCACGCTCTTCATCGTTCACATCTTCTCGGCCTTCTGAGAACATTTTGTACCACCGATAAACGTTGCTTCGGTCCAAGGCAGCTTTTCCGTATGCCACAGTTAACATTCGGAATTTATCCGCGCACTAAATTTCGTTTTTCACACAAAATTTTATACAAGTTCTTTGTTCCATTTTTTTTAACAGCTAAAAATCGAAGACGAGCCAAAACAAGTGCAAGCAAAGCAGCTGCAAACAATTAACTGAACATTGAAAATGGCCGAAATTGTCGGCATAGGTGAGAGACATGACTACTAGCATAACGCCACAAAAAAATCATAATTCGAATATGCGTAACCCGCGAAAATTCAAAATTTGGCGATACTTTTTGAACACACCTCGTATATCTTTTTTTGTATTGCAGCATGTCAGATTTACTAGAAAATAACTTTAACTAGCACTAGTTGATGAAAAATTAATTTAAATAATTATAGTTTTTTAAGCCAGAATTATTTCAATACGATGTTTACTAATCCCCACGCATATTAGCCATTTTTATAATTTTACTTCAACTGACATTCAATTTAACTATTGTGTTTGCCTTTGAAAATTAATACATAAATTCAAATTACATAATTTCAGCTTTGCCAACTTTTCCTACGAAATCATGATTCAATAGTTATTTTCACTTTTCGAATGCTTAAATGATAAAAGTGCGTGTTAAAATCTATTTAAAAAAAAAATATATATAAAATATGTGTATAAGTATTCTTGATACGCTGCCAAGTCAACAACAAACTAAATTAAATTTAAAATTCCAAACACACACAGAATTCTTTTGCGCTTGCAGCTTGTCTGCCAATGCGCTTTCTGCCCCTGCATAGTTAACACAATGTCTCCACAACAGCCTCAATTGTAATTTACACTCTACAAAGTTGTGTAAATCAAAATAATTTCCTCAATTTGTGGTTAGTTCAGCTCTTTATTGACATCATTATGATTTGTCAATTCAAAAGAACTCATTTATTTTTCAGGAAGTCATAGCAAAGAAGCGTTTTATTACTTCACTTTCGATCTCAGGTATTTAAAAATTATATTTAATACCCCTCATTGAAGTGAGTACCGTAGCAGAAAGTACAATACCCCACCAAAAAAAAATTCGAGATTTTATAATGAATGGTACTCTTTTAATGGCTTACAAGGTAATGAGTGGAACTTATTTATCTAATTATTTTAAGCGTATAATAATGACTATCTTGTAATGAATAAAATAACAACTTATTTATATCACTACGTGCAAGTGCTTATTGTAGTACTTTCCAGTTAATAATGAAATATATCTGGAGAAAAATTTATTGATCCCGAAAATGAGCTTCGAAAACAATAAAATAAATATCTTTGGTTTACTATAATTTTTATTACGTTTCCCGCAATGACCACTAATCTTCTCAAGAAATATGACTTTTTTTTAATTAATTTTTCTAAAGTCCCAAAACGATTTCAGATATGCCACTTAATTTGCTCTTTAACGAGCCAACAGGAGCACCATTTCTATATAGTGGGATATATGTAATCATCTCCTATTTCCCACAATGGCCACTTTTCCTTTCAAAATAGGAACTTTTTTAAAATTGATTTTCTGTATTATTGATATATCTGTTGTATATCCAAGTGGTATAATTTCATTTATCAGATTTCGGACCATATTTTCCAATAATTGGTGAGTATAGTATCAGTCCCCGATCCTGGATTTCATCACCGAAATAATATTGCTCTATTTTACTAGGACTGTTAAGTGCTTAACAGTCCGCTGTTAACTGCAAAATGGGCTCAGTAAACTTTTTTGGTTTTTGTCTGTGCTAATTAAATTCAAATTTATCTTCGCACACATCAAGTTTTCTAATATTGTTACAAAATTATTTTCATTAGAAAAAATTGCCAATTAACTTTTGAATAATTTGAGGCAAAAAGTAATTTAAAAAATTTTGCATACTTGTAAGCTAAAAATAACCCATTAAATTTTGAATACTTTTAGGCAGTAGGCAAAAAGTATAGGGTACCGCATACTTTTTGCACTTCTCAAACAAAACTAATGGGTTATTCTATTCAGTCAAATTGTAAGTGCTTACGACTGGGGAGTACATGCACTTTTTTGCATTCTATTTAGTAGGCAGACTTTTTTACTTCGACCTGTTACTTTTATATGAATGTAAAAATGTAAAAAATAATATTCTGAAAAACTTGCAACAACAAATTAAAATACCTTAACATTGTTGACATAGTATTGCTGTCGTGGAAACACGTCACAAGCGCTTAAAGCCAAAATTATAATTGCACCTACTCGTACAGCCAACCATGCAGTTGTAAAAGAAATATTTATTATTTTATGTAACTATTCAATTTCTTATACGAGTATAACGTCTGTCTGTCAGTCAATATTGGAATTTTTCTACACAAATTAAATTGTAGGAGTTGAATGTAAAAGACACAGACATTCATTCGCACTCATACGCACCACTGATTAAAAGTGTGTTGCTTCGGTTTTGGAATAAACCAACGCACCCGCTTTGGATACGCCCGAAGTACATACACATATTTTAATTTACCATGGAGTATATGTACTCGTATGTAAATGCGACACCAAAGAAAGAAGATAAAGAAGGAGCGCATGCTTTAAACAATAGTTATGAAAATTTTAATTTCAATTAAACACCCACATACGAGTACTACATGCATGCTATTTCTGTATACCAGACAATTAAATTGTTGAAATAACAAATTTCTTCGTTGTCATTGCTGTAACTTGGTGATAAAGTTCGATATAGTTAATCCTAAGATTAGCAAAATTAAACTATTTGTATATTTATATTCACTAGGATCGCTCGGTGGTCTAAATTAAACCACTTGGCACTTTTCTAAACCAGTGTGTACATGTCTGTACAAAACAAAAATCAAACAGAAAGTTGTTTTTTTTCATGCAAATTTAAATCGCTTTTTTAGCACTTTTTTGATAGACATTTTGAAAGAACATTTATATTGTGCATATCTACACAAAAATACCTTTTAAACCATACATATATGTTTCACCTATGTTCGTGGATGATAAGATACTTAAAAGTGTACGACAAAAAATTTTTTGCCGTATTTATATATACAGGGCAATCATGAATAAAACTCCGCGTGAAATTTCTCTTTTCCCCAATTAGAATTGTTTGTTTTCCTTAGTATTTGCTAATAGTTGGAATTGTTCCCCGGGAAAAATGTCACGCAGATTTTTATTCATGATTGCCCTGATAAGATTCCTGACTATTACCACGTTTATACGCGCACTATTTGCAAATAAAAATATTTGCAAATATATTAACTCACTTCTGTATGGCATATTAGATCTACAAAAACTTGGTAGCACTTCTATAGAAAAGTTACTTATGTTTACAAAAAAAAGTTATGTAAATGTATAAAGTAACAAATAAATATTTGTTTACGAGTATATTGTCATTATTTTTTCTTTCAATGTTTTTTTGTGCAATATTTATCAAGTTATTGTTTTTTCATTAGCAAACATTTGTAAGCGTGGCAACCTCAAGCATTTTGTTTGCAAATAGTGCGTTAATCGTGAATAGATTTCTGAATTAGTAAATCTCAATAAAACAATTATATGGCAACAATTTACAGTTTCATTTGCAAATAAGCTGCGCGTATAAACGTAGTATACATATACATATGTACATATGTATGTCCTAATTTAAGTGGTTATCAATGTGAAATTACAGTTAGATGAAATTATCTCCTCCTCTACTTTGGAGAGGAAAGGCATTTTTCTTTTAATTTGTTTACTTATTCATGGAATGAATTACAATTTTTTTGCTGGGTTTCTTTTTAATAAGATCGCAATTAATATTAAAGAGAAAAAAAATCTTGCAAAACTGATTCATTTGATAAAAATGTAAATTAGTTGTTAAATCACATCGGTTTAAGAATCATTCCGCGAATTCCAGCAAGATTTTGAATAATTTATTTTGTTTCTTGTTGGAAATAAAATAAGGATGACACCTTTCTTAAGACAATCTTTATAAATGATTGTTGCAAACATTTATGTGTCATACACGAGTAATGACGATCGATGTAGGGTGTGGGTTAGCAGTACAATTTATGCAGGCTGACAAGACAACCTTCCTTCTATAAAATGTTTTCACCAATAAACACACACACAAACATGATTATTGTACATGACGGTACATACTTTTAGATCGATGGATATAAAATATGTACATACATATATACGTATGAGTAGATGAATTCTTGTTGCTTCGTTGTTTGAATGCATGGATGACTGTATGACACAACAAATCGGCACCAACTTCTTGCACTTTATGACTAAAAACTTCTTTTCTTGCCGCTAAAAAAAACATGGTTGGTTTAGGTCGTGTGTTTATATTTATACTTATATGTTCATACTGAATTTGTATATGAATGTGTGCGTGTTTATACGTGTGTGTTTAACATATTCTATTAACCCAGTTAACATTTTTTTTGTGTGTAAGCTATGTAAACGCTCAGTTAGCCGAATGTAATGGAACAGAAGACCTTATACATACTTTTGAATAATAAATAAAAAACAAATTTTAAGTTCTATAACAAATTAAGAAAAGGTTTCTATATAAAAATTAAAATTAATAAAGTAGTATATGAACAAGTTCCTACAATAGAGATGTAAACGGAATGTAAGATTCCGTGCATTACTTTTCACATAACAATATCGATCAGCTGTTTCCTACCGTTGCAGTTACATAACATTACAGTCGGCTAACTAAGAAATAAGAATTAATTTTAAAAAATCCGAAATTAGTGTTACGTAGTATGTGTATGGCGCCTACGCACCACTGAAATTATTTCCCAAAACTAGTCAGCGATGGAAATGTAGTAGTTTTTTTTGATTTTAAATTTAATTTTTGTCCGAAACTGGCATGGCATAAGGTGAAGCAAAAAAAATGTGTGAGAAATGTCAAAACTTGCGAAATCCCTTTTTCTAAGGTTGCACAGTGGAATATAAATGAAAAAAAAGAAAATAAATCTGCAATTTCTAAGCTGCTCTAATGATTTTGAAAATTCACATTCAAGAGAAATTGTTGCTGAGCTTAAATTTGGAATTTTTATTTTTGTTCTAACACCCAAAATAGCGTGCCCATAAAGTTTTTATTTTTTTTTAAATGCCTGAATTATTTCTTATAAATTAGCAAATATTTGATAAAATTATTTTTTAGTTTTCCGACCTATACCAATCCATCGTTATACTGATAGCAAAACAATGTTGAGGTAGGTGTTCTTTAATCTATTACAAAAACGTCGTAGTAGAAATCGAAATACGACAAGTACGATAAGGGAGAAGCCAAAGGCTTTTTTGAAATCTATAAAGGAGAGATATATGTATTGGGTGTTTTTTATTGAGGTATAGAACTTTAAGTTGGCATCACTTTTTTAACTGGCGGCCATTTTGTCAGCTGTCAAGTGATTAATATTTAGTTTGGTTTGCCATTTCATCATAAACAGGTTGACAAAAGAACAACGCTTGCAAATCGTGCAAATTTATTTCGAAAATAATGGTTCAGTTCGCGAAGTTTACCGCAAGCTCCGTCCATTTTATGGTCGACATAATCGTCCATCAGAGCAATTAATTCGGTTAACCATGGATGGCCACCAAGATCGTGTGATTTGACCCCATTGGATTATTTTCTTTGGGGATATGTGAAGTCGCTCGTCTACGCCAACAAACCAGAAACGTTAGGGGACTTGGAAGCCAAAATTCGTGGCGTTATTGCCAACATACGGCCCCATATGCTCGAAAAAGTGGTTGAAAATTGGACCTGTAGAATTGGCTTTATTCGAGCCAGCCGCGGCGGCCACATGCCCAAAATCATATTTAAACGTTAATGGCATAAAATTATCCTTCCAATAAAGCCAAATTGATGGACATTAAAACGATTTTCTTGTGTTTTATTTCAATTCGAAGTTCTATACCTCTAAAAAAACACTGTACATAGGTACTAGTTCCACTTAACCGACTGTTCCAGAATTATGTGTAGATTGTTGACATGATCGAAATACAATTTTCCATCATAGAAACCTGCCTTTTCTGCTCGAATACTGGGGCGAATGGATGTAGATTTTCTCTTCCAATTTATATGTTCGACTTTATTGATCATGCCCAGTTGAGTTATGACTCACTAATTCTTTCGGAAAGCAAACGGAATCAATATTAGCAAAAATATATGAGTACGAATGTAACATTCGCAACACAGGATTTACCCATATACATATATCGTCACCTTAAATGCAAAAGGACGTAACTATACTTTTATATTTGTTACAGGAGACACAAAACACGTTTCAAAGTCAATAATAATAAAGTGTTCTTGAAAATTTTTTTCGAAGTTTACTTGTAGTATGGATACTTACATATATATATTTAAGCTTTTATGTTAGTTACGTTCTTTTCAATAAAAGATAGATGCATTCGCAATTACGTCCGTTTGAATTTCTTTAATAAGGTCTTCATTTTTGATCACAGAGGTCATAAATATTTGCGTGAACATGTAGTTTGATAAAATGAACCATAATCAATCAAAAATTCGATTTCGATGTATAAAAAATTCCGAATTTCGGAGAAAAAAAGTATATTCCCTAGCAAAAAACTCTCATGATATCGCATAGGAATTGAACAATTTCGCACAGATTTAATGCACTTTTTCGCAACGATAAAAAATATGTTGGCTGGGATAATTTGTAAATACTCGTACATCTTCATGTTTAAAATTTCAAGCACGCCAAACGGATGCATATCAAGGTGTTTATTTATAATGTTGTGTTCATTAAGTTTTTGTTCGGTTTGCATACAGTTGCAATTATTGTTTTGTTGATTCTATACAAGTTCTGTGTGGGTGAACGAACAACAACAAACATAAAATATGTATGTAATAGAAGAAAAAAAAGATCACTTACATTTAACAATACACTTTTGTTGTAAAAATCAATGTTGAATTTTGATTTTTCCTTTCACACAAAAATTCCGCCAATATTCACACTTGTTGAGATTCAAATCCGCAGGATGAATGTTGTCATGGATGTTGATGATAATAAAAATAGTTTCAATCAAGATTTGCTATTTTCATGCTTCATTGATTTTTAGACTCTCTGTAGTTTTTTATATGAATTTGAATTTTTTAAGGTTTCATTTTAATTTCTAAAGATTTTAATCTTCGATAAATGGATGTATTTTGTTTGAAACTTGTTATTTTATTTTATTTTGATAAATTGCCACGTTTGTTTTTTTTGTGTTTTATAATTTCTTCTTTTTTATTTCCTTTGAAAAATTCATATGGCCGATAATTCTGTTATTATTTTTTTAACGTATTAAAATATTCATTCGAAATATTTTTATTGTTATTGAACACGTTTGACACCGTAAACAAATGCGATTGTGTTTTTTTTTTTCTTTATTATGGAAAAACAATATGTAACACTAAGCTGTGGAATTATAATTGTTGTGGTTGGTTGTTTAGTAGACCTGTCACATGAATCAGCACTCACACAAGCACTAAAATTCACAGTTTCAATTTCAATACGACTTTGTGATTTCAGAAAACGAATCAACACATTTTATTTGGATTTTCTTAATTTTTGCTTTTCTTTTTCTTTATGTTATGTTTACGTTTGGTTGTAACTTTTTTTTTGTATTTTGAGCCTTTACTTTTCAAACAACACTTCTTTACAGTCGTACATCTCAAACCCAACTAAAACTGTTTTGGTTCTACGTTTTAGACGACCAAACAATATAATTGAGACTGAATTAGAGCTTAAGTTGCTCCCGCCATTCAGCTAAAGCCAGCATTAGTGACTTGTCTTGAAGAGGTGGAAAACAACAACAACAATAGCAACAATCGTTATTGAAACCAGTTAACTGACACTCAGTGAAAAGTTTTCAAATTCCCAGAGCTTTGATTGAATTTCTTTGCTCAACTGCTTACAACTTGGCTGCGGCATTTTGCTTAGGATTTAAACTATAGGGTGATTGTGGCCTGGTTTGTACAGGTGTTCAGTTGTTTGTTGTATCAAATTTTTAAAAATATCTATATACGAGTATGTATCTTTGTATTGTGTTTAAGAGATTTTTATATTAATTTTTATTGGCTGAAATCTCTTAACATTCAAGAGTTAAAACTTAAAGTGTTTTAAAAGTTGCCCATAAAATGTAGATAATTGAAGGAAATGCCCAAACAAGTTGGATTATTATAAAAAGTATAATTCAAAAAAAAAATCGTAAATAAAATCTCCATGATAGTTTGAAAATATATATGTAGGTACATTGAAATATAAATTTAATTTTTTTTCATTTTTAAATTTCTTTAATTAAAAAGAGAATCGGATCTGTTCTATAAACTGAGTGGATTTAAATTCGCATGATTTTACAAGCTAACTCCGCTAATAGCAGCTTATCAGACTTGTTTTAATTTTTCTATTATAAAGATTCTCAAATATCATATCTGAAAGAAAACTATCGTAGATGATTTTAAACACATCTGCAGCACCAGACGTACGGTTTCAAATCGGTTCGATTTACAGAACAGGGGGCAAATTGCTGCATTCGATACGATTCGAAATTTAAAAATATTCCCATATAAACTCTATTGTAATACATATTTCGTAATTTCGTTCGATAACGAATGCCAGGTCCGAATGTGTATGTATGTATATAATTCCAAGCATCATAGCCTTAACCAAAAATCGTAATTGACTTTAATTTTTTGCGAGAAGAAATAAAAATCAAATTCTGAATTCTCCTTTTTCGAACAGAAAGGATAAAAAAGTAGTTATGTACCTATTTCTCTGTGTGTGTGTGTGTACACAACTACTACGATGGGATCAATA
Source organism: Nowickia ferox (assembly GCA_936439885.1). NCBI lineage: Eukaryota > Metazoa > Arthropoda > Insecta > Diptera > Tachinidae > Nowickia > Nowickia ferox. Next base: position 86,461,119 of record OW387027.1, read on the forward strand.
TCAATATACCTATGGGGATTCCATCATGATTTTTTCCAAACCATATCATAAAACCGATAAAAAAATAAAAATTTAATTATGGCACCATTGATGTGTGTCAAACAGGGATCGCAAATAACGATATTTTCCAAATTTAAACTGAAAAAATTACACTAATAGAGTAGTGCTAAGTGCACAAGGAATATGCCAAGATACTCCATGTTACATGGACTACCTATAGATGCAATGATTTTTATTTTTATTTTTTTATTTTTATTGAAAAACTCAACTTTACGGATTATTTTCTGATTTTTATATAGAAAATAAAAGTTATTTTCTGACTTTTATTTATTCCTCACAAAATACCAGTTACCTTTTTATTTTTATTTGTTTGCTAAAAAAAAAACTTAATTTTTAAAATGAATGAAGTATAAAAGAGTAAATTTAATTTAACATATAATATTTTTTTTACAGACTCTGGCGATAAATTAAATTTTAAATCGGTTAATATTAATTTTGACGCAAAAATTATGCTCCCTACATTTAAAAAATTAAGCAAAGAAATAAAATTATTTCGTGAGGAATAAATAAAAGTCATAAAATAACTTTTAAATAACTAAAATCAAAAAATGAATATTTCTGCTCATTCACATTCTTTTGTGGCATAACTACACCACTGCCTTTGTATTTTTCACATTACCGCACTTTTTTGTGCATAAAGATTTGTTCTTCTGTAGGATTTCTATAACCTGCATCGCACAACAGCGCTGCCTACTAAATATTTTCTGCCTACCCGCCAGGAGTTATCCTGGCGTTGTGCGTGCACCCATGGTATCAAAATACCATGCTTGCACCGCCGGGACCCTTGCGAAATATCACACATTTTTAATAAGAATCCATAGCATTTTCGTCTCTTTGTAAGGGATTTCCATTTATGTATTAATTTCACAAATAATTCATTCTTATTTACATTTAATTTTTCACCAAACTTAATATTATTCACATATTTATGCGTATCGTATGCCACGAAGTATAATTCGACTGTCACAAACCAAAACAATATGAAACTGAAAATCTGATAGTTGACAACAGAACGACATCGATATCATATTCATTGACAGTTAATAAGTGTGATAAATAACCGATATCTATTTTTGTTTTGTATCGACTTTGTCATCGTAATTCCAATACCAAATCCAACCACCTTAAATTATACAGGAAATATGTGTTCCCTCTTGTATCATTATAGTATTTCTCCTGCACTGCCCTAATCAATTGTTAGAGCCAATTTCACCAACTTGTTAAATATCAATTCATACAAAATTAATGAAAATCGACATTTAAATATGAATTGATATTAAAATAGAGTTGGTGAAATTGGCCCTTAAATAGTTATACAAAATCAAAAGTTGACAGACACAATTGATGGGTGTAAAGCCAAACTAATATTGACAAATAACCGATATCTGTTGTTGTTTTGTATCGACTTTGTCATCGTAATTCCAACACCAAGTCCAACAACCTTCAACAAAACAAGAAATATGTTAATCCTGTTGCATCATTATAACATTTCTCATGCACTGCCTTACCTGAAAACACAAATCTGGACCCACAATAAATGATGTGTGTAAAACCCGACTAATAATATTCACAAATTCATTCTGTATTGCCGTATTCTTTCCCTTTTGAATATTTTTACTGACCAATAAGTCTGGTAGCACGGATCATTTCGTTATCATGAACTGCTGTTCGCTCTAAGTATATAACAAGGCATATCAAACAGGTACATGCATCGGGCAAATTGCTCATCCGCTGCTTTTTTGTTTACACGTTTATAACGAAGAATTCATTTGACAATTACTTTTGTGCCTTGTTTGATGCATACAATTTTTTGACAATTACTTTGTAAAACTATGTGAGAAGCACAGAGTTGCCACAGTGTTTTCTCTAATGCGTGTACCTGTAGTAAATGTGCCTTGGTATATAATAATAAAAAGAAGCATTCTATTTTCCTCGCATTGTCTCAACGAATTTCACAAAATTTTTATTTAATCTTAAAAACATATTAAATATGAGTTTTCAATTACCTGGAAGCAATACTGGAAGCTTTTCATTTGGAGCTCCAAACACTACTGCATCTGCTACACAGCCCACAGCGCCGAAAGCAGGCAGTTTTACATTTGGCGCCACAGGCGGAGGTGATGCTGGTGCGAAGCCATTGGGATTTGGCTTTGGGACAACAGCTGCTACAACTGGAGGTGCAACTGTTGCTCCACCTGCATCGGCAGCAACTGGGACTCCAGCTTTCGGCTTAGGTGGTGTTCCAGCTAATTCTTTTGGAGCATCAGCTGCGACATCGGCTGCAACTCCAGCACAGTTAACAGCACCGAAATTCGGTATTGCACCCACAACCATTTCTCAGCCAGCAGCTTCAGGATTTGGGTTTAGTAGTACGCCTACAGCGACATCGACTGCTGCGACATCCGCAGCCCCTGGCACTACAGCTGCAGCTACGATCACTTCTGCACCAGCATTAACCAGTGGTTTCTCAGCTTTCGCAACTCCAACATCTGCTGCTTCTGGCACCGCAGCAGCCATAGGAACCACAACTGCTGCGGCAACTTCATTGCTAACAGCTCAGACTCCAGCTGTGACTGCTACATCAACCCCAGCCACTTCAGGGTTTGCTAGTTTAACAACAGCCACTAAGACTACAGACTCCACTGCCATGCCATCTACTGCTTCACAATTATCTTATAATCAATTAGAAGAACATATAAATAAGTGGACTTTAGAATTGGAGGATCAGGAAAAAGTTTTCACTGATCAAGCAACCCAAATCAATGCATGGGATAAAATTCTCATTAGTAACAATCAGAAAATAATTGATTTAAACGATGCCGTACAAAAGGTAAAATCAGATCAACAAACTTTGGAACAGGAACTCGAATTCATAGCCACACAACACAAGGAGTTGGAAGAAAGTATTGTTCCCCTGCAAAAAGAATTTATGAAAATACCTCAAGTCGACGTCGAGCGCTCCCAGACCTATTTAATGGTGGAGAATTTAGATACTCAATTAAAACAAATGTCTGAGGATCTTAAAGAAATTATCGATAACTTGAACGAGTCAAATAAATGTCAAGACAATTCCGATCCTATTATACAAATTGGTAAAATACTTAATGCACACATGAGTTCACTGCAGTGGATTGAGCAAAGTACATCGTCCATCGGTAATAAATTGGAAGACATAACAAAAATGCATGAAACATTCAAAAGAGATTCAGAGAGATCTTTCCGTTCAGCGTACTACAATTAAGTTCGTGAATTTTGAAATGTTTATATATATATATATTTTTTAACTAATATCAAATACATACATAAATATTCATACATACAGGATAATTAATTAAATCATTAAAAATGACATACTTCACGACTTTTTATTGGTCAAAAGTGTAAAAAGCACTTGTACATTGAAAATGAAATGAACGATTATTTTCTCAATAATTTTGAAAATGTTTTATTCTATACAAAGGACATTTCATCTCAGTACCGATTGCAAAATATGCCGATTGGGGTGAAAACGCCAGATTTCGAGCACGTCCTATTTTCGCCATATTTCCTGGAAAATTTGAATAAACCGTTCCTGAAGGAAAGTGGGCAATTTTTACGGCGTCATTGCAAGCATTTGAGCAAAATGCTAACAGCTCCGAAGAATGATTAAATCGAACGGAAGTTATTTTCGTAGTTAAATTTAAAAGCGTTTTTTCGGGTGTAGGAGCCGACGAAAGCATTACTTTCTCGAAATCGTATACATTAACTACACCTTCTTTACTTCCTGTTGCCAAAAGTCGTTGATTTGGTGACAAATCCATAGCTGCCCCCGATATACAACCATCATCAACAAACTTGTGCTCTAATCTCTGTTGTCGCATTGAGAAGACACAAATGTTAGAAGAATTTCCATTGACTATTAGTCTTTGCGAGTCAGCTGTAAAACACATTGACACAGCTTTTTCATTTTGTTTTAATGTTCTTATGATTTCAAATGTTTTTGCTTCGTAAATATGTACTTCACCCCAAAGACCACTGGATGCCAAATAGCGACCACAAGGGGATATTATGAATTTAACTAAACTGCCAATCGCAGCGTTTAAATGGAAGCAAGTTTCTTTAGCAGTTATTAAATCATACAGATAGGCATAATATTTTGTAGAACCAAATATAGCTTTAGTACCACAGGGAAGAAGGCGAGCACATGATATGGGAAAGTCAGCGAAATGTATGTTGTGTAATTTATCATTTTGTACGCCATCTACGGCGTAAATTGAAGCTATACCATGTTCACCAGACACTAAAGCTGCCGTACTTGTTGGATGAAATTCTATACTCTTAATAACACCTTCACCATAGGTGGCACGATTTAAGTCCTTCACTCTTTTTAATTTTAAGAACTTTGAAGTAAGAACGCTTTCCTGGCATTTATTTAGAAAGCCAACTGTACGCAAAAGTTCATCTTCCTCATCGCTCTCTTTTTTTACACTCTCATCTAGGGAAGCCCATTTGGGTTGGCTGACAATTCGTGTAAAACGGGAGGTCAAATACTCTTTGTAAGATTTGTCCATTTTAAGATGATCCAAAGGACCAGTACGTTTCGTTTCCCGTTTAACTTCGCCCAATTTTATATCTTCGTCGTCAGCATCTGTCCACACTGGTTTTCGTTTTTTTGTTTTTCTTCTACTTTCATTATTCTCGTCATCTTTCTCTTCATCGCTTTCAATTTTAGCACTTTCACTTTGATTAGATGGTTTTGATATAGCCTTCTCTAAGTTTTTTAAGAGTTTGGCTTTGTCCCCAAATAGAACCTTATCCATGTAAACTCCTGTATCCACAGTTTTTTTGTCATCTTCATGGCAATTTTCCTGCGGTTTTTCTTGGACCTCTTCTTCTTTGCTACGATATTCTGCAATGAGTTCTTTTAACTCTTGCATATCATCACTTAATTCATCATCACTCATTATTAGATTTACTCAAAATTCAACTTTTTCAATACTTCTTTGCGACGGAAAAAACTGCACGTGCACTTTTTGTTTAGAAATCCAAAAACTGTTTACAGCTGACTATAACTTAACAGCGAGGCTTGCCAGACGAAAAAAAACAACTAAAAGAGCGAGGCTTGCCAGACAAAAAAAACAACTTATTCTGTGTAGCGCTGCAGCCACACGTACAAAATAAACTTTTCGAGTTACACATACTATTTGTATAAATTTCTGTTAATTGCAGCTTTGTCACCAATTGATAGAGAATTTTATTTTTATAAATGCCTCTGACGAGGAATAATATGATCAGATATTAAGATTGAACCTAAACTTGCAAGACAAATGAAGAAGTGAAATTGAAAGTTTGCGTGAATTTGAAATTAAGAGATAATTTAATTTATTCATATCAAAGTAATACAAAGCCATTAAGGCCAAAAATATAAATATGTATTACATGGTAACAAAAATCCTGAGTTCTTAATACTAATTTGCACAAATGCTTATACTTAAATTGTAAATGTACAGTCACAGTAGTTGGTTTGGCTTCCCAGCGGCAAAAATTCATATAAAAATTAGGTGAAAAAAAATAATGGCAAAGTAAAATAGTAACATGGTCCCAATTAGTAGTAAAAAAAGTGATTGATAAGCAAAACACAATCATGTAGATTGAAATGGCCAAGAGGGCTGATAAAGAACAGGCTATATAATAGGTATACGAAAATGCATAAAGAACATCCTTATATATAGGGTGTTTTTTTTAGAGGTATAGAACTTCGAATTGAAATAAAACACAAGAAAATCGTTTTAATGTCCATCAATTTGGCTTTATTGGAAGGATAATTTTATGCCATTAACGTTTAAATATGATTTCGGGCATGTGGCCGCGGCGGCTGGCTCGAATAAAGCCAATTCTACAGGTCCAATTTTCAACCACTTTTTCGAGCATATGGGGCCGTATGTTGGCAATAACGCCACGAATGTTGGCTTCCAAGTCCCCTAACGTTTCTGGTTTGTTGGCATAGACGAGCGACTTCACATATCCCCAAAGAAAATAATCCAATGGTGTCAAATCACACGATCTTGGTGGCCAATTGACCGGTTAACCGAATTAATTGCTCTGATGGACGATTATGTCGACCATAAAATGGACGGAGCTTGCGGTAAACTTCGCGAACTGAACCATTATTTTCGAAATAAATTTGCACGATTTGCAAGCGTTGTTCTTATGTCAACCTGTTCATGATGAAATGGCAAACCAAACTAAATATTAATCACTTGACAGCTGACAAAATGGCCGCCAGTTAAAAAAGTGATGCCAACTTAAAGTTCTATACCCCAATAAAAAACACCCTATACTTATATACACCTTAGCTCAATCACCCATAACTGAGAAATACTCCAAAAGTTTGAGGCGAAATACATTATTAGAGTGGGAAAAACTCGAAGCTTATAGGGCAAACGATTCCAGCAACGACCTATTCTTACCAAATAAGACCTCTCAAAAGGCAGCCTAAAGATCCTTGGAATAAAGATTTGTGGATTTCTAGAAGATCGCAGAAAAGTAAATCTATTACATAAGTGAGAGGGAAAACAACTTTTCATCACTCTATGGAATAAAACGAGGTTCCGATACTTAACAAAATTGCTAAACGAGCAACCCAAGAAGTTATGAACATAGGATGATATGTGATCAAACCGTCTAACATTATATACAAATCGTACAATCATATTAACAATGCGTCGCAGCCTATTAAATAACTCAACAGAAGAGGCAGATATCACTTCGAGACAATACAAAACTTGAGGCATAAGAAGAGCATGGGCTAACCTTAGCTTAATACGGGTAGGTAAACACATGTTGGCGGAATAAATTCTACGTAGCGCTCCCCAGACTCTACAAGATATTAGGTCAATGTTATTCTCAAAAGAAAGATCAACATCAAGAACAACACCTAGACATTTATGTCGAGAAACAGATTCAATCACAGAAGAACCTTGAAGAAACCTAAAATCAGGGGACAAGTTGTCATTATGTCGAAACATAGTCGCCTTAGTTTTCATTGGATTAGTTTTAAGCAAGCTATCATTAGTCCATTGCAACACGCGATCCAGACACTCACTTACATTTCGTTGGAATCTCTCACATGAATTACGATTACGATTGAATAAAAGGAAAACATCATCAGCAAACAAGTATGTTTCACATGTATCTGAATTAAGGCCGTGATACACTATCATACAAAGTCGTGCGATCTAACAATAGGAATATGGGAAAACATACTAGTAAGAAGAGAAGAAAAAGCAGTATACTTTACGTCAACATCAGCAGAATTTAATATAAGGCTTTCATCAAAGCCAGAAAATTGGAAGAATAATCCATCCCAATCAATGTTTTCATAGTCACGATATTCAATAAACTTCTCAAGTGGCGTCGAATTTAAAGTTAGCACAGCAAAAATTAACGCATGGTTCGATATATTTGGGCATTGCAGCTGACCAGATGTATTAACTAAAGAAATATCGCTTACCAAGTAATAATCGAGTAAAGATGTGGAGTCATTTCCCAAATCATAACGCGTGGGTCTACAATTATGCAGAATAGATAAATTAAGACTTAAACATAAGGACCTCATAGTATTAAACTTAGATAAAGCAAAACTAAGATACACACAAAAAAGATTTTTAATCAATATTTCTTTAAATTGTGATTTAAGTTTAATTAAGTGAATCAATCAAAATTTCTAGTTGATTTCTATATTCCAAGGCACATTAAATACTTCTCTTTGAGTTTATATTCTATGTAAAAGCTAAATTTGACAACTTGTGCTCTAACATAATTACTCAGCCTTGTGTTTGAACAATAATTTCCAAACATGTGCTCGTTATTTTTTCGGCTACAACATATTTTGACATATGCTAAAGCTTGCAGTACATGCCGTGTGCTAGTAACACTCTGTCACATTTATATTTTGGAACAAAAATACTATAAAAATTTTACGTCATATAGCCAGTACTATTAATTTAAGAAAATGCAACCAACAACCTGAAAATTCTTGTGACACATGCACATGTGTCTTTTTTACATGTGTACCATAGGCTTAACACATACATATATTTCCAAACTTATGTCTCCAGTAATCTCACATAGTGTCCACAACTGATGAATTTTTATCATGATGAATGTCAAATTGATATCATGATGAAAATTCATCCCGTATTCATCAGAGCTTACGGCCTGATAAATTCATCTCGATATCAATTGCCATTTTATGTGTTAGTGTGTATTTAACGATTATTTATTTAGCAATTTTCGTTTAAAAAGGCGGCACAACAATTATTTGTGACCAAAAAATTAAACAACACGCTAATTAGATATTTTTGGCAAGTATTTTTCAAATATTATATATATTATTTATATATCAAATATAAAATCGTCAGGTGTGGACACTATGTCACAGCTATGTCAATCCACATATACAAATGCATGAAAAATCGCTGGATTGAGAAAGAAAAACGCCTAATTACCATTACTTCATGTACTTGTACTCTCGTGTACTCACAATCGGTTGTCATTGGGACGAGTCGGAGTGAAAATTTTTATATTTTGTAAAATTACTGAAAAAAATTTCTAAAATATTCGTTAATTACAGAAATATATACTACTTACTTAATATTTTCAGAAAAGTAAAAAATCTCTATTGATTTAAATAAAATTAAATACGAGATTTCAATAGATTGCATATAATAAAATATGTGTGCGTGAGTGTGTATGCATCAGTGTATGTACAAATGATGAGCAATTTTTCATACTGTATGACAAGCCATTCCTAAAACGATTTTCCAACTGAATCTCGCGTTTAAAGAAAATATATTTTTAGATTAATAAATAAAAGAACTTGGTTTTTTCAAAATTGATATTAAAATTCCATATACCCGAAAAAATAAAAATATAACTATAACTAAAAAAATACTGTAGGAGTAATTAGAAAAAAAAACGAAGAAAACTGTAGTCTTCGTAAAAACTCTTCGTTTTGCTTTTACGTTGACTCCAATATCGTGCAAGAAAGATAAAGTTTGGCTCCACATATATGTACATCTACAATTTTTTTTATTTGCTAAATTTAGTTTGGCAATAGGGAGTATCAACATTATTGCACATTACTAAAATTATTTGAGATATTGGTCAATTTGGTGCTTATACTGTGGTATTTGTAACACTAAAACATTTTCAAAAATATAATAGAATAATAGTAACAAAATGTCTGCTGAACGTGAAATACCAGCAGAGGATAGTATTAAAGTCGTCTGTCGTTTTCGTCCATTAAACGACAGCGAAGAAAGAGCCGGTTCAAAGTTTATCGTGAAATTTCCCAATAGCGCTGAAGAAAACTGTCTGGCGATTGCGGTAAGTTTTTGGAGTTTTATAAAATTATGTTTGGAGAGTAGATATATCTACGTTTTTAATTTTTTTTAGTTTTGTTTTAAGTACATTTATTTTTTTTTTGGGTTTGGTTTATCTGCCAGATGACGTCATTTTGTTTATAACCCCCTTATAGTGTTGCTTTTCTTCTATTTTCAATATGTATATGTATGTATGAAAGCATACATATATTTGCATAAAGCTGTATACAAAACAAACTAAAACAGCGGAACGTCTATATAGGAAAAACAACAATAAATAAATTTATTGTCAATAATAAAGTGTTGCCGTTCTGTTACACAAGCAACAATACAAAGTAATACAAACACAAGCATACCTAAATGAAAACATCAACATCAAATTTATTAGTAGAGGCCTAATGCTGAGCTGCCCAAAGTAGCACCGGAGTGCGCTCTCGAGTTTTTCTCGGTGGCCAGCTCTGGTCTAACGACAAAAAGTAGGACTAAAGCATAATGTAAAAAACGGCAGGTGCATTCAATATTACTGAAATGTGCTTGTTTATTTCGTATATTTTTTTCATTTAACATTTTAGCTGTGATAGTACACAAGTTTCATAGTTATCCTGCCTAGGTATTATATATTTTAAATTAGAATTACTAATAACATGTAGTCATTAGCTCACAATATATGAAAATGTTTGTGTTGTATACATATGAATGTAAGTATATACAAATATATGTATGTAAAACTATGTACATATGTATGTATGTATTAGTGATGTAACGATACGAATATATGAAACGGTGCTCGCGAATACGAATATTATATGTGAAATTTATAGACATTAAATTGGGGTTCTATTTACACCTGCAATATGAAATATTAAAAAAGTGTTACGAAAAAGAACTTCATACTCCTGTTGGCGTAATAAAAACTACCCAAAATTTTAATGATCGTCATTTAATAATATTTGAAAATGATACAAAGTACAAAACTCTGTAAAAAATTTAATAAATTTGTACAAAAGAAAATTTTTAGCCATTTACATATTTAAATTTCGCTTACGATTTATGCATTTATTTATTTATTCAAGAATTCATATTATATTCATGTTAAAATAAATGAAGATAGCTCTTATAAAATCTTAAGCCAAATTTTCAATTTTAAACTTTTCTGCTTACTCATACATTTTTAATAAAATTTGTTCTAATAACTATTCTTTTTAATTTCAATTTGCTACAGCAACTTATTTTCTTGCTCTGCGAACTACAATAAAAAATTTGCTAGTAATAAGATATAATAAATTCGAATAGTAGCTGAGGAGTAATAAATTATTATTTTTTAAACTAATTGTATCTACATACATACATACATACATAGTACATATGTATATGTATGTAGATACATAATACAAATATATTGTTCTCTTACTGCAACATCCATAAGCGGAAAAATCTATTTAATATTGGCAGAATAGCAGCAGTGCCACTTTCTGTGTAATAGTGCAAAATCTGTACTATTTAAAGTTCTTTGCACTATTTTTGCACCATACATTTTTTGTGTAATTTTGCACTATTTGACTTTAATGGCATTTTTATTTATACGTTTTAAAACAATAACAGCATAAGTACAACAAAATTCTACAGACGAAACTTCAAGCTTGCCGGAAATCTCCATGTCTCTAACAAAGTTTGTTATAAAGATATAAACAAAAGAATATTGCTGTAAGTCTTATTAAAAGTCCATTAAATTTTCTGAAGTCTTAGATCCTATTATAAACGTAATGCAAACTCTGAGAATTTCTACGATATTTCCCACTAGAGAGCCATACAATGTTATCACCTATTATAACGCAATTGTTATCAGTAACAGCTTGTTGTATTGAAATTTTTCTCTAACAATATGAAGTATTGAGATTATATTGAAGATTGGAAGTTTTTGAAGATCATTCAAAAATAACTGAATCAATGCTTTCTGCGTTGGATGAAAAATCTACTAAATACTATCTGGTGTTCTTTTCATATTTTCTTGGACTTTTAACTAATTTTAATTTAATGTTTTAAGGGCTGAGGTAATCAAAGTTGTAACATTTTTTTTAAAACAAAATGAGTTATTTTTGGTTGACCAATAAAAACGAGTAACTTATTATACAGCAAAGTGGAATTTATATTAATTTAGCTGCTTAAATTATTGTTCCCAGGCACAACAAATGTAAAATTTTTATAATCATTGAAATAAAAATCGATTTCCATTTGTTAAGCTAGATTATCAAAAATTAGAAATTTTTCAAAGTAAAAACTGTGCTGGCGATAGTCTCTTTCTAAAATTAAAAGTTGTGATATTACCATTCTTAAACGCTTCTGTTGAAAGAGTTTTTTTTTTAGTAAAGAATGTATATATTAAGAAAATTACCTGGTTTTAAATTTCAATTTACTAAAAAAAACTAATAAATAAATTAAAAAATTTTCTTAGATTTTTTGCACTATTTCATTCGGTTTTGCACTATTTTAGACTTGTAACTGTGTAATTTCTTTTTCCACTAGTGGCAACGCTGCAGAATAGTCAAAAATTTTGAATGAACATTTGTAAAACTCGATGACTTTAACCAAATTATTTCAATTAACAGTCGTAAAGCAGCTCTGGGCGAGTCAACATCAAGCGTCGTTGGCAATTATCTCTTAAGTGCAACCAGGACACTGTTGTTTATTGGCCTTCGAGAGTTTTGCGTCTCACTCGCACTGGTTGACTGATCTGCCACGGATAACCGTATATTCTTGCGGTTCTTCTGTGGAATTTCTTTAACAACCACGATGCTACTTCCTATGTGAAGGCATAGGTCGTGTACAGTCAGTCACAAAAACTTTTTTAAAATACTGTTAATAACATCTTGGGCATATGGTCTAGTTACTTCTCCCATATTTGTGCAACCATATTATGCAAATTTACTTTGTATAATATGAATAAATAAATAAATTATTTCAATTAATTGCAGGTCAATTAAATTAATATCGTTTTATTGAGTAGATTTTTTTTCAAATAAGATAATTTGTCACAAGAGATTCGATATGATGTCTGTAGGAGTATTTAATGAAATTAATGTAACTTTTTATAACACTTCAGTTTTAATGTCTATTTTAGCGTACACATTGTTCTTACGTTATCGTCTAAAAATGCGTGCGTGTGCTTGTAGTGATACAACAAATTTTTTTTCGTCTGTTGGAGCTTAAAATTTTATAAATACTTGTGAACACTTCCTAGTACATTCTTTTTTATTTTTTTTTTTTGAGAAAAATGTGTATCTTATTTAAAAAAACACATAAAATTATACACACACAGATACAGTTTGTAGAAAGTGTTACTAATTTATGAAATAAATACACCGTTTAGTTTTGAAAACGAAAGAAGTGCTAGAAAGGTAATAATAATAATAATAATAATAATAATAATAATAATAATAATAATAGAACTTGTATTTATTGAAAAATCCGTGTATTTTCAATTGTACTGTAAGTTTTTTTTCGAATGCGTTAGGGTTTATTGAAGAGTTGGTTTTTACAAAAATAACAAGTTTCTACCAACTGGTTCTGGTAGATGATGAGCCAAGAATATACATATGGTTTTTTTTTGATATTTCGATAGAAGAACATCTATCGAACACGTATCGAAAAATTAAAAAAATGCTTTTGGAACCCTATACTCTCTAAGTATGTAAAGCTAAAATATAAATTTTTTTCATACATTTTTAAGATAATCTCTTATTTTTGCCATAATTTTCTTTTAAGCCTTGTTTTCACAACCCAAACGATCCCTTTGATAATTTATAGGAAAATGACTAAATTTTTCTAAACGATTCCAATGCCTGAATTGTGGAAATATGGGGTTATAAAAGTCTAAATAACAATTTCAGAATTTAAATGCAATTATCGATTTTTAACTACATATTAAATACGATAAAAAAAGTGTGACGATGTTTTTCTTTTACTTTCGAATTTAGTTTCCAATGCATGGGGGATTTTATATCCGGAGTGTGTTAACTTTGACTCACTGTATTTTGGCTTACAGCGTAATAAAATGTCCAATAGTAGTTTTTTCTGAAACTCCTCTTCTATTTTTTTTAATATATAATTTTGTAACCGAATCAGAAGTTCACAAGACCTATATTTCAAATAGTATTTATAGGTCACATAAAGCGGTACTGTGCGTCCATAAAAACGAAACCAAATACAAAGATTATTTAAATGGCACAATAAAATGGTTACAAAATTATAACTTAAAGTAATTGGTCTATGCTACCAAATGATTAATTTCTGTTAGATTTAGTTATTTATTTTGACGTCTTAATGTCGTTGTAAACAATCCTTCCTCATTCTGCTTCTTTATTAATTTGGCGCTGACATGTAAATCATGAAGAAAGTTGCGCGGAACATCACACTTTGTAACATAAAACCAATAGTTGGAATTTCTGTTGTAAGTTTGAGATTGTTCCACTGTAAAGCGAAAAGGTCTTCATGGATTTGGATGAAATTCGGTAGACCTATAGCATATGGTCCAGATAAAAAAAAAAATCGAATGAAAATTTTTTACTTTTGGTACTTTTTAGGTTTTTGTTAGCTTAGTATAAATAAATATAGTTTAGAGGATATTTTACATTCTTTCTGGATGCGAGCGAAGTTGCGGGAAGATGCTAGTATTATATAAAAAAAAAAATAAATTAATACATAAACTGGTATTGCAAATATGTTGGAGGCACATATATACATACGTACTGACTAAAAATTCATTCACCCTCCTTCCCATCTCTGCTTCATAATAAAGTAATGTTTTTTTCATTAAATGTCTGTGTATATTAAGCGTTCTGATATCATAGTATATTTTAGGTTTAAAACTTTTCTAATAATTACCATCAAAGTTCTCAAGAGAAGCCTTAAAATATTTTTACATACATATGTATGTATAAATTCAGTACAACTAAGAAATGCAATAAATGCTCATATATGTATGTGAACTTACATTGCATTCTGACTGAAATGTGAATGCATTAGTAATTGCTTTTCATTTGTATATTATATAATACGAGGGAGAGTCAATCAGGGAACACAAAGTAATAATTTTTATAAAAATTATATGCTACAAAAAATTACTGCAAATATTCTCTGTTCAGCTATTTTTTACTTCAACGAAGAAGCTCAAAATCAAATTAATAGTTTATTTACATTTGAGCAAAATCTACTGCTGTGAAATAAATTCTTCACTAGAAGATTTTGTCAAAATCTAATTAAAATCCAGTAGAATTTGGTGATGCAACCAACCATATTTTTTTTTTCCAAATTTTGTACTAAAATGTCAGCACAAGAAGGTGTGTGCTTTAGCTACATTGCAGTTGTTTGGTTGTAGTTTTGGAAAATTTTCAGTCATTGGTTTTTATTTTGGATAAGAAATCTTGCCTTGGTGTAAGATTTTATAGGGCATTTACATTGTCTAAAAATCTAGTAATTATGAGATTCCGAGCTAAATCTAGTTGCCTTTTACTAGATTCCCCATACAAAACAAAATCTAATTTTTCAATAGATTTGTAGGAAATCTACTAAAAATCTAATATTTTTATTTATTTTTTACTACCCTGTACATCATAATTTATATAAAAGGTGAGTGAATTAGCTACGCTCTACACAATTTTATATTGAAGGTGTGTGAATGAGCAAAGTCGGCATTTTTTTCGTTGCAATTGAAGACTAAATTTCAGACAAGGATTTTGTCTCGAATACACAATCTTGGAAAATGTCAAAAAAGCTTAGTGTAAACGATACAGATTTCGTTTAAGATTTCTAATCAAATATACTAGATTTGGAGACAATATAAATGCAGTATTAACTTAAATCTGCTGGATTTTGTGCAGCTGTAAATGCCCTATGAATTATAGGTGTCACTATCGAAAGTTTTCGATAATTTAAAAGACTCGATATATCGATTCGAGACTATCAAAAGTTTGAAAAGCTAAATTGTTTGTTTTATTCATGGAAACATTGGAATCCTTTATATTTCTGCAATTCGGTCGTTATCTAATCCGAAGGCTATTTCTATTTTGCTATTTCTGTAAAAAAAAAATTTTCGGACATCTTTTTCCCATTTTTTATCTTTTGATATAAGTTATATAATTTAAAATACCGAAATATATTTATCTGACGTTAAGTTTGTAATGTGGAATATGAAAAACACATGCAACTTATTATGTTTATGTATGTAAATTCTCAATAACATTTTGAGAGGTTTTCTATAAACATACGAACGAAGTCCAGTACGAGGTTTACTGATAAGAAGTTTCTTAAGCAGAAATGAAATGCATATAGACGTAGCTTAACCAACGGCAAACAAACATACTTGCATTCATCACTCTAAAATTATAAAATTTTTAAATTTAATTATAATGGGCCTAATTACGAGTGAAGTGCCATATGAAGTGATAACTTAACAAATTATTAACTTGTCCTCGTATATGTATGTATATAAATTTAAGTATGCATGCATGTACATATGTATATACATTTATAGATTTTTGTGTACAAGTGGATAGATGGATGATGTGCTTCAGTTATTAGAAAAATAAGCTAAATCAAGTGCATGCTTTCATTAAACTTTTTTACACTGGATAACATAACTTTTTCTTCAATTAATATGTGTATACATTCTTCAAGTATGCTTTATGAAATATTTCAATATACAAATTTAAATTTAAAACTTTTTTTTTCTGGCTGATTAGTGTTTTCAACAAATAATTTATTATCAAAGAAATATGATCTAATTTGTATAGAGTGTACAATTATGATTCAGTATTTTTGTTTGTTTGTTTGTTTTGTTTTTCCTGCTTTTAGCTGCTAAATATTTAAATTTTAAGATTATATGTATGTATATGAGTGTGTACATAAATTAATAATCTTGAGCGAGCAGTGAGAACATGTTTAAAAAATATATGTATAGGAAATATGAGAATGTGTATGCGACTACATTTCACTTCATAATTACCAAGTTTATTAATTATTGAACTCAAAGTTTTTTGTTTTTATTAGGGTTGGGCAATTCAAAATTTAATTTCTTATATACATATTAAATTTGTAGTGTGAAGGCAAAATCAGCTGTTTATGGCTTTAATGCCGAAACCAGGAGGCAAATTACTGCATTCGATATGACTCGTAATTAAAAAATATTTCTATAGAGTTCATATGGAAATATTTTTAAATTACGTGTCGTATCGAATGCCGTAATTTGAGCCCAGGTCTTAACTTTAGGTGTGAAAACACTATAAAATATTATTCGTTAAGCAGCTTTGGCTAAAGAACAGCTCTCGCGTCATCGTAATTACATATTTCTTAAGTGCGGTCGTCTCGCTCGCACTGGTTGACTGATTTTGCACGGATAACCGTATAGTCTTGCGTATTGTCTTTTTTAAGTATTTATGAAATAAATAAATAAATAAACTATAAAATCGAAAAGATAGTGATACAACTATAATTTTTTCAGAACTGTATTAAAAATTAAACCGATGTCTTAAAAAGTTTGTTTGATTTTAGTTTAGGAAAAATTTCAGTCAATGTTTTTTTTGGATATAAATGTCAATAAAAAAGAACTTTGCTTAAACGGTATGAAATCTGCCAGATTTCGTGCAGGTGTAAATGCCCTATTATATTGAAATTAGAATCGTAAAATATAGTAGAATTTTAAAGTAAAAAATATAAATATATATTCGATTTTTGCATTGAATTTTAAAGTACCCTCGTGATTTATTTAAAACAAAAAATCTATAACAAATTTATTTATAAGCAATTATATGCTGTAACAATACCACAGTAATTTGGGTTAAATACGTTTTCTAAAGGTTGGTTCTTTTATTTATGCTGTCGCTTTGTTTTTTATAATGATTGTTGTTAATGTTCTATATCTTCATTCAAATCGTTGCCTGTCGCATATAAAGTAACAACAATGATGATGTATATAATTTTTTTCTTTTTTTTTTAATTTGGCTAAATGCCAAAACAATTTTATGCTTAAACTATGTAGAAATTGAAAAGAACATATCACCGCTTTTCCACTCTATCTTTTATAACCTAAACCAGAAAGTAAGTCATAGAGAATTTTAAGAAAGCTAAATACCTTTTAAGAAAAATGCACGAGCAACAAAGTTTGCTAAAGGAAACTCAGACTACTTTTAATGGGAGCACATTACAACGAAGATAGAACCAAAGAAATAAATCATAAAGAATGAATGCTAAATAGAAAATGAAAGAAATAAAATAAAATAAAATAAAAAAGGGTTTATGAAGAGTTAAAAATGTAAAATTGAAATTCCAAGAAAGTAAGAGGATTGCTAAACATCGTTTATAATTAGAAAGGTGGAATGAGTATTAGGTTTTCCGTTGATTTAAAAAAATGACAGTTCCAGCAATCAATACATCGTTTTATTTACATATATACATACATATGTACATATATATGGATATGTTTTAGGGTGTATTTTTGAATTGAAATCATATAAATACTGAAAAAATTAAGAAAGTATATTGGCGTGACTTGTTTCCTAACTTGACTAAGTGTGATATGTTTTTATAGTGTTTATTGGGTATCTCACCAATATTTCTCAATAAGAGCGCACAAAATGCTATAAAAGTATAACTGTAATCCGAAACGGAATGGGTCAATATTGATTGCCCTCTTTTCAACATAACCGAACTTAACCTAATGAAGGGTGGGCAAATTTAAGGTTAGGAAGTAAATTGGCTTAAAACACATATTTTTTTTAAATTCAGTTTTATTAACACCAATGTAAAGTAGAAATATGGGGTCGTCTAGCACGGCAGACGTCCGATCTTTCCTACTAAATAAATGTCAGAGGATGACATCTCAATTCTTGACATTTCAACATTTGACGGATTTCCCCACCCTTTAGGATCCAGGGGTGCTGCTAGCTGAAGTGGTTAGTTCGTTGACTAAAGCACGGTTTTCTAGACCCCTAGTTTGATCCCTGACCAATCCTAGGCATATCAACATATCATATCATAAAACCAGAGTCGCTGCAATGGTACCTGAAAAATTAACTCAGGTAACATAAAGGTACCTGTTCTTTGGACTCAAGTGAGCGGAAAACTTATTTTCTCTTCTCAGCAAACTGTCAGACCCTAACCTAATAAGATTAAAGTGAGCAGGTTCTGGTAGGTTGCCAAATCGGCAACCTACAAAATTTAACCCAACTTATTCTTAAAAATGCCAACCTGAACATATCAGCTGCTACGACTGAAGAAACTTATTTAGTAGATGAACAAATTGAAAACATGCCGAAAAACAAAGTCAAAGGACTTGCAGAAAAGGATGAAATCACAAAAATGTTTCATAATTATAATTCTAAAATCAGTCAACAGTTTTGGCTTTTGGCATTTTGATTTACACGTCTGGGAGTAATTACCAACATTTTTATAAAAACAAAATTGTGTTAGAACCACTGCATAGTAATAAGTACTTCAATTATTTTCAGGGCAAAGTTTATTTATTTGACAAAGTCTTTAAACCAAATGCATCGCAAGAGAAAGTTTACAATGAGGCAGCTAAATCCATTGTCACCGATGTCTTGGCCGGTTATAACGGTACAATATTTGCCTACGGTCAAACATCTTCGGGTAAAACACATACAATGGAAGGTGTTATTGGTGATTCGGTGAAGCAGGGTATTATACCGCGCATTGTGAATGACATTTTCAATCACATTTATACGATGGAAATGAATTTGGAGTTCCATATTAAAGTGTCCTATTATGAAATCTATATGGATAAGATACGTGATTTATTGGATGTATCGAAGGTGAATTTGAGTGTACATGAGGATAAGAATCGTGTGCCGTATGTTAAGGGTGCCACAGAGAGATTTGTTTCATCGCCCGAAGATGTATTTGAGGTTATAGAGGAGGGTAAATCAAATCGTCACATTGCCGTAACAAGTAAGTTTTAAGATTTTTTTTTTGTTTGATATAATTGTGTAACTAAGATTAATTAACTCTTTTCAGACATGAACGAACATTCATCGCGTTCGCACTCAGTATTCTTGATAAATGTGAAACAAGAGAATTTGGAAAACCAGAAAAAATTATCGGGTAAATTGTATTTAGTAGATTTGGCTGGTTCCGAGAAGGTATCGAAAACCGGTGCTGAAGGTACTGTTTTAGATGAGGCTAAAAATATTAATAAATCCTTGTCTGCTCTGGGTAATGTCATATCTGCCTTGGCCGATGGCAATAAAACGCACATACCCTATCGTGACTCAAAGCTGACTCGTATTCTTCAGGAATCCTTGGGTGGTAATGCACGCACAACCATTGTAATTTGCTGTTCTCCTGCCAGTTTTAACGAAGCCGAAACAAAGTCCACTTTAGAGTTTGGTCGTAGAGCAAAGACTGTCAAGAATGTTGTCTGTGTCAATGAAGAGTTGACCGCCGAAGAATGGAAACGTCGTTACGAAAAAGAGAAGGAAAAGAATGCTCGTCTCAAGGGTAAAGTTGAGAAACTTGAATTGGAATTGGCCCGATGGCGTGCCGGTGAAACGGTCAACGCTGAGGAACAGGTCAATGTTGATGATCTCATGGAGGCAAGTACTCCTAATCTTGAAGTTGAAGCTCCTGTGCCCGCTGTGACTGCTGCTCCAATGCCAGCTACTCCCGCAGCCGGCCTAATGTTGGGCTCTATTAGTAGTGATGAACGAGCCCGCTTGGAGGCTGAACGTGAACGTCTCTACCAACAACTAGACGAGAAGGATGAGGAAATCAACCAACAAAGTCAGTATGTTGAAAATCTTAAGGAGCAAATCCTGGAGCAGGAAGAACTTATTGCCAATGCACGTCGTGAATATGAGGCTCTGCAATCAGAAATGGCTCGCATTCAGCAAGAGAATGAGTCTGCCAAGGAAGAAGTTAAAGAAGTTTTGCAAGCTTTGGAAGAATTGGCCGTAAACTATGATCAAAAATCTCAAGAAATCGACACCAAG
The DNA here is from genome assembly GCA_936439885.1 of Nowickia ferox. Taxonomy (NCBI): domain Eukaryota; kingdom Metazoa; phylum Arthropoda; class Insecta; order Diptera; family Tachinidae; genus Nowickia; species Nowickia ferox. The sequence goes on from OW387027.1 coordinate 86,481,544, forward strand.
AACAAGGACATTGACAACTTAAACGAAGAACTACAGCAAAAACAAACTTTGCTCAACACTACCACCGCTGAATTGCAACAACTTCGTGATATGTCATCTCACCAAAAGAAACGCATCAACGAAATGTTGTCCAATTTATTGCGTGATTTGGCTGAAGTTGGCCAAGCTCTAGCATCAGGCGACTCCGCCATGGACATGAAAATGAATAGCATACCGAGTGCAGGTGATAGTGGCAAGGTAGAGGAAGACTTCACTATGGCTCGTCTTTACATTAGCAAAATGAAAACGGAAGCCAAAAATATGGCTCAACGTTGCACTAATATGGAAACCCAACAAGTGGATTCGAATAAGAAACTTTCTGAATACGAAAAGGATTTGGGAGAGTATCGCCTGCTCATCTCGCAACACGAGGCTCGTATGAAATCCCTACAAGAATCGATGCGTGAGGCCGAAAACAAGAAACGTGCCCTGGAAGAACAAATTGATTCATTGCGCGAAGAGTGTGCTAAACTTAAAGCTGCCGAACATGTGTCTGCCGTCAATGCTGAGGAGAAACAAAAAGCCGAACAGTTACGTTCTATGTTCGATTTACAAATGGATGAATTGCGCGAAGCCCACACCAAACAGGTGTCTGAATTACGTGACGAAATTATTGCCAAGCAACATGAAATGGATGAAATGAAGGATGTGCATCAGAAATTAATATTGGCACACCAACAAATGACGGCCGATTATGAGAAACTCAAACAAGAAGAAGCGGACAAGTCCAATAAATTGCAGGAAATTATTCTCACTAACGAAAGACGTGAACAGGCCCGTAAAGATTTGAAGGGGCTGGAAGACACAGTGGCTAAAGAATTGCAAACACTTCATAATTTGAGAAAATTGTTTGTACAAGACTTACAGGTAAGTTTTGTGGTTATTCAAATATTTTAAACCAGGTCCAGCAGTTCTTTATCTTTAAAAATATTTAAGTAATACTTATTTTAGATACAGTCAACTATCGATGATTTAAAACTTAAGGTATCAGGAAAAACGTTAAAATTAAAAACATCCGAAAAAATGTTGTATATTATAAAATGTCAAACTGTGACATTAGTCGGGTAAACTCATTTATTCGGTTGTTTGGTTGGTTCAGCACTGAACCGAATATATAAACGTGCAAAGAAATTACCTCTCTTCTCGTCTACCTTTTAGATAATACAACGGGGCCAATTAGGACCCACGTGAGCTTGTTTTGACTTTCAAACTGATAACCTGTGCAACCTAGTCCAAACTTGGCGTTTCTCTCTTCTTTTCCCTTGGGAGAGAGAAAATAAGAACTAATTTCGTTCGCAACATTTTCAGCTTGAATTGGTTTAGTTTTAATTTGAATTTTTGCTGGCAAACAAAATTGTTTTCTTCAAATAAGTTATACTGAAAAAGCAAAAAAAAAAAAACAATGATTTTTCACGAATGATTTTTCAAGAAAATACTACATAAAATTGTGAAAATGCTTAAATGGTAACACTGGGGAGAGATATTAGACTAATGAGAGAGGAAGATGACGAGAACGCCTTACAGTACAGCGGAAGTACCGACTGCTTAGAAAGTGTAGGCAACGGCTCTCTCTACAGGGCATTGTACTATAAACGGAGCCACATTTGTATTTCAATGTGTGATTACAGGTTTCTCACTTTATAAATTCTTAACTCATTGCTTCAATACAGTACCAGAAAATTGGAGTTGCTTTACTCGCTCTCGAGAACAATTTTGTGCTATTGACAGTATTTCTGTTTCATAAGGTCTAGAAAACAGCATGTAATAGTTACAAGGACCATCGACAATACTCTATCCGGATTAGAGTGAGAATTTATAGAGAGTGTCAAGGTATACGTGCTGCAGCATCGTTCCAGGTCATCTCTCCCACTTTAAAGTGATATTGTTATGATCTGTAATTATATCTAGGAATGTTTAGTAGTCACGTACAAAATTCGATGTGAACATAAAATGAATAAGACGATTGGACTGCAGAATAACTACTAATCGTGAACAAGTATTTGTCACTATCCGAAAACGTTAAGGGTCATCATTAATTTTGGGATAGGACAAAGTTATATCTTTTTTTTTTAATTTGTAGGATACATATTTTTAAATTCTCGTCAGATTTTAATTAACGAGTGCCAAATAATTGAGGTTAGACTGTATTTGTTTTAATTTTTTTCTGCTTTTTCAGGCTCGCATCAAGAAAACCGTCATAAATGAAGACAGCGAAGAAGATGGCGGCTCTTTGGCGCAAAAACAGAAAATTTCCTTCCTCGAGAACAATCTCGATCAACTTACCAAGGTACACAAACAGTTGGTACGCGACAACGCCGATTTGCGTTGCGAATTGCCCAAATTGGAGAAACGTCTGCGCACGACAATGGAACGTGTCAAGGCATTGGAAACAGCGTTAAAAGAAGCCAAAGAAGGCGCTATGCGTGATCGTAAACGTTATCAATATGAAGTTGATCGCATTAAGGAAGCCGTACGACAAAAACATCTCGGACGTCGTGGTCCTCAAGCGCAAATTGCAAAGCCTATACGTGCTGGTCAGGGTGCGATCGCTATACGTGGTGGCGCCGGCGTCAATCCCACACAAATGCCTCAAGCAAGTGCTGTTAGTTCGTAAAAAGATTAATTTGTAACTTTTACTAAAACTATTTTTATTATTATTATTTTCATAATTTTTTCTTTAAATTCCTTTTTATTTTATTTACATTATGTTCTCATCGAGATTTTTTTCTCTTGCTCTTATTAAAAAATAATAATATTTTATTATTTTGAATATGTTTATAAAAAAAAACAATGAAGAAGAATGATGGGAAAACAAAACTTGATAACAGATTATTAATTTTTGAAAATTTTTCAAACCAAAAAAAAAAACAACAAACAAAAACATTGATATAAGACATTGAAGTGTGTGCATGTCATAGAATTCATTTCCATACGCATCTTAAATACGAGAGTATTGTATTGTTCTTTTAAAATGATTATTCAAATATATATATTTTTTCTTAGTGCTTCTATAATATTCTCTTAATTTAGTGAAACTGGTATAAGCAAAGCGAAAACCCAGATGATTTTTATATATAAACTAAATTTATTTTAATTATTTATTTACAAAAGTAAAAAAAATTAAAAAAAAACCTAAAAAAATAATTTAATTTAAAAATAATTTTGCAACAAAAAAAACTTAATGATATACATACATATTTAAATAATATTACTACATGAAAATTGAAAAGAAAAGAACTTAAAATTCAAGCTTAATTAAGTAAACAATAAAAAAGTAACGAACAAAAAATGTCAACACTTTTTTTTATTTTCATTACTCGAATGTTTGTTTATTCGAGGGCTCTGTTTATTTATTAGAGTTTATCTTTTTGCTTTTAAAATTTGTTGCATTTGTGCAGTGTGCTTTCCAATTTTTGTAATTCATTAGTAGTGCATGATTGATGAAATGGGATTATAAAAAGAAAAGGAAAACTAAAATGTAAAATTTTCCCTTTTTAGTTAGTTTTTATGCATTTGTCTGTAAGCATTTTTTTTTATTAACATTTCGTTTATTAAAACACCTGGTAGTCGGTAAAACTACTGCTCTGAAATAAGCAAGTCTGTGAAAAATGCAGGCTGCAAAAATTTTCCCGAGAATAAATTCCCGTAATTATAAATTGCAGGATAATGAAGAGAGAGAGAGAGAGACAGAGAGAAAATGAGATTTATTTTTTTTTTTTTTAAGAAAACCCTAGATTATATGAATAGTATTGCTTTTCGCATGGCTTAGGAAGAGCAGTGATTACTGATTGTTTAAGTTTACAACGGTTATGTCAAATTTATTAAGTCTACTTTCAGCATGGTAAATGTTCACAAAACATTTTTTAAGTGCACAAAAAACAGCAGAGGAAACTGAAAAAAAAATAATAAATAGTATCACATACATTGAATCATGCCTTGGTTTTCCCTTAAAAAAATATTAGAAAGAAAAAAAAACGATTCGAAATTTTCCGTCAACGACTTCTGGAACGAATCACCCGATTTTAGTCAAATTGGCAGCAGTCGACGTTTCTTTTTGAAGTTAAGAGTTGATTAGATTTTGTACTTGCTCGGCTTAGTAGTTTAAATTTGGTTTTGAAGAAATTTCGAAATCTACCAAGCCAAATCTTACGTCATCTTTCGAATGCGGCAAATTTACTTCCGGTCCGTTAATCCGTTGTTAAATTGTGAGATGTTAACATGCATCCATACGGACATTATCACGAAAATAGTCAGAATCAACTCCCAGGATTTCGAAACGTCGAAATATGAGGAAAACTCGATTTTCGAAAAATGGGCTTAAAATCAGTAACTTTCTATAGCGGAAAGTTAAAAATATTCGAAAGGGGGGAATTCGACATGTTCCTGCGTGCGTAAAATAAATACTAAAAATATTGAGCATACTTTTAGGAACTAAACATAAATATTTGCTGCCTTTTAATAATCTTATTTTTTTAGAGGCGCCTTACGACCTGTAATTTATTTTTATGACGAAAATATTTAATTTTTTCACATTCGTTCAAATTCTGTGATAAACCTGAACATTTGTTTTATTATTTTCAGCAGACTTGTAATAAGTAGACTATTCGATCGATTTAGTTAAGCTTTTTTAAAATTTATTTTTTTTTTGCATATTATTTGTTTGTATGTAAGCAAATGTATAAATCTCTCTTTTCTTTTCACTTAAAACTACACACACACACACACAAACACGCAAATTTCAGGTTGATCTCTACTGCTGTTCATTGACTTCACTTTCAAATGTTATACAGTGCAAAATTGGCGTCATGCTTTAGTAAGTATGCGATTTTTATTAATTAAATCTTTATTTATAATATTTTTAACAAAAACCTTGTATTTTATCAAGTGTAAAATATGAAGAGTATTTTGTTTTTGTCGTTGCAATGTACTGTATTTTCATACTCACTCCTTTTTTCAAGAGTTAATTTATTTAAAAATATATATATATATGTATGTATTTACAAAACTTAAACATGTAAAAAAATGTGCCTTTCTCACACAAATGCTAAATAAAATATATATTATAACATATATTTATTTAAAACTGCTAAAAAACTTTATTTATTTAGGTAAAAAAAGATAAAATAAAGTTTTGTAAAAAATTCAGTTTCTTATTTTTAATTCTTGCTTATGCTTATTTAACAGAGCTCCAATTTTAAGAAAATTTTATTTTCAATATTACTAGTAATAACAAAAAAAAAATAATTATTTAATAATATACATACAATACATAAATAATGCAAATATTGTTTGTAATCATATTGGAATACTCTCAATTCTATGAAAAATTCATGCCTAGGATATTTGCAAACTATTTCTATTAAAAAATTCAATATAGAAATGGACAACAAATGGAAAGCTGCAATAAATATTCAATAAATTTCAGTAATACAAGTTTTGTGAAATAATTATTCAATTCACTGTCTTTTTTTGTAGGAGTTTTGAGTCATCCGATTCTGTATGTACAGTTGTTTGACAATTTTTACATAAACACCAGCTGCATTCGATGCAATTCGCTACACCCATCGCCATAATATATGGCTGGGTGTAAATTTTTTTCTTGCGAATTTGCATGTAATTAACATACAAATTCGAAAGTATTTTCTTTCGTTTCGAATGACAGAGTAGACCCCCACATCTTTTAGGTTTAAACATCTTAAGGACTAACGTGCAGTTTCCACAATGCAAGCAAGCAACTTGTCTAGAAATAATATGTGTATGAAAAACCCAAAAAAAAATAATGTTGAGTAATTTCTATAAAAAATTTTCTAGACAAGTCGCTTGCTTGCATTGGGGAAACTACACGTAAAAATCGTTACCTAAAATGCAGAAAATTTAAAATAGACTTTTCCATAAAATTCCGTGGTATCGCTAGAAAAACATACCAAATCTGCACGAACAAAAATAGCGGTTTTATCTATTTTATTGCATTGTAAAAATTCGCATTAAATACCTCCTCAATATTATTCATTACGTTTCATGTAACGAAATATGCTTTAGATATTTGTTTTTATAAATAATCGAAAGAAAAATACATACATCACTCAATAATCAGGGGTGTTTTGAAAAATCCTTGTGATTTCTCAATATCAATTTGAATTCTCTCAATATCAATTTCGAATTCTCATTATCAATTTGAATTCTCTCAATATCAATTTGAATTTCTCGATATCAATTTGTATTTTCTCAATTACAAGTTAAAAAGGTGTAGAAAGCGCAATGATTTCTAGAACAGATTTCATTGCCGGAGTTGCTTTGCTATTTAAAAAATTTGCTAAATTTATTCTCTTTTCTATTAACAATCATAAATACTCTAAATCTCGAGAACGAATTGAAAACTCTCGTTACGATTTGAAAACTCTCGATTTGCGAAATCGAAAACATCTTGCTATAAATTTTTGCATATTGGAAGTTATATTTGAAGGAAATATGTTAAGCGCCTAAAACTTAAAAACTTAACAATAAAAATTGCAATAATTTCTAGAACATCCTTGACAAATTCCTTGGGAATGAACAAACATAAACAGACAACAATTTTGTATTATGATGAATGTTATCAAATTCAACATGAAATGTACTTTATTTGATTAAATTTAATAAACTGATCGGAAAAAGTATATGCATTTAAGTACATGTCGTTAATATAGAAAGGCCCTAACCTATTACTTTTTTTTTGGAGATCGAGATTTTTGCATTTTTTGATTCATTAGATGTTCTTCTATCGAAGTATACAAACAACTCGATTTCAAAAAAATAATGATGAGTTTAGAAACGGCTGAAGCATTGAAAAACAAATTAATTGCAAAAAGTACTATATAATTTTAAAATTTTTCAAACTTAATGACTTAAAAAATAACAAAACCATTGAAATTTTTTCATAAAATAAAAGATTTCTCGGTATGCGTTCTTTTTTCAAATTGAAAAAATCTAAGTCAATGAAAAAAAGATTGTGTATTATATAGTTTTTTTAATTATATAAATTAGTAAAAAAATAAACATTAAAAAATATCTTAAGTACTACAAAATTTTTTGAAAAGTATTTAGATTTTATTTGCTTATCTTTTTTAAAATAAAGGAATAAAAAAATATATATACATACATACTAGTTCAGTACTGGCAGCACACCATTTGGTAATCAAAATAAAATTGAACGAAAGTAGCAAAAAAAATATGTATGTAGTTTAAATAAAAAACACCACAGAACGCTTTATTTGTGAATAATTAATAAACAAAATAAATATTTAAAATGAACTAATAATATTATATTTATTGAAAATAAATTCGTCTGTATTTCAGCTATTCTAAATTATATGCAAATCAATAGTAATTACATAAAACCAATAAAAAAAACAAAAGAAACATACAAAAAAATGCTTATTTTACACTTAAAAAAATATTTGAAAATAAAATACTATACATATATTAAAATGAAATACATAATTACAAATTATTTCAATATAAGAGACAAAAAGAATAGTTTAAAAACTGATTAATAAAATAAAGAACAAAAATTAAGAAAATTATAAAATAATATGAATGTTTGATATTTGATTACAGAAAGATAACAGAAGTGATAAGTATGTTGAAATGAACGATAAATTTAATAAGTCACTGTCACATTTTCTCCTGTACTTTGTTACACTTGTTTTAATATTTTTATGTCTACGCCAACTCTGTTATTTACATACGTTTTTTAACTTACATTGTTAAAACTATTTGTGTCTAATAAATTAATTCAAACTAACATGTCCCGCAGTTAAAAAAATATATTCGAAATTTTTATTTTTCAAATAAAAAAAGTTTTTTTTTCTTGAGGCAAATAAGATGGCGAACCTTCCTATAGGATTTTCGTTGGAGCGTCTAAAGGGACGCGAGAATTTCGACATATGGAAGAGGCAAAAATCGTGCCTGGTCATCAAAGGATGCTGGAAAATTGTGGAAACCGGATCGGTTGAAGCTAATGATGCAGCCTTGAATCAACGCGCCTTGGCAGAAATTGTTTTGATGGTAGATCCCTGTATTTATGGACACACAGATAAAAAATAATAAACATACTTAACACAACAGTAGCAGAGTTGTTACAAACGAAAATAAAAATGAATTAAACCTCTCTTCTCTCTTCACTACAGATTGTGGCCATTTTTAACATTGTTACTGCTAGATTCAGCCATAATCTTTCGCAAAAAAGCATTTAAAATTTTCAAAAAAAAAAAAAAACTAGTTTTAAAATCCAGCATTTTTATTTTTCTTCTGTAGAACAATTTATAATTTTCTGGTAACACTGCAATTCACCATCTGTACTTGCTCTACTATACGAGTATCTTTGAGACTCTCAGGTAATAATATCCCAGCTGGAAAAGTAGGCATTAATTACATAAATAATGGGAGAAAAGATGTATTATTTTCCAAAGCAAGACAAATGCATTGCCTTAGAAACGAGAGGGTAATTTGAGCAAACACAATAATTACACATTGATTACCACGTGCATTACCACATATGCAGAAGAATAATGTATAGTTTTTGCTTGTGACGAGTGATGAATTATAGAATTCATTCCTCGGACGCATTAAAATAATTCATTACTTTCCTAGGACATGTTCTGTGTTAACAGTAATGAATTATGGAATGAAAAATTAGCCAGCGGCTATACTGAAGGATAGTCTGCCAAGGAGGTGCAGACGCAGTTGGGGTTATTGTCGTGCTGGAATGTGAATGATCCAAGTACATTCAATTTCTCTGCACTTTCCTTGACATTTTCGTTTAAAATGTAAAGGGTAAACAGTTTTAACCATTGTTGCATTAACAAATACGAGTTCCTACGCCCGAAGCAGACATACAGCCCCACACCACACTTTGGTGGTGTAAGATTATTTTCTTCATACTCTGGATTTCCTGTCAGGTTGAAAAATATTAAACTTGCTCTCATCTGACAGCATCACCTGATCTCAAAAGATACATACCTCGTTTTCAAACTGGTTTGCATACGATTTTTGTTTTTTGCGATTGATATCAGATATCAATGGTTTTCGTCTAGGCACATGTCTTTTCCAAAACATTTCTTTATATTTGCTGTAAGCTGTGTAGATGTTATTTTTGGATCAACTTTAATTTCTCATACTGTTTGGGAACGTTATCTTTCAATTAATTTGCGCGGACGCACACTACGCTTAGCACTTTCAAAATTATATTTGCTTTTAAAAGGATTTATTATTGTCCGAATGGTAAAACGCTTACCATCCACTTCAGTAAAAGATTTACCTTAATTATGTTAGTGCATAATCTTTCGCTGGGATTCTGTACCATTCTGATTGGACCCATTGTTTGAAAAATGTTGAAGAAAACAATTTTTTTCAGTTTGTTTCTTTTAACTTTTTGCTTGCTGAAACAAATTAAAAATTGTAACGGAACATTCGAGATTGTGTGAAAAGTAAAATGTTGCCAGATGTGCAAAATTGCATTGAGCAAAAGAGGACCAAATAACTGTGCGTATAATTTTGTCCCGCAGAAAACTGAGTTTATTTTTATTATTTTTCGTTATTGTTTTTACCTATGAAGAAAATTTGTTTAATTTTCATTTTTATATCTTAAATTGTTTTAGTCATTCAGCCTTGTCATGAATTCCACATGTGAAAATTTCCGAATCAAATTTTTCGTTCACAAGGATTTTAATTTCGTTTAATCAATTTCAATAAAATTAAAAACTAACACATTTCCACTTTTTCCAACAGACAAATCTATGTGAATGATTTTTTTCATAAATTGTCAGATTATTTCGCAATCGTATGAAGTTTTTTGGTACCGATTTTTCACACGTTCGGAATTTCCATGTGAAATTTTATTTAGGATAAGCCTGATTATGTGTTCATAAAATAAATATTTTGTTTCTGAATACATAAAAAATTACAATTATTTTCAATATGCAATTTGTGTCTATATAAAATGATTTATCATATTAATGAAAGTTTTTTTTTGTAAATTTTAATTTTGTGCTATACATTTTATGTCTGGCTATTTTTCATGCAATCTCTCTATGATACCACTATTTGTAGCATTTTCGGAGAATAACAGTTTAAATTTACAGACATGCGTGACTCCTTCCCATTAGGAATTAAAAAATTTTAACAGCAAAAAAAAAAATGCACGAGCCGTCATAGCGTAAATACCGTGTTATAAATATCTCTGAAGGAATGTATTTTATGCAAGAATGCTTTTTTTTTAATTTATTACCATTTTTGTCAAAATCCTTAAAATAAGTTTTTACTTGTGCGTTCTAAAAATAAAAAAGTTAATACATACTGATACTCGTATAAACACAATATAAAGTCATTTGTAACAAAAGGTCAGTAGCAGTTAGTAAACTAAAATTAAAGATTATGTAATAACTACAAAAAACAGCTGCAGCAGCAAAAACGAAAGTAAGTATTATAATAATAAAGTCTTAAAACTATTATAAAGCTTTAATCATATTTACTGTGTAGACTTAATTTTATGTACAATAAATTGGGCTAGATCGGCCGCCCAAATTGTGTACATGAGTAGTAAAGGGCGATGCTAAGCACCATTCATACCAAATTTTCTGCTTCGAAACACAACGCCAGAAATGTATTTCAATTGTTTGGCCCTTTTTAACATCCATGGGCTCCTAAAAGAAATTTACATGTAACATTAAAAAAATAATAGCAAAACAATTTATATATTTCATTTGAACCTACCGTAAATGGAAAATACATAGGAAACCAGGATGGCATTCCTAAGGTATGAGTTGGTGGATTAATACTCATTATTATGTCGTTGTACAGCACGCATTCAAAATAGCCGGCTATGCCCGTCAACACACAATCTAACTCTACTTCAAATTTTAATACCTTATAACGACTATTGTCAATGACAGCCTCACGATTAGGATGCACAAATTCAAAGAGTGCTTTTGTCTTATCAATATTGTAAATATTCTTAAGTAATACCACAAAACCGCTTTCAGCATGAGTGTTGTATGTGGATTGTTTCTCGCGTACAAATGCCTCATGACGGGCCACTTGACGTACGGCATTATAGATTTTCGATGACATTATTGGGTTTATAAATGATACCGATTTACAGGGTATACTTATGCCATCGGATTTCAATAACTTTTGAGCACAATCTAAACACTCTGGTGATAGTTCATTGTCACCAAAAGAACCCAAAAGTTCAGAAACTAAAATATCCGCTTGTTCTGGTGGAGAAAAATCACGCATATCTTTAGAGAAAATATGTACATCTAAAAGTAAATAAGTTAATATTTTTAAAATACTACAGTTAATTAATATATGTAAGTGCGTTAATGAAAATAAGTACCTTTATTATGCCATAATTTTTTGGCTATAGCTGTAAGGGTTCGAATGGCATTGGGATTTTTTTCTATAATATAAATTCGAACTTTGCGATTAGTATTTGCAGCAGCATTTAGAGCAGATCTTACAAGAGGACCACGACCAGCGCCTAACACCATAATAACAGTCTGTAAATGCATTGTAATATTTTTTTTATTATTCTTGTGGACTTCACGAATAACCACACAAGTAGATTTTATTCGCTTGTGAGTTATTGACGTGAAAGATAAAGTGTAAACATTTGTTTTTTAACTTTTTAGTTTGTTTTTAATATGTAACACCGAAATTTAATTACAGTGATCTCGCGATAATATGAACTAATTAAACCAATGAAACCAAGTGAAATACCCAAATTTTTCCATACGATTTTTTTCTTGCTGCATTGCAATTTACTTCATACTAATCAACTCACCAATTGTTTCTCAATGTCTTCTTCCTTAACACGATCTTTTAGAGCAGCCTCTATGGCATTTTGATAGAGCTTATATTTGACTGGATCTTTCTCAAAAATTTCATAGGTATAACAATCTAAATTATCGTATAGTGGTTGCAAAGGTATCTCCAAAACATCTTCATAACTGCAAATATTTCATGTGAAAAAAAAAAACATCAGAATATGTTTAATAAATTCCATCTTATATTTTACCTTTGTAAACTATGTGTATCTTTAAAAGTTTCACGAAAATTTATTAAATAATCGGAATACAACTTTAAGCTTTCATCTTCGGTATCTGTAGACACAATCATATTGACATTAGCACGAATAAAGAGTTTAAAAACTTCTTGCCAGGCCTTTGGAAGAACAGGATAATTGTGGCGATTTCTAATGAACAAAGTAGATGGCAGAATTATGGCTTCAACTGGTTCTCCAAGCCAGCGACACACAACATTTATATCGGGACGCTCACCCTCATTTAATTCAAGTACTACTTTAACTTTAGGGTTAAAATCAGCAGCTCTGCGAAACCGATTCCACCATTGCCAGCAGTCTTGCGATTCTAAAGCAAGCACTTCATCTTCGGATAAATCACGGCGGGAACTTGATTGAGCAATGGCTCTATTATATAAAGGAACTTGTATTAGCATAATACCTTAAAATTGGAAAACAGAAACACCAATAAATCAAACTTTTGCTTAACATTCTACATATGTGGACACTTACCTTTGCACTTATTGGTTAGTATTGTAGCCAAATTGAAATTATTTTCTTTTTTTAGTTTCATAATAGTGTAACCTCCATACTGAAGATGTTCAGCCCAGGATATATCACGTTTTAATACTGCAATGGAGTTTTTTCGCACCTCGTTGTCTGTGGAATCGCAGTCTATGTTGTCCGAGACCATAGTGATCACTTTGCAATTCCAATGATCAGCTGTTAGCGCCAGGTCGGAATATGTAAAATTTGTTTGCTTTTCTTTCATGGGTGGACGTTGGAATTCCATTGGCAAGTTAAAGCAGTTAAGAGGCACGGCTATAACGGAATAATTATTGCAATGGGCCTTCTCAACTTGGCTGGGCAAATTTGTAATGCCTTCTTGTAATAGACACACATATGGCATGGTTACTTTTTATGGAAATAAATTGAATGGGCAGTTATTACAATACGATTTTTTATTTTAAATAATGTATGTATGTATAATTAGCACGTTGTTTTTACGAAAACGCTGACAATCTTTGTGCTGACAATTTAAAGACGACAACAACGAACCGGCAAATTGAAAGACAATGGGAAATATTGAAGGAGTTGACAGCACGCTTACAACAAATGCAGTTAAGCGGGCTATCAGTGCTGTCAGATTAGGTGATTTATTCCCAAATCGGGGATTTTTTTCGAAATGGGGATACGAATTTTGATTTGGGGATTGAGGAATTAATTGGGGATAACTTTTATATTTTGTGAGATTTTTGGGGATTTGTATGATATTATAATAATTGTATAGTAATCAAATAACTCACAAAAGCACTTTGACTAGATTAAGTCTTAAGTTAATAAAACATTGCGTATTAATTGATATATTTTCTCGCATTAAAATAATTTTTAAAATAAAATGAGCCTAGCTATTTTATTTTATAATAGTACATAAAACTATATTTTCCAGAAGGGGTTTTACTAAGTCTTCAAAACAATCATACTGATTCATTGCTTTCGTGAAGCATACGAATGAATAGAATTTGCAAGCATTGGCATGCATTTATTAACAACAGTCTCATTGATATGAATCATGGAATAGTTTCTTTCATTTTTTTATGTTAAGTGCTAGCTCAATATTAATTTTAGAAAATGCAATATTATGCCGTTTGATTCCTAATCATACAGATCTCTGGTACGTATATAGTTCTTAATATTAATGCTGGCAACACTTCAATCCGGCAGTAAGCACAACAAATCAGTGGAATGTCAATAAAAAACAGCTGAAATTATAGAAAAAGCAACTAAAAGAAAATAGTAAATATTAGAAAAACAACAAAATAAAATAGGAAAAATTAGTGTAATTCTTTTCGTAAAACTCAAATTAAATTATTTATTATCAAATTGTGTTTAATTTTAAAACTTAAGTGCTTAACATATGGCGAATAAGGATATATTTTCGAAACACATAAAGTCCAGTGTTAAATTGTCGACACGTTACGATGCTGAAGGGCGTGAAGTACAAGTGAGTAATTACAATAATTGATGGCTTTAAAAAGGGTCAAGTTAAAATAATTATAAATTGGAAGGTGGAACGAAGGGAGGATGCTGACGCTACAGTGAAAGAACAGGAAACTTTTGATATGTTAATAAAAGCTGGCTACTATAGAGCGTGTATTAAGGGTTTGTCGGCTTTTGATAAAATTGTTGGTGGCATGACTTGGTGCATAGAATGTTGTGATTATGATGTCGATGTTGATTTGTTATTTCATGAAAACTTAACAATTGGACAAAAAATGTGAGTAGTTTCTCTGTCTCTGATAGCTTTTTATTTTGGTACAAAGATATATTAAAAAAATATTTTTATTCATAAAGAGCGAATTATCATAAAAATTTCGGAATACGTTTTACACTGGCAAAAAAAAAAACGGATAGTAAATTGCAAATTTGGAAGTCTCGCTACCAATTTGTACTCTTTTGTTCATTTATTACATTTATTTTATTTATTCATCGTTTTTATTAAAATTATAATAATTATATATTAAATAAAAATCATTTATTTGGCCTTCATGTTGAAAGTGCGTTTGTCAATTTTTGAAAAACATGATTTCAAAACTAAGGCCCTTAAATAAGGCCGTTAAATATATGCTACTATTTGAAACAGTAATTAATGTTTTATTTTAAAGTTCTTTGGTTGAAAAAATTGTCGCAGTCTTACCACAAATGAAATGCCCTTACCGCATAGAGCCTCATCAAATACAGGGATTGGAGTTTTTAAGTATACATCCGGTCATACAATGGCTGGTTAAAAAATCGGTAAAAAAACTGAAATTTCACAAATGATGTAAATTTTCTATTTTATTTTTAATATGTATTTTCAAATGATTCAGGTAGAAAATAGAGCGGAACGCAACTTACGCCTTAAACGCTTTGCTATTGGTCAATTTCATAATAACTACCAATATAAAAGTGATAAACAAAATTTGGAAAAAATACGCAACGCTTCCATTAATATTAAAAGAATACAAGTATGTTTCTAGTATTCCAAACTTTTCATTCGTTGTTTTAATGTAACTATATTTTCTGGCAGGAGCTTTATCATCCTGTGCGTCAATACCAACGTAAAGATTTAACTGATGGAGACGAAAAGACAACAGTTCATATGACTTTGCTGGAATACGGTGATGTAGTGGCAGCAAGAGGCAGTAGTCAGGATTTTGAAAACACAAATAATTCACTAAAATTTGAAGAGGAGGATGAGGTACGATAACACGAAATTTGTATTGTGTGTGCGCTTTTTCTTTATTTCGCATTTGTAGTATTGTACATATTTCAAGTTTTTTTTAACGAAATCTTTATTTTATGCTTTTTTTTGCCCAAAACCTTTTGTTCGCAGCTTGATGTTGAAAAGTTACTAAAAAATCTTGTTCTTGCCAATGAGGTAAAACATATATGGCTGTATTGTATTTGCCAGTAAATATACATATAATTTTTATTTGAAACAGGCTGTCGCAGGATCACCTCAAAAGCTTGATAATGCTGCACGTTTGGCATTGAAACAACATTATCAAGAATTTAAACAAGAAATGGAAACTGACGCTAAAGAATTAACCGAACAAAATCAAATAAAATCTCTTGAAGCTGCAAAATTGGCTTTACAGCAAAAACTGGAACGTAATCAAAATGAAACCAAAGAAGTGTTAAATTCGCTGCAGCAGGAAACGGAATTGTTTGAAAATGAAATGAAAGAACATGCGAGGTTGGCACACGAAATAGAGGAGTATAAAAAACGTGAAAAAAGTGCTGATCCAAGGTAAGTAAAATATTTTAAGTGAAGATAAAAAAGAAATAAAACAAAAATATGTAGAGCGATAGTTACTAAAATTTTCATGTAACAATATTGAAAGCCGATTTGTAGAATTAAATATGAGCAAAGAAAATTAAATATGTATGTTATATTCCTCTTAGGGAGATGAAAAAAAAATCATAGAAAGAAAGTGGAAACTTGCATTATTAACTTTTTCATATAAAACTATTTTATATGAAAAAAAGCTTTGGCATTCATAGCGAACTCGGTAAAACTATTCTATTAAAAGAAAGTATATTTTATTAATTTCAAACCAGTATTACCGCACAAAATACTTTGCTCTGACTATGAATACGCGCCATTGCATCTAAAGCCTTTAAAAAAATGCTTTGTAAATAAATTATGAAATAAATATTTTTGTAATTGAAATATATTTTCCTACAATATTTTTAGTCTCTTGGAAAAGGTCCAAAGCCTGCTTAAATTACACGATGAATTGAAGAAGGAAGAATCAGAATTTAAAGAACACTGTCGTAAAGATCTGGCGGACTTGCAAAAGCAGATTGAGTGAGTTTTATAGCAAATGTAAAAAAAAAATCTTTTTTAAATTCTTTCTTTTAACTAACAGGGAACTCGAAACATTCAATGCTCAAGATCCTGTAGAACGTGAACAGGCTGTAGCAAAAGAAAAAGAACGCATACAGTTACTTAAACTGCAGTTAGCCAAACGTAATAGAGGTATAATGGCCATACAACGACAATTGGATAACACACCAGACCGCACAGAATTGGCGCAGTATCAAAGGCGATTCCATGAATTGTATAATGAAAGTAAGGCTGTAATTTCTTTATATTATAACAGCCTTATTTATAAAAATTACGAAAGCTTTATAAACGGTATTTAAAATAAATTTTCATACAAAATTTTTCTTATTAAGCCTTTATAAAGCCTTAATAATTTTTATAAATAAGGCTGTAAATATGTACATGTAGTACATGCATATTTTCTTTCTTGTAGTGAGTTCAAAGCATTTGGAAACGAAACAATACTATACCCTCTATAATACCCTTAACGATCAAAAACGCTACATGGAAAAAGAACTATCCCTGTTGAATTCCATATGTGAAGCCTACAACGAAGGTATGATGACAGCACACGGACGTGAAGAGTTTATACAACAATTCGAGCAAATCGTTAATGGCGTCAAACAAACGGAACAAAAAGTTAAAGCTAAATGCAACGAGGAGAAAAAGCGACGTGAATTGCTTAATGAAGAATTACAAGGACTATTGGAATTGCAACGACAATACGCGGCTGCTGTTAAACAATTAACAAAGGAATGTCAACGGTGTGAACAATTACAGCAGCATTTAAAATCCATACGGAAAAAGTAAAATAACAAAGAACCTTAACAAATTATAAAATCATAAAATAACTAATTTCTCCTATTTTGGTTCTTAACTGAGCTCAGTTTTTAGTTGAAGTTGTTATGGCACAAACAACTACAAACTCTCAACCATGTTTAAGTTATGTATGGCGCCAAATTGAGTTGAGTTGAGAACGACAACAGGGCCATACATTACTTTATAATTATTATCTGAGAAGCACAAATTCTTATAAAATAATCAAGCAATATGGTTTATAACATTTTATTGCTCTTGTAGAGTATAACTAGAGATGATGTAATCAGTACTAAATGAAATTTAGCTTATTAATTAGTAAATAATTTATTCTTAAATTTCCTTAAATATTCGAGATTTTATTTATTATTATAATTAGAAATAATTAAGTATAAAATAAATTTATGACATTAAATTATGTAATGGGGCATTTACACCTGCACGCAATCTAGCAGATTTCAATTAAAATCTTTATCAAAATTTATACCCTTTACACCCAGTACTTTTTTTTCAAGATTTGTTATCCAAAACAAAAACCATTGACTGACACTTTTCCTAAACTAAAACCATACAACTGCAATATAGCTAATTCACACACCTTTTTAGCTACCTAAAATTTTATATTTTTTAGTATAATTTTGAAAAAGAAAGCCATAGATAGTTGCACAGCTAAGTTCTACTAGATTCTAAGTAGATTTCGGCAAAATCTAGTGGCGAGGTAAATTTTGCTTTGTATGAGAAATCTCAGATGTTAACCCACTAAAATAAAACAAAATATCAAGCTTCCCCCCAAAATAGAATGTCCATGAATGCATAGTTGGGTTAGTTTAGCAGGCTGTTGGTAAGGAAGGGTGAAAATTGCTCTACCTGTGAGTTGAAGAGAAGATAAAGAGAGGGAAAGAGAGAGGACAAAAGGGTAGATGTAGAAGAGAGGTAGTAAGTTGTTATTCGTGAGAAGAGAGTGGGTCTAGAATTGGGTTGAATGAGTAGAGGGGAGACAAGGCTCAGTAAACAAAATATTTGTATAAAACTTTTTACACAATATGAATAATAACATGCGAATTAATTCTGTATCATTAACTTGAAAATCCTATTTTGCAGAAAAGTTCCAAATCTTTAATTTAAATATAATTTTTTAAAATTAGAAATTAAACTAAATTTTTTAACTTGGGGCTTTTGTTACCCATCCTTTGATTTTTATTTAAAATTAAGTGACTACTTTCCAGTTAAGCCAATATAAGCGATTTAATATTAATACTTTTCCCGATCTCTTGGATATTTGGCTTGCGACATTTTCTTAAATTTTTTTCCTTTTTTTTGATTTTTGTTATATGAATAAATTTTATTCTTCTCTCTCACGATAGTAAATTTGTAGTTTTTACTTCAGCCCGTAGTTTTTTTTTTACCGATCTGAGCTATTTCAAGTTTTAATTTAATTTGTTCTTTTTTTACAGTGTAAGACCGGACAGAAGTCACGACAGTTGGTGTCGGCCAGAGCTGCTGTAAGTGAATCATTAATTTTTTGAATTAATTTGTGAATAATTCATGCACTGTATTAGCAAATTTTTAATTAATTCTTTTCATACGAAAAAATGAATTAAATGAAATTTGAGTCAATTCAAATGAATTTGTTAAAAATTAATTGCAATTCATTTCCAATTCAAATGAATTGCAATTCGTTTCTAATTGAAATGAATTTGTCAAAGAGAATTGCAATTAATTTTCAATTAATTTCAATAGAATTGATATTGAATTAATTCAAATGAGTTAGAAAAAATAATAAGCAAATTTATTACCAGGTGATATGAATTGAATTAATTCATTGTTGTCATTAATTTGAATGAATTGAATGAACTCAAAATCATTTCAATTCTTGAATTGAAAACGAATTACAACTCATTCTACAAATTCATTTGAAATGGAAACGAATTGAAATTCACTTTTGCCTAATTCGTTTGAATTGATTAAAATTTTATTCAATTCTTTTTTGTTGTGCAAAGAATCAATTCAAAATTTAGCTAATTCGTAACGAACTAAAATCAAAAAATTATGATTCATTTACAGCTCTGGTGTCGGGCCAGAGCATCTGCCGCGATTATTGTCATAGTGGAAACGAGAACAACTAAAAAAAAAACAATATTGCCATACATTTTGATATCATTATCAAATTGAGTTTGATATTGCGACAGTGCTGCCGCGAAAATGGATTATTGTTTTTTTATATTCTATAAAAGATTTGAAATAAGATGCATAAAAAAATATTATTTGCTGTCAGGCTGGCTGAAACAAAATTTCCATAAAATTTTGACTAAAGCACACTTGAAATACAAATTATATTTTTTTTTAATTTTACATTTTCACCTACAACGACTATTTTGCAGCTAACACTGTCATGACAGTAAATTGCCATGGCAGCTCTATCATGACAGCTGCAGTCATAGTATGAATGAGACCTTACAGCTGGCAATGCTGTCATGACAACAGCAACACATACACATGCACACTTTCAATTGTCTGAATGACTGTCTTGAACAATTGTTTGACGTAGTTACATACATACATGTTTATACCAGCAGTATTTTTTGAGCAAAAAGCAAAAAGTATCAAAAAGGAAAATAACTAAAACATAAAATAAACTTAAATTTGATTTGGATATTGTGTTTTTCGTAAGTAAGTGATATCTAACGAAATGTTATTAATTACATACATACATAAGTAATTCAAATTACTAAATAGAAAACATTTACTATTTACCGCATGTAAGAATGGAAAAGCGAAGAAAGCACGAGGAAACGCTAAAGTTAATAGCACTTTTCAGAGAACGTGAGATGTTGTGGAATGTGAAGTGTTCATCATATAGACGCAAGGATCTAAAGTATAAGGTATTTAATCACATAAGTGCATATGTATGTAAATATATATGCATGCATATTTACATTCTATATGTGCATATGCATGCATGTGCATATCGCTCATTTACCTGAACAACGCCATAACTCAAAAAATTAGTTTGAAGACTAGATCACACACTATGGGCTTAATGTACCGATTTTCGTCGGCTCACTAAAATAAAGTCATAAGTAATGAGCTAAATGTACCTTATTTCTCATCTCATTGCACCACACTACATTGGTAATAAAGCCATATAGATTTATTCCAGAATTAATTGGGTAATAATGCAATTTTGGTTTATTACTTATGCTGATAGTGGGATCTAGGCTTTAGTGAAAACGAGTTTAAATTTACACACAACGTAATGGAAAAAGAAAATTAAATTTTTCTCCCAAATATTGAGTATGCTAGATATTTGTATGAAATTTTTACCAAATTTGAATAACGAAAACTCAAAAATCGAACTTATTGAGTTATGGTGTTGTTCAAGTAAATGAGCGATATGTATGTACATACATACACACTTATGTACTTGTACCTACATACTTGTTTATTAATGCATGTACATACTTATTTATCCCCAAGGCCCTGGAAGAAATAGCTGCTGAATGCAATTCGACAGTAGATGCTGTACAAAAGAGGCTCAAATCGCTTAGAAGCACATATGTAATAGAAACGAAAAAGATTCAGCGCAGCAGAAAGTCTGCCTGCGAAGGTAGCAAGGTGTACGAACCCTCTTTGCATTGGTATAAAGAAATGTCATTTCTTGACAGCGCAATTGTTATTAGGAAACCCGTAGACAGCTCAATTGCGACTAGAGAACCGATAGACAGTGTCAAGGCCTTGGATAGTGATGAAACAGTAAGTTCTTACTTTGTTCTAAGTATATTGTTGTTATATTTTAATTTAGTGTGTACTATTTTTTGCTTTATTATATTTTCGCCTAAATTGAATCAAAAATAATTAAAAAATGCAAAATCAGGTGATGGAAAATGATTTCAAAACAATCCTTTGAAAAAGGTGTAATGAACTCCGATCGTCTTTGATAATCATATTTAAGACAATCTCAAACTACTGACTTTTAAAGAGCACACTAGAAGATAAAATATAAATAAAATAATAAAACTGTGAAATGAAATTTATCACAAATTGTTGAAAAAAAAATTGTAAAACAATTTTTAAAATTATGGGTAAAACGACTATGGCAAACACATCACACCTTTTATCGTTTTCAAATCGGCTTTGTAAGTAAATCCTTTTTCATCACATGTCTGAATGTTGTATATAATTACATATCGCTCATTTACTCAAAGAACATCATAACTAAAAAGAAAACGAATTTTTGAGTTAGCGATGCAGAATTATTCCTCATATTGTGTAAACACTTCATACAAATATATTGTTTACAGAACTCTTGAAAGCAAAATAAAATTTTCCTTTTCTATTAAGTTGTGTGTAAATTGAAAGCTTTAAACTCGTTTTCTGGCAAACTAGTTTTTTTGATTTATGACTTTGTTTTAGTAAATGAGTGAGTGAGTCAATTTTCAACACATACTTTAGTTTTCTTAAAGTATGTGTTATTTTTGAGTTTAACTAAATTTATTAACATATCGTATATTGTTCTGTTCTTCCAGAATATTCCATTTGAATCTGTTGACATCTATGACACAACATCCGATCAATCAATTGAGTCAGAATTAAGCTATACTCCATCTGCTTCTAAGAAAAAGCGCTGTCGAGAAGATGAAGGAACATTAAAGTTTGACGAGACCCTAGACAAACTAATAACTTTAATAAAACCAACCACTGATGTCTACAGTGCTTTTGCTGAAAGCATGGTTATGCAACTGCGATTGATGCCTGAAAGAGTTGCATACCGTACAATAACCGATATACAAAATTTATTGTATAAAAGAAAGTTTGAAGATAATGAAACAAATTTAAATGGGAGATTTCAGGACACAATCTCGTCAACGCGAATTAAACGCGATTCGGACTCATTATAAAACAATTTTTTTTAATGACGGCGTTGCAAAGAGTTTTTGTTTTTGTAGAATATTTTACTTTTAAATTCATACTGTCAAATAATCTCTCTTTATGTTCTATTGGTCCTAAATAAAGTACAAATACACTTATGGAATGCTGGGGAGAAATTAAATATTAAGGGTGAAATTCACCAACTTATTAAAATATCAATTCATATTTAAAAGTCTTTTTTCCATACAAAAATTAATGAAAATCGATATTTAAATATGAAGTGCTATTTAAATAGAGTTGGTGAAATTGGTCATAAAAGCCTTATTTATAAAAATTGTTATGGCCTTATAAATTGTTTTTAAAGCAGATTTTCATAGAATTTTTTTTAATATGCCTTTATAAAGCCTTAATAATTTTTATAAATAAGGCTGTACATTTTTACACATACCCACCCATCCTCAAATAAATTTAAAAAAGTCTAAAAAGTTACATTTAAATTATGTGTGGCTAAAAGGAAAAAGTGCTTAAGTCGACTTAAGCTAAAATAATGACGCCATCATAATTTCCCAATTTAAAACTATGCGGTGCAAAGTTTCAGTTTTTTTGTTTGATTTTTACAGCAAAATTATTCAATATGCGATTTATTTTGGAATGAAAAATTTACTTGACTTTCGATTTAATATATTCTAACTGCCTTATTCATAAAAAATATTTCAGGTTTATTAAGCGCTTATTTGACATATTTCTATGGGAAATTTGTCAAATAAACCTGTAATAAACCTAAAATATTTTTTATGAATTAGACCGTAAATCTACATACAAATATTATTTAATTTTAACCTTAAAATGAAGTAGTTCACATGAATAACCTAACCAGACATTCCGCTTTAGGCAGGATTTGCCGCTTTTCTATCCCGCTTTTTGATCGCTTATGTCCGGCTTTTTGCAAAAACCATCTGGTTACGTTATGCATGAAGCATGTGTGACCACTTGTGCTTACGTTTGATCGTGTGTAATTTTTCGCTTCATGAACTTGACTTAGAAACGTTCGCATGCGTGAGCATGCATGTTATAATTTTTCCCTTGAAATTTCAGAAGAACGATTACAAAATTATGAAATACAAGTGAAAGTGGTGCATTATTGGCAGCAAATTTTGTATAAAAAATTTCAATAGTAAACATGTAGAAATGATTTCGCTAATTAAATGTTTTTTTTTGCTTGAGTTTATCGTGTTTATAAAACAAAAAAGCAATTATAGCGAGCAGTATCGAAGAAAACTTAAGTAACAGCAGCCGCCATTGCGCTCAATAGTCGCTGTACCTCAGCTTATGATTTGATAAGATGGAGGTGGTGCCTTAACGCAATACTCTATTAAAAAAATAGGTTAATTCTTAGATCAAGCTGCGTTTCGGAAAGCGAGGAAAATCTAACTCACCAAAATTGAGACGAAGAGCTATAAGTTTTCCTAAATTGGCGAAAATCTTAATATACTTTGGCCTTCCTAATTATGTGCAGGACCAAATTGCCTTTAATCACGCAACATAGTAGACTTAACGGTACATTTATTCGAAAAAATACACTACGGTTCCACAGTCATCTAAAGGAAAAATTATTTGTGTCTCTCATTAGTTGCACGTTTTCATTTCAATAACTGCAGTTTATACGAGATTCATTTCAGTAATCTGCGCACATGTATTAAAATGCATCTGGCTACCTCCCTCTTACTCGCGCTAACGAACTTTCAAAAAGCTTTTCATAATAAAACAGTTTCTTCCAGTTTTTCTTTGGTAGAGAATTTAGTTTAAGCGTGATTTTCTGACAGTTCGCATGTTTAGTGGAAGTGTCTTAAGAAATTAAATATATTTTGTTGAAATAGTGCATAAAATTAATTTGTTATTCCTTAAATATGTGATTAAATGTTGCTTAATGTTCGTATATAAAGATGTAATAATAAGAGTCAACAGGTAATTAAACAATTGAGATGTAAAATTGTTAAAACCAATTGTAGGTTATGCCGGTCGCAGTTTTTCCTTTGTGCGGCCATTCGTTTGGGCTTTGTACGAAGTATAACAGTGTGAGTGTGAAGTGTTATATAGAAAAGTAAAAAAAGACGAAAAAAAGTTTGGTTTGTGTATATAAATAAAATGGTTTATGTAAAGGCTAAGAAGCTTGAATGAAAAATATAAAGGGTTCATTTATTAAATATGAAGTGGTATGACAAAATGAAAGAGTTTCAGGAAAGAAAGTCATTTATGTTCTGATAATAATATAATAAAATAAAATAAAATATCTGAATACAATAATATTAAATAATAAACTAAATGCATATGAAACTAATGTATGTGAAGTGAAAGCAAGAAAAAATAGCGAATAGTAAAAATATTAAATAAATCAATGTATAATAAATAGCAGAGCGAATACGTCAAAAAGGTAAGCTTTTGCAATCTTATGCATATCTTTGAAATTTAAAAAAATTTAAACTTAAATTGTAACAATTCCCACAAAAAACACTAATTATTAAATTGACAGCACCCGGTCAAAAAAACACTTGTGTGGCAACACTCTATTCTTGAATAGCTGTTGTTATTTACATTTATTTTCTTTACATACTCTTACAACTACAATTTGAAGCTGAAAAAAAGTCAGCCAAAGTAGTAATGATAAAGTAAGAAAATAAAAAACATGTTGATTATTGAGTTCTTGTTTCAACTTTGTTATTTGTTGAACTTCTCATTTGCTTAAATGAAAGTTTAACATATTAACTCTAGTTGTTCTAAGAAATTTTTGGGTAAAGGTTCCCTGATGATCTGCATTAGCAACAGTGAAATGCGCATAGGATCCAGCTAAACCCCTCAATAATCAATTTTCTATGTATTTTAATTCAAAAAATATTTTACTTAATAAGTAAAATAATAATTTGTTATTACTAGTGCCTTAAAAAAAATTTAAACTTAAATTGTAACAATTCCCACAAAAAACACTAATTACTTTTTTATAGTTTATTCAGTTTAAAAATTAAAAATTGTTGAGCAAAAAAATACAATCAATAAAAATCAATAAGTTCCTTTTATTTTCTGAGGAATAAATAAAAATCAAGAAGTTCCTTTTATTTTCTGAGTAATAAATAAAAATCAAGAAGTTCATTTTATTTTCTGAGGAATAAATAAAAATCAAGAAATAACTTTTGTTTTCTGAGGAATAAATAAAACTAATAAAAAAAAAATAGTTTCTCAGGGATACATAAAACTGAGAAAATAACTTTAATTTTCCGAGGAATAAATAAAAATCAAGAAGTTCCTTTTATTTTCTGAGGAATAAATAAAACTCACACAATAACTTTTATTTTCTGAGGAATAAAAAATAAAAAAAAAAATCGGTAAAGTTAAGTTTTTTAATAAAAATTAAACAAATGAAAATCAATGCATTTCCATGTAACATGGAGTATCTTGGTGTATTCCTTGCCCACTAGAGTTGTGCAGCTCATGAACGAACTAGTTCAATTGAACGATTCACTTCACCGAGCGCTATGAGCCGTTCAATCCACTGAGCGCTTTCAGCTCAGTACTGAGTGGTTTCTAGATTTGTATCGAACTCTTTCAGTAGCTCGTTTTAGACACAACCCTGTAATCAAACCCATTTAAACTACATGTAGACTTCTATGAAACTCTTTCAGCAGCTCGTTTTAGACACAAACCTTTAATCAAATTAAATTAAATTTAATTTAAATTGGGTATAGGTTTGTGTCTAAAATGACCTATGAGAGACTTCCATACAAGTCTTGTGGGTTTTTTTAGCAATTTTTTTGTATCACACAAATGCATAAAAAAATAATTGATACTCGTATATTGTGATAATATTAAAATATCTGAAGTACTAAACAATTTTTTTTTATTAACCAACTCTGCTCATTAAACTATTTTAGTTTTATTTATTTTTTTATACTTCATCTGCCTTGTTTTGTAATGAATGACCACACATACACACACACACTGTATAAATCTGTCACTTTCTATATATATCTGTTTTCGCTCTCTCTTTATGCTTGACAAAATGTTTCACTACAAATAAACAGAGCTACTGAGCCAACTGAATGAAATACTTCAGTAAAGTGAGCTGAGCTGAAAAGAGCGGTCACTCAAAAGAGCTGATAAGCACAACTCTATTGCGCACTTAGTCTATATTTACACTATGCAAGTCTTATTGCTAAGCTGATTAGTTTGTTTGGAAAGAGAGACGAGGGGAAAAGAAACTTTACTGTTCTCCTCGTCTCTCTCCCCAACAAACTAATCAGCTTAGCAATAAGACTTGCATAGTGTAAATATGGACTTAGCACTTCTCTATTAGTGTGATTTTTTCACTTAAAATTTGGAAAATAATCGCTATTTGCGATCCCTGCTTTATATCAATTGTGTAACAGTACAGTAATTACTGTAATTTAAAGTAATTTAGGGCTCCTTAAGCCAAGACAGTAACTTGGGTGAAAATAATGTAATTCTGTATCTAATCTAACTTATATAATTTATAATAACGAGGCTCCGCAAACAATCGTACATTAGTGCAACTTCGTATAGACACACACATACACAGACACACACTGCAAACTTATAACATCCCATTTTTTTGGTCGTGCGTCCGAAAATAAAAGTGCCGTAAATTTTTTTAAAATGCCTGTCGAATAATACCCATTTTGATATAGTTCACCAACTTTTTATTTTTTTCGTATTTACAAAATGGCGTCTGTGAGCCGCCATATTGAATTTTTACTACTGTCATATCTTTAGTGACACTCCCGGGATTAAAACAAATCGATTCACGTACGAATCATTAAAATTGGTCCACTTGTTCGGTTTATATAGTGCCGCAAAGGAGCACAAATACATACATACATAGGCTGATAAACACAATACACTTCTTTGCGTCGCACAGTCCGGTAAAAACACCTCCCCCCGGCAAACTTAAAAAGCTTGCCTGTAAAGACAAGCAGAAAAGGCACAGTATAAATTGCGTCATATATTTACATAAAAAGGTGTGCGAATTAGCTATATGGCAGTTGTTTGGTTGTAGCTTAGGAAAAATTTAATTCAATGGTTTTGTTTTGGATAGGAAATCGAGGTGTAAATGGCGTAGATTTGAAAAGATTTTAATTGAAATCTACTAGATTTTGTGCATGTGTAAGTATGCTATTAACTTTTTGATTTCATTTCACAAATATATCAAAGTTGCTGATATAGAATGCTACCCCAGTGCAATATTATGACTTTTGACTGCAGGCTTCCTATCCTAACATTTGTAAAACATTTAATGAGATGAACAGCGCAAGAGCAATTGCTTAGGCAGAATCATAATGCTTCTTTACACATAAACGATTCGAAAACTTCCTTCCGAGAGATCTGAATGAGAAGATCTGTTCAATTTGATGCCGATCAATACACACTTTATCATAATATATAAAATTTTTGTATATACGCTACAATTATACATGTATATATGTATAAGAATTCAATTGTACCTAAAAATTAAAACTAAAATTGCGTGTTTAAACTTGGTTGCATTCTCAATTTATGTGCATATATTTCTTGTTTTTTGTATATTTTCTATAAACCCATTAGATGATTAGTTTTATTAAACTAATTCGCCTAGAATTTATAGTTAAAAGACAATTTTAATAACCAAACACATGCAAGCATTTGCCCAAATTTCTATGGACAGTGCACTGCAGTGAAAGGGTTTGATATGATATGTTTGTTTTTACGTTCGAAAAATTTTTGACAGCAGGAAATTTTGCACTAACCAATCTACATGCATTTGCTGCAGAGTTGCAAATCGAGATCACCTGGTATTAATTTGAATTGTTTGCCCTGAAACCACATAAAACATGTGCATAGACTTTATCAGTAGACCTGGGACTTACAATAAAATTGTGTTAATTTCAGTATTTCTTAATATCCCACTGTACAGCTCAATAGTATTGCCCTTAAAAAAGTAAGAGCTACTTACATGAATATACAGTAAAGAAAAATTTATCAATTACAATTTTATGCCAATTTTATGTAACTTTTCAAAACTACGACGAACGAAACAATTTATTCCGAAAAACCATTTAAACTAAAAATATCCCAGTTGGTGACGAAGTGTAAAACCAACCAGACTATAAGGATGCATTCATGTACTCCAACAGAAAAAAGTACTTAATTAATTAATATCTAATGTTTTATAAGCAAATAAACACACATACATTCATGCACATATACATACATACACATGCTCACATACACATTTACTTACACTTGCCTTAATTAATATTCTTAAACACAGCCAATCACTTGAATATGGTTACAGTTTTACAGATAAGGTTTTGTAGAAACAATGGGTGACATAGAGACATGGGTCCATACCAGGCACAGTTAAATGCAATATTTTTTAATACTTCAATTTTTATATTAATATGTCTCATTCCTTTTTTTGTGATAGTAAGAAGTGATTATAAGCAATAAGAAATTTGCAAGTAAGCAGGTTATCTACAAATCAGATGCTACTCTGATGATCACGAAAGAAATTTTATAGCAAATCACGGTAATAGGTAATGTACGTTACATTTTATTAGGCATGTTCCCACTTCTATAAATACATATATCATTGCGCTACCACTAATGATGGGTTACGTAGAAACATGCGAAATATGATTTTAAATTCAAATGGATGACCATTTCCGTCCTCTTTTACTACTGCAAGAATTTTCATGGTCTGGACCCCGACCACCTTTTCAACAGCTATTAAAAAAGAAGGTTTTGTAATAATCGATTAGGCATAAGCTTAGACAAAAAAAGTTCAAAGCATGTGAAACAGAAAGTTAAAATTTTATGGGCGTGGCAAAGTTGTCTATGGGAAACACAAAATTGTAGCATTACATAAGTGCAAGAGTTTTAAAAGAATCGCTTGTATTGAAAATATTTAATTTTAATTTTTAATTCTGAATTTAATGGGCGTGGCTTCGGCCCCTTAGTTAAAAATTATTGTTTTTATATTTATGATTTGATTAGGCCAAAGTTCGTATCGCCAAGCCAAATTACATGTGATAATTCTTAATGAAGAAATAACGCCAAAGTTAGTTGTAAATATTCGGACAAACACTAGCAGAACAGACCAACTAGCTGTTTCCAAAGGTCTCAACAGCTTCATCATCAGCGTTCTTTGTGGTTGGGGACTGTATGTGGTGCCAGTTGATGTAGATTTCTGCTTTATATACATATTTAGTATTTTCAGTGCAAATGGAATATGTGAATTGTTTTGTTTCATTGCATTGCAATTTGCTGAAAGCTTTTTTGTAATGAAAGCTCAATTTTAGCATCTCTAAATTTACAACAGTCTTGCGATTATCGTTTGTTCTTTACAAAACCCAAAAAGTTTGTATTCAGTAGCACAAAAAGTAAGCAAATTAATTAACATGTGCATAATTAGTAAAGTTCTATTGCCAGTTCTATTTACTATTTTTGGTTGTCCTTATTTAAATGAACTTTCGTGTGTAATCAAATAATATGGACCGACATTCAGACACTTAATATTGTAATTAAGTTAAATTACAAACACTCAAATAATACTAATTTCGATAATACAAATGCTTTGTTATTGGTATGTGTTCCACTTCCACGGGTTTTTTTTTTTGCTTGCAAGACAGATGTAATTTCGATTTGGCAGCTGAAAGTAAAGTTATCAAAAAGTTATTTTTATTCACAAATTTATATTAAGACATTTGGTCGAAGAAGAAAAATTTTAAAGGTAGAGTCAGATGAGGCAGTTATAATAGAAAATAAGCATTATTAATGCAAATATTTTTCAATTTTACTTGCTTCATTTAATTGATATTTGCCTAAAAGAAAAGGGATTATAAGTTACATATTACTTATATAAATGTTTGTATATTTCTGTGCTTATGCTTATTATATGACATATTTTGCCTAATCTGACCCCACGCTTAGTCAACCACTTAAAAGTTTTTGCTGTAAATTGTAATTCAGTATATGCACAATGAAAAAGGAAAAAACTATGCAGATTAATGCGCCAAATAATTTTTAATTTAAAATATGAATCAAATAAGAGTTAATAAATTTGAAGATATACATTAGAAATTAGTCAAAATTCATTATGCCAAACTGATGATAGTAGCAGTTTTTTAATGTTCTGCATTAAAAGTACTCGTACTGACAAATCAGCGTGAAATAAAAAATAAATTATGGAGCATGGCTTTCATCGTTGCACAGTGTTTCTTGTTAGTAAAATATAAAATGAGTTTGAAAAAAGTAAGTTCCATAATTCATATTGTACATGCATATTATAAATTACTTCTTACTAATCTAAAGTTCTCAACTTTTTAACCGATGAGGAGGTTATCAATTTTTTTTTTACCTTGTTACTTCATAGCAGCTCTGTACATTTTAGACCGATTGTAAAAATTCTTTTTTGTTTGAGAGGGTGTAGCTTGCAATTGGTCCCATTGTGAAAAAATTGGTGACACGCCCATAAATTTTTTAAATTTAATTTTATGATATTGTATTTATTTTATTGCTGCGAAACCTATCAAACACCTTTGGTTCTTGTAATTACGCAATTTGATAGTTGAAAAAATTGGAAGGGGAGGGGGGGGGGGGTTATGTTCACACACCTTGAGTTCTAACACAATCTTCCATTTAAAAAAATGGCCAGATTCACGCCCATTAAAATTTAATATTTTATTTAAAGTGGTTCTATTTTATCGATTTTTACCAAACTAACACCGTGAGCTCTGAAAAGCACACATAACTTGCATTTAAAAAAATTGCTGGAGGTACGCCCATTAAAACTTAATTTTATATTTCGCATAATTCTTCTTAACCAAACAGATTTTAAAATTTTTTTTGTTTGAAATAGTTTACTTCCAGTTTGGTCCCATAAAATATTTTATCAGATTGAAGTCGGCTTTATTTGGCGGAATTATTTAAATTTAATTAACAATTGTGTGTGATAATTTTTAAGGAACAAATTACACTAAATAAAATTTAACATATATATTTTGACAAACACCAGCTGAGCGGAACAAAAACAGCTTTTTTCGAAGGACGCTGCCACACCTTCATAATCAGCGCTCATGAATACGTGACTTGCTGGGATTCATCGTATCACATTTATTTAAGAGCTTTTGGTAAACAAAGTCTAAAATTCATCAGCCATAATGTTACTCATATTTCTTAATTTTTTTTATACAATTCTTCGATTAATCTTAAGAGGTTTTTAAACATTCTGACAAGATATACTTTTTACCCCCAAGGCATCATGCTATTCATCTACCTGGTTCGTGTTAGCTACTCAAACTGCAGAGCCCATTTTGCAGAGCACTGTTAACTATTTAACAGTCTCAGTAAAATGTTATTGAATGTTATTTAAAGGGTGAAATCTAGGAATGGTTAAAAAGATACTCTTTTCGAAGAATAAGTGATCATTGTTGAACACAGAAGAATTCTTCAGATATGCCACTATATATAGAAATGGCGCCCTTTATGACTCTTTAAAAAGCAAATTTAGTTAAATTTACAATTTTCTAGTTCATTTTTCAAAAGTTCCAAAATTATTCCAAAAATGCCACTAAATCTGGTTTTTAAAGAGCCATCAGGAGCACGATTTTTGTATAGAGGGATAGCTCTGGAGTTCGTCTGTTTTACTCACGCACTTTCACGCACGAATGCTCTTGAAAATTTTCACGATCACGCACGTTCATGAATAAAATATTCTTAATCACGCACGAGTAGTTTAAAACTTATCACGATCACGCACGCTTTCGAAAAAGTATATGTGTATGTTATTTGGGTTGAAAAATAGATTCTTACACATATATGTATATGTACATTGCATCATGGTTTTGTTTAAAGATTTAATTTTGTCTTTTGAAGGTTTTTGTCTGGTCATAATAAAACAAAAACAATTATTGTTAACTATAAAAACTATATGAACTGAAACGGATTTTTGAAACCAAAAACTGAGAAAAACAGATAACCTGCACATTTGGCAATTATATTTCACCTGTAGGAGGGTTGGGGTTTGATGTTTTCAAGTCCCACTTTTGTCGACTGTTTTGTTGACTTTTTGGCGACATTGTCTACGGTGCGCCTATTTTAGTATTTTAGTAACTTTTTGACGGATTTGAGAGATTCTTTTTTTGTTGTCTGGAAGGAAGCCTCCAATTTAGTCCCATTTCACAAAAAAGGGGGGGGGACACTTATCTACTTTTACTTATGGGTTTGCTACGATACTTATAATACACCTTGCACGCTCTTGACACAATATAGATGGGCCCATTTAAAATTATATTTCACGTGCTTCTACTTAATCAATTTTTACGAAACTTGACACACACCCTGGGTTGTAAAAATTATACGTGCTGGCATTTAAAAAAGTGGGCGGGGACATCCGTAATTATTATTTCATGTCCTTCTACTTGACCGATACATATAATGTATAATAATACATATATTTTTTTCAATTAGTTCTTTTCTTTTAATAAAACACCAAATGTGAATGTTCTAGTGAGTCAATGTCTACATATGGTCCAAAAATAACTACCTAGTCAATAGAACCAACGGCAGTAGTTGATTTTCAATAACATGCACGTGTTAAATGTCTAGAGCAAACAACATTTTCTTCGGCACAATTCGTCAGTAGTACTGGTGACAAAGGCACTGGTGAATCAGTAGTGTTTCTCAATTGATATTTCCTACATACTCGTAGTATCTAAAAAACATACATAGGTACAGTTACATATGTACCTACGCAGCAATGTTATCTCGTGAGATCGTGAGAATTCGTGCGTGATGCTTAAAAATAGCTCACGCACGATCACGCACGAGTAATTTTTTTTAAGTCACGTTCACGCACTCACGCGTGATTAATAATAAATTTGATCACGATCACGCGTGACACGATAAAATCACGCCATTTACACATCTCTAGTTAGAAAGCTCGGCTATTGTAGTGTGTATGTCTATTTTAAATTATAATTTTTGATAAATTTATTTTCTATTTTCTCTATGACAGCAATCACTGTGCTTTGATACTGCTGCTTTTTTAATGTTAATTTTTAATTAAGAAATAATTTTTATGTTCTATAAAACAAAAACAAAAAGCATCGTACATTTTCATTAAAACCCTTAATCTTGTTTTATTTCAATTTCTTGGTTTTGCAGAAACATTAAAATATTTTAATGGCAGATCTTAAATTTTTTGTGTTGAAACAGAAACATGTTAAATTGTTCAGCCTTAGCGAAACTGAAATATACTAAACTAGGAATGTAAAATAAAATTAAATTTATAAAAAATTGTCAACATTATTTCCGTGCTTAAAAGCAATAACGGCGTAAGTCAAATAACAACGAAATCGAGTTATATAAGCCACAAGATTCGGCAAATGAAGCTTCATATTTACGCTATACCTCTAACGAAGTTGAGTATGAAGTTATAAGCAAAACAACATTCAGATAATTCTCAAACAACTCAAATAAAATTTGTAAGAAGCGCCAAATTATATTAAAAACTACAGAAAAGAGAAAATATTTAAATTGTAAACTGAAAACGTATTTTCTGCAAAACTAGTTTTTTTGAGTTATGGCTCAGTTGCAATAAAGCAGCGATATGCATACATAAATACGTATATGTGACGCGCAAAATAGAAAGGGACCTAAGGGTAAAAACCGGTTTTGTTCAGGAGAGCCATTTTAAAGATTTAAATACGTGTATCTTTGGTGTACCATCACTGAATAAAACGCGCATATCTCTGGGAGGGAAAATTTTTAGAGCATGGGATCGGTCTCATTCCATGCTCCATTAGTTCTCCAAAAAAAAAATGATTTTCAAACATAATTTGCTATTTATAAATACTTCAACAAATTCACTTATTGTTGCAAACGTTATAATAAATTTCCATACCGTCCTAGATGCGTACCGTTCTTACTTGCATACTCTTTATTAATAGTAACAGAAGGTGTAAAGAACAAAAATTTTTGGGATAATGGAATCACTTAAGGATTCATTGCATTCATTTGTGTCATTTTATTTTATTTTCTTTTAATTTATACAATTGTTATTGTATGTGAAAATTCTTCTTTTTTTTGGGTGGTTGGTTGTCTGTTTGGCTCATTAATTTTCATCAAAATATGGGATTAAAAAAACAACAAATCTTACAACTTGTGTTTGTACACAGATACAAATGCCTCCAAAGAAACTGACCACACTACTAAAATTATTTTACTTTCTTTAGCAGCTACTAACATTTTTTTTTGGTTAATGAAATATAATTACGTTCATGTCTTCTAATACTTTGTGTTTAATTACATAAAAGGTCATAGATAGACGAAGATATTTTGATTAAAATATATGTATGTATGCATATAATAAAATAATAAATTTTAGCTGAGGTCTTGAAATCCTCAGAGAATACAGGATATACTAAATTTTTATAAGAAAAATAAAACTTTTATATGAAATACTAGATGAGCCCGGTGAAACGTTGTCTTACCCTCAATTATTTTTTTAACTACAAATTACTACACACAGTGGTCACTTGTTGGGTTGAGCCGAACTGCTCTTGTAGTTCCAGAGATCATGCGTTACGAGCAAACACACACTGCGATTTTATATATATAGATTAAGAGATCCATTTCGAAAGCACAAATAGGTATTTAAAAAATTTAACACTGAGTGATCATATCTGAATATGCTCCACAATATTTTATTACCTAAATTAGTCTCAATCAGTATTTAATTTAAATTCTTGAATACCTTAAGTGATTCCTTATATAAAAGTCATTGTCAAGCAAAAGTTAAACTTTCTTTTATTTCTTAATTACAATTTCGCTTAGAGACATGTTTTTAAAACCCCATAATACAATTTCAATTAATTTAATAGTAACTTGTTGCTATCATTAGGACATTTGTTAGGTTGTACAAATGTAAAAGTCATGTTTTATTAGGGTGGGAGTGTGCGTTTGTATTCAAATGGTTGTATATGTAGTAACATTGGCATTAACCTTCTATTATAAATTGCAATGAACATGCAACAGGTTTTCAATTTCCGGCTTGTACGCACTCATACATACACACACACACACACACAAAAACATACGCACGATGTTTTACCTCGAAAAATTATACACACACACACACAGTATTTCAAGCTTAAAGCGAAATTAATGAGCTTTTTCTTTTGTCTATTACTTTCACTCTCAGTTTAGCTCATTTCTCTAGCTGTGCGTATCCAAGGGATGCTAAACGAAAACAAAAATTTACTTAAAGTATAGAATTGGGAAAAAGTACTTTTTGGCCAAAAAACTTATGTATCAGGATAAATAGCTTAATGGGTTTAGTTTGTAAAGCCATTTGGTCCGTAGGCCAAAAGTGAAGAGGAACCCTATTGTTTTCGCTACAATGATCATCTGTCTGTCACAGGCTCTTTTCTCGAGAACCGTAAGAGCTACGGACCTGAAATTTTCACAGAATGTGTAAAGCTTGGGCCGCTACAACAACAAATATAAGACATTTACAAATTAAAGGGTGCACTGCATACTCGAGCAATGTTCATGAGTAATCTACTCTCAGTAATTTTCATGGTGTTGCTCGTGCAACGCTCTAGTTCTTAAACGAGCAAGGAAAAATGGTGAAATCCTAATGCAATATACAGACAATTATATATAAATACTTGAAATTTTCAATGTGAATATTCAAACAGAATAGTCCGCAACTTCAGGAAAAATCACTGTCAAATTAACAAGGCCCATAATAAAATCTACAGCAGTAAATTCAAATGCTCTCCAATTTTTGTTTTATTTTCTTTTGCGCTTATTTTTCTTTGTACTTTTGTTTACAAAATGCATTAAATTTATTGAAAGTATGGTAACATTTTCTTATGCATAAGAAAAAACGCTCTCAAAATAAAATAAATTCTATCTCACGACTGCTTTCTGCGGCTGCTTTTTTGTGCCAATTTGTATGCAAAATGTGTTTATGCCGGTATTCTGTTTAATCATTCTATCTCTCAACTGCTTTCTTGGTCTGGTTTTTTGTGTCAATTTGTATGGAAAATTTGTTTATGCCTTAATTCTGTTTGATCATTTAATGTATTTTTATGCAGACTACACCAATTAACACTGAAATTTAAAAAAATGAAAATTAAAGGGTATTCTATCAGTTAATGTAATTTCAACAACTTGCTGTATCTTGGAAACCGTAAAAGGCAAAGCCTTGAAATGTTTAAAAACACTAAAACAAAAAAAATCTCAAAATTAAAAAAATGCCGAACGATAATCGCCAAAGTGAAAAAAAATCGTTTAAATGAAAAATACCACCAGAAATAAAATAAATCGCTAAAATGCCAAAAAATCTCGAAAAGTAAAAAGGTCGCAAAAAAACTTAAAAAATCGCCAAACACCGAAAAAAATCGCCAAAATTCAAAAAGTGCCAAAAAAGAAACAAAGCACTAAAAATAAAATAGAACCGAAAAATTCGTTAAAAACTGAAACAAATTTGCCAAAACGAAAAAATTGGCAAAATAACACAAAAAAAACACAAAATTATAACCCTTGCGTAAGTGGAATGTACATGCAGCTTGCAGATAGTGTTTGAATTTTTGGGTTTTCTGCTTTTCTAGTTGTTAATTCATTATGGGCATGGACCCGTCTCCCTGGTGTAGCAATCGCTGCTTTCGAATTTTTCCAGTTCGTAACTCACCTAGGCCTACTTGTGTATCAAATTTCAGCTCTCTAGAGCAAAATGTAACATGAAAGGCCAATTTTCAAAACAGGAATTGTTGCTATAGATAAAATCAATGTCTATGAAAAGTTTCAATAAAATCTATCGAGCTTGAACGCCTTAATTTAAACTTTTAATTTTGCGTTTAAAGGGCGTGGCCCCGCTCCTGATTGGATTCTCCGGGTTTTTAGATATTTTGTGTATATGTGGGCAATCCCGCCCACATGATAAAACGTTTATAGGCATGAGCATGTCCACTTTTTAAGATGATAGTTTAAAGCCTTGCATATGCGCAACGTGTATGCAAGGTTTTAATAAAATCGCTTGAGTTAAAAGCTGTATATTTAGTTTTTTAATTCCGGGCAATATTGGCGTGTAGGAATTCTTGCCCTTTCAGATTTTTCTAGTTAGTTTCTCACCTATTTAGACCTATGTACTTGTGTATCAAATTTCAGCGCACTAGCGCAAGTTTTAATCTTTATAGGCGTAGGCCCCATCCACTGGCTAAAAGTTTTGGATTTTCAGATTTTTCTAATTAGTTGCTCACCTAATTAGCATGTCTTAAAATGTGCACTTTTTGCATCTCTATATCTCCGGAAGCTTTCATTATAAAACTCCAAAGTCAAACTCCGCATATGAGGTTACATGAGTTAATTCTAACTACTCGTATGGTGTAAATTTCACAATTTTACGATTGCAGGGAACAAAGTTATGAGGGGGGAAGGGGTAAAAACAGGACGAATGGCTTCGTGTAAATATACACACTATGTGCAGAGGCCGGAACTTGGCCTGGCATGCACGTGCCGGAAAATGTGAACAGAGACGTTTAATTTGTTATGCTTGCGATATATTAGAGCTAAAATAATTGCGTATTTTAAATTTTAAGTTTTTTAGTTTTGGCCAAAAAAAGGAAAATTGTCCTAGTGCTAGAAAATTTATAAACTTTTGACTGTTTTCCATATATTTTTTCTCAAAAATTTTAAAGCATAATTCCGTGTCGATCATATTTTTATAAGCCATATAAAATGTACTTAGAAATATACTCGTATGTACATAAAAGTACCAGCATACCCAAGTAATTTGTTGGTGTGTGTGTGAATGAACACAGAAAATAATGAATGAATGAATCAATGAATGAATGAGACTTTTTCTGGTTTGCTTGTTTGTCGAGTGAGACTCTGAACATCTTTAGAGATTTTTTTTTTGTAAATAAACGAACATACAAACGCATCATGGCAAAGAAAAGCACATACATATGTATGTATGTATGTATTTATCTTTCGCTTCTTTTGGTTATTGTCTGCCGTGGTCATGTGTACGAGTATGCAGGCTTATCTAACGTAACGAGTATTGTTGTTGTTCGTTCGTGTATGTGTGCACATGGTTGTCGGATGCTTTGTGTTGGCAACCAACACTAAAACAATTACAGCAACAACAGCACGTTAAGCCAGTAGCTTCAAACATTGAATATTTAGTTGCCAGTAGAGAATGAAGCAATCATTATGTTTTAAACCGGGAATGGCAGCGAAACTGTTTAACGGAATATTTAATATGGTGAAATAAACAAAAAGAAATAGTGTGTTTAATTTCTCTTTGTGTCCTAATGTCGTTGTCAATAGTGTTTTAGTGCTGCAGCATGGATTAATTTTTTATTTTTATACAAATTTTAAATAAATAATTTAATGATTTTTATAAATTGTTTCATATAAAACAAGAAGTGTTATTTTACATACACAAATGAATATTAAATGTTGCATACCTAATTTTTTTTTTTCATTCAAACGTGCCATGTTTTTAATCCTTTTTTTAATTGTGTTTTAAAACACTTTAACTAAACAGCTTGAAAAACATATATCAAATTTGAATTTTTATGGTGCAATATGTGCAGATTTTATTATTTTATAAAATGGAATAATATGAAGTGGAAAAAATAGATATACGAATGAAATTATCATTATTCTTAGCATTTGCATTTAAATGATACAAGTTTAAATAAACAAGGGATTTAAAAAATATATGTATATCTAAGTATATATATGTAAATTTAATTTGAATATATTACATTAAAATTCAAACAGATTTTTTTAAAAAGTTTTGAAATGTAATTAATACAAAATAAAATATATAAAATCATATCATATTTAAACGTGTTTACATAATAATTATAAAATTTAAAAAGTTATATTTATAATTGTGTCTTGTGATTTGCATCATTTTTTATTATAATAACTTATCCTTTTAAGAATCCAAACCATCAAAGTTTTACTGTTTTACTTTGTGCATTAAATACAAATAAATATTTTCTTTTCGCGGAATATGTTTTTGCTGGTTTAACATTTTGGAGTGCTAATAACAAAGGTATGTATTGTTAAGTGAAAATAAAAATATTTATTATGCTTGCGGAATCTTAAAGATAACGACAGTCATAAAAACTTTTAAACTTAATAATATGTGCCAGTTGACAGCTTAAAAAATCTCATAAATTTCTATTGTCTTACTTTTACACTGAAAAAATTATCATTGACTTTTTTCTATTAAATTTATTTTTCAGTATGGCATTTAAACGGTTTAAATGGTTCATTTATTTTCTTTTTTAAATAAAAACACATTTTTCCATTTACAAAACTTTTAATCAATTAGTATATAATTAAAATATTAATTGTTTCAATCAATTACTTAATTGCATTTGGCTGTCAATGAAGTAATGCCAACACGCTTAAATAAATAAATGAAAAAAAGTTTGCTTGCTCAATGCATGCATATCGCACACAAATTAAAAATAGTCTTATCTCCAGGATTATTAAATATTTACCAGACTTAGGACAAACGAGGCTTCAGTGGATAATAATCAATGTAACATCGGAGCGCCCTCCTTTGATCAAATGACTACTAAAAACAGCTTCAAAATTTTAATACGCCTAATTGACACTAAGTGTAAAATAATAATGAAGCTTTCCTCTATTTCTTCTTTCACCACCTGTCTTCTCTATCCCTCGCGCTCGCTAGTGATTCCTCCTGTGAGGTGGCTCATGCACACAGATAAATATGATATTAAAATCTTCGCAAGCAAGGTCAATTTAAACATTGTTTTAAAGTTTGCTTCACATGTTAATTCAACATGATTTATAGTAACCTTCAAAGAAATTTTTTTAGAAATAACTTTATTTCATGTTGATTTAATATTCCAGTACTTTTAAATCAAAATGAAGAATAATGTTGCCTTAACGTAACTGCAAGTTGAAACCATGTGAATTTGCTACTGAGATAATACGAAGAACTATGTTCAATCAAAGTTATTTCAAGTTGCAACAACATGAATTTATTTTAATATAGTAATTTTATTTTATTAATTATTTAACTTAAGTGATTGTGAACAGAAAAAATTAGGATAGATTTATTTTAACAAACGTGTTTTTAAAACTTTTTCATTCTTTAGTTTTATGAGCATATAAAGGGTGGATAAATTTAAGGTTAGGAAGTAAATTGGCTTAAAAAAAATTTTTTTTTTGATAAATTCAGTTTTATTGATACCAATGTGAAGTAGAAATATGGAAGTTAATAATGCAATATGATATCGGACAAATATCCACCTCTAGCAAGTCATCAGACGTCCGCTCTTTTCAGAAAGTTTTGAACCACATTTTGCAACAAAGCTTCGCTTATCTCATCAATGCTGCGCCTAGTTTCATCCTTCAGAGCGTCAGTTGTTTCTGGTTTGTTAACATAGGCCTGGTCTAGTGAAAAAAATTCACAAATTTCATAATTAAAATTCTGTGTTCAAAAGTGTAGCGTTCCATGGTTAAAATTTCCCAACTTTTTACTAAATAAATGATTAAGAATGACAACTCAATTCTTGACATTTCATCATTTGACAGCCAATTTACTTTCTAACTCCAAGTTTACACAATTTTTAGTAAATTATTTCGATAAAGCAAAAATGTGTTTTTCATTTTATTAAACTTTGAAGAATTTTGTTTTTTTTAAGAATTCTGTTGTATGTATTCAGTAAAAAATATTCTTTGATATTTTGAATTTAGTACTTGTAATTGAGTACAAACAAAAATTTTTTCTCTGTGTGTGTATTAGCACAGGCAGCAGGAAAATGGGCGTGCGTGTGTGTATTGTATGTAGTTGGCTTTCTTGGCCAAGATTTGAAATCGATACAATCTAAATAAATAGCACCATGTATTACATTTCAATTCAATATAATTTAATTGATGATTTAATATGAAATTTATCTAATTTTTTTTTTAATAAACAAAAACTGAAGAACTGCCTTAGCTTGTCTGTGACAGGGATCTAATCAAAATATTTGCATGTTGATTTTACATTGGTATTTTTTTCTGTGTGTAATAAATAATGAATTGTGCCTAATTTAATTTCGTGGGCGTTATATGTACATATATGTGGTTAAAATTCATTTCATATTGCACCAAACAAAAAACCAAAAAATATTAAAATATGTAGCTTATTATTTTAAAATAAAGAAACCCTTTACATATTAAATTTAATTGAACTAGAATGAATTTTAATCAAGAATAATTTCTTATGCTGGTTATTTCTACCCATAGATATCTAGTAGTGTAGATAGATATCTATCGTTTAAGTTAAATTTCATCTGCATTATCTGCATGTAGAAATTACAGGCATTAATGGAGCTTAATTCTAGTATTTTCAATT
Organism: Nowickia ferox; assembly: GCA_936439885.1. Taxonomy (NCBI): domain Eukaryota; kingdom Metazoa; phylum Arthropoda; class Insecta; order Diptera; family Tachinidae; genus Nowickia; species Nowickia ferox. Next base: position 86,523,148 of record OW387027.1, read on the forward strand.
CTTATACCATGAATTATTTTTATTAATTAATGTGATTTTCTGAAGAAGAAAATACAAATTTAACTAAATTTAGCTGAGGGGAAATATCGACATTTTCCTGTGCTATTTTTCTTGTTTTGTTTTAACGGTATGTTAATAATATATTTGTCATTCGTTACCTCACTTTGGGATGCTATGATTTCAGCTCGTTTTGATTGCTGAGAACTTTTTTAAATCAAAGCCAATAAATAAATAAAATAAATTTCTTTTAAGTAATTCCCTTTAGCTTTAACTTGACTGTTGTTTATATTCTGCTTACCGTTCTTTGTTTAGTTTTAATTTTTTTCTATAGCGTTCTTTGAATTTCTGCTCTGGTTAATTTAGTTTTCCTTTCCTTTAAAACCAAAAACAATAAGAAAAACATTAAAGGAAAGGAAATCGGATATGAGAAACTATCACAACAAAATGCAAGTCACGAATTGCAATTTTCTTTCATGTTTCTTTTTGTTCACAATAAAATTTAAATCAAATGTTGTAACATAATTGTATTATTTACGACTCACTCTCTGACTCTTTTCGAAAAGTTTTTGCTTTTATTCAAGTAACAAATGACAATTTCCTAGCAAATTGATGAAAGTCATGTTACAAACCTTTAAATTTCACATGTTTTTAATAATCTCTTTTTTGCATTGTAATTTTTACTGCTAGAGTCTTAATTAATTTGTACGACTTAATACAAACGAGGCAAAACTATAAAAACAGAAATAAGAATATTAATTTTTTTTATCAACTTAACTATTTTACTTTTTTTTCAAGCTTTAGGTCTGTTTATATTTTAATTTTTTAGTTCGGTTAGCTTCAGTTAACTTTTTCAGGATATTTCTTATTTTTTTTATTTAATATCTTCTTATGTCTTTTTTGCTTTCGATACCAAAAAAGAAAAGGAAATGCAGATATTTTTTCTTCTTTATTTGATTTAATCAAGCTAAAGTTCGTATTTGGAGGAAGTCAAACTACATGTGATAATTTTTACAGAACAAATCTGTAACACCAAAGACAATTAAAAATATTCTGACAAGAATGGGACAACAATACTGTTTTCCAAGGCCACTACACAATCATCATCAGCGTTCTTGTGTTTTGTCTACTGCAAAATTTAAGCTTATATACATATCGTTAGCTAAAATATAAAAAGGCGTAACTTACATAAAAAATCAAAATCGAGTTTTTGATTGCTCATTATGAATGCCATTAAACTACATGTCTTGACAAACTTTTACACTTCTATCATCACAAATGACGCTTTTAAATATTAAAAAAAAAGAAAAACAGGGACTTAACTACAAGTTTAGTTTTTTTTTAGTTTTTTGCTTCTCCTGTAAAATTAAATTTTTGTTAGTTACGCCTTTTTCCATTTTAGCTTACGATATGTGGAATATGTGAATTGTTTGAATTTATTGCATTACAATTTAAAACCTTTTTTTTGTAATAAAAGCTTTTTTTATTAATTTAAAGCTTTTGTTTGAGACTTCCTTTTTAGGTTATTATGTTTACTAGAGATGAGCGATTTTTCGAAACCTGTTACTTTTTCACAGTGATTCAAAAATCACTACTCACCACTGTGACTGAATTTATCAAGTAACAGGTTTTGGAAATATAGTTCTTTCATACAAACTGTGAATTTTCTTGTATGCTTACTTTACAGTAAATAAAGCTACCACATGATTTTTTTTATATACCTTCACCGTTTGCAAAAAAAATCTTCAAATCGTATCAAATCGTCTTTTCTGGCAACTATTTATAGCTTTCACATTTTTGTATTTGCAATTTTACTGTCTCTGCCTCTTATACGACATTTATCAAAATACCAATACTAATAAATACTTATAAAGCAGAAGAGCTGAAATGTGTTAAATCATGATCACAATTACTGTTTAATTTCACTGCTCTTCTTATTAGATTTTGTCAAAATAACAGAACTGCTACAAACAAAATACTGCTAAGCTCTGATCACAGTCACAGTTTTAAAAGAACAGCGATTTAGAAATCACGTTCACAAGAAGCAGCATTATTAAAAAAACCAAAGTATCGCTCAACACTAATGCTTACACACGTAACTTTTAGTAACATTTTGGGAAATTTTTTATAAGGATAAGGTTTAATTTTTTTTTAATTTTATCAAGAATTTTTTCGTTAAGAGAAGTTTCCTGAACAGAACCAAAAGTTTTCATATAAACTAATAGTAAATTTGAATGCTTTATGAAACAATGGAAAAATAAAGAACTGATGAGAATATTTTCTGTGTGCAGAGAAGAGCTAGACTAGCGTACACCTCTTGATGTACTGTGATTACAGGGAGACTGTGCTTAAGCTGAGTTGCGATGCCAATAAAAATCTATTAGCACTCTGCTGCAGCATAACAAGGGCAGCGTTGAAAAAATCCTCAATCTCAAGAGATCTCGGGATATCCATTCATCTCATTTTCAATTTGAGGACAATGACATAAAAAGTATTAAAACGTCTCCTCCTTATTTTTGTCTGGGCAATTACCTAGGGTTACAATAATAAATTAATAAATAAGTCATTTTAACATTTAATAAATACTTTTAAAACTATTTAAACTTTACCATGATTAGTTCATGAGAAATTTCCCCTAAATTGTTGTTGAAGTTGATTAAAAAACAATTACCATTCAATAATGTTATTTTATTCAAAAAGTTTTGTTTTCAAATGCGAAACTTTGCTTTTAAATTTCGTTAAAAAAAGTAATGTTTTTCATAAAACTTTTGAAGTTATTTCCATAATATGTTGTGTACATAACATACATACACACGTACTTGCAAAACAAACATACATACACATACACACACATGTGTACGTGCAATGATAAAATATTGAAGGGTATTATACACTTGTAAAATGTTTACAGATGGAAAAAGTTTTTGTTACATATTAAATTTAGGAAAATATTCCAAGGAATTATTTTTCTATGAAATATAATTTCCTACTATGATCCCACAAAAAAAAAATTGGAAAGTTTTTTTTAGCCAGAAACCCAACACAGAAGTATTGGCGCACTTTATTGGTCTTAAACTCTTAAAGTATACTTTGTTTTGACTATGAATAAGCAACATTGTATACGAGGTTTGTTCAAAACGTTTGGCGAATTTTGAATTTTCGCGATTTACGTATATTCGAATTTTGATTTTTTTGTGGCCTTATGTTGGTACTCATGCCTCTCACTTATGCCGACAATTTCGGCCATTTTGAATGTTCAGTTAATTGTTGACAGCTGCTTTGCTTGCACGTGTTTTGGCTCGTCTTCGATTTTTACCTATTAAAAAAAATGGAAAAAGTTTTGTGCGAAAAACGAAATTAAGTGCGCGGATGCATTCCGAATGTTGACTGTGCAATACGGAGAAGCTACCTTGGACCGAAGCAACGTTTATCGGTGTTACAAAATGTTCTCAGAAGGCCGAGAAGATGTGAGCGACAAAGAGCGTGCCGGACGCCCCAGCACTTCAACAACAGTCGAAAAAATTGATGAAGTGAAGAAAATGGTTTTGGCCTATCGTCGAATCACCATTAAAGAAGTTGCTGAGGACCTAGACATATCGATTGGCTCGTGCCATTCGATTTTTATCAATGATTTGGTCATGAGACGGGTCGCCGCGAAATTCGTACCAAAATTTCTCAATTTCGACCAAAAAGCATCGCATGAACATTATTAATAAGCTGTTGGACTCTATCCACGACGACCCAAATTTGCCCTAGAGGGTCATAACTGGTGACGAATCGTGGGTTTATGGTTATGACGTGGAAACCAAAGATCAATCATCTCAATGGAAGCGGGTGCACGAACCAAGGTAAAAATCGAAGACGAGCCAAAACACGTGCAAGCGAAGCAGCTGTCAACAATTAACTGAACATTCAAAATGACCGAAATTGTCGGCATAAATGAGAGACATGAGTACCAACATAACGCCGCAAAAAAACCAAAATTCGAATATACGTAACCCGCGAAAATTCAAAATTCGCGATACGTTTTGAACAAACCTGGTAGACAAAATACCAAACTTACATATCTATATAAATAAATAAATCCCTTCTACCTGTGATAAGGAGCTTAATAAAGGAATAACACATCTCGTATAGTAAAATTATTTAAAAATTAAGAGGAATTCACATAAACAATATTTTATGCTAAATTAACACACTCGATTTCCTTTGGAAAATATATTTTCCTTTCCCACAACTTGTGTCTACAAGCAAAAAAAAAAAAAAAAAGAAATAATAACATAAATGGGTGAGTGAATATTATAACGGTCAAGGTTTGTAAATGAAAAACAACAAACAACAACAACAGCATAAATAAAGTCATACACTTTCATATATAAAACAAACATCCAAACACATCAGAGAATCGTCCATTACATCCATTAAAGCGTATGATATGAGAGGATGTTTAAGGATGTGTTATAAAGGAGTGTATGATTTAAAACCATAAATTAATGTAAACATACTTGTGGTTGAATATAAAAAAGTTTATTTACACGTTTATGAAATGCAAACATTTTAACTTTATCATTATAGACAGCCACAAGCAACAGCACACACACACATACACACACATACACCCAGACAACACAGGAATAAAGTGTTGGCGTTAAGAATGCACAGTATGATGCAGTAGCTTCGTTAAAGTTAAAGTAAATAGAAGATTTATATACTCCTATGTAGAATAGCTTTCAAACATTTTTTAATTGGGAATTTTGAGAAAGTTCGAATTTATTTGAATAATTGAAAGGGGCGCAAAATCTACTTTTTACATACGCTTAAATTTAAATTTTCTTTTAGTTTTCCTTTAAATTATAAATAAATTTTGAAGCTTCGAATATGCAAGAACGCTAAGTTTTTTGCTTTCTAGACTTAAAGTAAAGTATTTTGTAAAAAATAAGCTTTAAAATTTAAATTTTACTTAAATTCGAAAATACGAAATTAAGTAAGAAAATTCGAAGTTAACAAATTATCGCTGAAATATTAAATATCTTTTGATTAATCAATTTTAAAATATTTAATTTATTGTTTACATACGCTTAAATTCATATTTTCTCTTAGTTTTCCTTTAAATCCAAAACAAATTCTGAAGTTTCGAATATTATTGCTTTCAAAGCTTAAAATAAAATATTTTGTAAAAAGTAAGCTTTAACACTTAAATTCGAAAATTCGAACTTAATAAAATCTGGCTAGAATTTTAAATATCTTATGATTAATCAGCTTTGGATAGAAACCAGTCAGAATCCAATCACAGCTGAAATCCGAAACCGCAAGTGGGGCTGGATCGGACACACTCGGCGTAAGTCTCCGGATGATACCGCAAAGCAAGCTATAGATTGGAGTCCACAAGGTAGTCGAAGACGAGGACGTCCAGCAAAAACTTGGAAACGACTAACCGAAATTGAACTATCTCGCATAAATCTAGGTTGGAATGAAATAAAAAATCTATCACAGGATCGAGTGTACTGGAATAATCGTGTTGCGGCCCTATGCTCCTTATAGGAGTAAAAAGGAACCAATTAATCAACTTACTTTTTCTTTTGTGATTTTCAAAAATATAATTATTTGTAAATTCTCAAATAGTTTTTTTAATTATTGTATTGTAAACTTTTCTCCCAGTATGTCAAATAATAAATTTCTTCATAATCTTAAATAATATTTTAGTATTTTTTAAGAGTATTATATTATATCTATCGCATGCAAAGTTAGGATGTTGAAGATACATTTCATATGTTTTTCCCAAGATGAACAGAGTAATACTTCGGCAAAATTTTCTTGTGAACAATTCATGCCAATTTTTTTATATACATATATCTTGATAGCATTTTACGTGAAATGTTGAAATGAATACCATAATATTGATATTGGATATTGACAATCTCAACAATATACATACATACATATCGAGCCTTTGCTGCAAGAGAGTCAAAATGCAAAAATTTTTTTTTTAAAGAAAACGAATTTAATGTTTTGAATTTACTAACAAATTATTGGTAAAATAAAATGAAATTTTTATTCAATATAAAGAATGCTTAGACGATTGATACGGTAATATTAATTAAAAAGATAATATTTTGAGTTATGACTCTCTGGCTTACTGCCAGGCTCAATATGAGAAGCTTCAAAGGCGAAGTATTCCAGGGCGTATACATGATATTATATTATACAATGAGCATACATATGTATGTAATGTGTATTAAGTATACATCGAGAAGAAAAGAAATGCACCAAAAGCCTGTTGTTGTAAAACGAAAGAGACTTTCATTTGAAAATTAATATACATACAAAAGCAATATATAGAAAACAGCAAACATTTTGTGTATTTTATTGTTATTTATAATATAAATTCTTTTTTCATTTCATTACTCAATAAGGTTCAATAATTCTACTCAATACTACTGGCAAATAGAAAAAAATGTTTCCAAATGTTTATTCCAGAATTATTTGTCAATGTCATGTCAATACAACAACAACAAACTTGGTGCTTGTCTACTCGCTGCCGGCAGCATTTCACGACTACTGACATCCTCCTGCCATTTTCTAGACTTTAGAGAAGTCAATTGATGTCGAGAAAACAAACATTATTTTTTTGCATTGACAAACAGTTAGTTATACAATGAGCCAAATTATTTCAATTAAAAATTGCTAAGATATACAAATACTACACCCATTGATGTTAAAATGACCAAGAATCAATTTCAACTAAGATCCCAATTATACGCTCTTGGTTTTCAAAATTATAAAAAAATAAGCTCAATGTTGTAAATAGCAACGATTCGTTTTAAGTTACATATGTATTTCATAAGATAAATTTTATATTAACAAATCATTTTGTATTTATACGACAAAGTTGTTTGCCATTGCGTGCCAAAGGTAGCCTAATCGTTGTTTTATTTGGTTTTCATTTAGTCCTTGTCCAGACTTGCAATTTTTGTTGCTGCAATTTTTTATAATTCTGCTTTGGAATTGCATAAGTGTCCACATTATGAAATTCCAATTCTGCAATCACGTTTAAAAAATTCTATTACACTACAAATGGTCCTAAAAGATTAACAATTCTATTTGCTTTTTAATATATTTTGTGTTTTTCATACAACTGTAGAAAGAAAATAAAATAAAACATCAAATAAATTTAAATTAAAATAATTGCAGAGGACATGAAAATATGTTTGTTCTTATAATCTCTCTTATCCAGGCCTGCCATATTTACCGATTTTGGGCTTAAAAATTACCATAGTGTCGATTTACCGATTTTTTCCCTAAAAAATTCCGATTTTTAGAGAAACACTTAAGCGACGGTAACTTTGTTTGTTTTAGTACAGTTTATGCATCTTGGATGACACTGGAATACTCTGTTGAGTTCAACAAGAGTGCTATATATGTTCCTTGTTAGTCTAGGGCAATGCCACAGAAAATGTTCTACGTTTTCCCCTTCATCCATGTCTTTTGGCAGCTACGGCAAAAGTATATGTGTATGTATGTAGCTTAATTGCATAACTTGTCGCAGAAAACATTTTCAGTTTGAATGTGTTTAACGGCTTTGCACTAATAACTTTAACCAACTTAATTCATTGATACAATTTTAATAGCTAGAATTGCTTAGACTTACCAATAATTTATTTCCTGTAAATATTGTACATTTAAGAAATTTATTATTCCACATGTTATCATAAGTTTATTTTAATTGAAATTCATTTGCTGGTGGTTAAGCATTGTCTACATATTTCATTGGTGCTTAGCAAAAGCAAAAGTATACTTCAACCACATTTTGAACAGTCACAAACCTCTTATTCCATGCACAGACTTTAAAAAATAGATTATTTTAATATACAGCGAAGATTTTTTGAAACTTATTCCGTTTTATTTCCTAGCAAAAGTGCAACATTTTAAAACTTTTTATTAAGAAAAATAAAATTTAGCGTTTGTTTAAAGTAAAATATTGCGCTCGTAAGGAGTGATTCTATAATTTCGAATAAAATCTCTAATTCAAAAAACCATTTTATTGCAAATTTTCATTGAAAAGTGCAAAACATGTTAATTTTTTTTTAAGAAAAGAAAACGCCATTAAATTTATCTTTTACAAACTTCGAAAGTTTTTAAGTTTATCGCATTACAACTTAAAACTGATAGAGCTTTAATTACGAACGATGCTGTAAATAAATATTTTATCAACTATAAGTTTTTAAATAGATTGTAAATATTGTATTAGTGTTGCATACATCAATGTGTGTGTGTGTGTTAGTCAATTGCTGTTAAACTACACTAAACGGCTGACACACAAACATATATTTGGAGCTTCATAAGAGCCATATTTCTTCAGAGAACAATAACTTTGAAAATAATTATTTCCAAATAAAATTCTACCCTCATATTTTCATTCAAAAGTGTCATAAATTTTTCCGATAACAACTTATCAAAGATGGATGTTTTATTTCACAAAACGAAAATACTCGTACACTATGCCAGGCATGCATACCTACACACTCGTGCATTCATATATGTACACAAGCATATGTATACATACATATATTTATGTATGTATTTATACATTATTTATGTATGTATTTATACATTCATTATAAAAAAAAAGAACGAAAGAAAAAAAAACGATAATGATTTACGAACTCTGCCAATTTATAATGAACTACAGCTGGAAAACAATGTCAATGTGTGTAAGTTATTGAATAAAAAAACAAATACTCTGTCCGTCCAATACGGTGGCATGTTTGTTACTTCAGCCACAAAAGCTAATTTGTTGTGTTAGCGGATAACAACAAAAATCCCTGCAAGTATGCTTCACATGTGTGTTTGTTCACTGTATACAGAATATTGAATATAAGGAGTGTGTGTGCGTGTATGAATGAGAGAGAGAGAAGAGTAAGCAAACGTTTGTGTGTCGGCATGTCTGTGAATTTTTTTGGGTGGTGTTAAATACCTGCCAGTATAATTTTTCATGTGCATTTTTTTTAATATTTCATACGATTTCCTGGAACTTTATTTATTTTAATATTTCATTTGGCTTTCTGCAAAATTAGAACTGTTTGTGCAAGTGTGGCGAATTTCTCAAATTTATATGTGTGTATGTACATGAGACTGGTCGCAGCTTGTATGGGATTTTTTTTAATTCTTAATATAAGCGCTGTCTAAAATATGAGGTTTGCTACCTTAGGCCAATTTCTCTTCTCTCAACGCTGCAGTGATCAGGAACCCAACGTAGGTAAGTTGAAGACTCTCTTACACTATTTTCGATTTGATATTATGTCCCTTCAAAGCTTTTAGCTCCGCTTTGACTGTGCATTTAGAAAGCTACCTCCTCACTTTCTATCATATTTCTGGACACAAACTTCATGACCAAGATCTCAGCATAAAAAAGCAATATTCAATCAATAGTCGGAAATAACTACACAGAGAGAATAGATTGGTTAAAAATCTGTTGGAGCAACAAATATTCAATTATTCCAATATTCCATATTGCTATCAATTATCAATCATTTATACGATTATTTTATATTTATAAACAAAAAACCATAATTACAATGTAAATAGAATTCTCAAAATAGTTTTATTAGTAATAACAATTGATTCCGTTTATTTCTAATAACCATTTTAAAGTATTTGTAGACACAACTGAATTAAATTCAAGTTAGAAAGTAACGCAACTGAATATTGGCTTTTAAAATGAAAAAAAAACTATTCCTGTAAACAATATTTAATTTGAAAAAAAAAATTCGGTTATTGTAACTAACTAATCATTTGCCGTCGTACTGAAATTCTATTGCAATAATAGAAAAAGAAAATGAAATACTTTATTGATGTTCCTAACTGAATTTTTTGTTCTGAATACAAAAAGGAAAAACATATTTTGTTGTCGCTATTGAATTTTTCCTTACTTATGGAAAAATTTTAATGTTTTATAAACAAAAAATAAAAATCAGATAGAAATGTCATATAGAAAATATATTTTGCAGAATAGTTACACAAAACCTCGACTTAACAAAAAAAGGTAAGGACATTATTATACGAGTATATCGCAAAATATTCGAAGTGTTATTACTATTATTCTGAAGTGAAATTATTTGTGCAAATAATTTGTAGTTTCTTGATAAGGAAATTACTCTGTGTAAACCACGCGGATAAAAAATTTTCACATTTCTCTTCAGGATATAAGCAAAACATTAAGTGTAATTTGCGATAAATATAAGAATGTACTTAAATACCTTTTATATTCTGCAGAAATTGTTTTTATGTATGTATGTATGTACCAATGATTCCTTTAGAAAAACCAATTATATTGGTTGTATCAATTAATTATTTCTATAGTCACAACTAAATTTCATTCTTAAAATTCACATATCGCTAACGAAAAATTGGTGCTTACAAAAGCTATATTCGTTCATTACAACAGAATTGTGTATTAGTTGTTGGAACCGACAAAATTCGATTGGCTACAAATTCGGTTATCACAACAAATCTGTTTTCTCTGTGTACGAAAGCCCGAGCTCAATCTACATTTCTAACGTGGGTGCATAGGCCTCGCCACCCTGATATAGTTTATCAAGTTAGACTCAAGACTCGCTATTTAGAATTACCAAAGAGGTTACCCTATTAAAATAAATTTCAACGATCTTAATCTCGGTGAACCCAAGGGTTACGGAGTCCTATTCCCTAAAAATTGCTGTGTGTCGTCCTGTTCGCAAAAAACTACGTATGAGAGTCTTAGAAGATTTCTTGCCGCCTGTATGGGAAGTAGGTGAAGAAGGACATTCTAGGCAGACTGAGGTGCGCTTCTCTGACCAGCTGTGATGCTCAGCGATTTATAAGTCTTCGGCTATGACTCTCTCTGCTTAATGCCACTCAAGATACCACACGAGCATAGGAAATAACTGGTCTAACTACCAATGAGTAAATTTACCACCTTCGGTTGCAGACCTCAGCTCCTTCCAATGGAATTTCTACATGCGTAGTAGGCATTGAGCCCTTTCTTTAGCATTTTTGCGTATCCTTTTATACTCTTCTATAACAGCTTACTACCTAGAAAAAAAACTCAAGTGTTTGGCCCAAAAAGGGTTTTTAATCAATTTTAATATTACTTTTAGAGTTAAAATCACCAAATTGAAGTAAATTAATTTGTGTTTTATTGGGAATTTTTTCTTTTATATTAAGTTAAATATTCAAACTTAGAAATAAATTAATTTTATTATGTTGGTGCTACAACGCTCCAGCTAAGTGTAACCATAAATTTAAAAGGATTATTTTGAATCATTTATTTCTGTTTTATGATATTTATTATTATTTTTTTTTTTAACTTTTCACACTTTATTCAAGTCAAACTTACATTATTTTCCACTTGAAATAAACAAAATTATTTTCTTTTATGAAGATTTATGAATGTTACTCAAATATATCACAATTTAAGTTACATTTATTTTGCCTTCTACAAAATGTTTATTTTGGCTTTTGCTGCAACAAGTGATAGTTAATTAACTTCTGCTACACGTCGTCTATCTGCATGTTAATTAATTTATTTTCTCTTTAAATTTATAAGTGAGAATGTCATTAAATGTTTGCAGTGCTGAAGGTTAAGGACTTGCTAATAGATAAAGTTTAGTTGGTGATTTATTTAAGACTAAAATTGTGACAAGTAAGTTACAAAAGTAGAAATGTTAATGGATGTCTCTTAGTGTCTTTGATATAGAAAGTATATATTATATACATATATGCGGGGGATTCAATAAGTCTATAGTTTTTAGATCAGATGACAATTTTAGTATAAGAATAAAATTCATTCTTCATTTCGATCAATATAATTATAGCGTGCAACAGAATCAAGCTTTTCCAAGCTAAACTTTTCCAAACTAACTGCACTCAAACTAATCTTAGCCGTCCGAACATAACCTAACTTAAACTAATCTAACTTAACTTAACCTAACCCCAGCCAACCTAAACTAAACTGACGTAATCTAAGCTCATCTAAGTCAAGCTAACATAGTGTTGTCTCATATAATCTAACCCAAGCCAATATGACCTAACCGAACCTAATCTAAATTAATACTTATGCCTTATGTAACCTAATCTAGCTCCATGCAACCTAAGCTACCCAAATCTAGCTAGACTCAACCCAAATTACCTAATTTTAACTCAACCGAATCTAAACCAGCGCAACATAGTTTAAGTTCAATTAAACTAGCTTTACTTAATCTAACGTCACTTAACTCAAACCAAACTATACCAATCTAACCTTTTCCAACCAAACCTAGCCTATTCTTACCTTATTTGACATCTGCTAATCCAACCCCAAATAACTTCAGGTTGCTCAACCGAACTTAATATAACCTAACCCAATTTGGCCTCACTTTACCTAAGCTTATCTGACTTAACCTAGCCCAACTCAACTCAATTTAACTTTACCCAACCTAAGCGAGCTTACCCTCACTTGACCAAGCCTAACCTAACCTAATCTGACGTAACCTAACCCAACTTTACCTAACCTATTCTTACCCTACTTAACCTCTGCTAATCCAACACCAAATAACTTCAGCTAGCGTAACCTAAGATAATTTAAGCTAACCCAATCTAACCTCACTTAACCTATCTTAACCTTACCCTCTCCAATCTTATTTGTCGCAACTCAGCTTAACTCAACCTAAACTAATTTAAGCTCAGCTAACCTCGTCCAATCCAACCTCGCCTAACTTAACCTGGTTAAGGATTTGTTACGGTTTTTGGGGGGGGGGGATATTAAAGCTCCAAAAAAGTGTTACGTAATATGTATATATCCCCTTCCCTAAACTAATCTATTTTAAATCCCAGTTTACACTACACAAGTCTTATTGCTTAGCTGATTAGATTGATGGAGAGAGAGAGAGAGAGAGACGAGGGAAAAAGAAACGAGTAATCAGTTCCATAAATTTTGCTTTATCAAACGGTATGAAATAAGGCCCAAGAAAATAATTCCGAAATAAGAAATTAAATAACCTCCAAATAAAGTAAAACCGAAAAAATTAAATAACGTCCGAGAGAAAATTTATGAAAAAATACCCAAAAATAAATAATAAAAGGCCCAATTAAAAAAGCTCAATGAAACCAAACTCAAGATGAAAAAAGTCCCAAAAAATGAAATAAAGCCAAAAAAAAACTCGAGATGAAATAAGGCTCACAAAGTATGAGATAAAAACCAATTAAAAATTCCTTAATTTTATTGGCCATTTTTCATTAGTTAATGTTAAAAAAGCAAATATGCGTACACAACACTATGCACAAAAAATATGTGCTCAAAAATAAGACTTGCATTGTATGAACGCCGATGAAAGTTCAAAGAAAGGAAAAAAAATTATAAGCTTAGCAATAAGACTTGTGTAGTGTGAACTGGGACTAAGCTATCCCAACTTCAGCTAACCTAACTTAATTTCATCTAATCTAATCTACTTAAACTAAGCTAACCTCCTACTTCTTAAAGCTTAAAGGATTTCTTTTGTTAAAAATATTGATCAAAAACTTTGGCATGCCCATGGACACATGACGGTTAATCACTTGTTTGTTTTATTTTGCTTTTGCTTTTCTTGTTTTTAGTTTTTTTCTCACAATTCTTTTGTCAATATGTGTATTACAATAAAAGCTGCTGTTAATATACTAACAAATAAAGCTTAAAGTCAACCGTCATCAATCCAGCACACAACAACACTCGCCACGTGCGGAAATAAAATTTCGTTTCATATGTTGGTTTTTACAAAACGTCAGAATATTGTTTGTCTAGGCCGGTATCTATATCCATATGTGTACGTGTGCGTGCATGTGGCTTCGTTTGATTTGTGGAGGATGAAACCATTTATGTGGGTAAATATATTGAAAGCAAATAAATACAGTTGATAAGATAAATGAAATGTTGTTCTAGTTAAGCGACACAAAAGCTGGAAAAACTATCCAGGTGGCAGTAAATAAAATCTAATTAAGTTTTTCAATTGTTATCATGACTTACTACAATTTTATTTAAATATATAAACTCCTGTCGAATTGCACACTTAAGTAATACGTACATGCACAAGCGATTACAAATACCAGGAATTTTACTGTATTTACGTTTTACTTGGAAAAATATGTCAAGTCCTGATAAATAAGGGAATACCCCTGCAAGAAGACTCCCAGTCAAATGACCGGTCATTTGACTATCTAAGTTTCTATCAGTTTGTTAAGGGCAATGTGGAAAAAGTGATGTAAACTTTTGTGTACGTGTGATTTTGCATCTTCGTCTATCTAATTAAAAATATCTACTATGGAACATATATAGCTGACCTGCTTACTCTGCCGTATTTTTACTTATCATTAATGATACATGCGGTAGTCATGTCTGACTGATCACACTTGATGTATATAACCGTCATAGCAAAGTAGTTAAATCTGCATAATTATATTAATAAACACAATTTTTACACTGTTTTAATTGTTTTTTATTACAAAATAATAGAGATATACATAAGTTAAATATTTAAAAGCATAGAAACAAGCAAAAATACACAATAACGTAGGTGTCATCTATCCTCTTCACGCTTTTGTCAATCTCCAACACGCCTTAATTTTTATAAATATCTAAAATTTGGAAAAGAAATATACATATATGTGTATTTAATTAAACTTTGGGAATTTCTTTTATTCACTTTTGTTTTTACTTAACTTTTTTAACACTTCCATAAATTTTAATTTTACAGACCGAACGAATTGTACATTTTACAATAAAATGCGACGTTTTAAAATTTTTGGTATATGTACATTAGATGTTCCACTCTTACATGTATGTTAGAGTAGAGCAACTAGAGCAATTGACTGTCACTGTTGATTTCAATATAAAATTGTTGTAATTGCCTTAGTGAAAAAATTACGTTTGTGTTAGTTTCAGTCATTCATTTCTTGCAGGGACGTGATGCGTCTGTTTTATGTCAGATTTTTATATAATATTTTTTTTCACTATGCATTATTTTAATTTGTATTTACATTATCGTAGATTTATTATCAGTCGATAAACATATTGTTATTATATTCTGTGCTGTTCTGTAAATTGAGTCGATTTGAAAAAAAATTTATATACGATAATTTTTTTTCAGACATGATATTTGAGGCTCCATATAATAAAATAATTTAATTAGGTCATTTTACGACTGAGTGGAACAGAGTTATGAGAGGGTAAAAATAGGACAAATTACTGCGTGTATGGTCGGAACTTGGCCTGGCGCACTAGATTAGTCAGATTTTCCATGCATTAGGATTTTTTTTTTGCTGATATTTTTATTTTATAATGAGAAAGAAAAAGACACGTATGCAAAATATATACATATACATATATTAGTTTTCTCTCTTCCACATAAAAACAAAACTTGAGCATGAAAGAACGTTGCATATAAAACGGCGCACTATGAGCCATTTTTGTAAATTTTCAAGCTAAAATATAAAGAGCAATCTTTAAATACTTGACACGTGACACACATACGCAAGTGTGTAATAATTTAGGCAAATTTTATTTTAGTATCATTATGGATACTTATTCCATACAGTTTTCGGGGTCCGTATTTATACGGCGTAGGCTGGCAAAATTTTTAACCTGCATGCTTCAGAAAGGGCTTATCTCTGTCGAAGTTCTGCCTAATTAATTTATGTTCATTTGTTCTAAAAAGAGAAAATATTCATAATTTAAAAAAAAAATTCTTAAAGGCAGAATGCAGAATGAAATATTTAATTGTTGCTTGTATAGAAAATAAAATTTTTGAATGAACTTCTTTAGACAATAGAGCAAAAAATAAATGAACCATTTTTCTTTCATATGAATGTGTGCATATGTATAGTGCAAACATGCGCCGGTGACTGATCACAGCTGGCCGTGTCTTTCAGACGTCCTGCAAGACGGATGCACCACAAAGTTAAAGCATGGATAGATCATTAAGGAAATTTTCCAACAAATGGCCGCTGAGTAAAAAACATGAAAATAAGAGCTGCTCTTTCGCTTATATTTTCGTTATCCTATGGAACTGACAATTTCTATAATATTTTCATTAATGAAACTAATACACGATTTTATACTGAACGTTGCAAGACAACTAGTTTGATACAGGACCAGTTTAGTAGTTTTTCTTTTACCGAGTCTTTAAGTATGGTTTCTATTAGATTGTCTTAAAGGAAAGTGTAATCATCAAATATCGACAAATGCCGAAATGTGCCTTATAAAATTCAACTTACACGATAGATAGATATCTGCATACTAATAGACATCTATCGGTAGAACGAGCATAAGTAGTCGTTGTCCTCTGCCATAAGTTGGCCAACTGGGATATATAAGATTCAGCTGAGCCGTATATACCACACATACTTGTTGTTGTGTTTTTGTATTACTAAATTTCGCCTTCAAAGAGAAAAACTTAAATTCTAACTTACACGTTTAACATTAAACCCGCATTAAAAACAAATTTTAAAATCTACAATGTAGTCCATTAATTTTTATTGGCATAAAAAATAACATTGTTTTAATGAATTGTGCTTTTTATATGGGGAAAATTTGAATTTCAAATTAATATCTATTGCTTTTTTTTGCATTTTTTCTTTAGCAAGAATTAACATTTAACGAAGTCCTGCAATGGTTCGTGCGAAGAACAAGGAGCGGGGGAAATTTCCGCATAAATGACCTGTTAACTACAAGGAAAAATATAGCAACAAGAACAAAAATACGATAAAAATAAATGGGAATGGGAAATACAATTGTGAATAAATTCCAAGGTTATGACACCAGCAGCAACAGCTGTAAATTTAATTTTTCAAATTCGAAATGCAAATCACACAAAACTGTTCAAAGACTGCAACCACTACCAAGGCAGGTGCGTGCATGTACACAAACATACATATACAAATATGTATGTATGAGTGTGTATGTGGCATGGCCACATGCATCACACGAATGAATTTTATCGAACAATCATTTAAAATTTATTTTAAAGCCATAAACCTGTATTTTTTAAAGTTTTAGTTACTTCCTATCTTCAAATTTAAATTAAAAAAATTGTGTGTGAAATATTATCGAATTTTTTTTAACTTCTCGCTAATAGAAGTTGCTGGTTTTACCAAAAATGTTCGAAAATTGAGTTGTCAAAATATTTCGATGTTTTGAGGTCCTGAGAGACGATTCTGACTATTTTCGCGATGATGTTTGCTTGAATGAATTCGCAAATGTGCCAAAGGATCAAAAGCAAATTAGCCGCAAGGAAAAGATGTTGAGCTCTCTTATTTGCCGTAGGATAATGAATCGATTTGTTTTATTTTAAACAAGTTCAAAATCTAATCAGCCCTTAAGCTCAAAAAGACTACTCGATTGCTGTCAATTTGAGTAAAATCTGTTGATTGGTTCGAGAGATATAGTTGAGGAAAAATTTCGAAAGAACTGTTTTTCTCTAATAACTTCAAAACTTCACTAATTTTTTAATTTTTAAAGACCTAAAAAGTGTATCATATGCTGCGAATTTGACCATAATATGTATCTTTACGGGTTGTTTCAGGTATGACCGACAAGCTCAAGCGATTCCCATATTTTTTTATTAGTTTGCTGGGTGGCACTCATCCGATATGTACAGTTTACATCATTTGCACGTGAGATAACCAGACCCTCAAATCGCTTGTGCAGAATGTTAAATAAGATCCCATTTAGATGAAGGGCGACATAGCAGCGACTCGTGTTGGCGGTGTTGGGAATTGAAGCGACAATCTTAACTCTTCTCTTTTATATATCACTTTCTCTCATAATTTTGTTATGCTATGTACGAGCAGTGTTGCCAGTTAGACTTATTTTTGATGGTGATGAGAAATTAGTGATTAATTAATTTATAACGTGCACGAAATACACAGTTATAGGATAAATAAAATAAGCAGAGAAATGTAATTATTTATATTTTCGTGGTAAATTAAAAACAACTAAATCTGTGTCGACATACTTATTCTACATTTCGCAAACTAACAATTAATTTCTTTATGGCAACACTGCTACGAATGGACGAATAAAAAGCATTGATCTAATTAATATCAAAAAGTCCCTGACTTTTGCGACAAAAAAAATCTTCATGTAAATGGGGTCTAATTAAATTAATTTTTATTTTTGTTGGCGACCCTGAGCAAATACAGTGCTGCCAATATAATTTAAAATTTGGAATGAATGAAAGCCTATAATTATATCATGTTATGTAATAGAGATGGGTTCTACTCGTTCATTCGCTCATTTTTGCCACAAAGTTATGATCAAATCCATTTAGATCATAGGTTTGTGGCATAAATGAAGGATTCAACGAGTTGGACCCAGCTCTATTATGTAACAGAAAGAACTTACCGAAATTCATGTAAAAAAATAAACTGATTAATGTTTATACTTTTACGTGATATAAGTACATTTTATTGTACTGTACACCCTAGCTAAGGTAGGGAACTCTTCTCAAATTTCTAAGAGGCACAAAGTCAACATCTTCAACTCCAGCGTAAAATCAGTCCTTCTGTACGCATGCGAAACGTGGAAACTAACTGAGGTCATATCAACAAAACTACAGATATTTGTAAACAAATGTCTGCGCGTAACATAAACAAAATCTTTTGGCCCAACCGCATCACGAACACTGACTTGCTGTCAATTAGTAATCAAGCTCCCATCCCCCATGAAATCCGTCGTGGATCAGTCATACGCTTCGAAAGGATATCTATAGCATAGCAAAGGCCAGCCTTCAGTGGAACTCTCAAGGGAGACGGAATGTTGGACGACAAAGAACAATCTGGAGAAGATCCGTGGAAGCAGAACTTAAGCAATGAGGACACTCGTGGCCATAAATCCGTCATATGTCACAAGACAGATCCAGATGGAAATCTTAAACACGTTTCCATAAACATAAACAAATTATTTTTCTGTTGCTTCTCTCTTCTCTCTCTCTCTCTCTCTCTTTTTACTTTGTCAAAGAGTAACGCTAATTTAAGTTTTACGACTATTCAATATAACTAGTTGCATTGTTTGTATCGCTAGTAGCTCCATCTCTGGAGTAGCACTTTTTCTTATTTGTGCTAACTAAATAATAATAATAAACAACATTTTATTACTCTTTTGCAAATGTGAAGTGTCTGGAGGTGGCACGACTGATATAAGTATTTAAGGCCCAGGCACATAGAATCCGTCATATGTTAAGTTTCACATTTTTCAACGACGGAAAAGGTTGGCTCTATGAGTACTTTATTGCTGGATGCATTTGAACATCTTCAATAGGTTGGTCCTCCATTTTATTTATTAAACTCAACTTTTTTTATTTGTTTCCTTTATTTCGTTTATTCCTTTTGTTTTATTTTTGCTGCCACAAAACACAAAAATCTAAATCAAAACATACCAAAAAAAAAAACCAACGAATATCTGTCAAATCAAACTACTCAACGTACGCTAAAAGTTAAAAGTTCACCAGTTTTTGTACTTTGCGTTTGCGGACACGTACTGAATGTAACAGACCTCGAAATAAACCATGTATTTCAACTTAGCTGTCAGTTTAAAAAGGCAAAGTTTAACGTATGACGGATTCTGTGTGCGCCTGCCTTTATGATGCTGTTGCCATTTCCAAAATAATTAAGTAGCCTACTACAAGGCGATAATTACAGCAAGCGTTGTTTGAAGATTGTGTGTTTGTGTATTCCGTTGTGGTCAATGTATCAAATGCTTTAGTAAAAAAATGAAATAGGCAACACCTGCGGAATAATATTATTTGTTGTTTCCATTTTTTTAAAGAAAGTTTCTTGCTGTTTTGAGTTGTGGTTGAAGTTGACTGAAGAGTTGCTTAAGCAGTAACGAAATGCTCAACCAACAACAAACAAACATTTTTAATTTATTTCATTTTACTCTGCTGTGCGCTGAAATCGGCCCCAATATGAGTTTTTCTGTGAGTTTATTTTTGTGAGATCTTATCGCCATTTCTTAGTCACTTTTATCTCAGTTTCTTTTTACTGCTGGGCATTGTTCGTTTTCTAAACACATCTTCCTTTGATTGGTTTTAAGGATGTATATCTATGTATATATTCCCAATACATTTATTAACTTCAAAGAAAAGAAAAACCAATTCAAAAATTAAAGGACAACTTTTGGGTTATTTTTCTTATATACGAGTACATATTGTCGGCTTAGAGTGTAAACCTACTAAATTCACTTTTTATAACATATGACACTTTAATGCCATTCGAGAGAGAATTAGACGTCGCATCGGCTGGCTAAAATATATATTTTTGAATTTACAAGTTCGAAAACACTTAAAACATTACGCTAATTTCTGAAGGTATGTATAGAAAATGTTACATAGAAAAAAAATAGACAAGAATTATTTTCAACAAAACCATGTTATTGAACACAAATTTTAGTTTCAATAATATTTGTCATTAACTCAATACTATATTTTATCAATACCTCGCATTTTGAAGTATCGTTTAATTTAATTTGTTTGTGTTGGTGTTTATCTTGCTTGTTGATTGACCGAACGCGGTGATATAACAGTATTTTTTATCTCCCCGAAAGTTTGGTTGAAGTGAGTTAGCAGGTTTACACTCTAAGCCGCCGATATGTATGTAGTATATGTAACTGTTGTGGTCTCTTGCATACTTGTGTGTCCATAAATTAGACTTCCATTTTGTGGGTGTGAGAAAGAAAGAAAGAAAGAATTCCCTTGGTTATTCAACAGGTTCAAAATATAAAAATCAAATTTATTTCCTTTAAGAGCCTTTTCACCAATTTTATTTAAATATGCAATTCATATATAAAAGTAGTATTTCATTTTCATCAACATATACTCATTGAATATTTAAATACTGTTTAAGTTTTTGTTTGTTATTTGCTTTAGATAAACAGCTGAAAGTTGCCGCCGTCATATTGAATAGCAAAGCGTTACCATACTTTCGTTATTTTGAGTTGTGGAAAGTAACAATTTTTTTAAACAGCCTTTACATAAAGATTTTTAATTAAATTATAGTTTGCTTAAATATGTTTGGTGAAAGAGACTTTTTGTCTTAAAAAATTATATTTAAACAATAAATTAAGTTTAATTGTATTTTTTTGTTCTCAACATTTGATGTTTTTAATGTGAGGCCATTAAAATTCGGTACGTAAAATTGTAAATTAGATGAATTTTGTCTTCCTATGATGTTTTTAGTATGGTAATTTTATGTGTACGAGTGAGGGCGACATTTTTACATAGTGTCCACTCCTGATGAATTTATATCATGATGAATGTCCAATTGATATCATGATGAAGATTATGGCAGCGTTATGATAGAATCATCAGAGCTCACGGCCTGATAAATTCATCTTGGAAAAAGCGTTACAACAATTATTTGTGACCAAAAAATTAAACAACACGCAAATTAGATATTTTTAGCAAGCATTTTGCAAATATTTGTTTAGTTCATCATGATATAAAATCATCAACGTCTACCCCCTTGTGTTGATATTAATGAAAAAATTACAGTTGCTCTGCCGGCGTCATATTACGAGTTATGATATAAATTCATCAGGTGTGGACACTATGTTACAACCGTTGTGTTGCTAAACATTTTGCCCGGATGTACCGGTTTAACGCTGGCAACGCCGCCTGGCCTTGTGGGTTTGCTTGAATCGTTCTAAATATCGGAAAGAGTCATCCAAGAGTTGAAGGTAAATTATTTTGTTTTCCTTTTGACATAAAATCTATGATCAAATTGCGGTGCTGATGCTGATGAAAATGATTATTTTGATGACAGCAAGGCAACACAGCGACATGTTGTTGTCCATGCTGGTTTTTTTCGGTGTCCAAATAAACTTATTTATAATTTATTATCATACTGACATGGTTTTAATAAAAGTCGGTTTTACCACACAAAATGATTGTGTTAAAACTACCTTAAAACCATTTTTGAATTCGTTTTAAGTATGTTCTACCTAATGAAACCTTGTTTTCACTGTGCTAAATTCAGTGCTGCCAAGTCAAAAAGAGCGAAAGCAGCTGATAATGTAAGAAAGATTTTCAACTTAAAAATGGAAAAATTGCAGAAAAAATAATCTTTTGGACGGAAAACAACGAAAATATTTTCATTGATTTCCGGGTGAGGAAAAAGACGATATGACTGACATGCATCTGCTGACAAAAAAATTTGTTTATGATGTGTGTCTTAAATTTCAGTATTAACAAGCGGTCCTAAGCACTGCGGAAATACGAGTTCCAAGAAACCTTTTACAGAAAGTTCTACAGTTTCTCTCTCATGAGGAAAATAGTTTATATAAAGTGGATGAATTATTCTCCAAACCTCTTTACAAAAATCAAGCAAAATGGCACAAACTGTAGATGCCCCAACTTCAAAAAAGAAAAAACTATAGGTATAAATAAATACGATACGCGCCTAATTGAGTTAACAATTGTAAAAGTATCCATTGCTGCTTGAAACACAAGAGCATTTTTTCTTTCAAAATTCCCTTACGTTTTTTATAGTGTATAAATCCTGTGCCATAATTTTAAAATATTCATTTACAAATATATGTATGTACATATAAAATAATTTCCATTTTAGAGCCCATTGTAAAAGTTCTTCGTTTTTGATATGAACAGTTTATCAAATATACATATCGTCACCTTCAATGCAAACGGATGTAACTACACAAAATCGAAATCGAGTTTTAGTTAATTTTAACTATTATTGTTCGAACTTTATTTGTTTCTATATTTTATGACTTTATCAGTCTAAAAAGTTCGTATCACTTTTTACGCCAAATTACATGTGATAATTATTAATGAACAAATAACACCAAAGTTAGTTGTAAATATTCTGACAAACACGTAGTTGAGTCGAGTTATTGATTGATTATGGTTCATTTTATCAAACTACATGTTCACGCAAATATTTAGACCTCTGCGGTCAAAAATTACGATTTTAGTAAAGAAATTCAAACGGACTTAATTAAGAATATATACTAAAGGGCGCTTTTTATAGAGAGAAACAAGCTTAAATCATAATAAAACAAGAAAATGCATTTTTAATATCAATGAAACGGGCTTTATTGGAAAGAAAATTTTATCAAATTAATGTTTAAATATGATTTCTGCCATGTGGCCACCACGGCTGGCGCGTAGAAGGCGCAATCTGGAACACCGATAATCAACAAGTTTTCGTAGCATTTGCGGCCTTATTTCGCCGGTAACTCTTCGAATGTTGATTTCCAGGTGTTCAATTGTTTGTGGTTTATCGACGTAGACAAGTGACTTAAAATAAATTACACGATCTTGGTGGCCAATTAATTGGGCCATTTAAGTAAATCAATTCTAGCGCCCGCTGTGTGGCATGTGGCTCCATCCTGCTGGAACCACACATCAGCAAGATTAATGGCACGTAATTGAGGTACGAAAAAATTTCGAATCATGTTCCTATACCGTTCACCATTGGCAGTAACATTCTGGCCATCATCGTGTTTGAAGACATATGGACCAATGACTCCGCCAGCCCCATAAAGCGCACCAAATAGTAATTTTCTGTAGATGTAATGGTGTTTCGACAAAAGCTTGTGGATTTTCCTCACTCCAAATGCGACAATTCTACTTATTTACGTACCCATTCAACCAGAATTAAATATGTACGCCATAAAATAAAAGAAGTGCCCGATGTGTTTGACGAATAGAACAATTATTTTGATTAAAAATTTCAACAATTTCCACACGTTGCTGTGGTGTAAGTCGATTCATAATGAGATTTCAAAGCAAACTAAACCAAAAGCAGCTATCAGCTATTAAATGGGTGCTCAAATAAAGCAGTTTATGCCAACCCAAAGTTGTTGCACTCTGAAAAAACATTCTTTACAAAGTAAATTTTGAAGAAAATGTTCAAGAGCATTTTATTATTATTGATTTTGAAACGTTTTTAGTTTCTCCTGTAGAAAATATAATAGTGTAGTTACGTCCGTTTGCATTTAAGCTGACGATATATTATAATAAATTCAGCAGAGTGCGAGTTTGACTCGCATACGAAGGGTTCCTTTCGACGCTTCTTACTTTTTGAGTATTTTCTGGTTTTTGGCGTTTTTTAATATTGACTCTTTTTTTGGCGATTTTTTTTAAGTTTTTCGCGATCTTTTTATTTTTGGTGATTTTTTTTTTTTGCATTTTAGCGATTGGTTTTATTTTTGTTGACATTTTTCTTGCTTTTATGGTTTTCAAGAGGCAGCAAGTTTTAAATTCCATAGTCAAAATTACTTTAACTGATGGAATACCCTTTAAATTTGTTATTTCTATTTTTTTTTAAGTGTTAATTGCTGTAGTCTGCATAAAAATACACTAACATGAAAAATTTAAAGTGTCTATATATTATCGGGTGGTTACTGGTTTGCCGCACAGATATTAAGAATACATTATTATTGCGGCAAACCAGTAACCACCAGACGATATAATTGTCTCAGGATTTCAAACTTTTCATTGACAGACAGACAGAAGGACGTAGTAGTGAAAACAATATGGTACCTTTTCACCTTTGGTGTACGGAACCGTTAAATGTAAAAAAAGTACAGAAACAAATAAATACACTTATTTCTACAGTAAACTTGTTTTATTTTGAATAAATTTATTGGACAATCTGTGTGTTATGGTAGGTACAGACTTTGCAACTTGCTTACGCAACACGTTTTCGAATATTTTGACACCGACACTGCAACCTACAATGCGACCGTCAATGCAACCTATAAACATCAAAACATTTTGATATTTTCGAAACTTCGAATGCAACTTCTAACGCAACCATAAAAAAGACTACAGACTATGCGACCGACAATGCAACCTACCTGGTTGCATAAACACGTTGCTAAGTCTGTACCTACCATTAAAACCAGAATTTATGAAACTTGTATTGTGAACGCAAAAGCAGCTGTTTGTGATTTTAATGTTTGAACCGGATTTTAACTTTAGGTGTGACATTGTATGTTATTTTAAAAGTTGTCCTTTTAAGCTTCATCACAGTTGAATTTATGCAAATGATTGTGGGGAATATCGGATCGCTCGGAATTCATCACATTCTTGGCGATTTTAAATCGTTCGATTTTTATTACATAACTGATTGTTACAGAAATATAGAAAATAGAACTTGCGCCTGCTTTAATTAAAGCATAATTAGAAACAATTCTATTAAAGAAAACAAAATAGTTGCAGATACATATATGAAATAAATTTATTTTTGTGCTTTTTTTATTTCCTGTAATTTTATTTCATTTTAATTCAATTTAATTATATTGCTGAATTCACAGGACATGTTGTATCGTTTTAAAATGCCACTTTAAACGTACTAGTAGCTTTTATTTTTACATGCGCCATAACTCTCAAAGCGATAAGCTAAAAGAAGATAAAATTGTTCAATTATATTATTATTATTATTGGGAATTATTTAAATACATATCACATATCGCTCATATACTAAAACAGGGTCACAATTAAAAAAAAGCCAGGGCTCAAATCATCACACTCGTGATCGTATCGACAATCGTACGAAAACAAATTAAGTGAAACGTCAATCGTATAAGCTGAATGGGTTTTCAGTGTGTTCACGTATGTCATAATCCGAAATTGGTGACGTGTACAGATGTGACGATCTGACCCAGTTTGCCAGAAAACGAGTTTGAAGTTTTCAATCAACACACAACGTAATGGGGAGAGCAAATTTTATTTATCTCTCAAGAGTTAAAATATAAATCTGCTACCGGACACCCGCTTGTTTATTGCAATTATG
Source organism: Nowickia ferox (assembly GCA_936439885.1). NCBI lineage: Eukaryota > Metazoa > Arthropoda > Insecta > Diptera > Tachinidae > Nowickia > Nowickia ferox. The sequence goes on from OW387027.1 coordinate 86,548,945, forward strand.
CCTTTACTCAGAAAAGCTTGTTTTGCAAAACGTACTATGTATATTTAAAGTTTTAAGTTTAATTCTACATACATAAAAATTAATATATGTAGATATTAAAATAACTTTCTTCCCTTAGGAGGTTTATATGGAATTTTGGATTATAATAAAATATGATATGAGGAATTATTTTGCATGATTAATTCCAAAAACAGTTAAGGATTGATTGATTTAAATCTGGTTTGAGTTGTTTGATGTGCTGAAACTGCGACTTTTAGGGCCGATTTCACGATGTCGACAACGTTCGACTTGTCGCACACTTACATTTGAAACAACAACAAAATATGAAAATTTGTTTTTGTTTTGAATGCAAGTGTGCGACAAGTCGAACGTTGTCGATATCGTGAAATTGTCCCTTAATTTATGACGACACTTACATACAGCCTGACTGCCAGGCTCATCTAATTTTTTATTTTTTTTTTTGAAAATCACCCAACAAAAAAAAATGTTTTTTTCATATACATTTTTTACTCAAGACGCCCGTCTAGGCTGTGGAAACGGTGTGTCATAGTAGATTTTTATGGCGAATATTGTTTTTTGTATAGAAAATTTAATTTAAATTTAGGCAACTTTTTTTTTTGGAAAAGAGCAAAACAAAAGAGCCATGCGCCACAGGCTTAGAGAACATTGAATTTTAAAAAAAGACCCTTTAAATTATATTAAAAAAAAATAATAATATATTTGTTACTTACGTATACTATTTCGACAGCTTTCGTAGAAAAATTGGCACTTATTATCAAATGTTTTGTAGTCATTATTATATTTGCCACAAACTTTTCCCAATCCTCCATTGCAATTACTTCTACAATAATATTGGCATTCTTCTCTACTGACAATTTTCATATCTTAAAATTACAAAAAGAAAAATAGGCAAATGGTAAAATATAAGAAAAAAAATCATTATCACTTAGTTCACCTTTTTTCGCTTGTTTTTGGAAAACTTCCTCATTTTCAAACAAATAACATTGATAGTTGTCGCTAGCCCAAACTATAGCTTCGGATTTAGTTTCCTCAGCACATATCACAGCACCATATGATGATGCAAGATTGCAAAACACTAGGAATAACAATGTTATTATTTTAAAGTACAACATTTTAACTTCAAATTTCACTCTATTTCAATTCGTTAACTTATGAAATACTTTGGCTACCAACACGTCTTTTTATACTTTTTTTTTTTTAATTTCTGTTAAGAAATATATGTATGTAAACAAATGTCAAATACATGTTTGTTCGCACTGACGTAATGTTTTTTAAATTTTGAGAAACTCAGTTAATTTCCATTGCCTAGTTAAAATGAAGTAAATAAAAAAATAATAATAATAAATTTAAAAGCTCTTTGTTTACCCCCCCAAAAAAAAGTAAAATTTATTTCATTTTGTGATGCAGATATTAAGGGCGTTCAAATACATGACACGAAAATTATAGAATTTGCAAAATTTGATATCAAAAATTACAGATTTTAATGAGCATTATTCTTATACGTGTTTTGATTTTTTTGCAAATATTTACTTATCTCAGCTATTAAATGGACCCCAAAGGTTCCTAATGTTTCCCAGCAGAAGTCAATTAACATTTCTGGAAACCACTTGCCTCGGTAGAACCTTTTACAATGCTCATCAGACACGGCACCACAAATAAAATTGATTTTTATATTAATCTTTGCCAGCGTTTAATTTGTGTATTTTCTTTTGTTTCTGTGCATACTTCTGCTGCTGAAAATTCAAGAGTCGCAGTAGAAGTTAACACAATACACGAATAGCTATACAAAACGAAGAGCTTTAGCTGTTTTAAAGAAAATATTGCCCAATTTTCCTGGCAGTAAAAACTAAACAACATTGAACAATGTTGCCACGACATTACACAATTGTCTTGATTGTACAATAAAAATCAAAAGTCTTTTGATATTTGCCAATATATTGTGCCATCATCGAATATGAAATACACATTGGCAATATTATTGTACAATACTAAAAATTGTGCAATTATATTGCAAGTGGGTGGGCCGCTTTATATTTGTACATACAGGAAAAAACACTAATACACACACATAAAACACACATTCAAACACATGCACACAAACATCTCTGCTTCGTTAACTTGGTATTTATTTAAAGCAGCAGTCAGTCAAACTGAAAACCAGTCTTTAAAAAACTTATGTAAGTCGAAGTAGCAAAAGTTGTAAAATTTTTACTTTTCCAACTGTTCAAAATCAACCAATGCTTTAGCTTGTGCTTGTGAAAATCAACAACAGTCGCAGTCGAAGCAGTAGCAGCAAACGATGTATGAACAATTGCGCAGTACTTTCAATAGTCGACGATTTCAAAAGTTTGAATTTGATTTGCTGTTGCTTTTGGTTAGTATCGAAAGTAAAAACAGAAGCAGCCTATATGATTTTAGAAGTCGCAAACAGTCACATTCGAAGAAGCAGAAGATGGATGATCCATCCAGCATGTGTGTATCAAATCATTCTGCACGCGTACACGAAACTGATATCAAGCGTTTTGAGCGTGTCTATGCCTCTATTTCACAATATGTCACATGACGATCTTGCATTATCAGTTTACGCACTGCATCGATGTTTTGTGGCACAACAACCGATTTTGGATGACCTTCACGGAATTTGAGGGCGACAAAACTAGGACCGCGATTGCATTTACTATACCAGCGATATACTGTGGTTTTTGATGGTGCTTTATCGCCAGTATTAGTTTCTAAAATTATTGCTCAGAACAAATTCTCTTATTTTGTTTTTGTTTTCAATGTAAGCAAGCGAAAGAAACTTTCTTGTCGACATCGTGGGCCAGGCTGTAAAATTAAACCAATTCAAGCAGAAAATGTTCCGAACAAAATTTGTTCTCTCTCTCTCCCAAAAAGAGAAGGGTCAAACTCCATATAAAAATAAATTTTCTCCGGACCAAAATTTTGTTCCGAAACAATGGGTGAATCCACCCTTATGTGCGCAAATAAACAAAATTATTATTTTATGATGAAATTTAAAAAACACTTGTGAAGTATATTTTTCTTCGTAACAAAGAATTGAAATTAATTAACAAAAAAATATAGATACATACATATTTTATGTTCGTGCATAGAATTAACACTATTCAACACAGTATTCGGTGCATAAAACTTTTTTCATTTGCTGAAATGAAAATGTGTAGAAGGAAACTAAGCGGCCTAGACACGCTCAAAACGCTTGATATCAGTTTAGTGTACTTGTGCAGAATGATTTGATACACACATGCTGGATGAGCCATCAAGCATTCATTTTTAGTTTGATTTTAAGCTGTCAACATCATGCTTTTCATCCGTCTTAAATATATACGTGCTTGACGCACAAATTTAAGAAACACATCAAATTGTGATATCAAGCATATCAAAAATTTTTTTACTTATAGATGTAACACTTACATACATATATAAAACTCTACCACAGTGATTGATGAGTATGTTGATAGTGTCTACATGGTTTTAGCTTAAAAACGCTGCTACAAATCCCCCCTGAAAATTCATGCCAAGCAAATTTGCTTACGTCTTTCTATTTCGTATTGCTCCTAAATTCCAAATAGTTGTATTCAGTGTAAATTCAATAGCACACGAAAATAAAATAAATATTTTATTTTTAAATTTTTTAACGCACTAATAATCCCAAATTATTATTTTACTTATTAAGTAAAATATTTTCTTATTAAAAATGCCTTGAAATTGATTATTGACGGGTTTAGCTGGCTCCTATGCGCATTTTACTGTTGCTAATGCAGATCAACAGGGAACCTTTACCCAAAAATTTCTTAGAACAACTAGAGTTATTATGTTAAACTTTCATTTAAGCAAATGAGAAGTTCAACAAATATCAAAGTTGAAACAAGAACTCAATAATCAACATGTTTTTTATTTTCTTTACCATTGCTACATTGGCTGGCTTTTTTCAGCTTCAAATTGTAGTTGTAAGAATTATGTAAAGAAAATAAATGTAAATAGCAACAACAACAGCTATTCAAGAATAGAGTGTTGCCACACAAGTATTTTTTTTTGACCGGGTGCAGTCAACTTAATAATTAGTGTTTTTATGGGAATTGCTACAATTTAAGTTTAAAATTGTTTAATTTTTAATTTTTTTTTAATTGTCTTACAATACAATATTTCCTATTGATCTATCTATCGTCTGAGAGAATTTCAGCATTTTGAAACAAGGCATATCCTAGAAATTAGACTACCAAGGAAGTGAATCTAAAAACGAATTATGCATATTGGATAGTTTGACGTGGTAGGGACAATATGTAAATTGTCACTTACGATAAAATTTTACAGCCCGTATCTTAAAAGTTATCAACAATTTTGGTATTTTGATAATGCTAAACTATAGGTAAGCCCATAAACTTTTAATTTCAATAAAAAAAGTAAATTTTTTACTACTTGTCGCCTACGATTAAAGACAGAATTAATTTGTACGTGCTGTTCAGTTCTGAATCAGCTTTTTTGTTTCTGTTCAATTGAAAATCTGTATATGTGGTTTGCTTTTCCTTTTTTGTTCTGAAGGGTTATTATGTAATTCGATTCGAAAAGAAAACTGTTCGAATGTGTATGTTATTAACATTACAATTCGAAAGCATTTCCGTTCGAATCGGATTACATAATAGAAAATAGAGTTCAATGTTAAGTGACAGCCAAAAGTGTGTATGTATGTATACGCAAAGAAAAGATAAGGTTGTACCATGGTTGAGAAAGCTATATTATGTTCTCTGAAACAAATGTGTGGTCGTTGAAAACAAGTTATTGTAATTTTAAACATGAATTGCGTTACGATAAACAAACTAATGTTTGAATTTAATAATTACATTATTATATTCATAAAAACTGTGATATGGTTAGAATTTAACAATATAGTCTTGTTAAAAATTTATGACTACAGCATAATTTGTATTATTATGTAAACATAATATGATATAAATAACAATATCATGTTATCCAAAACCATACTATATTTAGTTAAAAAAAATATAATTATCAGAAATATTTTCTGTCAGTTCAGTGTTTCGTTTGTAAGTTATATGAAGTATATATGAAGTATTAATAAAAGGGTAGATCAATAAAAATATATATAAATATATTTCTTTATACAAGCGTGTCTGTATTTCGTGTATACGAACATATATTTGTGTAAGTACCCGTGCACATACGTATATACATTTTATTTCAACAATATTATTTTATATTTATTTCGGCTTTGACGCTCAGCTGTTTTAAGCAAAAGATCTACCAATATATAGTTAAAAAACAAAATATTATTATTACAGTCGAATCCGCTTTAGCGCAACACGCTTTACTGAAAAAAAAATCGGAGTACTGAAAGCCATACAAATGCCCGCACTGGGGAAAAAGACGATATGACTGACATGCATCTGCTGACAAAAAAATTTGTTTATGATGTGTGTCTTAAATTTCAGTATCAACAAGCGGTCCTAACCACTGCGGAAATACGAGTTCCAAGAAACCTTTTACAGAACGTTCTACAGTTTCTCTCCCATGAGGAAAATAGTTTATATAAAGTGGATGAATTATTCTCCAAACCTCTTTACAAAAATCAAGCAAAATGGCACAAACTGTAGATGCCCCAACTTCAAAAAAGAAAAAACTATAGGTATAAATAAATAAATGTTGCCACAGCACGATACGCGCCAAACTGAGTTAACAATTGTAAAAGTATCCATTGCTGCTTGAAACACAAGAGCATTTTTTCTTTCAAAATTCGCTTACGTTTTTTATAGTGTATAAATCCTGTGCCATAATTTTAAAATATTCATTTACAAATATGTATATGTATGTACATATAAAATAATTTCCATTTTAGAGCCCACTGTAAAAGTTCTTCGTTTTTGATATGAATAAAAACAGCTGTTGTACAGTTTATCACATATACATATCGTCACCTTCAATGCAAACGGACGTAACTACACAAAATCGAAATCGAGTTTTAGTTAATTTTAACTATTATTGTTCGAACTTTATTTGTTTCTATATTTTATGACTTTATCAGTCTAAAAAGTTCGTATCACTTTTTACGCCAAATTACATGTGATAATTATTAATGAACAAATAACACCAAAGTTAGTTGTAAATATTCTGACAAACACGTAGTTGAGTCGAGTTATTGATTGATTATGGTTCATTTTATCAAACTACATGTTCACGCAAATATTTAGACCTCTGTGATCAAAAATTACGATTTTAGTAAAGAAATTCAAACGGACTTAATTACGAATGCATCTATTTTTTTATTACAAAGAACGTAACTAACATAAAAGCTTAAATATATGTAAAAAGAAAATAAAATGGTTAAAAACGTTTTTTCTAGAGTGATACAAGTTTAAATCATAATAAAACAAGAAAATGCATTTTTAATATCAATGAAACGGGCTTTATTGGAAAGAAAATTTTATGAAATTAATGTTTAAATATGATTTCTGCCATGTGGCCACCACGGCTGGCGCGTAGAAGGCGCAATCTGTTTTCGTAGCATTTGCGGCCTTATTTCGCCGGTAACTCTTCGAATGTTGATTTCCAGGTGTTCAATTGTTTGTGGTTTATCGACGTAGACAAGTGACTTAAAATAAATTACACGATCTTGGTGGCCAATTAATTGGGCCATTTAAGTAAATCAATTCTAGCGCCCGCTGTGTGGCATGTGGCTCCATCCTGCTGGAACCACACATCAGCAAGATTAATGGCACGTAATTGAGGTACGAAAAAATTTCGAATCATGTTCCTATACCGTTCACCATTGGCAGTAACATTCTGGCCATCATCGTGTTTGAAGACATATGGACCAATGACTCCGCCAGCCCCATAAAGCGCACCAAATAGTAATTTTCTGTAGATGTAATGGTGTTTCGACAAAAGCTTGTGGATTTTCCTCACTCCAAATGCGACAATTCTACTTATTTACGTACCCATTCAACCAGAATTAAATATGTACGCCATAAAATAAAAGAAGTGCCCGATGTGTTTGACGAATAGAACAATTATTTTGATTAAAAATTTCAACAATTTCCACACGTTGCTGTGGTGTAAGTCGATTCATAATGAGATTTCAAAGCAAACTAAACCAAAAGCAGCTATCAGCTATTAAATGGGTGCTCAAATAAAGCAGTTTATGCCAACCCAAAGTTGTTGCACTCTGAAAAAACATTCTTTACAAAGTAAATTTTGAAGAAAATGTTCAAGAGCATTTTATTATTATTGATTTTGAAACGTTTTTAGTTTCTCCTGTAGAAAATATAATAGTGTAGTTACACGTCCGTTTGCATTTAAGCTGACGATATATTATAATAAATTCAGCAGAGTGCGAGTTTGACTCGCATACGAAGGGTTCCTTTCGACGCTTCTTACTTTTTGAGTATTTTCTGGTTTTTGGCGTTTTTTAATATTGACTCTTTTTTTGGCGATTTTTTTTAAGTTTTTCGCGATCTTTTTATTTTTGGTGATTTTTTTTTGCATTTTAGCGATTGGTTTTATTTTTGTTGACATTTTTCTTGCTTTTATGGTTTTCAAGAGGCAGCAAGTTTTAAATTCCATAGTCAAAATTACTTTAACTGATAGAATACCCTTTAAATTTGTTATTATTTTTTTTAAAGCGTTAATTGCTGTAGTCTGCATAAAAATACACTAACATGAAAAATTTAAAGTGTCTATATATTATCGGGTGGTTACTGGTTTGCCGCACAGATATTAAGAATACATTATTATTGCGGCAAACCAGTAACCACCAGACGATATAATTGTCTCAGGATTTCAAACTTTTCATTGACAGACAGACAGAAGGACGTAGTAGTGAAAACAATATGGTACCTTTTCACCTTTGGTGTACGGAACCGTTAAATGTAAAAAAAGTACAGAAACAAATAAATACACTTATTTCTACAGTAAACTTGTTTTATTTTGAATAAATTTATTGGACAATCTGTGTGTTATGGTAGGTACAGACTTTGCAACTTGCTTACGCAACACGTTTTCGAATATTTTGACACCGACACTGCAACCTACAATGCGACCGTCAATGCAACCTATAAACATCAAAACATTTTGATATTTTCGAAACTTCGAATGCAACTTCGAACGCAACCATAAAAAAGACTACAGACTATGCGACCGACAATGCAACCTACCTGGTTGCATAAACACGTTGCTAAGTCTGTACCTACCATTAAAACCAGAATTTATGAAACTTGTATTGTGAACGCAAAAGCAGCTGTTTGTGATTTTAATGTTTGAACCGGATTTTAACTTTAGGTGTGACATTGCATGTTATTTTAAAAGTTGTCCTTTTAAGCTTCATCACAGTTGAATTTATGCAAATGATTGTGGGGAATATCAGATCGCTCGGAATTCATCACATTCTTGGCGATTTTAAATCGTACATATATGAAATACATTTATTTTTGTGCTTTTTTTATTTCCTGTAATTTTATTTCATTTTAATTCAATTTAATTATATTGCTGAATTCACAGGACATGTTGTATCGTTTTAAAATGCCACTTTAAACGTACTAGTAGCTTTTATTTTTACATGCGCCATAACTCTCAAAGCGATAAGCTAAAAGAAGATAAAATTGTTCAATTATATTATTATTATTATTGGGAATTATTTAAATACATATCACATATCGCTCATATACTAAAACAGGGTCACAATTAAAAAAAAAGCCAGGGCTCAAATCATCACACTCGTGATCGTATCGACAATCGTACGAAAACAAATTAAGTGAAACGTCAATCGTATAAGCTGAATGGGTTTTCAGTGTGTTCACGTATGTCATAATCCGAAATTGGTGACGTGTACAGATGTGACGATCTGACCCAGTTTGCCAGAAAACGAGTTTGAAGTTTTCAATCAACACACAACGTAATGGGGAGAGCAAATTTTATTTATCTCTCAAGAGTTAAAATATAAATCTGCTACCGGACACCCGCTTGTTTATTGCAATTATGCCTTTACTCAGAAAAGCTTGTTTTGCAAAACGTACTATGTATATTTAAAGTTTTAAGTTTAATTCTACATACATAAAAATTAATATATGTAGATATTAAAATAACTTTCTTCCCTTAGGAGGTTTATATGGAATTTTGGATTATAATAAAATATGATATGAGGAATTATTTTGCATGATTAATTCCAAAAACAGTTAAGGATTGATTGATTTAAATCTGGTTTGAGTTGTTTGATGTGCTGAAACTGCGACTTTTAGGGCCGATTTCACGATGTCGACAACGTTCGACTTGTCGCACACTTACATTTGAAACAACAACAAAATATGAAAATTTGTTTTTGTTTTGAATGCAAGTGTGCGACAAGTCGAACGTTGTCGATATCGTGAAATTGTCCCTTAATTTATGACGACACTTACATACAGCCTGACTGCCAGGCTCATCTAATTTTTTATTTTTTTTTTTGAAAATCACCCAACAAAAAAAAATGTTTTTTTCATATACATTTTTTACTCAAGACGCCCGTCTAGGCTGTGGAAACGGTGTGTCATAGTAGATTTTTATGGCGAATATTGTTTTTTGTATAGAAAATTTAATTTAAATTTAGGCAACTTTTTTTTTTGGAAAAGAGCAAAACAAAAGAGCCATGCGCCACAGGCTTAGAGAACATTGAATTTTAAAAAAAGACCCTTTAAATTATATTAAAAAAAAATAATAATATATTTGTTACTTACGTATACTATTTCGACAGCTTTCGTAGAAAAATTGGCACTTATTATCAAATGTTTTGTAGTCATTATTATATTTGCCACAAACTTTTCCCAATCCTCCATTGCAATTACTTCTACAATAATATTGGCATTCTTCTCTACTGACAATTTTCATATCTTAAAATTACAAAAAGAAAAATAGGCAAATGGTAAAATATAAGAAAAAAAATCATTATCACTTAGTTCACCTTTTTTCGCTTGTTTTTGGAAAACTTCCTCATTTTCAAACAAATAACATTGATAGTTGTCGCTAGCCCAAACTATAGCTTCGGATTTAGTTTCCTCAGCACATATCACAGCACCATATGATGATGCAAGATTGCAAAACACTAGGAATAACAATGTTATTATTTTAAAGTACAACATTTTAACTTCAAATTTCACTCTATTTCAATTCGTTAACTTATGAAATACTTTGGCTACCAACACGTCTTTTTATACTTTTTTTTTTTTAATTTCTGTTAAGAAATATATGTATGTAAACAAATGTCAAATACATGTTTGTTCGCACTGACGTAATGTTTTTTAAATTTTGAGAAACTCAGTTAATTTCCATTGCCTAGTTAAAATGAAGTAAATAAAAAAATAATAATAATAAATTTAAAAGCTCTTTGTTTACCCCCCCAAAAAAAAGTAAAATTTATTTCATTTTGTGATGCAGATATTAAGGGCGTTCAAATACATGACACGAAAATTATAGAATTTGCAAAATTTGATATCAAAAATTACAGATTTTAATGAGCATTATTCTTATACGTGTTTTGATTTTTTTGCAAATATTTACTTATCTCAGCTATTAAATGGACCCCAAAGGTTCCTAATGTTTCCCAGCAGAAGTCAATTAACATTTCTGGAAACCACTTGCCTCGGTAGAACCTTTTACAATGCTCATCAGACACGGCACCACAAATAAAATTGATTTTTATATTAATCTTTGCCAGCGTTTAATTTGTGTATTTTCTTTTGTTTCTGTGCATACTTCTGCTGCTGAAAATTCAAGAGTCGCAGTAGAAGTTAACACAATACACGAATAGCTATACAAAACGAAGAGCTTTAGCTGTTTTAAAGAAAATATTGCCCAATTTTCCTGGCAGTAAAAACTAAACAACATTGAACAATGTTGCCACGACATTACACAATTGTCTTGATTGTACAATAAAAATCAAAAGTCTTTTGATATTTGCCAATATATTGTGCCATCATCGAATATGAAATACACATTGGCAATATTATTGTACAATACTAAAAATTGTGCAATTATATTGCAAGTGGGTGGGCCGCTTTATATTTGTACATACAGGAAAAAACACTAATACACACACATAAAACACACATTCAAACACATGCACACAAACATCTCTGCTTCGTTAACTTGGTATTTATTTAAAGCAGCAGTCAGTCAAACTGAAAACCAGTCTTTAAAAAACTTATGTAAGTCGAAGTAGCAAAAGTTGTAAAATTTTTACTTTTCCAACTGTTCAAAATCAACCAATGCTTTAGCTTGTGCTTGTGAAAATCAACAACAGTCGCAGTCGAAGCAGTAGCAGCAAACGATGTATGAACAATTGCGCAGTACTTTCAATAGTCGACGATTTCAAAAGTTTGAATTTGATTTGCTGTTGCTTTTGGTTAGTATCGAAAGTAAAAACAGAAGCAGCCTATATGATTTTAGAAGTCGCAAACAGTCACATTCGAAGAAGCAGAAGATGGATGATCCATCCAGCATGTGTGTATCAAATCATTCTGCACGCGTACACGAAACTGATATCAAGCGTTTTGAGCGTGTCTATGCCTCTATTTCACAATATGTCACATGACGATCTTGCATTATCAGTTTACGCACTGCATCGATGTTTTGTGGCACAACAACCGATTTTGGATGACCTTCACGGAATTTGAGGGCGACAAAACTAGGACCGCGATTGCATTTACTATACCAGCGATATACTGTGGTTTTTGATGGTGCTTTATCGCCAGTATTAGTTTCTAAAATTATTGCTCAAAACAAATTCTCTTATTTTGTTTTTGTTTTCAATGTAAGCAAGCGAAAGAAACTTTCTTGTCGACATCGTGGGCCAGGCTGTAAAATTAAACCAATTCAAGCAGAAAATGTTCCGAACAAAATTTGTTCTCTCTCTCTCTCCCAAAAAGAGAAGGGTCAAACTCCATATAAAAATAAATTTTCTCCGGACCAAAATTTTGTTCCGAAACAATGGGTGAATCCACCCTTATGTGCGCAAATAAACAATATTATTATTTTATGATGAAATTTAAAAAACACTTGTGAAGTATATTTTTCTTCGTAACAAAGAATTGAAATTAATTAACAAAAAAATATAGATACATACATATTTTATGTTCGTGCATAGAATTAACACTATTCAACACAGTATTCGGTGCATAAAACTTTTTTCATTTGCTGAAATGAAAATGTGTAGAAGGAAACTAAGCGGCCTAGACACGCTCAAAACGCTTGATATCAGTTTAGTGTACTTGTGCAGAATGATTTGATACACACATGCTGGATGAGCCATCAAGCATTAATTTTTAGTTTGATTTTAAGCTGTCAACATCATGCTTTTGACCTTCACACATCAAATTGTGATATCAAGCATATCAAAAATTTATTCACTTATAGATGTAACAGTTACATACATACAAACGCATTTTCAAAAACTCTACCACAGTGATTGATGAGTATGTTGATAGTGTCTAGATGGTTTTAGCTTAAAAACGCTGCTACAAATCCCCCCTGAAAATTCATGCCAAGCAAATTTGCTTACGTCTTTCTATTTCGTATTGCTCCTAAATTCCAAATAGTTGTATTCAGTGTAAATTCAATAGCACACGAAAATAAAATAAATATTTTATTTTTAAATTTTTTAACGCACTAATAATCCCAAATTATTATTTTACTTATTAAGTAAAATATTTTCTTATTAAAAATGCCTTGAAATTGATTATTGACGGGTTTAGCTGGCTCCTATGCGCATTTTACTGTTGCTAATGCAGATCAACAGGGAACCTTTACCCAAAAATTTCTTAGAACAACTAGAGTTATTATGTTAAACTTTCATTTAAGCAACTGAGAAGTTCAACAAATATCAAAGTTGAAACAAGAACTCAATAATCAACATGTTTTTTATTTTCTTTACCATTGCTACATTGGCTGACTTTTTTTCAGCTTCAAATTGTCGTTGTAAGAATTATGTAAAGAAAATAAATGTAAATAGCAACAACAACAGCTATTCAAGAATAGAGTGTTGCCACACAAGTATTTTTTTTTGACCGGGTGCAGTCAACTTAATAATTAGTGTTTTTATTGGAATTGCTACAATTTAAGTTTAAAATTGTTTAATTTTTAAATTTTTTTTAATTGTCTTTCTCTGGTACATACTTGTACGTCAAAATACGATAAAGATTATATCGAGCCTTATTTTCGATTTATTGGTAAGCGACAAAAATTAAAATTTTCAGGAGAAGGTTTTTTATAATATTAAAATATCGTCCCTACCATTGTCGAACTATCGTAGTCAATTGTGAATTTAAAGTCGGCGTATTTCTAAACATGCCAGGCATAAAATATTTCTTATTGATCTATCTATCGTCTGAGAGAATTTCAGCATTTTGAAACAAGGCATATCCTAGAAATTAGACTACCAAGGTAGTGAATCTAAAAACGAATTATGCATATTGGATAGTTTGACGTGGTAGGGACAATATGTAAATTGTCACTTACGATAAAATTTTACAGCCCGTATCTTAAAAGTTATCAACAATTTTGGTATTTTGATAATGCTAAACTATAGGTAAGCCCATAAACTTTTAATTTCAATAAAAAAAGTAAATTTTTTACTACTTGTCGCCTACGATTAAAGACAGAATTAATTTGTACGTGCTGTTCAGTTCTGAATCAGCTTTTTTGTTTCTGTTCAATTGAAAATCTGTATATGTGGTTTGCTTTTCCTTTTTTGTTCTGAAGGGTTATTATGTAATTCGATTCGAAAAGAAAACTGTTCGAATGTGTATGTTATTAACATTACAATTCGAAAGCATTTCCGTTCGAATCGGATTACATAATAACCACCCTGTTCTGTTGTGCACAAATCTGTAGAAAATGTAGAAAATAGAGTTCAGTGTTAAGTGACAGCCAAAAGTGTGTATGTATGTATACGCAAAGAAAAGATAAGGTTGTACCATGGTTGAGAAAGCTATATTATGTTCTCTGAAACAAATGTGTGGTCGTGTAAAACAAGTTATTGTAATTTTAAACATGAATTGCGTTACGATAAACAAACTAATGTTTGAATTTAATAATTACATTATTATATTCATAAAAACTGTGATATGGTTAGAATTTAACAATATAGTCTTGTTAAAAATTTATGACTACAGCATAATTTGTATTATTATGTAAACATAATATGATATAAATAACAATATCATGTTATCCAAAACCATACTATATTTAGTTAAAAAAATATAATTTTCAGAAATATTTTCTGTCAGTTCAGTGTTTCGTTTGTAAGTTATCGGTAGTGCACGCGTAGTATGTATAAATAAAAGGGTACACTCAGGGAAAAGGTCATGTAAAATCAACCAAAATTTAACCAATTATCATGTTGTTATTTTTCAACACGACTTGCCGTGTTAAAGTTTAACATTATACACGGTTTTTACATGACTTTGAATTTCCCAACATTAACATTAGACAGTGTTAAGCTGACATGTATATTCTGTTAATTCAAAAGGATCCTTTGTCAACTTTAACAAGATCATCATGTTAAATTTACATATAAATCTAGACAAATCTAAATTATGACTGGTTAAGCTATATGACCTATTAATTCAACATGTTATATTGTTAATCTAATATTATTTATAATGTCAATCCAAAGCGATAATCCGGTAACTTTTACATGATCTTTGGTTAAATTAAAACTATTGGCCATGTCAGGTCTACACGGGAACCTCGATAAATTAACATGATTCACTTTAAAAATAGCAGTGTTCACATGTTGAATCTACACGGTCCTTTGTCTAATTAATCTTAGTGACTATGTTGAAATTACATGGAAACTCCGATTAATCAACATGATTCACTTTTAAATTAAAAAAACTTACCTGTGAAATCTAAATGACCCTTTCTCAAATTAATTTTCTTCGCCATGATAAAAATGCATGAAAATCTCCATGATTTTATATGGTATACTGCAAACTTAACACTTACCAAGATTTAGTTATCCTTAATTCAATTGAAAATGAAGAAAGAAAAATATCAATTTAATACATTTAAAAATATAAATATATATCAATATATATATATATAAAAATATAGATCAATAAAAATATTAATAAATATATTTCTTTATATACAAGCGTGTCTGTATTTTGTGTATACGCACATATATTTGTGTAAGTACACGTGCACATACATACGAGTATATACATTTTATTTCAACAATATTATTTTATATTTGTTGCGGCTTTGACGCACAGCTGTTTTAAGCAAAAGATCTACCAATATATGATTAAAAAACAAAATATTATTATTATATAGAATAATACTGTGAGCGTATTTAACAATATTATTACAATATTATAATATGGTATGGTTAGCCTTAATTATGTTTTAGTCACATCTAATAATAGTCTTGTCATATTTAACCAAAATGTGATAACTTTAAACAATACTAAGATTAGATATTGTAGATAATATTATTATTAACTCAGATAATAATATTACTAAAATTTTGCTTTTATAATGACAATAATATGATTTGACTGCAACCATATAATTCTATCATAGTATGTTGCTGTTTGATTATGGTTACCCCAAACATATTTTTTCTTTGCGTGTAGTAGTTTGCTTTGATATTTAATATACAGGTGTAATCAATTCTAAAGGTTTCCAGCTGATTTTTTTTTCACAGAAAAAGTAATTGCAAAATATTGTATACAGAAAACAACGGCACAGAACGGCAACGAAGAGTAAAAACTAATGAGGCCTTAAATCGTAAATAGGACTTGATATGCACATCGTAAACTCATTTCCTTAGTATAAACTAGCGAAATACAGAGGAAGTGAGTTGAAAAAGTATACAGTTTGTTTGGGCCTAAACTCTCTTTAAAGAATATATTCATCTCCTAGGAATTCTTCATCATATAAATTTTTTACTTAATTTTTAACCGCCCCTCGCAAGTTTATTTGGGATTACTCTTAAAAATTTCATAGTTCATATGAAAATTTTTTTCTTTATTATTTTGCTTACTCGTATGTTAATGTAGAGTTTGAGTAATTGATTTGATTGATTGTCTGTTGTCTTACAAAATTTATTTTACTGACACGTATGATGCGTCCTTCAAAAAAGAATTTTTATTAAAACAGTAAATGCAGGAGTTTTTGAAAATCCAATAAAATAAAATACAACAAGATAACTGAAGGTAAAGGCTTTAAAAGTTTATCGTTAGCAGAGACTATTAAATGTTTAACAGTGCGCTGTTAGTTTGCAAAATGGGCTCTGCTAAAATTTTTGGTTTTTGTCTCTACTTTTTAAATTTATATTTATCTTCAGACATAAAATATTTATGTATAATATTTGATTAAATATTTTCGATATAACTTTTCTACTTGTCTATAGAAATTTTATGGTTTCTCTCCCCCTCTCTCTCTCTATCCCTCTTTCTCATGCAAACTATGTGACTTTGCGAATAAATTCTTCTATATATATTATACAGCAGTTTATTTTTGTACTGTGATTTATTATTTTTGCCATGATTTCTTCCTACACCTTCCTCATTGTCTTCCAGCTGTTCAAGCAAACTTGTGATTCTTTTTGTTTGTTTTTTCTTTGCAGCTGAGAAGGAAGTTCTGTGTTCATCAATTGTGTGTGTGTAAATGACGGATTGCATATTTTTATGAAGGTAAGAAAGAAGGGGAGCCTTTTTACTGTTTTGTTTTTAATGTTAAAGTTTATCAATATTACTATTATATCTTTTTTTTAATGCAGTAAATTTAAGTTTAATACACTTTCCTAAATTCCTTTGGCTATGAAAACGTGCAGTAAAATAGCGTAGAAAATCATAACTTTGTTTATTATTTCCAGTAACAATTTCGCTGAGATTTGAGTTAATATTTATGTACATATATGGTATTTTAAATAAATACGTTAGAAAAACATAACCAAAGGTGAAAAAAAAACTTTTCCAAAGTTTTTTTATGTCTTTAATTCTGGTACTTATTTTTATTTTTAATTAAATTCTATAACACATGATATGTTATTTATTATATCTTCATATAATGAATAAGCATTAAAATTATTGAGTTCTAAAATTAATTTAATTTGCAAAAAAATATATATATTTCAAGTTCAAATATTAAACGAAAATACGAAAACAAATGCAAATAAATAATATGTGCTACAATTCAAAGAAAAAATACTTAAAACTGAAAAATATTTTTCTAATATTTAGTATAAATTTCATGAACTTATCAAGATTAAGTGATTTCCTAAAATTTATTTTTTGATTTAAAACGAAATTGATTAGTTCTTAGTACACAATTTCCCTAAGCTTATAATCATTTTCCTAGTTTTAGTAAATATTTCCTTTAAGTCAGTAAAAATTTCTTTAAATGTAAGATTTGTTTGTGAATTTGTATAAACTATTTATTTAGTTTTTACTCATATTAAGTAATTTTTACTAGATTTTTGTAAAAGTTTACTTGGACTCAGAAAAATTCACATAAACTTAGAAATTTTTTTTCTTAAATTTGCAACACTTTTCTTCTTAATAATAGTACATGTTTTTTTGTTTGAGTGTATGAGTGATATCTAGTGTTCGTATGGAACCCTTCGTATGCGAGTCAAAGTTGCACTTTACTGAATTTATTTACAAGTGATAGAGCGAGTAAAAGAGTAAAAACAAGATTTTCAAAATGTGCGGCATCATAAAATAATCGCGCTGATGTTCGTAACATGACTGCCTTAAGAATTATTTGGCAGTCATATTTCGTGCAAAAAACCGAAACACAAAAGGCTCTTTCCAAATAGTCTAGGTCAGTGCTAATGTACCATTTTCTCCCAACAACACATTATTTTTCAATTCAAAATCGATTGCAAAGATGAATAGTTCAATCCCGCAGAGGAGTCGAAAAAGACTTGAATTTGTTTGAAAATTTAAGAAAAATGCTGGCAAAAATGTAGTGCATGTGCGTGTGTGAGTGCTTAAAGTTCTTCATTTTTTTTGCGTACTTTTTTTTTATTTTTTATTTTCTTTCCAACAGGATATCCTTAGAACATGGAAAAATGCACACACTAAACTTAAATAAAAAATAACTACAAAGACGTGCACTAATTTTTCTGGGAAACGAGGTGTCGTCATTGGTTCATTTCCAGTTGACCGTAAAGCTTCATTACAATTTCCATTTCCGCTTAGTTAACGCTGACAACATTTGCAATGAAATAAACACCAGCCAGTTAAACGAATTTGTCAACCAGCCAGTCAGTGAGCATAGTGCATAGCAAATATTTTAGTTTTAAGCTGAATGAAAGTGGCAGAACGACAGAAATGAATAGTATGTAAATTTTAGAAAAGGAAAGAAAAAGAATGCATGTTTAGTAAATACAACACTTAAAAAGAAACTTAATTTGCTTTGTCTTTTCAACTTTTCAACTGACTTCAGCTAGCAATCTCTCACTTTGAGCTGGAAGTTTCTCATTTCTTTCAAACATAGCTTCCATTTTCTTCATCGCTATTTAGTAGAAGGAGAAGATACTTCCATCTCATCGTTTTCTTCAAATTCGTACCCTCCTATGTCAATGTTGCAAAGGTCCTGAATTTTTTTTATTGTGTCTTACTTCATTTTCAAAGTTTTTCTTTGTCTACAAGTTTTCCCTTTGATTTCATGGATCGCTAAGAAACTTAAGTTTTTTGTAATGACACAATCTGGAACCCATTAAAATTTAATATTATATTTCGCGTGTGCTTTTACTTAACTGATGCTTGCAAAACTTTGCACACTCTCATGCCCATTAAATTATAATACTAAATTATGGGTACTTTTACTTTTTTGATCTGCACGAAACTTGCCGAACAGTTTACCTTTTTGATATGACACAATCTTGCATTTGAAAAAGTGGGCGGGATGGACGTAGTCCATATGTACTTATATGTACTTCTTTTATTCCGATTCCCATGAAACTTGGCAAACAGTTTGCCCTCTTGAAATGACTCGATCTGGCATTTAAAAAAGTGGGCAGGGTCACGTGTATTAAAGTTTAGTATCAAATTATGTGTACCTATACTTATCTGAACTCCACGAAACTTGGCAAACAGTTTTTACACTTGGAATGGCATAATATTGTATTTAAAAAGCTGGGTGGGGCAATGCCCTTTAACATTTAATATTCACCCTTATCGGGAATAAAAGGCGAACAATTTGTTCACGTGAAATATTTTCCGTGAACAAAAAAAATGGCGAACAAAATTAGAAAATAGTATAATGATACAACAACAACGCATACATTGGCGATCACAATTTCAGGGAAAGGGAACACTTTTCACGTGAACTTTTATTCCCGATAAGGGTGATTATATTTCACGTGCTTCTTATCTGCCTACTTTTGCGCTAGAGAAGATACAGCCAGGAACTTGCATTTCTAGCAGTAAAGCTGTATTCACCCACTTGGTCCGAACAAAATTCGTGTCCGGACAAAATATTTTTAATGTATTTTTATGTCTCTCTTCTTAAAAGAGAGATAGAGAAAATACTATTTGCGAACAACTCTCAGCTTCAATTGGTTTAATATTATATTTTGTCCGCACAGACTTGGACTGTCTTGCCAGTAGCATAAATTTTCTCACACTAAATTGTATTGAGTTGCCCCATCGTAAAAAAAGTTTGGAATGAAATTGTGAAATTGTTTTGAAAAAAAAGCCTAATACAAATAAAAAAGAATATTAATATTAATAATAAAATGAGTAAAATGCGCCAGGAAAATAAAGCAAAGTATAAGGTCGCTGCAGTGCCCAAGTGCAAATCGCGCGAAACAGCTAAATGAAGGAACACCAAAAATTGTTGGGCGATTGTTCATTGTGAAGTAATACACAAAAAACAGTGCCCCCAAAAGAGTACAATGAATAATCGCTTGAAGTTTTTGGGTGTTTTTTCATTAAGTACAATCTCCCGAATTAGAAATCTTTTTTTTTTTGGATTTTTTAACATTTTGAGGAAGTTTGGCAATTATTCATTGTGAGCAAATACCCAAATATCTAAAAATGTTTAGTCACCAAATTCGTTGAAAAATTACGCAATTTTTTTACAACAATTTTTGGGCAAGTCTATAAAAACAAAAATTTCGAGCGATTTGCACTTGGGCGATAATTCGTACAGCGAGTACGATACATTTTTGCAATTAGTGAATCGTACTGAAATAAACTCTCAGTAAAAAAAATTTTGTTCGGACAAAATGGGTAAATTCAGCTAATTGGGAGGTGCGTAATGAAAAGTTGAATTTGTATTTGCCTTTGCCAAGAGATAAAGAGATAATTTTAATTGATTTTAAGATATGTGTCACTATAATATACAAATTTAGCAATTAAGACTATGTATATGGTTCATTGTTTTAGCTTTCGCTGTATTATTTGTTTTCAACAACTTTTGTAATAAACGACTATAAATATACGATATGCCGGGTACAGATTTATTTTCAAGAAATTCAATAAATTGTTTAAAAAATTTTATAACAGTTTCATTTTAGTTAAATTTATTAAAAAATTCTTTTTAGCTGCCACAAATTGTGAAAACATCAAAATCTATGAAATGTATTTCCGCATTTTCATACTTCGTTTCCTCATGCGTAGATGGGTGATGCTGGCTAATAAAGTTTTAACTTGGCCGTCTATAACATTCTTACTTACCTTCGTTTTAACCTGAATTGTGTGTGTGTGAGTGTGTGGGTGTATTTTTTTGTCTGTTAGAATACATATGTATGTATGTATGTACATATATACAAATGTAAGTATGTATAACTTTTTTTATAGTTTTAGAAGACTGGCACCCAGATGATTTTCTGTCTATTGTCTGGTCTTATTTTTATTTATATTACAAAATTTTTTATTAGCCTTGGCCCAGTTAAAGTTTTTTTCGAGTTTGGTGTTTGAAGAGCGTAAAAGAAAAGTGACTGAAAAATGAAAGGTTATTGGAAAAGAAAATTTATTCTGTCACTTGTTATACGCGAGGGTTAAATGAAAGCAAAGTTCATAAATAAAAATCATGTTGTGTCTTATTTTTGTTATCAAATGCTGTGCAAACTAAATGTTATTTCAAGTTTTGGCAAAATATTTACTTTTACATACAAACTTACGTGATTATCTCATACGTTGATGTCTAGAAGTTATTAGAATTCATTTCTAATAACTGCAAGGCAGCGAAAAGCGTGATGGCAGAGGCTTTCTAGAAAGCTTTTTTAATACATATGTAAAAGCTCTGCTATTCCTTTAAGCAATTGGACACATCTTTCAGACATCATATGAGATATCCGTCTTGCTTAAATAAAAGAAAGTTGACTGTGTCACAGCCATACTATTTTCTAGAAAAGATGGTTGAAAATACCACAGCCATACTTTTATTATAGAAAAAAAGGTTGACAGCGGCGCAGCCATGCTTTTTATTAAAAGGATGGTCAGAGCCATACTGTTCTTATAAAAAAGATAGTTGCAGCAATGTTTTTTTTTATAGAAAACCTAGTTAACGCTATCACGCCACTTTTTCTAGAAAAGATGGCTGTTTATGTCACAGCCATACTTTCTTTTTATAGAAAATTAGCTGACAGTGTTGCAGCCATGGTTCTATTTATATAGAAGAAGGTTTACTGTTTTGCAGCCATAACTTCCTTATTATGTTGCATCCATGCTTTTTTTTTATAAAAACAACCATGTGTCCCAGCCATAATTTTCTAAAAAAAAAGTATAGTTGACTGTGTCGCAGCCATGCTTCTTTATTTAAAAGAATAACTTTAATCCAGATATAATTTTCTTATAGAAAATATTATTTTTTTGGCTGTGTTCTAGCCATGATTTTTTATAAAAAAGGCCATACTTTTCTTACAGAAAAAGTGGTTGACAAAGTCACAGACATAGTTTTGTGATGGGATGGATAGTTTAGTGTATCACAGCAATTTTGTTTATAAAAAAGATAGTTGACTGTATCTGAGCCATCCTTTTCCTATAGAAAAGAAGGTTGCGTATGTCATGGCCATGTTTTTATTATAAAAAATAAATTCAGTAAGTTGATGCTTTGACTCGCACACGAAGGGTTCCGTACGGCACATATTTTTTTTTTGGCAATTTAGTTGTTGTTGTGCGATTTTTTCAGTTTTTGAAAATTTTTTGTTGTTTTAATACATATTTTTAGTTATAGCGAATTTTGGGTTTTTTTTCGTTTTGGCGTTTTTTTTTATTTATGCAACTTTTTTCGGTTTTCGGCGATTTTTTATTTTTGATAATTTTTTTTCATTTAAGCACTTTTTTCATTTTGGCGGTTTTTATTTAGGCATTTTCGAGCTTACAGATTTTTTTAGTATAAGCGTTTTTTTCTGGCTTGGCCCTTTTTTCGTTTTGATTATTTTATTCAGTTTGCGAAGATTTTTTAGGTTGTTTTTTATTTTAGCGATTTTTTAGTTTTGGTGCTTTTTTCGTTTCGTTTTTAACTTTTTCTTAACTTTTTTGTGACCTCTTTACTTATGGTGATTTTTTTAAATTTTAGCGATTTATTATATATTTGGTAATTTTTATTCATTTAAGCGCTTTTTAATTTTGGCGATTTTTTGTTTCGGCATTTTTTTAAATTTATGGTTTTCTTCTCTTACGGTTTCCAATATACAAAAATACCAAATCAAAATTACATTAACTGATAGAATAAATTTAAGTGTTAAATACACTAACTTTGAAAATTTCAAGTGTCTATATGTAATTGTCTATATATAACATTAGGATTTTAACATTATTCGTTGCTCGTTTTGGAATACTCTTTAATTTTTAACTGTCATATATGCCATATACATGTGTTGGTTGTAGCGACCAAAGTTCTTCATATTCTGTGAAAATTTCAGGTCAGTAGCTTTTTTGGTTCTAGATAAAACAGCCTGCCATAGACAGATAGACAGACAGACAGACAGACGGACGGACATCGTAGCGAAAGCAATAGAGTTCATTTTCACTTTTGGTGTATGGAACCCTTTAAAGATAATGACTACGCAAAACCGGTTTTAACTAATCATTTAACTTTAACAATCGTTTTTGCATAAGGAAATTTGTGGTTGACTGAGATCTTGCATTGGTGGAAGTGTTAGTAGGCTGTTTTGGCTTAGAGCATGCTGTGATATTTGCATTTGAGGTAAGCAGTTTGGAAACGCTTAAATTTGTTCTTGTTTCTTTGCAAAATAACAACAAGCATTATTGACGCCGAGATCTGGTGGGCTGTTGTGCTCTCGTCGGTGTGCAAGCACAAAAAGCTCTTTATAAAAGTTTGCACATTGTGCATATGGGTTGGACGTAGCTGGCTTAGAGTGCGCTGATAGATATAAAGGATGTTGCTGTTAGAATGATGGTGTCGAAGGAGATCCATGCGGCCAATTGTTGCTGCGGGTAGGTGGGTAAACATATAAAAATTTCAACCTTAAAAGTTTAATATCTTCAAAACCATTAGAGGTAACCTATTCGTATAGCAGTGTTTTTTTTCGTAGAGCTTCACTAGAGAAATTCATATAAGATTTTTAAAATCTGACAAAAAAAAAAATTTCATCGATTTGAAATTTTCATTTACCCCACTTTGGCCCACTGTGGCCACTGCCATCCTAATGAATACAAAGACTAAATTCAAAACTTAAGCTGTACTAAACCTCTTCCATAGCTGTGTAAACTATTTGTTTAGAAACTGTGTGTTTGTTTGCATTTAATTTTAGAATTCTTACTTCAAGCGTTAATATAAGTGAAATTTATTTGCTGGTAGTTAAGCGATATCTATATGCATTTCATTGTTGCTTTAACAAATCGTCAGTAGACTTCAACCACACATTTTGAACAGTCACAAACCTCTTACCTTATACACAAACTTCCAAAAACTATTTGAGAATTCACAAATAATAATATTTTTGAAAATCACAAAAGCAAAATAAGTGTAGTAGGCTTAGAAACTTATACAAAACCCAGCAACGTGTACTAGTAACACATGTAAATGTAGAAATTCACATCTTTACGCATGTGCTGCCTTTAAAAATGTGTTTAAGTCAGCTAAATGTGTCTTATTTGGATTTTAAGACAAAAATACTATAAAATTTGGACGCATATAGCCACTACTACTAATTTGATAATATGCAAGTAACATGTTGAAAATTCTCGTGACAGACACATGTGCATGTGGATTTTTACATGTCGTGTACTATAGCCTTTACATGTCAAGTCATAACCGCTAAAATAGCTGAAGCGACTTTTTTGAACAACGTTTTTTTTTTGACGGAAATCGACTATTGACGCTGGCAAATAAAAGATTTTGGTGAAAAGTCAAAGTTCAAAAATTATGTCGCTTAAACTATTTTGGCGGTTATTGCACGATATATAAAAGTTTTTAAAGATTTTAATTTTTTTTTCAAATAGGAATTTTATCCATATCATTCATAAAGAATATTTATGCTCTGAACGGAAACAAATCTTAAAAACACAATTCGGATTTATTTATTTTTTTGCAGCTCCACTGTATGGCACTTGCCAAATACGAGTACTCGTACGTCTTTTTCCTCTTTATTCACATCACGGCAATCATGTCTGCATTAAAAGCACAGATATGAAATGGTACGTGTTTCTTTTGCAGCAGCAGCTTTATAAAATGATAAAATCTATTCAATTTTATACTGGTATGCCACTGATTATGCTTTTCTTTATAATTTATGAACTTGTACATTAAAAATTAGAATAGCAAAAATACAAGCGTAACTATTTGGCGAGAGATTTTTATGGAAAATGTCATTTATCACAACGACCATCATCAGATTCGTAACCACAAATAAAACCGCCAAGCAAGAAAGTTTTGTTGCTTCACTTATAAAAAAAAGTATGCTTTTGAATGAGACCATTAAACACCTGCCTGTCTGTACTTAAAATGTTGCAAATAAAAAACAAAAAAACTCAGCTAGAAATTTATTTAGTTTTCTTAATTGTAAATTGAATCAGCCCCACAAATAAGTGTGCAGCACTGCATTAATTAACCAGTCAACATTTTATTTATGTGAAAGAACTTATTAACAGTTATTTCCCTGTTCGAAGGAAGACCTTGGAAGATAGTAAATTTTATAAACAATGAGTTTGTTAATTAAAGAGCTGACATTGAGGCTGAGTTTCAATTTTATTTGTACATATGTAGAAATAAAATTATGTATTATTATATGTATGTACTCGTATAATCATGTGCAAATGCCAAAGAAGCCGCATAAAAAGCCGAACAACAATAGTGTGCTGAGAAAACCATGTGCGATGTTACGTTTTCCATAACTTGTGAATGATACGGAAAGCTGTAAGCTAGAAAGATATGAACTTACTAATTTCACCTTAACACATCTGCATATAACTTTTACTCTGCAGTATCTATGGGTCAGCTTCTATTATGGTTTATTCATAGTTCTGTTAATAATCATATGTGAATGAAACAAATGAATATTCGAACGATTTAGAAATTTTTTTTAATTAAAATTTGCTTTCATATGCATATTTACAGGATATATACAAATAAAAATTCTCCTTTTCCATGGTAATTCCACTAAATATAATACTCGTGGATTAGAGACAACCCACAATAAAGAGAGAATTGTCTGGCGTTTTACTTTGAGTATAAAAAGTATTTTAGCATTCCTACACATTTTGCTAGATCACTTGAAAATTCCTACACATTTTAAAAATATGGCTGGTGTTGCTGTTGTTGTTGTTTCCTTGTGTATGATGCATCATCATACTTTGAGTCCTGTTTATTTCTTTTCATTAATTTCATGCTTTTGTTTGATTTAATTTTCTATTCGACAAGAACTTATTCTTAACAATATTGTTGGCATTTAGAAGTCGTAGTAAAATTAAAAAAAAATTACAGTGGGTGTCAATGCAGTGTAGATAATATAAAAATATGTGTTCCCCCCGCCCCCCCCCCCCTCCATTTATAGAAGTAAACAGATATCCCTTATTATCATCTGTGTTATAAAGATAAAAATATTTCCAAGCTAACAGGTTGCCGAGAAATAAGATGACACCAGGACGATGACCAATTTATATAGTGCATAGCAAGCACTTGGTCCACATTTTTATCTCAACACTTTTGATGGCCGAAAATATGGATAAGAACTTGGCCTCTTTTCACGTTTATGGTTTTGGGAAAATAAATAATTAAATAAATATTAAAGATATTTATTATTCGACATATTGTCATAATTATATTATAAATGAAATTTATTTGCTGGTGGACTGTTCAAAATTTGTGTTTGAAGTCTACTGACGATTGGTTAAAGCAACAATGAAATGCATATAGACATCGCTTAACCACCAGCAAATAAATTTCACTTATAAATAAATATTAAGATAAAAAGGTATCAAAGCAAGTTCAAGCTACATAAATTATACACAATTTAAAATTTATGATTTTTGTTTTTGTTTCCGCTTGTCTGTCTCTGTATAAAATCGTTGTTCATTCACATTTGCTTTATTGCGTTAAACAATTTCAAGTCTGCATGTTTCGGTATGTATTTAATAAATGAAATGAATTACATTGCTACATTCTTTTTATTACTAAATATTCCTGAAAGCAAAATTAAAACATTTAACCTCTTTATTGTTTGCTATCAAACACTCAGTTTAATTCAGTCCCTCATTATTTTCATCTAATAAATTTTGTATCGCACCGAAACACTGACATTACAACTACATCATATAGCGAAAAATGGCAAAATTTTTTTTATATAAATCCACTTTGTATAAGTGTTGAAAATGAAATATATTTTTGAACAAATAGAAATTTTACCCAGAGGACAAGTTATTTACACGGATACGTACACACACACACAGGGATACATACACAAACACACAAGCACTCACACATATCGGCACATTAACACACTCAAATGCCTACATACAAACAAAGTGCAAGTGTGTAATCCCAGCTAGCATTTTTAATCATGGAAGAGCTTTTTTGCTCATCGAGAGGCGCAGTTTTTAATTGTAGAAGTTCTATCTCACGAGAGAAACTGTTAAACAAGCTGATTGTTCTGTGACATTCTTCCAAAACACAACGAAAAATGTTCATATTAATCGTAGAGGGAATCGTTTGAGACGTGCTTAGAGATTATCTAACGACTCTTTGAAAAAGCATGCCAAGAAGCGTAAAAGACTCATATAAAGATTTGAGTCGTATGATTCTTATATGATTTATAAAGAAGGTCGCAAAAACTCATTCTATGAAACTTAAAACAAAAACACATCCAAACCGCTTACCACTGTTTTAGTTTTAAATTTCAAACTTTTTTTTACTTATAAACAAAACCAATAGCAAACATTCTCCACCACCGTCCATTAAAGATTTCTATATTAAAAGGCGAGCGTTTTCCCCAGAAGCTTGAAGAATATTGTTGCTTTTGTACTCTTCAAATAATTATTCCCATATTTCGCCTCCGTATTAATATTCATTAATCTTACTAGGACTGTTAAATCGTTAACAGTGCTCTGTTAACTATAAAATGGGCTGCGCTTAAAAGGTTGGTTTTTGTTTCTGCTAGTTAAATTTTGATTTGCCGACACACGCATAACTTATTAAGCATTTATGTTTTTATTGCTTAGAGAAATAAACAGTGTTTAAAATTTAAAAAACTTAAGTCGAAGTAGCAAAAGTCGTAAAATTTTTACTTTTCGCTGCTTTGGCTTTTTTTCACCTGTTTGAAATGAACCAATGCTTTTGCTTGCGTATATGAAAAAGATAACACTTGCAGCCAAAGCAAAAGCAGAAAACGAATTATAAACAATTGCGCAGCATTCAAAAGTCGCCGATTTTAAAAATTTGAATTTGATTTACTGTTGCTGGTGGTTAGTTTCGCTAGTAAAAGCATAAGCAGTCTGTATGCTTTTGTAAGTTACAAACACTCACAGTCGAAGAAGTGAAAGCTATTGCTTTTGGAAGCTTTCTGCAGGTTCAGTCAACTATTTTGTGGTGTTTGTCATGTCTTTGAAGTAAAAACAAAAACCACTTCACTGCGATTGTTTAAAACTTTTGCTTCTTCAACCGTGACTGTTTGCGACTTCCGAGTGCATATAGACTGCTTCTGCTTTTACTTGCGATACTAACCAAAAGCAAAAGCAAATCAAATTAAAACTTTTCAAGTCGTCGACTGCTGATAGTACTGCGCAATTGGTCATAAAGCGTTTTATGATTTTGCTTTGCTTGAAATTATTGTATTTTTCAAATGCGAAAGCAGAAGCAAAATGATATAAAATGAAAATCATTTAAATTTTTTAAACACTGGAAATAAATAGATTTGAATCGATTTCAAAAGCGAGCTAATAGTTTTTGCACAAACCCATTTAAATAAATTACATGTTTTTGATCATTGGTTTGTGTCAAAAATGAGCTACTTAATGAGTTCGATCCATTCAACCTGAATGAGTTCGAACCTTATATATTTCTTTAAGTATATTCACTTGTTTACTTTTAAGTTTAATAGACTTGTATCGAACTCTTTCAGTAGCTTTAATCAAACCCATGTAATTTAAATGGGTTTGATTGAAGGTTTGTGTCTAAAACGAGCTACTGAAAGAGCCTAAAGTTTAAAGTGATTTGTTCGACGTGCAATAGTGGAGAAATTTTACAGAGGTCATCCGTGTATGGACAACTTGATGCAGCATGTATACTACGAATTTGACATACGCTACTCGTAGACAGAACGCAATTCCAAATAACAGCTTATATGCAATATTTCGCTACAAAATTTGAAATAAAGTCTGCATGTTTGGTGGGATGTGTTTGTATTAAAGCACATGCGATAAAAATATTTTATATCATACAAGGAAAAAAATAAAAATAACGTCTTATTTGCTTTGAGTGTTTTGCAACACGAAAAAAACCAATTACAATAAAAAGGAAGTAAATAATACATTTACGTAAAAATATTAACACGTACATATGTATAATTTTAGTATGCTTGATACCACTTACAATTTTCTGATGTATTAAAAGGGCGGTTAGGTCAGATGTGTCAAATATCTGGAGCAATATATCTTCTTAATATATGTTGGACATGGACAAAGATTTACAAAAATAAGTAACAATTATTTAATTTTCGTTTATCTTTTTAAGTGTCTGGGGTTTGAACAAAAAACTTGCAGAAACAGCTGGATAGCTTTAAGACTTGTATCCAACTCATTGAGTAGCTCGTTTTTGACACAAACCTGTGATCAAACCCCACTTAAATTAAATGGGTTTGATGATTGTTTTGTGTCAATGAGTTCGCTACAAGTCTAATAGCTTTGAAAGCATTTGGCTACCATGGCAACTGACTATGTCTGTACAAACACACGACCAGTGTGTACGCGCGCTTATATATATGAAGTTTATTACATAAGGAAGTAAAACTTCTCCTAAGCCGCAAATATTTTCAATTAAATTTTTAATTGCTGCAATTAATTCAAGTGTATGAAGTTAAAATGGAAAAATCTTTAAGTCACTGGAAAAAACTAACTTTGTTAAGATGTGGAACTGAGTTTTTTTTCAAAATATTTCTCGTCTCTTTATTTATCGTGCCATAACCGCCCAAAAAAATTTTAAGCGACATACTCTTCGAACTTAATTTTTTTTACCAAAATCTACTATTTGCGATCGTAAATAATCGATTTTCGTCAAAAAAAGAGGTCCAAAATATCTGTCGGTTAAGCTTTTTTTTTTTGGTGGGCTTGGCTCGCTATGCCGCTTTAAATATATTAAAAAGAAAATACTACAATCTAAATATACAAATAGATGAATTATAATAAAGACTTCGTGTCTGTTGCATTTAAATATAATCAACTCCTTTCTTATTTATTTGATTTCATTGATTTATTTATTACTCAATTTTAATTAAATCCTTAATTGATGTTTTGCTGTCAATGCCGCTTGTTCCACTGGAATGTTTTATGTGTAATCTCACTTAGAATTTGTAGTGAAAGCAGGAATTTATGTCTTCATCCTTTTCTGTACAGGTATAAGCGTTTTAATAAAGCTTTAATGCCTGTGGTGGCTTGTGAGTTTAAAACTATTTGAATGCCAAGGGCAAACGTGATGTTGCTGTGTAACAACAATCGTATATTCCTTGTTACCCTGAAATATTTTATTTCCTGTTGTAATTTTGTAGGTTGCATTCAACAACAAAGCTATTTCAGTTTTATAAATGTTTCTCATTCTAAAGAATTAAAAGTTGAGAACTAAACTATGTGATACTTTTGAAATGTGACCGACTGGTATTTGTAGATATATTGTTTTGGAAAAATTAGAGAATTCATTCGCAGGTTTGTGTTCAGGATTGATTTTTGGAAATTCCGGGATTTAGGCATTGCGGTCTTTGTGGTTTAATCGGAGTTTAACTCAAACAATTAAGTGAGCAATATGGAAAAGGAAAACAATAATTCCAAGGAAACATATATTATTTTTTTTGCCAGTTTTGCCATTTTGTGTAATTTATCATGCCATTTTAAATTTTGCCCTGATCATAATAAACAGATGAATTAAAAATAAAAATAAAGAAACTTTACTTATGTCTTTTGAATAATTTTGCTTAAGTTTTTTCTCTCTCCTTTAAAAGTTACAATTTTCCAGCCCTGATTGCTGATTTTCAGTATTAATCTACTTAAGATAAATTCTGATACATCAGTCAAAAAACCCAAGTCCCTAGCTTTTCTGGGAGTTTCGAAAAGTCGATTTCACTTGCTTATTTGATTACCCTGATCATGAGGACGTATAATATATATGTATCGCACATTAAATCGTAAACAGTCACAACTAAAAAAATTCCAGATGTTCAGGAGTGACGAAACAAAGCAAACTAGCAAAATAAAAGATCAAAACACATTTGCAACCTTCACCTTTTAAAGTTCAAAGCAATTGAGAATAAAATTCCTTAAAAAATGACTTTTTAAAATTCTTTTGAAATATTTCAAAAACTAATTTAAAAGATTTATTATAATGCTGTTGTGCTCGCATAAAATCCTTTTAAAAACTATTTCTATACTTGTGCACAAGTGGAGTAGAGTCGCTCGTCAAACTGCATTTGAAAATTAAATAAACTTTGCTTATGTTCATGAACATATGGCGGTTGTATAAAATCCATACATATAGTATGTGTGTGCATGTCTATATTTGCTTACCTACAGGGTGGCGAATGGAGAAAGGAAGGCTTTCGAATACATATAAAATTCCTTTATCTTAAAGTAAATTAAGTTCTTCATGTATTAAAGTGCATTAATGAATCAGGAATTTAGTTAATTTGGACATAAAAAATAAAATCGCAATGTCCCCAGTTGACCAAGACTTTCGTTATTGATATCGATTTCGAATATATGAGTATCTAGAACATTCATAGTGCAAAACTATAGAGAATGACACTAAAAAATTAATCGAAAAAAGTTCACTTGTCGCTCAGTTTTGTTCCAAAAAACATTAGACTTCGAAGTTTCGCTAGCAATATTAATAGTGACAGAATATCAAACTAATTCGATCGATATCTCAAAAAGGCAGCAGAAAAAGTAAAAAAGTAGTTTTATTTATTTATTTTAACTTACTTATGTTGTTTATTTTTTCCACTTACAAAATTTTTTTCTGTTCAATTATTGCACAAAAGCTACAGAGTTACTTCTCATAATCGCGCTGTTTCCAAGGCGCTTTCTATGACTTTTTGCAAGTTTTCACTCGAATTTTTTCCCGAATATTATTTTTATGTTGCCGTATGCTCGTTAACTTACTGATGTACACACTTTCTTTCACATACATATATGAATATATATATATTTTTTTAAAGAGAGGTAACACTCAGGCAACGAATGCCTACTACTATTGCCAGGTGTCACCTTATTTAGAAAAGGGATAATGATAGAGATGACAGGTGGTGAAGGAAGAAAAGATCGGTAGTGCTTAAATCCGGCAAACGCTGTTACTTACAATAATGTGTTCACCCAATAGTCTGAAAAATACAAAAAAAAATATTTTGCAATAATGATAACTAGTCTGTAACTAGTTAAGCCCGTTTATTTCTATTGGGCCACCCTGTATGTGTGTTATGGACTTATACTAGAGATGGCCAGAACTCTTAGGAGAAATCATGGATGAGTAATTCACATTTTTCCACGTCACGTTATTGCAATACTAATACCAACAAGATAGATGGCGCAACGAGCCAACCTGTGCAATAGCGAGAACCCTCTCTTAACTCTCATAAAACGAAAAACCTCATGAACTTCAATAGGAAGCACTTGAGAAACCTCGTGGCCACGTTGACTGGTCACTGTCTTTTCGGAACCCATGCTAAACGTATGGGTCTCCCTTATAATGACTAGTGCTATAGTTGTAATGACGAGGAAGAGGAGGAAAATGTCCTGCACCTCCTGTGCCATTGTTCCGCTCTGGAGGATCTGCGGCTGCACCTCTTTGGCAGAATATCCTTCGGCAGCCTATCTGAGTTATCGGAAATTGAGCTCAAAAACTTGAGCCTTTATATAGGGAATAGTGGCAGGTATAGCCGCTAACTCCCCCCACTAGCCAAACTAGGACCCACTATCATCTCACCTAACCTCTACATATAACTGTCATATCTTTTCACCTCTATCCCTCTCACCCTTCTTTCTCTTTCTCTCTCGTTCTTTATCCTTTTTATACAGGTAGCACAAAGGTATCATTATAATGGACCCAAGTGAGCTGGACTCTATCTTTCAAATCTTCTTACCAACAGCCTGCTAACCTAACCTAACCTAACCTAATACCAACAATTGGACTTTGTCTACTCGCTCTCGAGAACAATTTTGTATTATTTAAGTATATTTTTGTTGCATAAGGTCTAGAAAAAAGCATGAGCCTGTTAATGGAAAACAATTGTTTTCAGAAACGGGTAGACAAGCCCCAATTTTTGGAATTGACGATAATTGTTTTCTTTGCGTGAGTGTGAAAAAAGTATTGTACCGTATTAGAGGCCTGCATAAACAATGTTGAAATATAAATACCTCTTGTTTTTTAAAGGTATTCTTGTGGCATGTATTATACTAAACCAATAATAACTGCTGTCGTATAATAAGCGAAGCACGATGGATGCATTGATGTTCGTGTATATGAGTTTTTACAAGCGATGTCGCGAAGACTTCTTGTTCCTAACAAGCACTCAAAAGAAGTAGTGTGTATGCATGTATGCTTGTTATTTTGCATATTGTACGTTTGGGTGTGTGTGTGTGTAAGGTGTAGATGCCCTGTAGGAAATGTCAATACTGATTCACTATTGACTTTGTCGCCAGTACTACTGACTAATTATACCAAACACAATGCTTTTTGCTGTAGACATTTAACATGTGCGTGCCATTGAAAAGCAACTACTGACATTGGTACTACTGATTACATAGTTCTTTAAGGGCCATATGAAGACATTGGAAACAGATAGTCACTAGTACATTTTAGAAATTTTAATGTATACTTTTGATAATGAGATTGCATATTTTGTTCACATTTTGGTATTTTATTAAACAGATTTATAAAAAATGGAACTTATGCATAAAAAACATACAATAACAGGAACATGAATATTCATTCGTTCAGCATATTACCAGCAAGTAGGGATTTTGTTTGTCATTTCTATTAAATAAATATATGTAAATTAAAAATTATATATTTCGCTGAATTACTAAAGTTAAACACTTACGCATAAATCTGAAAGTGTGACAAATCTTCCACAGGGTCAAGCAAAAATTTGCATAATTGATTAATTTTCACATTTTATACAATATGGATTGTTATTTTATTTGCTTTTTTTTAATTCTTTTTGTGTATTATGTTTTTAATTATTGCTCAATACATTTATATCGACCTTTTAATTTTATTTCTTAAAATAATTTTTATTAACACTTAAATTTTGCTTGACGTCACGTTTATTTTCAACAAACCAATAAAACATTAAGAAGAAGCATAGTTGTATGTATCCGAAAAATGTTTTCTACGCAATAAAAATAATATTAGCAGACGCTCTGTTGACAATGTCACCAAAATAGCCAACAAAAGTGGTGACTTCCTTCAGGGAAATGTTTTGCCAACAGTGTTGTTTAGCGTTTGTCTTAGAAGACTTCGGCTGCAGTATGCAGTAAAGCATTCAAAAAATTCCTCATGTCTTAAAATTTCTGGTAAATGGTCTTTTGCAGGAGCAAGAGAGAAATTTGTAAGTGATTATTTCATTACTGAAAGCATGAAAGTGCCATTTCATTGATTTAAATCAGATATAGAAGTATTGAGAATGGGTTAGTGGTTATAAGTGTGCACAAGCTGTGCTAAGTAATTAGTTTAGTCTACTAGGAAACTTTAAATGAAAATCATCTCTTGTTAAGCTTATTTATTTTTACACGTCTTTGGCAGCCACTATCTTTGGTATACGATGCTTTATTTTTGTTTTGTGTTGCGTTGTGTTGTCTGTTAATAGAATTGTTTAAATAAAATGCATTTTTGGTTTAAGGACTTTTACTTGCAGATTATTTTATTACATATTTATACACTTGTGTTAGTTAACTAACAGACATTAAGGGTGTCCCTTCAAAAAAAAAACTTAATTAATTTATAGATGAGATCACACCAGTATCACAGGAACTAGAATTTTATTGCAAGTAGAGTAAAGCTAAAAAAGTATTTTAAAATTAAAAATTTAGCTGAATTTCTGCAGCCCCTTAATAAAAAACAAAAAAAAAATTAAATTTAAATAAAAATATTTCTGCTGACACTGAATTGCATATGCATGTGTTAAACTGCAAATAACTGAATTTAAACACATTGTGACGTTACTGCCATCATCCATGAGTAAATAGAAATATTTGTATGTATCCAACAAAAAATTCTTTCGAACTCTAAAATATTCCAACTGCAGTGGAATACTTTTTTTTCTATATTTTTGCTTGACGCCAGTCATTTTGCTGTTTGCCATAAACACTTAAGACGTAAAGGAAAGTAAAAAATAAATAAATTTAATGTATTAGAAAAAAAAGACCCAGACGTTGTCGTCTAAAATAATAATTATTTTTGGTGCAACTTCTCCTCGAAGCTTTAAGCTGATGCTTTAAAATGCAATAACTTTCGTTAGAATGGCAGAAGTTTTGTTTTAATTTCTCGTTAAAAAGCACGTAAAACTAGAGACAAGTGATTATATTAAGAACAATTTTTTAGCCATCTTGTGCTTTCGAAAAATTTGAACAGTTTTTGATTTTAATAAATTACTTGGGGGCCACACGTTCAATTTTTGCCTTTTAATTCCTTTCAATTTGAAATACACTCACACGTTATTTACTAACACACTCAAACTTTTTAAATTGAAAACTAGATTGCTTTCAAATTCACCTATCCATTTATATGGCAATTTATTTTTCAATTAGAACAGCTAGTCACAGCACACCTTGATTAAAGCTACAAATTTGAGTTGTATCTTCGTCGGTGGAATTTAAAAAATGAAATTGACTATCAATTTGTGTCACAACTATCAACATACAGTATGTGTGATGAAATTGAAAGCGATTTATTGAACGTGTGGCTGCAGCGTTAAAAATGCATGACTTTATTTATTTTGAACACAATGTTGCAGTAAATGTCTGCATAAAGTCATTAAAAACAAACAGCTAAACTTTTTTTCGGTATTTGTTTAGTTAACTGTGAGTCAAGGATATATTTTTTTCCTTGTGGTCTCTGCCTCTTGTCAATTATTAGTTTTTGTAGTTTAGGACTTTGCTTTCCATTAAATGCACTTTTGTTTTAGTTTGGCAGTTTGCCATTTTGGCTAAAAAATAACTTTTATCTTTAAATAATATTTCAGTTATTTCTTTGTTTGTTTGTTGTTCTAGGGGCATCTCATTTGAAAGTTTGTTTGGATGGTGAAAGTTTTCTTTGTTTTAGTTTTTCTCTCATGGAGATAAAACTTTCTTTTTGCAGTATTTCCTATATATGTATGTATGTATGTACATGTGTATAAATGTGAAGGTAAAAATGAATCCAAAGAGTATAGGAAGATTTAAGTTATAAGCCATCAATCAAAATAGATACTCTTCAATTTAGAAATCTGCATTTCAGCCAGAGCTTAATGCATAGCAAGACACGAAACATTAAATCGAATCAGTATTGAATAAATTACGATATTTGAATAAATAAAGGTTTTTCCTCTCTGTTACCAACCGCGCGCCCCCCGGAAACATTCACTTAAACTTAACATGCTTGAAAGGACCAAATCTAACAATTCTGATTCGTTTTAACGCTGACACAAAGTTATCGGGGATGGGGATCGTCGTCTGTCAGACTACAATTGTTGAATTCCCTTCATTTTTTGTTTTATTGCACGCACGGCCTCAGCTCAGCGTGAAACCGCACGTACGGTACTTAAATTTAATTGAACTAGAAATTATTGTTGATTAAAGTTTTTATTTGTTTATTTTTATTTGAGACAGTATACAGCAACCGCTTAAGCTGAATGAAAGGAATTTTAGATTTAATACTGTTTTGTGTCTTTGTCCCATTCAGTATAAACTTACTTTGAAGTCAATGTAAAAGAAAATGCTTTACATATTTCCAAATTTTTAGAGACTACAGTGCAAAAGCAACGGCCAAATTATAAACGATGATAGAATGGGGTGACTCCATCCGCTCCCAACTATTTCATTTGGTGTTTCCTTTCTCTATTTATGTACTATATATATACAAAATTTAGTATACTATTATATTATACATATACATATTTTTAGTTAAAATTGCTAAATAATCAAAAACTAACTATACCGTAAGTAAATTTTGATTATCTGCATTTAACCGGCTTAGCCGTCTTTTTGCAAGAGCCGTACAAAAAGCGGCTAGCCGATGTATTTCCCGGCTGATTGCCGAATTTGAGCCGCCGCCGACGATTTTCGTGCCAGCCGCTGCCGCCGATGAAAATCCTTCGGCGCTGGTCTCTGCACGTACTACCATCACTTGTTATGGATTTAATTCATTCATTAGGCTGATATGGTTTCATAAACTTAATGGAAACAGAAAATTATATTTTTCTACAAAATAGTTGAGTAAACAAGATATTTGTATGAAATTTTTACACAATATGAAGAACGATATGAGAATAAGTTCTGCATCACTAACTTACAAATTATATTTTTTGAGTTATGACGTTGTTTGAGCAAATGAGCGATATGATAATATCCAATGTCGAAGTTGAAGTGCACTGTTTTTGGGCCAAACCTAAACTGGTAATCTGCACTAGCAGCAGTGAAATGCACATGGGGTCTAGCTATACTCCTCAAAAATCAATTTAAGGGTATTTTTAATCATTAATAATTTTGAGAAAATAATGCGATAAAAAGTCTTCAACTTCACGATTTTAACTTATAAACAAATATTCGTATCTATGTACATTATCACATACAGGGTTATCAATTTAGTGGTTTCAAGAATGTCGCACTATGGGAAATTTTATTTATTTTGTGGTTATTATTAATTACAGCCAAACGGCGGTATCGATTGAAATGATTTTAGGGAAGCAAACTTCAAAAGTTCCCTCTTAATATCCTTAAAGTTTTTATCACTAAATATCACGAAAAAATGTTATCACTCTCGCTCACGTACTCTCATGCGTGACAAATTTTGAGTAATATTAATAAAACATTTATCTGCGACATTGGATAGTATGAATAAAAACAAGTATTTGCTTTTTAACCGACTAAAAAAAAAGGAGGAGTCAGCATTTTTTCTGACATTGTAACTTCATAACTCGGTACATTTTAGACCGATTGTAAAAATTCTTTTTTGGTCTGAGAAGGTATAGATTCCCATTTGTCTCATTGTAAAAAAAATGTTTTATTTGATTTTATGATATTCTACTTGTGTTATTGCTGCAAAGCCTAGCAAAGACTTTTGGTTCTTGTAATTACACAGTTTTAAAGTTTAAAAAATGGGTGGGGTTACGCCCATTAAAATTTATTATTACAGTTCAAGTGGTGCTACCACACCTTGAGCTTTAAAATAGACACAGTCTTTCATTTAAAAAATGGGCAGAGTCACGCCCACTAACGTTTTATATTTTTTTTACCGATTTTTACAAAACTTAACACAAACCCTGAGCTCTGAGAAATACGCAAAATGAGAGGAGGCACGCCCATTAAAATTTAATTTTAATTTTCACGCACTTCTTAACCATTAGATTTCCATTTTTTTTGTGTTTGGTCTCATAAATTTTTTTTCCAAAATGTTTTATCAGATCTTTGCATTGAAGTCGGTTTTTTTACAGAATTATTACTTAAAAATTTGTTTTAAAATTCAAAATTCTTGACTTAATAAAAAACTTTATTATAAAAACGTGTATTAAGCGCAATCTTTATTTCATAAAGTGACTGTAAACCAAAATTGTGGAAAACTCAAAAAAAAGGTTATTTTCTTGGTTATTTTTTCACTCACGCTCACGCATTCTCTTGCGTGACAATATTTAAGCACTACTTTTTTAGACCTTTTAATTTGGTTTGAGTATGCATTATTATATTTAGCCCCCGACCAAAAAAAGGGGTGTTATACTCGTAAGTTTGTAGTGTGTGTTGATGTGTATCTGCGTATCTGTGTATCTGTGTAGCTGTGTAGCTGTACGAGTACACGTACAGACCAAACGGCTGGACCAATTTTGATTTAGTTTTTTTTTCTGTTTGAAAGTGACTTTATCGAGAGTGTTCTAAACTATATTTGCAAAAAATTAGTCCAGCCATTTAGAATATATCACATCTTTTCTAAATATACACACAAAAAAGTAATATGAGTAATTTTGTAATATCAATTAAAATATTTGTAATATTAATTAAATAATTAATTAAATTTTCACCTATAAACAATTTGATAAGTTTTTTCATTCAAATTAATTAATACAATTAATTGGTGAATACTTTTTTCTGTGTATTCAGTTGAATCTGTGTGTCTTTGATGCCGTAGCTCCCAAACGGACCAATTTAAATTTTGGTTTTTTTCGTCTGAAAGGTGACTTATTCTTATATCTTCTAGTCTATATTTGAAGAAAATTGGTCTAGATGTTTGGTCTGTATGTCGGGGGTTTTTAAGATTTTTAATTCTTGTTATCAATAATGTTATTGATATTCACCCGTATTGGGTATGTCGAGTCGAATATTCGTCTGCGAGAATTTCTTACTAGATTAAAGCAAACGTATACAAGTTTCCTTTAAGCTAGGACAAAACTCTCGTAGACGAATGTTCGACTCGACATACGCAATACGGGTGATTGAAACTGTTTAACTTAATAAATGCGTGTCTGAGTCAAAAGGTTTTTCATAAGTATTTAGTGGTTACACTTTTTCGGGCAATTGTTTGCCAAATATAACCGTAAGTTAAGTACTGAGTGTGAATTGAATAAGTACATAGATAATTATGTTGACTACTTTTCCCACAGTCGTCAACAATACAAGTTTTGGAAAAACAAAATTTTAAATATTTTTTTCTGTCACGCAAGTTTATCCAACCATAGTGCCAACAACACCATCATAATTTTAAAACTATTATTTTAAGCATTTTTTATATTTTATTAAAATATTTATACAGCCATAGCTAAATGCCGCAATTAAATACTTATGTTCTTCTCCATATAATTTTAGGACCAATTTATTCAACCGAAGAAAGAGCATCCATCCATCCATTCATTCGTCACTTGTGTTGAGTTTACTAAATACTCGTATTTCATTTGCATTTAAGACTACATGTGCCGATCAATGTGATTAAATCCATAAATCAATGGAGCACACGCATTAGTGAGAGACCGAAAGTTTAATTTACGGTGTAATAAATCCAATTGACATGTTTGCAAGTGAAATAAGTGGAACATACAGATGAGCAGGAACGTTAAACAACACACACTGTTACATAAAATTATGCCAAAAATTATATAAAGAAACTCATTAATATGTTGCATATGTGATATAAGCAGTGAATTTTTTTTAATGTCATGAATCGTCATGTGGACGTATATGATGGCTGCCGCCCGGGGAGATCGGGCCAACTCTATGATGTCCAGAAGGCGTAATGAAGTTGCATCACCAAAATATGATTATAAGTAAGTAAATTAAATATGTTTATTAGGGATTAGTATTTATTTTGTTAATATAACTTCACAGTATTAATTTGCATTTTGAAGTTATTTGCTTTCGCAAAAAATGCATATTATGTCTAGTAAAATATTTTTCCAATTTATAGTGCCATAAAATTAGTAACAGTGCAAAACTGCATACAGACATATCAGTGGCAATAAGTAACAAATTCTTAAGGGATAAATATGGAATATTGGGGGAAGGTCTTAAACGTCTTTAGATTAATGTTCAATAGTCGGAAGTCATAGCATTCTGTTTTGTGGAAAGTACAACACAAATTCAAAAAATGACTCTTGGAAATTATGGTAGAGACAATTGGAAGTATCCTCCAGTTTCCTTCTAAGGCTACTTGAGTACGACATTTCAGGTCTCTACTATAAATTGTGATGTTGAATTTTAATGGATGTGGCACCGCCTGCCTCTCTGGTTTAAGAATCCAAGCTTACAGATTTTCTTTAAGCTCATTAGTCAGCCATAGCTACTTAACTACCAAATTGCAGCTTTCTAGCTCAAAATATATTTTTAAATTTGAATGGACATGAACGCGCCGCGCCCACTTTTTCAACACGATATTTTACACTAAACTATAATCACTAAGATTATAGTTTAGCTAAAGTTTTGTAGGAACGGCCTATGAGATATTTATAAATAATAGATTAAAATCTGCTTAGCCAAAGTAGCCTTGCATAAAGGATATAGATGGGAAAAGTTTTAATAGTATCACTTATATTTAAACTCTTTAATTTAAATATTTAGTTCGGAGGTTCCACGCCCCCTGGGCTAAAATTTTGGGATTAATTTTTTTTACTAGTTTGTTGCTCACCTATGCTTGCTGTTGTGAAAAAAAAACAATCTAGGGCAAAATATAAATTTACATTTTTATGGGCGCAACCCCACCAATTTTTTTAACTCAATTTTTTTTTGTAACCCGTGCTTATGACGCATATTAAATTTCATTGTAATGAAAAATAAATTTGTAAGAGCATGGAGGCGCCCTTGCATAAGTGCAATGTGTATGCAAAGTTTCTATAAAATCTCTTAAACACTTTAATTTTAATTTTATATCTGAGCCTTATGAGCGTGACCCCACCCTTGATAAAAAAAGTTTCCAGAGTTTCAGATTTTTCTAGTTTGTTACTCACCCAGCCAACTTTTAGCTCTCGAGATAGAGAGTGGAAATGCCTCATAATATTGAAGAGCAAGACAGTCAGTCAGTCCGTGAGAATGTCTTAAAGTATGAACATTTTACAAAAAACAGGTCAAATGGCGGTGTGTAAATATACACACCGTGTGCATAGGCCGATCTATATAACTTTCATAACAGAATTCAAGAACTGAAAATCGTATAGACATGGATACGGATATCATGTGAACACTTTATCCTGAGTATTATTGCTGATTATCAGCCCACTTCATTTGTGACCATTTGGTTTGCCACGACATGACAAATTTTCGCCCATTTCAATTAAGCTCAAGTTGTCCTTGAGTGATTGATTTATGAACATGAAGCCGACAATATTTGGGTTTTATTAAGGACACTTATGAACTGTCCCACTTAACCATTCTTCCATTATATTAATGTAATAAACACATACAAATCTACCCAAAATTACATTAACAATAATTTAAAACATAAATATTCTGTCCTAAATTTATATTATCAATGGCTTAATATAAAAAGGGCGCAACTCGATTTTTTTCAAAATTGTGTTCTTACAGTTTTCTGGTAGCCAACGTATAATTACATCCGCCTTGAAGAAATAAGTACGTTACAGTTTAAAATAAAGGACTTATC
The DNA here is from genome assembly GCA_936439885.1 of Nowickia ferox. Taxonomy (NCBI): domain Eukaryota; kingdom Metazoa; phylum Arthropoda; class Insecta; order Diptera; family Tachinidae; genus Nowickia; species Nowickia ferox. The sequence continues at coordinate 86,590,924 of OW387027.1, forward strand.
GCGATTTCAAAAATTATTTTTGCGTGTAAATGCTTTAGTTTTTATTCAGTTTTTTCCTTCTCCTATAAAATATCGAAAATTCGCGTTACGCCTTTCCTATATTAAGCCATCGATATGCAGGTATCATTAAAATAAATAAAAAAAGGAAATATAAATAAACTTGCTCTATATTCAACTTTTCATCAACAGCCCCTCCCGTCCCATGTACCGTTCCATATATCACAACAATGTCTCAGCATCACAACAGAGTTGTAAGTCTTCAACATTGGGCAGCTCATATCCATACACCACTTCGACAAGCCATCGTTATGGCAGTGCCAGTAGCACAACCCCCACATCAACTTCTGGTTGCTCACAACAGCATCAACATTTTATTGGTATTGATGATGTCTATACAAATCCGGTTACAAGTGAGACGTATGAAATGGAAGATGGCACCAGCCTCTACTCACCCCTTGCGCCCACTTCAACAACTTTGACAGCTGATACAGCTGTACTTATAGCCAGAAAGCACATGACATCAAGTCAACAACAGCAACAGCATCAGCAGCAACAGCGACATGGCACACATGCAAAAGGTAGTGCTACGGGCAGTTGTGGAGATTTTTCCACTGCAGCTGATGGTGAGGAACAAAATTGTCTTGTTGGTAGCCAGGCAGCAGTGGTGCGATTGCCATCACGTAGAACAACAATAACCTCCTCATCATCGGTCTATTATCATGAAAGCGATGAGGATGATGATGATGATGACGACGACAATGATGAGGGTGATTATAATGGTCACCATTATGGGCAAATTGTACGAAGTGCTGATAGAGCGGCAAAGCCTACAACGTTAGTAATTGATAACGAGCGACATAAAAGACCAAAATACAAACATCGACAACAACAACAACAACAACAACACTACCACCAACAACATTCAGTGGCAATAAATGAAGATTTTGATACGGACGATAGCTGTGATGTATACGAAGATGATGAGGACAATGAAGATGGCGATAATGGAGTAAATGAACAAACACATTCCAATTATAGGGAAAATGTAATGAAGAATGGCAAAAAGTTATCACAGGTATGTTAATTAGTCTATTTGGCTTTTGTTAAAAAAGGAAAACAAAAGTTACATATTTTAAGTTTTTCTTTGACATGTAAAGCAAATTGTGAAGCTACTTTTGTGTGCTGTGTTCCTTGTTTTCTTTCCTTTAATGCTTTGGGAAAATTTCAAGTCCGTGGCTTTTACGATTCTTGATGAAACAGACTGTGACAGACAGACGGGCAGAAATATGGACGGACATTGTAGCGAAATTCTAAGAAAGAACGCTTAACATTTTCCATAATTTGTGAAATTTTTGATGAATTTTGGTTTTTATTATCTTGGGCCTGGCTCTTCAAACTTCTTGATCCAGTTTGGAAAAAGAGATCTGCTTGGCACATCATTTAAGTGTTGCAACGATACAGCCAGCTGTTCTAGAAGATAAGTAAACTGTGTTGACATAGTCGACTTTAGTCGAAATGTATGATTTGGGAACACAGTCTACTTTTCTACAACAAAAGTGTGCTGTAAAGGAACATTGGCCTTTTCTATTAGAAAAGTGTGCTGTGATAAGATAGTCGACTTTTTTGTAGGATAAGTGAGCTCTGATGATACAGTTGACTAGGAAAAGTGTGTTGGGAGGACATAGTCGACTTTTCTATAGAAAAAGTGTGCTGTGATGAAATGGACGAATTTTCTAGAGGAAATATATGCTGTGATGACACAGTCTACTGTTCTACAACAAAAATGTGCTCTAATAGAATGGTCCACTTATCTATAGCAAAAGTGTGCTGTGACAACAGACTCGAATTCTCAATGAGGAAAGTGTGATGTCATGATACATTTTACTTTTCTATACGAAGAGTGTGCTGTGGTAGCACAATCAACTTTTTTATGAGAAAAGTTTGTTTTGATGATGATAAAGTCGGTGTGACGACAGAATCGAATTTTCTATTAGAAAAGTAAGCTGTAATGATACAGTTGATTTTTCTATAAAAAGTGCGCTGTGAGGACACAGTCGACTTCTCCAGCAATCGCTCTTTCAATAGTGGCCCTATTTTAACTCAAATGCACTACCAGAAATGTTTCTGTACATTTTTGTCTTTATTTTAAGTTTTTTTAGTAGTTTGCAAATGATAAACCATTTTGTGCAATTTTTTTATTTTAAAACACCCTTAAGATATTTGGGCATTTTTTCAGTGCACTACCATATTGGCATGTGGAATATAGAGAGTGGTTTAAATCTGTCGTACCATCACAAAGTACAATAGTGTGCCAAATAAAGTTTAAATAAGAGACAGCTGATGGAGAATATTTTTTGATATGTGAATGTGTAAACATACATATGTATGTGAATTAGTGAAAAAAGAACATGAATCCGCTTTTTTGTAAGCTTTCATGCAACTGAATTTATTTTTTCTGCTCAGTTGAAAGTTGTTTTTTAACAACATTCGTGTTGTCTTTATGTATACATATAAAAAACTAAAGTAGTTTATTCTGTTATCCATTAGTTTGAATGATTTTCACTCCTTTTACGATTTTATGATTTTATTTAAAACTAAATCCCTTGATGTAATTTTGTAGTGCAAAATTTCACATAAATTATGTATAACAAATATCAAGAGACAAGTGGTAAAATTTCACGTGCAATGAACTGAAACGCTTCAACTTTGCATATTGTTGCACTCACTTACAAATAATAAAGAAATTTATATGCTTTAAGTATCATTTGCCATTACACACCACAAGGCGTTAGTGGCTGCACTGATGTGATGCACTTAATAACTAGTTTGTCTTCTTTTTCTCAAAATTTATTATTTTCCCAATTTTTCTTTTCTCTTAGAACACTGAAAAGTTTATGGCATATAGTTGCTACCCAGCAAGCACAAGGGCAAACGCTTGAAATGTTTGTTTGAAATTTAAGTATTTGCATTTTTATTTTAAAAATTGGGAATGACAGAGAATCATTGCTTTACAACTGGGGAGACAGTTTATATGCATTATGTTCTCTTTTTTTTTGTTTGATTGCACTATGTGCCAAATTGAAATTTTAGCGACAAAAATCAAAACGTTCAACTTTCGCTTTAAAAAAAATCTCGATTAAATTCCTAATCGGTTTACCTGGATTATGAAGTTGTTCGAGTGTTTTTAGTTAACCATCGTATTTATTTTAAATAGAGCAGCTTTAAAGTAAAAAATTTTCCTGTTCTTGAAAATCGTACAAAATCAAAAAGGTCCATTTAAAATAAAGAAATTAAATAAAAAATTATTTCATAGCAGTCACATTAAAAAAATAAAAATTTTTGCACTGAAATCGAAACATAAAAATATTTTCCCTATACCACATGTATTTGTTTTTATGACGATGTTTTCGTTCATTTACTGCTGCGATTTAGATGCCCACAAAACGAACATTAACAAATTTCTATTCTTTGTTTCATATATAAATATTGAGATAGGCAACCCTAAATTTAACTACCAAAAAGAGAAAAATATTAAATTTGGTTCAATAGCTTGCTAGATATCAACGGGCAAGAGTGTAGCTGACATTTTCATTTTGTCATATTATGCAATTTTATTGTTGTGCACTGTTTTATTTTTTATTTCCAGCTTGTTTAAAAAAAAATAAGAAATTATGTGGGATGTATAGCGGGACATTTTTTGTTTTATTTTATTTAAATCAATGTAATGAAGCTGACTGCTTTATTTGTAATCGGGTTTTAAAAATATGTACCGGTCTTATCTTAAGCGATGCTTGAATAAAACCAAAGATTTCTCTAAGTATAAAACAATTTATGTACTCTTTACTGTTCAATTCGCTCTTTATGCCCATCGCTGACATAAATGAATATCTCGCAAACGTATTAGTAATACAAAATCCTAAATAAATATTAAGTATACGCATATATAAATTTTGGCACCATGAAAAATCGCCCAAAACCAAATCACCCAGCAATAAAAATGAAAAATCGCCCAAAATTTCAAAATGAAAAATCACAAAAAAAAATAAAAAGAAAACATTAAAAATCGTCCCGAAAAAATAAACAAAAAATCGCCCGAAATTAAAAAAATTTAAAAAATTTTTAAATTATAGTAATTTAATTTTATACTAAAAAAAAGATACAGAAAATCATAAATAGTATTCGTTTTTTATTGAATTACAATGAAAGTATGAATAAAAGGCAATATTCTTCATCGGCCAAGTACTATAGAATGGCTCTCATAGATACAACAAAAAAATTTATATACGAGTATGTTTATAAATGAGTAATAACGGTGTACGAATTATCGCCCAAAATTATTGAGTGATTAGTCACTGTGAAGAAATACCTAAAAAACAGTGCCCGATCGCCAAAAAAAAGGTTAAGTATAGCCTACGAGTGTAAAATTGATAATCACCCGAATTTTTTGGCTGTATGTTCATTACATACAATCCACCCGATTTAAGTAATCGCCCAAAAATTTGTTTGGGTGCTTCAAAATGTTGAGTCGCCCAAAGTCGATGAATTTTTATTACAATCAGTTTTGGGCAATTCTACCGTTTTATACTTAGGCGTTAATTCATACAGCCCAGTAATTATTATTTATCCAAGTCCTGAAATTTAAAACGTCAAGGAAAGCACAACTCGAAATTTCAGTTATCGCATAGAGTCTAAAAGAGCCAAAGGCCCGCTTCAAATAAAATATTCGAAAGGAAAGTAATCCAAGAAATTGTCGTAAGCGCAGCCGAGATTTAATATACTATAGAGTTTACAATCCTTCCGTTCTGTCGAAGGCCGGCTTCACCGAGAGTTGTCGAAAGCATTTCCCAAATTATGAATCCCAACGAAGGATTATAAACTCTATGGTATGTCAAATATTCGCTTGGTTTGTTACAGTTTTTGTTTTAGTTAACCTGGAAATATTTAACTTTAGAAATGCTTTCGACGATATTCCCTTACGCAATGCTTAATTAGGTACGTGCTTTCAACGACTCTCCGTGTAGCCGGCCTTCGAGAGAACGGAAGCATTTTAAACTCTGTAGTATATCAAATCTCGGCTTTGCTTACGACAATTTTCTAAACAACTTCTACTGCTATAGAAGCCAAATAATGGTTGAGGTGGAACAAATTGGAGAAGCTTTCAAATATTTTCTACAATATATATTTTAAATTCTATATTCGACTTGGATGATTGCGAGGGTTTGTTTTGTATTTTCCGCTTTAATTTTAATGTTAAACAATTTTTCATATGAAAAATCACCCAAAATTTCAAAATAAAAAATTAAAAAAAAAACAAAATACCAAATTGCTCAAAATTTGTATCGAAAATTTTTTTTATTTCTGTGCGAATTGGTTTTGGGCGCTTTTTCACAGAGCAGTTAATTTAATTTAATTTTTGTAGTAAAACAATGTTGAAACGTTGAAATTTTAAACTAAGAATATTTTTAAATTACGTTCAAATTTATTTTCAAGCATTCTCGATTTGAATTCACACCTTAATGCTTGATGGGTTGTAACTGCTGCTGCAGTACTTTGAGATTCATAATGCTCATTTTACTTTTGTCCATTTTTTTTGTATGTTTCTTCTTCTTCATCTATTGTTTTGCTATTAAATAGTTATTACGGTTATTTCCTTAACAACTTACCAAGTTTTTGAAAAAAAAATTTTTTTTTGCTTCCTGCGAAATTGTTAAAATTTTTATTTCGTTGAACTTTTCTCCAGCTGCCTGCTTTCCTGCGAAGTTGTTAAAATTTTTATTTCGTTGAACTTTTCTCCAGCTGCTTGGGTGCTTTGCGACATCAGTTTGCATAAAAAATAATTATATGAGTAAATAAATTTTTTAGAATTGTTTTATTTAGCCTGAATTATTATTAATTTTCACAACAGAGAAAAATTAATTAATCTTAAATTCGTATTCAAGTGTTGAATAAAAATAAAATATTACAATAAATATTTAATTTATATTGTTCTATATTTTGGCTTTAAAATACATTCAATGGCAACCAAAGCTACATACAAATTTATGTATTGGGTGTTTTTTATTGAGGTATAGAACTTTAAGTTGGCATCACTTTTTTAACTGGCGGCCATTTTGTCAGCTGTCAAGTGATTAATATTTAGTTTGGTTTGCCATTTCATCATGAACAGGTTGACAAAAGAACAACGCTTGCAAATCGTGCAAATTTATTTCGAAAATAATGGTTCAGTTCGCGAAGTTTACCGCAAGCTCCGTCCATTTTATGGTCGACATAATCGTCCATCAGAGCAATTAATTCGGTTAACCATGGATAACCTGTCAATTGGCCACCAAGATCGTGTGATTTGACACCATTGGATTATTTTCTTTGGGGATATGTGAAGTCGCTCGTCTACGCCAACAAACCAGAAACGTTAGGGGACTTGGAAGCCAACATTCGTGGCGTTATTGCCAACATACGGCCCCATATGCTCGAAAAAGTGGTTGAAAATTGGACCTGTAGAATTGGCTTTATTCGAGCCAGCCGCGGCGGCCACATGCCCGAAATCATATTTAAACGTTAATGGCATAAAATTATCCTTCCAATAAAGCCAAATTGATGGACATTAAAACGATTTTCTTGTGTTTTATTTGAATTCGAAGTTCTACATCTCTAAAAAAAAACACCCTGTACATTATTCACATAATAAAAATATATGGACCATACATATTTTTTTTAGCTGTGTTCTTAATAAATCAAATCTATTTTTTAATTTTTTGATATAATTGAAATTGGAACTGTTAACGCACTGCAAGATTTGGGCCTTATTTTGTCCTTCAGCTTCAATATTGCTTGTATAGTATATAAGTGTTGCCTTAAATTGTTTTGCAACCAAAACTTTAAATTTATTTCAAAGCAATACTTTAATTTTCCACTTATTCTTTCAAAAACTATCTTAACTTAATAAATGTTTTTTCTTCTTTGTTCACTTTTTATTTGCACACTGTCATTCACAGATAATCTTTATGTTGCTTGGTTGGTTGATTCTTTTCAACATGATGAAGGTTTTCCCTACTTTTACTGTTTTTCTTTTCTAGTTATTGTTGTGTTTCTATTTTTCTATTGTTTATTGTGTCCTTTCAAGAAAAAAATTTTCAATATTTTTTTTGTCATTTTTAACACATTTATCAGCAACTTTAGCAAAAAGCAGAAATTTTTTGTGAATATTTTGTTCATAATGAATATTTTATTTGTTTTTGTTGTTGTTATTTTTGTAGATAAATTTAAGGATAATGTGTAAATTTATATCATAGAGATTATATGATGTATTTTATTTACATGTTAAAGGAGTTGTGGTCTGGTAACAGCTGTCTGGAATAAAATGATGGAATATCGTGCCAAAGTAAACACGATAATCTTCTGCAAACTTTACAAGCACATAAATAAGTGCTCCCTTTTTTATGAAGAAATATAAAATTAGACATTTTGCTTATGGAATCAGTAAATATCTTAATTCCACTAAAAGAGCAATTTTTGTGTTAATTTAACGTATTACAACTCTGTTGATTTGAGAATCTTGGAAATCTTTTCCTTAAATGAACTGAAGAAAAACCGCAGCATTAATATTTTATTTTATAAGAATAAAAAACAAAAATTTGTAAATAATACTGCAAAAAACAAAAGGAACTAGTTCCTTTTTCATTGCATACCAATCACCACTCGTACCGAATTTAATTTATGTAAAAAATTGTTCTAAAAAACCTGAAGAAGGTATGACGTTAAATAATGAAAAATAATATCAAACAAATGGCCGACATGGCTACGTTTGCACGATCGTATTCTTTTCATGAAAATTTTTCTTTTTTGTGGTTGAATGCCCTCGATAGCTTCCTTCACGAAAGCCACTTTAAAGATCTCAAATCGATTGTGAGCCACTGGCATATATCCTCAAAGAATAAAAGTGTTAAAGAACAAGAGCTTGTTGGCCAATTGTAATCACCTCGAGGACTCATATAGCCAGTAAACTTTTCATGCAAAAGAGCGATGTTATCGTTACTTGTGTAACAAATAGTGCCATTTTGTTCATGAAAATAAACGTCGTCCATATCAATACCTTCCAATTATGGCCATACAAAATTATTAATCATGGTTTGATAGCGCAACCCCTTCACCGTAACAGTTGATTCAGCCTTTTTTACATTAAAGATGTGGATGGCTTTTGAACAATAATCCTTGGTTTTTTCGAGACACAAATGCGACAACTCTGCTGGTTAGCGTCGTATCCTTCGAGGTTAAAACAGGATGACCCAAAATATTTAAGTTGTAACAAATGTTAAGCAATTTTAGTATGTTTTTTACTTGTCATCTGTATTTACAGGTTGAGTATTAAGAGCTTATAAAATGGGCTATCCAATTTAAATGTCTTATTATTGAAACACCCTTTACATATTTATGCACGTACTCTGACTAGCAGTGACAGATTTTTTTGCCTGTTTGCCCAGCAAACTCCTCCCTGAAATCGAATAAACAAACAGACAAACAAAAACACCCACAAGCAATAAATTTTGAAACGTGCATAAACAGTAATCCAGAAAACCCTTTTTTTTTGTAGATTCCCAAACTTTATAAAATAATAACTTCATTATATTTCCTCTTCTTTCAAAGTCATTAGGTTAGGTTGGCAGGCTGCTGGTAAGGAAGGGTGAAATTTAGAGTCTAGCTCTCTTGGGTCCAATATAATGATCCCTTCGTGTTAATTGTAAGTTGAAGAGAATATTGGGGCGGGGGGGGGGGGGGGTGATAGGAAAGGGATAGTGACAGAGAAGCCAGATGGTGAAGGAAGAGATAGAGGAAAGCTTCATTGTTTTACAACTCTGCTTTTTTCACGTTTTTTTTTAACAAGACAATGTTGCATCGCGTCTGGTGTCAATGAGGCGTATTAAATTTTGAAGCTGTGCTTAGTCCCCTCTTTATTGAATATTTTACTTCGTCGATGATTCTGCTGCACAATACCGTCGAATTAGGGCGCTCTGATGTTATATTATGATAAGCATCCGCTGAAGCCGGTGTAGTTAAGTGACCAGTATCTTTCATAGTCACTGGTTAAAAGATGTTAGTCCTTTATATTTTTAAGGCCTGGTTTATAATATAAATTTGCCTTATTAGGCTTTTATGAGGCAGTGATACTTTTTATAAATATGTATGTGTGACCCTTCTCCGAGAAAAGGGACCTAGTGTGTCAAAAAACGGGTTTGGACTTAAGAGTGGATTCTGGTACCTAAAAGGGTGTAGAATAAGATGAAATGAGTTAGATTTGTGATAAAAATTTATTTACCCCATAAAAACGTACAAAACATCGCATCTCCCAGCTGAAGGTGTGTTCAAAGTGATAATGCGTTATGAAACACTAGGTCCCTTTTCTCGGAGGACGTCATATGTATACTTTTTATATCCTTTTTTTAAAGTTTGTGAAACTCTGCTTGAAACAAAGTCTTAATATATTTTCCTATTGCTGCTGTCTTCTTTGCTGCTTTCTTAAAGCTGCGAAAATATTAAATTTCTGTCTTTGGCCATTTGTTATTAAGCAAGTTCTGCTTACTGTCATTTAATTACTGCTGCCAACTGCTGCTGTTCCTGTATGTCGCTGTTATGCTTTTTTTGTACATGATATTCCATTAATTGTTAAAAAAAATTATTATTATTGACTTTATTAATAAAATAATATTTTTCTTCTACATTTTTATCGTTTCTTTTTGTTGTTTTCCTCTTCACCTCTGCATACCTTTATTTTTTATTTTTTTTACTTTTTGTAATTTTAATTGAAAATAAAAAACAATAGAAAAACTACGAAATGATAAAAAAACAACATTATTGCAAAAGTTATTATTGAATTGACCGCTATGAGTAGTTTTCAACTTCCACTCAAACGCGCCGTATGATGATTTTTAAGAAAATGCCAAGGCACGCGCAAGTTTAAAGGATTAAATGAAAATTTAAAAATTAATTAGAAAATTTATAAAATGTTTAAGGTGCCGCTCGTAGTGATAAAATATTAAAAGTGGGTTTTTAAGAAAGGAAAAATATTAATAACAAACTTAATTGAGAGAAAATTATAAATAAACGGCCAAATGTTATTAAACCAAAATATGTAAAAAAAAAATTATGCGCATGAAAAGTGAGTGATTTAAATTCAAAGTGAGGTGATTCAAGTGGAGGTGGCACGCAACTGTCAAGATATCGACATTGTGGTGTTTTTATACTTTAAGTGTTTGCTGTACACTACGAGTGCCTACTGTGCAACTCAGATATAGATTAACAATTACACCTGTTTCATGCGAACTTCGATGGGATGCTTTCCAAATAAATTAAGCAAATATCAGTCCGTTGTGCTTTTTAATAGGTTTAAAGTCTTACTACCGTATGAAACAAATTTTGTATGAAAAACTGATTTATAAACCTCTAATAAATCAAAAATATTTTTTATGAATAATGCTTTTACTGTAGAAATTTTTAAGCTAAGTGCTCAAAAATATTTTGAATCCAAAATAAATTCAGTAAAGTGCGACTTACTCGCACACGAAGGGTTCCGTACTTATACTACATATGTTGTAATACTATAAGAACTTTAAACTATATAATATATAGTTTGGTTTTTGGTTTTTGGCGTTTGTTTAGTCTTGGCGTGTTTTATTTTTGGCATTTTTGCGTTTTTGGCGATTTTTTCGGTTCTTGGTGATTTATTTTAGTGTCAGTGATATTTTTTTTTAGTTTTGTCGCGTTTTTTCGTTTAGGCGATTTTTTTTAAATTGCGCTTTTTTCGTTTTGGCGATTTTTTTGGTTTTTGGCGATTTTTTTTTTGGTTTGGCGATTTTATAACTTTGGGATTTTTAGTTTCACCGTTTTTGAAAATTTCAACAGTTTCCTCATTACGGTTTTCAAGACACAGCAAGTTGTCAAAATTACATAGTCAAAATTACATTAACTGATAGCACACCCTTTAATTTAAATTTTTTTAAATTTTTGTCTTGTAGTCTGTATAGAAATACACTAACTTTTCAAATTTGTAAGTGTCTATACGAGAATACATATAATTGTATGTATATTACATGTGATTTTAAAATTTTTCGTTGCTAGTTTTGGAACACCTTTTAATTTTTAACTCTCATGTGTTTGTTGTTGTAGCGGCCAAAGTTCTACATACTCTGTTCAAATTTCAGGTCTGTAGCTCTTACGGTTCTCTATAAAATAGCCTGTGACGGGTAGACAGGCAGACGGACAGACAGACAGACGGACAGCGTAGCGAAAACAATAGAATTCCTTTTCATCTTTGGTGTATGGAACCCTAAAAAGTAACAGTGTTGTGGGGGCCAAAATAAAAATAAGCAAAAAATGTTTAACAGACTTCAAAAATAGGCAGTAAGGAGTTAAAAATAAGTTACCTGCAGCGATGTACGAAATCGTTGGAGGGATCCAAGTTAATTGAGTATGAATGCAACTTGTCCTCAACATACAAGCAGTGAGAGTAAAAAACAACATAATTCTTAATACTTTTTTTACTAATCAAGCACAAATTCTGCTAAATCACGCTTTTGTAAGAAGATCTAATTCCTTTAAATTGTTTAAGTCAGTTTTTATAGCATGTTGTGCAAAGTCTCTGCAAATCGATTGCGCATATCGAGATTGTACTACAAAACGCAATCATATTTTTTTTTGTCATTCTGATTGTATTAAAAAGAGTTCTTCCTTGTATGATTGCCAAAGTCATCGAGCCATTATGCCCTTCAAATTTAATTAATACTAGACGAAATTCATAAAATTCCAGCTTTCATTTCGAAAACAATAACAAGCAATAAAAGTTGAACTGCAAGTGCAAAATTGAGCAGAGAACCCTCGCATGGTTTTGCATACAAATGAAAAGTGACAATAATATTTCTGTGGCAATAAGGAAAAAGCGCTTAAGTCATAGTTTACTGTTTTGCAGGAGAGCAGTTTTAAGCGTTCAAGTCGATTTTCAGAAACTTACTTCTTTTGCAGTTAAATTTAGAAACTCGGTATTCACTTGATTTTTTTTTCAGAAAAACATCGTTCTACACACTATAACTAATAAATTTAATTTGAAATAATATTAAAGGAAAGTGTGATTTTTATAGAGTGACACAAGTTTAAATCATAATAAAATAAGGAAATACATATATTTTTAATATCAATGAAACGGTCTTTATTGGAAAGAAAATTTTATGAAATTAATGTTTAAATATGATTTCTGCCATGTGGCCGCTACGGCTGACGCGTAGAAGGCGCAATTTTCAAAAATTTTTCGCAGCATTTGCTGCCATATTTCGCCGATAACTCTTCGAATGTTGATTTCCAGGTGTTCAACTGTTTGTGATTTATCGACGTAGACAAGTGACTTACCATAACTCTAAACAAAATAGTACAATGGGGATAAATAACACGCCACCACCAACAGCCAATTAATTGGGCCATTACCTAAAATTATTTTTTCATCAAGAGTTTCTTTAAGTAAATCAATCGCAGCGCACGCTGTGTGGCATGTGACCCCGTCCTGTTGGACTCACATATCAACAAAATTAATGTCACGTAATTGAGGTACGAAAAAATTTCGAATCATGTTCCTATACCGTTCACCATTGACAGTAACATTCTGGCCATCATCGTTTTTGAAGACATATGGACCAATGACTCCGCCAGCCCATAAAGCGCACCAAACAGTAATTTTCTGTTTACGTAATTGTTTCGAAAAAAGCTGTTGGATTCACCTCACTCCAAATTCAACACTTCTGCTTATTTACGTACCCATTCAACCAAATATGGACTTAATCGGAAGTGTACGACGAGTTTAATGAATAGAAAAATTATTTTGATTAAAAATTTCAACAATTTGCACGCGTTGCTGTGGTGTAAGACGATTCATAATGAGATTTCAAAGCAAACTAATGAAAAAGCAACTATCAGCTGTTAAATGGGTGCTCAAATAAAGCAGTGATGCCAACTCAAAGTTGTGACACTTAAAAAAACACCCTTTATAAGCTTAAGCTATTATTCCGTGTGAGATTATAATTGCACCAATTTATTGCGCTTTAACTTCCTGAAAAATAGTACAAAATAATAGAAATTTTTGTCAAAGGTACTTTTGAATATGGAAATTACAGGGGTGCCATTAACTCAAAATGTGCTTATCTCGACTTAAGCACTTTTTCCCTTTTGCCACAAACTTTTTGAATTGTTATAAACGTCTCGCTTCTATTATATACATATGTAAATAAACCAATAAGTTTTCAATACAGTTTCTGCAAATTTTTGCCACAACTTTTTTTATTTTTGTACGTGATCTCTAAGTGAATTAATTTTGACATAAATTAAAGAAATATGTATATGTGGATTAAGTAAAACGTGATATAATGAAATATATCACGTTTATTGTGTTAAACATTTAGTATAACTATTAAATATTATAAAAAATTTGCCGTTTTAGTTGTTACATACAGAAATTAGACGATATCATTCGCACAATTTAATGTCCCATAAGGTCTACAAGAAACGATTTATTTATGTGACCAACAATTCAAAATGTAGTGTAATAGTGCTATCTGTTCGAACTATTACAATATAATAAAAACAAAAAAACTTACACACCGTCTCCTAAGTCTCGGTCTAGACTTGCAATTTTTGTTGCAGCAATTCTTGAATATGTGGGAGAGTGTTGAAATAGAAATATTATAATTTACATTTTTATTCCTTTCTCGCTCTTTTTCACTAAAAAATAAAAAGTTACTTCAACAAAAATTTCAAGTCTGGACCGCGATTAATTCTATTCAGAAAATCTTCCAAAATCAGTTTCAAGTTATCGAGAGATAAAGATGAAAACGAAGGAATAGAGGTTGTTATTTTTGCCGAAAAGTTGCAATAATCGAATACTAAAAACTTCCTTTAATTAAACATAAAATAATTTAGTGTTTTTTGTGGGAATTGTTACAATTTAAGTTTAAAATTTGTTAACGCACTAGTAATCCCAAATTATTATTTGACTTATTAAGTAAAATATTTTTTTAATAAAAATACATTGAAATTGATTATTGAGGGATTTAGAGGATCCAGCTAAAGCCCTCAATAATCAATTTCAATGAATTTTTATTAAAAAAATATTTTACTTAATAAGTAAAATAATAATTTGGGATTACTAGTGCGTTAACAAATTTTAAATATAAAATAATTTATTTTTAATAGTTAAACATAAAAAATTCATACACATGGATAAAAAAGTTATCTAATAATAAGGGTTTTCATGAGAATGTTCAAAAGTCTCGCAACCTGTGCAATTGTGCATTTTTAAACTCTCGTAAATAAAATGTCAAAAATTTATAGAAATTTATTTACACAAACCTGTTAAGTTTTCCCTGTAATTTTGACTTGTAATTGTGCATTTTGTAAATAACAACTTTTTGCTTTTTTGGAATTCTTAAGGCCTTTTTAGACACACGCACACAATTTTTTATTTTTATATATGTAAATATATTTTTAAATTAAAAATTGCTTGAAATTTTCTTATTTGATTTTTATTAAATGAACTTTTTGAATTTTTTTTTTTAAATTTACATAAACTGTTTGCGCAAATGTTTAAAAGTGGCTTCAGGAAACAAGTCTCGCAAGTTTAAATTCAGAGAAAAAATCGTTTTGAACTTACTAAAAGAGAAAAAGTTGTGCTTATGGAAACTATTTTTTTAAGTTGCACTTTTAAAGAGTGTAATTTAAAAAAAATTATCTGTTGCGCTAATCAGGGTGTTGTAATAATCGATGGTTGCGCAAATCGAGCTAGTACTAATGGGTGATTTTTAAGAGCTTTCGGATTTGTTTAAAATAAAAATACATACAATTTAAAGAAATGTATGAAATCTTTATTTGAGTCGGTAGAACGATGTATATAATTCAATGTTTAAAGATGATTTCATGTAAATGTTGACTGCGGATACGGCTGATATGGCTCACACGCTGTTTCCAATTTTGGCATACTCTCTCTCTCTCTCTCTTTTCAAAATTGTCTTCTAGTGCGCCAACCGTTGCTGGCTTGGCCCTATAGACATAAGCCTTAACATAGCCCCACAAAAAATTTTCTAAAGACGATAAATCGGACGATCTAAGCGGCCAATTGACCGGACCCAAATTTGCCTCTCAATTGGACCATAGTTTCGCGTGATGTGTGGCATGTGGCATCCTCTTGCTGAAACCACTTGTCAGCCAAGTCCACCTCTTCCGTTTTGGGCAAAAAAAATGTAACAGAGGTCTATTGCTGCTCCCAAAATGAGTTTTTTATACCTCTAAATTTTCGTCTTCTTAAAAAAGGAGTATTTAATTTAATTTAATTTAAATTTCTTTATTTGTTCAATTCGATCCCTTTAAAAACTATGCAGCAATTAAAAATTTTTGGTTGCCAGATAGCAACTGCAATCAACAGGTGTTAGTTGCTATCCGTAATATAGGGTGTTTTTTTTAGAGGTATAGAACTTCAAATTGAAATAAAACATAAGAAAATCGTTTTAATGTCCATCAATTTGACTTTATTGGAAGAATAATTTTATGCCATTAACGTTTAAATATGATTTCGGGCATGTGGCCGCCGCGGCTGGCTCGAATAAAGCCAATTCTACAGATCCAATTTTCAACCACTTTTTCGAGCATATGGGGCCGAAACGCCACGAATGTTGGCTTCCAAGTCCCCTAACGTTTCTGGTTTGTTGGCGTAGACGAGCGACTTCAGCGGATGCGTATTATCACATAGAGTAAACGTAGTGCGAAAACGATCCATGGTTAACCGAATTAATTGCTCTGTCGACCATAAAATGGACGGAGCTTGCGGTAAACTTCGCGAACTGAACCATTATTTTCGAAATAAATTTGCACGATTTGCAAGCGTTGTTCTTTTGTTCATGATGAAATGGCAAACCAAACTAAATATTAATCACTTGACAGCTGCCAAAATGGCCGCCAGTTAAAAAAGTGATGCCAACTTAAAGTTCTATACCTCAATAAAAAACAAACAAAAAAAGCAAATGGCAACGCAATTAAAGTTTGATTGCATTTCAAAATCGAGCTATCAAATAAAAAGGGAATGAGCATCAGTGACAGATTTTATGTCTTTTTATATGTGTGTGAGTCTTATATCAGTTCCAACTGATTTTTTATATATTAAAATATGTACAAGCAAAACGAAAATATGTGTCAGTCATTATGTTTGTGTGCTTGTGGTAGATATGTATGTCGGCAGCATAAATATGCTGTCTATCATTTTTTAACCTCAAATGAGATCTGACATCTGTTTTACGTCAAACAAACATTTAAAACAGCCACTACATACATATTTTCTTAACAAAACACAAACAAGCAGAAAAGAAAGTCAGTCCAATAAAATATAGACATAATTATTGTAATTTGTGTTTTATTATTTACGCACAGTTAGGTACAAAGAAAAGAAACAAACAAAGAAACAAAAGAATATTACCGAAAAACTAATTATTTATTCATCACATTGATTGCTGACAAATAAACAACAAACTGCTGACTGTAAAGTCACTACAGTGGCATTGAATTAGGCCAACGTTACCAGCAGTTTGTGGCATACATAAACACTTGAAAATGTTGTATGGATTTGCCCATGCATACATATGTACATATACATATGTACATATATATCTTGACCTTAATAGAGAAAGGCCCTAATTCGTTATATTTTGGAAATAGAGATTTTTGCATTTTTCGATACATTACATGGTCTTTTATCGAAATATAAAAAAGCGATTTCAAAAAAAAAAAAATAACGAGTTAGGACCTTTCTATACTAAGGTAACGATATGTATGTACATGGTTTTATACCTTTTAGACACGGAACGTTTACTTTGCAAAGTCTCAATTGAGCTGGGAGAAAAACAAAAAGATATAGTATTCCTTCCTTCGTCTTTTACACGGCTGAATTAAGACTTTGCAAAGTAAACTTTGCATGTCAAAAAGGGATATTTGTGTTTTAAATAATTATCTATATGAAAGAAAACATATATGCACATAAATGTTTAGCAAATACATCCACATATCGAGAAATTCCCAACTTCCAGAGGAAAAAAACATATAAATGAAAATAAATAAAATTAATTAACAAAAAATTAATATTCTTTAAATTGCCGTTGCCCTTACATTTGAGTAACATTAGCATGAACATAATGTTAATGATTAATGTTAACGGCTTATTTTAATGTTTAGTTTAGCAAAGTTGCTTTAGTATGCTGTCTGCAATGGAATAGGAGAGAAAGGGATAGAAGACAAAACAGATTTGTTTTTTTAAATAAAAAACAGTAACTTTAATTTTCAATAAATTTTTTATTTTCATTTTTTATTTTAATTTTTTATAGAAGTTACACTCAGGCAATGAATGCCTGCTACTATTACTAGGTGCTATCTTCTTTAGGAAAGGGATAGCATAGACAAGACAGGTGGTGAGGGAAGAGATGGAGGAAAGCTTCATTCTTTTACAACTCTGCTTCTTTCTCTTTTTTTTTGCACGATTTTAATAGTGCAGTGTTACAGCTCCTCTGGTGTCAATGAGCCGTATTAAATTTTCCATTTTATTAGTTATTTTACTTTGCCGATGATTTTGCTACACAATACCGACGAGGGAGGGCGCTCTGATGTTACATTAAGATTAGTATCCTTGTGCTGGTGTAGCTCAGTGGCTAGTGTGTATGCCTTCAACACTTGAACTCAAGAACAACAACTGATAGAAAGGAACACAGATGCGCTTCAGAAAAAACGCGTGGTGTTGTTATTTAATGACTGTCGGAGCCCGGGCTCAAACCAAGGATCTTCAGCCAACGCCACCCTTGAATTTTATGTAAAATAAACAATTAATTCATGTTGAATTAAAATTTATTTAATGATGGTATTTATTTACACCAAACATACAAAGAGGGAGAGGAGAACAGAGTTCGAACTGTACAGTTTATGTGCATTCGAAAGTAGACTTGGGTACAAGTCTATTTTAAGACGCTTTTAAATTGATAAAACATAAAAAAAAAATTATTTTTAATCAGAAATCAATTCTTAACGAGCATAAGTTCAGAATTTTCAATTCTTATAGAATGAAATATTTTTATTAATTAATGTGATTTTCGGAAGAAGAGAAGAAAAATTAAACTAGATTTTTTAGCTGGAGAATTACCGGCATTTTTATGTGCCGCTACGTGCTTCATCAGCAGCCATGTCTGTCTACTTGGGCAGAGACCGTTTGTTAACATCAGCTATTTAACATGAATTTTTAATGAAATGGAATATGAGAAGTGATTATATTGTGTAGACAATTATTACCATTAGTAAACACATTTCGGTGATCTCAAGTAGGAAGGCCCTAACTCATATTTTTTACGAAATATAGTTTTTCAGTGATTCTGATACATTTTGCATAAATACAACTCGTCACAAAAATTTATTGCAATAGTGGAAAAAATAATAAAAGCGTTATTGAAACGTTTTACAAAAATAGTTACATGTTGAATATTAAAGTTTCTATTATTTCAATTATTTGAGTTAGGGCTTTTCAACTTGAGACCAACGATTTCTAAACGCATATAACTATTTTTTAATCTGTCCATAGTATTTATTCTCTTGTGTATATCAGTTGAACGATATTTATTATTTTTTCGGTGTAGAGTCGTTTTCTGTGGAATTGCCTTTATTTGAAAAATTTAATATGCTAATACTTCCCTTGTACTGGCGTGTTATAAAATTTCAATTAATTTAAAAGAATTAAACAATTAATGTACAAATGCAAACGCTGTTACATATTTCATTTATGATGGCACTATTGAAAGAAAATTAAATGAAAGAAGAAAAAAATTAATGGTTTAATGTCACAACAACCTGCCCATTAAGTGGAAGAAATTAAAGAAAGCAGCGAGTACAAACGTTTGTTTTTTTTTTTCTTTAGCCCTGAATTGCTGCTTACTGGCGTTTTGCATATTCATTTAAGAGGAAAGAAGAAAATCAAAAAAAAAAATATAATAAATGGAAACAAACAAAACACCAGCCACAGTCATGGACACTTGTCTTAACATTCATTGTCAACTGACAATGTTAAACAAAAAAAAAAAAAAAAATTTATAGAAAGTTGTAATACTCGTACTTAAATTGCAAGGAATTGCGAACTTAAGTCTATGGCCACGAACATCAGGAGCCTACCATTAGTCTGCTCTTTTGAAAATTATCGTATTTAATCCACTTACAGATTAGAAAAGTGAATTGTACACTTTTTATTAGAATTTTCAATAAACATTAGAAACATAGAATAGAAAAGTTTCTAACGACAGATTCTGGCAGGCAAGAGCAAAGAAATATATGTTTATCGGCGTTTTGAAAATAAACATCTGGCTGTTATTTAGGAAAGTACTTACCATTATTATTGGTGAATTTTATGAATAATTTTAAAATAAATATATACAGGCATTCTTAAGCCTGGATCCACACTATTGGCAAAATGTACCGATTTTCGTCAGCTCACTGAAATGAAGTCATAATTATTATTTTTCACGTGGTTCTACTTAATGGATTTGTGCGAAACTTATTACACACCTTGAACTCTAAAATAGACAAAATCTTCCATTTAAAAAAAGGGGGCGGCTCCACGGCCATTAAAATTTAATTTTAAATTTCACATACTTCTTCTTAGCCAAAAGATTTTCAAAATTTTATTTTGTTTGAAAGAGTTTAGTCCCATAAATTTTTAAAGCGCCAATCTTATGTACGTCTGTCAAAACATTATTAATGATTGATAAAAATAAAATAAAAATGTTAAAATAACAAAAAGTAAAAATCGAAAATCGACGGTTTCCTTGTCGGTTTTCGGTTTCGAATATAAAAACAGCTGTTTCAATTTCGTCCAAAACCGATCAGCGTACTCTACTCTAAATCGCAATTTTTTGTGAACAACCTCTTATAATTCGTAACAAAACCAAATATGTCTTGAAAAAAAAAAACTAAAAAAGCAATGTTTTTATAAGTTTATTTACAATTGTCGTTAGTTATCGTTATGGAAATTTTTGTATTTCTTAAGAAACTTGTTCCTAGAACCCCTATAAGTCGTTTCTTTTATCAAAACCTCGTTAAATCGAAATCTCTTCATTTCGAAAACTTCTTTAATTCGCGAGAAACAGTCGGTCGGTCCCTTTCATTACGAATTAGCGGGATTCTACTGTATTTCCTTCATGCAGAAGATCTACGATCACTTTTTTTTCCACAACCGTTCTTGCATGAACAGCATAGTATTTAATGGGTTAATCTTTAGCTCGTTCTAGGCTGTTTAGAATTTTGTAGAAATATTTTTGGTTCGTTGTACAATTCTACTCCAGAAATGTTCCGAATTCTTTCAAGGATTGTTGCTTGGCCTGTCGCATCAGTGGCTTAACCATAAAATAATATGAAAGGCCCAAAGTCAAATTTCTCTTCATTGCTGGGCATTTGAATTAATTGCAAGAAGAAATAGTTTAACAATAGTTTATTTAACAAAAAAGTATTCCGTCTGGCTTTGCAACATCCTTTTTAACCGCTTTTTCAGCTGCAAACAGACAATTCAATTTATAATCTTAAAATAAATTACATACATACAGACGTGTGTATAAGCATGTGTATGGGTATGTGTATGAGTATGTGTGTGGCTGTGTGTGTTTAAGTGTATGATCATCAATCTTAACAAATTGGCAGCAATAACCATAAATTTCATTCATCCAGTCAATACAATAGTGAACAAAGAAAAATTACATTTAAGTACGTGCCCGTTTAAAGTTGATAGTGTCAGTCGTTCCTGCCCTTGTCGTTGGCATTAGGAAGACATTTAAAAAGAAAGAAAAAAAAAAAGAAAAACATTTAAAGCTTCTTGAGTTGTCTCCTCTTTGCTTTTGATTTTAATCAAGTGATTGTGGTAATGACATTGAATGAAGTCCTGATAGTGCAGGATGCTGACAAGCATTTAAATAGTTTTGTTTATTGACTCTACTTCAGATTTTCTTCTCTCTCCTTCTCTCTTTCTCTCTATAAATAATTTAATGAATTTCACGAAACGAACTGGATTACATATGTTAAATGTTTAATATAAAGTTTCATCAGTTTCGTAAAATATTTACTGAAAGCAGATTAATTAATAAATTAAGTTTAATCGAAACATTTAAATGCTTAAACCATAAAGTACAACCATGTAACATAATAATAAATTGTAGTGGGCGTAGCCCCACCCATTCTTCCAATATTAAAATCGTGTAATTACAAGAACCAAAGGTGTATGCTAGGTTTCGCAGCAATCATGAAATCAAATAATAAAATTTTGGGCGTGTCTTCTCCCATTTTTTTTACAATGGGAATAATTGAAAGCAATACCCTCTCAGACAAAAAAATAATTGCTACAATCGCTCTAAAATATACTGAGTTATGAAATAACAATATCAAAAAAAAAAAGACGAATTCATAACCTCTTCCTTTTTTTAAAGTCGTTTAAAAATTAAAAAAAAATCCAATATATTGAAATATATATTTGCTTTCTCTTAATCATAAAATCTTAAGAATTTGATTCTTTTTCAAAGCGAACGGCGGACAGCTGACGATAAAAGATTTACAAAATCAAAATCAAAAATTTAATAAAACAAAAAGAGTTTTATTTGAATGATTATGACCTTGAGCCTGATTAGGAGAAAACAAATATGTATATAAAATTTCTAAAGGTCGAAGAAAAATTATCAACATATATTGAAATATTAATATTTTATTATTAAAGTTTAGTTTTACCAAACTGAGAATTAGACAATAGTAAGATAATTTTTACAAGCCTATTTTGCGTTTAATAATTTTGCGTGTATCTTTTTAAAATTTTTAATATGTTATCTCCTTTTGTAACTTTAATTACTTGAACAAACACTGTTGTTATAAACACCATTAAGACAAGTTACAAGCGATTTAGATAACAGCATTTTTAAAGCTTGTAAGCATTTGTTAAAACATTATTAAAAAAAAAATAAATAAATAAATCAGCTACAAACATAAGCAAACATACGAGGGTTGCTAGCAGAGCACGGTTTATGGGATCATTTAGATATGTTTATAAAATCTTCAGCTACTGAGAACTATATATGTATACTGACTGAACTTTTCACAATACGAGTATGTTGTACACAGACAAAATTTAATTTCAATTTTAGTAACCAAATTCATTGAATCAGTAAATATTTTATATGAATGCGGACCGGACCTACAAAAAATTTTATAAATTCTGATAAGTATTTTGTAAAAATTTAAATAAAACAGAGTTCGGCTGAAAGAATTTGTTATTTAAGTGTGTTGGTGTTTATCATGTTTGTTGTTGTGCTCTTGTTGTTGTTTATTTTGATTGAATGAGTTGTATACACGTAAATGCCGACAAGTACCCGACAAACTGCAAATAAAATTTGAACAAACAATTTACTGAAACAGTAAAAAATATTTACTGAAACTAAATTTTATTTCAAACAAAAATTTGTTTCAAAATGTATTGGGCCCAATCAATATTGTTGAGGTAATTCAGCTTCCAAAGGCAAATTTGACTTTAATCATCAAATTGCTTAAGTCAATCAAAAAATTTCTTAGTCGGGCTTAAGTTCAGTAATTTCAATTCTAATTGAATGAAATATTTTTTTATTCAATTTCATTAAAAATTTGCGTTAAATAGCTGATGTTAATAACAATCTCTACCCCAGTAGATAGACTTGGGTGCTGATGAAGTGCGTTGCTGCACAGAAGATACTAATCCTAATGTAACATCAGAGCGCCCTCCTTCGTTGTGTAGCAGAATCATCGGCGAAGTAAAATGACTAATAAAATGGCTACTAATCACAGAATTTAATATGCCTCATTTAACACCGGAGGCGCTGCAACACTGCATTATTAAAAAAAACGTGCAAAAAACAGCTTTGTAAAAAAGAATGAAGCTTTGCTCTATTTCTTCTTTCACCACCTGTCTTCTCTATCACTATCCCTTTCCTTATAGTCTATAGTCTAATTTAATTTTTCTTCTCTTCTTTAGAAACTCACATTAATTAATAAAAAAAATATTTCATTCAATAGAAATTTAAATTACTGAACTTAAGCCCGACTAAGAAATTATTTCTGATTAAAATTCACTATAGTTCAACTAAACATTTAAAATTGTTTCACTTCAATCAAAAAATTTTAATTTTGCAAGTCAATCAATGACTAAGGGCGAATTTCACCAACTCTATTTAAATAGCAATTCATATTTAAATGTCGATTTTCATTAATTTTTGTATGGAAAAATTACTTTTAAATATGAATTGATATTTAAATAATTTGGCAAAAAAAACTTAATCGTCATTTGTTCCGTTTAGACTTGTTTTAGCACTGCAATGTTTATAAAATAAACAACCCTCGTTTTTTAGGCACATAAATAATAAAGATTAATCACCAGCATCATAGAAAACTAGAAATTTAAAATTATGTCCAGCAAATACAATTAAATATTTTTTTATTTAATTGAAATGATAATTAACTCAAGTGTTTACAGTTAGTGTTTTTGTTTTATGCAAATAGTTTTGTGATTATTTATTACATTTTTAATTAAACAACATTGTAAAATAATTTAAGTTAAAAAAAAACATTGAGAATATTTAACACAGCAAGCGATACGTTTCATTGTTAATAAATTGCAACGATTAAAAAAATATCGAAGAGAATAAAAGTAAAAATTGCTTGTTGTAGAAAACACAGGAAAAAATAAAAGAATTTAAATTATTTGCAAGACAATTTAAAATGCAGCACAGTGGGAAGCATATGAAAATATTTTATAGAAAATCAAAATGCAGCAAGTCCATAGAATGTTTTGCACTATTTCGAGTAAAAATGTAAAACTAACAAGGAAATTATTCTAAAAGCAAATTCCTAGGATGTGATGCTATTATTTAGTAGGTATTGTCGAGTAAAACAACATAGAAAAATTATTTCCAAAAAATTGTCAACTAAATGTTTGATTGAAATAAAATTTAGTTTCAGTAAATCTTTTTTACTGTTCTAGTAAATTGTTTGTTCCAAAATAAAAAACAAAAAACTGTATGGAGCAGAAACAGGCCACAATCGGCTACTTGTCGGCATTTACATGTATATAATATACGATCAATCAAAATAAACAACAACAAGGGCATAACAGTACAAGCAAGATAAACAACAACCAACACACTCAAATAATAAATTCTCTCCGTCGAACACTGTTAAGCATTAAACACATTCACCACAGCAAGCTACCGACTTCCAAATGTCAAGGATGGAATACACATCGCTCATTTACTCAAACAACGTAATAGTGATGCAGAGTGAATTCTCATATCGTTTTTCATACCTTGTAAAAATTCCATACAAATATGTATCTTGCTTACTCAACTCTTTGAAATAAAATTTTCTTTCTCCATTAAGTTGTCTGTAAATTGAAAACTTTAAACACGTCTTCTGCCAAACTAGTTTTCTTGAGTTATGACTTTGTTTGAGTAAAGGTAACACGGCGACAAGTTGTTGTCTATGCTGATTTTTGCGTTGTTTAACTGGAGTTTAAACTAATTTAAATTTTTTTTTGGCGAAAAAGAGCAAATACATTACTGTCAATATAATACAAAATTTAGAAAGAAATTTCGCAGAAAAAACATCCCTAAATTCATATTTCATTTTTATACTTTTACGTTTATTTATTAATTTTTATACTTTTACGTGATATATTTTTAAAGACTATTTTCGTTTTTATAAATGTGAAATATTTGATAGTGGAACCACTGGAATATGTATTTATACTTGAATATCAGGAGTCTATGATGCTGCTGGCGTCTCTAAAAAAATTAAATAACTAGCTACAAGACGACAAATGCAGCTAGCGGCATTTTAAGTCGTGTGCTCGTGTAGCCTGGTGTGGTGAATGTATTTAATGCAGTAAATATAAAATATTTACTGATTCAATGAATTTGGTTACTGAAAATGAAGTTTTGGTTTCTACATGCGCTTGTACTTATCAACCTGTAACTTTGTTAAATGTCGATCTATTTAAAATTTGTAAACTGATTTTAAAAAGAAGAGACATATATTTTATTTATTTATTTATTTTATTTAAGTTAATTTTATATTTATATGTGAATTTTTCCTTCAAATATATTTTTTTCGTTTTTTGTTTGGTAATTTTTCTTCTTTGAAGACGTTTTTGTAGAGTATTTTTGTACAACAGCCCAACTATTTATGATGTTATTTATGAAAGAAAATTGATTGAGAGTAAAATGCTGATTTCTGTTAGGAAATCCGTGTAAAATTGACGGAGTTATTAAATATTTTATTAAAACACTTCTTTGGCAAAAAAAAAAACTGGCCGCATAATGTTTTTCCTTCTTCTTCTTTTCATGGGCTTTCTGTGTAGTGATGAAAGTAAAATTTAATAAACATAGATCAACAGATAAGACAGTGGTCGCCAAACTGTTTCTCATAGAGCAACATTTATGACATACACCAACTTTACATTTCACTAAATTATGATTAGTCTTAAAATTTATTTACGTGTGAATATTATTTTGTGAAATACTGCAATGGAAAATAAATGAATTTAGTTTTTAACTTAATGCAAAGTAAAGTTAGTAAAGCATACACAGAGCGAAAAAAGGGGTAGAAAAATAACGAAATTGATACCATTTGGTATTGAAACTAAGTGATTATTTTGAATACAGTTGTTATCAATTTTTTAAGTATTATTCGGTATCGTTTTATTACCAACTGTTTGTGTTTTGAAAACACACAATTCTTATCTTGTTGCCGATTGTTTTATTTCAATGACGGACCATTTATATTTCGATAACGTACCGTTTTCCTATGGTTGACGCTGTTAATATAGCTTTCCATTGGTGCAAGAATTTTCAAAATCAGTTTAACTTTCTATATTTATGATTTGATCAGGCTAAAGTTCGTATAGCTTTGTAAACCAAATTACATGTGATAATTATTAACGAACAAATAACACCAAAATTAATAGTAAATATTCTGACAAACACGTATTAGAACGGAACAATTAGCTGTTTTCGAAAGCCACTACACCTTCATCATTGGTCCACTGTGTGTGATGTCAGTTGATGTAGATTTCTGCTTATTGCAAATGGAATATGTGAATTGTTTTGATTCATCGTATTACAATTTGATGAAAGCTTTTTTGTAATGAAATCTCATTTTTACCATCTCTAAATTTACAACAGTATTGTCTTGTTGTTTGTTTTTTTACTAATTATGCACATATTAGTTAATTTGCTTATTTTTGTTTTACTTAAGACAAACTTTTTTGGTTTGCTACTATTAAGTATATTTTGTTTTTAATTTTTGCCACAGGCCCATGGCTATTAATTTAAGTTTATTTTAATTATTATACTTCCAACTTCATTTGCGTCTATATTTATGATTTGATCAGGTTAAAGTTTGTATCGCTTTGTAAGCCAAGCTACATGTAATAATTATTAATGAACAAATAACAACAAAGTTAATTGTAAATGTTCTGACAAACTCATTTCACATTTATAATATTATTAAGAATTAAAAATATTAAAACTTAATATTAAAAAATTTTCAACAAAAGCACAAGTTAATGATAATTTCGTGTGTGTGCTTAACATGCAACCCATAAACACATTCTGCTTAAATATGTTAAACGTTTTTAATTTTTTTTTTACATTTTTAAAATACGGGTCATAACACTGTCCCAAACACGTTTGAAATTTATAATTTTTTTTTCATCGCTTGTGTGCGTGCACTTGCGTTCATTCAAAAATTAACTGCCAAATCACAAAAATGACAATTGATAACGAGTCAGTTTGAAAATAAACGTGCAACAATAAACGCCGAGTAAAAAATAAAATTACTACTTATTCTTATATTTAAGCAAAAAAAAAAAAAAAAAAACAATAATAATAATAATTTAAAAAATTTATTTGTTGTTGGTTTTTTATTAAATAAAAATAAAATATTGAAATAGTTGCAATTAATTTATTATAAAAAAAATTCGCAGAAAAATCCCCATTACTGAGCGAAAATTTAAACAAATAATCTTGAAATATTATTGCACAAAATCAAGTGCGAATTAAATGATTGTAATGTATTTAATAAAAAGAAAACATAATTGAAAACAACTTTAAAACGTGTTATAAACATAAAATTAATTAGTTAAATTAAATATAAATAACATTTACAGACGCATATGCGCCGTGTATGCTCAAATTTGGCATAAGTTTTTTTTCTGAGATATTTTAAATTTAATTGAACTAGAATGATTTTTTAATCAGGAATAATTTCTTAATCGTTCAATTTCTTAAGTTCAGTGTATTTTTTTTTTTATTAATTATTGTTATTTTCTAAAGAAGCGAAGAAAATTAAACTATACTTTTTTAGCTGGGGGAAATACCGATATTTTTCTGTGCAGCCACGCACTTAATTTTTTTTTCTTTAAAGAAGATCTCTGTGCAATTCAATTTCCTTCTTTTTCTGTGCAGCCACGCACTTAATTTTTTTTTCTTTAAAGAAGATCTCTGTGCAATTCAATTTCCTTCTTTCTTTATACAAATATGTAAATTTTTTTAATAATGTTTGCTTGTAGCGTAATAACTTGGTTTGTTAATTGCTCTTATTCCCCAATATACGAGGGCGGTCCTTGTGGAAATAAATACATGAAAGTTAATTGGAAAAATCCCTAGATTTTTCTAAAACTAATAATGAGATTAAGAAGGTAAGCTTTTACCAATATAAACTATTAACACAAACAATTAGATGTCAGGTTTTAGGACGCTTTTTTTAGGATTAAAAAAAACTACGGATCGTAATACCCTCTGATAACAAAGTAAAGAAAGCACTATGTGACTTGCAAGGCACACAAAGCTTGCAATTATTGAACATAGTAATTCCTGAGTATTTATCAGCAAACACCTTGCTGAGTTGATTCGAGCTGCATACTCGTACGTCACTTTCCAGCTGGAAAAGTAGGCATTAGTTACATAAATAATGGGAGAAATAATGTATTATTTTCCAATGCATTCCCTTTGAAACGAGAGGGTAATTTGATCAAACAGAATAATTACACATTGATTATCATGTGCATTACCACGTCTGCTGTAGAAGAATGTATAGTTTTTGCTTGTGACGAGTGTTATGAATTATATAATTCATTCCTCGAATGTATTAAAATAATTCATTACTTTCCTAGGACATGTTCTGTGTTAACAGTAATGAATTCTGGAATGAAAAACTATACATGCTGTGCATTACCTTCTCCTTTACAATGCATTACCTTTTCCCACTGGGTTACGAGCCGTATTACGGAAGGTAAATCCCAATCTGGAGACCATGCGCCACCTTCAGAAGCATCCTTGCTTAACCTATAACAAAAAAAAAACAAAAAAGCTGATATTTGCATTTTAGGTAAACAGGTTTGAAAGCGCTCAAATTTGTTGTTGATTCTTTGCAAAGTAACAGCAAGTATTTTTGTCCCGTCGGTGTGAAAGCCCCAAAAGCTCTTTTGTAAAAGTTTGCACATTTCTAAATATTTGATTCAAGAATACTTTTTTGGTTCAGTGTAATAAATATATATTTTAAGTATTTTTCATAATATTTTATATGCATAACTGGTAATTTTATTTACTAACTGGTTGTGATTCTTGGATTTTCTCTTCTAATACTTTAATTCTCTGAGGTAGTAAAACACAAGAATGTTATTAAATAAAGTTCGTAAAACCTTAAGTAATTTTATATGCAGCTTCCTAAAATTTTCACCATTCGAGATTATTTAAAATTTTATGACTTTTACAAAATCCATTTGGTGACTATTCCATTTCACATTTTAAAAATACATAAGTAAAGCAACATATCGTGCCGTAACCGTTATGGCTCGATTATCTCTCATTTACTAAAATAGTGTCATAACTCAAAAAATTTAATCTTTGAGCTAATGATGCAGAATTAATCCTCATTTCATTCTTCTTATTCTTATTATTATTTCTTGTTGAATCAACTCTTGAGAGAAAAATTATAAATATAGTTTTTCATTACCTTAAATGTAAATTGAAAACTTTAAACTCGTTTTCTGGTTTACTTGATTCTTTTTTTTTTAGTTATGACGTTGTTTTGATAAAGGAGCATTATGTATATACATATTAACATATTACTACATTAAAATTTAAATCTATATTAGAACTTATCTGCTCTAATGTAGTTTCGAATTCTCTCTTATCTTAAATAAAATTAAAAAGTGTGTTTTTTGTCTCTAAGCTGATCAAAATATACTTTAAGTCCTTTTATGTTACTTCTCGTCTTTGTCTGATGGAAAATTTCCTCTTAAACTGCTTTTATGATCTGAAATTTCTAGACATGATTAATTTTCAATTCAGAGAATTTTTATAAAAAACAAAACAACCACTTCAACATTGACGGTTTATTATTTAAATGCCAATGAGTTATAAAATAATTGAATTGAACAAAATTACACAGAAGAAAATGTATAGGTAAATTTAATTAGTTTAACCAATGTTAAGCAGTTAAAAAACTATCTAAAGCTTTGTTAATGTAAAATAAA
Source organism: Nowickia ferox (assembly GCA_936439885.1). Classification (NCBI taxonomy): domain Eukaryota; kingdom Metazoa; phylum Arthropoda; class Insecta; order Diptera; family Tachinidae; genus Nowickia; species Nowickia ferox. Next base: position 86,620,559 of record OW387027.1, read on the forward strand.
AAATTAATCAATAATAATTTTTTAAAGTACATGCCAATATACTTTTAGTATAAATTTTTCTTCTAAATACAGTCATATAATTATCATCGAATCCTTATCATTTAATTTGGTTGAGTTCAGACATTTCGCCTCCAAGGGAAAGTTAATTTATTGCTTTTAAGTGCTTAAATCCTGAATTTGATTTTATACAGCGTTATTCATAATTTTTTTATATTTTTTTTTGTACATATTTATTTATTGTATCTTCAAATATGAACTAACAATAAGTGTTCAAATCTTAAATCTAAATATAATTAATTAGGCCCGACCAAAGTCGGACATAAACTATCACTAAGTAAATTAATGATACATAAGAAACGTGCTAAGCGAAGAAAAAATAAAAATAAAAAAAAGTATTCTAGTGACTGAAGAAATTGCAAAATACGCTGGCAAGTACTTAACAAAACTCGAGTCCCATCCTGATCCCCTTGCTCGTAACATCTTGAATTTTACTGGACAAATTCGCTTAAAAAATAATAAAATGTAGCTCCTTGAATACTCTTTTATTCATAAATAGAAATTAAAGTTAATGTTGTTTTAACACACGAATTTTGTATGAGAAACCCGGTTTAAAAAATACTTTAACTTTAGCAAGATCTTATCTGGCCAAAAATTCAAAAATGAATTTAAAGAAATCTTAAGAACTAACTACACAACATGATACACAACAAAATTTTACATCATATTGTAAATTTTGAAGATTTTAAGTTGTGATTTGTAGCTCTAACATACTGCTAAAGTCAGGAAAGTGAAGAAAATTACACGAGTTTTTACCCGACTGCGCCACGCAAAGAAGGGTATTGTGTTTATCAGCCTATGCATGTATGTATGTATGTGTGTTCCTTTGCGGTCTTATGTAAACCGAACGCGTAGACGGATTTAGTGATTCGTACGCCAATCGGTTTGAACCCCGGGAGTTTCACTAAAAATATGACAGTAGTAAAAATTCAATATGGCGGCTAATAGACGCCATTTTGTATATACGAAAAAAATAAAAAGTCGGCGAACTATATCAAAATGGGCATCATTCGACAGGTATTTTAAAATCAGTTTTAAGTTTCTCTTATGATTTTTCATTTCGATTGACCGTTTAGGATATTTAAAGGTTCAAAGTTTGTCGCAGTCGGGTTTTGTGATTTTTTTAATTACTACTTGTTTTGCTGATGTTTTCGGTTTCAACATCTTTATATGACATTTTGTTTTAGCTAAACGAATAAAGGTATTACGTTGCTTTCTTTTCGTTGAAAGATTTAAGCTACGGTCACACTTGTCAAACATTTGCCCAAAAAAGCGTAACCACTAAATGCTAATGAAAAATCTTTCAATTCAGACAAAAGTTTGTCAAGTTAAAGAGTAGCCAATATTGTTGGATTCTATGACATGGTGCATTAGTTGTGTTTGAAACTGTTTAATGTGATAAACAAGTATCTGGATCAAAACTTTTTTCGTTAGTGTTTGTTGGTTACGCTTTTTTCGGCAAATGTTTGACAAGTGTGACCGTACCTTTAATCAATAGCTATTATTTGGTATTAAAACAAAAAACTATCTTGAGCAATAATGTTCAAACAATTCGTTAAAAAATATAAAAAAATATTCATATATTTTTTCGCAAACAAAAAATAGGAGAAGGTTTTTAAAAGTGAAGGTAGCTTCACTTAGAATTATCTCTAAATTTAGACGCAAGAAAAAAGTTTGCGCAAATTTGCACCATTTTTTTTGTGATTTTTTGTAAATTTCACCCTTTTTCTGTTTTTGCTCATCTTGCATAGGTAAATATGAGCAAGAAATCTTTTTGACAGTCAAAAAAAGGTTTGGTTTTTGGGGGGAGAGATACTTCCCCTTGCCCATAAAAGCTCAAAAGTTAAATTTTTATGATATTAAGGCATATTTATTAATATTTTTTATTATTTTCATATTTTTTTTGCTAATAATATTCTTGTCACCGCCAACAAAAGGAAGTGGAAACGAAAATGGCATCTTAAGGTCTCCTGGGTCAAAGTTTAAGGTTTTGAACTTTCGCCAATGTTAAAAGTTGCATTTGCTAAGTCCATATTTACACTATGCAAGTCTTATTGCTAAGCTGATTAGTTTGATGGGGGGAGAGACGAGGGGAACAGTAACGTTTCTTTTCCCCTCGTCTCTCTTTCCTAACAAACTAGTCAGCTTAGCAATAAGACTAAGCAAAATTATGGTAAAAGTTAAGAAAAAAAATTAATTTTTCAGAGGTAGGATTAGTTTTTCTGAGAGAAACTTTTTTCCCCTTTCTACGATATTTCTGATTTTCAAACTTTACTAGCCTTTCACTATAAGACATATTTACGCCAACTTTTATTGATCTGCCCCTAGATCAATAAATTTCCACAAGCAATATAAACTAAAAAAAAAGTAATGACCAGCTTCTTGGCTCAAATACTCCTCTGTGCGTAAGTTGTAAAAGGCGAGGTTTTACATGTGATGAATTTTATGTAACTCGGCCTTTAATGTCGGTATTTTTAAATACAATTAAATCAATTTATGTATATTTATTACTACATTTTATTTAATTCAAAATATCGACTTAAACACAATTATTTAAACAATAATAAATATAAACTTAAAAAAAATAAGAAAAAAATTATTTTACACGTTTATGCCTCAGCATTGTCCATTGTTAATCTTTTTGCTACTGTTTTTTTTTTAGTATTTTATGAATGTTATAGTCCAATTTTTAATTTACAAAGTTGGCGAACAAAGTTGGTGGACATTTTTATTAAATAAAGTTTATTAATAACAAAACAAAAATGGAAGTTTTTTGTATCCATTTAAAATGCAACAAATACCTTAAGCCGAATAAAAATTTATCAAATGAAAAATTTTATTTTATAAAAAAAAACAAACTATTAAGAAACTCAACCTCTACCCACATGAGATCCCATAACAATTAAATTTGGTTGTTTTAACAAAAAAAAAAACAACCGCTTTTGTAGCAAAAATAAGCACTGTAAGTTTAGCAAGTACACACGCTCATGTACTCAAACAACGTCATAGCTAAAAAAAACCATTTGGCCAGAAAACGAGTTTGAAGTTTTCGCTTTACACGCAACTTAATGGAAACAGAATTTGTTTTCCTCTCAAGATCTTGAGTAATGATGAAGAACGATATGAGGATTAATTGCGCATCATCAACTCGAAAATTTAATTTTTTTTTAATTTATGACATTCTTTGGGTAAATGAGCGATATGTACTTCTAACTGGTTATTTCAACCAGCAAAATAAAATAAATAAATAACTAATTATAAAAAATAATGAAGATTCCATAAAAAATTGCAACAACAATTTCCGTTGAAATGATTCGACTTCAACTGGGAAATTCTTTTCGGTGTAAAATAAATAAAAATAAATAAAAAACTAACAAAAACGCACATTGGCTTCAAAAGCAATAATTTTTTTACTTCAACAAAACTTAAATAGAATTTTAATGAAGTTTGTTTTTCGAATAAATTTTATCAAATATTTTAGTTGGTCACCTAATTTTGTATGAATGTGTTGTGATACCAAAAGCCTGAGGAAAAGAGAAAAAAAACATAATTTTTTTAACTGCATAAATTATCAAACCATAAGAATATTTTACAAACAATAAAGTGCATTTAATCATTTGACCAACTTTGTCATTATGCGGCACAATTCTCAGGAAATAAAAAACGTGTGTGCCTAAAATTCAAAATTCAAAAATGAAAATAAAAATAATTTATTAAAGAAACGTTTAAGTTTAAATAAAGCGTTTGTAATAGTTTTTCAAAAGAATTATAGAATTTTTTTTATAAATAAAAAAAAAAATAAAACGGCTAAAAGTATTTTAAAAGCTCATATGTGTGCAAATACTAAAAAAAATATATATATTTGTATATGAATAGAAACTAAAGCAAAATTTATAAAATCAACCTTAATCCCGCCTATGCTTCATCATCATGGTGCAGTCTATTGATATTTCAGCGATTACCGGCCACAATGAAATGGTAAATAGTATATACCAGGTATTTAATTTAGTTTAATTTTATTTTTTCAATGTTTTTCTTTTTATAAAATTATAGTGCAAATATTTTCACTAAGAAGGGGCAAATCACTGCTCATGTGAGATAAAAATATGAATTTATTTCATTTTCATTTTTATTTTATCTAGTCGTTACGTTGCGTTATTTAAGAAATAATTTTTTTTGGAATGGAATTATAAAATAAGAAACTTTTATCTAACATATTTACCAGCAGACCCGGCAAATGTTATTAAAGCTTTTAAGCTATATTTTGATTGATAAATTCGCATTGCCATTCTCCACTAAATTGGCAGGTGACTTTTCAGTTGTGTTTTGGCATTGTCATTTACAACTCTGCGTAAGTTTGGTTGATAAAAAAGTTCAGAATACACAACTGCTTTTTAGTAGTTTTGTCTGTGGTTGGGTTTTTCTAGTTACAGTTTGGTGCGATATAAAAAGCAGAAAATATGAAAAAATTGTAACTAGAAATATTTATAAATATCGGCACATACAAAAATTTTTTTAAATATGGTTTTAGGTGATCCAACAAATAACAAAACGTTTCTCTGTTCTGTCCAAAATTCTTTTTTAAAGAATTCGTTCCCTATTTTGATCATTCCCTACCTTGCATTGGGTACTTCAAGGGGGTTGGAATCATCACGAATTTTTCTTTTGATACATAGCACGTCTACATTTGCGACTTCGTTTTCGTCGTCAAAAATTAATCTACACATATTTGTATCCATTTAGTATGATTTATTTGCACTAAAACACTCAAAACAATATTTTTTATAAAACTGTGTGTTTTTTAAATTTTCACACAAATTAATTGCTTTCTGTCAAACTTGATATTTTGAGTTGGCAACGCGATGACAATTTTAACTAAAAAACAGTTGAGGTTCGTAATACTAAAATGCAGTTTGGTCGTCTGTAAGTTTGGTCTACTCTTAAAAGACCAAACTGAATTTAGTTGAATACCGTGATAGGGGCAATAAGATTATTATTAATTACTTTTTTTTGCGGTGCCCCCTACACCCGCTCCTATTCTAGTAATATCTTGAATTACTTCGCACCCCACTCTCAAAAGAGTACATACCAAAGTTAAAGGCTCTTTCTATTATTGCTTTCAAGATACAAGATTATTCTTAACTACTTTGTAGCGGGGTGCCTCTTTCCCCGGTCCTATTCTACCAATGTTTTGAATTACTTTACGCACCTCGTTCTCAAAAGAGTCCATACAGAATTTAAAGACTCTTTCTATTATTGCTTTTAAGATACAAAATGACTATTAATTAGTTTGTATGATGGATGCCCCTTCCCGCGGTCCTAATCTGCCAATATTTTAAATTACTTTGCACCTCGTTCTCAAAAAAGTCCGCACCAATATTGAAGACTCTTGCTATTATAGATTAATTACTTCATATGGGGGAGACCCCTTCCCCCGATCCTATTCTACCAATATTGTAAATTACTTCGCTCCAAAAGAGTCGATACCAAATTTGAATACTCTGACTCCCATATCTTTCAAGATATAATATATTTCGTTCATATGAGCGCGGCACAGCCCACTTAGGGGTATGAAAAATAGATTAAGACCTATTCTCAGACCTATCGAATGCACATAAAAAATTTCATAGAAAATCGATCAAGCCGTTTCGGAGGAGATCAATTACAAACACCGTGACATGAAAATTTTTTATACATATGGGGCCAATAACAAAATATATGGGCCATTCCCACGATGTCGACAACGTTCGACTTGTTGCACACTTACATTCAAAACAAAAAGAATTTTTAATATTTAGTTGTTGCTTCAAATGTAAGTGCGCGACAAGTCGAACGTTGTCGACATCGTGGGAATGGCCCATATATTTTGTTATCAATTATTCCAGGATTTCACGATTCAGACAGACTTCCTTTTAGCTAAAAAGGCATTGAAAACAAAACAATACTTTTATTCTGTTAAATTCTTAAATTTATGTAATGAAAGAAAAAGAGTTTAAAGAAAAACATGATTAGCTTAAAGGATATACATAAATATCGAGCCAAAAACCCCAAAAAAGTTAAGCGACATAAGTTTCGAATTAAATTTTTTTTTACCAAAATCGAGAGTTGCGATAGTAAAAAAAAGAGATAAAAAATGTGTCGCTTAAGCTTTTTTGGCGGTTATGGCTCGAAATGTCTAGGCATATGAATATCCCTACAATAAGGATATCATGATACGAGTACACTAGTGTCACTTTAATAAATTGTAATGGCGTTGAAATTATTTTCACTTAAGATGACATAATAATAAATTTCCAGTCATAATAATGGAAATAGAAAAAAAACACTGATAGGGAAAATATTAAGAGATGACAATTACGTTTACTGACATACACATATCACCTCACATACATAAAAGTATTTATTATTATCCTAAGTATGGGCATAATTATTTTTTTTAAATTTCTTCTCAAGTTTCCCCAAACGAGAAAATTTAGGTTTATACATGGGGAGTTTATGCCTAAACTGTATAATTCTTCAAAGAATTTTGATTTGAAACGCGAAACGTTTGCAAAAAAAAAAAAAATAAAGCAGTATTCACATCAAAAGTCGCACTGTTGCGGGAGCGCCAAATTGCAAGATTTTCAAAAATATAACAACAACGATCAGGGTCTGAGTAAGTGCAACATTAATTGAGCTAGAATGATTTTTAATCAAGAGTAATTTCTTTATCTGGCTTAAGAATTACTGAAAATTCTTATTGAATGAAATATTTTTATTAATTAAGGTGATTAATATGGCATTTCCCCCAGCTAAAAAGTCTAGTTTAATTTTTCTTCTCTTCTTTAGAAAATCACATGAATTAATAAAAATATTTCATTCAATAAGAATTACTGAATTTAAGCCCGACTAAGAATTTTTTACTGATTAAAAATGTTTGAGATTATAATTTTTCTTAAAGAATACCAATATATATTATTAATATTGATATTTTTATTACTGAATTAATTGCAGAATTAATCAGCAAGAGTCTAACACTTTGTATCAGCATTTCAACAATCAAGAAACATACGAGTACACACAAAAAAGTAATATGAATGAGTTTGTAATATTAATTAAAATATTTGTAATATTAATTAAAAATTAATTAAATCTTCACCTATAAGCAATTTGATAATATCAATTAAGTTTTTCCACTCAAATTAATTGATACAATTAAAAATTTAATTGAATCAATTAAATTATTAATTGAAAACATTAATTGGTGAATACTTTTTTCTGTGTACAACATATTGTATTCCACTCTAAAGCTAACTAAACAACGTTGGTCACTCACGTGAGAAAGGCATTAGGCATTTTACACAGTTGCACGAGTTGAAGTGAATACCGTTGTTGTTGTAAATAAAAGTAATGATTGAAACAGGGAGAAAACTTTGTTTCCATTTTTTTTTTACAAAATCCCCCATTGTGCATTGTTGTAATTTTGTGGAATCGCTTTTACCTGTTATGTACATTCCCCTTGATTTATAGCTTATTTGACTCTTATTTCCCTCTATTAGTATCAAAGTTTTATGTGGTTGCAATTACAATAAAGTGTAATGTAACATCACGCTTTCATAAACATTCAACTAAATTCAATAAATTTATTAATTATGGCATATCTAAGAGACAAATTCTAATTTCATTATTCATTTCAAATTAAGCCTCTTCACAGGCGCGTGTATTTAAACAAATAAAACTGGATAATGGAATGACATATACAAATTATTAAAATGTTATTAATGGATTAACGTGTCATGGGGCCAACAATAAATATGTACTCGTACTATGCTTAAGATGACATGATGTATCAATGACACTTTTTTGTTTTTGTTAGTGTGGTTTTAGATGTACATAAGTACGAGTATATACATACGAGTACATACACAAAAAGAAGTTTATCTGGCAAGAAATTCTTATTAAGATATGTATGTAGATGCATGTATGTATGTATAAGCATTATTTTACCTACATATGTGTATGTATATAAAAACATAAAGACCAGTTAATATTTAAGATAGAATAATTTATTTAGTAGATATTTACTTAATAATAAATATTTCTAGTACATTTTGACCAACTCATGTTCATTTCATAGTTCAATTGCTCGCTGGGCTAATCATCATACACTGTCAACACAGAAAGAAAATGTGTGCGTCTGTACACATATTCCCTAAACACTGATGGTGGGTATGTCCCGTTTTATTATGATGATATTGTTGGCAAAACAAAATAGAATAAAATAAATTTGAAATTGATATAAGTGCAAATATTTCATACCCCAAGGTTTAGCAAGTACTGAAGACAAAAAATTCACAGCAACACACACACACACAACTATTTGCCTGAAGCATGCAACATAAAGGAAATATGTACATTTATTGATTATATACATACATACATATTTACGTACATATGTATGTACATGATACAAAGAAAGGCCAAAGTCAAAGGCATGAGTAACCGATTAAATTTAATTCTTTTTTGGTGAAAGTTACTTATGTTGTCTATACTCAGAGAAGAAAAAAAAAACTAAAATCAATTGATAGTTTTGATAAAATACTTAAATTTAATTTAATCTCTTAAGCGGCCCATCCATTATACAATATAAGTGCATATGTTGTTATACATATTATTGTCGTTTCGAGCTATACTATGCCATAAATGGCACAATATTTTCAAAGAAACTATTGAAAAATTTTCCTGACAGTGAAACAGTAAACAACATTGAACAATGTTGCCACCACAATATACAATTATCTTGATTGTACAATAAAAATCAAAAGTATTTTGATATTTGCCAATATAATGTGCCACCTTCGAATATGACATAGACATTGGCGATATTATTGTACAATACGAAAAATTGCACAATTATATTGCAAGTGGGTGGGCCGCTTTATTGATTCAATAATTTTAATTTTTACTTGAAATAAAACATAAATTTGTTTCTTTCAATCATTGTTTTCCTTGTTTTTTTAGATAATATTTAAATAAAATATTTATTGGTTCAATAATTCAATGATTAAATTTTCAAGAATTTCGAGTGCAAGTCTTCCGATATGAGGACATTAGAAGCTTTGAAGTGCCCTTAATTAAGTTTCAATCAAACAGTGTAATTTTTTCAATTTTTTTTTTTTACTTTAGTAAACATTTTAATTATTCAGTTGTTTATTTTCAAGCATTGAATTAATTCATTTTAAAGGTGCAATAAGCACGTTTAATTGAAAATAGAATTGATTAAAGGTTTTTTGAACCAATTAAACTTTTAATTTGATTAAACTTTTGAACAAAAGTTTAATTGACTCAATTACATTTTTAATTGATTTTTGTTGAATTGAAAATTTTGTTTCTGTTTATATTGAAAATAAAATCAAATTTTCTTATTTTATTGTTGTTTTCAATACAAGTTATCGATCGTGGGCCATGCTGTAAAAGTTTCGCATTTTGTTAAACACATTTTAACAATCTTATTTATAAAAATTATAAGCGCTTAATAAAGGATTTATATAACATATTTCCATATTAAGCCTTTATAAGGCATTAATAATTTTTATAAATAAGGCAGTAAACTATTATATAGCGTAAAATCGCATCAGTCTATATCTAATTAAGCGCAAACAGACATGTTGGTTCTTGCCAACTTGACTAAAATATGGTGATTCATTCGAAAGATATCGTTAACGAAAAATTTCGGAAAGCATTTTTTTCTCTCATAACCTCAAAAATCATTCTAAGAATCGATTTCGGGTATTCGCCAATTTTTATAGACTTAAAAAATGTAGCGCAAAATTTCGCCAAAATCTGTGGCTTAATGGAAAGTTTCAGGGATGTCTTGGAGGGTCAACCGATGACCACATTATTTTTATTAAAATCAAACATTTCATTAATTGGAAAAAAGTATGATTTTAAAATTTTGCTGATTGATAACTATCATCATCATTTTGCTTTTAGGTAAAATGTTTAAGCATTTTTAGTGATTGAAGCTTTTTAAATATTAAAAACAATTTTTAACTATAATACATATTTTCTAATTTTATTGATTAATTCTTGTTTTTATATAAAAAATTTAATAAAACTAGAGAGTATTATAATTAAAAAGAGGTCAACAAATTAAAAGAATTATAAGAAATTTTTTTCCTTTTCCTTTTTCTTTTCTTTCTTTCTCTTTTATTCTAGGATCCAATTAAACGTACAAAACCCTCAACACTGCGTCGCACTTTAAATGCCCTGCGTCAACGTTTGACAAAACGCAGCCGGTCCAAGCCTCCCGATTGGTTTCTCGAACGTTTCTCCAATACCACGAATACCGATAAAATTGGTAAGACAACACCTCCAACAAGTAGCAACGTAAATGATAGCAGCACAACAAATCCAGCCGATTCTGGACCAGCCTATGAAATACGCGGCTCGAGTCGGCTGTGCAATCGTCTCTCCGTTAATCCTTCACTGCAGTCACATTATCGGGTAAGCTAATTCGCCTTTTTATTTCAAAATAGTTATAACTTAAAAAAACTAAAAAAGTTTTTATCTACAGACATTTCCATGTCTCAAAAGGTGAGCATACAAGCTGCATGTATGTAAAGGTGCGGTCACACTTGACAAACATTTTTTTAAGAAACCGTAACCACTAAATACTAATAAAAAAACCTTTAGATTCAGATACGTGTTTATTAAGTTAAACAGTTTCCAGTTTCATTACTGTTTAGTGGTTATGCTTTTTTTTTTGGAAAATGTTTGCCAAGTGTGACCGTGTCTTATTCTTTATTATGCATAATTTACTTTAAAAATCGTTGCAATAAAGTTGAGATATATTTAAGAATGATTTTAATTTGATTGTTTTTGTGATTTTGTTATTTTACAGTGGCTGGCAATTGTCTCCTTAGCTGTGTTATACAATATAATTTTTGTAGTGGGTCGTTCCGTATTTTGGGAAATAAATCAACGGGCCGCTTCAGTCTGGTATTTTTTAGACTATTTATGTGATTTTATCTATTTAATAGATACACTGGTGCATATGCATGAAGGTAAGTATAAATATTAAAAATAAAGTTATAAAAAAGTATTTGGAATACGAAAAAAAATAAAAAGTCGGCGAATTATAACAAAATGGGTATTATTCGACAAGTATTTGAAAATTTTCTTTAAGTTGCTCTACCGATTTTCATTTCGAACGACCATTCAGGATCTTTAACGATTTAAAATTGAATGCAGTCGGGGGGGTTTTGTAATTTTTTAAAATTTTCCTTCTACAATTAGAATTATTTGTTCTCCCTATTATTGTCCATGCTAGAAGGTTCGTGTATTTGCTTTATGGTTTTGTTCTAAACAGTATATTCAACACATATTTTTTTTAAATATTTTTCAAACTATTGTATAATACTTTAATTTTATTTTTATGTTTTAAAAGCATGGTAATAATATTTTTAGTTTTCGTTATCAAAGACAACAGCAATTTTTGAAGAATATAATTTAGAGAATTCAAAAGCAAGAACTCAAAATTATTTTCAAACAAAAACGTCCTAAATCTTCTTACTGAATTAGGGAATAAATATTTTTAATGAAGTGACTTATACAACTTTCAAAATAAGTGAACGGCTTCATACATGTAAACAGTTATAGAAAAAAGAATACCGTCGGCTTAGAGGGTAAATCTGCTAAATCCACTTTTTATAAAATATGATATTTTAATGGCGTTCGAAAGAGAAATAGACGCCTCATCGACTTGCTAAAATATTTATTTTAATTTGACATATAGAGCGAAGAAACTTAATGTAATGTATGCTAATTTCTTAAGCTTTGTACATAAACCGTTAACAGGTTTACACTCTAAGCCGACGATATATTACTTTTTATCACAAAAGCAAATACTTTACTTTTAAGCCCGCTGTTTTCTTGTTAAAAATGCACTACATACATACATATATATGTATGTATTTGTGTATGTATATTTTTTTAATAATTTTACCATAATAATAATTTATATGACATGTTAACCATGAACTGTCAACTACAAAATATTTTGTCATTTGATACTTTTTTTTTATAAATTGGTTGATAGTGAGCACAATAACACTGTTGGCAGTAAGAAATTTTATTTTTATTTTTAAAAACCCTTCATCGTGAGTAGAAATTACAAATAGAAAGGACAAACTAACTCATTTATACTCGTAGTCGTGTGCACATTGAAATACCCATCAGTTTGTCATATAGAGGGTGGCCCAGAATGACCGAAGGGGTTTGAATTCATTACTACTTTTTTTATTTATTTATATAAATTTTGTAAAGAAGACTTTGAGAATTTAAAATGCAACAAAACACATTTCAACAACTATATCTAACACCAGTGATGGAAATGGCGACACCGTGTTCATTTTCAAAAAAAAAGAAAATATGGGCCAATTATCCCTTCCGACAAAACACCGCACCAAACGGTACACTTAAGTGGGTATAATTCTCGCTGTTCAACTACTCTTGGATTTTCCATAGCCAATATTCTAAAGTTTTGCCTATTAACGAACCAATTTAATTGGAAATGGGCTTCGTCAATCATAATTAAATTATGAATAAAAAATCATGATTTTCTTTTGCTTTTGGATAAAAAAAAAAATTTAATAATCAAGTCGTTGCTGGTAATCTGTCAGTAATAATTGTTGGGCAAATTCTCCAAGTCTTCTTTACAAAATACTGAAAATAATAACAAAAAATATGATAAAAAAGTTATAAGGAATTCAAACCCAGTGTGCCATTCTGGGCCACTCTGTACATATACTTATGTTTTATGTTATTGTGTTCAAAGTTAAGTGCGAGGTTTTAACGATTTGGTGATATATCATATGGACGGTCCCATTTCAAAACATGCTAAGTCGACATAACATGTTTTGCTGGGAATAGCATTTCTAAATTCATCGTTTATTAACTTAGATTCTGTAAAATTTTGATAGTAATCGGACTACTCTATCAAAAGTTATGAGGAAAAAATTTTTAAATGTTTTAAGTGCACTTAGCATGATTTAGTTTGGAATTAAGTAGTCAAAAAATAAATAAAAAATTAATTAAAATTTGTCTCCAAACTTAAACATGCTATATGTATGTACTTGGATGACCATTGTAGGTGAGAAAGGACCACCAGATAGATGCTAAGTCTACTTAGAGGACACGTTTAACTATGATCTACAACAAATTTATAAAGTTCAGATAAACTAAAAAAATTCTATTGCAATTATTATATGATTACAAAAAGTCTCAAGTTTCTATCTCATAACCTTCCTGAGATATCATCAATAAACTTTGAAGGCGTTTATCTCAAAACTGGATTTTTTGACTTAGCATATCTTAGAATGGAGCCGTCGATATGTGATAACCGCTCGGCACCAATTAGCATAATGAGAAAAAATCGATATTTTTAAGGAAATTTTTTTTCGAGACATACTCGTATTGAAAAACATTCTATATTTTTTTGGGAGTTCCAGAACTTTAAATTTATTTGTTTCAAATACAAATTCTAAAAATTTTCTACAAACAGGCAGTTATTATTAAATTGAAACTGGTTTTTACTTTATTTTGCATAATAATTTATTTTCAAAATTCTCTCTTTCCCGAGGTTACTTGGATCAAGGCCTTCTCGTACGTGATGCTTACAAATTAAGACGCCATTATTTTACCAATAAAGGCTGGTATCTGGACGTTCTTTCCATGTTGCCCACAGATCTGTCCTACATCTGGTGGTCGCCCGGCAAATGTGGTCCACATTTTTTACCCTGCGCCGTTATTGTACGCCTTAATCGTCTGCTAAGACTGCCACGCATGTGGGAATGGTTCGATAGGACGGAAACGGCAACCGGTTATCCAAATGCCTTTCGTATTTGTAAAGTGGTATTGGCCATATTGGTGCTAATACATTGGAATGCATGCATGTATTTTGTGATAAGCTATGCGCTCGGTTTCGGCACTGACAACTGGGTGTATAATTTGAACGGCGAACGCAACAGTACGCTGCAACGACAATATATCTATAGCTTTTATTGGTCCACATTAACATTGACAACGATTGGTGAGACGCCAACGCCCGAAAGTGATGCAGAATATTTGTTTGTCGTGGCCGACTTTTTGGCTGGTGTTTTGATATTTGCCACAATTGTCGGTGAGTATAAAAATTTGTTTTATAAATACTTTTTAATCCCTTTGCATGGTGAGGATAGATTAAGTTCTGCTTTCTACAAGCAATCAATATTAAACGAAAGTTTGTGATTTCGTGAGATCTTAAGACAAATAAATTATGCTTTGCTCTAGGTCTATTACACAAATGATTATTTCTAAACATGTACGAGGTTTGTTTTAAATGAATTTTCGCGGTTACGTATATTCGAATTTTGATTTTTTTTGTGGCGTTATGTTGGTACTCATGTCTCTCACCTATGCCGAAAATTTCGGCCATTTTGAATGTCAGTTAATTGTTGACAGCTGCTTTGCTTGCATGTGTTTTGGCTCGTCTTGGATAAATGCATGATTACCGTATGTATGTACGTATGCAAACAATAAACATCTACGGACTCGTACACGGCCAACATTAACATGTAGTACAACATGCATAATTGCCACAATAATTCTCATTTGTTTTATGTTTTGCACAGCATAAGTAAGTAAGTTCTCTACACAAAAAAGAGGATATAGTTGGAACATTTATATTGTCGGGTCGTATTGTATGTTAGTTAATCATACGATATTTGAGGAATTTATATCGTCTGAATTATTTAACTTAACTGTAGTTAGCCGAATGATATCCAAAATATTTACATCCTTTAATCGTAGTGGATGTTAGTTAATGGAACGATATCTGAAGAATTCATATCGTCCAAAGTATTTTATCGACCAGTATCCGAAACGTACACTTCATTACATGCGTGTTGTCTTTCAACCTACAAGATGTAGAATTTCCAATTCGTAGTCTTACACTATCTCTCACTTAGGATATAAAAAAAACTAACTAACCAACTAAACTAAATTGGACTGCAGTCAGCAGCAGGATGCAGAGGAAAAGAAATTGCGTTACAAATAGTTAGAAAATTTTATAGAAATTTTAAGAAGTGTCTTGTTCATTCCTATGTCACAGCATATGTGGGGATTAAGCCTTGGAGTGTATATTATCCTGCTTCTATAAACAAAAGGCATTTGCGTTCTCTGGTCACAACTATAAGTGCGTTTAGCTAGCTCTTGCCAAACGCAACTTGATCTTAGTGCCCTTTAGAAGCACAGGTTACACATATAATATGCCAGTCGGTCCAGTCGTTTAAAAAATATCATATCTGAATATGTGCGTCTTGGACGCCGTAGCTCCCAAGCGGCTAGACCGATTTTCATTTGGTTTTTGACAAGTAAGATATTTGTGATTCTGTAACTTCAATAATACAGTACGAGCTCGATTTGTGTAACCACCGATTATTGCAGCGCCCCGATTAGCGCAACGGATAATCTTTTCACATTACAGTCTTTATTAGTGCAAATTTTTTCTAAAACAGTACAGATAAGTACAACCTTTTCTCTTTTAGTAAATATAAAACGCTTTTCTCTATGAATTTACTGAACTTAAAATGTAGTTTAACAACATGGGAGTTGTAAAAAAAGTTGATCAAATTGATAATTCAACAAATAATAAAAATTTGAACAAATTAAAAAATAGTGAATCAGTTAAAAAGATTTATGTTGATTATAGCGGTATTGAGTACACAATCAAATATACGCAAGTAAAAAATAGGAAAACTGGTTTTAAGTTTCAATTTATGTATAAAATATTATTTTATAACCTTTTAAATGTAATTATATGCATTTTTTATGTTTAACTATTAAAAATAAAGTATTTTATGTTTAATTATGAAGTTTTTAGTGGTCGATTATTGCAAAATTTCGTTCGTTAAAAGCAACTACTTCGATTTCCTTGCGGTTGCGCAAATCGAGCTCGTACTGCATTGAACTTATTCTACAGCGTCAATTGCGTAAGGAGTTTTTTATAATAAATTTTTATTATTGAAAGAAATATTGGCGGTATTCGATGTTTGATGCAAATTGTCTTGCGTAAGTGCAAATGCAAAATATCGTAGCTTTTCTTGGATTGTGTGTGTATTTTGTTGCTGGATTTGAAAGACAACTTAAGAAATACGGAACTAAAAAAAATCAACATTATTTATGTATGTTTTCCTTATTAATTAATAATATCTTTTAACCCTTAATTGCAAAATAAATTAAAATGAATTAATCGAAATACCGTGCACTCGTTGCATAATAATTTTCTTACACGTTTTATTCCCTTCCTGGCTTGTTTCTTCGCTGTCAAATCTAATTTAAGGCCAATAAACAATAAATGGTTGCTTTGGCCATTGTAAATGTTTGTCACACACCCCATGTTCATGAAGATTAGGGATGCCGAGCAAATATGAATTTTCTTTGTACGTAAAACTTTTATTTTTTTTATAAAATAGAAGTTTTCGATTCTGATCAAATGTTTCGTTTGTTACTATTAATAACAAAATTGAATTGAAAAAAGAATTATTGGTAAGTTTTGCTATAGATTAGATTATAAATGTACGTATGGCTCTTTGGTAGCTACTTTGAGAAGTATATGTATGTTCCTATATATTTACATGAGACTGTGTCTCTCTGGGCTATACATTCTATTAGAATGGAGATTCTCAGATTTGTTTTCTTTCAAACTCCTAGTGAATTCCTCAGAAAATTTAGAGAGAGAGAGAGAAAATTGCAATTCAGGAACATTTCTCCGGCGATATTTCTTTTACGGCCTGCCCCACGATGTCGATAAGAAACTTTCTATTGCTTACTTGTATTGACAACTAAACACATTAATAATGTGACATTATCTTATTTTATTATTGTTTTCAATACAAGTTGTCGATCGAAAGTTTCTGATCGACATCGTGGGTCAGGCTGTTAATTTTTCATTTGAGCAAAATAATAATAATAATATGACCACATTTCTTACGATTATTCCAACACAGAAATTCCCCTTCTAAAAAAAACATCGATCCGGTAACCAACAAAAAAATATCCCACATTTCGTTGTTGCCCTCCCTAAGTTTAGTGCTATTTTTAAGAAATGTTTAAGTAATGGAATGATTAATTGCCAACACGCAAGAATGACATAAATACTGTCAATATTTATTACAATTACTTTACATACATACATACATATAAATTTGCATGGGAAGGTTTGTTTGTATAGCTGTAGTAATTAAACTGTATAACATAATAATTTTATTTAAAAATTTTTAACGCACAAATTTCTTACTTTTTTAGTAAGAAATTTTTTTTTTAAATACATTTAAAATTGATTATTATTATTTTACGGAGTTCTTACGGAATTTCACGTTTGAAAAATATAAATATTTGCAAACACACAAGTTCATCCAGTTTTTAATTTGCAACACACAAAAACACTAAAAATTAATTACATCTTCGGAAAAATAAGAAATGTCAAGAATTTCGTAACCAAACAGTTAAATGAACATTAATTGTCCCAGTTGACTGAAAAAAGCCTCCACTTATAGTCATAACATACCTGTAATATGTTGAATGCGTAAATGCTGAAAACCACTGGGGCGATCTTAACGGTGAACCTGGAGCATGAGCTCAAAAATGGTTATGTGGATCTATACAATGATCGTTAGGTCAATCATAACGTAGGGAGCGATTGTAAGGTGGCAAAAGACTCGGCAGGTTGCGGCGAAACAAAAACTCTGCAAGGTTCAGATATTGGCGTGTCTTCTTGCAACAGGCACAATGAGGTCATGTCCAACTTTAGTCGTTGAGGCCTTGATTTGACTACCACCCATACAAATCTTTATAAGATCTTCTACGGAAATATCCGCTAATAGGATGGGTCTTGGGAGCTCAACTCGTTGCTTAGACAATGCCCACTCGTCGGTCCTGAGTACAATGCCCAACATACGGCTGCTAAGAATGCCTATTGTGCCTACTGTGAACTGAGGTTCGACAGGAGATTCAATTCCACCGAGGGCATTGTGGGAGGAAAACGGTCAAACTGTGGATTCCAGATGTTTATGTTGGTATACAGATGGATCCAAAAGGGAAGACTGAGTTGGTGCTAAAGCCCTTGGGCTTTATTTAAAAATCTATGTGCCCATATGCTAATGGCCTACTACGGTATTTCAGGTAGAAATACAGTTAATCACCAAATGTGTTTACATTAATTTAAATAGGGGCATTAAAGGCGCGCTATCTTTTCCTCTGCGTTCCGTTTATGGGCCCAGAGCTGTTTTGTGGCGTTAGTTGGTTAACTGTAATCTCTCGGATCAAATGAGATGATACTTCTCACGCAAAAGAAATGTGGCTGACTTCTTCTGAATTTCTGCTAGGAACACAACTGGTATGAACGACAAATTTCGTCCACGTCGATAAGAATTCGTCGATAAAAACTCATCGTGTGAAGCAAAACAACGACGAATAAATAATAGCTCTCATAATTGATAAAGTTGGTTATTGTTTGGGCAATTTGTGCAAAGAATAGAAATGAATGTATCTCAAAATTGGTCACGCACGATGAATTTCGTTCGAGGGCGGTGTTGTGTTTATTTTCATATGCACAAATGTGTATTATTTTTAATAACGAAAGTTCTCAACGAAAAATTCGTCGTTAGTTCCAATTGCGCTCCCAGCATAAAACAGGCCGAAGCATTGATGCAGCCATTTTTATAAAGTATCGTCCTGAAACTCAGGAGGAATGATTTACGGCTTGATACTGATTTTTTTCTCATCAAGTTCGTTCACCCTTCTTCTCTTATGTAATATTAGAAGGTATGTTTTCAATTCTGAGTTTTTTGTGTTCAGATGAAATTAGGTGGGCTTCTCCAATCTCTGTGCTGACTTTCATAAGGAGAGTCATACTATGGCTCAAAAGATCCAACAGGTATCGCAGTGTCGGTCCGAGGACCAGATTTTTCCCTATTATATTATATCTGTAACAGACTATAAATTTAAAAAACAATCGTTTGGTTTTCTTTTGGAGCTCCGTATTAGCAAACGGGAATATTTTTGGGTGCCTAAAATTAAAAAAAAACACAATCACTTAATAAAGAGAACGACATATTCTTTGCTAGAAAAAATAAGAAATTTGATTTTTTATTTCAAAATATTTTCAAACTTGAAAATTATTTGAAAAAATGCTTCAATTCAACTTCGTTTCCAGTTCAATTTCAAGTGCTTGAATTTTAATTTTTTTAGTGCTTATTGGGGGTATTGAGTAATTGAATGCTTGATTTGAACTGTACTACAAATGAATTGTTCGAATTGAACTCAAGTTATCTTTTCATTAGAGAATGCTATCGAAATAAAGTGTAAATGTATGACTTTAATAAAAATTGCGTAACACTTGATTTCAAGCAAAATTAGTTATTGGGATAATTTTTAATAAATTCTCTATTTCATTTTATTTCGAATTTTTATTGAAAAGTGCATTAAATGTAACATTATTTTCTACAAAAGAAAACGCCATAAAAGGGTCTTAAGAATTTTTCACAATGAAAATACTGCTGTGAGAGCAGTGCTGCCAGCTTATAATGTGAATTTGACATTCGATACTCGAATATCGAAAATCGAATGCCACTCATAATAAGGGACTTAGTTTTAAACAGTTAAAACTCATAATGAATATTTTTTTTATATACTTTCACCATATTTATAAATTAAGTTTAAGAAAATATATATTGTCAGCCCATTATTGGTTTGGAGCATATGCCAAAAAGTCGGAATGGAGAAAAACGACAAAGAAGGTTTACATGAAGTTTTCTCAAAGTATACCCGATAGAATTTTGTTGTATTTTCTTTATTGCTTCCGGCACATGTTGGGAAGAAATGTTTAAATTTTGGTGCACTTTCACGAATAAAGTTAGAAGTTAATATTGCTTTATTGTAAAAGTAAAAATACGTTTTGTGCCGCATACACCACTTTTCTTCATTTATTTTCAAAATGTAGCTTTTTGCGCTCCATACGTATATTTTACTGCTGTGAATTCAGAATTTTGTTGTTTTATTTAATTTTTTGCTGTCTAGAGAAATAAGTCGATCGTTTAACGTCGACCAAGAAGCCGCCGTAATATTTTTACTATCGATCCGCTTACGCACTTACTCAAGAAAACCAAGTAATTGAAGTGTATTTAATATAAAGAATGAAATTAAATGATTTCTGTTATACTCATGCGCAATTTTTAACTTAAAAATTAAACGGGTGTTAAACTTAAGTTCCATTTAAGTAAAAAATTCATTTTTACAGATCCTATTTAAATATGATTAATCGCCGACCCCATCCATTTAAGTGAAACTTAAGTTTTTCATACTACCATATGATTTTGACAGTTCTGCAAATTATGAAAATTGCACATTGAACTTTTTCATTATTTTATAAAAATATACAATAAATAAACTCGTGATTGTGATTGTGTTATTATTAATATCAACTAAAACAATGAATAAAGATGAAGAAGATATGAATGATGCAGCATTCAGTGCAAGATTAAGAAGACAAATTTTGCGGCGTCCACGTACAATAAGAAGTAGACCAAACCATTTTCATTTTGCAGCTGTTAAGTGAAAAAGTTGTTTATATTTTGTGACATTTAATAGTGGTACCGTACTTTTATTACAAATATATACACAATTTAATAGTGCTGCCATACTTTTATCACAATTAAATAAAAAACACATTTTCACACTGAAAAACTGAAACCCTATTTAAATAAAACTTAAGTTTTAATGAAAATTAGCTAAATACGTACTTAAATATTAAGTTAAAAACTGCGGGTCAAACATGCATAATTAAGGTTTTTTTTTATTTATTTTAGTATTTAATAAGTTTATATTAAATCATTTAATCGGCGGCTGCATCTAGGTGACGATGTTTTTGCTCAACAGTCGCCGTTGAATTTTTCTTACGGCACCTTCTTTTTTTATAATTCATTTATTATAGAAATGAAGCAAAACAAGAGTTAACTTTACTTCGCATGTTTTTGTATGAAGAATTTGACGCAAACGCCAAACTGTGGCATGTACAGCAAAACAATACTTATTAAGCCTTAAAATAGTTGAAATGGAGCAAAATGAATGCTAAATATCTCCGAAATCATAATTAATTTCGCGAAACGTGTTTTGGATCCAGAAAGGAGATATTCGAAACATATATATACCATACCTAACTCATTTTTTTAAATGCTTGCTGGGTCAAACCAATAATGGGCTGACGATATGTCAGTTTTTTTTTAAGTTAAAAAATCACAATACTTAAGAATTTCTAAAACGTAATATAAGTTGCTTTAGTTTTTACCAATAGATCTTTAGCTTGTGTTTGCAATACAGACAACTTTTTTCTTAAACAAAAAAAAAACCAAACTGAAACTCATTTATTTAAACAACAACTTCACAGAAGCTTGTGTCTGGAACATTTTTTTTCTTGTTTTTAATTCCATAGACTTACACAAGTACCTGTAAAACACATTGCACGCTGGTTTATTGTGTTCCCTTTAAACGCGTAATAAAAATTAATTAAAACACTTTGTAAAAATAAATACATATATTTAAACGTTTCTTTTATTCTTGCCATTCCTTATCTAATTCTTTGTTATGCCCATGACCATTTCAGGTAACATTGGCTCCATGATCTCCAACATGAATGTTTCACGTGTTGAATTTCAAAATCGCATGGATGGCGTAAAACAGTACATGGCTTTCCGCCGAGTAGGCCATGAACTTGAGGCACGTGTCATACGGTGGTTTGCTTACACCTGGTCGCAAAGTGGTGCCTTAGATGAAGAACGTGTATTGGCCGCACTGCCCGACAAGCTTAAGGCAGAAATTGCCATACAAGTACACATGGATACACTGAAGCAAGTGCTCATCTTTCATGACTGCGAGCCGGGCCTTCTGGAGGCCTTGGTATTGAAACTTAAGCTGCAAGTCTTCAGTCCGGGCGATTATATTTGCCGCAAAGGTGATGTGGGCAAAGAAATGTATATTGTGAAGAGGGGTAAGCTGTCGGTAGTGGCAGATGATGGCGTGACTGTGTTTGCCACCCTGGGCGCTGGTTCAGTGTTTGGTGAGGTTTCAGTGCTGGAGATCGCGGGCAATCGTACTGGTAACCGCCGCACCGCAAACGTACGTTCCTTGGGCTACTCGGATTTGTTTTGTTTGGCGAAGCGTGATTTGTGGGAAACACTAGCTGACTATCCGGAAGCACGTGCCACGCTAACCGAAAGGGGTTGTCAATTGTTGCGCAAAGATGGTTTATTAGATGAACAAGTTTTTGCTGGTAAGTGTGATGAAGGAGTAAGTTGATAATGTTTAAAGTAGAAAAACTAGTTGTCATTTATTAAACGAGTAGCTTTTGTTTGTTTTGGGAGGGAGGAAATAATCAATAAGGATTTTCTCGGTCATCATGTCGCTGAGGACTCACGAAAAGCATTAATTAAAATATGTTGGAATATTTTTACGCAATGGCAAAAGCTAGTTAAAACAATATGTTGTTGCAAAATAAACTATAATATCATGATGATTAAAGCAAAATTTAACAAACATTAATCAATACATAGTGAAAATTTGGTACAACAGTGGTTGCCAAACGTTTGTCCTTGAGAGCCACATTTTTTCGAATTTTTTATTAATTCAGACTTATCCGCATTAGGGAATCTTTCTTCACAATAAACAGGCTGTGGCTGTGGCTCTCATTCCATATGTCGTGGATTCAATTCCCGCCATAAACCCTGGCTGTTTTTTTGCAGACTAGCGGGTTGTGTTTGTTTTAACAAAAAAAAAAACAAAAAAGAATAGTCTCAGCATTTTGTATTCCACAACGCTACACATAGAGGCCAAAGGCGGTAGTTTCACGTATTAATTAAAAAACAAAAGTACCGTGAAAACTGAAAGTACTTTCTTAAAGTGCATAAAACTCGATATCACTAGGCAAAAAATAAATGTCAAATAGGCAACGGTGCTAAAGTAATGACGCGTTCAATTGAAAATACCATTTACCTCAAATAATTTTGATTAACTAAAATCTAACAATGAAACCATCAAGTTGAGGTGTTTATGCAAATGTTTTGCTCCCATTTGCTATAAAAACTATTTTTGGAAGTGCTTTTGTTTTTAATGTTTAATTGGAAGTGAGAAAAAATTAATTTTTTAAGTTTAGGTGAACATAAAGTAATTAATTGGCCTCAATTAGGCAAAAATTTAAATTTTATTTTAAATGTTGAACAAATAAGTGTTATTTTAGAAAAATTTATGCTGCACATCTGCTGTAATACTCTCTCGTGTTGAGTTTATCAATAAGAAGCCCTAACGACTTTTGCTAACACTGTTATTGCTGCTGTTTTTGTCACGATTTCATATGCTTTCATTAGAGATGTACAGATGTTATGATTTATTGCACGTGAGTCATGTATTAGTCACGTATTAGTGACGTGTGAGTTGCGCATGATAGTGGTTGTATTTAAATAAAGCGCGTTTTTTAGAGTGTCACAACTTTTAGTTTCTTTGAGTAAATAAATTGTAGTGCCCGCTGTGTGGCATGTTTCTTCGGCCTGTTGGACTCACATATCAACAAAATTAATGGAACGTAATTGAAGCACGAAAAAATTTCGAATCATGTTCCTAATACCGTTCACCATTGGCATATGGGCCAATGATTCCAGCCCATAAAGCGCACCAAACAATAATTTTCTGTGGATGTAATGGTGTTTCGACAAAAGCTTGTAGATTCTCCTCACTACAAATGCGACAATTCTGCTTATTTACGTACCCATTCAACCAAAAATGGGCTTCAGCTCAACTCAAAATTGTTGCACTCAAAAAAATACCCTGTATAATGATTTAAAAAAATAACGTTTGTGATTTTAGCTAACATTCTTAGGCTTGTTAGACTTGTGGCGTCGTCCTCTTCGCATCAAGACGACAGCAAATATTGTCGCTTGTCTGCTCTTTATCGGAAACAATTGGCTCTTATGGACAATCTCTTACTAATCTCTAAGGCATTTTAAATTAATGGGACATGTTAATAGTAGTTAATTGTTGTCGACAAAGAGTACACAAGTGACAAGTTTTACTGTCGTCTTGATGTGACGTCGACGACGCCATTCACAATAAGGGGGAATATTTTGCAATAAATGGAATACAGATTTTAGTCCTTAGATTCTGGGCGCATCATTAACTAACTAACTTGTGCTCAATTAAAACCTAAAACATACTACATTATAGTATAGTATATTATGTCTTATCCTGTTATCTATTTTTTACGATTTACCAAAAGCAAAGCAAGCAAAATAATGAAAAACATTCATTCAATGTGATTTTAGATTCACAACGCGTTCATGATAGCATAGAGAGCGGCATTGAGAAGTTAGAAGTTTCTGTGGAAAATCTTAATATGAGACTGGCACGTCTATTGGCGGAATATACAGCAAGTCAGGCGAAGCTAAAACAACGTCTTGCTAAACTTGAACTCAAGTAAGTAGAAAATGTTAAGTCACGGTGTTTGTAAGTTACTCAAAAGCCTACTTCTGTGTTTATTTTAATTACATTCCATGTAATTAAAAACTAATTACTTTTGTACATTTTCGTTTATCATCTTCTTTTCACCCTGCAATTTTTCTATTTTTTTATATTCTGTCGTATTCAATTTCAGTTACCAACTGACACATGACAACTCTCTGACCGAGCAGCATGCGCGACCACCACGTAGTGGCAGATTGTATTCACTGCAACCAAAAAGACGTCCAAGGCCACGACCAATGACCGCTACAAAATCAATCGATGTCAACATTAAACAGAACACTTTGTAAAGAGTGTGGGGGGAAAAACGAGTCCACAAAGGAAACTTAAAACACGAGTAGAGTACTCGTACTTACATACAAATGTACATAATTGCTAAAAATGGCCAAATATAATAATTTAGCATAAAGTTAAGCACTTGCCCCAACAGTAAAAACAAAGAAACAAAAAAAAACAGAAGTGTAAAAACACACAAGGTTTCACCAGAAATTCGTGCCAAATAAGTTGGTCGATTAATGTAAGAAAAGTTTTGTTTTTTTTTGTATATATCAAAGATAATTTGAAAAGAGAAAAGAAGGGCACATTATACAGTCACCATGGAAAGTTTACCAACACTTAAATAAACATACATGTGTATTTTTCATTCCAACAATAATTTTCTAATGCTTTTCTTATTTTTATTTTAATTCAATTTGTTTAAAGCAACAAAATCAAAAGAACACATTTGATGTACATACGAGTATAAGTAGATTTCAGCTTTTTGGCTGCGAAAACTATGGTCGTGCCATAGTTGTCTTGCTCTACGAGCCATCGACATTAATTTTTTTCCATTTGTTTTGTATTCATCGCCAAGTAAAATAACCAATAAAATGCCTACTAAGCACAGTTTCGAAATTAAATACGCCTCATTGACACTAGAGGCTCTGCCACACTGCATGATTGAAAACATGCAAAAACTAGAGTTGTAAATGAATGAAAGTGTCTTCTCTATCACTATCCCTTTGCTAAAGAAAGTAAGACCTAGTAATAGTAGTAGGGATTCATTGCCTGAGTGTTACTTCTCCTTAAAAAAATTTCCGTTGACAATAGAACATTATTGTCGAAACATTATACAGGATAACGCAAAATGAATCCTCCAATTTTGTTTTTGAATGATTTTTTAATAAAAAAATTATTTTCATTACTGGAAATCTTTATTTGGACCTTTATACTTTTTTCTGTTAAACGCAAAAGATGATATCCGCCAGTTTTGCTAAAATTTGTGCCTTTAAGGGCGGCGATTGTTTGAGGCTGCTTAATAAAAACCAGCGACTTTAAATGACCCCAAAGAAAGAAGTATGGTTTGGTTAAATAGCGAAATCTTCCTAGCCCTTCCAAATCTCCAGGTAACGCGTTCGCCGTAGTCTGGTTGATGTTTTTTTTTCGATCTCAGCGCAATCGGTGACAAAGATAGATTAATAAGAGAGGACTTGAACAAAGAGCAGTCCTCTCCGATGGCAATTTATTAACGCACAATTAAAGCAACTTCAATGTTAGAAATTTTGCAAGCCTGAATTTGAGCTCCCATGCCAATTGGCAACGCAAATGAAATTAAAATTAGTAATACGCATTTTTTCAGTTGCCAAAAAAGTTATTGAAAATACTTCCATGATAGATTGGCAACTCAAAATATTATAAACAAAGCTCAAATTATAAGAAATATAAGTAAGAAAGCAAATTCTTAATTAAAAGTGCTGAAAAATTTTTTAGTTCAGTGGAATTATTTTTCGATAAAGAGAAGGAAGTACAAAATATTGAAGCTTTTCAACGGTAGTTAAGGCACAAATAAAATTCTTTAGAATTACCGCCCCTACTGTGAGTAAAAGTTATTGCTTAAGACAATTTTTTTTTTGTCTGTAGATCATATTTTCGCATTTAGTTTTTTTTATTTTAATTTCTATTCCTTTGAAATATGTGTAGTAGTTTTAATTTGCAGTTGCCAATGTTATTGTTATTTTGCAAGTACAATTGACAGCTGTTAATTGACAATTGCCATATGTAATAATATTTCGGCAACTAAAATTGCAAATAAAGATGGTAACCAATCTGTTATCGGGCTATTAATTTCCATTAAATAAAACAATACAAACTTTGCTTTTATTGAGAATTGAACCCACAACTACCAGACTGCTAGAATGACACTTACAACCAATTAGTCAACCATGGCACGCATTTTCTAATATATTTTGCATGTTAGGGTATATTCTATTTTCCATTTTCTTTTAAATACAAGAAACACTGAAATTTACACTTCGCCCTCAACAGGCAGCTTCCCAAATATGTTACACATACACACACACATAAAAACGTAGACGAAAAATCGCTTTACTAAAACAAAAAGAAAAATATTATTTGAAATAAATAAATCAATTTATTATAAAACATTTCTTAACATTTAAGTGAAACACTTAACTCCGCTTAAGAAAATATACACTAGAAAATATTATAAAGTTTAAGATTATGAATGTTAACATTACAATTTACTTAATTTTTAACATTAATGAATAACTACATAATTAAAAAAACTAGTAAGAAACAACAACAAATTTAATTATAGTTTTACAATTGTAAGAGTTTCTAAAGGAAAAAAATAATAAATGTGCCTCAAGTTGTTTTCAAAAAAAAAAAAATATATATAAAATTAAATATAATTTTTTTAAACAAAATAAATATCTAAATAAAAAATTATTTTATAAGTGGTATATTTTAATTAAAGTATTAAATAAGCATTAAACATAAATAGGAAATATTATTTTTGTAGAAAAAAATAAATATATAAAATAAATTTTAGTTTGAAAAACAATTTAGCAAGCAGGTTGCTTAAAATTTTAAAATTCTAAGAACTTAAGCATTCGTGAAAGCCCTTAAAGTAATTTAGTTTTCTTAATTACAATATCTATTATATTTTAGTACACAAGGCAAATTATTAGAGCACATGCAAAGGTTGTAAAGGTGAAATCAAACAGAATTTGCTGTCATTCGCTGCCATTAAAGTTCGGGCGAATTTTCAACTAATATTTCGTGGCGAAGTAAATCGAATTAAAAATCTTCACATCACTTTAGTGATCTTAAACTTATCGCAATACTAGGTGCATTAGACGAGATTATAAAAAATTTTGTTAACGGAAAAAAAGTATATCGTTAGCTGAAATGTAAATTCACGGAACTACACTTTTTTAAATTTTATAGCAGACAGAAAAAACTAAACAAAATCATGCAAATGACTGAAGAAAATTTTCTTTAAGTGATACATATTAAATTTAATTGAACTAGAGTGAATTTTAATCAGGAATAATTTCTTAATCGGGCTTAAGTAGATAGAAAAATGCGCATTTCCCCCCGCTAAAAAGTCTAGTTTAATTTTTCGTCTCTTCTTTAGAAAATCACATTAAGTAATAAAAATATTTCATTCAATAAGAATTGAAAATACTGTTTCCATGTAATTTTCCATAATTAATTAAAAATGCAATTTTGAATTTTTGTTAGTTACGTGGTTTTACATTTAAGCAGGCGATAGGTACAGTTTTGTAACGACCACGCTACCAAATATTACCTGAGCATGATTTAAACTTGCTTTGCTTTAATTTACATACATACATAACCTATTTTCCAAAAAAAAAACTATACAAATTAAATTTTATCTTATTTCGTAAGAGTGCGTGATCGTGATAAATTGTACACCCCTCCTGCGTGATCAAGAATATTTTATTCGTGAGAGTGCGTGATCGTGAACAATTTTTAAGACCATTTGTGCCTGAAAGTGTGTGAGTAAAATATGTTTGTGCATGAGCGTGCATGTTGTTAGTCAAGAAACACTCACATACACATCTCTATTTTTTACTCTTTTATTTTATTTTATTTTACTTTATTTTATTTTATTTTTTATCAGGCTTTAGCGCTATTATCTAAGCAACAGAAATATGTACATAAGTTTATTATTTTCTGGGTCACAAACATCATTAAAGACATAAATAAAATTCCGTGATTAACATTTTGTTATTGCGCACTCGTGTTGTTTATTTGTTTTTATTATAAACACATTTTAAATTTGATCTTGTAGCACATGTTTCAAAAATTCAAAACTTAAATCATTAAGAAATCCAAAAAAAATTTTTTTATTAAATTAAAACCATCACAAAAACACAAAAGCCCAACTCGCAATCTTGTGCATATGTGCTCTTGCATTGTAGCATTTGCAAAATGGTACAGTATATTGATACTCACCACTTAACAATTCTTAGTGGTGAGTATCAATATACTACGTGTATATGTATATACCATTTTTTACATACTACGATGCAAGAGCATTTGCACAAGATTGTGAATTTGGCTAGAGATTGTATTGATATCGAAGCCAGATGACGGAAATAAACAGCAGGCAACATTCACAAATTTGATTTAATTCGCCCATACAAGTGCGTTTTTAATTTGCCTTGATAGAAAAAAATCATAGTACATATTTACTATAAAAAAGAAATATACCATAAACTCCCAATTTAGACAAAATTGATTTAAAAGTAAATAAAATTTATTTTCAAAAATTAACAACTGATTTTGGAATTAATGGAATATGAATAACTTAAGCATTTTTCAGTAAGTAAAATCTTCAAGCTTTTCACGGGCCGTAACTGCATTTTAAAAAGGTAATTGGATTTTAAGGCATTTTACCAATTATCGTCTGTCTAAGCCGGAAGAGCCTCGGGCATAAAAATGTCTTGCTGTATAGCGGTGTAACCTAAAACTTGTTTCTGAAGCTGGGATCCCACTATATGCACAATGTACCAATTTTCGTCGGCTCACTGTAATATACGAGATATCATTCTTCGTGACGCGGGCAACCCAAAAAAAAACTTTTTTTTCTTCCAAATTCCACACGGCATGCGATAACATGAACTTATTGAGAGGGGAGTTTGCTAGAAAATTAATTAATCTCACGTTTTGGAGATGATGTGATTTGAAAGCACTAGACCATTTTTAAGGTGATAAGTGAAATTTTTTATTTACAGGGACAATCCAGTCAAAACTTTCCTGACAGATAACATTACAGCTGCCAAAATTGGAGCAACATTTTCATTTCAAGGCACATTACCTTGTCAGTAAAAATAGTAATCAGATGTTTATTTGCCAGTAAATTGAAGCACAGCTAGATAAAAAGTTTTAAAATCAAGCTCGCATTGAGTTTTAAAAAGTATGATCATCCAGATGGCATTGGCAAGAAAAATAGTAATCAGCATTTTTGTTCTGTGTAAATTAAAACACGAGCAAACTCGCATTAGTTTAAAAAAAAATATCTGCCTTATTTATAAAAACTATTACGGCTATATATATAGCCGTAAGGCTGAATTAGTTTTTAGTTTCTGTTCTGTTACGAATCAGCTGACTCTTTTTTGTTTATGGAAATCTAATACAATTCGTTAGTTTTTCTGTTTCATTCGGTTCTGTTCTGTTTCGGTTCAATTTGTGAAAATCAAAAAATTTTTAAGTAATTGTAAGTGACAGCATAAAAAAAAACATTTTGAAATAAATTGTGATTGTGCGTTTAGAATTTAAGAAATTAAATTTTTAAAAGGAAAACATAAAATTGTATTGAAACATAATAATTTACGATGCAAAACTCATCACTTTAGTGGAAAGCT
Organism: Nowickia ferox; assembly: GCA_936439885.1. Taxonomy (NCBI): domain Eukaryota; kingdom Metazoa; phylum Arthropoda; class Insecta; order Diptera; family Tachinidae; genus Nowickia; species Nowickia ferox. The sequence continues at coordinate 86,650,873 of OW387027.1, forward strand.
GGGACCGTTCTGGTCAGAAACAGCTGATAAGTTGCTACAGAAAAAGTAAGTACTCAAATTTAGAAATAAAACTGCACAGCACAGAACAGCAGCAGAAAGTAAAGACTAATGAAGCCTTTTCTGCCAGTTTATAGAAGTCATATAATATAATTCTCGTCTGTCTATTTATATTGAAAACAAAAACAAATTTGAGTGCTTTGTTTTTGCTTTCAATATTAATAAGCAGACGAGAATTTTTAAATGGCTTCTATAAACTGGCAGTTAATAAGAAAATTTGTGTATGGAAATCTGTATTATAAACCTTTTATTAATAAGTTGTATAAATTCGGGCTTATGAGTTTATTCGTTAAAAATGTTGTATTTAAACTTGAAAAGCACAACTTGATCGTGAAACCCCAAGTTAGTTAAAAAAAATCAATTTTACATTATAATATTTTCAAGTCACGCTGTAACTTTTAAAGTTTCTACTTAATTCGAAAACATTTGGCCAAAAGTGGCAACAATCAAAATTCATTTAACAAAAATATATTTATTTTTTATTATTGAAACTTAATAATAGTTGAAAATTTTTAACTTAAAACTCAATATATATTCAGCTAAAAAAAATGTTTAGTAATGAGCTCTCCAGACTCTAGAGAAATCAATTTAGTGCGTTGCTTAAAATGTGGCAAAATATTAAAATGCTCTCGCTATGATACAACTGCCCTATTGGAGCATATACGTGGGGACCATCCCGAAGTTGATATAGTCGATACGGATACTAGACAAAAGAAAACTGGAAGTCCAAAATCAGCCAGATTTTCGCCCAGACGTTTCTTAAATTTAAAAGCAAAAAAATCTACTGCTGCCTTAAGACCAGAAGATAAAGCCACTGACTACGATGCTGACAAGAAGCAACAGCATTTAAGCTACGCAAACACAGAGAATGAAGAAAGGCAGGAGCAGTTACCAAAACAGCAGCAATACGTTAAAGATATTGATTTGGCACAATATTCGGTAACATCGGAAATTTGTAAGTTTCCCTAAGATTAAAACTTTCAAAATTTCAAAATTAATTCCTTGTAGTGGAAAAATATCCTGAGATTAAAGAATGTGAATATGTGCCGCGTAATCCTAATGCTCAAGTTTTATACACACGCCGCTATAGAGTCGACTCTCCTGTTCGGGTTTCTCGTAACGTTCTGCAGCAACCTTTTCAACGCAGCTTATATCGTACTTCAATAGAGAAATGGTGTCCAGGTAATGGCACCATATTTTGCCCCAAATGTGGCTGCAATAAAAGACCGCTAATCAAGACAAAAACTGAACGTTTTACCTACAATGAATGTGCAACCTGTTGTCTCTTAAGCTGCTGGCCATTTTGTTTTCTACCTTGGCTTTTACCTGGTCAAGGTGAGGAGTATTTGTATTGTGCAAATTGTAAAACTTTCTTGGGTTTGTATAGTCTTAAGACAAATTGTATAAAACCAAATCGTTTGTACATCCTGATTAGCGATAACTGTGAACTGAGTGGCGATGAACATGCGCGGAAAAATCATGATTATGTCAAACATCAAGACAATTTATTGGAAAATGAATCATCGCTTCCCCCAAGCTCAGTTACAGGTGACAGTGTCAAATCAAAAAATATATCTTCCATTATTATAAATGGCAAGGAACTGCCAGCTGAAACAGTGGCACGCATACAAAAGTATAAAAAATTCGGCTCTTTGGTGGGCTTGGATATGGATGCCTTAACAAATCCCACAGATTCCCCAAATTCAGCAAAGCGCAACGACACCCACAAGGAAAATTCCGATGCAGCTCCCTCTGTGACAAAAGTAACTAAACAAACCGTTAACGACAGTATTTAAATTTTAAGTATGCGTCTATGTGTGTGTGTGTGTTTGTGTGTCACACTACAGTAAACTTTCGGTAACTGTAAAAGCTTTTTCTTATGTAAACGCACATTTTTCGATGTCTGAGCTTTTATATAAAAATTAGTTTTTACCAGCAATAAATAACAGAATTTTAATGGAAAGATGTCAGTAAAACTTTACGTTTAAAAATTTAATCCTGGAGAACTAGTCGGAGATGAGAGCGAATTTCTAGCTATATTATTTTACCTGAAAATATGCAAATACAATTTTTTTTTAATAGGGAAACAAAGAATATCGTTATCTAAAATGCAAAGAGGCGTAACTAACAAAAAATTCAAAATCGGGTTTTTTATTGATTTTTATTACATGTCTTGACGAAATTTTACTCTTTTGCGATCAAGAATTACATTTTTTTAACCAAAAACCAAGGGGCGTAAATACACACCATCAAATTTAGTTAACTTAATTTAAATTTATTTAATTTCTCTATTTTATTTTTTCCTCTCTGCTTGTTTGGCCTTTTCTTTGGCACGATTTTCTTTGACCCTTTCCCTTGCCTTTTGCATATGCTCGGCACAATCTCTGGGCTTTGTCTTCAAAGTCAGGGCATCGTGAGCCGCCTTTTTGCGGGCTTGTTTCGATAAGCAGCGCTCACCACAACCAACGTCCACATAACGTCCAATATAGCATCCACAGATGCTGCAATAATGATTTATGTCATAACGTTTTTCAGATGTTTTGCTTGAAATAAAACGAAAGGGAAAAAATTATTACATGCATATGTTTGTAAATATTTCAAAAACAATTTTAATAAAATTATAAAAAATCACAGAATTAGGTAAAAATATAATAATGAACTTAATGCTGAATGCGACCTAAAAGTGGCACAGAAAAATATATAAACTCTCTATCACTCCAATTGGTCTACTCTGTAATTCGAAATGTAAGAAAATATTTTCGAATTAGAATTAAGGACGCTCGTTTTAAGTCCAATAAAGTAGGTAAAGAGAGAAAAACGATTTGACAAGAACTTTCGAATTTATCAAAGAGGATAGTCATCCTATTTTTTTATTTACTTTTTTTGACAGCGGTATCTCTTCAACTTTTTTAAACGCGAAACAGCTTACGAATGGTTAAAGCTGGACCACAAATATTTCTTGAACATCGTCGTCAAGGAAATAGTTGGTTCAGCTATAATTACCTGACTAGTATTAATTTATTTATTTATTAATTTTTTTTTTGAGCTTCACTTTACCAAGACTAAACTTTTACTGACGTATTCATAAAAAATTATGTTGATATAAAGAAGGCTTACAAAACAAATTTTATATAGAAATTTGTTTGTAAACTTAAATTAATTTTTATGAATACTACATTTACTCTCCAAGCTATTCGCAATCACAAACTCAACAACGTCAACTTACCATATATTGGTGGCCTGTAAGAACTTTTGCCAACATGTAACAACTTCGAGCCGCACTGTACTCAACGACTCGGCTAAACAAGCTGGACAACAGATATACATGGGCTCTTTTTGCAAATATCCAACATTCCGCAAGTCCATGGGTTTGATGAGAGGTTGCGGCGGTTGTGGCAAAATAATTTCTATGCATTTTTCTTCCTCAATAGCGACCATTGTCGGTTGATGTTGTTAAATACTCGTCTCAATACTAAATGAAAAGAATTGTAAGAGCATCATATCAAATTAAAATATTTCCGATTAAAGAGTAGAATTAAAAAAAAAATACTTCGCTTAAATGAAATTTTAAGGGAGAACAGACTTTGTACTCTTAAAAAAATTTATTTAATTTGTTATAAGTTTACAATTTTTTCTTCAAACAAAACTCTGCTGTCTAACCCTTGGCACAAAAGTAAAAATTTTGTACCGTAGTTCAGCAGAGTAAGCAACATGCATATCGTTCGTTAAATTGCAAGAAGGCGTAACTACCAAAAATATAATTTTGCAAGAGAAGCAAAAAACTAAAAAAAAGATAAACAAACTTGTATTTAGTTATGTCCCTTTGCTTTTTATTAATAAATGAGTAATTTTTGATCACAGAAGTGTAAAATTTTATCAAGACATTCATAATAATCAATAATCAATCAAAATGTCGATTTTGCAATTTTGTTAGTTACGACTTTTTGCCTTTTAACCAACGATATATAACAATATATGTAATAAATTCATTATATCACATTTTATTTTGTGTAAAAACCTCAGACCAAAAGCTTGTACACTCATCTTTTGAGAAAAAAAATATCAAACTGATTTTCTTAAAATTTTTTGAGTTATGACGGTATTGCAATGAAGGAGCAATGTATAAATAAATTCAGTAAAAAGCTATTTTGACTCGGACATGAAGGGTACCGTACGGACTCGGCTAAACAAGCCGAGAAGTATTTAGTATATAGGCTAAATCGAATATCTTACCTGATGTATTTTTTTTTATTTTTGTTACGGCGTTTTTGCAGTTTTTTTGTTTTTTATTTTCGAGATTTTTTTCATTTTAGCGCTTTTTTCCTTTTGGGCGATTTTTTTCGGTTTTTGGCAAATTTATTTAGTTTTTTGTCGATCTTTTTTACTTTTAGCTATTTTTTTGCATTAAGGCGATTTATTTTTCATTTTGGCAATCTTATCGTTTTAGCGATTATTTTTAATTTTGGGGTCTTTAGTGTTAGCGATTTTAAAAGTTTCAAAAGTTTGTCTCTTACGGCTTCCAAAATACAGCAAGCTGTCAATAAAACAGCCTGTGACAAACAGACAGACGGACAAACAGACAGCGTAGCGAAAACAATACTGTTCCTTTTAAACTTTGGTGTGCGGAACTTTCGTTTACATTGGCTTACGTGGCTGCCCTCTGAACGCAGGCATTCAAATAGAATCTAGATGATTCTCTTTTGGACATTTAGAACGAATTTAAGTTAATTTTTGAGAAAATTACTTTGCACACGTTTATTTTCTAAAGAAAATATTACATACTTGCGTACATAAATGTTTGCGAAAAAAATACATTTTTTTCACATATAAACATTTTTCAAGTAAAAAATATCTTGTTAAAAATATTGTAAATGCTTGCTTCATTTCATTTAAATCATTTTAATATGGTTGCACATCTCTGCTCGTCATCATCGTCAGAAGCTTTCGAGTTCTAGTTACAAATTATTTTCATATTAATACAATTATTTAATTCTTTTTAAGCAATTAAGTAATTCTTTGTAGTTTATTTGTATATAAATATGCGTTGTTGTGCGTAATTTTCACTATAAATGATCTCATCCGCAATTGTTAATGCAATTTTTATGTAAGTTTTTCGTAAGTTTTTCCCGCATTTATTAAACATATTTCTCGCCATGGTACTTGTTATCTTGTATGAATTTTGTTTATTATTTTCATACAAATAAATACCGAAATATGCAGTGCTCGGTAATAAAATTCTTTTTTTTATAACAATTAAAAATATTTTTCATACAAAGTAGCGTGTGACTTCTCAGATTCTTAGGTTTTTAAGTGTAAGATTTTCATCAGTAAAAAGTCAGTTTAATTTCTGCATACATTACGACATAAAATTAAATTGATAAATAATATACCGATTTTACACCATCAAATTTGTAGCACGAAGATTTTACATAAAAACGGTTGAACAAGGGAACTTCAAGCTTCCTTTTTTGGTGGGACTTTTCCATTGTTTTAAAATTAAAAGTTTTTTAAATATTAAACTTGGTATTTAAAATTAAAAAAACATTCATTATTACACCATTTGCTTTAGCAGACGGGCGATTTTCGTTGCGTCGTCACCGAAAATATCTTTGGCAACCTGCAGCCGCCCTCGGCATTATTGGCTTATTGCAAACAGCAGTAAAGAAACAAGTAATTTCTTTTGCACTTTTAACCAACTGAAAATGAAACAAATTTGAAATATGACATCGGTACGTTTTTCGTCATAGCTAACACCATTTTCTACGTTTAAGACCTACGATTTCATTTTAAATCGAACCGATTTCCATCACTTACTTAAATTTTTAAGTACCCTACAAAAATAATATCAGTCAATTGACCGGTCATTTGATCGGAAGTCATGTAGGATATATTCATCATTGCGTAGAACAAAGTTTCTATCACATTATTAAGGGCAAAATCAAAAATGTGATGGAAAAATTTTGTGTACGTGTGATGTTGCATCTCACTCTAATGACTCATCTCACTCTAATGACTATAGTCTCTGTATTATTTTAAGAATAAACTTCCCCACTTTTTATTGAACAAAAACAAAGTCTGCTTTTAGGCGAATTGAAATGTTTTTAATATTTGTATGTGTTATGCAAGGGACACAAGTATAAAGTACATTTTAAACACAAAATTGCAATCTTGGACCATTGTGCAAGGCTAAAAACTGGAAAGACGGCGACATTTTAGAACTAATAAAAATGTGAATCTTAATAAATTTTAGCTTACAAACTTACACAAAAAAGAAAAAAATTATGGATGATGCTTATACGAGTACGTATACGTAATGCAGTACGCATACGTAATTGAATACAACACGTTCTAATCAGAGTCACCAGCAAACAGGCAGCGTTGTCAACTCGGTACATTTCGCATCATTCTTGGTGTTTTTTAAATCTTTTGTGCGAAAAATATTAATTATTTATGGCATTTTCTTCCTAGAAAAAATTTTACATTTATCGTATTTTTCAATGAAAATTTGCAATAAAATGGTTTTTTGAAATAGAGAGTTTATTAGAAATTATTGTAATAATAAATGTAAATAAAAAAAATATTTTGCTGAATAAGTAAAATAATAATTTAGAATTAATAGTGTGTTAGTAAATTTTACGGGTATGTTCTGTATTCCACGTGAAATTAAATCGTTCAGAATTGCCATAGCATTGTTGTTATAAATTCCCATTTCCAACAACAATTCTATGGCAATTCCGCATGTTTTAATTCCACGTGGAATACAGAACATACCCGTTAAACTTAAATTGTAACAATTCCCATAAAAAACAATAATTATTAACTTGCCTGCACCCGGTCAGAAATACTTGTGTGGCAACCCTCTATTCTTAAATAGCTGTTGTTGTTATTAACATTTTTTTTCTTTACATACTTCTTACAACAACAGTTCGAGCTGAAAAAAAGTCAACCAATGTAGCAATGGTGAAGTATGAAAATAAAAAAATATTGATTATTGAGTTCTTGTTTCAACTTTGATATTTTTTAAACTTTTCATTTGTTTAAATAAAAGTTTAATTTTTTTTATAACTCAAGTTGTTCGAAGGAATTTTTGGGTAAAGGTTCCCTGATTATCTGTATTAGCAACAGTGAAATGCGCATAGGATCCAGCTAAGCCCCTCAATAATCAATTTTAATGTATATTTAATAAAAATATTTTTTGATATTTTACTGAATAAGTAAAATAATAATTTGGGATTATTAGTGAGTTAATAAATGTTGAAAAAAATATATTCATTTATTTTTAAAAATATTGTGTATCTCCACCTCAATTATTTTTTTTACCAAATATATAAATTTATTAAGTTTAAATTTAAAAAAAAATAAAAATTAAAATTTTAAATCATCTTAGAAAATACTGCTGAAAGGCATTATTTGATAAGAGTGTTATTTTCTATAAAAGAGAGCGCCTCTCTGTCTCTCTTTCCCTCCCTATAGCGCTTAAAAAAACTTTTCAAGATTTAAATATAAAATAGCGATATCTTTTTCAGTATAAATTTGTTATTTGTATTGCAAATAAGCGAACAAGCAATATTTTCAATTATTTTGAAGAAAAACGAAAAATGAAAATTCAAGCAAAAGAACAAAAGTAAAAGAGACGCAACTTTTTAACCAAAAATAATAAAAGCAAAATAATAAGAAACAAAATACAAAAAGTGAATTAAAATTAGAAGAAAAAATAAATAATGACAACAACTAACGAACAAAAACCAGGCAATGTTGAGGTGGTGATAGACAAAAAGGCTCAAAAGGCCAGCGAGAAAATGCTACGAGCCCAAAAGAAACAAGAAATTTATCACAACTTTGCCACGCCCCTAGTGGGCACTTATTTGAATCTGAGTGAAGAGCCGGCTTTAATACGCTGCCCTAGTTGTGGCATTGAAGAATTAAGCGAAGTGGTGGATGAATTGAAATGGTGGGCTGTAGAGATTAATCGCTTTTTGGGTTGTTTATTTGTGTAAGATCAAATACTCTTTGGTTATATGGTAAAAGGAAGAGGTTCATAGATTTTTCCTCTTTTCTATTTATAAATTAAACAGGACATTGTGCTGTTGCTGCTGCTTAGATTACTCCCTGCCCTGTAAGTCCAGTGATCGTAATCATTATTGTAAAAACTGTGGCTGCTACTTTGGTCGTGCTATGCGCATTCCCCCTTTAAAGAATGTAAAAATGCGCAAATAATGTTGAAGTGAGCGAAGATGTGTGCAGAAGTTAATATATTTAGTGTTCAGTTTACATCAGTTCATTAAAATTTTTTAATTTATTGCTTTCTTTTTATTATTTTCTTTTTATTTGCAAATACTTATGTAGTGTATAATATATGGTGGAATTTACTGTGCTAAATAATTTTTCTGCTTAATGTACGAAGGCGAACTTAGAATTATCTGATCAGCAAATATTTTTATGTTTTATTTAATTTTTTTATTAGTAAATTCCGGCTCTTTAAAATAACCACTCATTTCCAAAGCAAGATTTATTTGAATTTAATATTTTGAAAACAAATAGTTTCTGGCAAATTCTGCCGTCACAGTAAATAAGTGGATGGAGTTGCCAGCTTAAAAGAATCTTGCAGATGTATTCTTTTTAATCAGAGTTGCTACGGAATCTGTTTGCTATCACAATCGGAATTGAAAACGATAATAAATTGATGTTGGTATTATAGAAATCGATATTATCGTTTTCTTGCTCGAATGGGAATTATTGTCAGAATTGGATGGTTATCGTTTTTATGTCAGAAATAATGCGTTCAATTGGAAGCTGGAAGAATGAAAATATGGTTTATTTCTTGTCAATCAAGGTAAAAGTAAGAGTGATTTACAAAACCAATTAAAATCAGAACCGATTTTTAATTGTGATAAATGACAATTCTGACTTGGATTCAATAACAACTCTGAATAATTCGAATTTCAGCTTTTTAGACTTTGCTACTTCTATAGAAACTTCAACTAATTCCAGGTATGCTCTCGTATGAATGATAGCATGCAATACAAAAGAAAAAATTCTTTAAAACAAAATTATAATTAATATTGTTTAATTTTGTATACGTATTAAGAAAAGAAAAACAAAAAGTTTTTAGTAAAATATACACATTGTATTCAAAAAATTCATTTAAATATGCTGCATAAAAACTTAAATAAAATCAAAATTTAAATCTCTTTAGCGTGTTAAATCTTTTCAAATCTCTCTCCCTCTCTCTTATTTCATTATATTCGTAATAAAATAATTTACACATATGTACATACGTGCAAGAGTGAACGATGTAGTAAAAATGAAATTTTCCCACTCATTACTTTTTCAAACGTTTAACCGTCGTCAGTCAGTCACCTCTTTAAACGCTTTACCTAATACAAGCTTTTTGCGCTTTTATTTAAAATAAAGTGAGTAATTATTATGTGTACAAAATCTCCAATTATTTTTGTAATTAAATTTATGAATTAATTTAGTAAATGTGTCAGCCTTCTTAATTTTTATTCAAGGTTACATTATTGTTGATTAAAACATTGTGAGCTTTTCTAGTGTCTTTGTTGGTCATGCAGATTGAAAATCAACAACCACCTGTGTATTTTGCTGTTGGCCCACAACCCCATGAGGTTTCGTGTCCATTTTGTAAACAATATTCAAAGACAATTATGAAACGTTCTATACTACGCTGCTGCTTAAGGCGCCACTATTGCTCCCAGTGTGGCGAGTATTTGGGTTCATTCAGACGGCCGCAGTTGTAAAACAAAATATAGAGCATGAATAAAAATATAATTTTAATTTATTTGTAATTTATTCTTTTTTTAATTTCAATCATTCAGATAAGAAATTTAGAAGGTAATGAAATTGAACAAATTAAATTCGGGAGTATGAAGTGAAGAAAAATTAGAAAAATAAAAAGAGAAATTCAAGAATCTAACTAAAATAATGTTGAAAAATGTCAACTCAAAACTTATGCAACTGAAGCGATAATTAAACCATTTCCAGCTTATGAGCTGCACTGCACAGTGGTCAGTCCATGGTATCTTTAATATTCGCCGGAAAATCCACATTTCAAACGATCCTGACTCAACCCAATGTAAAACTCATTAGAAATTATCCAAATTTGCACTACATATGAATCAGAAGTCCATGATCTTATTGACTTCCTGGGAACCTCGTTTTTTTAATGGGATACTAAGATAAAGAGGCTCAAATATATTCGTATTGTTAAATCTATTCAGCCCACATCCTTTTGCGAATGAATACGTATGATTAATGCTGACAAATAATTATGTATTACTCATACGTACTGATTTTCAAAATTATCATTGAAATATAAACCGTAACCAAAGTAAACTTTACTTCGGTTTAACAGACTAAAGTATATCATGAGATTAGAACATAAGTTAAATATCCGCACTAAGTTTATTAGCAGGCGGAACCGACTATTTTTATTTTGGTTTATAATTTGTAATATCGTCCCGCCTGTGTGGATGATGTAGCAATTTGCTACCTAATCGCTAGAACTGAGACGCTCAAGGTGACATAAACCGGACTTTTCACGAAGAGGTTATTGCTTAAATCAACAACAGCCCGATCTGAGGTTGTTTTCTGTATCAGTTTAAAAAATTTATTTGTTTATATGTTGCTTCTACATAGATGCATTTCATCTATGTAGAAACTGGGTTTAACATTAATTTTGTATGGCAAGAGTTACAATAATTTTTCCAATTCGAAATAAAGCTTCACCCATTGTTTCCCAACACAATCTTAGTCCGAGCAAATCTTTTTATATGTAGTTTCACGTCTCTCTTCTTGAGAGAGAGAAAATATTTTTTACGAGCAAATCTCAGCTTATATTAGTTTAATTTTATTTTTTGTCCAAACAAAACCGAACTGGGATGCCACTTTTTTAATTTTTCAGCCAAGGTTGAACTGAGCTGCCACATCATGTTATATGAATAAGAAAAGCACAGAGTATACTTGTATTTATTGGAATAGGAATGAAGGAAAATGGAAAAATAAAACATATGCGTATCACATTGTATAGAAGACCTTTGCAAAATTAAAAAAAAAATTTTTGAGGCCTTATAAAATCCTCTACATGCCCGTTTTCTTAAACTGAAATCTTTGTAAGTTTTCAAACTCAGTTTCTCATTTTTTTAGTTTCTTATTTTGATTCGCAAAATTAAAATTTATAAAGTTTTTTTTGACAAGTTTTAACTTTTACACACAAATTTATTTTCCTAATAAAATTATAAAAAAGCAGATATTACAACTATTTGGGTTTTCTTTGAACACCCAATTTGCCACCACATTGACTGCAGTACAAACCCTTTGTCGTCCACTCACGGTTGCAGCCACACCAAGTGCAAATGCAACAAATCCAAAATATGGGAAAAACACTTAAACAACAGACAAAAATAAAACAAAAATTAATAAACAAATCTGTAGCAGAAAGCAAAAAGTGCTTAAGTCTAGTTTAGCAGCTTTTCCGAAATAACTTTTAAGCGTTAAGTGATTTTTTTTAAATCGACATGCTCTTATTTATAAAAAGATATTAATACAAAGGTCGAAATTATAAATTTAGATATTATTGGATTGAAAGTCAAGTTAAGTTTTTATTCGAAAAGAAGTCGCATATTGAAATAAAATAAGCAAAAAATAATTTTGCTTTAAATTTCTTAATTATCATTTCTGTAACACAGGTAGAATTTTAAATTTGAAAATTAATATAGCCTGATTATCTCAAATTAAGCATAAGTTGACTTAATTACTTTATTTTTTTTTTGCCACAGAAATATATGTTTATCATTTAAAAGAAATATGTGTATATTAAAAAATCCCTACCAAGACAACATGGATAAGCAACAGGTGGCATCCTTATAGCCAGCTGCACGCACAACTGCTGCATCCGCCCGCTGGCGGCATAGAGGACATTTAATTCGATATGTTGAGGGACCCACCGAATAATAACGCAATCTTGGCTTTTCATGTTTCACCTGGCTTTCATTCAATTGTGTTGCACTGCTGGCTGTCATCGCTTCATCGATGTAGGGCACTACACCGGCTCCATCCCCATTGGCCACATCTTCCACAACCACTACATTTGCAATGATATTACGCTTACGTTCTTCGGCTGTAACGGCAGGTATTAATTTAACTTTTATCTTATCCCGCGCAGCAGATGACTCCATATTGATCAACGGCAAAGCACTGGCTGCCGTTTGTGAGTGTGATGAGGCAATAGTTGTTGAGAATTTCGATGCATAGAAAATGAAATTAACTAAATTTTGAGAGTATTAAGTATTTTCGTCAGAATGTTTAGAGAAAAAAAATCAGTGAAATACATATGAACGTAAAGAGAATAATTTCTTAACATAAGAATAATCTAGTACAGCAACGCATACAGGGTGGCCCAAAAGATATTCAGAGGTTCAAATGGAAATTAAAAATGGAAATTAAAAAAAAAGTGGAGCTGTTACGGGATGTTTGCGATGAAGGCATCGTTTCAAGAGGCAGCGATTCTAATTGATATTTAATAAACGTGTGTACGTAAATAAGCCACAGAGTATATCCCACAAACAAATATCTCCTTTAACTTTAATAACTAAAAATTCTTAGGGAAATTTTTTCAACTGAACATATACGAAGAAACAAAGCAGAAATGAATAGTTAAAATTAAAGTTGGGTATACAATGGAAAACTCTTTTCATTCCCATTTTATTAAAGTTCATGTTTACTAGCTGATGATCACAACCGATATACGCCGAAATAGAGAGAAATCTTTGCTAATTAAGTGCGTGATAAGTAGTGTTGCCAATTATTCGTGTTTTATATTTGTTCCAATACAATTTAATGATTAATTTTTTGCTCGAATAAATTAATAACTTTATTCTATATATTGGTTTAATAGCAAACTTAGAAATATTATTTAAAACGAAACGAAATTAGTTGAAAAAATATACTTATCTATGTATGGATATCGTTTCTTTATTGCAAAAGAAGCATTGCTCAAAAAAACTAATTTCTTAGGAAATAAGTTTTAAGTTTTTAATTTACAATTTTAATATTTTGTCTTGAAATGTTTACACAAACACAAATTTTGTGAGATATTTCAATGTTGAAATAAAGCAGCAATCTGTATGTACAACATTTTTTAAATAGCTTATCCAGCTCCTTACATTCTAGACGATTCATATTTATATTTAATAAAAAAAAAACAAATAGGGATATTTCTTTCTCACGTTGTTCAATCAATCAAGGCGTACCAAGTTTGTGTATTCTTTTCTTTGATGTTTCCAAATAATTTAAATTTATATCAATATTGTTAACGATTTTAACGTTGGTTCAATTACTTTACTTTATTGATAGACTTTTTTAGATCAGTTAATAAAAATAAATCATTTAGATCAGAAACGGCATCTAATTCTCAATCGTAATTGAAGTGATTTGACGTAAAATTTTTATCACAAAATAATTGTCAAAATAAAATATTTATTTTATTATTCATATAAATACTTAAAAAGTTATATAATGTAAAGTATTTCTCATATAAAGTAGTAAAGAAGATTATTCGAATACTCGACAAAAATTAAACGAATAATTCTTTGTTCTAAATTGAAAACTTCTTATTCGTTCCAACAAAAGTGAAAAAATTATTCGAATATTCGAATAATTATTGTTGAAATTACAGCAGTAGTAATACAGAAATCGCAACATTTACCGATCTAGTCTTATTTAACTTTTCTTGCCTTCTGGAGAGAATCACATTAATTACTGACAAAGATTTAATTTCAAAAATTATTAAAGAAAATAGTAAACGCAAGCCTGTCCAAGAAATTATTTCTTGAATAAAAATTTATTACAGTTCGATCAAAAGTAAATACTGAATAAGACCAAAACAAAATTTTAACTTTTTTCTTTTTATTGAATAAAAATAAATAAACAAAATATTGATTCATCTTGAGGAAATGAGGTTACAGTCTGGTTATACACTTCATTCTTAATTTCATATTCCATTTTCATTATGATGTCATGTGCCTAACGATGCGCATTAGTTGGTCAATAATGAAAATATAATCAAACAAGTTCATGAAAAATTCGCATTTCATTTAATTTAAAACACTTTATATATATATTTTAAAACAAAAACAAACAAAATATAAATCACTTGAAAAAAGAAAGAAAATAAACAGATTTCAATGCTCGGTACTCACTAAAAACATCTAAAAGTATTGAAATGTTTGCTCGAATTTATCAGCTACTTGCCCACCCGTCATTCCTCGTCCACCCCTTCTGCTGTCTTTATGACCGCTTTTAAATGTTTTTGTTTATTCTTGTCCAATTGCTCTTTCTCGATTTTATCGAAACGTTGCCATCTATTTTCCTCTTCCACATCAAAATGCTGAATGCGAAACAATTGACGTTTATACCAGCTCAGCGTAATGTAACGACCAATGAAGCAACCGCACTTGCTGCAATAGTGATTGATGTCATAACGGCCGCTCCAACGTATGGGGGTACTTGTGGCAAGAAAATTCAAGAAATATTTATCTAAATACAATTAAAGTAATGACAACAATTTACCAACAAAGACTGAAATTGAGAACCGCTACGAAACGTTGCATTACGGTCACCGCTTGCTTTTCCACTCGTGTCAGCCCATGTTGTTGGCAGGAGGGGCAATCGATTTCCGTGGGCTGCTTTTGCAAATGTCCCACATTCTTTGGCAACACCGGTAAAATATTTTCTAAAACTTTTGGTGTTTCTGTGGCGGTATTTGTCATTGTTTCAAGTGTTTTTAGAAATTAAACTAAATTGCCAGTGCGTAGAGAGAGAGCACGACGACGCTGATTGTCTGTGACACAATTCACTTAAAAGATTTTCTTAAATAAAACAGTTTTTCTTCTGACAAGCCCACTGCTTTAAAAATCATTGGATTTTTGTTTCTTTTCTATTAAATAGCGTCTCATTTCTAAAAGCAAATCAACTCATATGGAAATCATTTCTGTTTCGGCCACTAAGTAAAGGGAATTTTTTCTAGAGGCAGAGAAAAATAGGTGTAGTTGAAAAATTATACAAAAAAAAATTGTTTTTAAAATAAAAATAACTACATATTTGCAGACTATGATTTAGGACAAACGGAATTGGCACAGTGGGGCTGATCGCCAGAATATTAGTAATAAGCCAGTGTCTGAACTAATGCAACAATTAAACATTTTTTTTACAAAATGACCAACCTATTTCACACGTGATACAGGGAATAAAATTTCACATAAAATTTTTTTTAAATTTAACATTTGTCACGCACTAATAATCCCAAATTATTATTTTATTTATTCAGTAAAATATTTTTTTTTATAAAAGATACATTGAAATTGATTAATTGTTGCTAATGCAGACCATCAGGGAACCTTTAGCCAAAAAATTCTTAAAACAACTAGAGTTATTACGTTAAACTATCATTTAAACTTTCATAAAAAAGTTTATATCACTTACTTGATTAAATCTTTATTTTGCCAAAAAATCGAAGACGGTATGACGAACATAAAATATTCCGCCTCCAAATATATACAAATGCCTATATTATAAACATTGTATTAATCCATTTTCTCTCAAAAGATATTAATTATTTTTATATATTTTCACTATGAACTTGATTTTTGTTTCTTAAATTTTAGTGTTATTTACTTGTTTTCTTTACAAAATTTATTTACAAATTTTCTGTGTAATGAATATTTACAAAATATTTTTTCTATACTTTTGAAAATAAACTTAGTAATTTGTTTCTCTTTTACAGCAGCTATGTGGGCCTCCAATAGAATCCCAAATGACCTCCACATTTATTGCAAAACATTCTCTTGCTCTTTAGATGACTCTGCAGACACAGATACACCAGTGAAAGTGAAAATATGGGAAAACAACTGAAAACAAACATTTGAGAATAGAGAAGAATAAACACAAATATATAAATTTAATTTTAAACCATCCAACCTCAAACTCATTTAAATAAAAAAAATTTATTAAATAAATAATACATATTACTGAAACATCAGCTTTTTACAAAGGGAGAAAAACCCAACACAAAATCACAAAAAACTCCCAAAAAAAATCCTTAATACAACTTTAAATCAAATAAGTGCAGACATTTTTTTTGTTCTTTCGTCGAGAAATGAGTTTAGGATTTAATAATTTAATAATTAATAATAATTTAATATTGAGTTGACAACGCATTGTATATAACGGACGCAAAGATTGACTTCCTTGATGCCCGGCTTCGCTTTCTAAAGGATTTCTGTCGAGTGACAAAATTTTTTCTTTCCAAAACCAGGTTTTTTATTTACTCTCTTGTGTTTCTTGTGTGTTTGCTACGCCTAAGCTATGTACAGATGTTTAACATTTAACACAAGCTCAAACTATTGATAATTGAACATTTCTGTCAAATGATTTTATTCTGGCAACGACTTACTACAGATCTGACTATTTTTGCATATGTAAACCGTGTGAACGGACAATTTTCTGGCTGAAGCTATTGTCAGATAGATTTACTGACAAATTTGATACAACTACACAGACAAAAATATTCCTGCATATTTAAGTCAATGAAACTTTTGTTTAAAAATGTAATTAAATACAAAGTTAATGATTTCCTGAACAGCTTAATAAACTTGCTTGCTTAATGGCAACAATTACCTGAATCACTGAACAGTGCAGGACCGCCACAATGCGATATAAATGTATAGAAAAATGTAAATAAATATTTTTACTACAAATTTGTTTTTAATTGGTAGTCTTTTTATTTGTATAGACGGAGACTGAATGGAATATAGCTTATTCAAAACATATGAAATGTAAATTATAAATTGTATTATTTTATGTTTTTCTTATTGTTAATTGAACAGTTTTCTTTTCTATTAAAACCTTCAAAATACTTTGCACAAATTTCCTAAATTAAACTATTAATTCATAGTACAAGTAACAAAATTTTAGTTCTACGTACCACGACAAGGATGAGAGTAGACAACTCAGCTGACCCAGGGCACCACTCATTTGCACCGTTTCGGCATCAGCTCTTTGCTTGCACAAGGGACAACGCAATTGATACGTGCTTGGTCCCACTGCAAAATAACGCAAATGTGGCTTTCCGTCACCTTTGTCGGAGTAGCTAGACCATGAACGCAATCTTTCGCGAGGGGAAACAAAATCAGTTGTGTCCTCGCCTTGATACTGAATACTATCGATATTTCTATTAAATGTTATGCATTTTTTATGTGCTGCTGCTGGATGTTCATGAACTTCAGAAATATTTGGCGGATCTAAATTAATATCAATCATTTCAGTCATTGTTCAAAAAACAAAAAGAAGAATTAAAAGCACCAGTAAACGAATTATTTTTGTTGTATGAAGAAAACAACAAAACTTTTTAAATAAATTAAAATATTGTTAACAGTGCGTGTGTTTTGTATTTAAACCGAACGCTTCTGGCAATAAAACTAAATCTTGTTCAAACATTTTAAAAGAATAAAATTAATCATTTGGCGACATTATTCTATTCTTAAGAGACAACGTATAGATATAGCCATTAAGAGTTTATTTTTAAAATTGTGTTTAAGAGATTTTCTTTTTTGATAATTTCAATTAAATAAGCATTTATATACATACATACTCGTGTGTGCCCCTAATTATGCGCATGTTTGCTTCGTAATTCTAAATAAATTTAAAAAAAAAACTTCAATAAGTATTTAAAAGATATTAAATAAATTTATCTTAATCGACACTAGTACAACTCAAAATTAAAATGTTTCATTACATAAAAATATTGTTTGATTTGTCAAATCGTTAATTTTTTATGCAAAAAACTAAATGGAATATTCAACATCCACTATCCATGCAAAAAATCAAATAAAAATGCAAGAAATATTTTATAGAAAAAATTTAATTGACATTTTTCGTGCAAAACAATTTTTATGGAAAATTTTTTTTATAAAAATAATTATATGGACTATACATCGTCCAATTTTCATGCGAACATTTTTTTATGAAAAAAAAATATATCGTCCATTTTTCATGAAAAATTAAATGGACTATAATCGTCCATTTCTCATGCAAAAAACTTTTTTTAAATTAAATGAACTATACATCGTCCATTTTTCATGGAAAAAATTTTTTTATGAAAAAATTTTAATGGTCCATTTTTCATGAAAAAAATTTTTTTATGAAAAAATTTTAATGGACTATAATTGTCCATTTTTTAAACAACAAAATTTTGTATAAAAAAATTTAATGGACTTTACATCGTCCATTTTTATGAAAAATTTAATGGACTATACATCGTCCATTTTTTATGCAAAAAACATTTTTTTAAAAAAATTAATGGACTATACATTACACCTTCCATTTTTCACGAAAAATTTAAAGGACTATAAATTGTCCATATTTTATGCAAAAAAATTTTTATGAACAAAATTTAATGGACTATACATCGTCCATTTTTATGAAAAATTTAATGGACTATACATCGTCCATTTTTCATGAAAAATTTAATGGACTATACAGCGTCCATTTTTCATGAAAAATTTAATGGACTATACATCGTCCATTTTTCATGAAAAATTTAATGCACTATTATAGTCCATTTTTTATGCAAAAAATTGTTTATGAACAAATTTAATGCACTATACATCGTTTATTTTTTATACAAAAAATTTAATGGACTTTACATCGTCCAGTTTTTATGTCAAAATTTTTCTTTTTTTTAATTTAATGGACTATACATCGTCCATTTCTCATGAAAAATTTTTATGATAAAATTTAATGGACTATACATCGTCCAGTTTTTATGGAAAAAAATTTTTAGGGAAAAAATTATGGACTGTCATTTTTCATGAAAAAATTAATGGACTATTTTTCGATTTTTCATAAAATATTTAATGCACTATACATCGTCCATTTTTCATGAAAAATTTAATGGACTATACATCGTCCATTTTTCATGAAAAATTTAATGGACTATACATCGTCCATTTTTCATGGAAAAAAATTTTTATGAAAAAAATTTAATGGAGTACACATCGTCATTTTATGAAAATTTAATGGACTATATCGTCCATTTTTCATGGAAAAAATGTTTATGAAAAAATTTTAATGGACTATACATAGTCCATTTTTCATTAAAAAATTAATGGACTATACATCGTCCATTTTTCATGAAAATTTTAAGGGGCCACACATCGTCCATTTCTTTTGCACAAAAATTTTTTATGAAAAAATTTAATAAACTTTACATTGTCCATTTTTCATGGAAAATTTAATGGAGTATACATCGTCAATTTTTTATGCCAAAAAATTTTTTTAGAAAAAATTTTTTTTTCCATTTTTCATGGAAAAAATTTTAATGGACCATACATAGTCCATTTTTCATGAAAAAATTAATGGACTATACATCGTCCATTTTCATAAAAAATTTCATGCAATATACATAGTATATTTTCATGCAAAAAAAAATATTATGAAAAAAATTTTAATGGACTATATACATAGTCCATTTTTCATGAAAAATTTAATGGACTATATATCGTCCAGTTTTTATGCCAAACATTTTCTTTTTTTAAATTTAATGGACTACACATCTTCATTTTTTAAGAAAATTTAATTGACTATACATGGTAATTTTTTATGAAAATTTAATAAACTATACATTGTCCATTTTTCATGGAAAATCTAATGGACTATACATCGTCCATGTTTAATGAAAAAATTTTTTTATGATAAAATTTAATGGACTATACATCGTCCAGTTTTTATGCAAAAAAAAATTTATGAAAAAAATTAATGGACTATACATTGTACATTTTAAATGAAAAAGTTAATGGACTATACATGTTTAATGAAAAATTTTTTATGGTAAAATTTAATGGATTATACATCGTCCATTTTTCAGGAAAAATTTAATGGACTATACATTGCCCATTCCTCATGAAAAATTTAATTGACTATACATCGTCCAGTTTTTATGCAAAACAAAATTTTATGAAAAAAATTAATGGACTATACATTGTCCATTTTTCATGAACAATTTAATGGACTATACATCGTCCATTTTTCATGGAAAAGAATTTTTATGAAAAAAATTTAATAGACTACACATCGTAATTTTTCATAAAAAATTAATGGACTATACATCGTCCATTTTTCGTGAAAATTTTAATGGGCAACACAGCGTCCATTTTTTGTGCACAAAAATTTTTTATGAAAAAATTTAATAAACTATAAATTGTCCATTTTTCATGGAAAATTTAATAGACTATACATCGTCCATCTTTTATGCAAAAAAATTGTTTGTGAAAACATTTAATAAACTGTACATCATACATTTCTCATGAAAAATTTAATGGACTATACATCGTCCATTTTGCATGAAAAATATAATGGACTATACATCGTCCATTTATTTTGCAAAAAAAAATTTTGTGAAAACATTTAATGGACTATATATACATCATCCATTTATTATGCAAAAAAAATTTTTCTGAAAAAATTTAATACACATCGTCAATTTTTTATACAAAAAAATGTTTATGAAAAAAATTTAATGGACTATGCTTCGTCCATTTTTCGGGAAAAATTTAATGGACTATACATTGCCCATTCCTCATAAAAAATTTAATTGACTATACATCGTCCAGTTTTTATGCAAAAAAAAAATTTTATGAAAAAAATTAATGGACTATATGGACATCGTCTAATTTTCATGCAAAAAAATTTTTTATGAAAAAAATTTAATGGACTAACACGTAATTTTTTATGAAAATTTAATGGACTATACATCGTCCATTGTTTATGCAAAAAATTGTTTATGAAAAAATTTAATGGACCATACATCGTTCATTTTTTATTAAAAAAATTTAATGGACTATACATCGTCCAGTTTTTATGCCAAACTTTTTTTTTTTAATTTAATGGACTACACATCGTCATTTTTTAAGAAAATTTAATGGACTAACATCGTAATTTTTTATGAAAATTTAATTAACTATACATTGTCCATTTTTCATGGAAAATCTAATGGACTATACATCGTCTATGTTTAATGAAAAAAATTTTTTATGATAAAATTTAATGGACTATACATCGTCCAGTTTTTATGCAAAAAAAAATTTTATGAAAAAAATTAATGGACTATACATTGTGCATTTTAAATGAAAAAGTTAATGGACTATACATGTTTAATGAAAAAATTTTTTTATGATAAAATTTAATGGACTATATATACATCGTCCATTTTTCAGGAAAAATTTAATGGACTATACATTGTCTATTCCTCATGAAAAATTTAATTGACTATACATCGTCCAGTTTTTATGCAAAAAAAATTTTATGAAAAAAATTAATGGACTATACATTGTCCATTTTTCATGAACAATTTAATGGACTATACATCGTCCATTTTTCATAAAAAAATAAAAAAAAAAATTGTTTATGAATAAAATTTATTGGACTACACATTGTCATTTTTTATGAAAATTTAATGGACTATAGATCGCCCATTTTTCATGGAAAAAATTGTTCATAAAAAAATTAATAGACTATATATCGTCCATTTTTCAAGAAAATTTTAATGGACTACACATCGTCCATTTTTTATGCCAAAAAATTTTTATAGAAAAAATTTAAAGAACTATACATCGTCCATTTTTCATGAAAAATATAATGGACTATACATCTTCCATTTTTAATGCAAAAAAAATTTTTGTGAAAACATTTAATGGCCTATACATTGCCCATTCCTCATGAAAAATTTAATTGACTATACATCGTCCAGTTTTTATGCAAAACAAAATTTTATGAAAAAAATACATTGTACATTTTAAATGAAAAAGTTAATGGAATATACATGTTTAATGAAAAAAAATATTTATTATGATAAAATTTAATGGACTATACATCGTCCATTTTTCATGAACAATTTAATGGACTATACATCGTCCATTTTTCATGGAAAAGAATTTTTATGAAAAAAATTTAATAGACTACACATCGTAATTTTTTATGAAAATTTAATGGACTATACATCGTCCATTTTTCATAAAAAAATTAAAAAAAAAATTGTTTATGAATAAAATTTATTGGACTACACATCGTCATTTTTTATGAAAATTTAATGGACTATAGATCGCCCATTTTTCATGGAAAAAAATTTTTCATAAAAAAATTAATAGACTATATATCGTCCATTTTTCATGAAAATTTTAATGGACTACACATCGTCCATTTTTTACGCCAAAAAATTTTTATAGAAAAAATTTAATGAACTATACATCGTCCATTTCTCATAAAAAATTTATTGGATTATACATCGTCCATTTTTCATGAAAAATATAATGGACTATACATCGTCCATTTTTTATGCAAATAATTTTTTATGAAAAAAATTTAATGGACTATGATGCTTCGTCCATTTTTCGGGAAAAATTTAATGGACTATACATCGTCCATTTCTCATGAAAAATTTAATGGACTATACATCGTCCAGTTTTTATGCCAAACATTTTCTTTTTTTAAATTTAATGGACTACACATCTTCATTTTTGATGAAAATTTAATTGACTATACATCGTAATTTTTTATGAAAATTTAATAAACTATACATTGTCCATTTTTCATGGAAAATCTAATGGACTATACATCGTCCATGTTTAATGAAAAAATTTTTTTATGATAAAATTTAATGGACTATACATCGTCCAGTTTTTAACCAAAAAAAAATTTATGAAAAAAATTAATGGACTATACATTGTACATTTTAAATGAAAAAGTTAATGGAATATACATGTTTAATGAAAAAAATTTTTTATGATAAAATTTAATGGACTATACATCGTCCATTTTTCAGGAAAAATTTAATGGACTATACATTGCCCATTCCTCATGAAAAATTTAATTGACTATACATCGTCCAGTTTTTATGCAAAACAAAATTTTATGAAAAAAATTAATGGACTATACATCGTCCATTTTTCGTGAAAATTTTAATGGGCTATACATGCGTAAATTTTATGTGCACAAAAATTTTTTATGAAAAAATTTAATAAACTATAAATTGTCCATTTTTCATGGAAAATTTAATGGACTATACATCGTCCATGCTTATTGAAAAAATTATTTTATGATAAAATTTATTGGACTATAAATCGTCCAGTTTTTATGGAAAAAAAATTTATGAAAAAAATTAATGGACTATACATTGTCCATTTTTCATAAAAAATTTAATAAACTATAGATCGTCCAATTTTCATGAAAAATTTTTTTTGTGATAAAATTTAATGGAATTGTTTAGGAAAAAATTTAATGGACTATGCATCGTCCAGTTTTTATACCAAAATTTTTCGTTTTTTAAATTAATTGGACTATACATCGTACATTTTTCATGAAAAAATTAAAAAAAAAATTGTTTATGAATAAAATTTAATGGACCACACATCGTCATTTTTTATGAAAATTTAATAGACTATACATCGCCCATTTTTCATAGAAAAAAAATTTTCATAAAAATTTAATGGACTATATACCGTCCATTTCTCATGAAAAATTTAATAGACTATACATCGTCCATTTTTCATGGAAAAAAATTTTTTAGAAAAAATTTAATGGACTATACAACGTCCTTTTTTTAGGCAAAAAAAATTTTTATGGACTATAAATTTAATGGACTATAAATAGACCAGTTTTTAAGCAAAAAAAATTTTTATGAAAAAAATTAATGGACTATACATTGTCCATTTTTCAGGAAAAATTTAATGGACTATACATCGTCCATTTTTTATGCAAAAAAAAAATGTGAAAAAATTTAATGGACTATACATCAATCATTTATTATGCAAAAAAAATTTCTGCGAAAAAACTTAATGGACTATATATACATTGTATATTTCTCATGAATAATTTAATGGACTATACAACGTCCATTTTTCATGAAAAATTTAATGGACTATACATCATCCATTTTTTATGCAAAAAATTTAATAAACTATATATTGTCCATTTTTCATGGAAAATTTAATGGACTCTACATCGTCCATGTTTAATGAAAAAAATTTTTTATGATATGGACACATCGTCCAGTTTTTATGCAAAAAAAAATGTTATGAAAAAAATTTATGTACTATACATTTTCCATTTTTCATGAAAAATTTAATGGACTATACATCGTCCATTTTTCATGGAAAAAATTTTTTTTGTCATAAAATTTAATGGAATTTTGCATCGTCCATTTTTTATGGAAAAAATTGTTTATGAAAAAATTTAGTGGATTATACATCGTCCATTTCTCATGAAAAATTTAATAAACTATAATATCGTCCATTTTTCATAAAAAAATTTATTTACTATACATTGTCCATTTTTTATGCAAAAAAATTTTTATGAAAAAAATTAAATAGACTATGCATCGTCCATTTCTCATGAAAATCGTCCAGTTTTTATGCAAAAAAAAATTTTATGAAAAAACTTAATGGACTATACATTCTCCATTTTTCATGAAAAATTTAATGGACTATACATCGTCTAATTTTCATGCAAAAAAATTTTTTATGAAAAAAATTTAATAGACTAACATGTAATTTTTTATGAAAAAAATGACTATACATCGTTCATTTTTTATGCCAAGAAGTTTTTATTGAAAAAAATTTAATGGACTATACATCGTCCATTTTTTATGCAAAAAAATTTTTACGAAAAAAGTTTAATGGACTATAAATCGTCCAGTTTTAATGAAAAAAAAAAAATTTATGAAAAAAATTAATGGACTATAAATCGTCCATTTTTCATGAAAATTTTAATGGAATGTTACATGGTCCATTTATCATGCAAAACGATATCTTATAAAAAAATTTAATGCACTATGCATAGTCCATTTTTCATAAAAAAATTAATGAACCATACATCGTCCATTTTTCATGAAAAAAAATTTTTTAATATTAAATTTAATGGAATTATACATCGTCCATTTTTCATGAAAATTTTAATGGACTATATATACATCGTCCATTTTTCATGGAAAAAAATCTTTTATGAAAAAATTTAATGAACTATACATCGTCCATTTTTCAGGGAAAAAAAATTTTATGAAACAATTTTAATGAACTATAATCGTCCATTTTTTATAAAAAACTTAATGGACTACACATCGTCCATTTTTCATGAAAAAAAATTTTTTAATATAAAATTTAATGGAATTTTACATCGTCCATTTTTCATGAAAAATTTAATGGACGGTACATCGTCCATTTTTCAGGGAAAAAAAATTTTATGAAAAAATTTTAATGAACTATAATTCTCCATTTTTCATAAAAAAATTAATGGACACACACATCGTCCATTTTTCATGAAAATTTTGTGCAAAAAAATTTTTTATGAAAAAACTTAATAAACTATACATTGTCCATTTTTCATGGAAAATTTAATGGACTGTACATCGTCCAGTATTATGCAAAAAAATTTTTATGAAAAAAATTTAATGGAAAAAAAATTAAATGCAAAAATGAAAATATTTAATGCATCGTCCATTTTTCAGGAAAAATTTATTGGAATATATACATCGTCCATTTCTCATGTAAAATTTAATGGACTGTACATCGTCCATTTTTTATGCAAAATAATTTTTATGAAAAAAATTTTAATGGACTTACATCGTCCATTTTTCATGAAAAATTTATTGGACTATACATCGTCCATTTTTTATGCAAAAAAAATTTTTATAAAAAAAATTAATGGAGTATACCTCGTCTATTTTTCATGAAAAATTTAATGGAATATATACATCGTCTAATTCTCATGAAAAATTTAATTGAGTATACATCGTCCGTTTCTTATGGCAAAAAATTTTTATGAAAAAAATTTAAAGGACTATACATCGTCCATTTCTCATGAAAAATTTAATGGACTATACATCGTCCATTTTTAATACCAAAAAAATTTTGTGAAAAAATTTAATGGATAATTTATACATCATCCATTTTTCATGAAAAATATTTTTTTTATGATAAAATTTAATTGAATTTTACGTCTTTCATTTTTTATGTATAAAGTTGATTATGAAAAAATTTAATGGACTATACATCGTTCATTTTTTGTACAAAAAATTTAATGGACTATACATCGTCCAGATTCTATGCTAAAATTTTTCTTTTTTTAAATTAATTGGACTATACATCGTCCATTTTTCATGAAAAATTTATTGGACTATACATCATCCATTTCTTATGCCAAAAATTTTTATGAAAAAATTTAATGGAATATACATCGTTCATTTTTCATGACAAATTTGATGTACAATACATCGTCCATTTTTCATTCCAAAAAGTTATTTATGAAAAAAGTTAATGAACTATAAATCGTTAATTTTTTGTGCAAAAAAAAATTTTTATGGAAAAAATTTTAATGGACTATACATCGTCCATTTTTCATGAAAAATTTAATGAACTATACATCGTCTATGTTTAATGAAAATTTTAATTTAATCGTCTATTTTTCGTGCAAAAAAATTTTTTATGAAAAAATTTAATAAACTATACATTGTCTATTTTTCATGGAAAAAAAAATTTTGTGAAAAAATTTAATGGAGTATACATCGTCCATTTCTCATGAAAAAAATTAATGGACTATACTCGCCCATTTTTCATGAAAATTTTATGGAAACAAATTTTTTATGAAAAAATTAATGGACTATACATCGTCAATTTTTCATGAAAAATTTAATGGACTATACATCGTCCATTTTTTATGGAAAAAAATTTTTATGCAAAAATTTTTATGGACTATACATCGATCATTTTTCAGGAAAAATTTAATGAAATATATACATCGTCCATTTTTCATGAAAAATTTATTGGACTATACATCGTCCATTTTTATGCCAAAAAATTTTTATGAAAAAAATTTAATGGACTATACATCGTCCATTTCTCATAAAAAATTTAATGGACTATACATCGTCCATTTTTCATGAAAAATTTAAAAACTTTTAACGGACTATACATCATCCATTTTTCATGAAAAATTTAATGAACTATACATCGTCCATTTTTTGTGCAAACAAATTTTTTATGAAAAAATTTAATGGAAATATACATCGTCCATTTTTCATGAAAAATTTAATGGACTATACATCGTCCATTTTTTATGCAATTAAATTTTAATTTTTTTTTTTGTGAAAAAATTTAATAGACTTACATCGTCCATTCTTTATGCAAAAAAAATTTTTATGCAAAAATTTTTAGGGAAAAAATTTAATGGAATATACATAGTCCATTTTTTCATGAAAAATTTAATGGACTATACATCGTCTATTTTTTATGCAAAAAAATTTTTATGGAAAAAATTTAATGGACTATGGCATCGTCCATTTTTCAGGAAAAATTTAATGGAATATATACATCGTCTATTTCTCGTGAATAATTTAATGGAGTAACCTCGTCCATTTTTTATGGAAAAAAATTTTTATGAAAAAAAATTTAATGGACTTACATCGTCCATTTTTCATAAAAAATTTATTGGACTTACATTTTTTAGGAAAAATTTAATGGAATATATACATCGTCTATTTCTCATGAAAAATTTAATGGACTATACATCGTCCATTTTTTATGCAAAAGAAATTTTGTGAAAAAATTTAATAGACTATACATGGTCCATTTCTCATTTGCATACATCGTCAATTTTTTATGCAAAAAAATTTTATGAAAATTTTATGGAAACAAATTTTTTATGAAAAAATTAATGGACTATACATAATCTATTTTTCATGAAAAAATTTAATGGACTATACATCGTCCATGTTTAATGAAAAAAAAATTTGTGAAAAAATTTAATGTACTATACATCGTTCATTTTTTATGCAAAAAAAAATTTTGTGAAAAAATTTAATAAACTAGACATCGTCCATTTTTTATGCAAAAAAATTTTTATGAAAAAATTTTTATGAAAAAAATTTAATGGACTATACATCGTCCATTATTCATGAAAAATTTAATGGACTATACATCGTCCATTTTTTATGGAAAAAAATTTTTATGCAAAAATTTTTATGGACTATACATCGACCATTTTTCAGGAAAAATTTAATGAAATATATACATCGTCCATTTTTCATGAACAATTTATTGGACTATACATCGTCCATTTTTATGCCAAAAAATTTTTATGAAAAAAATTTAATGGACTATACGTCGTCCATTTCTCATAAAAAATTTAATGGACTATACATCGTCCATTTTTTATGCAAAAAAAATTTTGTGACAAAATTTAATATACTATACATGGTCCATTTGTCATGAAAATTTTAATGGGCTATACATCGTCCATTTTTTATGCCAAAAAATTTTTATGAAAAAAATTTAATGAAATATACACCGTCTATTTTTCATGAAAAATTTAATGGACTATACATCGTCTATTTTTTATACAAAAAAATTTTTATGAAAAAAATTTAATGGACTATACATTGTCCATTTTTAATAAAATTTTAATGGACTATACATCGTCCATGTTTAATGAAAAAAAAAATTTGTGAAAAAATTTAATGGACTCTACATCGTCCATTTTTTATGCAAAAAAAAATTTTGTGAAAAAATTTAATAAACTAGACATCGTCCATTTTTTATGCAAAAAAATTTTTATGAAAAAATTTTTATGGAAAAAATTTAATGGACTATTTCATCGTCCATTTTTCATGAAAAATTTAATGGACTATACATCGTCCATTTTTTATGGAAAAAAATTTTTATGCAAAAATTTTTATGGACTATACATCGACCATTTTTCAGGAAAAATTTAATGAAATATATACATCGTCCATTTTTTATGCCAAAAAAATTTTTGTGAAAAAATTTAATGGACTATACATCGTCCATTTCTCATGAAAAATTTAATGAACTGTACATCGTCCATTTCTTGTGCAAACAAATTTTTTGTGAAAAAATTTAATGGAAATATACATCGCCCATTTTTCATGAAAAATTTAATGGACTATACATCGTCCATTTTTTATGGAAAAAAATTTTTATGCAAAAATTTTTATGGACTATACATCGTCCATTTTTCATTCCAAAAAGTTATTTATGAAAAAAGTTAATGGACTATAAATCGTTAATTTTTTGTGCAAAAAAATTTTTGTGAAAAAATTTAATGGAGTATACATCGTCCATTTTTCATAAAAAATTTAATGGACTATAATCGTGCATTTTTTATGCAATTAAATTTTAATTTTTTTTTTGTGAAAAAATTTAATAGACTATACATCGTCCATTCTTTATGCAATAAAAATTTTTATGAAAAAATTTTTAGGGAAAAAATTTAATGGAATATACATAGTCCATTTTTTCATGAAAAATTTAATGGACTATACATCGTCTATTTTTTATGCAAAAAAATTTTGATGGAAAAAATTTAATGGACTATGGCATCGTCCATTTTTCAGGAAAAATTTAATGGAATATATACATTGTCTATTTCTCATGAATAATTTAATGGAGTACCTCGTCCATTTTTTATGCAAAAAAATTTTTATGAAAAAATTTAATGGACTATACATCGACCATTTTTCATAAAAAATTTAATGGACTATACATCGTCTATTTTTTATGCAAAAAAATTTTTATAAAAAAATTTAATGGACTATACATCATCCATTTTTCAGAAAAAATTTAATGGAATTTATACATCGTCTATTTCTCATGAAAATTTTAATGGACTATAGATCGTCCATTTTTCATGGGAAAAAATTTTTTGTGAAAAAATTAAATGTACTATACATCGTCCATTTTTTATGCCAAAAATTTTTATGAAAAAAATTTAATGGACTATACATCCTCCATTTTTCATCCATTTCTTATGCCAAAAAATTTTTATGAAAAAAATTTAATGGAATATACATCGTCTATTGTTTATACAAAAAAATTTTTATGAAAAAAATTTAATGGACTATACATCGTCCATTTTTAATGAAATTTTAATGGACTATACATCGTCCATGTTTAATGAAAAAAAAAATTTGTGAAAAAATTTAATGGACTATACATCGTCCATTTTTTATGCAAAAAAAAATTTTGTGAAAAAACTTAATAAACTAGACATCGTCCATTTTTTATGCAAAAAAATTTTTATGAAAAAATTTTTATGGAAAAAATTTAATGGACTATACATCGTCCATTTTTCATGAAAAATGTAATGGACTATACTTCGTCCATTTTTTATGGAAAAAAATTTTTATGCAAAAATTTTTATGGACTATACATCGTCCATTTTTCATGAAAAATTTAATGGACTATACATCGTCCATTTTTTATGGAAAAAAAAATTTTGTGAAAAAATTTAATAAACTAGACATCGTCCATTTTTTATGCAAAAAAATTTTTATGAAAAAATTTTTATGAAAAAAATTTAATGGATTATTCATGAAAAATTTAATGGACTATACATCGTCCATTTTTTATGGAAAAAAATTTTTATGCAAAAATTTTTATGGACTATACATCGACCATTTTTCAGGAAAAATTTAATGAAATATATACATCGTCCATTTTTCATGAACAATTTATTGGACTATACATCGCCCATTTTTATGCCAAAAAATTTTTATGAAAAAAATTTAATGGACTATACATCGTCCATTTCTCATAAAAAATTTAATGGACTATACATCGTCCATTTTTTATGCCAAAAAAATTTTTGTGAAAAAATTTAATGGACTATATATACATCGTCCATTTCTCATGAAAAATTTAATGGACTATACATCGTCCATTTTTTATGCAAAAAAAAATTTTGTGAAAAAATTTAATATACTATACATGGTCCATTTGTCATGAAAATTTTAATGGCCTATACATCGTTCATTTTTTATGGAAAAAAATTTTTATGCAAAAATTTTTATGGACTATACATCGTCCATTTTTCATGAAAAATTTAATGGACTATACATCGTCCATTTTTTATGCAATAAAATTTTTATTAAAAAAAAAATTTTAACGGACTATACATCGTCTATTTTTCATGGAAAATTTAATGGACTATACATCGTCCATGTTCAATAAAAAAAAATTTTTGTGAAAAAATTTAATGGACTATATACATCGTCTATTTCTCATGAAAAGACTATACTCGCCCATTTTTCATGAAAATTTTATGGAAACAAATATTTTATGAAAAAATTAATGGACTATACAACGTCCATTTTTCATGAAAAATTTAATGGACTATACATCGTCCATTTTTTACGGAAAAAAATTTTTATGAAAAAATTTTTATGGAAAAAATTTAATGGACTATACATCGTCCATTTCTCATGAAAAGACTATACTCGCCCATTTTTCATGAAAATTTTATGGAAACAAATATTTTATGAAAAAATTAATGGACTATACATCGTCCATTTTTCATGAAAAATTTAATGGACTACATCGTCCATTTTTTATGGAAAAAAATTTTTATGAACAAATTTTTATGGAAAAAATTTAATGGACTATACATAGTCCAATTTTTATGAGAAATTTAATGGACTTTACATCATCCATTTTTTATGCAAAAAAATTTTTATGAAAATAATTTAATGGAAAAAGAATTAAATGCAAAAATGAAAAAATTTAATTCATCGTCCATTTTTCAGGAAAAATTTATTGGAATATATACATCGTCCATTTCTCATATAAAATTTAATGGACTATACATCGTCCATTTTTCATGAAAAATTTAATGGACTATACATCGTCCATTTTTTATGCAAAAAAATTTTTATGAAAAAAATTTTAATGGCTTACATCGTCCATTTTTCATGAAAAATTTATTGGACTTACATCGTCCATTTTTTATGCAAAAAAATTTTTATGAAAAAAATTAATGGAGTATATATACATCGTCCATTTTTCATGAAAAAATTTAATGGACTATATATACATCGTCCATGTTTAATGAAAAAAAAAAAATTTGTGAAAAAATTTAATGGACTATACATCGTCCATTTTTTATGCAAAAAAAATTTTGTGAAAAAATTTAATAGACTATACATGCTCCATTTCTCATGAAAATTTTAATGGACTATACATGGTCCATTTTTCATTCCAAAAAGTTATTTATGAAAAAAGTTAATGGACTATAAATCGTTAATTTTTTGTGCAAAAAAATTTTTGTGAAAAAATTTAATGGACTATGGCATCGTCCATTTTTCAGGAAAAATTTAATGGAATATATACATTGTCTATTTCTCATGAATAATTTAATGCAGTAACCTCGTCCATTTTTTATGCAAAAAAATTTTTATGAAAAAAAATTTAATGGACTTACATCGTCCATTTTTCATAAAAAATTTATTGGACTTACATCGTCCATTTTTTATGCAAAAAAAATTTTATGAAAAAAATTTAATGGACTATGGCATCGTCCATTTCTCATTTGCACACATCGTCAATTTTTTATGCAAAAAAATTTTATGAAAATTTTATGGAAACAAATTTTTTATGAAAAAATTAATGGACTATACATAATCCATTTTTCATGAAAAATTTAATGGACTATACATCGTCCATTTTTTATGCAAAAAAATTTTTATGAAAAAAATTTAATGGAATATACACCGTCTATTTTTCATGAAAAATTTAATGGACTACACTCGTCCATTTGTTTTGCAAAAATATTTTTAATGAAAAAAATTAATGGAGTATACATCGTCCATTTTTCATGAAAAAATTTAATGGACTATACATCGTCCATTTTAATGAAAAAAAAAAAATTTTGTGAAAAAATTTAATGGACTATACATCGTCCATTTTTTATGGAAAAAAAGTTTGTGAAAAAATTTAATAGACTATACATGGTCCATTTCTCATGAAAATTTTAATGGACTATACATCGTCCATTTTTCATGGAAAAAAATTTTTTGTGAAAAAATTAAA
Organism: Nowickia ferox; assembly: GCA_936439885.1. Classification (NCBI taxonomy): domain Eukaryota; kingdom Metazoa; phylum Arthropoda; class Insecta; order Diptera; family Tachinidae; genus Nowickia; species Nowickia ferox. Next base: position 86,683,872 of record OW387027.1, read on the forward strand.
TGGACTATACATCGTCCATTTTTTATGCCAAAAATTTTTATGAAAAAAATTTAATGGAATATACACCGTCTATTTTTCATGAAAAATTTAATGGACTATACATCGTCTATTTTTTATACAAAAAAATTTTTATGAAAAAAATTTAATGGACTATACATCGTCCATTTTTAATGAAATTTTAATGGACTATACATCGTCCATTTTTCATGAAAAATTTAATGGACAATATCGTCCATTTTTTATGCAAAAAAAAATTTTGTGAAAAAATTTAATAAACTAGACATCGTCCATTTTTTATGCAAAAAAATTTTTATGAAAAAATTTTTATGGAAAAAATTTAATGGACTATACATCGTCCATTTTTCATGAAAAATTTAATGGACTATACATCGTCCATTTTTTATGGAAAAAAATTTTTATGCAAAAATTTTTATGGACTATACATCGACCATTTTTCAGGAAAAATTTAATGAAATATATACATCGTCCATTTTTCATGAAAAATTTATTGGACTATACATCGTCCATTTTTATGGCAAAAAATTTTTATGAAAAAAATTTAATGGAAATATACATCGTCCATTTCTCATAAAAAATTTAATGGACTATACATCGTCCATTTTTTATGCCAAAAAAATTTTTGTGAAAAAATTTAATGGACTATATATACATCGTCCATTTCTCATGAAAAATTTAATGAACTATACATAGTCCATTTCTTGTGCAAACAAATTTTTTATGAAAAAATTTAATGGAAATATACATCGTCCATTTTTCATGAAACATTTGATAGACAATACATCGTCCATTTTTCATTCCAAAAAGTTATTTATGAAAAAAGTTAATGGACTATAAATCGTTAATTTTTTGTGCAAAAAAATTTTTGTGAAAAAATTTAATGGAGTATACATCGTCCATTTTTCATGAAAAATTCAATGGTCCATTTTTTATGCAATTAAATTTTAATTTTTTCTTTGTGAAAAAATTTAATAGACTATACATCGTCCATTCTTTATGCAAAAAAAATTTGTATGAAAAAATTTTTAGGGAAAAAATTTAATGGAATATACATAGTCCATTTTTTCATGAAAAATTTAATGGACTATACATCGTCTATTTTTTATGCAAAAAAATTTTTATGGAAAAAATTTAATGGACTATGGCATCGTCCATTTTTCAGGAAAAATTCAATGGAATATATACATCGTCTATTTCTCATGAATAATTTAATGGAGTAACCTCGTCCATTTTTTATGCAAAAAAATTTTTATGAAAAAAAATTTAATGGACTTACATCGTCCATTTTTCATAAAAAATTTATTGGCCTTACATCGTCCATTTTGTATGCAAAAAAATTTTTATGAAAAAAATTTAATGGACTATGGCATCGTCCATTTTTTAGGAAAAATTTAATGGAATATATACATCGTCTATTTCTCATGAAAAATTTAATGGACTATACATCGTCCATTTTTTATGCAAAAGAAATTTTGTGAAAAAATTTAATAGACTATACATGGTCCATTCCTCATGAAAATTTTAATGGACTATACATCGTCCATTTTTCATGGAAAAAAATTTTTTCTGAAAAAATTTAATGAACTATATATACATCGTCCATTTTTTATGCAATAAAATTTTTATGAAAAAAATTTTAATGGAAATTTATTGGACTATACATCGTCCATTTCTTATGCCAAAAAATTTTTATGGAAAAAATTTAATGGACTATACATCGTCCATTTCTTATGAAAATTTAATGGACTATACATCGTTAATTTTTCATGAAAATTTTATTGGACTATACATCGTCCATTTGTCATGAAAAATTTAATGGACTATACATCGTCCATTTTTCATGAAAAATTTAAAAAATTTTAACGGACTATACATCATCCATTTTTCATGAAAAATTTAATGAACTATACATCGTCCATTTTTTGTGCAAACAAATTTTTTATGAAAAAATTTAATGGAAATATACATCGTCCATTTTTCATGAAAAATTTAATGGACTTATACATCGTCCATTTTTTATGCAATTAAATTTTAATTTTTTTTTTTGTGAAAAAATTTAATAGACTTACATCGTCCATTCTTTATGCAAAAAAAATTTTTATGCAAAAATTTTTAGGGAAAAAATTTAATGGAATATACATAGTCCATTTTTTCATGAAAAATTTAATGGACTATACATCGTCTATTTTTTATGCAAAAAAATTTTTATGGAAAAAATTTAATGGACTATGGCATCGTCCATTTTTCAGGAAAAATTTAATGGAATATATACATCGTCTATTTCTCGTGAATAATTTAATGGAGTAACCTCGTCCATTTTTTATGGAAAAAAATTTTTATGAAAAAAAATTTAATGGACTTACATCGTCCATTTTTCATAAAAAATTTATTGGACTTACATTTTTTAGGAAAAATTTAATGGAATATATACATCGTCTATTTCTCATGAAAAATTTAATGGACTATACATCGTCCATTTTTTATGCAAAAGAAATTTTGTGAAAAAATTTAATAGACTATACATGGTCCATTTCTCATTTGCATACATCGTCAATTTTTTATGCAAAAAAATTTTATGAAAATTTTATGGAAACAAATTTTTTATGAAAAAATTAATGGACTATACATAATCTATTTTTCATGAAAAAATTTAATGGACTATACATCGTCCATGTTTAATGAAAAAAAAAAATTTTGTGGAAAAATTTAATGGACTATATATACATCGTCCATTTTTCATGAAAAATTTAATGGACTATACATCGTCCATTTTTAATGAAATTTTAATGGACTATACATCGTCCATGTTTAATGAAAAAAAAATTTGTGAAAAAATTTAATGTACTATACATCGTTCATTTTTTATGCAAAAAAAAATTTTGTGAAAAAATTTAATAAACTAGACATCGTCCATTTTTTATGCAAAAAAATTTTTATGAAAAAATTTTTATGAAAAAAATTTAATGGACTATACATCGTCCATTATTCATGAAAAATTTAATGGACTATACATCGTCCATTTTTTATGGAAAAAAATTTTTATGCAAAAATTTTTATGGACTATACATCGACCATTTTTCAGGAAAAATTTAATGAAATATATACATCGTCCATTTTTCATGAACAATTTATTGGACTATACATCGTCCATTTTTATGCCAAAAAATTTTTATGAAAAAAATTTAATGGACTATACATCGTCCATTTCTCATAAAAAATTTAATGGACTATACATCGTCCATTTTTTATGCAAAAAAAATTTTGTGAAACAATTTAATATACTATACATGGTCCATTTGTCATGAAAATTTTAATGGGCTATACATCGTCCATTTTTTATGCCAAAAAATTTTTATGAAAAAAATTTAATGAAATATACACCGTCTATTTTTCATGAAAAATTTAATGGACTATTATACATCGTCTATTTTTTATACAAAAAAATTTTTATGAAAAAAATTTAATGGACTATACATTGTCCATTTTTAATAAAATTTTAATGGACTATACATCGTCCATGTTTAATGAAAAAAAAAATTTGTGAAAAAATTTAATGGACTCTACATCGTCCATTTTTTATGCAAAAAAAAATTTTGTGAAAAAATTTAATAAACTAGACATCGTCCATTTTTTATGCAAAAAAATTTTTATGAAAAAATTTTTATGGAAAAAATTTAATGGACTATTTCATCGTCCATTTTTCATGAAAAATTTAATGGACTATACATCGTCCATTTTTTATGGAAAAAAATTTTTATGCAAAAATTTTTATGGACTATACATCGACCATTTTTCAGGAAAAATTTAATGAAATATATACATCGTCCATTTTTTATGCCAAAAAAATTTTTGTGAAAAAATTTAATGGACTATACATCGTCCATTTCTCATGAAAAATTTAATGAACTGTACATCGTCCATTTCTTGTGCAAACAAATTTTTTGTGAAAAAATTTAATGGAAATATACATCGCCCATTTTTCATGAAAAATTTAATGGACTATACATCGTCCATTTTTTATGGAAAAAAATTTTTATGCAAAAATTTTTATGGACTATACATCGTCCATTTTTCATTCCAAAAAGTTATTTATGAAAAAAGTTAATGGACTATAAATCGTTAATTTTTTGTGCAAAAAAATTTTTGTGAAAAAATTTAATGGAGTATACATCGTCCATTTTTCATAAAAAATTTAATGGACTATAATCGTGCATTTTTTATGCAATTAAATTTTAATTTTTTTTTTGTGAAAAAATTTAATAGACTATACATCGTCCATTCTTTATGCAATAAAAATTTTTATGAAAAAATTTTTAGGGAAAAAATTTAATGGAATATACATAGTCCATTTTTTCATGAAAAATTTAATGGACTATACATCGTCTATTTTTTATGCAAAAAAATTTTGATGGAAAAAATTTAATGGACTATGGCATCGTCCATTTTTCAGGAAAAATTTAATGGAATATATACATTGTCTATTTCTCATGAATAATTTAATGGAGTACCTCGTCCATTTTTTATGCAAAAAAATTTTTATGAAAAAATTTAATGGACTATACATCGACCATTTTTCATAAAAAATTTAATGGACTATACATCGTCCATTTATTATGACTATACATAGTACATTTTTCATGAAAAATTTAATGGACTATACATCGTCTATTTTTTATGCAAAAAAATTTTTATAAAAAAATTTAATGGACTATACATCATCCATTTTTCAGAAAAAATTTAATGGAATTTATACATCGTCTATTTCTCATGAAAATTTTAATGGACTATAGATCGTCCATTTTTCATGGGAAAAAATTTTTTGTGAAAAAATTAAATGTACTATACATCGTCCATTTTTTATGCCAAAAATTTTTATGAAAAAAATTTAATGGACTATACATCCTCCATTTTTCATCCATTTCTTATGCCAAAAAATTTTTATGAAAAAAATTTAATGGAATATACACGTCTATTGTTTATACAAAAAAATTTTTATGAAAAAAATTTAATGGACTATACATCGTCCATTTTTAATGAAATTTTAATGGACTATACATCGTCCATGTTTAATGAAAAAAAAAATTTGTGAAAAAATTTAATGGACTATACATCGTCCATTTTTTATGCAAAAAAAAATTTTGTGAAAAAACTTAATAAACTAGACATCGTCCATTTTTTATGCAAAAAAATTTTTATGAAAAAATTTTTATGGAAAAAATTTAATGGACTATACATCGTCCATTTTTCATGAAAAATGTAATGGACTATACTTCGTCCATTTTTTATGGAAAAAAATTTTTATGCAAAAATTTTTATGGACTATACATCGTCCATTTTTCATGAAAAATTTAATGGACTATACATCGTCCATTTTTTATGGAAAAAAAAATTTTGTGAAAAAATTTAATAAACTAGACATCGTCCATTTTTTATGCAAAAAAATTTTTATGAAAAAATTTTTATGAAAAAAATTTAATGGATTATTCATGAAAAATTTAATGGACTATACATCGTCCATTTTTTATGGAAAAAAATTTTTATGCAAAAATTTTTATGGACTATACATCGACCATTTTTCAGGAAAAATTTAATGAAATATATACATCGTCCATTTTTCATGAACAATTTATTGGACTATACATCGCCCATTTTTATGCCAAAAAATTTTTATGAAAAAAATTTAATGGACTATACATCGTCCATTTCTCATAAAAAATTTAATGGACTATACATCGTCCATTTTTTATGCCAAAAAAATTTTTGTGAAAAAATTTAATGGACTATATATACATCGTCCATTTCTCATGAAAAATTTAATGGACTATACATCGTCCATTTTTTATGCAAAAAAAAATTTTGTGAAAAAATTTAATATACTATACATGGTCCATTTGTCATGAAAATTTTAATGGCCTATACATGGTCCATTTTTTATGGAAAAAAATTTTTATGCAAAAATTTTTATGGACTATATATACATCGTCCATTTTTCATGAAAAATTTAATGGACTATACATCGTCCATTTTTTATGCAATAAAATTTTTATTAAAAAAAAAATTTTAACGGACTATACATCGTCTATTTTTCATGGAAAATTTAATGGACTATACATCGTCCATGTTCAATAAAAAAAAATTTTTGTGAAAAAATTTAATGGACTATATACATCGTCTATTTCTCATGAAAAGACTATACTCGCCCATTTTTCATGAAAATTTTATGGAAACAAATATTTTATGAAAAAATTAATGGACTATACAACGTCCATTTTTCATGAAAAATTTAATGGACTATACATCGTCCATTTTTTACGGAAAAAAATTTTTATGAAAAAATTTTTATGGAAAAAATTTAATGGACTATACATCGTCCATTTTTTATGGAAAAAAATTTTTATGCAAAAATTTTTATGGACTATACATCGACCATTTTTCAGGAAAAATTTAATGAAATATATACATCGTCCATTTTTCATGAACAATTTATTGGACTATACATCGTCCATTTTTATGCCAAAAAATTTTTATGAAAAAAATTTAATGGACTATACATCGTCCATTTCTCATAAAAAATTTAATGGACTATACATCGTCCATTTTTTATGCAAAAAAAATTTTGTGAAAAAATTTAATATACTATACATGGTCCATTTGTCATGAAAATTTTAATGGGCTATACATCGTCCATTTTTTATGCCAAAAAATTTTTATGAAAAAAATTTAATGAAATATACACCGTCTATTTTTCATGAAAAATTTAATGGACTATTATACATCGTCTATTTTTTATACAAAAAAATTTTTATGAAAAAAATTTAATGGACTATACATTGTCCATTTTTAATAAAATTTTAATGGACTATACATCGTCCATGTTTAATGAAAAAAAAAATTTGTGAAAAAATTTAATGGACTCTACATCGTCCATTTTTTATGCAAAAAAAAATTTTGTGAAAAAATTTAATAAACTAGACATCGTCCATTTTTTATGCAAAAAAATTTTTATGAAAAAATTTTTATGGAAAAAATTTAATGGACTATTTCATCGTCCATTTTTCATGAAAAATTTAATGGACTATACATCGTCCATTTTTTATGGAAAAAAATTTTTATGCAAAAATTTTTATGGACTATACATCGACCATTTTTCAGGAAAAATTTAATGAAATATATACATCGTCCATTTTTTATGCCAAAAAAATTTTTGTGAAAAAATTTAATGGACTATACATCGTCCATTTCTCATGAAAAATTTAATGAACTGTACATCGTCCATTTCTTGTGCAAACAAATTTTTTGTGAAAAAATTTAATGGAAATATACATCGCCCATTTTTCATGAAAAATTTAATGGACTATACATCGTCCATTTTTTATGGAAAAAAATTTTTATGCAAAAATTTTTATGGACTATACATCGTCCATTTTTCATTCCAAAAAGTTATTTATGAAAAAAGTTAATGGACTATAAATCGTTAATTTTTTGTGCAAAAAAATTTTTGTGAAAAAATTTAATGGAGTATACATCGTCCATTTTTCATAAAAAATTTAATGGACTATAATCGTGCATTTTTTATGCAATTAAATTTTAATTTTTTTTTTGTGAAAAAATTTAATAGACTATACATCGTCCATTCTTTATGCAATAAAAATTTTTATGAAAAAATTTTTAGGGAAAAAATTTAATGGAATATACATAGTCCATTTTTTCATGAAAAATTTAATGGACTATACATCGTCTATTTTTTATGCAAAAAAATTTTGATGGAAAAAATTTAATGGACTATGGCATCGTCCATTTTTCAGGAAAAATTTAATGGAATATATACATTGTCTATTTCTCATGAATAATTTAATGGAGTACCTCGTCCATTTTTTATGCAAAAAAATTTTTATGAAAAAATTTAATGGACTATACATCGACCATTTTTCATAAAAAATTTAATGGACTATACATCGTCCATTTATTATGACTATACATAGTACATTTTTCATGAAAAATTTAATGGACTATACATCGTCTATTTTTTATGCAAAAAAATTTTTATAAAAAAATTTAATGGACTATACATCATCCATTTTTCAGAAAAAATTTAATGGAATTTATACATCGTCTATTTCTCATGAAAATTTTAATGGACTATAGATCGTCCATTTTTCATGGGAAAAAATTTTTTGTGAAAAAATTAAATGTACTATACATCGTCCATTTTTTATGCCAAAAATTTTTATGAAAAAAATTTAATGGACTATACATCCTCCATTTTTCATCCATTTCTTATGCCAAAAAATTTTTATGAAAAAAATTTAATGGAATATACATCGTCTATTGTTTATACAAAAAAATTTTTATGAAAAAAATTTAATGGACTATACATCGTCCATTTTTAATGAAATTTTAATGGACTATACATCGTCCATGTTTAATGAAAAAAAAAATTTGTGAAAAAATTTAATGGACTATACATCGTCCATTTTTTATGCAAAAAAAAATTTTGTGAAAAAACTTAATAAACTAGACATCGTCCATTTTTTATGCAAAAAAATTTTTATGAAAAAATTTTTATGGAAAAAATTTAATGGACTATACATCGTCCATTTTTCATGAAAAATGTAATGGACTATACTTCGTCCATTTTTTATGGAAAAAAATTTTTATGCAAAAATTTTTATGGACTATACATCGTCCATTTTTCATGAAAAATTTAATGGACTATACATCGTCCATTTTTTATGGAAAAAAAAATTTTGTGAAAAAATTTAATAAACTAGACATCGTCCATTTTTTATGCAAAAAAATTTTTATGAAAAAATTTTTATGAAAAAAATTTAATGGATTATTCATGAAAAATTTAATGGACTATACATCGTCCATTTTTTATGGAAAAAAATTTTTATGCAAAAATTTTTATGGACTATACATCGACCATTTTTCAGGAAAAATTTAATGAAATATATACATCGTCCATTTTTCATGAACAATTTATTGGACTATACATCGCCCATTTTTATGCCAAAAAATTTTTATGAAAAAATTTAATGGACTATACATCGTCCATTTCTCATAAAAAATTTAATGGACTATACATCGTCCATTTTTTATGCCAAAAAAATTTTTGTGAAAAAATTTAATGGACTATATATACATCGTCCATTTCTCATGAAAAATTTAATGGACTATACATCGTCCATTTTTTATGCAAAAAAAAATTTTGTGAAAAAATTTAATATACTATACATGGTCCATTTGTCATGAAAATTTTAATGGCCTATACATCGTCCATTTTTTATGGAAAAAAATTTTTATGCAAAAATTTTTATGGACTATATATACATCGTCCATTTTTCATGAAAAATTTAATGGACTATACATCGTCCATTTTTTATGCAATAAAATTTTTATTAAAAAAAAAATTTTAACGGACTATACATCGTCTATTTTTCATGGAAAATTTAATGGACTATACATCGTCCATGTTCAATAAAAAAAAATTTTTGTGAAAAAATTTAATGGACTATATACATCGTCTATTTCTCATGAAAAGACTATACTCGCCCATTTTTCATGAAAATTTTATGGAAACAAATATTTTATGAAAAAATTAATGGACTATACAACGTCCATTTTTCATGAAAAATTTAATGGACTATACATCGTCCATTTTTTACGGAAAAAAATTTTTATGAAAAAATTTTTATGGAAAAAATTTAATGGACTATACATCGTCCATTTCTCATGAAAAGACTATACTCGCCCATTTTTCATGAAAATTTTATGGAAACAAATATTTTATGAAAAAATTAATGGACTATACATCGTCCATTTTTCATGAAAAATTTAATGGACTACATCGTCCATTTTTTATGGAAAAAAATTTTTATGAACAAATTTTTATGGAAAAAATTTAATGGACTATACATAGTCCAATTTTTATGAGAAATTTAATGGACTTTACATCATCCATTTTTTATGCAAAAAAATTTTTATGAAAATAATTTAATGGAAAAAGAATTAAATGCAAAAATTAAAAAATTTAATTCATCGTCCATTTTTCAGGAAAAATTTATTGGAATATATACATCGTCCATTTCTCATGTAAAATTTAATGGACTATACATCGTCCATTTTTCATGAAAAATTTAATGGACTATACATCGTCCATTTTTTATGCAAAAAAATTTTTATGAAAAAAATTTTATGGCTTACATCGTCCATTTTTCATGAAAAATTTATTGGACTTACATCGTCCATTTTTTATGCAAAAAAATTTTTATGAAAAAAATTAATGGAGTATATATACATCGTCCATTTTTCATGAAAAAATTTAATGGACTATATATACATCGTCCATGTTTAATGAAAAAAAAAAAATTTGTGAAAAAATTTAATGGACTATACATCGTCCATTTTTTATGCAAAAAAAATTTTGTGAAAAAATTTAATAGACTATACATGCTCCATTTCTCATGAAAATTTTAATGGACTATACATGGTCCATTTTTCATTCCAAAAAGTTATTTATGAAAAAAGTTAATGGACTATAAATCGTTAATTTTTTGTGCAAAAAAATTTTTGTGAAAAAATTTAATGGACTATGGCATCGTCCATTTTTCAGGAAAAATTTAATGGAATATATACATTGTCTATTTCTCATGAATAATTTAATGCAGTAACCTCGTCCATTTTTTATGCAAAAAAATTTTTATGAAAAAAAATTTAATGGACTTACATCGTCCATTTTTCATAAAAAATTTATTGGACTTACATCGTCCATTTTTTATGCAAAAAAAATTTTATGAAAAAAATTTAATGGACTATGGCATCGTCCATTTCTCATTTGCACACATCGTCAATTTTTTATGCAAAAAAATTTTATGAAAATTTGATGGAAACAAATTTTTTATGAAAAAATTAATGGACTATACATAATCCATTTTTCATGAAAAATTTAATGGACTATACATCGTCCATTTTTTATGCAAAAAAATTTTTATGAAAAAAATTTAATGGAATATACACCGTCTATTTTTCATGAAAAATTTAATGGACTACACTCGTCCATTTGTTTTGCAAAAATATTTTTAATGAAAAAAATTAATGGAGTATACATCGTCCATTTTTCATGAAAAAATTTAATGGACTATACATCGTCCATTTTAATGAAAAAAAAAAATTTTGTGAAAAAATTTAATGGACTATACATCGTCCATTTTTTATGGAAAAAAAAGTTTGTGAAAAAATTTAATAGACTATACATGGTCCATTTCTCATGAAAATTTTAATGGACTATACATCGTCCATTCTTCATGGAAAAAAATTTTTTGTGAAAAAATTAAATGGACTATACATCGTCCATTTTTTATGCCAAAAATTTTTATGAAAAAAATTTAATGGAATATACACCGTCTATTTTTCATGAAAAATTTAATGGACTATACATCGTCTATTTTTTATACAAAAAAATTTTTATGAAAAAAATTTAATGGACTATACATCGTCCATTTTTAATGAAATTTTAATGGACTATACATCGTCCATTTTTCATGAAAAATTTAATGGACAATATCGTCCATTTTTTATGGAAAAAAAAATTTTGTGAAAAAATTTAATAAACTAGACATCGTCCATTTTTTATGCAAAAAAATTTTTATGAAAAAATTTTTATGGAAAAAATTTAATGGACTATACATCGTCCATTTTTCATGAAAAATTTAATGGACTATACATCGTCCATTTTTTATGGAAAAAAATTTTTATGCAAAAATTTTTATGGACTATACATCGACCATTTTTCAGGAAAAATTTAATGAAATATATACATCGTCCATTTTTCATGAAAAATTTATTGGACTATACATCGTCCATTTTTATGCCAAAAAATTTTTATGAAAAAAATTTAATGGACTATACATCGTCCATTTCTCATAAAAAATTTAATGGACTATACATCGTCCATTTTTTATGCCAAAAAAATTTTTGTGAAAAAATTTAATGGACTATATATACATCGTCCATTTCTCATGAAAAATTTAATGAACTATACATAGTCCATTTCTTGTGCAAACAAATTTTTTATGAAAAAATTTAATGGAAATATACATCGTCCATTTTTCATGAAACATTTGATAGACAATACATCGTCCATTTTTCATTCCAAAAAGTTATTTATGAAAAAAGTTAATGGACTATAAATCGTTAATTTTTTGTGCAAAAAAATTTTTGTGAAAAAATTTAATGGAGTATACATCGTCCATTTTTCATGAAAAATTCAATGGTCCATTTTTTATGCAATTAAATTTTAATTTTTTCTTTGTGAAAAAATTTAATAGACTATACATCGTCCATTCTTTATGCAAAAAAAATTTGTATGAAAAAATTTTTAGGGAAAAAATTTAATGGAATATACATAGTCCATTTTTTCATGAAAAATTTAATGGACTATACATCGTCTATTTTTTATGCAAAAAAATTTTTATGGAAAAAATTTAATGGACTATGGCATCGTCCATTTTTCAGGAAAAATTCAATGGAATATATACATCGTCTATTTCTCATGAATAATTTAATGGAGTAACCTCGTCCATTTTTTATGCAAAAAAATTTTTATGAAAAAAAATTTAATGGACTTACATCGTCCATTTTTCATAAAAAATTTATTGGCCTTACATCGTCCATTTTGTATGCAAAAAAATTTTTATGAAAAAAATTTAATGGACTATGGCATCGTCCATTTTTTAGGAAAAATTTAATGGAATATATACATCGTCTATTTCTCATGAAAAATTTAATGGACTATACATCGTCCATTTTTTATGCAAAAGAAATTTTGTGAAAAAATTTAATAGACTATACATGGTCCATTCCTCATGAAAATTTTAATGGACTATACATCGTCCATTTTTCATGGAAAAAAATTTTTTCTGAAAAAATTTAATGAACTATACATCGTCCATTTTTTATGCAATAAAATTTTTATGAAAAAAATTTTAATGGAAATTTATTGGACTATACATCGTCCATTTCTTATGCCAAAAAATTTTTATGGAAAAAATTTAATGGACTATACATCGTCCATTTCTTATGAAAATTTAATGGACTATACATCGTTAATTTTTCATGAAAATTTTATTGGACTATACATCGTCCATTTGTCATGAAAAATTTAATGTTATATACATCGTATAATTTTCATGCAAAAAAATTTTTTATGAAAAAACTTAATGGACTATATATCGTCCATTTTTCATGAAATTTTAATGGACTATACATCGTCCATGTTTAATGAAAAAAAAATTTTGTGAAAAAATTTTATGGACTATACATCGTCCATTTTTCATGAAAAATTTAATGGACTATACATCGTCCATTTTTTATGCAATAAAATTTTTATGATAAAAATTTTAATGGACTATACATCGTCCATTTTTCATGAAAAATTTAATGGACTACACATCGTCCATTTTTTGTGCAAAAATATTTTTTATGAAAATATTTAATAAATTATACATTGTCCATTTTTCATGAAAATTTAATGGACTATACATCGTCCATTTTTCATGAAAATTTTATTGGACTATACATCGTCCATTTCTCATGAAAAATTTAATGTTATATACATCGTATAATTTTCATGCAAAAAAATTTTTTATGAAAAAATTTAATAAACTATACATTGTCTATTTTTCATGAAAAATTTAATGGACTTTACATCGTCCATTTTTCATGAAAATTTAATGGACTATACATCGTCCATTTTTCATGGAAAAAATTAAATGTAGTATACATCGTCCATTTTTCATGAAAAATTTAATGGACTATACATCGTCCATTTTTTATGCAATAAAATTTTTAGGAAAAAAATTTTAATGGACTATACATCGTCATTTTTCATGAAAATTTAATGGACTATACATCGTCCATTTTTCATGAAAATTCTATTGGACTATACATCGTCCATTTCTCATGAAAATTTTAATGTTATATACGTCGCATAATTTTCATGCAAAAAAATTTTTTATGAACAAAATTTAACGAACTACACATCGTCCATTTTTTGTGCAAAAATATTTTTTATGAAAAAATTTAATAAATTATACATTGTCCATTTTTCATGAAAATTTAATGGACTATATATACATCGTCCATTTTTCATGAAAATTTTGTTGGACTATACATCGTCCATTTCTCATGAAAAATATAATGTTATATACATCGTATAATTTTCATGCAAAAAAATTTTTTATGAAAAAATTTAATAAACTATACATTGTCTATTTTTCATGGAAAACTTAATGGACTATACATTGTCCATTTTTCATGGAAAAAATTTTTTTGTGAAAATATTAAATGTAGTATACATCGTCCATTTTTCATGAAAATTTAATGGATATACATCGTCCATTTTTCATGGAAAAAAATTTTTTGTGAAAAAATTAAATGGACTATACATCGTCCATTTTTCATCCATTTCTTATGCCAAAAAATTTTTATGAGAAAAATTTAATGGACTATACATAGTCCATTTTTCATGAAAAATTTAATGGACTATAGTTCGTCCATTTTTTATGCAATAAAACTTTTATGAAAAAAATTTTAATGGACTATATGGACATCGTCCATTTTTCATGAAAAATTTATTGGACTATACATCGTCCATTTCTTATGCCAAAAAATTTTTATGGAAAAAATTTAATGGACTATACATCGTCCATTTTTTATGAAAATTTAATGGACTATAACGTTAATTTTTCATGAAAATTTTATTCGACTATACATCGTCCATTTGTCATTAAAAATTTAATGTTATATACATCGTATAATTTTCATGCAAAAAAATTTTTTATGAAAAAATTTAATGGACTATATATCGTCCATTTTTCATGAAAATTTAATGGACTATACATCGTCCATTTTTCATGAAAAATTTAATGGACTATACATCGTCCATTTTTTATGGAAAAAAATGTTTATGAAAAAATTTTTATGGACTATACATCGTCCATTTTTCATGAAAAATTTAATGGACTATACATCGTCCATTTTTAATGCAATAAAATTTTTATGAAAAAAATTTTAATGGACTATCCATCGTCCATTTTTCATGAAAAATTTAATGGACTACACATCGTCCATTTTTTGTGCAAAAATATTTTTTATGAAAAAATTTAATAAATTATACATTGCCCATTTTTCATGAAAATTTAATGGACTATACATCGTCCATTTTTCATGAAAATTTTATTGGACTATACATCGTCCATTTCTCATGAAAAATTTAATGTTATATACATCGTATAATTTTCATGCAAAAAAATTTTTTATGAAAAAATTTAATAAACTATACATTGTCTATTTTTCATGGAAAATTTAATGGACTATACATTGTCCATTTTTCATGGAAAAAATTAAATGTAGTATACATCGTCCATTTTTCATGATAAATTTAATGGACTATACATCGTCCATTTTTTATGCAATAAAATTTTTACGAAAAAAATTTTAATGGACTATACATCGTCATTTTTCATGAAAATTTAATGGACTATACATCGTCCATTTTTCATGAAAATTTTATTGGACTATACATCGTCCATTTCTCATGAAAATTTTAATGTTATATACGTCGCATAATTTTCATGCAAAAAAATTTTTTATGAAAAAAATTTAACGAACTACAACACATCGTCCATTTTTTGTGCAAAAATATTTTTTATGAAAAAATTTAATAAATTATACATTGTCCATTATCATGAAAATTTAATGGACTATACATCGTCCATTTTTCATGAAAATTTTGTTGGACTATACATCGTCCATTTCTCATGAAAAATTTAATGTTATATACATCGTATAATTTTCATGCAAAAAAATTTTTTATGAAAAAATTTAATAAACTATACATTGTCTATTTTTCATGGAAAATTTAATGGACTATACATTGTCCATTTTTCATGGAAAAAATTTTTTTGTGAAAATATTAAATGTAGTATACATCGTCCATTTTTCATGAAAAATTTAATGAAATATACATCGTCCATTTTTTATGCAATAAAACTTTTATGAAAATTTAATGGACTATACATCGTCCAAGTTAAATGAAAAAAAAATTTTGTGAAAAATTTAATGGACTATACATCGTCTATTTTTCAGAAAAAATTTAATGGAATTTATACATCGTCTATTTCTCATGAAAAATATAACGGACTATAACCTCATCCATTTTTTATGCCAAAAAAGTTTTTGTGAAAAAATTTAATGGACTATACATCGTCCATTTATTATGCCAAAAAATTTTTTATGAAAAAGTTTAATAAATTATACATTGTCCATTTTTCATGAAAATTTAATGGACTATATATACATCGTCCATTTTTCATGAAAATTTTGTTGGACTATACATCGTCCATTTCTCATGAAAAATTTAATGTTATATACATCGTATAATTTTCATGCAAAAAAATTTTTTATGAAAAAATTTAATAAACTATACATTGTCTATTTTTCATGGAAAATTTAATGGATTATACATCGTATAATTTTCATGCAAAAAAATTTTTTATGAAAAAATTTAATAAACTATACATTGTCTATTTTTCATGGAAAATTTAATGGATTATACATTGTCCATTTTTCATGGAAAAAAATTTTTTGTGAAAAAATTAAATGTAGTATACATCGTCCATTTTTCATGAAAAATTTATTGGACTATACATCGTCCATTTCTTATGCCAAAAAATTTTTATGGAAAAAATTTAATAAACTATACATGCTCCATTTCTCATGAAAAATTTAATGTTATATACATCGTATAATTTTCATGCAAAAAAATTTTTTATGAAAAAATTTAATTGACTATACATCGTCCATTTTTCATGAAAATTTAATGGACTATACATCGTCCATTTTTTATGCAAAAGAAATTTTGTGAAAAAATTTAATAGACTATACATGCTCCATTTCTCATGAAAATTTTAATGGACTATACATCGTCCATTTTTCATGGAAAATTTATTGGACTATACATCGTCCATTTCTCATGAAAAATTTAATGTTATATACATCGTCCATTTTTCATGAAAAAAAAATTTTGTGAAAAAGTTTAATGGACTATACATCGTCCATTTTTTATGGAAAAAAAGTTTTATGAAAAAAATTTTATAAAAAAAATTTAATGGACTATACATCGTCCATTTTTCATAATAAATTTAATGGACTATACATCATCCATTTTTTATGCAAAAAAATATTTATGAAAAAAATTTATTGGAAAAAAAATTAAATGCAAAAATGAAAAAATTTAATGCATCGTCCATTTTTCAGGAAAAATTTATTGGAATATATACATCGCTTTCTCATGTAAAATTTAATGGACTATACATCGTCCATTTTTCATAAAAAATTTAATGGAGTATACATCGGCCATTTTTTATGCAATAAAATTTTAATGAAAAAAATTTTAATGGACTATATAGATAGATATACATCGTCCATTTTTCATGAAAAATTTATTGGACTATACATCGTCCATTTCTTATGCCAAAAAAGTTTTATGAAAAAAATTTAATGGACTATACATCGTCATTTTTCATGAAAATTTAATGGACTATACATCGTCCATTTCTCATGAAAATTTTAATGTTATATACGTCGCATAATTTTCATGCAAAAAAATTTTTTATGAAAAAAATTTAACGAACTACATATCGTTAATTTTATATGCAAAAAAATTTTTATGAAAAAAATTTTAATAGACTACATCGTCCATTTTTCATGAAAAATTTATTGGACTATACATCGTCCATTTCTTATGCCAAAAAATTTTTATGGAAAAAATTTAATAGACTATACATCGTCCATTTTTTATGCAAAAAAAGTTTGTGAAAAAATTTAATAGACTATACATGGTCCATTTCTTATGAAAATTTTAAAGGACTATACATCGTCCATTTTTCATGGAAAAAAATTTTTTGTGAAAAAATTAAATGGACTATACATCGTCCATTTGTTATGCCAAAAATTTTTAATAAAAAATTTAATGGACTATACATCGTCCATTTATTATGCCAAAAAATTTTTATGAAAAAAATTTAATGGACTATGGCATCGTCCATTTTTCATGAAAAATTTAATGGACTATACATCGTCCATTTTTTGTGAAAAAAAATTTTTTATGAAAAAATTTAATAAACTATACATTGTCTATTTTTCATGGAAAATTTAATGGACTATACATCGTCCATGTTTAATAAAAAAAAATTTTTGTGAAAAACATTAATGGACTATACATCGTCCATTTTTTATGCAATAAAATTTTTATGAAAAAAATTTTAATGGACTATACATCGTCCATTTTTCATGAAAAATTTATTGGACTATACATCGTCCATTTCTTATGCCAAAAAATTTTTATGGAAAAAATTTAATGGACTATACACCGTCCATTTTTCATGAAAGTTTAATGGACTATACATCGTCCATTTTTCATGAAAATTTTAATGGACTATACATCGTCCATGTTTAATGAAAATTTTATGGAAACAAATTTTTTATGAAAAAATTAATGGACTATACATCGTCCATTTTTTATGAAAAATTTAATGGACTATACATCGTCAATTTTTTATGGCAAAAAAGTTTTATGAAAAAATTTTTATGGAAAAAATTTAATGGACTATACATAGTCATTTTCATGATAAATTTAATGGACTAGACATTATCCATTTTTTGTGCAAAAATATTTTTTATGAAAAAATTTAATAAATTATACATTGTCCATTTTTCATGGAAAATTTAATGGACTATACATCGTCCATGTTTAATGAAAAAAAAATTTTGTGAAAAAGTTTAATGGACTATACATCGTCCATTTTTTATGCAAAAAACAATTTTGTGAAAAAATTTAATAGACTATACATCGTCCATTCTTTATGCAAAAAAATTTTTATGAAAAAATTTTTAGGGAAAAAATTTAATGGACTATACTTAGTACATTTTTCATGAAAAATTTAATGGACTATACATCGTCTATTTTTTATGGAAAAAAATTTTTATGAAAAAAATTTTAATGGACTATATATACATCGTCCATTTTTTATGGAAAAAAATGTTTACGAAAAAATTTTTATGGACTATACATCATCCATTTTTCATGAAAAATTTAATGGACTATACATCGTCCACTTTTTATGCAATAAAATTTTTATAAAAAAAATTTTAATGGACTATACATCGTCCATTTTTCATGAAAAATTTATTGGACTATACATCGTCCATTTTTCATGAAAAATTTAATGGACTATACATCATCCATTTTTTGTGCAAAAAAATTTTTTATTAAAAAAATTTAATAAACTATACATTGTCCATTTTTCATGGAAAATTTAATGGACTATACATCGTCCATGTTTAATGAAAAAAAAATTTTGTGAAAAAGTTTAATGGACTATACATCGTCCATTTTTTATGCAAAAAACAATTTTGTGAAAAAATTTAATAGACTATACATCGTCCATTCTTTATGCAAAAAAATTTTTATGAAAAAATTTTTAGGGAAAAAATTTAATGGACTATACATAGCACATTTTTCATGAAAAATTTAATGGACTATACATCGTCCATTTTTTAGAAAAAATTTAATGGAATTTATACATCGTCTATTTCTCATGAAAAATTTAATGGACTATTATACCTCGTCCATTTTTTATGCCAAAAAAATTTTTGTGAAAAAATTTAATGGAGTATACATCGTCCATTTTTAATGAAAAATTTAATGGACTATACATCGTCCATTTATTATGCCAAAAAATTTTTATGAAAAAAATTTAATGGACTATGGCTTCGTCCATTTTTCATGAAAAATTTAATGGACTATACATCGTCCATTTTTTGTGCAAAAAAATTTTTTATGAAAAAATTTAATAAACTATACATTGTCTATTTTTCATGGAAAATTTAATGGACTATACATCGTCCATGTTTAATAAAAAAAAAATTTTGTGAAAAACATTAATGGACTATACATCGTCCATTTTTTATGCAATAAAATTTTTATGAAAAAAATTTTAATGGACTATACATCGTCCATTTTTCATGAAAAATTTATTGGACTATACATCGTCCATTTCTTATGCCAAAAAATTTTTATGGAAAAAATTTAATGGACTATACACCGTCCATTTTTCATGAAAGTTTAATGGACTATACATCGTCCATTTTTCATGAAAATTTTAATGGACTATACATCGTCCATGTTTAATGAAAATTTTATGGAAACAAATTTTTTATGAAAAAATTAATGGACTATACATCGTCCATTTTTTATGAAAAATTTAATGGACTATACATCGTCAATTTTTTATGGCAAAAAAGTTTTATGAAAAAATTTTTATGGAAAAAATTTAATGGACTATACATAGTCATTTTCATGATAAATTTAATGGACTAGACATTATCCATTTTTTGTGCAAAAATATTTTTTATGAAAAAATTTAATAAATTATACATTGTCCATTTTTCATGGAAAATTTAATGGACTATACATCGTCCATGTTTAATGAAAAAAAAATTTTGTGAAAAAGTTTAATGGACTATACATCGTCCATTTTTTATGCAAAAAACAATTTTGTGAAAAAATTTAATAGACTATACATCGTCCATTCTTTATGCAAAAAAATTTTTATGAAAAAATTTTTAGGGAAAAAATTTAATGGACTATACTTAGTACATTTTTCATGAAAAATTTAATGGACTATACATCGTCTATTTTTTATGCAAAAAAATTTTTATGAAAAAAATTTTAATGGACTATATATACATCGTCCATTTTTTATGGAAAAAAATGTTTACGAAAAAATTTTTATGGACTATACATCATCCATTTTTCATGAAAAATTTAATGGACTATACATCGTCCACTTTTTATGCAATAAAATTTTTATAAAA
Source organism: Nowickia ferox (assembly GCA_936439885.1). Lineage (NCBI taxonomy): Eukaryota > Metazoa > Arthropoda > Insecta > Diptera > Tachinidae > Nowickia > Nowickia ferox. The sequence goes on from OW387027.1 coordinate 86,704,830, forward strand.
AAAATTTTAATGGACTATACATCGTCCATTTTTCATGAAAAATTTATTGGACTATACATCGTCCATTTCTTATGCCAAAAATTTTTATGAAAAAATTTAATGGAATATACATCGTCCATTTTTCATGAAAAATTTGATGTACAATACATCGTCCATTTTTCATTCCAAAAAGTTATTTATGAAAAAAGTTATTGAACTATAAATCGTTAATTTTTTGTGAAAAAAAAATTTTGTAAAAAAATTTAATGGACTATACATCGTCCATTTTTCATGAAAAATTTAATGGACTATACATCATCCATTTTTTGTGCAAAAAAATTTTTTATTAAAAAAATTTAATAAACTATACATTGTCCATTTTTCATGGAAAATTTAATGGACTATACATTGTCGATTTTTCATGGAAAATATAATGGACTATACATCGTCTATGTTTAATGAAAATTTTAATGGACTACACATCGTCCATTTTTTGTGCAAAAAAATTTTTTATGAAAAAATTTAATAAACTATACATTGTCTATTTTTCATGGAAAATTTAATGGACTATACATCGTCCATGTTTAATGAAAAAAAAATTTTGTGAAAAATTTAATGGACTATACATCGTCTATTTTTTATGCAAAAAAAATTTTGTGAAAAAATTTAATATATTTTTTATGCAAAAAAATTTTTATGAAAAAAATTTAATGGACTATACATCGTCCATTTTTCAGAAAAAATTTAATAGACTATACATGGTCCATTTCTCATTTGCATACATCGTCCATTTTTTATGCAAAAAAATTTTAATGAAAAAATTTTTATGGAAAAATTTAATGGACCATACATAGTCCATTTCTCATGAAAAAAATTAATGGACTATACTCGCCCATTTTTCATGAAAATTTTATGGAAACAAATTTTTTATGAAAAAATTAATGGACTATATATCGTCAATTTGTCATGAAAAATTTAATGGTCTATACATCGCCAATTTTTTATGGAAAAAAAGTTTTATGAAAAAATTTTTATGGAAAAAATTTAATGGACTATACATAGTCCATTTTTTATGGAAAAAAATGTTTATGAAAAAATTTTTATGGACTATACATCATCCATTTTTCATGAAAAATTTAATGGACTATACATCGTCCATGTTTAATAAAAAAAAGTTTTTGTGAAAAAATTTAATGGACTGTACATTGCCCATTTTTTATGGAAAAAAAAATTTTGTGAAAAAATTTAAAGGACTATACATCGTCCATTTCTCATGAAAAAAATTAATGGACTATACTCGCCCATTTTTCATGAAAATTTTATGGAAACAAATTTTTTATGAAAAAATTAATGGACTATATATCGTCAATTTGTCATGAAAAATTTAATGGTCTATACATCGTCCATTTTTTATGCAAAAAAAAATTTGTGAAAAAATTTAATAGACTATACATGGTCCATTTCTCATTTGCATACATCGTCCATTTTTTGTGGAAAAAAATGTTAATGAAAAAATTTTTCATGAAAAATTTAATGGACATTTTTTATGCAATAAAATTTTTATGAAAAAATTTTTTAATGGACTATACATCGTCCATTTTTTATTCTAAAAATTTTAATGGAGAAAATTTAATGGACTATATATACATCGTCCATTTTTCATGAAAATATTAATAGACTACACATCGTCCATTTTTTGTGCAAAAAAAATTTTTATGAAAATAATTTTAATGGACTAATTATCGTCCATTTTTCATGAAAAATTTAATGGACCATACATATTCCATTTTTTGTGCAAAAAAATTTTTTGTTAAAAAAATTTAATAAACTATACATTGTCCATTTTTCATGGAAAATTTAATGGACTATACATCGTCCATGTTTAATGAAAATTTTAATGGACTACACATGGTCCATTTTTTGTGCAAAAAAATTTTTGTGAAAAAATTTAATGGACTATACATTGTCCATTTTTTATGGAAAAAAAAATTTTGTGAAAAGATTTAATGGACTATACATCGTCCATTTCTCATGAAAAAAATTAATGGACTATGCTCGCCCATTTTTCATGAAAATTTTATGGAAACAAATTTTTTATGAAAAAATTAATGGACTATACATCGTCCATTTTTCATGAAAAATTTAATGGACTATACATCGTCAATTTTTTATGGAAAAAAAGTTTTATGAAAAAATTTTTATGGAAAAAATTTAATGGACTATATATACATAGTCCATTTTTCATGATAAATTTAATGGACTATACATCATCCATTTCTTATGCCAAAAAATTTTTATCGAAAAAATTTAATGGACTATACATCGTCCATTTTTCATGAAAATTTAATGGACTATACATCGTCCATTTTTCATGCCAAAAATTTTTATGAAAAAATTTATGCCAAAAAATTTTTATGAAAAAAATTTTAATGGACTATACATCGTCCATTTTTCATGAAAATTTTAATGGACTATACATCGTCCATTTTTCATGAAAATTTTAATGGACTATACATCGTCCATTTTTCATGAAAATTTTAATGGACTATACATCGTCCATTTTTCATGAAAATTTAATGGACTATACATCGTCCATTTTTCATGAAAATTTTAATGGACTACACATCGTCCATTTTTTGTGCAAAAATATTTTTTATGAAAAAATTTAATAAATTATACATTGTCCATTTTTCATAGAAAATTTAATGGACTATATATACATCGTCCATGTTTAATGAAAAAAAAAATTTGTGAAAAATTTAATGGACTATACCTCGTCCATTTTTTATGCCAAAAAAAATTTTGTAAAAAAATTTAATGGACTATACATCGTCCATGTTTAATGAAAAAAGGATTTTGTAAAAAAGTTTAATGGACTATACATCGTCAATTTTTTATGCAAAAAAAAATTTTGTGAAAAAATTTAATAGACTATACATCGTCCATTCTTTATGCAAAAAAATTTTTATGAAAAAATTTTTAGGGAAAAAATTTAATGGACTATACATAGTACATTTTTCATGAAAAATTTAATGGACTATACATCGTCTATTTTTTATGCAAAAAAATTTTTATGAAAAAAATTTTAATGGACTATACATCGTCCATTTTTTATGGAAAAAAATGTTTACGAAAAAATTTTTATGGACTATACATCATCCATTTCTCATGAAAAAAATTAATGGACTATACTCGCCCATTTTTCATGAAAATTTTATGGAAACAAATTTTTTATGAAAAAATTATTGGACTATATATCGTCAATTTGTCATGAAAAATTTAATGGTCTATACATCGCCAATTTTTTATGGAAAAAAAGTTTTATGAAAAAATTTTTATGGAAAAAATTTAATGAACTATACATAGTCTATTTTTTATGGAAAAAAATGTTTAATTAAAAAAAATTTTGTGAAAAAATTTAATGCATCGTCCATTTCTCATGAAAAAAATTAATGGACTATACTCGCCCATTTTTCATGAAAATTTTATGGAAACAAATTTTTTATGAAAAAATTAATGGACATCATCGTCCATTTTTCATGAAAAATTTAATGGACTATACATCGTCAATTTTTTATGGAAAAAAAGTTTTATGAAAACATTTTTATGGAAAAAATTTAATGGACTATACATATTCCATTTTTCATGATAAATTTAATGGACTATACATCATCCATTTTTTATGCAAAAAAATTTTTATGAAAAAAATTTAATGGACTATACATCGTCCATTTTTCATGAAAATTTAATGGACTATACATCGTCCATTTTTCATGAAAATTTTAATGGACTACACATCGTCCATTTTTTTTGCAAAAATATTTTTATGAAAAAAATTTTAATGGACTATACATCGTCCATTTTTCATGAAAAATTTATTGGACTATACATCGTCCATTTCTTATGCTAAAAATTTTTATGAAAAAATTAAATGGAATATACATCGCCTATTTTTTATGCAAAAAAATTTTTATGAAAAAAATTTAATGGACTATACATCGTCCATTTCTTATGCCAAAAAATTTTTATGGAAAAAATTTAATGGACTATACACCGTCCATTTTTCATGAAAGTTTAATGGACTATACATCGTCCATTTTTCATGAAAATTTTAATGGACTATACATCGTCCATGTTTAATGAAAATTTTATGGAAACAAATTTTTTATGAAAAAATTAATGGACTATACATCGTCCATTTTTTATGAAAAATTTAATGGACTATACATCGTCAATTTTTTATGGCAAAAAAGTTTTATGAAAAAATTTTTATGGAAAAAATTTAATGGACTATACATAGTCCATTTTTCATGATAAATTTAATGGACTAGACATCATCCATTTTTTGTGCAAAAATATTTTTTATGAAAAAATTTAATAAATTATACATTGTCCATTTTTCATGGAAAATTTAATGGACTATACATCGTCCATGTTTAATGAAAAAAAAATTTTGTGAAAAAGTTTAATGGACTATACATCGTCCATTTTTTATGCAAAAAACAATTTTGTGAAAAAATTTGATGGACTATACATCGTCCATTTTTCATTCCAATAAGTTATTTATGAAAAAAGTTAATGAACTATAAATCGTTAATTTTTTGTGCAAAAAAAAATTTTGTAAAAAAATTTAATGGACTATACATCGTCCATCTTTCATGAAAAATATAATGGACTATGGGATCGTCTATTTTTCAGGAAAAATTTAATGGAATATATACATCGTCTATTTCTCATGAAAAATTTAATGGACTATACATCGTCCATTTTTTATTAAAAAAAATTTTTATGCAAAAAATTTAAAATAAAAAAAAAAAACTTTTTATGAAAATAATTTTAATGGAATATACATCGTCCATTTTTTATAGAAAAAAATGTTTATGAAAAAATTTTTATGGACTATACATCATCCATTTTTCATGAAAAATTTAATGGACTATATACATCGTCCATTTTTTATGCAATAAAATTTTTATGAAAAAAATTTTAATGGACTATACATCGTCCATTTTTCATGAAAAATTTATTGGACTATACATCGTCCATTTCTTATGCCAAAAATTTTTATGAAAAAATTTAATGAAATATACATCGTCCATTTTACATGAAAAATTTGATGTACAATACATCGTCCATTTTTCATTCCAAAAAGTTATTTATGAAAAAAGTTAATGAACTATAAATCGTTAATTTTTTGTGCAAAAAAAAATTTTGTAAAAAAATTTAATGGACTATACATCGTCCATCTTTCATGAAAAATTTAATGGACTATGGGATCGTCTATTTTTCAGGAAAAATTTAATGGAATATATACATCGTCTATTTCTCATGAAATATTTAATGGACTATACATCGTCCATTTTTTATTAAAAAAAATTTTTATGCAAAAAATTTAATGGACAATACACGTCCATTTTTTGTGGAAAAAAAATTTTTATGAAAATAATTTTAATGGACTATACATCGTCCATTTTTCATGAAAAATTTAATGGGCTATACATCATCCATTTTTTGTGCAAAAAAATTTTTTATTAAAAAATTTAATAAACTATACATTGTCCATTTTTCATGGAAAAAAAAATTTTGTAAAAAAATTTAATGGATCGTCCATTTCTCATGAAAAAAATTAATGGACTATAGTCGCCCATTTTTCATGAAAATTTTATGGAAACAAATTTTTTATGAAAAAATTAATGGACTATACATCGTCCATTTTTCATGAAAAATTTAATGGACTATACATCGTCAATTTTTTATGGAAAAAAAGTTTTATGAAAAAATTTTTATGGAAAAAATTTAATGGAGTATACATAGTCCATTTTTCATGATAAATTTAATGGACTATACATCATCCATTTTTTATGCAAAAAAATTTTTATGAAAAAAATTTAATGGAAAAAAAATTAAATGCAAAAATGAAAAAATTTAATGCATCGTCCATTTTTCAGGAAAAATTTAATGGAGTATACATCGTCCATTTTTCATGTAAAATTTAATGGACTATACATCGTTCATTTTTTAGGCAAAAAAATTTTTATGAAAAAAATTTTAATAGACTATACATCGTCCATTTTCCATGAAAAATTTAATGGACTATACATCATCCATTTCTTATGGCAAAAAATTTTTATCGAAAAAATTTAATGGACTATACATCGTCCATTTTTCATGAAAATTTAATGGACTATACATCGTCCATTTTTCATGAAAATTTTAATGGACTATATATACATCGTCCATTTTTTATGCAATAAAATTTTTATGAAAAAAATTTTAATGGACTATACATCGTCCATTTTTCATGAAAATTTAATGGACTATACATCGTCCATTTTTCATGAAAAATTTAATGGACTATACATCGTCCATTTTTTATGCAATAAAATTTTTATGAAAAAAATTTTAATGGACTATACATCGTCCATTTTTCATGAAAAATTTATTGGACTATACATCGTCCATTTCTTATGCCAAAAAATTTTTATGGAAAAAATTTAATGGACTATACACCGTCCATTTTTCATGAAAGTTTAATGGACTATACATCGTCCATTTTTCATGAAAATTTTAATGGACTATACATCGTCCATGTTTAATGAAAATTTTATGGAAACAAATTTTTTATGAAAAAATTAATGGACTATACATCGTCCATTTTTTATGAAAAATTTAATGGACTATACATCGTCAATTTTTTATGGCAAAAAAGTTTTATGAAAAAATTTTTATGGAAAAAATTTAATGGACTATACATAGTCCATTTTTCATGATAAATTTAATGGACTAGACATCATCCATTTTTTGTGCAAAAATATTTTTTATGAAAAAATTTAATAAATTATACATTGTCCATTTTTCATGGAAAATTTAATGGACTATACATCGTCCATGTTTAATGAAAAAAAAATTTTGTGAAAAAGTTTAATGGACTATACATCGTCCATTTTTTAAGCAAAAAACAATTTTGTGAAAAAATTTGATGGACTATACATCGTCCATTTTTCATTCCAATAAGTTATTTATGAAAAAAGTTAATGAACTATAAATCGTTAATTTTTTGTGCAAAAAAAAAATTTTGTAAAAAAATTTAATGGACTATACATCGTCCATCTTTCATGAAAAATTTAATGGACTATGGGATCGTCTATTTTTCAGGAAAAATTTAATGGAATATATACATCGTCTATTTCTCATGAAAAATTTAATGGACTATACATCGTCCATTTTTTATTAAAAAAAATTTTTATGCAAAAAATTTAATGGACAATACAACGTCCATTTTTTGTGCAAAAAAAATTTTTATGAAAATAATTTTAATGGAATATATATCGTCAATTTTTATAGAAAAAAATGTTTATGAAAAAATTTTTATGGACTATACATCATCCATTTTTCATGAAAAATTTAATGGACTATATACATCGTCCATTTTTTATGCAATAAAATTTGTATGAAAAAAATTTTAATGGACTATACATCGTCCATTTTTCATGAAAAATTTAATGGACTATACATCGTCAATTTTTTATGGAAAAAAAGTTTTATGAAAAAATTTAATGAAATATACATCGTCCATTCTACATGAAAAATTTGATGTCCATTTTTCATTCCAAAAAGTTATTTATGAAAAAAGTTAATGAACTATAAATCGTTAATTTTTTGTGCAAAAAAAAATTTTGTAAAAAAATTTAATGGACTATACATCGTCCATCTTTCATGAAAAATTTAATGGACTATACATCGTCAATTTTTTATGGAAAAAAAGTTTTATGAAAAAATTTAATGAAATATACATCGTCCATTTTACATGAAAAATTTGATGTCCATTTTTCATTCCAAAAAGTTATTTATGAAAAAAGTTAATGAACTATAAATCGTTAATTTTTTGTGCAAAAAAAAATTTTGTAAAAAAATTTAATGGACTATACATCGTCCATCTTTCATGAAAAATTTAATGGACTATGGGATCGTCTATTTTTCAGGAAAAATTTAATGGAATATATACATCGTCTATTTCTCATGAAAAATTTAATGGACTATACATCGTCCATTTTTTATTAAAAAAATTTTTATGCAAAAAATTTAATGGACAATACACGTCCATTTTTTGTGCAAAAAAAATTTTTATGAAAATAATTTTAATGGACTATACATCGTCCATTTTTCATGAAAAATTTAATGGGCTATACATCATCCATTTTTTGTGCAAAAAAATTTTTTATTAAAAAATTTAATAAACTATACATTGTCCATTTTTCATGGAAAATTTAATGGACTATACATTGTCGATTTTTCATGGAAAATTTAATGGACTATATATCGTCCATGTTTAATGAAAATTTTAATGGACTACACATCGTCCATTTTTTAAGCAAAAAAAAATTTTTATGTAAAAATTTAATAAACTATACACTGTCTATTTTTCATGGAAAATTTAATGGACTATACATCGTCCATGTTTAATAAAAAAATTTTTTTGTGAAAAAATTTAATGGACTATACATTGTCCATTTTTTATGGAAAAAAAAATGTTGTAAAAAAATTTAATGGACTATACATCATGAAAAAAATTAATGGACTATACTCGCCCATTTTTCATGAAAATTTTATAGAAAAAAATTTTTTATGAAAAAATTAATAAACTATATATCGTCCATTTGTTATGAAAAATTTAATGGTCTATACATCGTCAATTTTTTATGGAAAAAAAGTTTTATGAAAAAATTTTTATGGAAAAAATTAATGGACTATACATCATGACAAAAATTAATACACTATACTCGCCCATTTTTCATGAAAATTTTATGGAAACAAATTTTTTATGAAAAAATTAATAAACTATATATCGTCCATTTTTCATGATAAATTTAATGGACTATACATCGTCCATTTTGGACTATACATCGTCCATTTTTTGTGCAAAAATATTTTTTATGAAAAAATTTAATAAATTATACATTGTCTAGTTTTCATGGAAAATTTAATGGACTATACATCGTCCATGTTTAATGAAAAAAGGATTTTGTAAAAAAGTTTAATGGACTATACATCGTCAATTTTTTATGAAAAAAAAAAATTTTGTGAAAAAATTTAATAGACTATACATCGTCCATTCTTTATGCAAAAAAATTTTTATGAAAAAATTTTTAAGGAAAAAATTTAATGGACTATACATAGTACATTTTTCATGAAAAATTTAATGGACTATACATCGTCTATTTTTTATGCAAAAAAATTTTTATGAAAAAAATTTTAATGGACTATACATCGTCCATTTTTTATGGAAAAAAATGTTTACGAAAAAATTTTTATGGACTATACATCATCCATTTTTCATGAAAAATTTAATGGACTATACATCGTCCACTTTTTATGCAATAAAATTTTTATAAAAAAAATTTTAATGGACTATACATCGTCCATTTTTCATGAAAAATTTATTGGACTATACATCGTCCATTTCTTATGCCAAAAATTTTTATGAAAAAATTTAATGGAATATACATCGTCCATTTTTCATGAAAAATTTATTGGACTATACATCGTCCATTTCTTATGCCAAAAATTTTTATAAAAACATTTAATGGAATATACATCGTCCATTTTTCATGAAAAATTTGATGTACAATACATCGTCCATTTTTCATTCCAAAAAGTTATTTATGAAAAAAGTTAATGAACTATAAATCGTTAATTTTTTGTGGAAAAAAAAATTTTGTAAAAAAATTTAATGGACTATACATCGTCCATTTTTCATGAAAAATTTAATGGACTATACATCATCCATTTTTTGTGCAAAAAAATTTTTTATTAAAAAAATTTAATAAACTATACATTGTCCATTTTTCATGGAAAATTTAATGGACTATACATTGTCGATTTTTCATGGAAAATTTAATGGACTATACATCGTCTATGTTTAATGAAAATTTTAATGGACTACACATCGTCCATTTTTTGTGGAAAAAAATTTTTTATGAAAAAATTTAATAAACTATACATTGTCTATTTTTCATGGAAAATTTAATGGACTATACATCGTCCATGTTTAATGAAAAAAAAATTTTGTGAAAAATTTAATGGACTATACATCGTCTATTTTTTATGCAAAAAAAATTTTGTGAAAAAATTTAATATATTTTTTATGCAAAAAAATTTTTATGAAAAAAATTTAATGGACTATACATCGTCCATTTTTCAGAAAAAATTTAATAGACTATACATGGTCCATTTCTCATTTGCATACATCGTCCATTTTTTATGCAAAAAAATTTTAAATAAAAATTTTTATGGAAAAATTTAATGGACTGTACATTGCCCATTTTTTATGGAAAAAGAAATTTTGTGAAAAAATTTAATGGACTATACATCGTCCATTTCTCATGAAAAAAATTAATGGACTATACTCGCCCATTTTTCATGAAAATTTTATGGAAACAAATTTTTTATGAAAAAATTAATGGACTATATATCGTCAATTTGTTATGAAAAATTTAATGGTCTATACATCGTCCATTTTTTATGCAAAAAAAAATTTGTGAAAAAATTTAATAGACTATACATGGTCCATTTCTCATTTGCATACATCGTCCATTTTTTATGGAAAAAAATGTTTATGAAAAAATTTTTATGGACTATACATCGTCCATTTTTCATGAAAAATTTAATGGACTATACATCGTCCATTTTTTATGCAATAAAATTTTTATGAAAAAAATTTTAATGGACTATACATCGTCCATTTTTTATGGAAAAAAATGTTTATGAAAAAATTTTTATGGACTATACATCATCCATTTTTCATGAAAAATTTAATGGACTATACATCGTCCACTTTTTATGCAATAAAATTTTTATGAAAAAAATTTTAATGGACTATATATCGTCCATTTTTCATGAAAAATTTAATGGACTATACATCGTCCATGTTTAATAAAAAAAAGTTTTTGTGAAAAAATTTAATGGACTATACATTGCCCATTTTTTATGGAAAAAAAAATTTTGTGAAAAAATTTAATGGATCGTCCATTTCTCATGAAAAAATTTAATGGACTATACTCGCCCATTTTTCATGAAAATTTTATGGAAACAAATTTTTTATGAAAAAATTAATGGACTATACATCGTCCATTTTTCATGAAAAATTTAATGGACTATACATCGTCAATTTTTTATGGAAAAAAAGTTTTATGAAAAAATTTTTATGGAAAAAATTTAATGGACTATACATAGTCCATTTTTCATGATAAATTTAATGGACTATACATCATCCATTTTTTATGCAAAAAAATTTTTATAAAAAATATTTAATGGAAAAAAAATTAAATGCAAAAATGAAAAAATTTAATGCATCGTCCATTTTTCATGAAAAATTTAATGGACTATACATCGTCAATTTTTCATGTAAAATTTAATGGACTATACATCGTTCATTTTTTAGGCAAAAAAATTTTTATGAAAAAAATTTTAATAGACTATACATCGTCCATTTTCCATGAAAAATTTAATGGACTATACATCATCCATTTCTTATGCCAAAAAATTTTTATCGAAAAAATTTAATGGACTATACATCGTCCATTTTTCATGAAAATTTAATGGACTATACATCGTCCATTTTTCATGAAAATTTTAATGGACTATACATCGTCCATTTTTTATGCAATAAAATTTTTATGAAAAAAATTTTAATGGACTATACATCGTCCATTTTTCATGAAAATTTAATGGACTATACATCGTCCATTTTTCATGAAAATTTTAATGGACTACACATCGTCCATTTTTTGTGCAAAAATATTTTTATGAAAAAAATTTTAATGGACTATACATCGTCCATTTTTCATGAAAAATTTATTGGACTATACATCGTCCATTTCTTATGCCAAAAATTTTTATGAAAAAATTTAATGGAATATACATCGTCCATTTCTTATGCCAAAAAATTTTTATGGAAAAAATTTAATGGACTATACATCGTCCATTTTTCATGAAAAATTTAATGGACTATACATCGTCCATTTTGTATGCAATAAAATTTTTATGAAAAAAATTTTAATGGACTACACATCGTCCATTTTTCATGAAAAATTTATTGGACTATACATCGTCCACTTCTTATGCCAAAAAATTTTTATCGAAAAAATTTAATGGACTATAATACATCGTCCATTTTTCATGAAAATTTTAATGGACTATACATCGTCCATTTTTTATGCAATAAAATTTTTATGAAAAAAATTTTAATGGACTATACATCGTCCATTTTTCATGAAAAATTTATTGGACTATACATCGTCCATTTCTTATGCCAAAAATTTTTATGAAAAAATTTAATGGAATATACATCGTCTATTTTTTATGCAAAAAAATTTTTATGAAAAAAATTTAATGGACTATACATCGTCCATTTCTTATGCCAAAAAATTTTTATGGAAAAAATTTAATGGACTATACATCGTCCATTTTTCATGAAAATTTAATGGACTATACATCGGCTATTTTTCATGAAAATTTTAATGGACTACACATCGTCCTTTTTTTGTGCAAAAATATTTTTTATGAAAAAATTTAATAAATTATACATTGTCCATTTTTCATAGAAAATTTAATGGACTATACATCGTCCATGTTTAATGAAAAAACAATTTTGTGAAAAATTTAATGGACTATACATCGTCTATTTTTATGCAAAAAAATTTTTATGAAAAAAATTTAATGGACTTACATCGTCCATTTTTCAGAAAAAATTTAATGGAATTTATACATCATCTATTTCTCATGAAAAATTTAATGAACTATACCTCGTCCATTTTTTATGCCAAAAAAAGTTTTGTGAAAAAATTTAATGGACTATGGCATCGTCCATTTTTCAGGAAAAATTTAATGGAATATATACATTGTCTATTTCTCATGAAAAATTTAATGGACTATACATCGTCTATTTTTTATGGAAAAAAATATTTATGAAAAAATTTTTATGGACTATACATCATCCATTTTTCATAAAAAATTTATTGGACTATACATCGTCCATTTCTTATGCCAAAAATTTTTATGAAAAAATTTAATGGACTATACATCGTCCATTTTTCATGAAAAATTTAATGGACTATACATCATCCATTTTTTGTGCAAAAAAATTTTTTATTAAAAAAATTTAATAAACTATACATTGTCCATTTTTCATGGAAATTTTAATGGACTATATATCGTCCATTTTTCATGAAAAATTTAATGGACTATACATCGTCCATGTTTAATAAAAAAAGTTTTTGTGAAAAAATTTAATGGACTATACATTGCCCATTTTTTATGGAAAAAAAAATTTTGTGAAAAAATTTAATGGATCGTCCATTTCTCATGAAAAAAATTAATGGACTATACTCGCCCATTTTTCATGAAAATTTTATGGAAACAAATTTTTTATGAAAAAATTAATGGACTATACATAGTCCATTTTTCATGAAAAATTTAATGGACTATACATCGTCAATTTTTTATGGAAAAAAAGTTTTATGAAAAAATTTTTATGGAAAAAATTTAATGGACTATACATAGTCCATTTTTCATGATAAATTTAATGGACTATACATCATCCATTTTTTATGCAAAAAAGTTTTTATGAAAAAAATTTAATGGAAAAAAAATTAAATGCAAAAATGAAAAAATTTAATGCATCGTCCATTTTTCAGGAAAAATTTAATGGACTATACATCGTCCATTTTTTATGTAAAATTTAATGGACTATACATCGTTCATTTTTTAGGCAAAAATATTTTTATGAAAAAAATTTTAATAGACTATACATCGTCCACTTTCCATGAACAATTTAATGGACTATACATCATCCATTTCTTATGCCAAAAAATTTTTATCGAAAAAATTTAATGGAATACATCGTCCATTTTTCATGAAAATTTAATGGACTATACATCGTCCATTTTTCATGAAAATTTTAATGGACTATACATCGTCCATTTTTTATGCAATAAAATTTTTATGAAAAAAATTTTAATGGACTATACATCGTCCATTTTTCATGTAAATTTAATGGACTATACATCGTCCATTTTTCATGAAAATTTTAATGGACTACACATCGTCCATTTTTTGTGCAAAAATATTTTTTATGAAAAAATTTAATAAATTATACATTGTCCATTTTTCATAGAAAATTTAATGGACTATACATCGTCCATGTTTAATGAAAAAAAAATTTTGTTAAAAATTTAATGGACTATACCTCGTCCATTTTTTATGCCAAAAAAAATTTTGTAAAAAAATTTAATGGACTATACATCGTCCATCTTTCATAAAAAATTTAATGGACTATAATCGTCCATTTTTTATGCAAAAAAATTTTTATGAAAAAAATTTAATGGACTATACATCGTCCATTTTTCAGAAAAAATTTAATGGAATTTATACATCATCTATTTCTCATGAAAAATTTAATGGACTATACCTCGTCATTTTGTGAAAAAATTTAATGGACTATGGCATCGTCCATTTTTCAGGAAAAATTTAATGGAATATATACATCGTCTATTTCTCATGAAAAATTTAATGGACTATACATCGTCTATTTTTTATGGAAAAAAATGTTTATGAAAAAATTTTTATGGACTATACATCATCCATTTTTCATGAAAAATTAAATGGATATGCAATAAAGGTTTTATGAAAAAAATTTTAATGGACTATACATTGTCCATTTTTCATGAAAAATTTATTGGACTATACATCGTCCATTTCTTATGCCAAAAATTTTTATGAAAAAATTTAATGGAATATACATCGTCCATTTTTCATGAAAAATTTGATGTACAATACATCGTCCATTTTTCATTCCAAAAAGTTATTTATGAAAAAAGTTAATGAACTATAAATCGTTAATTTTTTGTGCAAATAAAAATTTTGTAAAAAAATTTAATGGACTATACATCGTCCATCTTTCATGAAAAATTTAATGGACTATACATCGTCCATTTTTTATTAAAAAAAATTTTTATGGAAAAAATTTAATGGACTTTACATCGTCCATTTTTCATGAAAAATTTAATGGACTATACATCATCCATTTTTTGTGCAAAAAAATTTTTTATTAAAAAAATTTAACAAACTATACATTGTCCATTTTTCATGGAAATTTTAATGGACTATATATCGTCCATTTTTCATGAAAAATTTAATGGACTATACATCGTCCATGTTTAATAAAAAAAAGTTTTTGTGAAAAAATTTAATGGACTATACATTGCCCATTTTTTATGGAAAAAAAAATTTTGTGAAAAAATTTAATGGATCGTCCATTTCTCATGAAAAAAATTAATGGACTATACTCGCCCATTTTTCATGAAAATTTTATGGAAACAAATTTTTTATGAAAAAATTAATGGACTATACATCGTCCATTTTTCATGAAAAATTTAATGGACTATACATCGTCAATTTTTTATGGAAAAAAAGTTTTATGAAAAAATTTTTATGGAAAAAATTTAATGGACTATACATAGTCCATTTTTCATGATAAATTTAATGGACTATACATCATCCATTTTTTATGCAAAAAAGTTTTTATGAAAAAAATTTAATGGAAAAAAATTAAATGCAAAAATGAAAAAATTTAATGCATCGTCCATTTTTCAGGAAAAATTTAATGGACTATACATCGTCCATTTTTCATGTAAAATTTAATGGACTATACATCGTTCATTTTTTAGGCAAAAAAATTTTTATGAAAAAAATTTTAATAGACTATACATCGTCCATTTTCCATGAAAAATTTAATGGACTATACATCATCCATTTCTTATGCCAAAAAATTTTTATCGAAAAAATTTAATGGACTATACATCGTCCATTTTTCATGAAAATTTAATGGACTATACATCGTCCATTTTTCATGATAAATTTAATGGACTATACATCATCCATTTTTTATGCAATAAAATTTTTATGAAAAAAATTTTAATGGACTATACATCGTCCATTTTTCATGAAAAATTTAATGGACTATACATAGTCCATTTTTTATGCAATAAAATTTTTATGAAAAAAATTTTAATAGACTATACATCGTCCAATTTTCATGAAAAATTTATTGGACTATACATCGTCCATTTCTTATGCCAAAAATTTTTATGAAAAAATTTAATGGAATATACATCGTCTATTTTTTATGCAAAAAAATTTTTATGAAAAAAATTTAATGGACTATACATCGTCCATTTCTTATGCCAAAAAATTTTTATGGAAAAAATTTAATGGACTATACATCGTCCATGTTTAATGAAAAAAAAATTTTGTGAAAAATTTAATGGACTATACCTCGTCCATTTTTTATGCCAAAAAAATTTTTGTGAAAAAATTTAATGGACTAATGGCATCATCCATTTTTCAGGAAAAATTTAATGGAATATATACATCGTCTATTTCTCATGAAAAATTTAATGGACTATACATCGTCTATTTTTTATGGAAAAAAATGTTTATGAAAATATTTTTATGGACTATACATCATCCATTTTTCATGAAAAATTAAATGGACTATACATCGTCCATTTTTTATGCAATAAAGGTTTTATGAAAAAAATTTTAATGGACTATACATCGTCCATTTTTCATGAAAAATTTATTGGACTATACATCGTCCATTTCTTATGGCAAAAATTTTTATGAAAAAATTTAATGGAATATACATCGTCCATTTTTCATGAAAAATTTGATATACAATACATCGTCCATTTTTCATTCCAAAAAGTTATTTATGAAAAAAGTTAATGAACTATAAATCGTTAATTTTTTGTGCAAAAAAAAATTTTGTAAAAAAATTTAATGGACTATACATCGTCTATTTTTCATGAAAAATTTAATGGACTATACATCGTCTATGTTTAATGAAAATTTTAATGGACTACACATCGTCCATTTTTTGTGGAAAAAAATTTTTTATGAAAAAATTTAATAAACTATACATTGTCTATTTTTCATGGAAAATTTAATGGACTATACATCGTCCATGTTTAATAAAAAAAAATTTTTGTGAAAAAATTTAATGGACTATACATCGTCCATTTTTTATGCAAAAAAAAATTTTGTGAAAAAATTTAATAGACTATACATCGTCCATTCTTTATGCGAAAAAATTTTTATGAAAAAATTTTTAGGGTAAAAATTTAATGGACTATACATCGTCCATTTTTTATGCCAAAAAAATTTTTGTGAAAAAATTTAATGGACTATGGCATCGTCCATTTTTCATGAAAAATTTAGTGGACTATACCTCGTCCATTTTTTATGCCAAAAAAATTTTTGTGAAAAAATTTAATGGACTATGGCATCGTCCATTTTTCATGAAAAATTTAGTGGACTATACCTCGTCCATTTTTTATGGCAAAAAAATTTTTGTGAAAAAATTTAATGGACTAGACATCGTCAATTTTTAATGAAAAATTTAATGGACTATACATCGTCCATTTATTATGCCAAAAAATTTTTATGAAAAAAATTTAATGGACTATGGCATCGTCCATTTTTCATGAAAATTTTAATGGACTATACATCGTCCATGTTTAATGAAAATTTTATGGAAACAAATTTTTTATGAAAAAATTAATGGACTACACATCGTCCATTTTTTATGAAAAATTTAATGGACTATGGTATCGTCCATTTTTCATGAAAATTTTAATGGACTATACATCGTCCATTTTTCATGAAAATTTTAATGGACTACACATCGTCCATTTTTTGTGCAAAAAAATTTTTTATGAAAAAATTTAATAAACTATACATTGTCTATTTTTCATGGAAAATTTAATGGACTATACATCGTCCATGTTTAATAAAAAAAAATTTTTGTGAAAAAATTTATGGACACATCGTCCATTTTTTATGCAATAAAATTTTTATGAAAAAAATTTTAATGGACTTATACATCGTCCATTTTTCATGAAAAATTTATTGGACTATACATCGTCCATTTCTTATGCCAAAAAATTTTTATGGAAAAAATTTAATGGACTATACACCGTCCATTTTTCATGAAAGTTTAATGGACTATACATCGTCCATTTTTCATGAAAATTTTAATGGACTATACATCGTCCATGTTTAATGAAAATTTTATGGAAACAAATTTTTTATGAAAAAATTAATGGACTATACATCGTCCATTTTTTATGAAAAATTTAATGGACTATACATCGTCAATTTTTTATGGAGAAAAAGTTTTATGAAAAAATTTTTATGGAAAAAATTTAATGGACTATACATAGTCCATTTTTCATGATAAATTTAATGGACTATACATCATCTATTTTTTGTGCAAAAATATTTTTTATGAAAAAATTTAATAAATTATACATTGTCCATTTTTCATGGAAAATTTAATGGACTATACATCGTCCATGTTTAATGAAAAAAAAAATTTGTGAAAAAGTTTAATGGACTATACATCGTCCATTTTTTATGCAAAAAACAATTTGGTGAAAAAATTTAATAGACTATACATCGTCCATTCTTTACGCAAAAAAATTATTATGAAAAAATTTTTAGGGAAAAAATTTAATGGACTATACATAGTACATTTTTCATGAAAAATTTAATGGACTATACATCGTCTATTTTTTATGCAAAAAAATTTTTATGAAAAAAATTTAATGGACTATACATCGTCCATTTTTCAGAAAAAATTTAATGGAATTTATACATCGTCTATTTCTCATGAAAAATTTAATGGACTATACCTCGTCCATTTTATATGCCAAAAAAATTTTTGTGAAAAAATTTGATATACTATACATCGTCCATTTTTCATTCCAATAAGTTATTTATGAAAAAAGTTAATGAACTATAAATCGTTAATTTTTTGTGCAAAAAAAAAATTTTGTAAAAAAATTTAATGGACTATACATCGTCCATCTTTCATGAAAAATTTAATGGACTATGGGATCGTCTATTTTTCAGGAAAAATTTAATGGAATATATACATCGTCTATTTCTCATGAAAAATTTAATGGACTATACATCGTCCATTTTTTATTAAAAAAAATTTTTATGAAAAAAATTTAATGGACAATACAACGTCCATTTCTTATGCCAAAAATTTTTATGAAAAAATTTAATGAAATATACATCGTCCATTTTACATGAAAAATTTGATGTACAATACATCGTCCATTTTTCATTCCAAAAAGTTATTTATGAAAAAAGTTAATGAACTATAAATCGTTAATTTTTTGTGCAAAAAAAAATTTTGTAAAAAAATTTAATGGACTATACATCGTCCATCTTTCATGAAAAATTTAATGGACTATGGGATCGTCTATTTTTCAGGAAAAATTTAATGGAATATATACATCGTCTATTTCTCATGAAAAATTTAATGGACAATACAACGTCCATTTTTTGTGCAAAAAAAATTTTTATGAAAATAATTTTAATGGACTATACATCGTCCATTTTTCATGAAAAATTTAATGGGCTATACATCATCCATTTTTTGTGCAAAAAAATTTTTTATTAAAAAATTTAATAAACTATAGATTGTCCATTTTTCATGGAAAATTTAATGGACTATACATTGTCGATTTTTCATGGAAAATTTAATGGACTATACATCGTCCATGTTTAATGAAAATTTTAATGGACTACACATCGTCCATTTTTTAAGGAAAAAAAATTTTTATGTAAAAATTTAATAAACTATACACTGTCTATTTTTCATGGAAAATTTAATGGACTATACATCGTCCATGTTTAATAAAAAAATTTTTTTGTGAAAAAATTTAATGGACTATACATTGTCCATTTTTTATGGAAAAAAAAATGTTGTAAAAAAATTTAATGGACTATACATCATGAAAAAAATTAATGGACTATACTCGCCCATTTTTCATGAAAATTTTATGGAAACAAATTTTTTATGAAAAAATTAATGGACTATATATCGTCCATTTGTCATGAAAAATTTAATGGTCTATACATCGTCAATTTTTTATGGAAAAAAAGTTTTATGAAAAAATTTTTATAGAAAAAATTTAATGGACTATACATAGTCCATTTTTCATGATAAATTTAATGGACTATACATCGTCCATTTTGGACTATACATCGTCCATTTTTTGTGCAAAAATATTTTTTATGAAAAAATTTAAT
Organism: Nowickia ferox; assembly: GCA_936439885.1. NCBI lineage: Eukaryota > Metazoa > Arthropoda > Insecta > Diptera > Tachinidae > Nowickia > Nowickia ferox. Next base: position 86,724,972 of record OW387027.1, read on the forward strand.
AAATTATACATTGTCTATTTTTCATGGAAAATTTAATGGACTATACATCGTCCATGTTTAATGAAAAAAGGATTTTGTAAAAAAGTTTAATAGACTATACATCGTCAATTTTTTATGCAAAAAAAAATTTTGTGAAAAAATTTAATAGACTATACATCGTCCATTCTTTATGCAAAAAAATTTTTATGAAAAAATTTGTATGAAAAAATTTTTAGGGAAAAAATTTAATTTAAAAATTTTTATGAAAAAATTTTTAGGGAAAAAATTTAATGGACTATACATAGTACATTTTTCATGAAAAATTTAATGGACTATACATCGTCTATTTTTTATGCAAAAAAATTTTTATGAAAAAAAATTAATGGACTATGGCATCGTCCATTTTTCAGGAAAAATTTAATGGAATATATACATCGTCTATTTCTCATGAAAAATTTAATGAACTATACATCGTCCATTCTTTATGCAAAAAAAAATTTGTGAAAAAATTTAATAGACTATATATGGTCCATTTCTCATTTGCACACATCGTCCATTTTTTATTAAAAAAAATTTTTATGGAAAAAATTTTTTTTGCAAAAGAAATTTTTATGAAAATAATTTTAATGGACTATACATCGTCCATTTTTCATGAAGAATTTAATGGACTATACATCATCCATTTTTTGTGCAAAAAAATTTTTTATTAAAAAAATTTAATAAACTATACATTGTCCATTTTTCATGGAAAATTTAATGGACTATACATGGTCGATTTTTCATGGAAAATTTAATGGACTATACATCGTCCATGTTTAATGAAAATTTTAATGGACTACACATCGTCCATTTTTTGTGCAAAAAAATTTTTTATGATAAAATTTAATAAACTATACATTGTCTATTTTTCATGAAAAATTTAATGGACTATACATCGTCCATGTTTAATAAAAAAAAATTTTTGTGAAAAAATTTAATGGACTATACATTGCCCATTTTTTATGGAAAAAAAAATTTTGTGAAAAAATTTAATGGACTATACATCGTCCATTTCTCATGAAAAAAATTAATGGACTATACTCGCCCATTTTTCATGAAAATTTTATGGAAACAAATTTTTTATGAAAAAATTAATGGACTATACATCATCCATTTTTTATGAAAAATTTAATGGACTATACATCGTCCATTTCTTATGCCAAAAAATTTTTATGGAAAAAATTTAATGAAATATACATCGTCCATTTTTCATGAAAATTTAATGGACTATACATCGTACATTTTTCATGAAAATTTTAATGGACTATACATCGTCCATTTTTTATGCAATAAAATTTTTATGAAAAAAATTTAATGGAAAAAAAATTAAATGCAAAAATGAAAAAATTTAATGCATCGTCCATTTTTCAGAAAAAATTTAATGGACTATACATCGTCCATTTTTCATGTAAAATTTAATGGACTATACATCGTTCATTTTTTATGGAAAAAAATTTTTATGAAAAAATTTTAATAGACTATACATCGTCCATTTTTCATGAAAAATTTAATGGACTATACATCGTCCATTTCTTATGCCAAAAAATTTTTATGGAAAAAATTTAATGAAATATACATCGTCCATTTTTCATGAAAATTTAATGGACTATATATACATCGTCCATTTTTCATGAAAATTTTAATGGACTATACATCGTCCATTTTTTATGCAATAAAATTTTTATGAAAAAAATTTTAATGGACTATACATCGTCCAGTTTTCATGAAAAATTTATTGGACTATACATTGTCCATTTCTTATGCCAAAAATTTGTATGAAAAAATTTAATGAAATATACATCGTCTATTTTTTATGCAAAAAAATTTTTATAAAAAAAATTTAATGGACTATACATCGTCCATTTCTTATGCCAAAAAATTTTTATGGAAAAAATTTAATGGACTATACATCGTCCATTTTTTATGCAATAAAATTTTTATGAAAAAAATTTCAATGGACTATACATCGTCCATTTTTCATGAAAAATTTATTGGACTATACATCGTCCATTTCTAATGCCAACAATTTTTATGAAAAAATTTAATAGAATATACATCGTCCATTTTTCATGAAAAATTTGATGTACAATACATCGTTCATTTTTCATTCCAAAAAGTTATTTATGAAAAAAGTTAATGAACTATAAATCGTTAATTTTTTGTGCAAAAAAAAATTTTGTAAAAAAATTTAATGGACTATACATCGTCCATCTTTCATGAAAAATTTAATGGACTATACATCGTCCATTTTTTATTAAAAAAAATTTTTATGGAAAAAATTTAATGGACAATACATCGTCCATTTTTCATTCCAAAAAGTTATTTATGAAAAAATTTAATGGACTAGTCCATTTTTCATGATAAATTTAATGGACTATACATCGTCCATTTTTCATGAAAATTTTAATGGACTACATACACGTCGTCCATTTTTTATGCAAAAAAATTTTTATGTAAAAATTTAATAAACTATACATTGTCTATTTCTCATGGAAAATTTAATGGACTATACATCGTCCATGTTTAATAAAAAAATTTTTTTGTGAAAAAATTTAATGGACTATACATTGTCCATTTCTCATGAAAAAAATTAATGGACTATACTCGCCCATTTTTCATGAAAATTTTATGGAAACAAATATTTTATGAAAAAATTAATGGACTATATATCGTTCATTTGTCATGAAAAATTTAATGGTTTATACATCGTCAATTTTTTATGGAAAAAAAGTTTTATGAAAAAATTTTTATGGAAAAAATTTAATGGACTATACATAGTCCATTTTTCATGATAAATTTAATGGACTATACATCGTCCATTTTTCATGAAAATTTTAATGGACTACACGTCGTCCATTTTTTGTGCAAAAATATTTTTTATGAAAAAATTTAATAAATTATACATTGTCCATTTTTCATGGAAAGTTTAATGGACTATACATCGTCAATTTTTTATGCAAAAAAAAATTTTGTGAAAAAATTTAATACACTATACATCGTCCATTCTTTATGAAAAAAAATTTTTATGAAAAAATTTTTAGGGAAAAAATTTAATGGACTATACATAGTACATTTTTCATGAAAAATTTAATGGACTATACATCGTCTATTTTTTATGCAAAAAAATTTTTATGAAAAAAATTTAATGGACTATGGCATCGTCCATTTTTCAGGAAAAATTTAATGGAATATATACATCGTCTATTTCTCATGAAAAATTTAAAAAAAAATGTTGTAAAAAAATTTAATAGACTATACATGGTCCATTTCTCATTTGCATACATCATCCATTTTTTATGGAAAAAAATGTTTATGAAAAAATTTTTATGGACTATACATCGCCCATTTTTCATGAAAATTTTATGGAAACAAATTTTTTATGAAAAAATTAATGGACTATACATCGTCCATTTTTCATGAAAAATTTAATGGACTATACATCTTCAATTTTTTATGGAAAAAAAGTTTTATGAAAAAATTTTTATGGAAAAAATTTAATGGACTATACATTGTCCATTTTTCATGATAAATTTAATGGACTATACATCATCCATTTTTTATGCAAAAAAATTTTAATGGAAAAAATACACATCGTCCATTTTTTGTGCAAAAAAATGTTTGTGAAAAAATTTAATGGACTATACATTGTCAATTTTTTTTTTTTTTAAAATTTTGTGAAAAGATTTAATGGACTATACATCGCCCATTTCTCATGAAAAAAATTAATGGACTATACTCGCCCATTTTTCATGAAAATTTTGTGGAAACAAATTTTTTATGAAAAAATTAATGGACTATACATCGTCCATTTTTCATGAAAAATTTAATGGACTATACATCGTAAATTTTTTATGGAAAAAAAGTTTTATGAAAAAATTTTTATGGAAAAAATTTAATGGAATATACATAGTCCATTTTTCATGATAAATTTAATGGACTATACATCATCCATTTTTTATGCAAAAAAATTTGTATGAAAAAAATTTATTGGAAAAAAATTAAATGCAAAAATTAAAAAATTTAATGCATCGTCCATTTTTCAGGAAAAATTTATTGCAATATATACATCGTCCATTTCTCATGTAAAATTTAATGGACTACACATCGTCCATTTTTCATGAAAAATTTAATGGACTATACATCGTCCATATTTTATCGAAAAAAAAAATTATGAAAAAATTTTAATGGACAATACATGGTCCATTTCTCATGGAAAATTTAAAGGACTATACATCGTCTATTTTTTATGCAAAAAAATTTTTATGAAAAAAATTTAATGGACTATGGCATCGTCAATTTTTCAAGAAAAATTTAATGGTATATATACATCGTCCATTTTTTATGCAAAAAAATTTTTATGGAAAAAATTTAATGGACTATACATCGTCCATTTTTCATGAAATTTTAATGGACTATACATCGTCCATTTTTCATGAAAATTTTAAAATTTTAATTTTTAATTTTTTGTGCCAAAAATTTTTTATGAAAAAATTTAATAAATTTTACATTGTTCATTCTCATTTAATGGACTATACATCGTCCAATTTTCATGAAAATTTTAATGGACTATACATCGTCCATTTTTTATGAAAAATTTTATGTACAATACATCCTCCATTCTTCATTCCAAAAAGTTATTTATGAAAAAAGTTAATGAACTATAAATCGTTAATTTTTTGTGCAAAAAAAAATTTTGTAAAAAAATTTAATGGACTATACATCGTCCATTTTGGACTATACATCATCAATTTTTTGTGCAAAAAAATTTTTTATTAAAAAAATTTAATAAACTATACATTGTCCATTTTTCATGGAAAATTTAATGGACTATACATGGTCGATTTTTCATGGAAAATTTAATGGACTATACATCGTCCATGTTTAATGAAAATTTTAATGGACTACACATCGTCCATTTTTTGTGCAAAAAAATTTTTTATGATAAAATTTAATAAACTATACATTGTCTATTTTTCATGAAAAATTTAATGGACTATACATCGTCCATGTTTAATAAAAAAAAATTTTTGTGAAAAAATTTAATGGACTATACATTGCCCATTTTTTATGGAAAAAAAAATTTTGTGAAAAAATTTAATGGACTATACATCGTCCATTTCTCATGAAAAAAATTAATGGACTATACTCGCCCATTTTTCATGAAAATTTTATGGAAACAAATTTTTTATGAAAAAATTAATGGACTATACATCATCCATTTTTTATGCAAACAAATTTTTTATGAAAAAATTTAATAAACTATACATTGTCCATTTTTCATGAAAAATTTAATGGACTATACATCGTCAATTTTTTATGGAAAAAAAGTTTTATGAAAAAATTTTAATGGAAAAAAAATTAAATGCAAAAATGAAAAAATTTAATGCATCGTCCATTTTTCAGAAAAAATTTAATGGACTATACATCGTCCATTTTTCATGTAAAATTTAATGGACTATACATCGTTCATTTTTTATGGAAAAAAATTTTTATGAAAAAATTTTAATAGACTATATTGTCCATTTTTCATGATAAATTTAATGGACTATACATCATCCATTTTTTATGCAAAAAAATTTTAATGGAAAAAATACACATCGTCCATTTTTTGTGCAAAAAAATGTTTGTGAAAAAATTTAATGGACTATACATTGTCAATTTTTTTTTTTTTAAAAATTTTGTGAAAAGATTTAATGGACTATACATCGCCCATTTCTCATGAAAAAAATTAATGGACTATACTCGCCCATTTTTCATGAAAATTTTGTGGAAACAAATTTTTTATGAAAAAATTAATGGACTATACATCGTCCATTTTTCATGAAAAATTTAATGGACTATACATCGTAAATTTTTTATGGAAAAAAAGTTTTATGAAAAAATTTTTATGGAAAAAATTTAATGGAATATACATAGTCCATTTTTCATGATAAATTTAATGGACTATACATCATCCATTTTTTATGCAAAAAAATTTGTATGAAAAAAATTTATTGGAAAAAAATTAAATGCAAAAATTAAAAAATTTAATGCATCGTCCATTTTTCAGGAAAAATTTATTGCAATATATACATCGTCCATTTCTCATGTAAAATTTAATGGACTACACATCGTCCATTTTTCATGAAAAATTTAATGGACTATACATCGTCCATATTTTATCGAAAAAAAAAATTATGAAAAAATTTTAATGGACAATACATGGTCCATTTCTCATGGAAAATTTAAAGGACTATACATCGTCTATTTTTTATGCAAAAAAATTTTTATGAAAAAAATTTAATGGACTATGGCATCGTCAATTTTTCAAGAAAAATTTAATGGTATATATACATCGTCCATTTTTTATGCAAAAAAATTTTTATGGAAAAAATTTAATGGACTATACATCGTCCATTTTTCATGAAATTTTAATGGACTATACATCGTCCATTTTTCATGAAAATTTTAAAATTTTAATTTTTAATTTTTTGTGCCAAAAATTTTTTATGAAAAAATTTAATAAATTTTACATTGTTCATTCTCATTTAATGGACTATACATCGTCCAATTTTCATGAAAATTTTAATGGACTATACATCGTCCATTTTTTATGAAAAATTTTATGTACAATACATCCTCCATTCTTCATTCCAAAAAGTTATTTATGAAAAAAGTTAATGAACTATAAATCGTTAATTTTTTGTGCAAAAAAAAATTTTGTAAAAAAATTTAATGGACTATACATCGTCCATTTTGGACTATACATCATCAATTTTTTGTGCAAAAAAATTTTTTATTAAAAAAATTTAATAAACTATACATTGTCCATTTTTCATGGAAAATTTAATGGACTATACATCGTCCATGTTTAATGAAAATTTTAATGGACTACACATCGTCCATTTTTTGTGCAAAAAAATTTTTTATGATAAAATTTAATAAACTATACATTGTCTATTTTTCATGAAAAATTTAATGGACTATACATCGTCCATGTTTAATAAAAAAAAATTTTTGTGAAAAAATTTAATGGACTATACATTGCCCATTTTTTATGGAAAAAAAAATTTTGTGAAAAAATTTAATGGACTATACATCGTCCATTTCTCATGAAAAAAATTAATGGACTATACTCGCCCATTTTTCATGAAAATTTTATGGAAACAAATTTTTTATGAAAAAATTAATGGACTATACATCATCCATTTTTTATGCAAACAAATTTTTTATGAAAAAATTTAATAAACTATACATTGTCCATTTTTCATGAAAAATTTAATGGACTATACATCGTCAATTTTTTATGGAAAAAAAGTTTTATGAAAAAATTTTAATGGAAAAAAAATTAAATGCAAAAATGAAAAAATTTAATGCATCGTCCATTTTTCAGAAAAAATTTAATGGACTATACATCGTCCATTTTTCATGTAAAATTTAATGGACTATACATCGTTCATTTTTTATGGAAAAAAATTTTTATGAAAAAATTTTAATAGACTATACATCGTCCATTTTTCATGAAAAATTTAATGGACTATACATCGTCCATTTCTTATGCCAAAAAATTTTTATGGAAAAAATTTAATGAAATATACATCGTCCATTTTTCATGAAAATTTAATGGACTATATATACATCGTCCATTTTTCATGAAAATTTTAATGGACTATACATCGTCCATTTTTTATGCAATAAAATTTTTATGAAAAAAATTTTAATGGACTATACATCGTCCAGTTTTCATGAAAAATTTATTGGACTATACATCGTCCATTTCTTATGCCAAAAATTTTTATGAAAAAATTTAATGAAATATACATCGTCCATTTTTTATGCAAAAAAATTTTTATAAAAAAAATTTAATGGACTATACATCGTCCATTTCTTATGCCAAATAATTTTTATGGAAAAAATTTAATGGACTATACATCGTCCATTTTTTATGCAATAAAATTTTTATGAAAAAAATTTCAATGGACTATACATCGTCCATTTTTCATGAAAAATTTATTGGACTATACATCGTCCATTTCTTATGCCAAAAATTTTTATGAAAAAATTTAATAGAATATACATCGTCCATTTTTCATGAAAAATTTGATGTACAATACATCGTTCATTTTTCATTCCAAAAAGTTATTTATGAAAAAAGTTAATGAACTATAAATCGTTAATTTTTTGTGCAAAAAAAAATTTTGTAAAAAAATTTAATGGACTATACATCGTCCATCTTTCATGAAAAATTTAATGGACTATACATCGTCCATTTTTTATTAAAAAAAATTTTTATGGAAAAAATTTAATGGACAATACATCGTCCATTTTTCATTCCAAAAAGTTATTTATGAAAAAATTTAATGGACTAGTCCATTTTTCATGATAAATTTAATGGACTATACATCGTCCATTTTTCATGAAAATTTTAATGGACTACACGTCGTCCATTTTTTATGCAAAAAAATTTTTATGTAAAAATTTAATAAACTATACATTGTCTATTTCTCATGGAAAATTTAATGGACTATACATCGTCCATGTTTAATAAAAAAATTTTTTTGTGAAAAAATTTAATGGACTATACATTGTCCATTTCTCATGAAAAAAATTAATGGACTATACTCGCCCATTTTTCATGAAAATTTTATGGAAACAAATATTTTATGAAAAAATTAATGGGCTATATATCGTTCATTTGTCATGAAAAATGTAATGGTTTATACATCGTCAATTTTTTATGGAAAAAAAGTTTTATGAAAAAATTTTTATGGAAAAAATTTAATGGACTATACATAGTCCATTTTTCATGATAAATTTAATGGACTATACATCGTCCATTTTTCATGAAAATTTTAATGGACTACACGTCGTCCATTTTTTGTGCAAAAATATTTTTTATGAAAAAATTTAATAAATTATACATTGTCCATTTTTCATGGAAAGTTTAATGGACTATACATCGTCAATTTTTTATGCAAAAAAAAATTTTGTGAAAAAATTTAATACACTATACATCGTCCATTCTTTATGAAAAAAAATTTTTATGAAAATAATTTTAATGGACTAATTATCGTCCATTTTTCATGAAAAATTTAATGGACCATACATATTCCATTTTTTGTGCAAAAAAATTTTTTGTTAAAAAAATTTAATAAACTATACATTGTCCATTTTTCATGGAAAATTTAATGGACTATACATTGTCGATTTTTCATGGAAAATTTAATGGACTATACATCGTCCATGTTTAATGAAAATTTTAATGGACTACACATGGTCCATTTTTTGTGCAAAAAAATTTTTGTGAAAAAATTTAATGGACTATACATTGTCCATTTTTTATGGAAAAAAAAATTTTGTGAAAAGATTTAATGGACTATACATCGTCCATTTCTCATGAAAAAAATTAATGGACTATGCTCGCCCATTTTTCATGAAAATTTTATGGAAACAAATTTTTTATGAAAAAACTAATGGACTATACATCGTCCATTTTTCATGAAAAATTTAATGGACTATACATCATCCATTTTTTATGCAAAAAAATTTTTATGAAAAAAATTTAATGGAAAAAAATTAAATGCAAAAATGAAAAAATTTAATGCATCGTCCATTTTTCAGGAAAAATTTATTGCAATATATACATCGTCCATTTCTCATGTAAAATTTAATGGACTATACATCGTCCATTTTTCATGAAAAATTTAATGGACTATACATCGTCCATTTTTTATGCAAAAAAATTTTTATGAAAAAGATTTTAATGCACTTACATAGTCCATTTTTCATGAAAAATTTATTGGACTATACATCGTCCATTTTTTATGCAAAAAAATTTTTATGAAAAGAATTAATGGAGTATACATCGTCCATTTTTCATGAAAAATTTAATGGACTATACATCGTCAAATTTTTATGCAAAAAAAATTTTGTGAAAAAATTTAATAGACTATACATGGTCCATTTCTCATGAAAATTTTAATGGATTCAACATCGTCCATTTTTCATGGAAAAAAATTTTTTGTGAAAAAATTAAATGGACTATATATACATCGTCCATTTTTTATGCCAAAAATTTTTATGAAAAAAATTTAATGGACTATACATCGTCCATATTTTATCGAAAAAAAAAATTATGAAAAAATTTTAATGGACAATACATGGTCCATTTCTCATGGAAAATTTAAAGGACTATACATCGTCTATTTTTTATGCAAAAAATTTTTATGAAAAAAATTTAATGGACTATGGCATCGTCAATTTTTAAAGAAAAATTTAATGGAATATATACATCGTCAATTTTTTATGCAAAAAAATTTTTATGGAAAAAATTTAATGGACTGTACATCGTCCATTTTTCATGAAATTTTAATGGACTATACATCGTCCATTTTTCATGAAAATTTTAATGGACTACACATCGTCCATTTTTTGTGCAAAAAATTTTTTATGAAAAAATTTAATAAATTTTACATTGTTCATTCTCATTTAATGGACTATACATCGTCCAATTTTCATGAAAATTTTAATGGACTATACATCGTCCATTATTTATGAAAAATTTTATGTACAATACATCGTCCAATCTTCATTCCAAAAAGTTATTTATGAAAAAAGTTAATGAACTATAAATCGTTAATTTTTTGTGCAAAAAAAAATTTTGTAAAAAAATTTAATGGACTGTACATCGTCCATTTTTCATGAAAATTTTAATGGACTACACATCGTCCATTTTTTATTCTAAAAATTTTAATGGAGAAAATTTAATGGACTATATATACATCGTCCATTTTTCATGAAAATATTAATAGACTACACATCGTCCATTTTTTGTGCAAAAAAAATTTTTATGAAAATAATTTTAATGGACTAATTATCGTCCATTTTTCATGAAAAATTTAATGGACCATACATATTCCATTTTTTGTGCAAAAAAATTTTTTGTTAAAAAAATTTAATAAACTATACATTGTCCATTTTTCATGGAAAATTTAATGGACTATACATCGTCCATGTTTAATGAAAATTTTAATGGACTACACATGGTCCATTTTTTGTGCAAAAAAATTTTTGTGAAAAAATTTAATGGACTATACATTGTCCATTTTTTATGGAAAAAAAAATTTTGTGAAAAGATTTAATGGACTATACATCGTCCATTTCTCATGAAAAAAATTAATGGACTATGCTCGCCCATTTTTCATGAAAATTTTATGGAAACAAATTTTTTAATGAAAAATTAATGGACTATACATCGTCCATTTTTCATGAAAAATTTAATGGACTATACATCGTAAATTTTTTATGGAAAAAAGGTTTTATGAAAAAATTTTTATGGAAAAAATTTAATGGACTATACATAGTCCATTTTTCATGATAAATTTAATGGACTATATAATTTTTATGAAAAAAATTTAATGGAAAAAAATTAAATGCAAAAATGAAAATATTTAATGCATCGTCCTTTTTTCATTAAAAATTTATTGGAATATATACATCGTCCATTTCTCATGTAAAATTTAATGGACTATACATCGTCCATTTTTCATGAAAAATTTAATGGACTATACATCGTCCATTTTTTATGCAAAAAAATTTTTATGAAAAAAATTTTAATGCACTTACATCGTCCATTTTTCATGAAAAATTTATTGGACTATACATCGTCCATTTTTTATGCAAAAAAATTTTTATGAAAAGAATTAATGGAGTATACATCGTCCATTTTTCATGAAAAATTTAATGGACTATACATCGTCAATTTTTTATGCAAAAAAAATTTTTATGAAAAAAATTAATGGAATTTGCCATCGTCCATTTTCCATTCCAAAAATTTTTTTATGAAAAAATTTTATGGACTATATAAATCGTTAATTTTTTATGCAAAAAAATTTTTTGTGAAAAAATTTAATAGACTATACATCGTCACTTTTTCATGAAAAATTTAATGGACTATATATCGTTAATTTTTAATGAAAAATTTAATGGACTATACATCGTCCATTTTTCATGTAAAATTTTTTTTTAAATTTAATGGATTATGCATCGTCCATTTTTCATGGAAAAAAAATTATTATGAACAAATTTAATGGACTATATACATTTTCCATTTTTATGGAAAAAAATTTTTATGATAAAATTTAATGGAATTATAAATCGCCCATTTTTCATGAAAACATTTTTTAATAAAAAATTTTAACGGACTATACATCGTCCATTTTTTATGCAAAAAAAAATTTTATGAAAAAAATTTAATCAATTATACATCGTCCATTTTTCATGCAAAAAATTAAAGGGACTATTATACATCGTCCATTTTTCATGCAAAATCTTTTTTATGAAAAAATTTAATGGAATTTTTCTTAAAAAATGTAATGGATTAATCGTCCATTTTTCATGGAAAAAAAAATTTATGATAAAATATAATGGACTATACATCGTTAATTTTTTATACAAAAAATTTAATTTACTATACATTGTCCATATTTTATCAAAAAAAATTTTTGTGAAAAATTTAATGAAAAATTAAATGGCAAAAAAATTTTTATGAAAAAAATTTAATGTAGTATACATCGTCCATTGTTTGATAAGTTTATTGAATGAACAAGGCAAATGAACTAACATATATTTTATAATAATGAAAATTATTGACATATAAAATTATGTTCTTTGGAAAACAAGTATCATTGGTTTTTCAACAACAAGTTAAAGTACATACAAGCAAACATTTACATTCATTTCTCAACACTCTCCCAGAATGTAAAATTACTATATACATAAAATAAATAAAAATCAAATTAAACTCAGCTTAAATTAACAATTAATTGATACATTAAATTAGTTGAGGCCAAATTTTTCTCTAAAATATTTAATTTTCTGTTACTCCAGCCTTTGTAAAAACATCTGCGACCATCTCAGTTGTGGGAAGATATTTTTTTTTATCAATTTTCTGTCGAAAGAATTTTGCTTTTATATCTACGTTTGGTTCTAGTAGAGTAACTATTATTAAGAGCAACTTGTATATCACCTTTATTGTCACAGTATAGTGTCTGAACACAATGTTTGCGGTGCAGTGCGGTGCGGTGCGGTGCGATTTCTCGTTGCGGGAGAGAAAAATAAACATAATAAAACGAAAGACGGAGACGGCAATACTTGTCATTGTTTGTTTACCTTTTTATTAATTTATTTGTTCATAAATTTTTATAAAATTTTCTACAACATTTTTTGTTTGTGTTATATATTTTGAAATGGCAGTAAATAAACAAATTTAAGGTATTAAAAAATTGTTAATTTGGTAGAAGCCACGTTTGATCTATGTGTGGAATTAGAATCCTACAATAATGTTGTGAACACAGCCAATTATTCAAGAACTATGGCAACATCAGAAAGAGAAAGAGAGTCAAAAATTGACACAATAAAAAAGTCCGCAATGAAAATAAAATAGATTTTAATTTTATGCCGTTCCGCACTGCGTTTTTTACTTGAAAATCGTATGAAAAACAGCACCGCAATAAATTATCGTTACATTGTGTTCAGACTCATAGAATTATACTTTTGTTGTTTTTTGGATTGAGTTCAGCCTCTAACCTTTTTAACAAAACAGATTCAGATGAATAGTTCGAAGACATCGCATCCTTCACACTTTCTGGATCGTTGGAAATAAATTGCATTGCACAAAAATTGTGTGACTTTTCCATTTTACTGGCAATTCGATCTGAACGACGAATGCACTCAACCACAGGTACATTTTGCGCATCATTAAAATTCGGGGACCATTCTGCATCATTATCTTCTATAGATGGTGGTAGAGATGATGACCATTCAACAGAGTCACTATATATGCTCCCATCAGATGCATACTCTTCAGAACGCATATCATTAGATGACAACGCATCAGATCCATCATCTTCAGAACGTATATCATTAGATGACAAAACATCAGATGCATCATCTTTAGAACGTATATCATTAGATGACAATTCAACAACTCTCGTACTCTCCTCTGAATTGACAGCGGTATAATCTTGTAGCAATTCAGCATAATAAAAGTCTTTCTTTTCATTAAAGTTGACTTTAATTCCTTCTAAGAAATGTACGTCACAACTGATGATAATTTCATTGTTTTCAGGATTAAATAATCTGTACGCTTTGCTTTCGATACTATATCCCATCATAATACATTCGATGGACTTCTTATCTAGTTTATGATGTTTTTGTTTTGGTATATGCACCTAAGCAGGATAACCAAAAACTTCAAATTAGGACGGCGAACAGACCAGATTTCTTCAGGACTTCGATTGTGATTACGACATGGTACTCTGTTAATTAAATAGGAAGCCGTGTTAGCAGCTTCAGCCCAAAAACCATGATCCAAACCGCTGTCGATTAACATGCACTGACACGTTCCATCAGCGTTCTATTTATTCTTTCCGCAACACCATTTTGTTCCGGAGAATACGCACATGTCTTCTGATGAATAATACCATGTTCTTTTAAAAATATTTAAAATTTTTTATTCAAATACTCTCCCCCATTACCCGATCGTAAAATTTTCATGTTTGTTGAACATTGATTTTCTGCAAATTTCTTGAAGTTAACAAATACATCAAAAACTTCGGATTTTTTCTTTGTTGGATAAACAAAAACTTTCCTTGAAAAGTCATCCACAAAAGTTACTAAAAAACGAGCACCAGCAAATGAATTTATATTTAACGGTCTAACAAACTTCAGAATGTAGCAATTCCAATAATTTGGTAGCCCTCGTACCATCGTCTTTGTTAGGATTTCTGGTATGTTTGCCTTTTATGCAAATCACACAAGGATCTTGCTTATTATTGAAAAAATTGCCACCGTGGGAAGATTTCTTAACTTCATTTAAACTTTTGTCACAAATATGACCCAACCTTCTGTGCCACAAACCAAAATGTTTTTTAGCCACAAACACCTGCTCTTTTTTTGTGTCTACTTCACTGTTTATGCAATATAAATCATTGTAAACTGTAGCAGATGTAACAGTTGAGTTGTTTTTATCAATAATCTTGCAAGTTTTTCCTTCCAATATCACTTTTTTACCGTCTCTTGTCGTTTGCCTCACAGAAAGTAAATTTGCACATACATCTAATGGACTATACATCGTCCATTTTTGTACGAAAGAAATTTTCATTCTAGTTGTGTTTTTAATCTGAAATCTTCACCTTACATTTACGGGAATTCTTTTATAAATATCAAAATATTTAGTGTTGTTTCATTAAATTTTTATTACAGCTTTGTTAAGTTTTAGAATTTATAGTTAAATAAATGAACAATAATTTTTATTTTAGTTTCTTGTTATTTAATAATATTTTTTACAATAATTAATTTGCTTAAGAGCGTTAAATAAAATATTGAAAAAAAAATGGAAAATATATAAACAAATTTTTATTTATTTTAAGCAAAAAGAAAAAGATAATGGGTATATGTATTTAAATAACTTTTTTTTTATAAAAATTAACATTTAACATAAAATCAAGAATTACATAACTTTGATAGGTAAAGAAAATATTAAGAATTGGGTTTAGTTTGTTTTTAATATGTGCAGCAAAAAATGTTTAACATTGAGGCACGTAATTAAATATTGCTTTTGGTTAATATTAGAAGTTTCTGCTGCAATTAAAAATTTGCTATTTTTCAAAAATTACAATAATATGAAAGAAAGAAAAAAATATTTCAAAATAAATGTATAATTTTAAATATTAAACAAATCATTTTCTTCTTGTATTTTTCTTTTAATATTTAGGAATCATTATTGTAATTGATATTTGTTTTCTATTTTTTTTTTTAGTTTTGTTTTTGTTTTACAATTTTTTTATTGTTTTGTCTTTTTTAATGTTTTTCTTCTTCTTCTTGGTTTCTTATGAGTTGTTACGTTTTGGCGATGACGTCAACACTTTTTCTTTGGCCTTTTCATGCTCATCCTCAAAAATTATTTTCGTTATAACGATGTCTCCAGTGCTTAAAGTTTGCGATGCAGCATCCGTCATTTTCACCTGGCCCTTGTCAGCATTCACCGCGCGCATGATGGTGGTGGGTGTAGTGCTCCTTGCCTCACCTTGGCAGTTACAGTTTTTCATGCTAGAAATAATATTTTGAACATTTATTATTTGTAATTTGTTTCGTAGTGAATTTTTAGAAAGATTTTATATAAAACTAAATGAAATGAAATAATACTATGAAAAAAAGAATAAGAATAATGGCTCTACCACCCTACAGTGTCTTGGAGACGATCAAATAAATTCATCAATCACATATGTATGTACATGTATGCGTTGTCTGCAATAATTAATAAAATTAAGAAAGTTTTGGTCGTCTTTAACTTTGATTAACCAAAAAAATGTTATTTGCTTTGTGACGTCTTGGAGAAGTGTGCGGACGAAAAAAAACACTGCATTTTATCGAAAATTACCGTTGTTAGCAGTTTTTTTATTGTTCCGTTCACGTGTGGATTTTCCCGAAACAATTAAAAGAATACCAATTTTGTTCTAGATTGTAAAAAAGCAAACAAAACAAAAGTCTACGGAGGGTGGCGTTGGCTGAAGTAGTTAGCACGTTGACTACAAAACCTAAAGTCCTGGGTTCGAGCCCGGTCTCCGACAGTCATTAAAAAAATAACAACACCACGCCTTTTTCTGATGTGCATTAGTGTCCTTTGTATCAGTTGTTGTGGGAAAAGTTCTAGTGATGCAGGCATAAGGTCACTGAAAACTACACCGACTTCATCAGATACTAATCCTAATGTAACATCAGAGCGCCCTCCTTCGTTGTGTAGCAGAATCATTGGCGAAGTAAAATAACCAATAAAATGGTTACGCCTCATTTAACACCAGAAGGCGCTGCAACACTGCATTATCAAAAAAAGCGTGCAAAAAGCAGAGTTGTAAGAGAATGGAGCTTTCCACTATCTCTTCCTTCACCGCCTGTCTTCTCTATCACTATCCCTTCCCTATCACCCTCTTTCACTATCTTCTCTTCAACTAACAAGTAGCACAAAGGGATCATTGTATTGGACCCAAGTGAGCTGGACTCTAAATTTCACCCTTCCTTACCAGCAGCCTGCTAACCTAACCTAAAGTCTATGGCCAGTTTTATTATTTTTTCTGTGCAAAATGGAAAAAGTGCTTAAGCCGAGATAAGTCAATCTTCATATTCAAAAGTACCTCTGGGAAATGACTTGCTGCTTATTTCATATGGAATAGGAGTTTAATTTAGCTTATGAGTTGGTTTATTTCAAATTGAATGCACCAGTTCTAGTGTTTAGAATGGTGTTTTTTTAATAAAATAAAGTGAAATAAATTGCAAAACTTTTTTCTTATTGCCACAGATTTATTATCAATATCGCACAGAAGACGAAAAATTAGCGTGGAAGATAGAAAAATAGTCATTTTGTATAAAAGTCGTTTAAAGGACTTCAAAAAAGGAGGAGGTTATCACTTAGTCTGTATTTTTTTTTTTTTGACATTGCTGCGTCATAACTCGGTCCATTTTAGACCGATTGTAAAAATACTTTTTTTGTCTGGGAGGGTATAGCTTCCAATTGGTCCCATTGTAAAAATTTGTTTATTTGATTTTATTATATTTAGCTTATTTGATTGCTGCGAAACCTAGCAAACACATTTGGTTCTTGTAAGTACAAAATCTTTAATTTGAAAAAATGGGCGGGGCATATACACACGATTGATGATTTATTTGATCTATATTGGCATTAAAACATAAAATGTTTGTATCACATTACATTTTTACGCAATTTTTTTAATGGGAAAACATTTCTATATATTGACAGCATAAATGGCTTTTCTTTTGTATGCAATGTCGTACGCGAGAGAGATAGAGAGTATTTGAGTATAACAAGAATACAATACATAGAAGTGGAGCATATGCTTTAGTAGCATCTCTTTGAACAGCTCACATGAACTACACATTTTTTTTAACATATTTCAATTAAAATAAACCAGCTTCAAATTTAAAACTAAAAAGTTAAATAAAACATTTTTATATGTGTTACCTATAGTGCTATTCGAAGTCCAGTAGAAGCACGTTAAATCTTTTTAGTTTTCAGATTATGGCATTACGAGGGCCCAAGGTATGTGCCAATTATCGTAGAAATCGGATAAGTAAAAGTACTTGAAATAAAAAAATAAAAATTCAACGGTCATGTCCCTCGTGCACTTTTTTTGCAGTGGACGGAGTTACAAACACGCATAAAAAAGGAAATACATAGAGAAGTTTCTAAAATAATTTCATGCTTTTACAAAACTAAATATTTTCCAGCTACATTGATTCTGATTGATTTTTAGTAATTCCTCAAAGATATTTGTAAGGATTTTTAGGAGTTGGAATCTCTCAAATTTCGAAAATTTATTATGCTTCAAGAGTATTACACCAATATTTTTAAAGACTGTCGTGGAACTTGTTTGAATTCGCTGACACATGTAACTTATTATGCATCTTCCTTAAAATATTTTATGCCATTTCACTTACTTTTTTGTTTTCTCCCTAATAATTTGCAAATTATCTGTAGTTGCGATTGTAGTACCCAATTGATCTTGCATAGAATTTGATGTTATAATCTACAAAAAATAAAGTATAAAATAAAATATAAAAAATAAGAACATGTTCAAATTTTTTAAGCTAAATAAAAAATTGTTTTACTTGATCGCTAGGCAATAAAGTCACAGCCGATAGAATTGCTTCCAATTTATCAATTTTAGCCACACGATCCATTGATTGATTTGACAAGATCTCATCCATCATTTGCATAGATTCAGTTAAACTGGGAGGTTCAGAGCTGAAACGTGGCGAGAATGTTCCAGTCAAAGAGTTGTCCGATGGCACCGAATCTAAACTGGGGAAATTATCATTTTCATTGACCTCTTGTTCATCTTCGGAATCACTTTGATCTCTTTACAGTGTGAGAAAAATAATAATAAATTTTTATTAGCGAATTTTTGTGAAAAGCATATAAGACTTACTTGTTTTGCTGGCCTGAAGATTCCATTTTTTCAAGTTTTTTCGCTACTTTATAGTAACCCTTCAAACGCTCCTTTTCATCTTCTGTCAGATCCATATATCTGTAGAAAATAATATTAAGTATAATAATTGTTATCTCCAGTTCTTGACTAACTGCGTATTTATAGAAACCTAGCTGACCCGGTAAACATTGTTTTGCCACATAAATTATTTCTAGGGAATTTCTATGGTAGACAATAATAACTAACTCATTGTAAGCGTGTGAGGATGAGGTACATATATATGTAATTGCTAGAGGCAGGGAGTGTTATGAACAATGACGGAATATAAAAATAACAAAAAAAAAACATTTATTATTTTAAATTTATTATAATTTATACTTTTATTAATTGTTTTCAAATAAGCTCATACCAATTTTGAAGACTATTGCTATTGTAGCTTTAAAGATATAAGATTTTCATAAACACTTTGTATTGCGGGTGCCCCTTCCCACGGCCCTGTTCTACAACTATTTTAAATTACTTCGCACCTTGCTCTCAAAAGAGTTTATACCGAATTTGAAAACTCTTGCTATTATAGCTTCCAAGATATAAGATTATTATTAATTACTTTATATGGAGGCTGCACCTTCCTCTAGTCCTATAACACCAATATTTTGAGTTACTTCGCACCTTGCTCTCAAAAGATACCAAAACTAATTTGAAGACTCTTGCTATTATAGCTTTCAATACATAATATTAATAATTACTTTGTATGGGGGTGCCTCTTCACCCGGTTCTATTCTACCAATACTTTTAATTACTTCGCACCTTTCTCTCAAAAGAGTCCATACCAAATTTGAATACTCGTGACTCCTATAGCTTTCAAGGTATAGGATATTTGATTGGTATCGGGTTTCACAGCCCACTTAGATGTATGAAAATTAGATTACGACCTATTCTCGGACCTACCGAATACACATACAAAACTTTGAAGATATTATTTTAATTTTTAATAATTTACCTTAGCAAACGAATTTCCCTGTTGGACAATACAATACTTTTGTTTGTTTGGGCCAATTTAGTTTTGAGATCCGAGACTTCAGTACTTATTTTTCGTTGTTTTTTGCGAATTTTAACCTCGTTTGGTTTGATGAGCATTAAAATTTGTTCGGTACAAAGTTCAGAAAATAGTTGCAAATTTTCTGGTTTGATTTGTCTGAAAACGCAAAATTCAAAATTACTTTGTGTCTTGTACAAAATTAAAAATTTTTGTTAATCCAAAATTATAAGCTGACCTTGTCAAATTGCCATATAATTGATCATTGATTAAGACTAATACATCTCCAGCAGCATAGAGTAACATTTCTCGTGCCAAGGGCCGTTTCGCCCAGTATTTTTGATCACGCCGATAGATTTGTTTCAACTGCTCCTTGATGGGATTGATGGGGGCATTGTATTGCTCACACAATGAGTTCAAGGAAATGTATTTTGCCTTGTACACTTGCTTACCATTTTCCTGATATTGTAGAATAGCATGGGCAGCCTACATAGAAGAAAAATTAGTTTATTCATTTAAGTGTCACCTTTGTAGCTCAAACTAACCTGTGTATCGAAAACATTACGCAAAAGTATACCAAACTGTAAGTATAAGTTTCCTGCATTGTTGCGACAATCATGAACCACTTTGATAACATTCTCGTGCTCTAACAAGGTCTTCAAGCCGCCGTCATTGATCATTTCAGGGCAAGTACGTACATCGAATATAAATGCTTCGCCTCGTGTGGTGCCGATCTCAATCAATGTAATCTCGCCTTTGAGACCCAAATTGATGCCCTCGCAATCCAGTGATATGACAATTGATTGATTTGGATTTTGTTGGGCAAACTTAAGCATGGCTTCGGTGACAAACAACGATTGTTTTATATTGGCTATAACAGTGGTATTCTGCAGAACCTTTATTTTCCAAGTGTCACCAACGAAATAGTTATGACTAGGATTATTTGTGTATGAAGAGTTGTTGGTTGCACTATGGCCGATAGAATTGGCATTGTGACTTGGACTGTTGTGGGGTGAGTTTTGGGGATTGTAGCCAACAGAACCGGCCTGTTGATTCGCTAAAGACTGTTTGTCTTTCTCATAGTTTTCGGCTAAAGTACGTATGACCAGGTTGTTGATACGCTGCTTTAAAGTTTGATTGGCACTATTTAAACGCTCTGTGGGTGGTTGTGGTGGCGTTGGATTGTGATTGTTGGCGTGTTGATGTTGCTGATTGCTTGGTCCGCCATATGAAGAGCATTGATTAGGTGTAGGGTAGTTACGTTCACATAGATTTTCTAGTTTCATTTCAGAGATGGGTATGTAGCTGTCGAAACCGGAATTGGGTTCCGAGCGATTTTGTGACAATTCACCGTTGCCCGAGACATGCGAGGAAACTGGTGCATTTAATTTGAAATTGGGTGAAGTGTTGCTGATGTTGTTGTTGTTGCTGTTGTTCGTATTGGCATTTTGTTGAGAATTATTGTTGTTGTAACGCAGAGCTGGCGACAACAAACGCTGTTGCACAACACTCACCTGCTGTGGTGTTACTTGTAA
The DNA here is from genome assembly GCA_936439885.1 of Nowickia ferox. Taxonomy (NCBI): domain Eukaryota; kingdom Metazoa; phylum Arthropoda; class Insecta; order Diptera; family Tachinidae; genus Nowickia; species Nowickia ferox. The sequence continues at coordinate 86,746,544 of OW387027.1, forward strand.
CTGTTGCGGCTCAGCTTGAGTGTTTTGCTGAGCGTTGCGATTATTGTTCATGGCATTGTATTGCTCTCGGGATTTAGCTTGAGACTGTTGTATGTGAGAATCACTGAGTTTTGGCTTTTGCAGAAGAGTGACTAGATTGGCCTGTATGTGAAAACAATCCGAGAACAATCGAAGAAATGTCATCAAATCACTGGGTGTCTTAAACATTTTTAACCACTGCTCCTGGGGGAATTTGGTGGTTACCAAATGGAATAATTGATCCACAGTCAAAGGTCCTTTAAGCTCTATACGCTGAGCAAAAAAATCCAACATTTGTTGGGTACCATGAGTATCAATGTTTGTCTGCGGCAAATGCAAACGATCTCGGGCGGGCAGTTCGGCCATATCTTCGCATCCAACCAAAACAACATGATCGTCGACCACCTTAAATGTATCTACATGCTTTGCCAAGAATTCCGTAAACTCTTTAATATGTTGGCCTAGAAAGTGGATTACGCTTAGACAAATTCTTATCAATTTTCTTCCAAAATTACTAAAACTCACCTGATATATGTCTTACTTGCGGTGATGCTTGTGATCTATGACCCAATAGACTGCGCACTGGCACTTCCACACCCACACCGTATTGCAATAATTTATTTTTGAAATAGTCTTTAGCCTCTTTAATGTAATCACGTCTGCCACCGTAGCTGCCATCATCCGAATTGGAATGTTGATAACAATTCACTTGCACGTAATCGCCGTCCACAAGAAAAATGGAAGGATATTGAGCCAAAAACTTCTTTAAGCCTGCAAGAAATAAAAAAATAAAAATACATAAAATAGAGCATTAAAAAATGTGCCAATACAACGGCAAGTGTAAAATATTTAATTTTATGTGCAGCATGCAACAAAGTAGCATGTACTCGTCGTATGCATGTATTTATATACGAGTATGAAAAACAGTATGTATTTCAATTTGGCTAAAAGCTCAACAAAACATCAGCAGGTACCGTAAAGTTGCACGTACTTCTAGAAATTCGATTGAGTCATAAACGAGGGTGTTTAGGAAAATGTTAGCAGAATTTTTTTTGTTGTTAATTTAACTGGAACCTCATTTCCCCCCCCCCCTCTTCGTCGCATTTGACTGTTACAGATTTATTTGCCGTTTTTAATTAAAAACCATTTTCAAACACAAAGACCAGAAGCACTAAAAGAATTGCAACTCACTGTTGCACAAAGAGTCTACATAGTGCATTTGCAACCATTAATAGAGATTAATATAGATACACAAATAGTAATAATTTATTCTAAAACAGAAATTCGTTATTAAAACAAAAATCTATTGTTTAATTCTTGCACACAAACAACGATATGAATAAAACGAAGAATTTATAACAATAGAACAACAACAAATCAATACTTTATGCATTTAATGCAAGTTAAAAAAAGCAAAACACAAATATAAGAAATAAACTCATTTGTTAAGTATTAAATTCCAAAAAAAAATAAATAAAACAAGAAATAGTGCAACGAAAAATTCCAAAAGAACCAACCTTCAATAGCACTAAAAAATAAAAATAATTAAATAGATTTATGATGATAATGATAACAATAAAAAACACACCACAGCTATTGATACATTGTCAATATGAAACAACTTCTAATTTTTGGAATTTATTTCATATTTTTTATTTTTGTTTTTGGGAATAATCAAATTTTCAGTTTGGCATTTTATGAAAATACCTTAAATGAGACTAAAGGAAAAAACTGGCACCACAAATAACAGTGGACCAAACACATGAACATCATTTTGTTCCGTTCTGCGAATAAGAATAATTACAATTGTCGTTCGTATAATTTCTTCTTTACGAAATTATCACACATAATTTGGATTCCCCCAAACACGAAGAACCCAAAATCACACAAAGAAATGGAAAAGAAATTAAAATAAATTCAGTAAATTGCGACTTTGACTCGCACACAAAGAATTCCGTACGGACACTACATATGTAATACTATATGGATTTGAGCCTATATAATCGAATATCTTATCTGCTGCAGAAGTTTTTTTATTTTTTGTTTTGCCGTTTTTTTAGTTTTAGCCCTTTTTTACGTTCCGCCGATTTTTTTTTTTGGTTTTGTCAATTTCTTTTAGTTTTTTTTTTTTGCTTAGGGCTTTTTTTTATCGTTTTAGTGATTTTTTTTTAATTTTGACCTTTGGTGTACGGAACCCTAAAAACTAACAAAAAAGCATTTTTTTTTGTGTTATTTTATTGGAAAGAATATGGAAAACGGTTCACCTTGCCGTTCATTCGTGGAACTTTCCGCTAAAGCGGCCGCTTTGTCATCAGCTCCATAGTTAAAAATTTACTTAATCATGCGCATGAAATAAAAAACCAATTCTCGTATTCCATTTCATTGAAAAGTGACACGTTAAGTAGCTGATGTTAATAACTCCGCCCAAGGAAATAGATATGGGTGCTGATAAAGTGCATGGTGAAGTAGAAAATTCAGCATGTCTAATTTAACTTTTCTTGACAACTTAAAAAATCTAATTCTTAAGAAAATCATATTTGCCAAAAAAAACATATTTTAATTTTTAATAAAAATAATTGCAAATATTGCACTGCAGCCTGATTAAGAAAAAATATTATTTGAATAACAATAGTTCAAATAAATACAATTATCTAATAAATATAAAAGCTTTTCAAAAGCGTAATGAGAACTTTATCTAGAGCAAAAACGAAGTTAATTTAACTCAAAGCAATTTTAATTTCTTATATGTACTTTTAAAAATCACATCTTTTGATTTATTTAAACATTCTAGATACTTCAGTTTTGTAATCTTAAAAAAATTAAAATTATGAAAGTGAGGTTTTTGAAAATATTTTCGCAGACTTAAATATTTTTTATTTTTTTTTTATTTTTTTAAGACGGTAAAACGTTTGTGTTGTACAACTTTTATTTAAAATTAAAAAAAAAAATATTGCAATTGAAGCTTTCAAAACAAACGAATAATTAAAGAAAATAGCAACTTTTTATATGCACACATAAAGACATGACATCATTTGAGCCAGAAACGGCATACACTCGTATCATTATCAAAATAAGAAATGCAAAGTAAGCAAAAAATGACAAACAATATTCATCCAGATACAGTAGCAGAAGGAGAAGAAGCATTGTAAAATAATCATGAAAACAAATCATGCAAATAACCAACCAACCTTTCCAACGATTAACGCAACTTGAATTTTTACTGATTTTATAAAAAGTAGTCAATTTATACCGAAATTCATATACCCTTCACCTAAAAATTAACTTAAGTATATAGTATTATGTACATATGTACATATAAACATTCAAATCATTAAGTATGTACATTTAAATCAAGACTTGAAATACTTGTAATTTCATTTACATAAATGTCTTTGTCAAACTTTGGATTGTTTTTGAAATTTTCAATATTTTTCAAAATTTAAGAAAAATCTGATTTTTTTTATACGTTTGAAACTTTTCTCTGTTTTTCTTCATTATGCAATAATTAGTGCACAATGGTCCGAAATTAAATTTTCCATCCAAAATTATTTATGTTGAGAAAATTATATTTCTTTTGTACAATCTAATCACTATCAGTTATTTTGCCAAATGAGGGAAATTTGGGTTAAGCCATAAAAATTCATTTTCCCCAGATATTTTTAATTCATTTTTAGGGTTCCGTACACCAAAGTTTAAAAGGGACCCTATTGTTTTCGCTACGCTGCCCGTCTGTCAATCACAGACTGTTTTCTCGAGAACCGTAAGAGCTACAGACCTGCAATTTTGCCAGAATATAATAATAATAATATATAACAACAAATGTATGACAGTTAAAAATTAAAGGGTTTTCCAAAACGAGCTACGAATAATTTTAAAATCCCATGTAATATATAGACACTTGAAATTTGCAAAGTTAGTGTATTTCTATACAGACTACAACAATAACACTAAAATTTAAAAAAATTAAAATTAAAGGGTATTCTATCAGTTAATGTAATTTTGACTTTGTAATTTTAACAACTTGCTGTCGTGGATACTCTTGAAATTTTCAAAAACACTAAAAATTAAAAATTCTAAAATTAAAAACTCGCCAAACCGAAAAAAATCGCCAAAACCAAAAAAATTGCTAAGCATTTGAAAATCGCCAAACCGAGAAAAAATCGTCATAGCCGAAAAAACGCCAAAATAAAAAATTTCTAAAACTAAAAAAAATCGCCAAAAACCGAAAAAAACGCCAAAATAAAAAAAGCCACCAAAAACTAGAAAAATCGCCAAGAATCGAAAAAAAATTTTACCGGTCTACATCAGGTAAGATATTTGATTATATAGGCTAAAGTTCGTATAGTCTTACATATGTAGCACATATTTGGTGTACGTACGGAACCTTTCGTGTGCGAGTCGCAGTCGCGCTTAACTGAATATATTTACAAAAACCTCTATTTTTACAGAAGTACTGTTTTTATTTAAATTTTGGGAATAATTTGAATTTTTTCTATAATTTTTCGCTTAATGCGATTTTTTTTAAAACAAATATTTGGATTTGGATGTACCTAAATATGTATATGTATGCTCTATGGAGTATTTTATAATTGTCTTGAATCTTGGGGTTGTGGCGAATTCTAAACATTTTTAAAGAAATTTTTATAGGTTCGTATGTTTGCAATTAAATAAAAAGTCACCAGCGTACAGTTCTTATAAAATCAGAAGGAAGGAATGTTCTTGTGCAGCGACAAACAGTAAGGACATCAGCGCAATATTTGTCGCCATGATGAAGAAACTTGGTGAATTGAATGTAAAAATCAAAGAAATTTGGCTAATTTCAGCGTAAATTTGGCGGTGAGCATAAGAGGGATCTATACCGCGTGGAATTGCAAGGTAGAGTTCAGAAGTCTAGAGAAACTCCACAAGGCATCGCGGTTGGAGATTGAGCAATTGATTGATTGACTTATCCTTGCGAAAATCATAAATTTTTAGATCATCTCAAAACCGAGGTGTTTGTAAATGGCGTTCGTGACTCATAAGTTAAACGTGCGTTTTGTGCCACAACTAAACCAACGTTTGCGGAAATCATGACGTTCGTACTAGCTCAGAAGACTCGCAAGGTAATAGAACAAGCAAGGTGCGCAATATGGCAGCAATTGTAGAGGAAGGAACAGATACGATAGAGGAGCTTAAGGAGGCAGTAAAGCAACTTTTAGTCTGCATCGACTTATGTGTTTGTGTGGTTGTATATTTCCTAATAAGCAGAATGTACAACATAATAGTTGTTGTTATGCTTTGAACTTTTTAACGAATTAGTTTTTCATTACTTTTATAGAGTTAGGAAAAACTCACCACCAACACCAACGAAATTCATCTAGATGTGCTTAACCACGACAAATAATATTTTACAATTTTTATAAATTAGCGATATAATACTTCAATTTAATTTGACTAAAAAAAATCAAGAACTAAAAGTAGAGAAGAAGTAGTTATTCAATAATTACTTCTACATTTTTTCACTCGTATGTTTGACAGAGTGCTATAACATACGAGCAGAGATCTGTAAATTGTATGTAGCATTTCATTTCAACATTTAAATACGTAACAAAACATTGCTCGGTCGACTCGCCTACACACGAAGTAATCCAAATTACAAACAGAATGCCAAATAGTTTTACCTATGATGAAAAGTATAAAAACAATTAAACTACAGTTTGAACGTTTAAACTTTTTAACGTTAAATCTCTGCTAAATGAAAGTTTAAGTGTGGATTTGGCATTTTATTGAAAAAAATATATATGAAACAGCACAATGGAATATTTAGCTGAATCCTTTAAATTGCAAATTCATTTTCTGAGCTTTTTTGTCAACATTATTAACATCAATTTCAAGTCTTGTCATTGCTGCTGATGTTGTATTTTGTTTTATTATTATGTGTACATACATACATACATATGCATGTATGAATTAATATGATTTGATGTGACATTATAGTCACTGTCATTCTTACTATCTAGCGTTATTGTCTCTTGCAAACTTAACTGTGCCTGGTAACAGTGATGCACAAAATTAATCTAAATTTGGTATTAAAATCAAAACTTAGAGAAATTCAAAGATTTAAGTTTTCTTTAGCTGAAATTACGCTAGTGAAAACGTCCATGTATAAAACACACTTGAAAGAACAAAAATAATATGTAGTTACTTAATGTGTTCACAAATAATATCGAAAACTATTAGAAGAAATATAGAAGTAATGAAGTTTAAAAAATTCAGTGGGTTCACATTGAAAAAAAATCATAAAAAAATTAATAATTGAAATAAATGATACGTTTTGGTACAGAAAATGCATCGCATCGACAAAGTATGTAAGTATAGTACTACAGTGGAGTTCGGTTACAACGAACTTAATTTTTTTAAAACAAACTGCACAGTTACTTAGGCTTGCGTGCAGAAACAACCGGAGTTTCCAGCAGGAATCGAAAATGCAATCCTCCGACTACTGGACTAGTATAATGCCTACTACTAGCCAAGAGGGCACATAATAATTTTTTTACATTGGAAGCTCGTTGTAATCGTAATAAATATTTTATACAGTTTAAAGAAAGCAACAAAACATGCCACGAAATAATGCATTTTATTTTAATTTAATAAAAATTAATCTTTTTATAATATAATTTCAATAAATTCAAGAAAGCTATACAAAATTAACAGGCATTTATTTAACTTATTTTTAAATTAAAAGAAACACTGTTTTGAAAAACTCCAGACAATAACTTGCAATTTTTTTGTTCGTTATATGGGTATAAATTTTTACATAGGCGTAGAAAGGTTATTTTGAGAAGTACATTGCCCCCCCCCCCCCCCCACAGAGTTGCTGTTGCACCCTAAAATTATTAAAAACTGCATGTAATTATTTATTTTAATAGTCACGAAAATCACCAGTCAGAAAAAAATTTCTAGCTACGCCAATGAATTTCCATGCATTTCTGTTTACAACACTTAAAAAAAAGAGTTCGTTATAAGATTTCGTAAGTAAATAAATCCATTATAATCTCCTTCGTAGGTATTGTGTAGCAGAATCATACGCAAAGTGAAATAATCAATAAAATTACTACTAAGAACAACTTAGAAAATTTAATACATCTCATTAACACCAGAGACGCTGCAACACTGCATTATTAAGAAAACGTAAAAAAAAGAAAAAAGCTAAGTTGTAAATGAATGAAACTTTCCTATATCTCTTCTTTCACCACCTGTCTTTTCTGTACTATCCCTTTCCTACAGAAGGTATCACTTAGCAATAGTAGTAGGGATTCATTGCCTGAGTGTTACTTCGCTTAAAAAAAATAATAATAAATGTAACAAAAATTTATCGATAAAATTCATTTAGTTTTTTATTATTCTTTGTGCTTTTTTCTTATGTTGACATTTTGTATGCAGAGATGTCACATCATATAGAATTAAATGTTGAGTAAAACACAGCTGTACACAATCGTAAAAAATAAATTGTAGAATGATATTATCGTTATAAACCCCAATGCCGATAGACATTGACATCGTTAGGTTGGCAGGTTACTGACAAGAGAAATTAAGTTTTCAGCTCTTGTTGGTTCAAATAACAGGTCCTTTTGTGTACTAGATTTTACTCAAATGTAAACGCACTATTAATTAAACTATAAATATTTTCAAACTTTAATTTTTTGAGTTAAACTATATTTTGAAAAACATTTTTAAAAGCATAAAAATGTCCATGCAGTCTTATTAATGGGACTTTAAAAAAGAGTTCGTTATGAGCTAAATTTCGTTATAAGCGGAATTTACTATTTGCGTAATGATTGGTATGAAACATTAATGCAAAGCTCTTTAGAAGGTATGAGTTGTTCGTTATATGTTGTTCGTTATATATAGCTAGTAATCGTTATTACCGAAATCCACTGTATTATAATTTTTCCCCTCTTCTACTAGACCCTGTATGTGCAGAATTTCGCTGTAGCACGGGTATTACTGAAAATATTTGCTACTTTTGCTTGCAGTCTTGATTTAAAACAAGTGACTTGACATAATTTTATAAATTAATGGCCGACGTTGCATATAAGTATGTATAAGTACATAAGTACGTATGTACATATATACATACGTATGTAAACACACTTGTAATCATAATGTCATAATATTATGATCATTATAATTATTATCATTAATGGAATTATCATTGTTGTTATAATTTGATGAGATAAGTTGAGATGCTGACTTTTTAGCATACATTCATTTTATATTTTCTTTTCTTCAGAAAATTAATCACATTATATTATCGAAATCACAACATAATCAAAATATAATTATGAGAAATATGTATGAAATGTTTTTGAATAATTTTCTATTGTAAACAAATTCATTGAAATTTTGTAAAAGCTTCAAACAAATTGATATGATATTTTCAAATAAGGTACTGAAGGGGTTTGTTACATCAACAGCAAAGGCAATTTACTATGTGAAACTACTTCTGGAAAAAATGTTTGAATATTCAAATAATCTCCGTCTTAACTGTAACAAAATATTGTAGTTGTAGAGCATTTTTGTTTGTGAAATAAGAGTAAATGAAAATCAAACACATTTGTTTTAATTAGGGGAATTGACAGAGATTTAATACCTCTTACCACAGGAAGCAAAGTTTGTTTTGTATAACAATCAATATGGACTGGAATGTTAGTATAGCACAATCGAACAAACATGTGGAATTCGTTACGAAAGACTTCAAAGGATGGATACTGTATAAGGAAAGAAATATTATTTTGTATAGCAAAAGATTAACGGTCTAATTCATAAAAAATATTTTATGTTTATTACAGGTTTATTTGACAAATTGCCCATAGAAATATGTCAAATAAGCGCTTAATAAACCTGAAATATTTTTTTATGAATAAGGCAGTAAGCCTGTAACAATTTGTAAATAAAATATAATTTTGTGCTAACATGAACATAAAAATTAAAAAATGGAAACAAAAAATTAATAGTTGTAACTTCGTGTTAACCTGAACATAAACGAGGAAAGAAAAAACAGAAATGAAAAGCCATACTTATAAATGAATTTACCGATAGTAAATCAATAACTGTATAATTCTATTTTATTAAAAATTCATGTTAAATAGCTGATGTTAACAACCACTTTATAGCCAAGTGAATAGACATCGTTGCTGATGAAGTAGAAGTAGTGGCACAGAAGATGCGGCATGACCTCAACTAATTTAATTTAACTTTTTTGCATTCTATTGGAAAATACTGAACTTTAGCCTGATTAAGGATTTTTTCATTGATTAAGTATGAAGTTTAACTTTAAAACGTATAACCCTTGACAACAAGCCTTGAGCTTTAACAGAACTCTGTTAAGCCTACAGTACACGGCATGTAAAAAACCACATGCGCATGTGGTTCTGATGCAATTTTGACGTCATCACGATGCTACCTTTGCTACATGCCGTGTACTATCACATTGTCATGCGTGTTACCTAAAGTGCTGGTGATGAAGTTAATGCGCTTACTTAACAATCTTAACGGATGCCGTGAGAATGGGAAAAATTTGTGGATCCACTTTATTATATTGAATTTTCATAAAATAAACTACAGGAATGAGTGCGGAAAACAAATAGTTTCTTCCAAATATAAAATTTTCAGCTTGTCCCACGATGTCGAAAGAAAACGTTCGATCGAATAAGTTAAACTTACTGCGCTGATTTACACGGGTATAATTGTGCTGGCATAACATGCCAGTTTTTAGGTGTAATAGACAAAGAGAGTGGTTTTGTGGTTGACATAATTTTTCAACCAGCTACAACCTTGCATTAGCAGCACAAAACCAATACACAGACAACTTAAAGAACAGCAAATGTATACATTTTATGCAAAATGAATTAGTCTATTATATATATAATATTAACTTGGCAGCACCCGCTAAAAAATACTTGTACGGCAACACTCTATTCTTACAAAACCAATGTATAGATGTTGTTGTTTTTACATTTGTTTTCAATTACAAGAAAGAGGAAAAAATAAAACGAGAAATGAACTTTTTACTTTCGAAGAAATTTTATTACAGACTTTATTAAAATTTTTTATTTCTACTTTTAAAACCTTGCTCGTTACTATTATTCATATTTACATAAATACATGCATGCATATACACAATCATGCATATATACATACATACATGCATACATAAATAATACTAAAATATGTATGTATGTAATATTTTCCATTCACCCGTTAACCCAACAATCTCTTAGTATAAAAAATAACTATTTTCAGTTTCTGATAAGAATGTTTCCTAAATGATTTCATTTGGATTTTATAATAATTTTCAATATACATACATACGAGTATAATACCAACGACAACGGTGTAACAACAACACTGTAACAAAATCCAAGGAGTTACAATACATTCGTATGTAATTATTTGTATTAAACAATGAGAAACATGTGTTACATCGCATTCCAAGATATTAATGCGTTTAACAATTAGTTTGAAAGTTTATTATTTTAATGTTTATGAAACAAGTAATTTATTCATAAATAATTTGGTACCAAATACAAAAGTCAACAACAACGACAAAGAAAACTTTCCCAGTTAAACGAATAACCAACCAAAATTTTTTTATTGTTATAAAACAAACAAAAAAAGTTTAGCTGATATTTCCCTTCCTTTTTTTAACAAGCCTTTGCAAATTTAAAAACTTTCAAAGTTTGTGGAAAATGGGAGTTAATAATAAATTTTTATAAATTATTTGAATAAAAGGCAGCGAGGATGTCTTTACACTGAGGTTTTTGTTTGGTTTCTTATGAATTTTAAGTCTTGAATTCTCAGAATTCATATGAAAACTGAGATAGTGTAAAGATAATGTAATGAAACTAAAAATCAATGAGTGCTGATGCCAATTGTTGCCATAAAAATTGGCCCATGAATACGAGTTTGTATATTCGGCTTTTAGATTATAAGTTTTGATAAATTAATATTAAAAGCTATTATTTTTCTGCGACTTCGTTCATATCCAGCAAGAAACTGAATAGAGTTTAAACTGTATTTACACCAAACTTATCAAAAATTGAAAAAATACCAAATATCAGCTCGTTATCGAAAGCGATTGTTAGGCCCCAGAACAGACATTTATTATGAACATTTTACTAAGGGCCATTTTCACAACCTTCCATTAGTTTAAGGTAGGATTTTGTCTGTCCGATAAATATCCAGCAAAACAAATCATTAGTTGCTGCATTGATGAACGCAGCTCCAAATAGTTCCATTTCTGGTGAATCATCAATGAACTAACACATACATAGTTGTCATAGGATGGAAGTCATCCAAATAACTGAATGGTATTCGCTTAGAATGTTGCTTATAACAATTTTATACAAAAACAACAGCCTTAGAATATTAAATTCAGTTCTATAGTGATTGCTATGCAATGAAAGTGGTAAACTTTTGGAACTAGTTCCGATTTTTTTTCTGGGTACCTGTGCATTATTACAACTTCCATTTTTTATTGTTATTATTATCAATAATAATAATATTTAATTGATAAAAACATAATGAAGGTTTTATAATGCAAAGCCATTTATCGGGTAGACAAAATTCTACCTTTAACTAATGGAAGGTTGTGAAAATGGCCTTAAGTGAAAAATTAAATTAGCGACAACATATGGACATGTGTTTATATTACATGTGTATTTATTTTATATATTTTCATTTTATCACATTTTTTCATTTTAAAAATATTATGTAGATTTGCAGATTTTTTAATGCAATTTAGCCGATTTTAGAGCAATATTGGCAACATTGTTTCCCTATGCAGAAAGATTTCTACAATGTGTGAGGTGATCTTATTATTGAAAGCCATGGCTCAAGAATTCAATAAATACATTTTAAACCCATTATTTTGCACATAGCCTTATTTTTTTATTATCGATTATGTCTACACTCATGCCACAAACTAAAAAAAAAACCTTAATAATACTTTCAGTTGGCGAACCATTGTGCGAGTCATTTACACCTTCAGTTTAGTTTGCCAAGGTATTTATGGATTATTTTGTCTTCAGATACATTTTTGTGTACATTATTTTTTGTGTCATCTTTAGTAACAGTTGTACAAAAAATACACATTCTTTTGGGATTAAAACTATTTATAACTGTAAGCCAAGGTTTAGTATGTTCTTTTCCTTTTTATATATTTGACACGCCACAAGCTTTAAGGTTTTTCTATTAGAGTCTATGGTATTCGAAGACTTAAGTATTTAACAAGCAAATGTTAGCAAAAGGTTTGATAAAACAACAGGAAAAATAGAAACTTATAACAAAAGAAAGATATCCCCAAGGTAAATGTAGTTATAACAGGTTTTCCTTCAATTTTTTTTTTTTTGCTACAAAAATATAAATATACATACATATAATAAACATGTAAGTAAAACACACAGAAGGAAAATAGTTCTATATTCCAACCAGTGTTGCCAGAAGTAGAGAAATCCTTACATGTAGGTATTTTTCATACTAAAATAGAAGCGTAGGGAAAATCGGGCAGATTTTTAATATACTCCAAAATGAAGGGATTTTTTCGTCATGTCGCGTTATTTATGAAATAAATGCAAATATTACGTTTATTTTTAGGAATATTTTCTTTTTCAAAAGGGTTAAAAAAATTTTTTTTTCGTTAAAATCGCTTAAAAATATATTTCCAGAGTTGTATATGTATGTACATATGTATATGCAATTTCATATACCAGGTGGTGTCAAGCCTGCAACAACAAAATCTGCCTTGTACTTTAGGGCAATGAAAATTGACAAATCAAACTTCCTACAAATTTTATTGCAATGAAATTTGACAAGCCATACTTTCCAAAATAAATGAGCTGTTAACTTGGCACCACCTGGTACATGAATTCACCTTGGTATATTCATACAAACATATTAATTTTAAAATATGTTTTTGTAACTGAATTGAATTTATCCTTTAAAATTTTATTTGAAAAGAACTATTCGTGTTAGTTTTTAAAAAACTTTATGTTGTTTTAATTTTTTTAGTTGTTTTACTTATTTTTTTACCAAAGCTTTAATAAATATATATATTTTTTTATAACTACTGGTTTTCTTCTATTTTAATGACAAAGAAGACAAGAGGAAATTTTTTCAATGTGTAGGGAAAAATCGGATTTTTTTTAGCATGTGTAGGTATTTTTTCAAGAAATCTACTGGCAACACTGATTCCAACACAACATTCATTTACCCTTTATGAATGAGTAAAACTTATGTAATATGATGTAGCTTAAGTATTTGTACCTTATTAAGTTTATCTTATATTAACAAATCCAAAACTTTATATATATATACATATATATAAGTTCCCATAGTTTCTACAAGGAGCACGGGTCCATAAATCCAGAACTTTGATCTCGTGTTAACATTAAAATATTGATTAGAAGTTTTTACACAACAAATTTTTTTTATTTGCTGAAAAGATCAATTTAAGAGGTTCTCATATTAAATATTGTGACTTTTCGAAAGGACAGGTGTAAAGGCCGAGTCACATAGAATACGTCATACGTTATACGCCGGCTTTTTGTATTAAAATTAACGCAACGACGGAGAAGGTAGACAAAATGAGAACTTTGGTGACGGAAGCATTTGATCAGCTTCGAAAGGATTGTTCTTCATTTTATTTATTAAAGTTAAGTTTTTTATTTATTTTAATTGTTTCTTTATTTTTATTTTATTTTTGTTGCCACAAAACACAAAAACCTAAATCAAAACACACTAAAAAACCAACTAATAGTTGTCAAACTACTCGACCTACGCTAAGAGTTGGCCAACTTTTGTACTTTGCGTTGGCCGAGACAACAGAGTGCATGAGAAACCCTGTATTTTAACTTATGCCGAGTACACATCTGGCACACATGTGCCCAAAAAAGCGTAACCACTAATTACTAATGAAAAACTGTTTGATTTAAACACGTATTTATTAAGTTAAACATTTTCATACATAACTAATAGAAAATTTTATAGAACCCAACATGATTGGAAACTGTTTAAATCAATAAATACATGTCTGAATCAAACAGTTTTTCATTTGTAATTAGTGGTTACGCTTTTTGGGCACATGTCTGCCAGATGTGTACTCGGCGTTAGCTGCTAGTTGAAAAAGGCAACGTATAGTGTACGACGGATTATATACATATATGTGACTCGGCCTTGATGTATGTATGTAGAAATTCAAAGGAAATAACAAAGTTATACATGCATACATATGTACAAACATATCGTCACCTAAAATGCAAAATAACGTAACATCACTTTTCATAAGTTTAGAGGAGAAGCAAAACACTGCACAAAATGTAAACTATTAGAGACATTAAGTCAAAATTTTTAAATCATGGTTCAAATAAAACAAGAAATTCATTTTGGATAAAAATTATACGTTTATCAAAGTAAGCTTAGTGTTATGTGTCTTACGTTATTTTGAATTGTGGCTTTCTGAAGCAAAATAACGTATCATCAACTTTCTCAGCTATATGAAAAAACGAAAGCTAAAATAAAATGATAGCTTTTATTAATAATTGAAAAAATTTGTTGTTGTTTTTTACCTTTGCATATTATTTTGACCATTGTTTCCGAAATGCCGAGTTTGACAGAAACATTTTACTTTTATTACACACTTGATGGCGCACTGACTTCTTTTGCAAATAATATTTTTTTGAAATTGAACGTCCGGAATTTTCCACTTAAATTCGCTTTTTGTTTTAAATTTCAATATGGGTTTTTACATAAACCTTTTTTTTTTGGTCCCATGACATTTGCCAAAAACGTTCAAATATTTCTTTCCGCAAATTTTCGGAAAAAAATTAAGAATTGCGTCTTGAACTTTTGTCACAATACTTAGAAATGCATCCAGCTTTCATTTTCCTTGGCATCCTTTCGCAAATCCTTCCTTTGACAAGCGTTCATAACTTTTACTATTTATCCGATTATATTTATTTTCTTCTCTTTTGTTAATTTTTTTAATAACTTACGAACTTTTATTATAAACATTTTCGTTTATAGAAAACATTTTATTGATTTCACGATACTTTTTTGCTTTTCTTTTCACTTTTGAAAAAAATTTTCAGAATGATATTGTTTCAAAAAAATCATGTACTTGATGATACGTTATTTCGAATTTTGCTTATAACTTTGGTATTTTTTATATAAGACCTGCAAAATTTTGTACACATACATATGTAATATGATGTATTGAATCGCAATCAATAAAAAATCAATTTTGAATTTTTTGATGATACGTTATTTTGCATTTTAGGTGACGATATGTTATCTATAATTATGTATGCATATGCCTATATACATACATATGTATGTACATATATAGAATAACAATATAACAATATAATACGAATAACACGGTGAGAATATGAATAATTGATTTAACTTTTTTCGGTTCATAAGAAGAAAAAACATTATAAACAATCGTTTTCGCTCACTAGCCATTATGGCTGCCAAAGTCACTGGTTGGTTTTATCAATTATGGCGTTTGCTTCCAATCACACATTAAAACATATACAGTGGCATTTGTATTCAATCACATTCTTTTACTATTAATTATTATTGCATATATTTATTTGATTGCAATAACTTGTTGCAACAATTTTTGCCACTACAAGCAAATGAAATTTGAAATAACCCTGCAGGAAATCGAACTAGTGTCCAACTAGTATTTTACTAGTACAGCAATCACCACCACTAGTTCCCAACTGTAAACTTTCCTATACCATCTTAATGCTCAAGTTAGCATTGATTGTGTTTAGAAAACTACTAGTACCATTGGTACTAGTTTAGGACTAATTTATTATCAGTTCTTTTGTAAAGAAAAAGTCTATAAAATTGGTGATTTTATTCTTTTGTTACCCAGTGACAACTGGTAGTTAAAATTTGTCATTTACCAAAATTCAAAAATATAATAGGGTAATTATAATTTTTTTATTATAATTAGTTTTAGATGAACCTAAAATTTTAATAGTTTTATGATATTAATTTTCATAGAGTGCAAGGGCTCTGTTAGACAGTCAAAATTTATTTGGCAATGTTTTGCCTTGGAACTACTTCATATACTAGTACTCATCAGCACTAGTAATTTTTTTGCACTAGTTCTTGCTATTCTAGTAATTATACTAGTAGTTTAGACAATTATCGCCTACTATCCTAGAGGGCCCTGCAGTAGGCGTAGCTAGCGAATGTCTAGCTATTTCGTTAACTATCAATCGTTACCATTAACTACCACCCTAACTACTAGCAATGCACACGACTGACGATTTTAACATGGGGATGACATTGACGGTAGTCGATTGCCACCGTCTGCATAACCTTTCGTCAGTGATTTCGCTAGTCAATATGATTAATTTTTCTATTGATAACACAATTAATTACTAATACATTTTTCAATTAATTATCCTTTTTTATGCGAAGTTTTAATTCATTTCTGCTGCTCATTTTACCTTTCTAAAAATCGCACTTTTTTCACTTAAAAATGCACATTCACTGACCACGAACTTCCAATTGTAACTGACGCCAACACAAAATCAAAATAACTATAGTATACTTAAAATAATTTTTTTCTTGTTGATTTTCTTTGGAATAACAGCCAGTGATGCCAAGACTTGCATCATCAAAAGCACTGTTATTAGCATATGAAAATAGAGTAAAAAAGTGTAAAAATTAAACAAATTGCGGGTAAAAAAGCACTAAGCTAAATATTCTCTGTTATTTATGTTTTTATAACTAAATATTTTCTGTTATTTATGTTTTATATAAAAAAGTATTTATTTTTTGTTTGACTATGGCATATTAAATCGCTATACCGGGGAATTATTTTAAAATTACATCAAATGCTTGTGCCTTGAACTCATCTTTTGTTGGTCTAAGCCACCTTTTGAACGCACGATAATTCTTCCAAGCTTTTTCTATATTGTTGCTTTTATATCTTAAAGAAATAATAAGTAAATAAGATTTAACAAAATAATAATTAATAAGATTTAAGAAAAAATTAATGACAAATGTACTTTAGAAAAAAAGTTTAATTTCATAGGAAGTGTCTTAGACATTTTTTTCTTATTTCTTCCATTTGCACAAGTGACAAGTCCACGTTGTTTAACTATATTCACGCATGCGAATTGAAATAGTAAAATCGTTGCTTAACAAATGAATAAAAAAAATGTCTTATAAGAAATTAAAAAATTTGAAAAGTCGAAGCGTTTGATTCTTTGCTTTGTTTAAGTTTAAAAAATTTTGATTATTGAAATAGCACTAAAAAGCACTGCGATAAATTGTGAAAAGCACTATTAATTTTCTGAAACGGGTATTTAATAAAGCTTCGGGTACTTAGAAAGGAAACAAGCACCAAAAGCACCAAATTGGCAACGCTGATTACAGCACAGTTTTTTCCACTCGCAAAAAAAAATTCAAGATTGAAGACATTAACATATCCATGAGCGAGCGAGTCAAACGGCGAACTCTTGCATTACTTGTGGCAATTGTGGTAGGTAGTCGATTTTTCGTTAGGGAAATTCCTTACGTTTTTGAGTCAATTTCTACTTTTAAAACTGCAGGGCTAGAAAAAAATCTTAATACATATTAACTAATGGAATGTTGCTGTTCATGTTAATGAAGGGTAAACGTTAATTGTTCATTGATTTTAAGAAACACCAAAACAGCGTGACCGTGTTAGATTTTCAGAGCTTAATTTTGCTTTATTATTTTTGATTTAGCTAGAAATGCCTATTCCATTTAACTTTTTGCTCTTTTAAAAACTGCATTTATTTTTTTAGTATTTGCAATCGAATGTAACTAAACGAGTTATGTGAACAAACAAAATTATCCAATATGGGTCTTTTAAAATCCATATGAGCGATTATGAGCAACAAATTGGGTTCAGTGCTGAACCATCCTGACGACCGGATAAACGAGATTATCCTTCTAATGTCGCAGTTTGACAAGGATGCTAAATCCTACGACAGCGGACTACCCGGTAAAATCACCCCCTTCTCAGAGAGAGCATGATATTTACAGAGGGGGTGTTCTACTGTCTCTTCGTCATCCTCATTACGACATCATCTATAGAAGTCGTTATATATATGGTATATTTAATTTCTTAGCATACGCACCTATACACCCAGAGAAAAAACAGCTTAAAATCAATAAAAACCATATTGAATTATTAATAAAGGCCGTGATACACTATCATACAAAGTTGTGCGATCTACGCAAAAGTACAACCCTGATGTAATGAATTGTTATTGTCTTTTGAAAATTTTCATAAGCTCCATCACACCAGGGGAGTATTTTTTCGTAGATCGCACGACTTTGTATGATAGTGTATCACGGCCTTAAACATTAACGAAAGTCTAGTAATGTTGAAATTTCTTATTTCAATATGGAAAAATATTAATTTACAGTACTTATTTATTAATTTTACGTTTATATTGAAAATTATTGAATTAACGTGACGCGTTCTTATTTTTAAGTTGCTGCTTTTACCTGAGTGTACAACCGTGACCTTTAATTACCGCAGCAAGTGTGCCTATTTGACCGTGAGATGTACTCTACTACAATCGTAATGGGCCGTATTTGCCTTATTAGCGAGCAGATGACCTCGTTAGACTATCCTAAATAAATATTGCTGAATTTGGGCCTTACAGCATTTTAAAAGGACGTCAACCGATCCAGATCTGGCTACTTCAGCCGCAACTATATTCCGGGCGCATTGTTATGCCCTGCCATCTGGCATTTATACACCAGATTGGAGGTTGTGTAGACACACGATACACACTTGATCGCAGATTTGCTGTCATCCAGTTTATGGATGATATTTCAGGGTGCATTACGCTGCATTGATTCTGTAGCCTAAATCTCATTTTCTTTTGAAAACGGGGAATAAAGGCATCTCTGAGTTTGATCTGTAAGTACAGATCTTTAGCACGCTCTCATGATGATAGGAGGACGTACCCTAGAACAGCACAGCAAATAGGTGTGGGTGAGCAGTAATCAATACTTTCCGGCAGACCAGCTACGAACTCCAGGATTATGGCAAGTCCTCTAATAGCCTCATTCTACGCTTCCAGTCTGATGGCAGAGCTCATGGCTAGTTGTTTAATCATGAGATCAGCTGGCAGCCATCAGTATATCGATTGTATTAGAATGCATTAAAATTCATTTTTATTTTTTTGCTTTTAATTTCCTTTTCTATTTTTTTAGATTTATTTTACTAACTACATATGTGACAGCGCATAGAGAAAGGGACCTAAGGGTAAACAAAATCAATTTTCACTTTTTTTTTTGATGTGGACAACATCTGAGCATCGAATGAGAATGATCCCATGCCCCAAAAGTGTTCCCTCCCAGATATATGCGCGTTTTATGATGTGATGGTACACCAAAGATACACGTATTTAAATCTTTAAAATGGCTCTCCTGAACAAAACCTGTTTTTACCCTTAGGTCCCTTTCTATTTTGCGCATCACATATGTATTATGTATTTTATGTATATTATGTATTTCCAAATTTGGTCACACTGGACATCAATGTACGAATTAAGAGAGAAAGTTTCAAGACGTGGCTGCGTGAGTAATCGAGATAAGAGGGTGTTGATGTTATTGCAATAGAGCAGCAACTTTTATGTGCTTAAAATTAATTGATAATAATAAATGATTTCTACGAACTGTTAAAGGTTTTTCGAGATAATTAACTTGATATTGCAAAATCTTAAACGTAAAATGATTAATTTGAAAATAATTGCATTAAATGGATTTATGTATAAGTATGTATGTACATATGTAATATATGTAAGTATATACATACATATGTATGTATTAAATATTTTCATACATAACTATTATTGGAAACTTTTTAACTTAATAAATATTTGTCTGAATTAAAAGGATTTTCATTAGTATTTAAGACAAAAGCTTGGCAAGTGTGAACGTACCTCCAAAATGCGTCCTATTAAAACATTTATTGTTCTAGACATTAATCGAACACAAAGGAATGAGAAAATCTTTAAATGAGCACAAGGGAAAAACAAATTATCATAAGATTTTTGGAAAAGTTTGAATATATACATACATATAGCCAAGTACATATGTACATATGTATGTATGTATATCACTAAACTTATTTCGGAAATGTCAATCATTTCACTCAAATCTACACCCAGAGAAAAAACATCTTAAAATCAATAAAAACCATATTGAATTATTAAGAAACATTAACGAAAGTCTATCAATGTTGAAATTTCTTATTTCAATATGGAAAAATATTAATTTACAGTATTTATTTATTAATTTTATTTATTTTCAAGTATTTTAATATACATTTTCTATTATATTGAGCATTATTGAATTAATGTGACGCGTTCTTAGTTTTAAGTTGCAGCTTTTCCCTGAGTGTATAAATAGAAAAGAAGCATTGTGAACGAAAAAAATATATGTACATAATTTAGGATTATTTTGAAAATTTCAAAGTAAAGCTCTTAACAACTAAAAAAAAGGAATAAAATTAAACAAATGAGACATTTAATAAATCAAATTTGAATGACTACAAGTGACAGAGGGTTGAGAAAACCCTCCCCCAAACTATAGTAAGACCTAAGGAGATAATGATGAAGAATGCTCTATATTTAAACATTATTAATATCTGTAAATATTAAATTTTAGGCTTTTCAGTAAGTATATGAACTGTTATGCTTGTGTACTAACCAATATCATTTATATTTATGAATATTTATGTCTTCCAATACATTTGAGTTTTCTTAAAATTACATATTGCCTAAGACATGGAAAAGCATAAATTTCTAAAATAAAAAAAAAACAAATATAAAATGTCTTCGAAATCAACCCAAATAACACATGAGTAGACCATAAAATAAGTATTAAATTCCAATAAGTATACCTGTAAATGTAGAATATTTTTATTTTTTTTAAGTTCGCAATATAGTAATTCAAAACATAAATTGACTCTAATTTATGAGTCAAGTAAAATTTAAGCCTTTTGCTGCATTCATAAAACCTTTTGCGTTATGGCAAAACACATTCACGTTACGTATTCATGAGGTGTAAAAATTATTTTTCACGGTTAAGAAAATAAAAACTTCTAAAGTTATTAAAATTGTTTCGTTTCCTTTTCTTGTATACAAAAAAAAAACATTTTGGAAGAAAAGTAACAAAAAGAAGTTTAAGACGACATGATTTTAATAAATGTTGGTTCTAACGTTAAAACCAAATGTTAAAACTTGGTTTTACTACACAAAATGATTTTGAAGTTTCGTTTGTAGATTTTTGTAGCATATAAATACATACATACATATATATATATAACTCGATTCTGTCTTAAAACGACTTATGCTGTTATCGCTTTTAAGCAGAGATGTATGTAGAATGTTTTACTAGAGTATAACTGTAGACAAAAACAAATGTAAGCCACAACAAATGTGGCCAAAAGAAACAAATTATTTATTACAATACAAAAACATGCTTGTAAAATAATGTCTTGTCTAGAGGGCGTAAAATAGTCGCAAAAACACCAGCCATAGGCATCTTTATTATACCAAGGCTGCATGTACTCGTATTCAGATTTCTTTGACAAACAAACAAAAATGAGAAAAAAGAAAAAAATACAGGGTTTATGTGGGTTTCTTTCAGGGTAATCATTGACATAGAATTTTCAATTGTTCGGTTAATCATTTAATCGGAATTGAGTTTTCAAATTATTCAAATAATATACAGACCAATTGACTTGATGGCAGTTCCATAAAATTACAACAATGTACACAAATTCTAATTTTTATTTTACATTTGGCGAACACAATCACTTGGGCTGCCGCGGCATTCGATCTGGTCTCAAATCGTCACATCCGTGATTGTATTGACAATCGTAAGGAAACCAATTAAGTGGTACGTCAATCGTATAAACTGAATGGAATTTCAGTACGCTCACTTATGTCATAATCCGAAAATGGTATTTTTACATGACGAATTGTACGTTCACTGATGTGACGCTTCGACCCCTGGTTCGTATGAATTCGCCTTGCTTAGTTATTACTACGTTTATACGCAGGGCTTATTTGCAAATAAAACTGTAAATTGTTGCCATATTATTGTTTTTATTTACTAATTCAGAAAACTATTCACGACTAACGCACTATTTGCAAATAAAATGTTTGAGGTTGCCACACTTACAAATGTTTGCTAATAAAAAACAAAAAATTGATAAATATTGCACAAAAAACCATTGATAGAAGAAAATAATGGCAATAAAAGCAAATGATTATTTATTACTTTATAGATTTACACAATTTTTTTGTAAAGATGAGCAACATTTCTACAGAAGTGCTACCAAGTTTTTATATATTTACAATACCGTATAAACAGTGAGTTATTTTATTTGGAAATATTTTTATTTGCAAATAGTGCGCATATAAACGTAGTATAGGTTGTCGATACTGCCTGTAAGTGAATTCGCCTTGATTAATACTATTTATAAAGCTAATTCCAAGGCAAATTCATATCAGCTCAATTCGCTTTGAGAAATTTATACTTTAAATGTCAACAAAATGTACTGAAAATGTGTGTTGACATCCAACGTATATTCAAATTACAAGCCTCGAAAATAGTCACCTGATCCCGTGCGACCACCTGGTATGAAATCGCCTTGGTTAATTCGCATGAATAAAGATTTTATTTCGTTTAATTTAATTTTAAATTATTTTATTTAATAAAATGATATTTGTACATAAATTAAGATAACAAACAAATCACATGATCGTTAGTTTGATCGTCTTGAATATTTTTTTTTAAATTTTATGCAATTTAAATGATTCGCTTTTAGAAGATTTCTTGCTTTAATTTTATAAATATAAGTTTTTAATATATGTACCTTTTTACTAATCGTGAAAATAAGTGAAATGGAAATAATTGAATTTCCATATTTTACAAAATTTTTTGTTTGTTCTATTTATATAAAACTCTCATCTTCCAGCGATTTCGTTCGCAAAGAAACTCGATGCTTTATTCATAAAAAATATATTTTTTTATAAAAGGTTTATGAAAAAATTTGTATGTTTTAATAATCCTGCCAAAAAACACCGACATCAATGCAAAGATCTGATAGAACATCTTCGAAAAACATTAATGGTACCAAACTGAAATTAATTTATTCAAACAAAAAACAAAATTTTGAAAATGCGAAATATAAAATTAGATTTTAATAGGCGTGCCACCGTCCATTTTTTTAAATGGAAGATTGTGTGTTTTTCAGAGCTCAGGGTAAGTGTTAAGTTTTGTAACAATCGGTAAAGCAGAACCACGTGAAATGTAATAATAAATTTTAATGGACGTAACAAGGGCTTTTTTTTCTTTTTTAAAATTGCGTAATTACAAGAACCAAAGGTGTTTGCTAGGTTACGCAGCAATCAAATAACTAGAATATCATAAAATTAAATAATAAAATTTGTGGGCGTCTCCCCGCCCACTTTTTTACAATGGGACCAATTGGAACCTATACCCTCTCAGACAAGAAAAAAAAATTTACAATCGGTCTCTCGGTACATAGAGTTATGAGGTAACAATGTAGAAAAAAAAATACAGACGAATTGATAACCTCCGCCTTTTTTTGAAGTCAGTTAAAAGCTCCTTATAAATTAAAAATATGTTTTATGAATAAGCCATTATATGTACATACGTATACCAAGATCATCAGAAACATAAAAAGTAAAAATTTTTACCCGTTTTACCCAATAAAAGTTACTTGTGTTCTCGCATTTTATGATTTGGAATTGGAAGGCCTTGTGCATCAGTAATAGAGATATTAAGATATTGCTGAAGCATCAAATTGGTCTAAAGAGAAATGTTGCAATTTATCTGGAGGGGCTTTCAAAGGGTCTAAATGGCTGGATTTCAAAGTCATAGATAAAATTCAGAAATACAGTATTTGTTTTGCATTACTTTATTTAATTTTTTTATTTTTCTTATAAATTATTTTATATTTTTCAAAAAGTTGACTTTTCAATTGTTCAACTTCAAACCACATGTTGCTAATATATTATTTGATATGTATCGTAACGTATGTGAGGTAGAAATCTATAGAAGATAGATTTTTACGTCAACTTCTGGCTTACATATGTACATACACACAGACGTATAAAGCAAAGAGAAATACAATTACAGCTGACACATTCGCTGGCGGCCTCACGTTTTTACTAACTAACATCCAGATTTAAATGATACAACAGCTTCAAAAGTAACACGATACGAATCGATTTATTCTACCATTAGTTCTGGCATTAACGATCTGTTTTTATAAAACGAAAGAGAATTTTCGTTTTGTAAATCGAGTCGATTTAAAAACGCTCGATTTAGAAAAATTAAGTCCACTAATAGCGAATATATTTTCAGACTTTTTTGCAGTTTTCTATTTTTTAAAGCTTGAAATATTATATCTTAAATTAATTTTATATGTATGATTTGAAGCACATCAATGCGGCCGTTATTTATTTTTGGAAAACGAGAAATTTACTCGGATTCGATTTACTGAACATGGCCAAATATATATTAAATTTTAATTTTTTAAATGAAATTCTTACCCAAAATTGGAAATTTTAATTTGATATACCGTTATTCGACTTAAATTTGTCGATTAATCGATTAAACATTACTTGAGTGAACACCCTAGTGGATGCAACTATTTTTGAATTATTATATGCTTTTACTTTAAAACTGCTTCCGCTCTCACCATAATATTATTTTAATAATGTCCTTTATAAAGCTGCCGGTCTGTTTTATTATTATTATTAATGATATCTTTATGAGATGGTTTAAATACAGTGATATTACTAAAAAAATTCAATTCAAATATTTTAAATTAATGTCGTTGTACTTTAAATCAATAATTTTCAAGAGGGAGACATGGTAAGACAGCAGTTGTCCATTTTACCCAGAAAAATCATTGTTTGCCAGTTTACAAAGAAAAGTATACTAGCATTTAAGTCGTAACCATTTATTTTTGTTTGAGAAATTCAGAAAACATTGTGAAAAAATTTATTTCTCATTTTTCTACTTAGAGGCCACTTCACCAACTTATTTAAATATCAATTCATATTTAAAAGTGATATTTAAATAGAGTTGGTAAAATTGGCCCTTAGAGCTAAAAGTTAAACCTTTAAAAAATTTATTATGTGACATATTGTCATACGTTTATTTTAGTGCATTTCATTGGTGCTTTGCCAAATCATCAGTAGACTTCAACTATTATTTGTGAATTCTTAAATGGGTTTTCAAAGTATGTTCATAAGATAAGAGGTTTGTGACGGTTCAAAATATCTGATTGAAGTCTAATGATGACTTGGCAAAGTATCAATGAAAATAATTAAATAATAATAAATTTCGCTTAAAGTTAAACGTAAAAAATATTTTATTTTGTTTTAAATAATTTTTTTATAATTATACTTTTTCGCAACTAATTTTTTCATCCTTCAACTGGAATATGATCCCATAATGTTAGATTTTTAGATGAACCATTACCGACTTAAAGCAAATATGCTGCCTTCGCAAGATGTTGAGCAAATTTTAAACTACTAAGGGAAATTATTATAACTTCTTGTTTTTTTTTTTCATTATTACAACTTCACTTTAGCCAAAAGTGAGCGATAAGTTAAAGGCAAGTTCATTCTAGGTACCTGCAACTTTTATCGTGAGGTTTAGTCATTTGAAGTTGCCACGTTTTCATACGTTGTCACACTTTCTACTTTATATATTACAGCAAAATTTTATTTGAACAAAATATGACACAAAACAAAAACAATATAATGCAACCATATAACAATACAAAAAAATAAATGAATTGACAAAAGTGGTTTCATTATGTTTGTATACTTCGGATGTCAAAAAAATGTACTGAAAAATGAGTGTTAATTATGCTAATGTAATATGTTTTGCGTTAAAAGCACAGAGGAGACCAGAGTTGTAGAAAGTGACTTAAGAAAAAAGCTCAAATCATCTGATTTGATCACTGTTAAAAAGGGACAAATATAGTGTGTTTGTTATTGAATATTTTTAGTACAATAATCAAAACAAACAGCAGAAATGTATACTTAGTGAAATGAACAATTGAAAATTTTTACAAAATTAAATGAAAGATTTTGCAGTGTTGAACTAAATAAAACAATGTGTAAAACATTATTAGTAATATAAAAGTGATTAAAATTAGTTTCCAAATACTTACAAACTCAATTTTAAACATTTTCCTGCAAAATATTAATTTTTAACTTCAACTTGCAAAAAGCAAACAACGAATAAGACCACAAAGCATAAATTGAAAATACACTTGAGCACATGAACATTTGCACAAAATTAAATGGAGGAATTTGTGGTATTGAATTAAAAAACACAATGCGAAAAGGATTATTAGTATTAATAAAGTGACTAAAATTTGTTTTCAAATGATTAGAGACTTTGTTTTAAGCATTTTCGTTCGCAAATATTAATTTTTACCACTAATTTACAAAAACTAGGCTGCGAATGAGACCACAAGGAATAAAACGTAATTACTTTCAAATAATACCACGCGAAAGAAAAAGTAAAGAGGATTTGATGACTGTGTGAGCGAGACCTCTAAAAACACCACAAAATCACAATTATCTTCCGTCTTACTTTGTGCTCGTGACACCTCTTTTCCAAGCCTGTATTTTTTCACATCATTTTCGATCTGTTTTCTTACACTCTATTGTTCCTTTATAATTTTGTACTGCGCCAAGCATAAAATTCATTTCTCTCTCAGTAAAATCGATCTTTTATTTATTTATTTTTTAACTTTTTTGCCTTTGTGGTTGGGCAATGCAAAGAATCGATAGCCTGCTGCAAAGCAGCTGTTTTTTGACATTTACTCGAGTGCTGTCACAATATTGTTTTTTAAACTGCGCTGATTTACCGCTGTTGAGTTTAAGCTACATATTAATTTAAGTTTAGTTCAGCTAAAGCAGCGTTTAAACTTGCACGTATTTGTTAGCCCTAAGCCGACAAAATTTATTTTACTCTAAGGTATATTTTTACGCTTTTTTTAGTTAGCTATGTGATTATTTTATGTTTCTTTCGGTTCCAGCTAAATGTTAAATTTATTATGAGCGCACAAATGTTTAATTTGTAAGTTTTGTAAAATTTATGCGAAATGTGTTAAGTACAAATTATTTTACAGAAGCCATTTAACTATAAAACAAAAAGTGTTAATTTAGCGTATAATTGGCATTCATTTGTTAAAGTAATTAAAACAATGAATGAATGATTTTTGCATGACAACATTCGAATGTGGACACAATTTTGTCAATTTATTAATCATTAAATTAGCAGATTGTCAAGCGTATTGAAAATCAAATACAGACTAGACTGATCAACGATAAGCGAAAGAGAACTGCTAGCAAACTATAACATGCGGAATCGAATGAAAGTTCACTGGAATTCTGATCGTTATCGAATATCATAATTACATGCATAATGCAAAGGGTGAGTCGAATGAAAACGTTTTCATTTAAACTTCAAAGAATGTCTACATATTAGAATGCTGTCATTACTTATGTCAAAAATAAGAATTTCCTAGTATGCATTCTTCGAAGTCAAGGCCCATTAAGCAAGTAATCAGATGATTGATTTTTTTCAAATAGTCGCTTGGTCATTTATAGTTGCCTACAAACCTAAAATAGCACAGCACAATGAAATCTAACTTTTTCAAAAATAAACTAAATATGTATGTCTTTCATTTCAGAGTAGTAAGCCTAGAAACTTATGTATATAGACCAAAGCGAATCCATACCAGGTGGTCGCAAGGGATCAGGTGACTATTTTCGTCGCTTGTAGTTTGAATATACGTTGGATGTCAACACACATTTTTCAGTACATTTTTATTTAGCTGAGTATGCCTTATATGAATTTGCCTTGCATATAGACATGCTTAACCACCAGCAAAAAAATTTCTCTTAAAATAAAATTAGGACAATATGTCAAATAATAAATTCTTAAAAGGTTTTTTTTCAAAACTAATTTAACGACTGATTATGACAAAGTTATAGAAATAATTCTACAGTTTCTAAACGGACCGTCCGATTATTATAAAATTTCATACAGCATTTGAAGAGGTGCCACAGAGCTTAAGTCTGGAATTTAATCTATATATCTTTAAAGGAGGCGAAGCGACAAAACCCCAAACCGATGCCAAGCTAATGTTTTTGATCTGATAAAAAATTGTTTTTCCAAGTAGATTTTTCTTTGCAAGAGTTAAAAAAAAAGTCTACTACTTTTATGGGTTTTCGCTTAAAGTTTACAGTGGAGAAGTCAAATCTTGTCTGACTGGGAAAAGAAACTTATTATGGATACTAAACAAAATTTTTTATGTTAAAATAAAATTGGTATCAAAATCACAATTAAGTCAAGAGTTATACTATATCTCCCATATACATAAAAATTTAAAATGAGTTTGAAATGTATTTTAATTCAAATAATTTTCTATTTTTCGGCATTATTTGCAGAAAAGTGGATTAATTATTTCGCTATAAAAAAAATTTGCAAGAATACCAACCCCATATTTAAACTTGTTTAAAAGGTAGTACTATAAGAAATATTAAAAATATTTTTTTTTTATATTTTCGTTATTGAAGGAACCAGATCGTTTCGAAGCTGGCCATATTTTTGTTATAAATATCAAATTTCAGGTCTTTTTTCTATAATTCAAAACCTAGAACCAAAAAATTTGTCATGCCACTGTTAAGCATGATATGTTTCTAAATGTTTTCAAAAATGTTTTTGCACCCGGCGAAAAATAAGAAAAATGCAGCAAAAATACTGAAAAAATCCAATTTTTGGGATTTTGCACAACTTTTTGGAGAATTGCCTGGAACTCAAAAGCAAACTCTACGAGTATTTGTTTGCTTTCTGTATATTAATTGCATTATTTTCCATCTAAAATATAATTTTCAGCCGATATATATTGATAAATGCATTCGTTTGTTTAAGACCTCTGTCTTCTCGGAAAACTCTTCATATATTGTAAGCAGATGCAGGTAATTACTCGTATATAAAATTCACCTGTTGTATGAAATTTCATAACAATCTGACGGCCCGTTTAGAAACTGCAGAAAAATATATTGAGATAGGAATAACTCTGATTTGATGCGTTTTATAGTTCTTTATGCTTTTCTATTAACTTTTTTTCAGCTGTTATGGGTATTGGTTGTAATATTTGTTTTTATATTCATATAAAATACGACAAATCAACAAATTTAGAAGCACTAGAAGACAATGGAGATCAAACAATTATCAAATAGTAAAAAAGTGGTAAAAAAAAGTCGGAGTGTCAGCATGTGCTACATCCGAGAAAGCCCAGTTTCCAGAGCACACATTTCTAATAAAACTAAATTTTTGCTTGAAAATGTGCAATCTAAGTACATATATTCGCCCATATCGCGGTTGTCGTTTTTCGACTTCACTTACGACGATTTTGTAATAGAATAAAAAGCATAGCAAAATTGTTTCTTTAATCCAGAAGCAATATGTCGTATTCGAACTCTAATTGAAAAGATTCCGCGTATGATAGTTACTTACCGAAGTCAAATGCTTCATAATAGTCAAAGAACCGCCCAAAATGAATATAGTGAAAATTTAAAAAATTTCTTTTCCATATTGACGAGAGAATGGACGCAGTGCAGTTATAAGTACAAATATCTCCTTTGAAGTTCCAATAACGCTAGTGCAACAAAAGAAGATTTAAAACTTTTTGAATGCAACATACGAGTATGCAGTAACAAATTTAATATAAATTTTTCATAACATTTTAAATTTAAATAACACATTCAGAAGTGAATTACTATTCCGCCTTTAAAACTTCAAACTAACACCCACAATATTTCTTAGCAGTACACGAAACTACAACTCAGACGAAGGAATGTGTGCACTGTACAGACAAACCTATTTATTGAAGACACTTTTCATAATTCACATTAATCAATATGTACACCCAACCCGTCAAACAGATGGTTAAACAATCCAAATTAACCAACCAGGCAGCAGTTTAGTCAGTCATTCAGTCAGTCGGAAAGTTGCTCAACACGCGATTAGTTTTTAAGCAAAAACTGTGTTACACAGTATTTGCCAGTAATTCAAAAGAATCAAATAGAAGTGAACTTTTGTTTTTCATACCGAAATGAAAAACTTATTTCCTATCACTGATATAAAAAGCAAAAAAAAAAAAAAGAATGCCTCTTAATTACTCACACTTTTTTTGTTTGCTATCAAACACACACACATCTGCTTGAAGCTTACACATGTACATAAGTACATATACCCAGCAGGAAAAACTCAGAAGACCTTCTTATTTCAGATCTTATTATAGGCTTGCTTATGATTCAATTACTATTCTTATCTAATTGCCAAATAATGCCTTATAGAAGACCTTGACTTCTTCTATGAAGAAGGGAATGTGAGAAGTACAATTTTTTGTATTGATTTTTTACCAAGGCAAAATCAATTAATCCTTTTAGAATCGCTAGCGAAAGAAGCGAGATCGGAAGACCTACCCCGCAATGACAACGCGTGTGGAAAAGACATGAGTGTGGAATGGAGCGAGTAGGCCATGTACATCCAATATAAAGATTACAGGGGCTTTCTAGAAGGCATCTTTACTCCTTCCATTTCCTTCTCTGCAATACTACCCAGCAGGAAAATTCAGAAGACCTTCTTACTTATGGCCTTATTAAAGACCTGTTTACGAATTGTTTTTATTCAATTACTATTCTTATATAACAGCAAAAGAATGATTTATAGCAGGCCTTGGATCACCCATATAAAATATAAGATACACATTCCGCTTTCCCTTCTATTAGAAAGGAGAAGAGAAGGATTAACATATTTTGATTTTTTTCCAAAGCAAAAATAAAAGCCATTAATTTGAAGGCCCTCCAGAATGTCTGGCGAAAGAAGTGAGAGCGGAAGGCCTACCCAATATATAGTAATAGAAAACAATGACGGAAATTGTTTGACAAGCAGGGGAGAAAAAAGATTTTTTGTGTAGTCCTAAGCAGAAACGAAATACATCTAGACGTGCTTAAACAACAACAGACAAAGATTATTAATCTTAGGCTTGATTCCTATATTTAACATTGGGAGCACCCCGGATCTCATTTTTACCGAAAATTGTTCCCGCGCTCAAAGTCTGTTTCTAGCACGAAACAGTCCGTACTCTTTTTTCGGGCTAATTTAACAGCCAGAAATGCAGTCAGCTGTTTGAAAAGAAACAATAACAAAGAAAAATTCAATTGTAAAAAAACTGAAAATTTGCATCAAAAATGATTTATAATCTAATGGTGAAGAAAGTTTTGTAAGTTTTTATATAAAAATATTCTCGATATGCTGAAGCATGCAAAGGCAGTGATACTCTATCAATACAATCCTGGTATGATAAAATCTATGAAAATTTTCAAAAGACAATAACAATTTATCAGATCAGGATTCTACTTTTTAGTAAATCTAGCGATTGTGTAGGACACTGAGTCGTGGACTTAAGTAAACACAAACGTGTATATATAAAAATCAAGGCCTTCTTAGACCTTCTTTAAGATTCGATACTCACTTATTTAACTGCCTTCTGAACAGTGCCTCCTACTTAAGGCCTCCACACTCCTATTAAAGAAAATCGATACACATTCTCAACTGTAGTGATTTGGAAGGGGCCCAGAAGTTATTTTATTTTAATAATTTGTGATCATAGCAACGGTTACAAGAACCAAATCGCATTCCCATGAAAAGCATAAAAACCAAAAACTTAAAGAAGAAAAAAACGCAAAAAATTAGGAGAAAAAATATGTTAAAATAGTTTTGAATGAGATGTTGCGAAAAGCAGTTGTTCGTTGTTAGGGTAAAAAAATACATTGTAAACAAAAAGTTTTAAGGTAGAAGGCGGTCTTAGTGAGCGGTCTGTTGCCTAGACACGTACAAATTATATTGATATCTTAAGAAAAGTTTTTAACTTTACCATGGCTACTCTTGCAAAAATAAAAAAGTGTACGAAGAAATATTTTTTTAGCGTAAAATTTTAACAAGATTTGTTTGGTGGACTCTTAGCTACGTTATTGCCATATATAGTTAATCGCTATCACTAAGTCGGAATTAGCTGTTGACCAAAAGCTGATGAAATCATTTTTTGAGGACGCATTGCTTTGCGAAATCTTTTTCGTCGATATCGAATACGAATATCAAAAAGTAAACTTTCGATTAAAGTCATTCCATCACGAATGCGAGGATTTGACTCCAGCTGATTTAATTATAGTCTTATCTTCTTCTTTTTCATTCGATTCAGTTTGTTTTCACTTTTCGAACCGCCATCGTATGTTTTTTAAGTGAGAAACAAAACTGTTTATCATTTGGACTTTATTTTTTCTTTCAATTAACAAATACATACATATATTTTTAATTAAAAAGGGTTGTTGTTTGTTGTCGGTTGCTTTTAGGGAACTGCTTGTTTAAACCACGTACTTTCCTGCAACATTTATATTTCGTTTCCATTTAAGCAAAATTGTTACTGTCGCTTAGATTTGTCATGCTGTTTTTTGTTCAATATTCAAATAAGTAAGTACGTGCATATGAAAATTTTTTTCTATTTTCAAATGCTTGTGTGTGTATGTGGAAATTGTTGTTAATGTTGTTATTGTTGCATACTTGAAAACACAAACGCGTATCTCACAATATTATAGCGTTTTTTAACTATGTACATAACTATGACGCTTTTTAGCTTTTTTTTTATTTTTATATCTGCTGCAAGTTATTTACGAGTATTTCAAAATAATGCTGACATCTTTTTCCTTTTGCTTCTTTATTTGCATTGGCACAAGTCTTAAGTGTGTTAAATGGCATTAAACTTTATAGTTATGTATAATGAGCTCATAACTGTTTGGGGACCAATGTTAATGTTACAATGGAGCCATGATATTAAACAATCTAAATGGAATATTTAATTAAATATGTATTATAAAATTATAAATAGATATCATTGGAAAAAGAGCAAACTTGTAACAAAGGTTGCAAAAAATATGCAAGACTTGTTTAGACATCATATTTATTTGACATCAAGGTGTTTAAAGTAACAAGTACATCTGCACCTGGTTGGCCGGTTTTACTCGGAATTTGTTAAAATGATTGGTTTGTAAAACTTATTCAACGTTATCGTTATTTTGATCAAATATGGTGTTTATTGGCGCTAAGTGTTAAATTCTTTACATATGTAAAAAAGGGCGTCAATGTTGTGTCATAAACAACAACGTTTTATTAAACAACTTATTTCGTAAAACCCACAAATGTAAATAAAATATGGAAATAAAATCGCTAGATTGATCTAAAACTAGCTAAAATGCCATTACTTTTATAATAACAATAGCAAAAACAGTTTTTAAGCACTCAACTTCACTACTTAACGCGCTGTCAAAATCGGGTTTTCCAATTTCAAAGCGTTGCCGCGACGGACGTTGTTTCGGTTTGCTTCATACAAACTGTATGTGAATGGGAAATTTTGACTGCTTAAAAAAGCTTGCCGCTTTTGTTTAGGTATGGCTGTAAGCCAAATATCAAATTTTATTTGTGTGGGTACAAGCCTAAAAATTTGCTCTTATTTGCATTAACACCAAACGTACAGCAAATATTCCGTTTTGTGTGGTGTTTGGCATATCTTGCAAGTGACATATACTACGTTTATACGTACGACTTATTTGCAACCAACTAATTTAAAAATCTATTCACGATTAAGGCATATTTGCAAATAAAATGCTTGAGGTTGTCACTCTTACAAATGTTTGCTAATATAAAACAATCATTGGAAAAATATTGAAAAAAAAAACAGTGAAAGATGAATGTAATGACAAAAAAAGATAAGTAACTGTTCTATAGAAATGTTACCAAGTTGTTGTACATCTGCTGTGCCGTATAGACAGTGAGTTAACTTATTTGCAAATAGTTTTATTTACAAATAGTGCTCGTATAAACGTAGTAATACACTCTGACAATTTTATCATGCATTGCCAAGTGTCATGGTCCTTTATATCAACAAAGTTCATGTAAATTTTCGTGTTGCAATATTTGTTGTAGAGCTAGTTGACGTACCTTGGTATCGATAAAAAGAACAAAAATTATTTAAAATGTCACATTGTGTTCCCCCAAAATGATAATATAAACAAAATGGGAATACAAAAACTACAAAAAATAATAAAGAATTCAGTTTTTAGGGTTCCGTACACCAAATGTGAAAAGGAGCCCTATTGTTTCCAAAATGAGCAACGAAAAATACCATGCAATATACGAGGTGTGTTTAAAAAGTATCATGAATTTTGAATTTTCGCGGGTTACGTATGTTTGAATTTTGATTTTTTGTAGCATTATGTAGGTACTCATCTCTCTCACTTATCTCACTCGTACATACAATTATATGTATGTATATAGACACTTGAAATTTGCAAAATTTAGTGTATTTTTATACAGACTACAACAATTAACACTAAAATTTAAAAAAATTTAAATTGAAGGGTATTCTATCAGTTAATATAATTTTGACTATGAAATTTTGACAAACTTGCTGTATCTTGGAACCCGTAAGAAGACCGAAAGAAATCGCCAAAAGCCCAAAAAATCGCCAAAACGAAAAGTTCCAAACAAAAAATTCATAAAACTAAAAAAATCGCCAAAATAAAAAAAGGTAGAACTAAAAAAATCGCCAAAAATCCGAAAAAATTAGCCAAAGCGAAAAAAGCGCCAAATTAAAAAAAAACTATAAAACTAAAATAAGTCGAAAAAAAAGAAAAAGCCAGATCTAAAAAAATCGCCAAAAACCGAAAAAATAGCCAAAGCGAAAAAAGTGAAAAAAACCCCAAAACTAAAAAAAATCTACAAAAACCGGAAAAAAATCGCCAAAACGAAAAAAAGTGACAAACCAAAACAAAATTTCTAAAACTAAACTAAATCGCTAAAAACCGAAATAATCGCCAAAAAAAGAAAAAGTTTACCGGATAATTGATTATATTTATAGGCTAAAGTTCGTATATTATTACATATGTAGTATCCGCACTTTACTGAATTTATTTATTTATATTTATTGTTTGTGATCTTTAAGTTTATTTCATTCAAGTTTTAATTTTAGAAACACTTTTAACTTGATACACTAGTAGCATAAGGGCGCATAAGAAATAGTGGTATTGTGCTATAACCGCCAAAAAAAAAGCTTAAGCGACATAATTTTCGAAAATCGATTATTTTCGATTGTAAATATTCTATTTTCGATTGAAATATTAGTCGCTTAAACTTTTTTGGCGTTTACGGCTCGATATATATGTAGATAAATTTCAATTTAACCAGCAGAAATAAAAACCAAACTGTTCAACAGAGCCCATTTTGCAGTTAACAGCGCACTGTTAACCACAGTTAATCGAAAATATGGTCATAGATAGAATAAATGAAATTATACCAATGGGATACACCAAAAATACATATATAAATGAAACAGAATTTAACTTTAAGAAAGTTACTCTCGCGTAAAGATTAATGATCACTGATTCTGGTGACTCTTTAAAGAATAGAGTTAGTAGAATTTTTGAAGTAAGCAGGAATCTAATAGAAACGGGTTTTGAAAATGAAACAATTTCAAAATTCTTTTCTAGCACACTTTTCATCTAAGTATTATAGTACATATTTCTGATAAAATTCATTTTAAAAAAGAAATGTTAATAAACAGACGAACATACAACCTTCTCCTTTTTGTAGTCGGCTAAAACCACCTTTTAAGATTTTGTCGTTTTCGAAGTCGATTTCCATCACATACCTGAACTTAAAAGTGATCTGAGCTTTCACTCTTTTCAACTCCACCTAACCATGGGAGCATTTAAGTAACTAGTGGATCTTTTTCGATATAGTTTTTTTCATATTCTCGGATGTAAAACTCATTTCAAGGTTGCATGCTTCAAAGTAAGGTCAGTAACCTTCTTACTCCTTAAATTAATATCTGAAAAATCTTGAACTTTTTTAAAAGAAAACTATCGACGAAAAGGTTAAAAAAATCTAACATAAACATTTTCTCAAACATCTTCAAAAGTCAACAAATGAACCGAACTAAACAATGAATGAGTGATTGAGTGAATGAACGAACACACACACACATAAAACCTTAAAAACAGGAAACAGCCACCACATAAATGTTGTTGCATGCTGGCATGTTGCACATCCAAACAAAACTACAATGTACGTACATATAAATCACAAAAACAAACATAAGCAACAGTGCTTTCAATTGAGGAGTTTATTTTTGCCTAAATGGGAGATTTTATTTCTTGATTATGGATACAAATTTGTTGTAAGATTTTGATGATTTTTTTAAATCTTTTTATCTGATGTGTCGATTTGTGTTTATTTGAGCAGAAACAACGCACAAAATATCGACTGCACTATCGATAGTATATTTTTTTAATTATAGATGGAGGGGGTATGAGCCATCTTCAGTATTAATTACAACACTGAGTCGACGGAATTCATTAGTTAGAGAAAGATGCAACATTACATGTACACAAAAGTTTCCATCACATTTTTCATTTTGTCTCTAATAACGTAATAGAAACTTTGTTTTACGCAATGACTGATATATATCTCAGCACTACCAATCTAATGGCCTGTCAATTAAATGTCACTGTTCTTGTAGGTTAATTTTTTTTTAAAAGTTCTTCTATTCAATTTGAAGTTATTTTTGAAGAATGAAATATCAGCATTTTGGTAATTTGTCTCCCAGAAACTTGAAGATCTGTCCTAACAAGTTTATAAATTATTTAATTTATTTCAACTCAATCTTTCAGAATTTGATGACAGGTTTTCTATAATTTAAGAGTAGCAGCCACTTTAAAAGCTGTGTGACCATTGGCAATATTTTATTTTTATTTAAAACCTGGTATTCTTTTCGCCATTTCGTGCGAAATGATGTCAAACTACACGTAAAAGTATTTGGTATGGAATATTTGCGAAATAAACTTGCAAAAGTAGTACTCTGTTCTTATTGCGAAAAACACGTAAAACCTATCTGGCAGCATTTTTTTCCGTGCAAAATGACTCTGGCATCATTTTAGTTTCAACTGCGAAACAGCATGAGCAGTACTTTTTTCGCACGGAATTTTAAGGAAGTTGCATGCTTTCAAGCAATAAAAGCGAAAAATTGTGAAATAATCAATGTTGCTGAAAATTTTTCACAACATCGAACAGAGTCCTAGGCTTAATGCGTGTCGAAACGAATATGAATTGAAAAATTTTACTTGTTGCTGGTTAAGCATGTCTAGATACATTTTCTTGCTGCTAAGCGTAGACTTCAACCACAAAAAAAACTTAAAAAAACCCCAAGTTTAGAGAAAAAGTTTCAATAAATTATTGAGAATTATAAAACTACAATCATAATAGGCTAAGAAACTTTTTCTAAAACATAAAATAATATTATTCAGCATGTGCTGCCTACTTTGTTTTTCTGGATACTTTAATTGCCTAAATCAAGTCACCAAAGTCATATTTCTCAGTAAAAGGGAAGTCAAGCTTTATATTAAAATTATTTTTTGTCCCGACTAAAATTTGTGTGAAAAGTAGAAAATTTTAAACAGTCATCTAACGATAGTTTGGCTCCTCGACTTATAGAAATTATATATTGCGTATAAAGATCTCAACAAAAACCCCTGCTTTGAAATGGGCTTCCATATGACATTATTTTTGTATGCCGGTCAACAAGCAAGTAAATAAAATTTTAATCTGCCTAATATGATTTTGACCAAAAACAAAACTTGTGTATTTTCATATTTTAAGACAAGAATGCGAAAATTGGGTGTAGGAACCCTGATATGCAACATGTGAGAAATCCAAAAGCAAATTGTAAACAAAAATTTTGAAAACAATTTAAAAAAGCAATAAAAAGCCGATTTAAATGCCATTTACAAATGGATGCAGATATTCTCTACTCGTAGACGTATTTAATTTTTTTTTTAGGTAATTTAGTGAAAAAAGCAACAACCCTTAAAATAAACAAAGTATAAAAATAGTCCAGTGTTTATTTCTACATTTATTTCAAATAGGTACTTTTCTGCTACACAATTTTACTTTCAAAGTTTTATATCACTAGAAAAAAAAACTAATTCAACTGATGTTAATGACTTTGATATGTCACCGTATGTCGTATTTCTTTTATGGGAAATGTTGCATAGAAAATGAAATTGTAAAAATCATTGGTATATATACTTATGATGCCATTTGGATCATTGCAACACAAAAAAAGGCACTGACATGCTACACCTGCATAATAATAACAAATTTAACAGAAAACCAAACATGTTGAATGAAACGATAATGGAATGTCTGGTATGTCATTGAACGCAATATCAACTTACCAATTTAGTTGCACTTACATTTTCTATATTAAATACACAGAGTGATTGTGTTTTTTTTTAATTAACACTTTTATTTAGCCTTCCTCACCTTTCGTATTTGGTTTAGTTGACAAAATCCCAGCCTGTCCAGCCAGGATATCGAAAGCTTTGTGGGATTTTTTGTTTTTTGTTTTTTTTTTTTTTAAGAAAAGTAACACTCAGGCAATGAATGCCTACCAATATTACTAGGTGTTACATTCTTGAGGAAAGGGATAGTGATAGAGAAGACAGGTGGTGAAGGAAGAGATAGAGGAAAGCTTTATTCTTTTTACAACATTGCTTTTTGTACGTTTCATTTTTTTTAATAATGCAGTGTTGCAGAGCCTCTGGTGTCAATGGAGCGTATTAAATTTTCGAAGCTGTGTTTACTAGCCATTTTATTATTTATTTTACTTCGCCGATGATTCTTCTACACAATACCGACGAAGGAGGGAGCTCTTATGTTACATTAGGATTAGTATCCGTTGATGCCGGTGTAGTTCAGTGACCAGTGAACTTGAACTTTTCGACAAAAACTGCCACAAAGGAACGCTAACGTGCTTAAGAAATGCGTGGTGTTGTTATTTAATGAATTTGTCGGCGACAGATTTCGAATCCAGGACCTTGGGTTTTGTAGTCAACGTGCCCCTCAGAGGCATTGTTCCCAGTTATTTTAAAGAACAATGAGAAGAAATTGGAAAATATATTAAATTCCCTTTGCCCGCCAGAGCTAAATGTCAGGCAACAGATAGAGGGATATTTAAAAGTTTACTTTTAGCCGGTTGCGCAAAGCTGAAACACTGAAATTGTTACTCAATTGCGGTTCGGTAGGTTGAGTATGTTGAATTTCTGTCTCAGAAGCTTTCGTTCTAATATCAGATTTTTTTCTTGTTTTTTCTGAATTTAATTTTTTAATCTATATCTACATAATCGTTAGCTGAAGTGCAAAACCACGTAAGTAACAAAAAATTAAAAATCGCATTTTTAATTAATTATTGAGTATTACATCGAAACACAAGTCCCTGCAAATTTTCAAACATTTATCATAACAATCAGCCGAACGAAAAATTAATAAAGGGTGATTTTTAGCAACTTTTTTTTTTGGCAACACTGTTCTTGGCAACTCAGGTGTTTTCGTGTATCATGTTACTGTTAAACATGTTCAGTTTGGTCAATAATTTAACCATAAATCGACTTACAAATGAACAATGCTTGCAGATTACTCGTATTAAATTTTATTATCAAAATTCATGCTCTGTTAAGAAAGTGCATCGTGCGTGGATGAAGTGCGGCTATTCGGAATCTTGTGACTAAATTTCGCACCAAAATTACATTATTGAACATTAAACCACCAACATGCATACGTAGAGTTCGAACAGAGGAAATTATCGCAGCTGTATACGCCAGTGTTTTTGAAGACCGTGAATTATCGATTCGGCGCCATTCGGAGCAATTACTTTTTGTTTTTGTACAAAAGAGAAGAGCTAGACTTGGCAATTGAGAGACCAGTTCGGTGAACTGGGGCCGGTCAATTTGCCGCCTATGTCGCGCGATTTAACGCTTTTAGACTATTTTTTGTGGGGCTATGTTAAGGCTAATGTCTATAGGGAGAAGCCCGCAACGGTTGAAGCACTGGAAGACAATATTGAAGAATTCATTCGTGAGATACCGGGCGATATGATGGAGAGATTATGCCAAAATTGGACCCAGCGTATCATTTACATGAAATCATCCTTAAATATTGATTTACGAGTATATAGATCGTTCTACCGACTCAAATAAAGATTTCATACATTTCTCTAAATTTTATGTGTGTTTTTTTTTTTAATGAAATCCGAAAGCTCTTTACTTCAGTCACTGAAATAATTTTGTTTAGTTTTTTCTCTCTCCTATAAAATTTAAAAAAGTATAGTTACGAGCTGACTCTGTGATCATCACCCAGCCCAAACGACAATGTGGGCTTCCTTCCCGATGTATGTACTCGTATAGCGTTTTTTAATACACAAAATAATTATATTCACATACACACTTTCAACTCCATCTCTCTCTTTTTAATAAAAACAAAACATATTTAAACAACTAAACTTACCTGATTGAGATCCACCAGCTATTTGACGCATTTCCTTAGTGAATTCCTTATTACCAAACTGGCATGATAAATCGTGAACGGTACGGGGTTCACCCTTGTCTAGCAAACGTTCCAAAAAGAAAAGCAACGTCATGTTGCGTGCCATTTCATATTCCATAGACTCCATGTTTTATTTAACTTTTTTTTTCTCCTTTTTTGTGGTGGTTCAATTTACCCTTTAACTTGTTTAGATATGAATACTTTGCTTTAGCTAAATTTAACTTGTTTAGATATGAATATTTTGTTTTAGCTAAATTTTGATTTTGATTTTTATTTCGTTGACTTTTTTTCTTTGCTTTAATTGATTTTCAGCACAACCTTTTGTGATAACAATTAATGTTCAATTTTATTATTTTTTATATACAATTTTATATGAATGTTAAATAGGAAGCTCTGGTTTTAAGTTATTTTTTTTATTTATTTTATACTAGATAAGGCAGTTTGGGAAACACTGATGAGTGATAATTATTCGAATAATATCTGTTTTACTTTTAACTGATTGTTATCTAAAAAGAAAACATTTAAAAAGAATGAAAATAAAATTAATTTGTATTATATGTACTCATATATAAAAATGTGTTAAAGTACATAAAAGAATAATAAGAAAAACAAATAAATTATGCAATGGACAAATAATATAAAAATAATTTATTTTAATTTTTGCATTTTATGATTATTTTGCTATTTTTTTTTCTCTTTTCATATGAATAAATAAAATGCAAGAGAACGTTGGTAAAAGGTTTTTTATATGATTTTAGTTTTAAAGTGAACATTTTGTGTCTTGCATTTTTGAGCAACATATACTATACTCGTATATATGTATGTATGTTTGTTTCTATATCACGTTTATGTTGTAAACATTAAATACTTGCACTCAAACTAAACTGAAATTCGCATTTGTCAACTTAAAAATTTTTGTTACGGCAGGCCCGTCCTTCGTCTTTATGAAACTCAAAAAGATTTTTTAATAAAAAAAACGTTACTTGTTACACACTTACGAGGCAATCCTTGTGCTAAGGAAACGGAAGTTAAATTAAAACTGAATTCTCTTTTTTTTGGATGTCTTCAAACAACAACATTCCTTCAGTTAAAGACACAGAGAAAAAAACCAATCTGTGAATTTGGCGAGTCTGCGCTTTGGATTTGTTTTGGTATCATCACTTGTTACTACGAATACACTACAGTAAAAACAAATACCGGTATTGTTACGAATGAATATAGATGTAAAACACACAAAACAAATGTGTCATTTTGTTTACTCTGTAGAGATTAAACGGTCATAGCGGTGTTGCCAATGTTAGTGATCTCTGAGATTTTTTGAAGTATTGGAAAGTGTTGCCTGAAATTTTTTTTAATCATGTTAAACCACCATCATCATTTATTATGTGAAATAGCAGACTAACTTAAAAAAAATGGGTCACTTAGGTGTGATATTTCTATTTGTCACTTTTCAATTTATTTGGACCACAAAGTCACTCACATGACCGCTTTGGTTGTTTGTTTCCCAAATATTTCCTAAAAAGAATTATCTGTGTGGATCGTATTAAGTACAGGGTGTTCCAAAATCAAGTTTATGTTTGACCAGCTTACTGCGTGAGAGCAATCAATCGTAGGAGTTCAGTCACTATGGGACGTTTCTCGTCGCCATTCTGCTTATCGTTACCTTAATAACGAAAGGCCCTAAATCATTATTTTTTGTTTAGTTTGATAGAAGAACATCTAATGTATCGAAAAATGCAAAATCATCGAATTTTAAAAAAATAATGAATTAGGCTTTTCTATATTAAGGTAACGTTATGCTGTGAGAATTTCGATATGATAACTCGACGACTGTAGCCTGTAGAAGTTTCTGCAGTACCAGAGTTTTGCACTACTTAAATGATATACCAAGCATCCTCACATTACAAAATGTAACAAAAACTTTGAGGAAAGTGTTAATATTTCCGTTTGTGACAATACTAACCTTTGAATTAAGAGTTTTAAATGTACATATGTATATCTTCTTTACACCGCGTTTTACACAAAGAATTGCTGCAAAGATGCATCCCTACAAAATATAATTCGAGAGAGAATCAAATCTTTAGGATAACACACAGTAAATTAATTTCCAGAAGTAAAATAAATTGGTCTCAACGCAGTACTGATTTAATTTCTATACCCCTGTGGGGTTATCTGAAATCTAAAGTATGCGCCAATAAATCAACTTCCGGCAGCCATCATAAAGTCTACCTGCCGAACTGCTTTTACTACTAGATTACATGAGTGCTACAAATGCACTATGGGCAATTTTTTACTTTTTTTGCAAAAACTAAAAACTTAATATTGAGCATTATTGTTGCTCTAATACATATATCTAAAACATAACAAATTAAACTTCTCTGTTTAATCCTATATATATCTCCGCCACGTTTCTAGAGAGTTAACAAGTCGGCATGAGTGGCTGCTGTTGGCTGAATTAGTTAGTGCGTGAACTACAAAGCAAATGACGTTGTTCGAGAGCCCTAGTTCAAACCCTGACCAGACCCAGTTATAGGTCTGATATGCGTTAGTGTCTATGCTGATGTATATCGCAGTACCGTCCTTCACCAATAAAATAACTAATAAAATGGCTACATAGCTTAAAGTAATACGCCTACTTAACATCAGAGGCGCTGCAACGATTCTATAGAAATTATTTAAACGCCCAACAGCAGAGTCTGTAAAAACGAAAAAGTTAATTAAGCTTCTCTTCTCTCGATCTATATAATGCAGAAATTTTATGATATTGATGTGGTCGAACCGTCTAGTTGAAACCACAGCTCCTGCGCGTCATGGTTATTCAATTGATGAACGAAGAAGTCAGTATCCATGGCTCTATAGTGGTCACCATTAACTGTAACGTTCTGGCCAGCATCGTTTTTAAAGAAGTATGCACCAATGATTGCACCATTGATTACGCACTGTACGACATATTTGTTTATGCGTATTATCATTTAGAGTAAACGTGGTGCGAAAACGTTTCATACTTAATCGAATTAATTGCTCTGATGAACGGTTATGTTGTCCGTAGTGTGCGATACGTATTTCGAACAGAACCATGATT
Organism: Nowickia ferox; assembly: GCA_936439885.1. NCBI lineage: Eukaryota > Metazoa > Arthropoda > Insecta > Diptera > Tachinidae > Nowickia > Nowickia ferox. The sequence continues at coordinate 86,790,270 of OW387027.1, forward strand.
TTCAAAATAAATTTGCACAATTTAGAAGCGTTGTTCAGGCGTCGTCTATTCATGTTGAAATGCCAAACAAACCAAAGTCTTGTTTTAGACTCGGCAGTTTTTCTTGAAGCAGTTCTCTTCAATTCTCTTTTAAAATTGCTCGTTTGTTTACACTCAGACGGTTTCTTGTTCAATTTTGCTGTGGTTTTAATACAGCGAATGAAATAACAAACGAGAATTGAAGTAATTTTTCTGTACAAGCACGTCAGTACCCCTCTTATTTCTTCTTTCCCCTCTCTCCCATAAACTCATACTTGCTTCAAGAAAAACTGCTAAGTCTAAAACATGACAAATGGGTTTTAAGTTGGTTTTATGAAATGCAACCTTATTTTCGCTCTGCTAAATTCAGTGCTGCCAAGTTAAAATGACCGGAAGCAGCTGATAATGTTTATGCCAGTGAAAAAGAATAGATACCAATTGATACATTTTCAGCTTAAAAATAGATGCAGCGGCAATAATTATCAAAAAAAAAAAAATTCAGAAAATTTATCCGTTTTTTACGGAAAACAACAAAAATATTTTCACTGACCTCTGTTAAGTGAAAATAGACGATATGACTGACATCCATCTGCGGAAAAAAGGTTAAGCTTATAATATATTTGTGCATTTTTTATAAAATAATATGATTTTCAAGCACTTCTTCAAGTTGTTGTATAAGTAGTTACATAATTTTAAAATTTTCATTTACAAAATATAAAATAATTTATATTTTAGGGTGAATTGTTAAATTTCTGAATTTCTCGTGATAATTATTATAAAAAGCTGAGAAAATACCGCAACAAATACACACATTTCTACAGTACATTTATTTTATTTTGGACAAATTTATAAGACAGCCTTTTGTTTAAAACCTGAATTTATCAAACTTTCGGTGTGAAAACACCCTTTGCAAGGTACCTCCAAAAAAGTTTACATTCATATTACACAGGGTGGCGCAAAATGGCCGAAGGGGTTTGAATTCCTTATAACTTTTTTTTCTTTTTCTTTTCAGTATTTTGTAAAGAAGACTTGGGGAATTTGTCCAATAATTGAATCAGACAGATTACCAGCAACGACTTGATTATGCAATTTATTTTCGTCAAAAAGCAGAAGAAAATCGTGAACTATGGGCGACGAAACCCACTTCCAATCAAATGGGTTAATTAATAGGCAAAACTGCAGAATATGGGCTACGGAAAATCCAAGAGTAGTTAAACAGCGAGAATTACACCAATGTAAGTGTAGCTTTTCGTGCGGCGTTTCGTCGGAAAGGATAATTGATTGGCCCATATTTTTTTCAAAATGAACACGGTGTCGCCGTTTTCATCACTGGTGTTAGATATCGTTGTTGAGTTGTGTAGTTCCAAATGCCCCAAGTCTTCTTTACAAAATACTGAAAAGAAAAAGAAAAAATTATAGTAAAAAGTTATAAAGAATTCAAACCCCTTCGGCCATTTTGCGCCACCCTGTATATGTATTTAAATACACAGTTTGCAAATTTAATTTTTATAATTAATATTATCTATAGGACTTAATTCTGGACTTTGTGTATGTCAAATAATGTCACCTCTGCTGAAGATCAATTTCTCATTCTTGCTTCAGTTGAATTTTGAAAATTTCGGTTCAATGACGATCTGTGCACATTGAAAGCACTAGTGCGCTTCATAATTAAAAGGGTTGCACGAACAAACTGTTTAGCACTTGGTCGTTTCAAATTTGGGTTTTCCAATGTCGTGACGATGTTTTTTACCTTTTTTTTATCTATTTTAAGGCGCATCATTTAAGTGGTGCCCAGCCTCTAACATTGAAGAATTTTCCAAGCGCTAAAGTGGCTGAATTAACATTTTTGTAAATCTTTAACACGAAATTATTTTTCAAAGTTCTTTCTTTTTGTGAATTTGCGGGGTAAAGTTCGGTTTCGTCGTCGGCCACACAAAGCGACTTCGACAGCGCATTATTATTATTGATATGATTAAATTAATGGTTCGACTTAAGTTGATGAAATTTCATTATAGCGCACTGTATTATACATAAGACTAGCCCGACCCCACTTTTGTGTATCTTCATTTCTTCGCTCTTTTTAAATGGGTAATTAAAATATTTGCTTTTAGCAAAATGTGAAAGTTTTGTGTTTTTTTTTCAAATTGTTTTTTTTTTTTGTTGTTAAGTTATTTTTGCAACAAATAAGCTTCTTGTTTGTAAATGTTTGATGAATATGTAACTAAAAGTGCTAAGAGAATTATTTAAGGAGATAAAAAACAGTGTCTTTGTCCGATTGTTTTTGTTTTATGTTCAATTTTCGCAAATGCCCGAGTAGTTGTTTTCGCGTTGCTTTTATTCAGTTCCTTGGTATTATTTTTGTTTTGCGTGTGAACATTGCGGCCAAATGCGGCTGGCAACGGCAGCACTACAAGAAATGTGAGCAAGAAGAATAACTAAAATAAAGTGCGCGCGAGGAAAATATATGATTCAGTTGGCCGACAGGTAAATGAGCAAATGACACACTTTTTGCAAAAAAAAAAATCATTTTTATGAGCAAAATATATTGTGGTCAAAACGAAAAGTTACTCTGTGTGTGCAAGTGTTATTCTTATTAGAATATTTATTTTTATTCCTTATTCAAGAAATTACCTTCCAATTAGGGCGATCAGTTAGTTATTCGAATTTTTTAACCCGGTTTTTCAGTTCTCAAATTAAAAAAATTTTAAAATTCCCAATACTTATAGGAAAAACTCTCAATAAATGTATTACTGATGTGTTGCTTGAGCAGCAACGAAATGCTTCCAGGCGTGCTTAACCAACACAAAACCAATTTTATTTTAATTCCGATTAATTTTGACAGCCTTAAATAAAAATAAAGTAAGGCCGCGCCGAACAAAGTAAGGATTAACCTGCCGTCAGACGAAACGGATAATGTCCTGCAAAATTTAGTCGCAGAAGACCAACAATGGCAACACTGATACCAATATCCATTTATTTTGTTTTTAGGGTTCCGTACACCAAAGGTGAAAAGGTAACCTATTGCTTTCGCTGTCACAGGCTGTTTTCTCGAGAACTATAAGAGATACCTGAAATTTTCTCAGAATATGTAATAATGCTGCTACAGCAGCAAATATTACAAATTAAAGGGTTTTCTAAGCGAGCGCACCATTATATATAAACACTTGAAATTTTCAAAGTTAGTGTAGTTTTATGCAGACTACACCTATGTATGTACACTGAAATTTGAAAAATCGAAATTAAAATGTATTCCACCAGTTAATATATTTTAGTACTTTTGACAACTTCAAAAATGCTAAAACTAAAAAAATCTTAAAATTAAAAAAATTGCCCAGAGTCGAAAAAATCGCCAAAAAGAAACAAGCGCCGTACGAAACCCCCCTTCGTGTGCGAGTCAAATTTGCACTTTTTTTTAAATTTTCTATGTAGTAGTTTTTTCGCAAGCTCAACTTAATTTAAAGCCATTCTCGTGTTAAAAATGTACTACCACAACAAAATAATGAATAAATTCATTAATTCATTAATTATTTCATTTATTTCTTGGAGCACTTTCAGTGGGTTTGGGTTGTTTCCTTGATGACAGCGTACTGAACATGAAATTGACTATCAGGTTACACGCAGCCTACGGCAAAGCTATCAATCCAAATGATTTTTGACAGGAAGTACGTGTGATCAACTTTAGAGTGGCGCATCAATAAGGTGACACCCCTAAGACAGCTGACTTTTGTTTATTAACTAAGCCAAAAGTTAAATTTGGTTTGTGTGGGTACAAGCCTACTACTGAATATACAACCGGCATTTCTGGTGTTGTCATTTTGTTTTGTCATTTTCAAAATTTGTGCAACGCCGTTCACATCATGTTTCTTAAATGAAAAGCAATGCCACACAACGAAAAATATCGGAAATGACAAACGTTACATACTCGGCATAATCATATGTTGTTATTATCGTCCTCATGGTTTTTGGTATTGTAAGGCCGGGTTTACATCTGTGTTCCATGTGCCACACATGCGTAAAAAAAGCGTAACCACTAATTACTAATGAAAAAATTATTCAGACACGTATTTATTAAGTTAAACACTTTAATAGATAACTTATAGAGAATATTATAGAATCCAACATGATTCGAAACAGTTTAAATCAATAAATACATGTCTGAATCAAACAGTTATTCATTAGTAATTAGTGGTTACGCTTTTTTTGGGCACATGGCACACAAGAAATGCCAGATATAAACTCAGCTAATAAGGCCTACACAGACAGCAGCTACGAAAGCTACTGAAAAATAATTTTTATTTTATTTGACTCATATTTTCCGAGTTATGGGGCTCAAAACTTTTAATAGGAAACGAAAAACCTCAAAAATAAATAGCTTACCTGATAGCAAATTTAAAAAAAATAAAAAATAAAACTATGTATGTATGTCGAAAAATTTCTCGAGTTATTGACATTTAAAGTTTTCATAGAAGATTTGCATTTCTGAATGTGACGGATCAATATTTGAATCATGAATGCTGAAAATCGTTATTAGGCAGGAAAACTTTGCAAGGCAGAAAATGTTTATTAGGCAGCGCCGTGTCGGGAAACACGAAGGTGGAGAATATCCTTAGCCCATTAAGGCCCTATCCATGATCCCATTGAGCTAGAATGATGAAACTTTTAAAAATTAATTATATATACCTAAATAAGAAAGAAAACTATTTTTAGACAAATCGGATCAGTGGGGGCCCAAATAACGATATAAAATTAATATTTGCATTTGATAATTTTATATAATTTGTATTCGTATGTCAGCTACCTCCGTCAAAAGTTTAAGATAGGTATATTTTATATTACTGTATTTTTTTAACAATTCCAAAAAGTACCCAAAAAACAGGAAAAACTAAAAATTTAAATATTTTTTCTGCAATGTAAACTAAAAATTTAAATATTTTTTTTTTTATAAAAAAAACTTATGTATGATAAAAATCCAAAAAGAGGTCGATTAGATATTAAGTTAAATTTTATTTCTCTGTGCTTGAGGGGGCTTAAGTGAACGTTGCGAAAACGCAACGCAGGGCCTTAATGGGTTAAACCCGACCGAAGGCCGACAGAGACGCAACTTTATTACACAAGAAAACTTAGCAAGGCAGAAAGAAAGTCTTTATTAGGATGCGCCGTGTCGGAAAACACCATCGTGGAATTAATCCTTAAACATCCAAAGGCCGGCTTTTCATAACATCTTTAGTAAGCAGCGTTGTTTCATTTTTAATTTTCCATCACACTTTTCTATGAAAACTACTGTGGCCAATAACTCGGGATAATAGGGTCAGTCAATTTTTCTACATAAGTTCTTATTTATTTTTTCAATTTCCTGTCAGGTAAGCTATTTAAAAATTTCCTTTTGAGGTTCTTTGCATTTTAATTTAATATTTTTTATTTTTAATTTTGTATTTTTTAATTTTTACCTCTTCATTAAACTTCATTTAAGCCTTTTTTATTCGGAGAGGTACCAAGGTGTCAAAATAAATGTTCCTAAATAAAAATAACTCCTTCCAACTCTGCAATGTATTTTTTTTGTCTTTATTCTGTATTTTTACTTAAAACATTTTAAAAGGCAAAATAGATCATTTTGTAGTAAAAAACCCCGAAAAATAAAGTAACTGGCATTCTGGCAACACTGGCCTAAGCCAATAAAGAGACGAAGATGAGAGCAAGAAGAATAAATAATAAAACATAATTGGAAATAATCATGAAAATACTTTAACAAAATTATTTGAAGAAATAAAAGTATCATGGAAAATTAAACAATTAATAATAGATAAGATGTTAAAAACTGCAAAAAAAAATTTATGAAATTTAAACAACAAAAATTATCTTAGGTATTTTTCGCTGCTCTTTGCATTAATTCAACTGCAAAGAACTTGTTTTTGTTGTTTGTTCTAAATTTTTAATTTACAAGTTTTACCTTTTTTCGTGTACTGTTGAGATGATATGGTGGAGAAGGCAAAAGTAAGAAATGCTAGTAGATTTTGCAGCTTTCAAAATTATACTTTTATATAAGAGCACTTTGAGTTGGAACTTTATTTTAGTAAATTTAATCAGCAAAACGAACAGTTTTCAGTAAAATAATATGCCAATAACACGATATAGATCCTCGTGTTCAGGATGTCAATCCTTCTTTCGATTTTAAAAGCACTTGGTTTAGACAATTTTTATAAATATTTTCGATTACTTATACACTAAGTTTCGTATTTAACTTTTGCTATTTTTTAATTATTCATAAGGCCACTTTAGTTTTGATTTTGCTTTTGTTTTATTTAAATATAATTCCAAGATTTTAAAAGAAATTACAACAACATCGTATTACAATTATGGAGCTGCTGTTGTTGTGATTTTTTTCTTTAGTTGCTTACTAATAGAAAGGTGTTAACACATAAATATAGAAAATTTGTTTAAAAATAATACGAGAGTAAAAGAAATTTGAGACGTGGTAAAACTGATAGGTTTTTTGCACTTTTGTTGAAACGTAAACACTTTTTTAGACTTTAATCAGATTTTCTCTTTCTTAATTTTTTACTTTGTAATTTCAGCACTGACTAAATTAATATTTTTTTTATAAGAAACAAAAATATTTCTGTATTTTTGCGATCCAAATAATAAAGAAAAAGGTCACGAAACGAACCTTTAGTAGGAAACGTCGCGCAACAACTGATTATGCGGCGAATTGATACGTTTTAACTTTGCCATTCGTCTTGTATGTGGCTGTATGTGAACTTATTCCCAACAAAAGATTTTTTCCCAGACTGGGGAAAAGAATTTCGTAATGATCCCCTGGGGATTTGTTTGCGATAACATTATAATACATTGAAGATTTACAGCGAAAAACTTTACAAGTCTACAGAATATATTAACCTTTATATTCTCAAGCAATCGTTCGAAGAAATAATCAGCTAGTGACGTAGAACATTTATATTAAATCGCGCTTTTCAATAATATGTATGATAATGGCATAAGCTCTTCCCAAAAGAATAAAAATACATATTAAAATGAATTTTATTCGAGATCTTTTCACTTTTAATTTTGAATGTGCATATGTATGTATATACATACATATATTTTGTTAACTTCAAGGTATATTAATTTTAAAATATTTATACAAATGTTATATAAATAAAAAATAAATGGTTATATAGAGTATAAAAATTTTAAAATAACACCAAATGGGGAATTTAAGAGATAAGAAAAAGAAAGCTTTGTAGCTCTGAAATTTCTTACGTTTCAAATGCCAAAGTCGACCCTACTTTGGGAATATTACATGGAAAATTGGGAATAAGACCTAATAGGTAACTGGAAGCACTAATTTTTTATTCCGTTATGTTCCGATATTTCTTACTGGCATGCAAGACGAATTCGTCTTGCTAGAATGCATTTTACAAAGGCGAATATATCTTGACATAAAGGGTGCAGCAACTCATAGTTGTGTTTAGTTAAGCGAATATTATAAAATTCAAACAAGATAAGCGTTAATTTAAAAAAACTTAACACAGCAAGTTCTCACACAACATATAGAAAATTTAATTCTACAATATAAAAAATATTTTTTATTTGGTTCATTAAATTTTCTTGCAAATTCAAGGGAAAACGTTTTGCAGATATATTTCCGAAGTTTCAATGAATTTTGTTTGTGATGACTTTATCAAAGGACTTATCTACAATATTAAATTAAGCATAACCTAGGGAATGAACAACACGAATGTTGAATTAGGAAATAATTATGTACTATGTACTCAGGTATAAAAATTCAATCAGATATGTAATGGAAGTTGAATGATTTTATTACGATTAACTTTGGAAAGTTGATGAATTTTCAACGATTTTAACTTTTAATTTCCAGCAAATATCAATTTATTGCAGTTCAAAGAGTAGACCTGAAGTTAAAAAATTTACCATGGCTAATTAATAAAGTTTCTCATGATCTACAGTAAGCATAGCCAAACAAGCAAACGAAAAAATGTAAAATTAACATATGACATATGTAATAACGAAAGTTATATATGTATAACATTAGTCTTTTAATAACTTTATTAAAAGGTCTTAAGCACTAAAATTTTTATATCTTTTAGTTGGTCAATCTGGTCCATTTTTCACTTACTGCCCACAGCCATTTCCCCAGAGCATCATCTTTTGCTTGCTGTGCGACATCCTTTATTTCACAATCACTGAAGTATTGTCCACTTACATTAGTCAAGTCTTCATCTAAGGCAGCATATAAAGTTGTTTGAGCACCATTTTGCGCAGATTTAAGGAACGGCCACGCCAAAGGCTTAAATATTATTTTTGCGAAGAATGAATTAAAGAAGCCCATGTGACGAAAGAGTTCTGTGTCAACAACACCGGGATGAAGGGCATTAACAGTGACGCCCGTACCTAAAATAAAAAGTTATCAAAATGAATGTTTCAATTCATTTTAATGAAGTAGAAAAAATGTTAACGAAAAGTATAATACAAAAAGTTTTTTGATAATGGTTAGATAACCCTTTTGACGAAATATTTATAAATTTTTATAAAAGTACATTGTGGTAAAAAACATTAGATATAAAGAATTCAAAGCTTCTTATGCTAATGGTGACGTTATTGTAAAGTCTACATGAGCGATTTCTCAAAAATTTTAATTGTTAATTCGATTTAATTTTTGGTAAAAGTAAGTTTCAAAGCAATATATAATACGAGTCAAAAGAAGGGAGTGTGTGTGTCATAAGCAAAACAATATAGAAAACTTGTTTTGGCAAAGTTTCGTCAATTTCCAAGCAATTCACTTAGTTTTTAACTTCCAAAAATATTTAAATGAATTGTATACGCATTACCAAATACTGTTAAATTTCAACAGCTTTTTTCACTTTTCTTACTTTAATTTTTTAATTTACTTACCTTCCAATCGTTTAGCTAATTCACGGGTAAACAATATATTTGCCAATTTGCTTTGATTGTATGCTTTGCCTTCATCGTAGGATTTATCGCTATTTAAATCACCAATATTAATTTCACCGCGAGTATGTGCCAAACTAGAGACTACAACAATGCGACTGGGGGAAGATTTCTACAACAAAAAATTTAACCCTTATTTTGTAAATTATTTCAATAAAAGAAATATAATATCTATATCACTATTCTGTTATCAGAATTAAGAATTTGCAACAAAATTTTTATGAACTTTGTATACACATATGTAATTAGTTATTACATAAATGAATAAATAATTATTTCTTCTCGGTTTGTTAATTTTTCGGCATTATTTTTTTTTAATTATCAAGACGAAGCTATCTAATTGCACCAAGGTCGTTATATTTACGTGTTTTCATTTCATATTTGCTTGCCTGTTCATCTGAATGTGAAATTGGTTTCTGTTTTCAATATACATAAATACTCGAAGTTTCAGCTTACCTTAATTAAATCTAACAAGAGATTAGTAAGTAAAAAGTGGCCCATATGATTAACACCCAATTGCATTTCAAAGCCATCTTTGGTCAAAGAACGCGGACAACGCATAACGCCAGCATTATTTATTAAAATATCCAAGCGATCTTGTTCTTTTTTGAATCTAAAAACGAACCATTAAAATTTTAAAAGCATATTTTTCAAAAGAAATTACTTATCAACAAATTTACGAATAGATTCCATAGAAGCTAAATCACATTCTCTGCAATACACATATTTGTTCCGACTCTCTAGCACAATTTCTTCACGGGCCTATTAAAAGATGAATATTTAATATCTTTATAAATTACAAGAAGCATTAGTCTATGTACGTACCTCTTCACATTTCTTCATGTCCCTACAAGCCATATACACTTTAGCTCCTCTTTTAGCCAACTCCCTAACAGTCTCTTTACCAATGCCGGTATTGGAACCGGTAACAATCACAACCTTTCCCTCAGCTCTGATTTTCTTGCTAAATTTACCACCTTGCATTAAATCTCTAGAATGAGTTTTTTTATTTTTTTTTTTTCATAAATTGTTGGTTTATGTGCAACTTACTTGAGAAAACATGCTACACCCACTGTTGTACCGGTCACACTTAACCAAAATACTGGACGGCTTTTGAAAATAGTAAGTAAACTTGACATTTTCTATTAAACTATTTATTTAAGGGGAAAATATCTATTAAAAAGTTTTTAATTAGAAAGTAATCCAAAACATTTCATTTACTAAAAGCCATTGAAAATAAATTATCCTCCAGCTGATAATTTTGGTAGTTTTGTTTTGAACAACATTTCTTATGAAGTTTTCATAAAAAGCAGCTTTATATGATAGGGTTTCTCATGCCAGATATGTGATAAATATATATCATATCGGGCAGTTTTCTAAAAGCTTACTTTAAACAGTAAACTTTTTATATTCTTTATATACCTATACTAATATTATTAAGCTGAAAAGTTTGTGTTTCTATGTTTGTAAAAGATAACCTCCGGAATTTTCTGTCCGATTTTAAAAATTTTTACAAGCGAAGAATGGAACTTCCTAACGGACATAAAAGTTTTATAAGGCTCCCATAAAGTGTTTAGGATAGGTTCCAGGGGCGTTAAACCTTCTACACTAAGAATATATTAACTATTCACCCTTATTCCATTTGTCGACATCGATGTCACTTTAACACAATACCAAAACATTGGGCCTGGAGAACCCGTTGTCGAAAACAACTGACTCTTGCTGGCAGGTTTATGCTATTTTTTAGACCTTAGGGATCGGTAATAGATTGTCAGTAGTACAAAATTTTTCTCAAGAGCGAGTCATTAAGACCCCATTTTTTGGTATTGTGTTAAAGTGACGCCGATATTGACAACTGGTATAAGGGTGATTGTTTTAAAAGAGATCTATTAGAGCAATAGTTTCCGTACTCGAAAGAAAAATTGAGCCAGGGCGAGCAACGCTTCGGGCACTGCTAATATATAATATAGAAAATTAATATTTATTATTTATTTAATATATATATATACATATGTCAATTATGATTTTGGGAAAAGTTATTATAGTATTATATGTTTGCATTTAAGCCAAAAATAGTTGCACAATACGAATTAAGAATAACTTAAAGTTTGGTAAATTAAAGCAAGATGAACCACATTGAAAATTCAGTCAAAGTTTGATATATCCTATTGGGGGTCATTAACAAAGGCACCGGCAAACAATATATTCTTCTTGTTCCAAATCATATACAGGAAAGGACGATCAGCTAGAAACTCTAAGGGCATCATTATCATTCGGCACATTACAATCATGGCGGTAGCAGCAGCTGCTTCACATCCTTCTTCGTTCACTTCAATGCAAGCTTTGTGGAAAATATTCGACACATAAAGATCTTCAGGTGATTTTAAAATTTTACTGAAATTCGCCCCACTGCCAAAAGCTTTTGTAATTCCCAACTGGAAAAGAGATGAATGAAGACAAGAATAGTAAATTTAAATTTTTTTTTAGGCTAATAGTTCAAATATTTGGCAAAGCAGTTATTGATCCATTTCAAATTTTTTTTAATTGGATCACCACAATCAGAACAGAAATTTGAACTTCTTTCCACTGGTGCGATTTTTTTTTTTTGAGAAATCAAATTTGAGATAAGAAACGTATAAGCTAAATTTTTCATATGTCGCATGTATTTCTTGCACGATTTTGTTTTTTCACTGCTGTAAAAAAAGTGATGGGTGTATAGTAAACTATTTGGACTATAGCACTACTTGTAGGCTCGAGCACGATGCTATATTCAAAACAAAAGGAATACAATAAATCCGATATTTTTGTGCATACACGGATAAAAATGTTGTGAGAAGACGTATTTCCGGTAATTACATCACATCAATCAAAAAGACGATTTTGAATTTTATGCAAGTTATGGCTTTTTAAATTTTCTTTTACGATACAACATTTGCTTACAATTCATATTTTTTTATAATACTATTGATTCACTCGTACTTAGTAACTTTTTATCACTATTCAATGCTTGCTTGATAATCTTTTTATTTAATCAAATTTACTTATTGGCCTTTAGTGAACAGATTGTGAATAAAGAATTATTTATATACATTAAAAAAATATGCTATATAAAAGGAAGCGTACAAATATGAGTACAAAACAATTCCGAAAACTTAATTTATAAGAAGAAATTTTAATTTACTAATGTATTTTTTGTTTGTTGTTTAAATAAATACTGACTGTTTATTGTTATTTAAGGCACATACATATGTATATTAATTTGGACTATTCATTATATCAAAATTTTTACTGGGGAGCATCAACAAAGGCACCAACAAACAATATATTTTTCTTGTTCCAAATCATATACAAAAATGGGCGATCGGCTTGAAACTCTAAAGACATCATCATTCTATACATCATAATCGTGGCAGTGGCAGCAGCTGCCTCACAGCCTTCCTCATTCACTTCAATGCAAGCTTTATGGAAAACGTTCGACACAAAAAGATCTTCGGCAGATTCTAAAATTTTGCTGAAATTTGCGCCATTTCCAAATGCTTTAACGATTCCCAACTGTGAAAGAGATTCAGAGAAACGGGAATAGTAATTTTTAAGCTTTATCTGATTTTTAATCAAAAGTTGCACATCTAATTTAGGTTGTATAAGTAAATGATGTTATCAAAAATTAATAATTTTTGTAGATAAGTTAACTAAGAGGTGATTCGTTATGATTAATTTTTCCTGAATTTTCTGACTTGTTCTACAGATTAACTGCTTGATTAATAATATACATATATGCCTAATAAAAGTTTTGTGAAATAAAAAATACTCACAAATGAAACACCCTTTGTTATTAATAATTCAAACTTTTTAAATAACGGAACTTTGCTGCATAAAATACACGATAAGATATTGTTGTCGCTAATCTTAAATATGACATACATATATACATATTTAGGTGCGTGTTTCTTTGAATATATTTAATTAAAAAGCAACTGTAACATTAACAACAACTTGAATTGTAGGATAGCAGATTAGTTTTCAGTGGTAATCACATCCATATACCATAAAATTGGTATTATATCAACACTTTACAAGCGGCAACATCACTATCTGTTAATTACGAGTGCAGGAATTTTACTTCGACTATAACATTTTTAACTTAAATACATAAATAAAATGTAGCACAAAATTTTAGTAATCGAATTCGTAATTGGGTCCTATATTTTATCTGATCAGTTAATTTTTAAGCTTAGCGGAAATCGGAAAAGAGAGAGTAAAGTATAAATTTAAACATTATTCTCACAAATATTACAATAGTATATGAAAATTTAATTAACACCCTGTTTATATAGCGAAATTGTTCAAATTTACTCGTTTTTTCACTTTTGCGTTTACGAAACGGAACTCTTATTTGTTTTTGTAAAAAAAAAACGTAAGAGCTGGCAGTTATTTTAAGGTTATGCATGTAAGGAGATTTGTATTGCAAGTAACGTTAAGTTTGAGCTAGACGTATGTAAGTAGGGAATATATGAAAGAAACAAACGATGAACAAGGCAACTTTGTGAGTACAGCAAAGTCCGCACACACACCCATTATTTTTGCACTTGTCTAGAATAAGCTCAAGACTTTGCAAACTAAACTTTGCGTTTACGAAAGGGGTGCACCAAAATGATACATAGTGTTGTCAACCAATTTTTTTAAACTTTGTATTTTGAAATGCAGCGAACGTTGTTATTTTTGATGAGTTGTGCTAAATTAACTTTGTGTAGTTTATTTTTTTACAATAGAATGGAAATTAGATATAGAATTATCATATTTAGAATTATAGAATAGAGTTACATACATATATTATATTTACATATATTTTTAACGGGACCCTAAATTACCAAAAGAAAAAACATCGTAATTACTGTAGGGTTAACATCACTGCTTCAACCAAAAACGATGAGAACTCGACCACAAACACAAGTAAAGAATGTATTTAAATGAAGCATAATTAAAAAATAAAAATTTTATGAAAAATTCTTCGATGTGGAACAGTTCTCGCGTCATCGTAATTATTTATTGAGTGCGAACGGGCTTGTGTATGTCGTTTGGCCTTCAAGAGTTTTGCGTCTCACTCGCACTTGTTAATGGTAATCAATAAACTGTAACCGTTCACACGATTTCCGCACCAGAGTTGCATTTGATTGCAGCAAATCAGCACAGTATTATTCTCGATTATCATATGGGGCAATAAATTGTGAAAGCACACGATCGGCATATAATTGGTGCATTGCGGCAATCGTGTGATCCTAAGTTATGCCTTACAGTTATTTTGTCATATTCTCCTCTATCAAGATCAAACGTTTTTATTAAGACTTGTAGAGTCCAAAAAAAAACTCTAAAAGTTGATCTTGCAAACAGCTATTTTCTATATGAAGGTATAGGTCGTTTTCACCTCCCGAAGGAAAACCCTACAAGTGGGATATTCTCGCAATATTATTTTTGTACTACAAAAATTCTTCAACAAAATTATTTTGAAATGCCAAAGCAAAATATATGTATGTATGTACATATGTATGCACTAATAAAACACACCACATCATCAAATCGGTATGCAGAGCAATGATTTTAATTACTTTAGGATAAGAAATAAATAAATGATGTTTGTATGGGTATAAGATATATGTATGTGTGTACGTATATATGTATGTATGAATGTATGTACATGGATGAGTACAAAATTCCAGCAAGTAAAATATTAATTTTCTTCAAATCGATTTAATGTTAAAAGCACTAAATCATGTACGAATGCACAGTCGTGATCATAAAAATAGATGCTTTTCCTAAAAAAAGCAATTGCAATAAAAACTTATTACAAATATACTTGCTTATCAATTAGCTCGTTAATGTTTATAATATTCAAAGGAATAAGAAAAGAGACTTTAATAAAATGCATAATAGCGGCTAAATGTTCGTAAATAAAAAATATAAATACTCACTATTTCTCTAAGACAAATACAGTTGTTTTTAGATATTTTTCAAAATAATATTTTACTTCTTTATACTCGTCTCATCTCAAAATTTCAGTTAAATTGTCCAGAAACACCCTTAAGTAAATTTATTGGTATATGTGCTTTGAGGCAATAGTTTGCTGAAAGATTCATTCCGCAAATAGGAAATGTATATTCATATTTTTGTATTAATCTCAGGTGGAATCTTCATATTCATTGAACTGAAGTCTGGATAATATGTCACAGGGTAAGACGACTTTTCATTTAGCAGCTGGAAGTTAATACTTCTTAAGCTTTTTAAAATGTTTGTATGCCGCACGGATAATCATCTACGAATAACAACAATTGTAAGCACCTGCTTTTGAGACGCTGTAGGGTCGCCTATTATTATATATCGTACTATACCCGAAAGTACTGAATTATTTTGAAAAGCTCAACTTTACGCAAATTGCAGAAATGGTAGAATCTCATTTTGATTTTTTTACTTGTTATATTCTATTTATGTTATCAGTTTAATATCGCGTGATTTAAAAGTCGGTAAAATTAAATATTTTTAAATTCGTATTAATTTTGACACGCATTAGATACAAATAAAATATTGAATAAAATTTTTTCATTAGTAAATACATTAGGTACTAACACTCCTATTATTATGAACACAACTGTATGTATGCATTATTTTTTTAATGATAAAAAAAACGTAACCATGGCTTATACTGACAATGTGTCACAAATCATTGAAGTGGCAAAAAATGAAATGGCAATTTGCAAACTACTCCAGCCCAGAAGCATAACATTTCTAAAAGTTATAATGCAGAGAAATACTGCGTAGTGAAAAACTCAGAAATATTATCGTCTTCACCACAAGAATTAGGTATTATTATTTAACCTATTTGGCCTAAATTAAAAAAAATAGTGATATGGTTGGCAAAAATGCAAATATGAAACAAAAACGAATTCTTAAAACAAGAATTTTGAGTTTTCGTTTTAAAATAGAAATGTTTCTTATATTAATACCTATAGGTATAACATTGTTAATTTTATAACGAAGTAGTTTTAAACTAAAATGTGGACCGGTTTGGCTGTTGTTTCTATTTCATAAACGTTTCGTTTTTTAAATCAAATTGTTTCTTCTTGATTATAAAACTTTTTTTTGTGTACTGGTGAATGTCTAGTATAACCTGCTTTTTTCAAATTATTTTATATAATTTTCCACGTAAACAAACATTTTGCACATACATAATTTCCAAATAAGTATATGAATGTATATGTACACACTTATGCATATGTAGGTATGTATATAAATAAGAATTTATCTATAATTATAAATATATCGAGATACGAAATGCTTTGAAAATTCCCCAACTAGCTACCTATTATTACTTTTATTCTTATTTGCAATCATAATAAGTAAGCATTTGCAAAATTTGTGGTTACACTCACTTTGGAAAATGTTTACCAATACCTGTAAATGTTTAATTTACTTCTTACCTCTTTTAAAACTTTGCTCAATTCCACATCGTATTCGACCTTGAATTTGGGGAATTTCACAACTACCTCTTCGGTGTTCATTTTCTTCGCCAGATCGACCAAATTAATATCGCTCAACTTTTTAGCCAAATCCTTCAAACCTTCACGTTCGTCAGGCAACAAAACAAACATACTCAAATCTGAATCCTTGTATGGCATTTCTAAGGCCGCACAACGCAAATCCTCAAAGTAGCCATAACCAAATTTGGCTTTTTGGTTCATGTACTTAATTTTAACCGATTGATTTTCTGCTGTCCAGAAATCATCTTCTTCGGTGTGTGATTCATCGAATTTCTTCTCCCAGTCGCCTTTAAAATGCAAGGCATTTAAGAGCACTAAGCGAGTGAGAGAGCTCAGACAATCGGGTTCGACTAGGTTTTTAATTTTGCCGGCTGTTTTATTTTCTACCCAAGAGTTAATAGTTTTAGAAGCTTGCTCGTTTTGAGCAAAATTAATTTCCTCCGCTTCGGCGTGATAGTTTATTTTGGTAGTATTGGCATATTCGTCCTTAAGATTGTAACCCTCCTGCACGTACACCTTGTTGGCTATTTTCAAAAGATCACTATCTTTATATTTTTCCAAAACAAATTGAACAGTTGCTGCAACTTCTGACGGAGAGTTGGAAACATATTTCATAACCTTAGCAATTTCGTCGGCGGTTTCTCCTTCAGCACCGGCAAATGCCAAAGCTAAGCAGGTTTGTATGGAAAAGGGAGAAAACACAATGTTTTCTTTAACACCAGCGGCAGCTAATTTCTTGAAAAGTTCCACTGTGAACTGAGCACCACCTCGGGCGAATTGCAAATTAAGATCCGACATTTTACTTTTGTCACTAAAAATTTTAAATATTAAAGATTTTAATATAACTTTCCTCGGCCAAGGTATCTTACGGAATGTTTAAAAAACCAACTGTAGTCATAACAAATAGTACATGTTTTTAACGCCTTTAATTTTTTCCCCAACACCTCACACACACTAAATGACTCACGCATTCATTATCTACAAAAAGTTTGCTGCCGCCACTGCTAGCGCCTGCGTTAGCGTATTTCCAAAAAATTTATTGTTATTACTGCTTTTTTTATTTTAATAATAGCTTTGTTATTTATTTCTGCTTTATTTAGTTTAATGAATAGTTATTTGGCACTTTTGAGTAATAAGAAAATACAAGATTGTTATAATTATTAATGTTTGCTGTATTTTTATCACTAAATTGTCTTTTTGTTTAATTTGACTAAACGTTTCAATATGAAATTCATATTTATTTTTAATGTACGTATATTAATAAACTTTTATTATTTTTATTTATTTTTTTTGTTCTGTAATAGAATCTTTGTTTACATTGTTTGCAGAAGCGTACGGTTGTAATCGGCTAACATTAGAGTGCTGCCAAGTTCGACTTTTGAAGCATTGTAAGGGCCAGGGCTCCCAATTTTCTTTTATACCTTATCCCCAATTTAAAATTTTTCATCCGTAAAAATACCCATTTGAAAATAAAACCTTGTTATTTCAAAAGCAGAACTTAATATATACATTTATTTATTAAAATGTATTGAACATTATAAACTAACTTTCTTTGTGCTTATAGTTCAAAAACTTCAGAGTCAATATGTTCGGGTTCATCATGTATATATTTAAGTAGAAAATATCAATTTCAAACATGCAACATGACATTTAAATAAAAAAACAACGGAAGATATAAAAGGAAATTTGAATATATTTAATAAAAGAAATTTTATTAATAAAAAATAAATATCAATTTCATTTGATTAAAACATAACACAATATTAGTCCATATTTACACTATGCAAGTCTTATTGCTAAGCTGATTAGTTTGTTAGGAAAGAGAGACGAGGGGAAAAGAAAATTTACTGTTCTCCTCGTCTCTCTCTCTCCATCAAACTAATCAGCTTAGCAATAAGACTTGCATAGTGTAAATATGGACTTAATACTTTTACGTTGGAAAGTTGCCACATATGCAAAAAATTGTTGATTGCTGTAAAACAATTTCTAAAATATATAACAATTGTGGAAATGGCGCAATATTGCAGCTCTATATCTAATGATATATTCAAGATATCGAAAAACTGATAATGAATTTGGAAAGAGGACACATTATTCATATATAATCAATCAATAACTAATTTTTTTTAGAAATGTTCCATACATCAAACCAGTAACCAACCGACGATTTATATACACGCTTAATGCTGAGAGTACGAAGAAGGCAAAGAGAAATGTCAAAAGTTCCTTCGAATATTCATTTCGTGCCTCTTGTTTTACCCCGCAACCTTCCTAGCATCTCTCACTAACAAACTAAAAAAACCCTGCCTGCACAGGCAAGTAGAAAAGGCATATTGTAAATTGCATATGATTGTTTGCTCATACAGCCATCTGGCAGGCCTGTAATCGATTACTGTTCACAATACATATTAGTTTTCAATACACCCTGTTAGTAAGTTACACAAACAAAAATCAGCTGTAACAGAGAGAATAAAAAAAAGAACCTTGGGAAATGTTTTAGTTTATAATCTATTTTTTTTTTGCTAAATAACTGATAAAATAACTAGTGTAATGTACCGTGTCATGTACAGTAAGTTAAAATAAATGTTGTTGTTATAACAAAGAAGCCATTGTTAGAAACGTAAAATGATTAATAATTTAAAATAGTTGGTAAAATTAATTTTTTGTTTGTTAAAATGCAGCGCAAAAGAAGAAAATGATATGACAATTTTGCATTGAGACTTTGATCATAAAATTATTTCATATGAATTTAATAATGTAACTGAATTTAATCATAAAAGCAGTATAAGAATAGCATTATAAATCATTAAAAATATTAACTACTACTTTCAAATTAGTAAAAACAACAAAGACTGTATTCACAAAAACAAAAATTGAAGCAACTTCCAACTTCGAAAAGCGTTCATTTTCGACAAGAAAATTTAATTCAATCACAAAAGACACATCAACATGAGAGGCATCGAAGGCAAAGTCGTTATTTTGGGTTCCAGAGGTAAGTCTAATAATAATTTCTTTTGTAATTTCTGAACGAGTTCCATAAAGTTTCATTAATTTCGACTTGTTTATCTATGTAACTTCTAGCACAAATCCGCCATTTTTGGCTTCATTGCGTTTGGCTCTGTAGCATTGTGATAAATAAGTGTTGCGCTTCTGTAACATTTTTCTTAAATAACAAAAGTTTTGTTGTATTTGGTCCAATTTTCGTTGGTGATGTATTTTTCTTCCGATAGGGTTTCCTTTAATTTGGAACGATTTTCCGTCATCCTTTGTTAAATTTGGTTTATAAACATACTGTTTCAGGCTATGTTTATAAATCAAATTTGAAGTGGTATGATGGAAAACCGTTCCAAATTTTCCTAATTTTTTTTTCATGACAGAAACTAAACTAGAATTTGTAACGGCTGGATCACATAACACTACTTTTAGTCATTGCAAAATTACTCAAGTCAAACGGCAAAAGTGGTTACACCACAGCTTTAAAGGAATTATTTCGTAAAGTAAATGCTGAAACTGTTGCTATAACATAAAGAAAATATAACTATTAACTATTTAAACAATGTAAACATTAAAAAGCCAAATCATACTTTGAAATTATCTCTTATTTGAATGAAATTTTTGTGCATACATATGTACATATGAGTATGTATATACTTTATCAGGGATATTGTGTATAGGGAATGTCAAGCTTTAGCGGGAGAAATGGCGCATTTTTCTAGATATATTTAGAAAAATTAATAGTTATTACATACGGAATGGTATCTCCTTCGTATTCTACAAAAATGTTTGAAACTACACTTTAGTTTAATACATACATACATATCGTTACCTAAAACGCAAAACGCCCTAACTAACAAAAAAATTAACATCGACTATTTTATAATCGTCAGAAGAAAAAAAAAACATCTGCGCGAATAAAAATAGCGATTTTTTACATTGGGAAAATTTGCATTGATATTTTTTTTCATTCATCTGTAAAATTATATAATTATAAAATTATGTTGCGTTTCAGGTAACGATATGTGTGTTTGAATCTAATCACATTCAACACTGATTAAGTTAAACTATCATACCGTACTTCATACACAGTGTGCTTTTTCTTAAGTTGTAAATATTTCTTAAATTAAGACTCTAAACTCCTCTTTTTTACTTTCTTTTAGGTGTTGGCAAGACATGTCTTGTTACCAAATATATTAAAAATACTTTACACAAGGAGACTAGTCCATCAATAGCTGCTTCATTTTTCACTTGTAAGGTCATCTTGGATAATGTTAAAGTTAAATTACAAGTAAGTAAATTCCAATGTAAAAAATGAAACGAATAAATAAACCACTTCCACTTAAAAATAGGTTTGATCCCGTACTAAATATAGGGAACCCGCGGGATTCCATTTTTCACTGTTCGTCACATACATTGAAAATATACTTAGTAAAGAATAATTTAAATAACTAGAAAACACACGCATAATGTTAAAATCACTTAAGAAAACAACTTTTTGTAAACAAAATTTGACATTATTCTGGAATTTCTCCTCTTTAGAAAATCACATTAATTAATAAAAATATTTCATTCAATAAGAATTGAAAATACTGAACTTAAGCCCGAGATTAAGAAAGGAAATGCTTTCGAATTGTAATGTCAATGACATATGTACAAATTCGAAAAAAAAAATTTTCTTTCGAAATACAGAGTAGACCCCATGACACCCCAGACAGACCGCCACTTTTTTTATAAAATTGTTTGTAGGAATCTGTTGGCCAAAAATTTATGAAATAATGGGCATGGCCACACCTACTTTTGTGAAAGCAAAATTGTGTCTTTACAATAAACCAATTCGTAAGAATAAGTGGGGCTGAAAAATTTTAACATTTTAATAAGCATGACTGACTCCGGCCGCTTTTATAAAAGCGAAACTAAACTATTAAAGTAGTCTAAAGTTTCATAGGAATCGAATGGGTAGAAGTATATGCATGAAATTTAAGTGATCTATTTTACTTCCGATGGGGCACAGTGGGGATTTAAAAAAAAATTAAAATAATTCTGCACTTTCTAAACAATTTGGTATTTTTGCAAAATTTTTTTATAATAGCGAAATAATTCAGCACTTTTTTTCTGCAAAAAACGGCCTAGTCACATTTTTCAAAATTTTAATTTAAATTACGTATAACTTTTGACTAAATTGCACTTTTCATACCAATTTTTATTTTTAAGTATTGAAAAATTTGTTTTAAATCCATAAAAGTTTTGTTTTCCAAATCGAACAAGATTTGACTTCTCCATTAGCAGAACAGTGGACCAGGTTTGGTAAAAAGCCAATATTTAGATTTTTTCTCGAATATTTCCAAAACTGTAGGCGAAAATGCATAAATGAAGCAGACTTTATTTTTTAGCACTTTGATAAAAATATCCACTCGCAAAAGATCTTTTTTTATCAGATCAAAAACATCAGCTTGACATCGGTAAGACTTTTTCATTAACCCACTTTGGTTCTTTGTGGCTTCGCCCCATTTAAAGATATCTAATCCAACTTCCAAATTTAAGTTCTGTGACACCTTCTCAAATGCTGTAAGAAATTTCATAACAACCGGATGGCCCGCCTAGAAACTGCAGAATTAATAATTTTTTTTTTTAAACAAAATCCCCCACTGTGCGGGTTTGAATTAGTTTGGAACGATTTTCTTTGATCCCACGTCAAACCGTTCCAAATTATAAAATAAATAAAACAATAAATTCTAATTTGACAGAGGAATCAATCGGCGCTTATACGGTGTCAGACAAAATATTTGTTCCTAAATTGGTTAACAAAATTTTATTGAAAATCCATGAAGAAACATTTTAAAGTTCTTTCACGTATTTTGCAATTTTTCTCTAACATTTTCTTTTCACCCCAGGAGCCTGTTCGAAATTTCTGTATGTGAAATAATTAAAATTAATTTATTTCAGATTTGGGATACCGCTGGCCAGGAACGTTATAAAGCCGTTGCTCCAATGTATTATCGCAACGCCAATGCTGCCATATTAGTTTTTGATTTATCAGAATATTCAACATTTAAGGAAATTAAATCTTGGATACAAGAGCTGCATCGCAACGTACAGGAACCTCTGATTCTTACGTTGGTGGGCAATAAACTGGACTTGCATTCCAGTCGAGCGGTGTCGCATGAAGAGGCTTATCTCTTTGCCAACTCCGTGGGAGCAATGTATTTTGAGACATCTGCTGAGACCGATCAGGGCCTAGAACAGGTCTTCTTCAGCACTGCCTTAGGCTTACTGCGCTTAGCGAATGAAGGCAAATGCCGTTCCATCAGGCAATTTAATTCATGCGATTCGATCTCGGCCTATACCAACACTAATACTGCGTTCAATTATACGGCTCAAGCAATAGGAAGTCGCCATTTTTATGATAATGGTGCCGTCATACATTTGCCCTCGGTACCGGTTGGCATACCGGTGGATGGTGATGATATTATAGCTACAGCAGAGGGACGTTTAGAGACGCCATCTTGGAGTATAGAGCACATAGCGTGGGGCGAAGAAGAACCCGTTAATTGGTGTTGCTAAATTCAAATTTCAAATCAAAACCAAAAAATTAAACACAACAAGAAGTATAAAACAAAAGTAGATACAAGAAAACAATTGTGATTTTTATTAAAACCAACCAACCAATCAACAAACAAACAAAGCAATTTTTGAAAAGAAACCCTAAGAATCTTTATAAAATACACAGATATTATTTATAATTTAGACTTACTTAATTATTATTATTTTTATTATTATTATTATTATTATTTCTATAAAGTCTTAATATGATGATGCATACATATGCATGTGTATGTCTGTATGTATTTAACAACCTCTTAAAATGTGTGTTTAAAGTATAAATGCCTTAATAATAAAAAAATATTGTTGATTTATAAAAGGTTTACGAAACGAATTGTCTTAAAAAAAATTTGGTTTATAAAGCAAAATATTCACCCGTATTGCGTATGTCGAGTCAAATAATCGTCTATGAGAATTTCGTAATAGATTAAAGGAAGCAGTTGCAAGTTTCCATTAATCTAGGACAAAATTTTCGTAGGCGTATACTCGTCTACGACATACGCCATACTGGTGATTATTTATGAATTTATCTTTCCAATAATTTATTTATTGCAAAAATACAAGCAAAAAAGAAAAATGATTTTTAACAAAAAATACCCATCGAACTTTTTATATTTTTTTAAATGTTTCTTTAAAAAAATAAATTATTCTTAAGGTTATTAATTTCTTAAAACAACTGGCAATGGAGTGCTTTTAATTGATAAGTACAATTTTTTCTCTTGGAAATAAATACACATTTACATATACATACAACACATGTTCATAAATTTATAACTTCATTTGTTTTCCACACGTGTTTGATATAATTCTTTTATTCATAACTAAATTACACATGTACAAATAAAACCTATACATCAATTGCTTAAATAACAGACGTATTTAGTCATGCTTATGATTTTTTAATTAAACAATGTACATACATACATAAATATTTATTATAAATAAATGATTTCTTTTGCCATTTACATTATTAAACAAAACATACATATTTTCAATAATGCATGTGTAATGAAAATAAACTTTATATGTGTTATTTGATTTTAAGCTTCGTATTAACAAGGAATAACAAACAGGATTTAAATAATTTATATTAATTTTTAATGTATCATAATTATGTATAACAATATTTAGTTAATAATCAACATAAAGAATTTATTGTTTAAAACTCATAAACGCAAATATTTAAATATTGGTTTTATGTCACTTGAAAGTGGAAGAGAACTAAAAGAAATATTTGCAGAATAGATGTTGAAGCCAATGTATGAAAATAAAGAAAAACACACAGGAAAGGAAACGTTTGTAAGTTTCCTGCAAGGACAAAAACTTTTCATTTTGTTTGAACTTTTCGTATTGTTCATGAGCATCATCAATGCTATTTTAGTCTAAATAATTATATGAAAATTAAAATATATGTTTAATATAATAAAAAAAAAAAAAAACCTTACAAGTTGTCTTTTATTAATTTCACTTATTCACTTAAAAAAATCGTGCTAATATACATTGTCTACTAAAATGCAAACACCAAAAGTGTGCCAAACGTTTTATCTCCAAACAATTAAATTTTGTTCTCATTGATTTGTTTTATAATGGAGGAGCTGGCGAACAGAACTAGACATGTTCTCAGTAAATGATTATTTAAAATTTTTATTGAGAGAGGGTGATAGGAAGAATGCACTTCGGCTTTCAAAGATGTGTTTAGTAACCATTTTGTTTGTTATTTTACTTCGCCGATGCTTCTGCTACAGAATACCGACGAAGGAGGGCGCTCTGATGTTACATTAGGATTAGTATCCACTGAAGCCGGTGTAGTTCAGTTACCAGTGTCTAGTACTTCATCACTTCAACTTTCCTACAACAACTGACACAAATTGACATTAATGCACTTCAGAAAAATGCGTGGTGTTGTTATTTAATGACTGTCGGAGACCGGGCTCGAATCCAGGACCTTTTATAGTCAACATGCTAACTACTTAAGCCAACGCCTGTCTCAATCCAGCATATAAAAAACATACAAACTTTCACACTTTGAAGCAAAAATGCGTATGACTTTCATAATTACTTGCACACAATTCAACATGTATTTACGGCCGGTTTATCTATGTCGACAACGTTCGAATTGTCCCACGCTTACATTCTCGTATATTCAAAACAAAAACTAAATTGAAAAATTTGTTTTTGTTTTCAATGAAAATGAGCGACAAACCGAACATTGTCGATATCGATAAACCGGCCCTTAAATTTTTGTTCACTCAATTTTATTGTATTTAAAAAAAAATGACCGTTACGTTTGCACTTATTTCAATATTATTTGTTGTATTTATTATTTATCAATAAATGTAAATAAAACTGTATGGTAAAAATTTTCAGAGATAATTTACTTTTTTTTTTGAACTACCCTCATAAGACCTGAACATGAATCTGTTGCTTTTATATATTTTTTATGCACTGCTTTTACTCTTTGGAGTAAAATTAACACACTCATTTGTTATTTTACTTTTATTTTGTTATCTTAAGTCGTAGAATGAGAACCAAAAGCCTTAGGAGTATGATAGTCTTCCACACAGTTATACATATTTTAGAATGCATTAACATATACTTCATTTCACACATATGGTACGGAAACGTGAAGAACACATCGGATGGCGACATTTATGGGCGAACTTGCCATGTACATGTATACAAATCGAGGTAGATAACCTACATGCACAAAAATATTTCTGGTTGTGGAAGTAGCTGATGGCCATCCTCTGCAATATCAAATCTGGATCAACGAGTAGAAGATGCTCTTGAGATAGAACCTCATTTTGAACCATTATGTAAAAAAAATTGTATGAACTATTCAACTATCATACTTCATCACGGCTTTAGCCAGATTTAATCTGTTATTGAGTAAAAAAGCATTTATCTTTTCGTTATATGCATGCTTTTACACAAAAGTTGATGTATAATACCCCAGAATTACGATCAGAGCAAAAAAAAAAAAAAAAATGTGAGAATACCCCCAAAGGCAATTTCATTGTACGCATTGTGCTTCGGTAGTAAGCCATTAGTCTATTATTGTGTCACCTATGCAAGTGTTAGAATTTCCTTTATGTCAGAACTAGTCTAGAGAACCTGCAAATCATCAGTAATGTCAGGTCAACAGTTATTTATTTTTTTATTGTGACAAAATACACGAGCAGAGTTTGTAGCGTCCTTGGTAGTATTTAATTGTCTCACATCTTCTTCACCAATCCATTCTTCAGGACTCCCAAGAGCTCTAAGGACTTCCGAAGGACTGCTTGTTCTCATCGTTGTCATTGTTTCCAGAGAAATCCAAATCTATGTCGTTAAAAATATCTGCAATCTGATGGTCATCCAATTCCAAACTAAATCGATCGATACTTACGTAATGCAATTTTTATATCTTGAAGTACACATATCGCACCCTAAATACAAAAGGGGCACAACTCAAAATACTAAAATTTTCAGGAGAGACAAAAAACATGCAGAAGCAACACACTTAACATAAAAATAGACGTAACTGTATTTTTCCAGTTAAAGAAGATAGTGATGTGAAAGAAATTTTTAGAGTAGTTAGAGATGAGTATTCTGAATTAATTTATGGAAAAAAGTCAGTTTTGGAAAATTTTGAGTTGTGCCCCTTTTGTATTTAGGGTGCGATATGTGTACCAAGAATACAATGTAGTATTTGATCGAAAAAATCTTCAACAAAATAAAAGTTCACCTATTCAAACTCTCACGCAATCACTCTGCTTTAGAAATCTAAAACTCATATCAATCTAATTGTCGAGTTAAATTTGTTATAATATTTTTTTTATACTAACTCATGTCGTAGTAGAAAACGTTTTAAACAGTCGAATTAAAAATCAAATATAATATTTGCCATCTATTGATAGTTACTGAAGCAAAATATCATCTAGAAGGCAAAACAAGTACAACAAATTCACTTAAGGTATAATTCAAGATATATATATATATGTGCACCCACGGTCAGAAGAGGCTGCAGACTTGAATATTCTGAAATTAACTTTCTTTGCGATAAAAAATTGCAGTTTTTTTTAAAGACAAAACATTTAAAGTCTAAACATAAAAATAATATAATGGGCTTGGCTATATTTATGTACGTACTCGTATAAGGTTAACCTTTGTTCTTCGTGTTTTACAACTTCATGGCGGTTAAATTTATTGGTCTTAAATTCATTAACCGCTTTTCTAACCCCAAGCTATTCTCCTCTATTTATTTATACACAAATGAAAAGTTATTGAGACCTTTTTTAAATGTTTTTGTTCATTTAGGGACAGTGTGCCCTTTCACGTTTCAAATTTAGTTTCCACAAAAAATCGCTTGTGTAAAAGAGAAACGATATCGAACATAAACGTCATGTAAATATCTACAAATAAAACCCTTCGAAGCTTTTCATTCAGAAAAAAGAGTAGGAAAGGAAATAATAATGTAGCACGTATCCTTTTAAACAAGCCATTAAATAAAAATAAAACTTTCATCAATTTTTAAAAATGTGTAATATACAGCATCGACGAAAAAAACTTAATACAACAAAAGTATCATGGGAAATAATTATGAAAACCTTAACCCTTTACACAGGTCAACAGGTTAAGAATAATAGTTAACTTCATAGCATAAAACTGAAAGAGGACTCTAAAAATTTTTTTTTTCAAGAGTCGCTTTTCAGAATATGACACCGAGTTGGCACTGCCAGCTGATACACTTTGCTACCACAGTTGATACTGCCTGTTTACGTACATACATACATACATACATACATACATACAATATCAACAAATATGCTGGTGTTGTGTGTTTGACGATACAAAATATAAAATGTTTTTCTCTACTGGAAATTCATTCATACATATTTTACATCTAAAATCGTTTCGTGTTTTTCGTGTCAATTTTGCTCAACACGAAACGACCCGAACACGCACGAAATCAGATTTCTTGTTACTTCGTGTTGAGTCGCAGCGATGCCAATTTAGAGCGTTTCGCGCTAGATTTAGCGCGTTTTAACTATGCCAAACGCGCTTTTTATCGTCTTAGCGCGTTTACTAAAAAAAGCGCTAAATAAGCGCGTTTTGAATAAAGTCATCATCATTTCAGTTCAATATTTTTTTTACTTTTTTTTGCATAAATTTAACAATTTTCTAGTAGTCAAAACTCATAAAATTTTTTAAATTGGTTAATGATTCAGCTGTCGCAAACCAAATTCCCTTGACTGTGGTTAGAGTTAAAAACGCATTTTAATATTGTAAATGGAAAATATTTTGAAATTTCACAACTCAAAATATGTACTCGTACTCGTGACCAAAACAATTTATGTAACTTATTAAGCATCTATTCTAGCTGAAGTACAAAAAGCATTTGAATCGCAAAACTATTCCACAATTTATACGAGTATATGTAAGTTGTTACAAAGTTTGACAAATAAAATAAAAGCTAAGGATTTCGATTACTTGAAAGGCAATTCTGATTCCGTATTAAATAATTTTAGTGATTTAGAATATAATTTCGAAGAAACAATATTATAAAGTCTGAAAAGAGCTCCTAAAAAAATCAATTCTATTTACTAACACATCGACTTTTATTATAATTTAATTTAGCGCGTAGGAAAATAGCGCGTTTTGGCTATAAATAGTTGACAATGCTGTAACTCAGCGCGTTCTAGCGCGTTTTGCGAAGGGGAATAGCGCGTTTGGGTTATAAATAGTTGGCATCGCTTTTGAGTCGTGCGTGTTCGTGTCACGAAAAAAAACACGACATGCGCCCATCTCTAGTTCGAAAACATACACATACAGACGACCACACAGTTCCAATAAGCAGTAAAAAAATTAAAATTCAAGCACTTGAAATTTAACTGGAAACAAAATTGAATTCAAGCATTTTTTCAAGTAATTTGCAACTTTGAAAATATATTGAAATAACAAATCAAACAACATACATACGAGTATATCGTCCCTACCATGTCTAACTATCCAATATGCAAATTTTGTACTTTTCAGGAGAGCGCAAAGACCCGTCAATTGTGAATTTAAGGTCGGCGTCTTCCTAGAAATTTCAGAATTTTAAAAGTAGGGTACCAAGATAATGAATCTGAAAAATGAATTTTGCATATTGGATATCTTGACATGGCAGAGACGATATTTATTAATAAAATTGAAATTGTGGTGAAAAATTTCAAATATAAGTGTACAAAAGTAAATTTAAAAAAAACAAAAGTTGATTAAAATCGTGAAAACAATAGTGAAGGTATGAAAATTTTGCTTGTTTTTATGGTTAAGCGATTGTCTATATGCATTTCGTTCCCGCTTTTTGGAACTCGTCAGTAGACTTCAACCCAAAACATTTTTGATTTCAGCTAACAAACTTCGTATGTTTATAGTAAGACTCTTAATACTATATTGAGAATCACAATATACAAACATAATAAGTTTGAAAGCCTCAAACAAAAATCTTTACAAAACAAGCATCTTTATTCGATTGTGCATCTATTTTATTTTCCACAACCTTTTTACAATTAGCTAGTGAAGGTAGATGTGCAAAAAACTATTATGAGAAATCGAATGAATTGGATTTTCCTTTATATTTTAAAAGCATTGCAGTATAATTCAAGGCTTGAATTGAGTTGTAATACAACTGAATTATTCAAAATGAATTCAAGTTCCCTTTTCACTGGAGAATGCTATTGCAATTGAATGTGTGCCTTGAATAACAATCAAAATCAAGTGTATTTCAAGCAAAATTGCTTGTTAAGGTATTACTTTTTTTTAGTGTTAGACGGCCTTTACATACGCAAAGTTTACTTTGCAAAGTCTTGAGTTTGAAGCAGTTTGAAAATCAAAAGACTTTTAAAGGTAGCCACAGATTTTCACAATTATATGAAGTCAAACTATTTAATATAAACAAAGAACAACCAATATTTTCTATTTATGTACCTATAACTTCAAATTATGGAGCACCCTTTATATGAAAGTGGCAGGCATTGAAGTATGAAGCTGTGCTTTTAATGTATTTATAATATCTTGTAAAAAGCAAGTCTAAATGGTTGTAATGAAATTTTATGGCTTGTGTTTGTTTTTTTTTATGTATTCTTATTTTGGGTACGACCCGCCCTACAAGACTAAAGTGAAACCTGTTAAAAAGTAAGAGAAGGGTATTCAAAGTAAAAATATATAAATACGCATTCTATAGAATATTGGTTAAATAAATAAGTATATATGTATGTGCCAATACACATACCCATGTAAAAATTTTTTAGATATGTAATTCCATTCGAGCATAAATAGTTACGTATGGAATTTCTTTACAAAACAATAAACTACTCGCACGACATGCCCATACAAAAGTAAAGCCCATCTTAAGATTAGTAACCATAAATTTAATTTACGACCCTTAAGTATTTACGGGCATCTACAGTCATAGTATACACCCTCTTAATGTATGAGTCTGGATTTTTAAAGAAATAAAGCACAAGTTCTTTAACTTCTTGCCAGCAGCAGCAATAGCACTCGAAGACCAAAAATGCGGTTACAGTGTGAACGTTAGAAATGAATTTGCAATGCTATAAATTTTAAGGAGTCTTGTTTGTTTCGTCTGAAGACAAATTGTGTACTGCTAAATATGATGGCAGTGATGACAGATAAATGTGTTTTAAAATATGCACATGCATACATATATATGTATATAAGAAAAATGAATGGCTGATAACATACATACATACATACATATCTGCTTAATAGGGATTTTTATTTCATTTTAATTTGTTAGAATTTTAATACAATATGAATCAATAATACGCAAACTTTACTTTGCAAAGTCTTAATTCATCTGTGTGAAAGACAGAGGTAGTAGAACAGTCTCTTTCTGTCTTTCTCCCAGCTAAATTAAGACTTTGCAAAGTAAACTTTGCATGTGGAAAAGGTATGTATGTATGCAAATCTTGCATAAGAACTAATAAACTATAAGTCCGGGCTGAGCTAGATTTTTATATTACAAATACAATACAAATTATATAATAACTTCACTATAGGAAGGTGTCTCCAAGTCAACACTTTTGTCGAATATTTTTCAATTTCAATGTATTTTTAATAAAAAATATTTTACTGAATAAGCAAAATAATAATTTGGGATTATTAGTGCGTTAACAAATGTTAAACTTAAACATAATTTCGAATGAAAGTTTATTATTCATATTAGTCAAAAGTTGTTGCACGTTAGAAGACGTGGCGATGAGTAATAAAAAGTTTTTTCTTCGTAAGATTAAGTGTTATAGGATAAGGAATTTAAGAGGAAGGCTTCCGAAGTTAAATTTACATAAATCATTACAATCGGTCCTGCCGTTTGACTGTAATTAATTATGGCCACAAAATGGGTAAAATGTTCTAGTTTTTTTTCCTTTTTTTTTTTAAGAGATGTAACACTTACGCAATGAATGCCTACTACTATTACTAGGTGTTACCTTCTTTAGGAAAGGGATAGTGTTAGAGAAAATAGGTGGTGAAGGAAGAGATAGAGGAAAGCTTATTTTTTTTTACAACTCTGCCTTTTGCACGTTTTTAATAATGCACGGTTGCAGCGCCTCTGGTGTTGAATGAGGCGTATTAAATTGTTGGAGCTATGATTAGTAGCCACTTTATTGGTTTTTTTACTTCGCCGATGATTCTGCTACACAACGAAAGAGGGCGCTCTGATATTAAATTAGGATTAGTATCTGCTGAAGTCGGTATAATTCTGTGACCAGTGACTATGCCTTCATTACATGAACTTTCCTACAACAACTGGTACAAATGGACACTAATGCACTTCAGGAAAATGCATTTTGTTCTTGGTTAATGACCAACTACTTCAGCCAACGTCACCTTCAAGATAATGCGCCTGTACACTTAAGCCGCCATTATAAGGAATGGTTTTCTTAAAGAAATATTTAATTTATCACCTGCAAATGGCAGGTGATAAAATAAGAATTTTCCAGTTAGTTCAAAACAAAGGTGGACTTAGACATTACTTGAAATTAAGTGTAAAATGATTGTTATTAGAATCACACATTCAACTGTCAAGGGTTGAATTATGCTTGATTTACACTTCATTTCAATAGCATGCTCCAGTGAAAAGAGAACTTTAATTCAATTCGAACAATTCAATTGTAATACAGTCTAATTCAAGTCTGAAACTATACTTCAATTGGGCCTTGTATTACAATTAAGTTCAAGTATATTTCCGGCTTCAAAAATAATGCTTTTAAAATAGAAATGAAAATGCAATTCATTTGTTTTCTAATAATAATTTTCTGCACATCTGCCTCCTTTATTGTTTTCACGTTTTTACACCTTTTTACCTTTTGTTTTTTAAAAATTCACTTTATTTATTTATTTATCAATATTTTTAATTACAATCTCAGTTTTATTAATAAATAAATTATGTACTTGATGAGGTTTGAACATATATTTATGTTGTTTTTTGTTCAGAATATTTTTAAAATATTTGAAAACTACATGAAAAAAGCTTGAATTGAACTTTGCTTCCATTTAAACTTAAAGTGTTTGACTTGACTGCTTGACACAAAGACACAAATTCATAGTCAATTTCATTTCATAAATGTCTCCGATGAAAAAAAAACTCAAAATGGTAACTTCACTCAATGTGCTGCTGTGATCAGCTGTTCAAATTGAACATTAAATTGATAGATATAAATGTATAGGTGAAATTGAAAGCATTCTACGCGTCAATTTAAAAAGTTCGAGTGTGGTAGTAAAGTGTGATTGTATTGCACATTGAAAGGAATTCAAAGTAATTGAAAGGCGATAATTGAACATGTACCCCCAAGTTAAATAGATTACAAATACATTTTTTTTGTAAGAATATAAGCCTTTGTATTTACAATTTTGAAACACTAGTTCACGTTAACGTTATATTAAAGTGCGAAATATTATGAATATTGATCTCTATCGGGAATAAAAGGATAACATTTTTTGCAGGTGAAATATTTCCTATGAACAAAAAATGGTGAACAAAATTAGAAAATAGTATACTGACACAATAACAACGAGAAAATTGGCGATCACAGTTTTAGGGAAAAGGCACACATTTCACGTGAAGTTTTATTCCCGTTAAGGGTGAATATTGTGTAAAATAATTTTTTTTAGTGGTTTTAAACATTTGAAGATCACATTATTCTTCGTTTTTACATTTTGATCAGGGTATTATGTAAACGGCGCTTGTTTACAATAAAAAAATTTCACGATCACGCACGCTCACGTATAAAATATTCTTAATCACGCACGAGGGGTGTACAACTTATCACGATCACGCACGTTTAGAAAAAATATATGTATAATTAATTTTTTATGTTTGTTGGTTGAAAAATAGGTTCTTATCCATACATACGAGTATGTACATACATACGTATGTATGTATGCATTATGTTTACAGGCTCATTCTACCTATATGTATGTATAGACATATGTATGTACATAGATCAGAGCTGGCCACCGAGAGAAACACGAGAGTAATGTATTCGCGTATGTGTATTCATTTGTATGAGAAGCCGATTGATGTTCGGCACTCTGGTGCTACTTTGGGCAGCTCAGACATAGATTGCAGTATTTATTATGAGAAAATTTTAAATTTTCAATACAGTTATATACCCACGCAGGAGTGTTTTCTCGTGAGAGCGTGAGAATTCGTGCGTGATTCTTAAAAAAAAATTCACGCACGATCATGCACGAGTAATTTTTTTTAAGTCACGGTCACGCACTCAAGCGTGATTAATTATAAATTTGATGACGATCACGCGTGAGCCCCGCATAAAATCACGACATTTGCACATCTCTGCAAATAGTCACGGATTTTCATAATCGCGATTACGATTAAAAATATGCGATTAATCGTGTTTAACGGTTAGTCGCGACTCAATAAGAAAATCTGTTATTCTAATTTTTATTAAAACCAAAATAAATTACGTCATGAGTTTAAGTCAGACTGTATGGGCTTAGCCAAATATATATTTAATTGTTTTGAGTTCGGGTTTTAATTTAATTTTGCAATTAAATTATATTTTTATTTTGAGAAAATTGTAAAGTATGTAAAGAACTTATAAGTATCAAAAATAATACTAGTTATGGGAAATCAATCTCTTGATAGGAAACTTTTTCTAGAACGAAGTGCTCGTATATTTCTACTTTTTTAGTTTATTTTTTTTATTTAATTTTGTATATTTATGGAATCTATTACTGGATGTCCAGACCTGATAAATTTATATCGTGATGAATGAACAACTTAATTAGGAAGTCCACTATAGCGTTTTAAAATAGGCCTTAAATTTGCAACGTTTCAATTTTAATACTTTAATATGGGCTGGAAATGTTTGTTGTTTTTGTTTGTGTGTAAATCAAATTTATTACCCCAGGGGCCCGTTTCTCAAAACTACAAATTACAAATCTACAAACAAAATGCACACAAAACAACAATAAAATTGGTAAAAGTGTTGTTGTTTTGTGTGTATTTTACTTGTAGATTTTTAATTTGTAGTTGTGAGAAACGGGCGCCAGGTGACAAATTTTCATTTTCAATAGGGCTTACACGTGCAAGTGCAAGTTTGAAAAACTCTATACACTCAAACTCTTTTACTAACACAACTACACTTTCGGCACTTGCAGTCTACTTCCAACTCAACTTCCAAGGAATTTTACAACACACTATTGGAATGAAAATTGGAAATTTCTTCCACCAAAATTAAAATATTCAGTACAAACATTTAAAAACCTTTCTTCAAAACACATTTAATATTCCAGAAGCAATTAATAATTTTTGAAATTTTGTGAACCACGACCACCCAACAACAAACTTTTTGGTAATATTTATGTTATATTTATTTCAAAAAAATAAAACTATCTTTCACAAATAAATACAAATCAGGAAAAATTATAATGTATGTATTTCAAAATACAATTGTGTTTTCAATTTTATCGTAAGCGAAATGTTATAGACAAAAGATCTGTTTTTGAATTTGATTGATTGCAAAACTCATTTTTGATTTCATTCATTTGAATTGCAATTCATTTTTTTAATACATTTTAATGAATTCAAAATCAATTCAATTCAAATGAATTTAAAAAATTAATTGCAATTCATTTTGACAAACTCATTTGAATTAGAAACGAATTGCAATTCATTTGACAAATTCATTTGAATTGAAAACGAATTGCAATTCATTTTTACCAAATTCATTTGAATTGACTCAAATTTAATTCAATTCAATTTTTGTGTGAAAAGAATTAATTAAAAATTTGCTAATTCAGTGCATGAATGATTCGCGAATTAATTCAAAAATGAGTGATTCATTTACAGCTCTGCAACACAGTGACTTGTTTTCACTTGCAGCATGGTAATGAAAAGTTAGTTAACAGTAATGCCCTATTAATACTTTGGTACAAATTAACTGGATTGCAGTGTAATATAATATAAGTTTTTACTAATTTTAAATACCTTTAAAAGCTACTTTGACATTTTTTTTAATATTCATAAATTAAACAGTTAATGAATTTTCTAGACATAAATACAGGGTGTTTTTTTTAAAGGTATAGAACTTCGAATTGAAATAAAACACAAGAAAATCGTTTTAATGTCCATCAATTTGGCTTTATTGGAAGGATAATTTTATGCCATTAACGTTTAAATATGATTTCGGGCATGTGGCCGCCGCGGCTGGCTCGAATAAAGCCAATTCTACAGGTCCAATTTTCAACCACTTTTTCGAGCATATGGGGCCGTATGTTGGCAATAACGCCACGAATGTTGGCTTCCAAGTCCCTTAACGTTTCTGGTTTGTTGGCGTAGACGAGCGACTTCACATATCCCCAAAGAAAATAATCCAATGGTGTCAAATCACACGATCTTGGTGGCCAATTGACAGGTCCATTCCGCGAAATTATGCGCTCATCGAATGTTTCCTTCAATAAATCGATTGTGACGTGCGCTGTGTGGCATGTAGCGCCATCTTGTTGGAACCACAACTCATCCACATTCATGCCATCCAATTCGGGAACAAAATAGTCGGTTATCATGGCTCTATACCGGTCTCCATTAACGGTAACTGACTCTCCAGCATTATTTCGGAAGAAGTATGGCCCAATGACTCCACCAGTCCATAGAGCACACCAAACAGTCAGTTTTTGTGGATGTAATGGCGTCTCAAGGGTCTCATGTGGATTCTCTTCACTCCAAATGCGGCAATTTTGCTTGTTGACGTAGCCATTCAACCAAAAATGAGCCTCATCACTGAACAAAATTTTGCGATGAAAATCAGCATCGAGATCAATCTCATTTTCGGCCCATACACCAAAATCACGACGCATTGCATGGTCTCGCGGCTTTAAGTCTTGCACAAGCTGGATCTTGTAAGGCCGCAAGCCAAGATCTTTGCGCAAAATCTTCCATAAAGTTGATGGACAAAGCTCCAATTGCTGTGCACGGTGGCGAATCGATTCATTCGGGTCCTCTTCAACACTTTGCTCTACAGCGGCAATTGTTTCTTCGGTGCGCACTGTTCGACGTCTCTGCGGATGCGTATTATCACATAGAGTAAACGTAGTGCGAAAACGATCCATGGTTAACCGAATTAATTGCTCTGATGGACGATTATGTCGACCATAAAATGGACGGAGCTTGCGGTAAACTTCGCGAACTGAACCATTATTTTCGAAATAAATTTGCACGATTTGCAAGCGTTGTTCTTTTGTCAACCTGTTCATAATGAAATGGCAAACCAAACTAAATATTAATCACTTGACAGCTGACAAAATGGCCGCCAGTTAAAAAAGTGATGCCAACTTAAAGTTCTATACCCCAATAAAAAACACCCAATATCATTGAAAAAATGCGAATAAAGTTCAATACTATTCGGTTCCCTTAAAACGAAACTTTTTTATGTTATGGACAAGTCTGCCCTAAAAAGTAAACATGCAAGTTGCAAGACAGTCGGGCTTTTTTGCCAAATTTTCGTTGATAATACGTACACAGAGCTTGTATGCAAGTATATACTTGCATGTCTAAACGCAGGGTAAGCTGTAGTTGATTAAAAAATATTTGCATTTTTCGTTGTCGTTAGGCATTTTGCAAAACAAAAGTTATTTTGATAAATTTATCCAACAATAATTTCTAATTTAAATTTTTTTGTTATTTTAATACTTCAGTATATTGACCCTTATACCAGTTGTCGACATCGACATCGAAATTGTTCTCCAGAGCAATGTTGTGCTACTGACAATTTATTTCCGCTCCCTAAGGTTTAGAAAATAGCATAAACCTGCCAACAGGAGTCAGTTGTTTTCGACAACGGTTACACAAACCGCCCCAATTTCTTGGCATTGTGTTAAAGTGATTGTGATTTATATCGTTGCCTGCTCACAATGAAAATTTTAAGAGTGCACAATGTTGCCACATTAAAATTTCAAGACACTCATTGTGAATTCCCTAACTGTGTTTTATATCATTGCCTGCCTGAAAATTTTAAGATGACACAATTTTGCCACATTAAAATTTTAAGGTACTCTTTGTGAATTCCTTTATATATATGAAGTTTTTCATTCATCACGATAGAAATTCATCATGATAAATTCGCAAAAAAAATCCAGAGTTGCATCACTAAGTTCTACAATACTTTAAGTAGATTTCGACAAATTCTAGTAACGAATTATATTTTATTTTGTATGGGAAATCTACTCAAAATCTGTTAGATTTTGTTCGAAATCTCATAAGTACTAGACTTCGCTCAAATGTAAACACACTTTAACATCATAAGCCATAAGCTGAGTTTAAAATTTTGAATTTTGAAGAAGTTGTGTATACAAGTCATGATTTTTTAAAAGTTCTTGTTTTAAATTTTGCTGTACTTTAGTTTAAAGTTTGTTTGAAATCTTGCTTATAAAATTGCCAAATATCATAGACCTTCAAAATATTGCCATTTTTTTCTACTTTTTCCATGAATTTTCGCTAACACTTCGGTAATACATATATTTCTCGCAATAACGTCCCAAATACGTTTTACCGCTGCGTGAGGTAGTTTAATGCCAACTATATATACATACTGGCACACAATTTTCCGAAATCTCATGTCTTTTTTATAATGTAGAGTTAGTTGAGAATTCATATGTTTATTATCACTTACACCACTGTGCACGTATAATTTTTTCTTTTAAGGTCTTGCCAGAAAAGGCAATACTAACCATTAATAAAACATACATACGTACCTATTAAATGAAGATCAAATGAAACCAAAACCAAAAACAAATAAATAAACAATTACATTGTGGACATGTTTCTGTGGATAACTAAGTTTTTCTGATTCATTGGACTTTTCTTTTGGCAAATGTTTTTCTAATCTAAACGGAAAACAAGAGAACTAGAGTTCTAATGGACTTTTATGCTTGTGGAATGAATGGCAAAATACCCTTGCTTAAGTCTACAAAATAAAATAAAATAAATTTAAAATTTTAAATTTTGCTTACATTTTATCAATTCGTATAAAAATGATTTATTTAAGCATATTTAATCGTTCTTGTTCAAGTCAAGTTTGTGTCGAAATATTCTTGTTTCCTTTGCAATTTTTGTGTGCTAACAAAGTTTTCAAGAGTGTGGTTGTTTGTTGTATAAGTAAATTTTAAATGAATTCAATTCATTTGGTTCAAATGCCTTTCACAACTGAACTTTAACTACTACTATTGGATTTGTGTGCTTTGGCATTTTTCACTTTATCTATTTTACTGACAGCAGATAGAGTTGTGGCATCTGCACTCGAGCTGCAGATAAAACTTAATGAAATTATTGTCCAACAAATGAAGAAGATTCACTGTTGCAAATGACTTTAGAAAAAAAGACTTAAGCTATTTAAGGAAATAAAACTAGAAATAAATAGAATAAACGCAAGAACATATTGACTTTAATGAAACTGTAAGAATAATACACTGTGGCAATAAAAAAAATTTAAATTATTTAAAACACTTATTTTCTTCTTTTTTCATATTTTAATAGATCTGAAATATGGTGAAAAAGTAGGCATAGGTGAGGAACCAAAAACTTAAAACTTTTAACTAAGAGGGCGGTGCCGACACCTTAATACTACGTCTTGATTAGCAATTCGTGGTTTGGGTACTGGTTTGCCACATCAATAATGTATTCTTAATATCTGGTCTATTTATTAGGTCTATACAACTCTACAAAAATACAGAAATACAAAAAACAACTTCATGTTTAAATTATCAGAAACACACACAAACATGAACTAAAGTATATGGTGGAAAAAACTTGTGACAGTTTAAATACGAAAACACAGAATATAATCAGAACGATTGTATTCACCTGATAAATAGGCCTTGCAGCCGACGAATTGTTAATTTGAAATTTCATGCTAAAACTTTTTATTTTAAGGGGTGGCGTACACGTACAGTGTTAAAACATAAAAGTGAAGTTTTCGTATACATACAAAGTGCGTGCTATGTTTTATTTGTTTAATATGACAATATGCGTCAGAACATTGTTGCTCAGCAATGTGTGAAAACATTGAGTTCCTAATATGTGTTAAAAGACAAATAAATGCGGACCACACGTAACATCTGGTGTTATTGGTGTGGTTAGTAAAACTCAGAATTAGAAATTTAACTTAATAGGTTATCAACACATGTGGTTTTACTGAAACTTTGCGTATACGAGGTCTGATCAAAATATAACCGTTATTTCAAATTTTTTCAAAAAGTATTTATTTATTCATCAATAACTATGTTGTCCTCTTCAAAGTAATCCCCCTCAGATATAATACACTTATGCCAGCGTTTTTTCCAATCCTCGAAACACTTCTGAAACGCGATTTTGGGCATCGCCAACAGCTCCTGTTTCGATTTTTCTTTTATCTCCTCAATCGTAGCAAAACGCTTTCCTTTCATCGGTGCCTTCAGTTTTGGGAAGAGGAAAAAGTCTGAGGGGGGGGGCCAAGTCCGGTGAATATGGTAGTTGAGGCATGATAACGGTTTTGTTTTTGGCCAAAAACTCACACACAAGCATCGATTTGTGAGCTGATGCGTTATCATGGTGCAAAATCCATGATTGTTTTTTCCACAATTCTGTGCGTTTCTGACGAATTGCTTCGCGCAAACGGCGCATAACTTCAAAGTAGTATTCCTTATTAACCGTACGACCATGTCGCAAGAATTCATGATGCACCACGCCATTGCAGTCGAAGAAAACAGTGAGCAAAACGTTCACATTTGACCGAACTTGACGAACAGGACCAGGAGCATCGTCATTGACATCTTCTCGGCCTTCCTTAAACCGGTTATACCACAATTGAACTTGTGTTCTGCTCATAGTAGACTCGCCAAACGCCACAGTCAACTTCATGGTTCAAAATTTGGTCTATCTATGACAACTCATTGTATTTTGTTCCACTCATTTTAAGAATATAAACAGTTATGATTCTTTAAAACAATTATTATTTATTGTCCATGCTAGAAGGTTCGTGTATTTGCTTTATGATATTATCTAAACATTATATCCAACACATATTTTTTTTAATATTTTTCAAATTATTGTATAATACTTTAATTTTATTTTTATGTTTAAAAAACATGGTAATAATATTTTTATTTTTCATTATCAAAGACAACAACAATTTTTGAAGAAAATAATTTAGAGAATTCAAAGACAAGAACTCAAAAGTATTTTCAAACAAAAACGTCCTAAATCTTCTTACTGAATTAGGGAATAAGCTTTTTACAACGTGACATAACCGCCAAAAAAGCTTAAACGACATATTTTTTTCGTAAAAAAAACGATGTCCAAAATATGTGTCGGTTAAGCTTTTTGGCGGTTACGGCTCGATATGTCCATATGAATGCAGTTTCTATGCCTTTGTGTATATTTGTCTATGTATGTATGAAAATTATCTATATGAATGTGAAATTAAAATTTGTTTCCTCGTATTTATGGACAATATTAAAGAATAAATTGTATGTGTTTTATAAACCAACATACCCTGTTTATGCACATATATTAGTTAATCTTCCCATTTGTTATCATAATTGACAATGTGTTTTTTAAAATTGTTTCACATTTGTGCACAAATAAATTTCAATTTATATATGTACGTACTTGGAAACGCTTATATGGTTTTCACAAAGAGGTCCACCGACAAAAAAAAATATTACAATTTCTTGAAAAACACTTTATTTTATCATATTTTCATAGAGAAATAATAATACTATTTAACTAATGCAACAATATTTTACATTTATGCGTAACCCATTTCGAAATATTTAAATGTAAAATCACAAAAGCGCAACTTATTTCATTTGCTTGTTTTGTGTTGATAAATCTTGAATTTTTTGTTCTCTAACAATTTTTCTGAGAATAAAAACAGTCAGGAAAGAATGCACAAGAAACTATGCGATAGCAAATAACTGTATATTTTTGCTTTCAAAAATTGCATATTTCGATATCACGTGCGACATTGAAAAACAACATTTGTTGTCAGTGCATCGAAAGAACATGCAAAAAGCTCATTATATTCACATATATTCATTATATTCACATACATATATTCAATACAAAGAGAATACAATTAAAATAAAAAACCTTGCTGAAAAATATAAAGAGTTGTGATCGCGGTGCTTATATAAATTTAGTCACTTGCGACATTCTGAGTGTGAAATTAAAAAGAAATTTTGGATAAAAAACATTTCACATACCTTGAAATTATTTACATTTAGATGAACAAAACCGGCAAGCACACATTTGCAAAAGCTGTAAAAAAGTAGAGAATAACGTTACCAAAAGATATAAAGAAAAAAATTAAATATACTTAAAGTTATGTTTAAAATATATTATGAGCTGCGAAGGTTAAGAATTAAAAGCAGCTAAAAATATATAATCTGAAAAAAACAGTGTTTGGTATTTCTAATAATACTTTCATTCAAGTTTGTTTTATGGCGTTCTCTTTTCTAGGAAAATATTTTACTTTTATTGCAACTTTCAATTAAAATTTGCAATAAAATGATTTTTAAAAAAATTCTGCACTTTTTTTGTACAAGAAAACGGCATAGTTTGTTACTCATACTACTTTATACATTCTTTTTATTTTGTTTTATTTTTTTCGTTTGTTAATATTATTTTTATTATGTTTGTTAAGCACGAGGTCGTTTTCAGGGTTCCGTAAACCAAAAGGAGAAAAGTAACCCTATTTTTTTCGCTACGATGTCCGTCCGTGGGTCTGTCACAGGCTGTTTTCTCGAGAAACGTCCAAGCTACGTACCGGAAATTTCCACGGTATATTTAAAAATTTGGTCGCTAAAATTACAAATATATGACAGTTAGAAATTAAAGGGTATTCTAAAGCGAGCAACGAAAAATTTTGAAATCCTAATGTAATATATAGACAAATGCAATTTTCAAAGTTAGAGTATTTTTATGCAGGCTACACCAGTTAACACTGAAATAAAAAAAAAATTAAAATTGGAGGGTATTCTACCAGTTAATGTAATTTTGACTATGTAGTTTTGATAACTTGCTGAAAACGTCAGTATTCAAAAACGCTAAAACTAAAAAATTGCAAAATTAAAAAAATGCCGAAACGAAAAATCGCCAAACGAAAACAAAAAAATAAGTCGCCAAAATGCAAAAAATCATCAAAAGTAAAAAAGTCACCAAAAAACAAAAAAATTTCCAAAAACTAAAAAAAAATCGCCGAAACGAAAAAAGCTCCAAAACCAAAGAATCTGCTAAAATCAAAAACCAACAAAAAATCTCCCAAAACCAAAAGAAATCGTCAAAACGAAAAAAAAACGCCAAACCTGAAAAAGCAGCAATAATAAAAAAATCGCCAAAAACCCCCGAAAAAAAGGCGAAAGCCGAAAAAATCGAAAAGAAACAAGCACCAAAACTAAAAATTAATCACTGTAACTAAGAGTTTCGTCTAAAAACGACCATAATCGCCAAAACGAAAAAAAACCGCCAAATATCCGTACGGAACCCTTCGTGTGCGAATCAAATTTATTATAAAATAGTAATTTATTTTTTTTATTTATTTTCAATTACAATTTTTTAAAAACGAGTTCGAGCTTAACAAACATAAGCAAATTTGTTATTGTTATTATCACAATTATTATGTTACAATAAATACGTTGTATACTTCTGTTATTTTGAAAATATTTAATAATTTCGGAAAATGAGCAACAGCAGCAATATAAATATTATGATGGATACGTCACATGCGACAGTAATTAAAGTTTATTAAAAAAAGTTATAGTGCACCATTAAAAAATTAGCCACATAGAAATAAACGTACAGGTTTCGCTTAAATCAGCGTTTTAATTGTTGGCTGCAAAAACAACTTCTCTTTTTGGTCACATGCGAATGCCTTGGTTTTTCGCAATTATCTTGAAAACGGAAAATTCCAATCATACCGCTAACTAAGAGCTATAAGTTACGCTTATTGTCAAAATAAAAATCCGTTTTATTTCACTTTAAACGTGTGTGATGGTCACGTACGACATCATGTTTTTCTTCCGTATGTTTTTATTTCTATTCACTAATTCATTTCACATCAGTATTTTTGAACAGCATGTGATAAAAAAGAATATACATACATATGTGCACATGTACGTTTGCTGTAAGTAACCATTCACATCACTTCTATGCTGTATAATATGCAAATACAATTTTATACTTCCGCTGAACGAATATGGTTGTGTATACGCTTGAACAACGCTGGAAAATATTGCGACATTAGCGATGCCGATTTTGCCCAAAAAATCATCTTTTCAGATGAAGCTAAGCTCATTTTGATCTTGGCGGGTATGTAAACAAGCAAAATTGTCGCATTTGGAACACAGAAAACTCGCACGCATTCATTGAAAAGCCGACGCACCCAAAACGAGTCACTGTTTGGTGCGGATTTTGGTCCAGAGGCATAATTGGGCCTCTTTTTCGAAAATGAGCAAGGAGTGGCCGTTACAGTCAATGGCGATCGTTATCGGGCCATGTTGAACGAATTTTTGTTCACAAAAATTGAAGAGGATATTGGCAACATTTGGTTTCAACAGGACGGCGCTGCGTGCCACACAGCCGAAGCTACACTCGATGTTTTGCGCCCTGTTTTCAAAAAAAAAAAAAAGTTTTCTAGCGGACCCCTTAGTATTCAAGTTTACATAAACTATTTATACTACATATATTTTTCATGTTTATATTCTTCACCACTGAAGGATATGTTATTTAAATAATTATTTGCGTGGTATGAAAACCTTGAAGTAAA
The DNA here is from genome assembly GCA_936439885.1 of Nowickia ferox. Classification (NCBI taxonomy): domain Eukaryota; kingdom Metazoa; phylum Arthropoda; class Insecta; order Diptera; family Tachinidae; genus Nowickia; species Nowickia ferox. The sequence goes on from OW387027.1 coordinate 86,834,692, forward strand.
AGCAGCAAATTTGGAAAAAAAACGTCAACGAATTTTTGCATTAACTTCCAAGAAACAGTGATGAGAAGGAATATCAATAAATTTTGATTATATTAGCAGAAAATTATGTGCTACATTTAGCTAAGATAACAAATGGAAAACCTTTGAAAGGTAAAAATAAGCTTCTAGGGCGACACAATTAGCGAATTCACAACGAATATCTTAAAATCTTAATGAGGCAACATTGTGTCATCTTAAAAATTTTTATTGTGAGCAGGCAACGAATTCACAATGAGTGTCTCAAAATTTTAATGTGGCAACATTGTGCTCAGCCATTTGTTCGATCATCGATGTCAGAGCATGGATGAAACATGGATATGAGCGGTCTCCATACCAATGTCATGGCTAGTGGAAACCCATAGTTAGCTTAGGTTAGTTTAGAAGGGCAGTACGCATGTAAAGCGATACCAATCGACTACCATCTAGCCCACTGATCTTGCACACAGCCCAACAGAACGTTTAATGCCACTTCTCCTTCGATAATACGTATGTATGTGTGGAAATCATTGATGCATTTTAAAAATTTTCGAGTGCATATTTGCTTGTATGTGTTCATGGCTGGCCACTCTTTTGCATACACTTGAAACAACATCTTAACAGATGTTGTTGCCCAAAAACTTTTGCAAATAGTTGTTAATTATAACACAAGTGACCAGCAGCAAAACGATGCAGAAACTATGTCGACAAAATTTCCTTCGGCTGGATTCACCAACAGTAGTTTTTTGAACCAACTTTTCAGTTAACTGCAGAGAAACAGAAGAAAATAATGAAAGGGTAAAAGCCATTATATTTTTCTCGCTCGACCATAGAGTGAAAAATTGCTTTGTATGAACACAGTCTTACTTAAAGGATTTTTGTTTGAAACTTTTTTTTGTTGGGTTGCTGCAACATAAAACTTTTCAAAGCCAACAACTTATATGTGAAATAATATTCTGCAAATGTTGACTTTGTTTCATTTTAAATGAAGAGCAGGTACTTATATCAATAATATATGTATGTAAATGTATGGGCATTTCCACAGAAAACTGCACTTTTTGTCACGTTACGTTACTTGGTGACATGCAGTGTTTTTCAAACAAAAACGTAACCATAGATATTGGTTTAGAACGTAGTTAGCTTTATATTTAGTACGAGATAGCAACAAAGCGAACAGCATGGCTCTAAATTACAAGCTTAATTGTTTTGTTACGTAATGTGAAAATTACGTAACGTAACTGTGGAAATGCCCATATACGACTACATAAATATATGTGAGGTATCATTCTGTAGAAAACTTTGAGTTTTAATTATAGTGAAAAAAAAACAAAAATATTATTCCTATGAAATTTTTCTTTCCTTTGAACAACAATTTGTTATTGTGAATTTCCTATTAATTTCTATTTACTTCGAAACATAAATATGTTTTTATTTAGAACTACACAAACGTTAAATATATACTAATAAAATTAGGAATCTTTGTCTTTTTGTTTTGGTTAAGCGACGCATCGCGACGTCTAAATGCCTTTCGTTCCTCCTTATAGAACTCATTAGTAAGCTTAAAACCAAAAGTTGATGATATAAGCTAAAAAACCTTCATATAATTGTATTTAAATAAAATTACTAATAAAAATGTTTAGCATTTGTACAAGTTTTTAATACAACTGATACAAGAAAATATACAGAAACTGAAGCATATAAATAAAAGAACAAAATTACCAGATGCATCGAATCATTCAAAATTATCCAGTGTCCAGTGTCAAGTGGTAAATTAGTTTAAATATAAATTATTGATATAATATTTTCAATCCAAATTTTTTCAGCATTATAAAGTTAAGGCTGCGTTTGCTTACCTTTTGGAAAAATTCTTTACCAATTGGAAGCAAAAAGACTTCTGTTCCTCCAATTATAAAATTCTGTTTTTTTTCAGGTTTTTTTTGCCGAAGGTAGGCATAAAAAGGTGTGGACAAAGACTACGGCGCGACAATTGCTCAATCAATGTTTCAAGTTTTCTATAAGAAAAGTGTGCTGTGACGCAGTTAACTTTTCTATAAGAAAAATGTGCTGTGACACAGTCAACTTTTTTTTATAAGAAAAGGGTGCTGTAAGGCAGTAAACTTTTCTATAATAAAAGTGTGCTGTGATATAGTCAACTTTTTTATAAGAAAAGGGTGCTGTAAGGCAGTAAACTTTTCTATAATAAAAGTGTGCTGTGATATAGTCAACTTTTTTTTATAAGAAAAGGGTGCTGTAAGGCAGTAAACTTTTTTTTATAAGAAAAGTGTGCTGGGACACAGTAAACTTTTCTATAAGAAAAATGTGCTGTCACACAGTCAACTTTTTTTATAAGAAAAGGGTGCTGTAAGGCAGTAAACTTTTCTTTAAGAAAAGTGCGCTGTGACACAGTAAACTTTTCTATAAGAAAAGTGTGGGTGCAAATTTTGCAATCTATCTCTCTTAGTTAGGAAGCTGTGATAGAACAAATTTTTGTTTTTCATTTTAATCGTAATAATAATTTGCACCAAAAATAAAATAACAAATGCTGATTGGTTGATTCATCTAGTTGAAATTTCAACAACAATTTACCTTAACAATTGAAATTGGTTAGATTAACTAATGAAATTTTTTTCCTTGTAAATATTTCACTACTTCATGAGCAAGTCCTTGGTTTTTTAAGAGAAAATATGACATCTTAGTTCATTTATACTTAAGGAAGCATCTGTGAACATACTGCATTTGGAGGTATTTGCTTTGGCAAATAAAAGCGTCATTGAGACTCCAACTACTAACTTAAAATGTCGCACTGTTCTCATTACCCATGAACCCATTTCGCTTTCACAAAAGAACAAATAGTGAAACTTTTTATGGGTTCATTTCAAAAATCCTTTATTTTCACATTTATTATGGTTTGAATCGAAATTTTTATTTTCAACTACCCATAGCTTTAATTATAACGCTGGTAGCTCTCTTTTGGTTTTCTTTAGTTTTCATTCTGCATAAAGTTTTACTGCTGCTAAAAACTAAGTTTCAAATGCAGATCATAGTGATGATTATTGCAATAATTGTGAAGTAAAAAGTTTTAATAGCAAACAGAGCAAACAAAATGTGTAGAATGAAGTAAAATTTCTTGCACAAATGGTTTTGTTTTCTGTCATAGTACGTACTCGTACACAAGAGCTGTGAAGTTTTTTATACTCATTCAGATCTACATTAACACACACGCATGAATTTCTTAAGAATTAAGTAACGGGAGTGCCTGAGTGAGAGGGTGTAGATGTGAGTGTACTCGTATATGAAGTAAATTTACATACTTTTAATAAATTGCAGAATGTTAAAGCGGTTATAAGAAATAAGAGCAAAAACAATGAAAATAACTTTAATTTTACTAAAAGGTATTTTTGTTTTCGAAACTCAAAAAAAAGAGACATATAACAAGTTGGCTCACAATCTTATGTGTATACCAGGGATGGAAAAGTTGGTACAATTGTACTTTTTTCAGCACTATTTGAAAGTCAAAAGTACCCTAGCACCCCAATGACCAATTTAGCACTATTGAAACTTTTTTCCTATTATACAACATGAAAAAAATGAATCAATAAATAACCAGTTTCGAGAGCTGGTTGATGTAGGAATTATTAAGCCTTTAAGAAACGACAACATTTATACGTTTTGCTTGAGGGTATTAGAAATTAAAAATGAATTAAACAAACCGATCTTTTCCGATATTTCCAGAAATGCTTGAGGAATATTATTTATTCTACATTTGCCTGAAAATGTGGAAAGGGTATTCGTACCAATATATAAATAAAACCAAAGTAATAAAGACTGTTTGCTTCGACTGTCTCCAATCGAATCAAGGATGAAAAAGTATATATCCTTAATGTTACTTTTACATTCAGATCTCAACAACTAATAGTCTTTTGTATACCTACTGAAATTAGACATTAATATTGTTTAAAAATTAATATTAATTAATAATAATAATTAATGATATTATAATAAATTAACTTCAAAGTGCCTTTTTGTTAATTATTAAGTTTTTACACACATACATGCATACATATACAAATGAATTTTACGTACGTTTTGAGTTAATTGAAAAAAATTAAGAATTTGGTACAATCGTACTGGAAAAAGTACAATTTTTCTTAAAAGTTAGTACCATTTGAAAATCTGATTTCGCATCCCTGGTGTATACATACTCGTATGTGTTTTTTTTTTAATGAAAATTAGTCTTAATTTACAAGTTTTATAATCAGGGAAGCCGCAAATATGCAATAGGATGTTTTTTTTTTGTACGACGTATTATTGCGGGGAAAAGATATTTATTCGTTTCAGAACTTTTTATGAATTTTGGCATCGATTTGTTAGTGCATATTTTTGCATATTTTACCCTTTAAGTCATGTTTTTGCATATATCACTCTTACACGCATATTTTTAGCATATTTTCTAAATTTTAGAGCATAAATTACGCTTTTAGGGCATATTTTAAATTCATGTAGTGTATGCATTTTTCTTATATATTACGCACTTATTACGGACGTTAGTTTCAATAAAAATTCGGTTTTGCTATTTGTGACGGACTTTGCCCCGAGTAGATGTTGAAAGAACATTGTCAATGTATAAAAGTTTATTTAGATGTGACAGACAATCATCTTTATGTGAAAATCTAGCTCAATATTTTGTTATTTATTACAATAAAAATTATAAATAAATATATTGTCTTATTTATCTAAAATACAGTTCCAAAGTTTTAATTCTGATATCGTGATAGTATGGCAATTTTATTTTAACGTACACTTCAAACCCAAAAAATTTTTTTAACACGGCAGTTATTTTTTGTTAATTTTTTTAATCACCCTTATCGGGAATAAAAGGCGAACATTTTGTCTATGTGAAATATTCTGAATGAACAAAATTAGAAAATAGTATACTGACACAAATAAATATTGGCAATCACATTTTTAGGGAAAGGGAACAAATTTCACGTGAACTTTTATTCCCGGTAAGGGTGATTGTTTCCTTTTGTTTTTGGCTTATTTTATATGCAAATGTTGTTGAATTTTCATTTAAAAATAAACCAATTTATTTTATTTTTAAGATATTTTTTCACTTTTTAGTGCATATTGAATGCGCATAAAACACTTTTTTATAGCATATTTTTGGTTTCCCTGCTTATAACATTTTCGAAGCTTGTAGGAGGTTTTTAAGACAACTTTATACTCGTATACGTACGTACATTTCTGGTCTTTTTTAAAATCTTTAAAGTTAAGAAAATTTATAAAAACTTTTATAGTTTCATACCCAAAGAGTATCAACAAAAGTTGGGCTTATTGTAAATAAAATTCTACGAAACTACTCAGCAAGAAGTTGTGGCGTTGACTGAAATAGTTATCAAGTTGACTACAAAACCGATGGTCCTGGATCCGAGCCCGTTTGTGACAGTCATTAAATAACAATATCACGCGTTTTTCTGATGTGCATTAGTGTACCTTTGTATCAGTTGTTGTAGGAGAGTTCAAGTGATGAAGGCATAGACATTGGTCACTGAACTACTCCTGCTTCATCGGATACTAATCCTAATGTAACATCAGAGCGGCCCTCTTTCGTCAGTATTGTGTAGCAGAAACATCGGCGAAGTAAAACAACCAATAAAGCGCATGCTAAACACAGCTTTGAAAATTTAATACGCCTCATTGACACCAGAGGCGCTGCAACACTACATTAAAAAAAACGTAAAATAAGCAGAGTTGTAAAATAATGAAGCTTTCCTATGTGTCTTCCTTCATCACCTGCCTTCTCTAACACTATCCCTTACCTAAAAAAGATAACACTTAGTAATAGGCATTCATTGCCTGAGTGTTATTCTCTTTATAAAAAAAAAAAAAAAATAAGAGAAGGAAATTTCTGCCTCCGAAAATATTTGACCGATTTGTATGAAATCTGCGTCTAAAGAGACACACACGCTTTATATAGTTTTAAAACTTGGTAAGAAGGGGTCAAGGGTAGATTTTTGACTCTCCGAAACCATCCAACCTATTCTGATCAAATTTAAAACATAAACACAAAAGTTATATACTTTTTCCAAACTTAGATCGAGAGGACGGTAGAGGGAAATGAAATTTCTGCCTATTTGAAACTATCCAACCGATTTCGATCAAACTTACGGCCGTTGAAAGATTTTGATTTATCGATCGCCAGGTTTTACGTTTGTAACTAAATAATATACATACCCGTTATCAAATTTCTTTATGGCCACATTAACAATTTTACACATTCATCGCCAAATGGGAATAACAAAATCTATGAATTATGTAAATTGTGCTTTAAGAAATGAAATTCTCTTCTAATTGAACCTGCAACAAGTGACAGCCAAAAATAAACTAAAATGAACAAACTTAACAAAGCAATTTTTGTTAAAAAAAAAGAATAACTACTCAAGAGAAAAATTACCAAAAGCCCATTTATTTGGGTCATTATTCATTATCATTTGAGTGATTGTTCATTGTATATGTTTAGGTCTTTGGAAAATGCCAACAGACCCAAAAAGGAATTTTTCTAACAATGCACATACACCCAGAGAAAAAACAGCTTAAAATCAATAAAAAACCATATCGAATTAATAAGAATCATTAACGATAGTCTAGTCATGTTGAAATTTCTTATGTCAGTATAGAAAAATATTAATTTACTGTATTAATTTTTGATTTTATTTAGTTTTAAGTACCTCAATATACATTTTCTCTTATATTGAAAATTATTAAATTAATGTAACGCGTTCTTATTTTTAAGTTGCAGCTTTTCCCTGAGTGTACAAGACATATAATATTGTTAAGTAAACAAATTTTTTAAATTTAACTAAACAAATATTCTAAGTTTAAGTAATTGCTTCTAGGTTAAAGTATATTTTTACAAAACTCTAGTAAAAATTATTTAATATGAGTAAAAATAAATTGTTCATATCCTTAAAAATAAAATATACAAAATTTTTTTCACATTTAAGGAAATGTTTACTGATTTAAAGGAAATATTTACTAAAAATAGGAAAGAGAATTATAAGCTTAGGGAAATTGTATCCCACGAACTAGTCAATTTCGTTTTAAATAAAAAAAATAGTTTTAGAAAAAGACTTACTCCCGATTAGTTCAAAAAAAATTTTAGAAAAATATTTACCAGTTTTAAGTTTTGTTGCTTTAAATTATAGGATATATTATTTATTTGCATTTAGCAAAAAATCTAAGTAAATTTTTTATAACTTCAAGAAATATTTTAACTTGAAATAATTTTTTTTTTGTAAATTAAATTAAATTTTAAAACTCAATAATTTAAATTTTTATATGCGCTACCTATAGTGCTGTTCGCAGTCGGTGCCACTCAGGACCTGGATTCAGTAAATTTTATTACGATAATCGTATCGTTTTAATAAATATAACGAAAATTTATCGACTTTGTTATTCAGAAACATATTTTAACGATATTCGCTGTCGGTTGAAGTAAAACAAAAGTAAAATAACAAGCTTAATTTCATTTAGTTTTTCTTTAATATTTCTTTGTGTGTTTTCTCTTTTTTTTAACACTCAGGCAATGAATGCCTACTACTATTACTAGGTGTTACCTTCTTTAGGAAAGGGATAGTGATAGAGAAGACAGGTGGTGAAGAAAGAGATAGAGGAAACCTTCATTCTTTTACAACTCTGCTTTTTGCAAGTTTTTTTAATAATGCACAGTTGCAGCGCCTCTGGTGTTGAATGAGGCGTATTAAATTTTTGAAGCTGTGATTAGTAGCCATTTTATTGGTTATTTTACTTTTTGCCGATGATTCTGCTACACATCAGACAAGAGGCAAAAAAAAACACTTTACTGCGATTGCTTAAAACTTTTAAAAGCAAGCTTCTTTGACTGTGACTGCTTGCGACTTTCAAAAGCATATAAAATACTTCTGCTTTTACTTGCGATACTAACCAAAAGCAAAAGCAAATCAAATTCAAACTTTTCAAATCGTCGACTGCTGAAAGTACTGCGCAATTAATCATAAATCGTTTTGTGATTTTGCTTTGGCTGAAACTGTTGTATTTTTCAAAAGCGACAGCAGAAGCAAAATCAAATGAAATGAAAATCATTACAGTTTTTTAAACACTGGTAAAAAACAACAACTGTTGTTCATTGCTTTCGCATGAATAGACTGTTGTCACACAAGTATTTTTCACCGGGTGCAGTCGAGTTAATAACTATTATTTTTTTTTTGGAATTGTTACAATTAAGTTTAACATTTGTTTACACACTAAAAAAATATAAAAACTATTTTTATATCTTCATTGTAACTTGAAAATTAAAAAAAAAATTATTTCGTGAAAAAGCAGCTTTTCAAAGTTATGCTTCTGTTGCAATAAAAAACATTTATAAGGCGTTTACTTTTCAGTAACTTAATAAATTGTATTTAAATTGTAGTTAACGTTTCAATTTTGTTTTAGATATTTCTAGTAATAATATATTTATCAGTAGATGTAGCATAAAATTAATAAAAATGAAAATATCAAATAAAAATTTAAGTATTTCAATGAAAAAGAAAAAATAATAATCATAATATTTAATAACTGCCATGCAGTAACAATAAACTTTTTGTGCTTGCAAATATATACTATACATATATGTGGTGTAATAAAAATTTACGGATTAAAGTAAAAATAAACAAAAACTCTAATAAAACATCACCAGAATGCTTGTGCAAATAAATGTGTCTGTTTTTATAAATTTTGCATATTTTTCTCACACTCTAAGTTAAACAAATTCACAATCCTTATAATTTCGGGTAAAAAGTGAAGTTTCAAAGAACAAAACAAACAAACAAAAAAAAAAAAGAAAATATTCGCAAAGTATATATTAAAATAAAGTGACTTTTCTTCCAGGTAGAGATGATGATGCGTAAAAGTTCTTAATAATCACAACCACCACCTTGAAGCTTAAAGTTTACACCCATAAGTATAATTTTTCTTATTCGCTTGAGCAAAAGTAAGGAGCAACATTTATGTTTCATTAACACATTTTTTGCGTCACATGTGTACAAAATTAAAAACATTAAATGGCAGAATAAGAGAAAACTTATGCGTATTTATTATATGCAAAATAAAGAAGAAAAGAAAAAGCTTTGGGCTCACAAGAAATTTCTTAACTGTATTTTTTTTTTGTTAATTTTCAGCTTAAGTGCTATATAAATATTAAATAAGTTTGATGTACGAGCCGCGCCGGTTGTAAAAAAGAAGTATTTGCGGTATTACGTTAATGCTGCTGGTATTAGACGGCTTTTTTTTTGTATCTCATTTTAGAAGACTTAAATATGATGAGTTTGAGGAAAGATTAAGAACTTTTTGTGTTGTTGTATTAAATAATTTCAGATTGCAAAATTAATAAAATTTTATTTCAAAATTGCAAGTAATATGAATGATTGGGAGTTTTTTGCTCCTCTAGGCGTGAAATTGGATGATTAATGATTGATTGGCATAATCCATCGATATGACAACATACGAGTATTCCCTTGGAAACGAAATCTAATATGTAAAAAGAACATGTCTATACTAGTGATGCACGAATATTCGTATTCGAATTGCCGAATATTCGGAAATTTTTATATATTCGTATTCGCATTCGCCGAAAAAATAAATGCACAAAACCTCAACGAAATTTAAATAAATGGCTAAAAACATTAGTTTTTTTTTTATATATATATTTTTTTTTTTTTTATAGAAATTTGTGCTTTATATTATTTTAAAATGCTATTTAATGACGATCATTAAAATTTTGTGCAGTTTTTATTAACTTTAAAGTACGTCAACAGGAGTATGAAGTTCTTTTTTATAACAATTTTTTAATATTTCATATTGCAGGCGAAAATAGAACCCCAATTTAATGCCTATAAATTTCACATACAATATTCGTATTCGCGAATATCATTTCAAATATTCGTATTCGTATTCGCGAATATCAAAAATTGACATTCGGCACATCACTAGTACATACATATGTTTATCCTCAAAGGAGTGGCTTTTCCTCTAGTAATTGCTTTATAAATGAAATTCAGGCTTAATATAAATCGAGTATTAATAATTAATTAATATAATGCTATGAATTTAATTAATGTTTGCTAAAAGATTTATATTTATTTATTTATTTAAAAAATACTTTACAAAGTAAATTTGAAAAGTATTGTTGCACAAATATGGGCGGGGTAGCTAGACCATATGCCCAAGATGTTATTAACAGTTTTTTAAAAAGGCTTTGTGACTGACTGCACACGACCTATGCCTTCACACAGGAAGTAGCAACGTGGTTAAAGAAATTCCACAAAAGAACCGCAAGAATATACGGTTATCCGTGGCAGATCAGTCAACCAGTGCGAGTGAGACGCAAAACTCTCGAAGGCCAATAAACAACAGTGGCCTGGTTGCACTTAAGAGATAATTGCCAACGACGCTTGATGTTGACTCGCCCAGAGCTGCTTTACGACTGAAAGATTTATATTTTTAGCTTTTTAGTGCCGATTCCAATTTTTTTTTTTTTGCAAATATCAGTGCTTCAATCCACTTTTCTAAATGCACTTTTCTAAATGCAATGCATATGTCAAGGTTAGTAAGAAAAGGTAAACAAATGTCAATAGCCGAAACAATTTGCCAAGTTTCGTGAAAATCGAAGAAGTGGAAGAACATATAAGTTAATATCGAATTTTAATGGGCGTCGCCGCGCCCACTTTTTAAATGCAAGATCGTGTTATTTCAAAAGTACGACCAAAGTACATAGATCTATTGTATCCCTTGCCAGGTGCTAGAGAACTTCATCCAGACCTACTCTCCTGATGAATCTCAGGATTGCCAGTGGGTCCAGTGTTGGCAGTTCCCAATCCTCCAATAAGTGCTTGCCCAATTGGATATATCTTCTGTAGTATAACGCTTCACAGTCCTTCAGAATATGCTCTGGGTTTTCATCGGCGTACTCACAGAAACTGCACAGATTGTTACTCTCAATGCCAAGTCTGTTGAGGTGTTTTCTCAGTCTACAATGAGCTGCGAGGAAGCCTGTTAGTATTCTTAGATTTTTTTTACTCAGGGACATGAGAACTATGAAACGATTTTGGTTATACGTTCCAATCATTAGCTTTGCATGCCTCAACCCAGGGAGATTGAGCCTGAGGTGTTCCCTATTACTCTTCATCTCCGTCGATATATCTTCTCGGATGTTGTGCAATCCGAGTCCGCAAAACCGTTCTGGTCCGACCATGGGTGTACTTGCCCCCCTTCTGGCTATTTTGTCTGCATTTTCATTTCCTACCACCCCGGCGTGTCCAGGAACCCAGCACAGTGTAACCTTATTCATGCTGCTTAGCTGATTTAGCTTAATGCGGCATTCCCAAGCTAACTTAGAGGTAAACTCATATGAGATTAGCGCTTTGATGGCAGCCTGACTATCCGAGCAAATAGCTATTTCTCTCCCTCGGTAGCCTCCATCAAGATTAAATTGTGCGCATCTCTCAATGACATAAACTTCCGATTGAAAAGTGGTAGGAGATTTTCCCAAGGACTCGTGGTATTTAGTCCTTGGTCCTACGACTCCCACTCCAGAACCTGCCGTCGTTCAGTGTACCACCTGATGGTTCTATTTCCCCCCATTCCGCTCTATTGGCCAGAACAGTTCTAAGCCTCTTGTCGAAGTCATACACTTTATTCATCACGTCAGAGGGTTGCGCAAGTAGGGCAAATCGTCTTGCCTGACCCTGTCCGACCAGGAAACAGCGCCATAAGTGATAAGGGTCGGATAAGTAGAAGTACATGTAATTTAATACTAAACTTTAATAGATGTGAACCAGCCCTCTTTTTTAAATGCACAATCTTGTCACTGTTAGAGCTCAGGGTGTGTGCCAAGTTTTGTAAAAATCGGTTAAGTAGAGTAACCTGAAATATAATATTAATTTCTTAAAATTCAAAGTTCTGTTATTACGAAAACCCAAGGTCTGTGCTCATAAGTAAAAAAACTTAAAATAAAAGAAAAAAATTTAACAAGTGTGTCCCCGCCCAAATAGAAGCTTTAATCTTTTAGACAAAAAAAAGCAAATTTATAAAATGGGTGCAAAAATGATCGAGTTATAACGTAACACACATAAAAAAACCAAAAATGCCTTAGTATTATCACGGTTAGTTAATAGTCTTTTTGGGAATTGTTATTCCATTTGAAATAAAAGTTGCGTATATAAAGCAGAAATCTACAACAACTGACACCGCACCCAGTGGACTAAACACAAAGAACGCTAATGACGAAGGTGTAGTTGCCTTCGAAAACAGCCGGTTGTTCCGTTCTACTACGTTTTTGTCAGAATATTTACAACTAACTTTGATGTTATTTGTTCATTAATAATTAACACATGAAATTTGGCTTACAAAGCGATACGAACTTTAGCCTGATGAAATCATAAATATAGAAACAAATGAAGTTCGAACAATAATAATTAAAATTAACTAAAATTTTTACAATTTAAGTTTAACATCTGTTAACGCACTGATAATCCCAAACGCAACCCGTTAAAAAATACTTGTGTGGCAACACTGTATTGTTGCTAAGTGCCCTTTTACATTTGGGAAATTGAAAGACAGACAGACGAAGTTTGTTGTACCGGACATTTTTTTGTTTCTCTTTTCTACTTTTCCGATTTTATTCTTGTTGCTTCATATGATTTTTATCATTTCAGCGGATGTATGTATACTTGGTGTGTATTATCAAGGCATATGGTATTTATGTGTATGTGTATGAGTAGCAATCGCGAAAAAGAAGTAAACAAACTACAAAATTTCTGTCTGTCTTTTAATTACCAATGTGTAAAAGCTTTGGGCAAGAACAAAAGAGAATTGAAAAAATGTCCGGCAAGAAATGTCTCAAATGTAAAAGAGGACTAAAGCAATGAATAGCTGTTGTTGTTTTTTATTTATTTTCTTTACATACTTCTTACAACTACAATTTGAGCTGAAAAAAGTCAGCCAATGGTAGTAGTGGTAAAGTAGGAAAATAAAAAAAATATGTTGATTATTGAGTTTTTCTCTCAACTTTGATATTTGTTGAGCTTCTCATTTGTTTAAATGAGAGTTATAATAACTCTAGTTGTTCTAAGAAATTTTTGGATAAAGGTTCACTGATGATCTGCATTAGCAACAGTGAAATGCGCATATGATCCAGCTAAACCCTTTAATAATCAATTTCAATGTATTTTTAATAAAAAATATTTTACTGAATAAGCAAAACAATGGTGGCTATTCTTGAAAACGCGTTGAATAAATGAAACTTTACATTAAAACAAGAACAAATTTCCAAAAATTGTTTTTGTTTGTTATACATTTCTAAAATGCAATGAACGTGAGAATTTAACGGTTAATTTTACATTTACATAATTTTGTTTTTGTTTTCCATTGTAACTTTTGCCAAGTCGCCGCGTATTGCAGAATAGACACCAATAATTTGGCATTATTAGTGCAAATATTAAATAAGAAATCGCAGCATAGTTTGAAGGTCTGCTTAATATTGTTTACATGTCAAAGTTTTTGTGCGAAACATTGAATGTTGCGCAATATTTTTCAAATATTTTAACAGAGTACTAGAATTGAATTGATTTTCGTACAAATGCAATAATCCTTTTTAATTAAAACCAAATATTCCCTGCACTTCTCATGCTTTAACCCTCACATTTGGTTGTTCATGAAAAAAATAAAATAAAAATAAATCTGCTTCATATTTGTTGCTCTGCTATTCTAAAGGCATAATTATTCCTTTTGACTTTTTTGCACTTAAAAAAAAACAGGCAGGACAGCTGGTAATACAAATTTATACCTTATTCAATTTAAGATTCTGTAAGTCCAGTATCTTCTCATCGCATTTGTATGTGTGTGAGGTCTTGCAATAGCATTTTAAATATGTGCCCTTTAATGTCCTTCACTCGTTATAAAACAATTTGTCATGTGTGTCTTCTCACGACATGCAAAAATTAAAAAAATAAAAGAAAACTCAACTTAAAGTAGCAAACTAAAATGAAAAAAATGGATATATAAATAGTTGAAAAATGTAACGCGAAACTTAAAAAGCAGACAGCTGTTGCGGGTAACTATCATTAACAATTTGAGCTCATACTTAGATAAACAAATGTACAGTGCGATACATATGTATGTATATAATGTATGTTTGAATTTTAAACTGATATGGGGTTTTGCATAGCCACTAAAACACAAAATTCAAATTGAACACAATAAAATATTACACAGCATGTCAATAACTTTTACCCATAACCTGATGCTGCAAAAAAGCTTAAATGATTTTTTTTTTAATTTAAATTCATTTTAATTGAAATCTATGGTGATTTATTTTGCATGAGCAACAACTAGTGCTCAGTATTCAACATTATTTATTCACACCTTATGTAAAAGTTAGAACATGCTCGAAGGAATTCTTCTGAACTGGCAGGTTCTTTACCAAAGAGAAATTACAAGGGAAATTAAAACAAAGTATTAAATAATTTTAAAATTATATCACGTTTTATTAAGCCATCAAGTGTTTCTCCTGCCTACATATTGCTAAGTATTTTACAATTATTTATTCAAGCTCAATAAAATACAATAATACAGGTAACATCGAAGCGCCAGCTGATGGAGTTTGTTTGTGATGTGATCTGCCAATTGTTGTTTACGTTTTACCTATATAGTGCCTATTAAACTGTAAGAGTTCCTATTAAACTGTACTAATACAAAAAACCAGCTTTGCATATACAAGAGAACATGCAATCAATACACGCGCATGGTGCCTATTAAAACTGTACTAATACAAATAAAGCTTTGCAAAGACACAAGCAAATGGAAGTACATGTCTCTTGTTTTCTCTTGGTTTTTTTACAGTTGTCATCACAAAACAGCAATAAAAAGTCCTGTTGTTTTATTTATTGTAAATTTGTTGTAGATTTGCGGCTACCTGTATTATTGTATCATGAGTTATAATTTACTTATAACACTTTATTTACTCAAAACCTGTTACTAAGAGCTTTTGCACAATAACTGTATTTACTCACAATGTTAAAATATGAACTGTTAGCGAAATTGAATTTGAAACTGTTGTGAATTGAACAACCTTTTAAGATCTGCACTTGTTATGTGCCGAATGTCAAATCTTGACATTTGTGAATACTAATGCGAATGCGAATATTTTATGTGAAATTTATGAAGATTTAATTGAAGTTCTATTTACGTCTGTAAAATAAAATATGAGAACTTTTTTATGAATAAGAGCTTCATACTACTGTTCGCGTACATTAAAGTTTGCACAAAAAAACATGTATATACATAGAACTGAATTAACACCAATTGACACCACACACAGTGAATCAAACACAAGAACGCTGATGATGTAGGTGTGCGGAACAGCATACTGTTCCGTTCTGCTGGTGTTTGTCATAACAATTTACAATTGTCTTTAGTGTAATTTGTTTTCTAAAAATTAACACATATGATTTGGCTTCCAAAGCGATACAAACTAATGAAATCATAAACAGAGAAACAAAACAAAGATCGAATAGAATAATTACAAACTTACTATAATTTTTGCTTTTTGGCTTTCATTGCTTAAAAAGAGATTTTCGTATTTTTTTTACAAAATAACTCAATTAAAGAATTTTTTTTATTACTATGATTTTGTTTTTCAAATGTGCTCCAATCATTAAGGCTACATTTTATTGTTGCACTGAATGAACACAAATCCACATCCACATGCACCAAACCTTATAATCCTTTAATTTATCATGCAATTACCCATAGAAAAGTTTAAGATATTTAATTTTTTCCTCATACTGATACTCGTATGTTGCATCTTTGCGTCCATGCAATCATGCAACGTATTTGTCTGTGTGTTTTGCTGCGTGACAGCTGGAAAAATTCGAAAAATATGTGAAACAAAATTGGAAAGAAAAACATTATGCAAATTTTCTTTTGGTGGCTTTAGTATGCAAGAGATAAGTGGAATAGACAAACACGAAGGAAAATATAAAAAGTTACACTGAAGCAACATATTGAATAATGAAAGTTGTCGTACTTTTACGTACGTGAAATTATCATTTTCTATGATACTGATTTCTTACTAAAATTTAATCGTATTTATAATTTAATAAATAATAATAATCATGTGCACATATTTGCTTTCCACATAGAATTATTAAGCTAGACATTGGCATGGCTGCTTCAAAGTCTTTGTTTTGATAGCATGTACCAAATATGATTCAACAAGGGCCAAGCAGTTTTACAATATTATGTCCTTTTTGCGTTTATTTTCTATTTACGGGTACTTAAGTAAGATTTATTTATTTTACAAATAAAAATAAAATTCATTTATTTAGTCAATGCAAGGCATTATTATTTTTTCTCATTTTGATTAATTAAAAAAGTAAAAATAAAAAAATAGTGTTTTCAAACCCAAAGTTTAAACTTGATTTTAACATTAAAACAATAAACAGCTGATTTTGCATTCACACTACAAATCGGGTTATAACACACACATTGTCTAATAAAATTTGTTCAAAATAAAATAATTTCCTGTAGAAATAAGTGTATTTGTTCATGGACTTTTTACTACTTTTTATAGCACTTATAGTGTGAAAAACTAGGAAATTTTATAAAATTTCTGGAAATAATTTAATATTTTTTAAATTATATTTTTTTTAGATTATGGAACTACTTATACAAAGTGAAGAAGTGCTTGGTAATCAAGTTGATATACATATGTATATATGTCTTAACCTCAGGTAAATTATTTTTTTAACTACAATTTACTCCTCACAGTGTTCACTTGTTGAGTCAAAAACAAAAAAAAAAAAGCCTTCCGGGTACTGACCCGGTGTTGAACATTTCAGCTTCACAACTCTTATACGAACAAACACGCACTACGATTTTATATATATGTATAGATATGAAGTAAGCGGACTTTGTTTGAGTTCTGTGAAGAGGTTTGGAGAGTACTTTCTACACTTTATATGAATTATTTTAGTGTTGACAGGGAAACTATAGAACGTTCTCATTAACTGGCATAAACATTAACAGCTGCTTTCGGCAATTTTAACTTGGCAGCACTGACTTGTTAGTACAGCAAAAACAAGGTTGCATGTCTCTAAAATATGCTTAAGGTAAATTCAATAAAATAAAATAATCGTTTTGTATGATAAAACCAGGTTTTAACTCTTGTTTTTAACATCAAAACCAACATTTATTGAAAACACTATTTCAGTGTGAAAACACTATTATATTATGGCAATGTCAGCTTTTGAAATTGTATGTTGGCGTAATAGTTCTGCTTGTATGTATTGCAAACTATGTTAAATATAATTTGAATTTGTAGCACAATATGGGCGTATTAGAGTCTTATGTGCTTGAGCTGGCACACTTGTTCAAGGGTTAGTGATGTACTTGCAACTTGGAAGTTTGAGTTTGATACACATTTACAAAATTAATTATGCACATAAGAATGAAATTATGCTGCTGCGGGTGCTGCTCAATAACAGATTAAATTTTATCTATGTACTTTGATAATGTAAACTATACATATATGTATGCTTGAGTTTCCACTTTTGTGTACTCGTACTCCTTGTAATTAAACGTAGCACAGTGGGGTTGATGGCAAATTATTAAATAGTAATGAATAATATGTTTTAACTTAATGGTAATGTTTATTTAACATTTATGATGCAATGACTTAGTTTTCATTATCAATATCAATTACAGAGACAAAACAAAAAATATTTGCTTTTTTTCATATTGTTATATTGTTGAAAATATACGTGAACTGATCTTATGCAAGTGTTTCCCTTAACACATTTGTAAGCAAGACAAATTAACATTAGGTTTGATGCCGTCCTTTTTAAGCAAAGTTCGGTAAAATTAAAACAAGCTATAATTTCTCTCAATAATACAAAAAAGTTAAAAAAGTGCGGGAGCATAAAAAAACCAAAATTTTTTTACCATAAAAGCCAACGTCAATGCATGTATGCATACACACACGTATACACAAGCAAATACATACTCATGCGTTTATTTCTTAGTTTTATATAAAAACTCATAAAACTTAATTCAATACTAGTTAGAGCTGTGCCAAATCGTTCATTTAAGTGTCCGCTCATTTTCGTTCATTTTGTAAAAAAGAACGAGTTCGTTCATTTCGTTCATCGGCTCTTTTCAAGAAAAAGAACGAAATGAAAAAACAAACAGTTGATTCGGTCAATAAAAAGAGACAAATTCAATGTTTTTGTTATTTTTTGGCAAAATGGTCAAAACAAACAAAATAACACAATGAAAAAATCAGCAAGTAAATTTTTTTTGCAATATTAAAGTATTTTTTTGTGTGACATAAAATAAGGAATTTGGAAAATATTAATAGCATTAAGAACTGTTCAAGATGTGTTTTTATTTTGCCACAATTAAGTCTCTGCTGGTAAATAAATCTATGGCCAATGAATAAAAGTCAAAAAGCGGGAGCGAAAATAACTTAATTGCGTATGTGAGAAGGTAAATGAAAACGAGAAAATGACAAAAAAATCCCACATGAACGATGAAAAAGCAAAACAAAACAAAAAAAGAGCCAATTGCGCTCGGTCATCGGTCGTTCATTTCGTTCAATTTATTTTTATGTGTCAGTAATACTGAACCAAAACAGCTCAGTTAAATGACCGGCTCACTTCGTTCATTTGAGTGATTCGTTCAATTTTACTCGTTCGTTCATGAACGACACAGCCCTAATACTAGTTTATAAACCTTTTTGATACAATTATTACAATGTTTTTAGTGTTTAGGACAATTTAATTTTACTTTATTATTAGTTATTTTTCAAACAGCTGATTGTTTTTCGGTTTGCCCAAGCTAGCCCAAAAAAAACTGACGGGATGTTTAGTGCAAGAAGAAGAAGAACATTACTCTCTTAAAAGCTCCCTTACTTGCCCAAACTTTGAGTACGGGAGTTTTCGGTAAAATTGGGATCCCGCGGGCTCCCAATGTGGAGTACGGGATGGACCAAACCTATTATTAACAAATGAACAAAAATTTTTTTACAGACATTATTTTACTTAAAATATTGTTGCGAAAATATACGTTTGTAAACGAGAAAAGAAAAATGCAGATACTATTACCTAAAGGACATTAATACGCACCTACACATTCATACAAGACGATGTTGAAGTAAACATTCTAATGGTAGAATTAGTAGATTCGTATCGTGATTTTACGAATCAGCTGACAAAATCTGTAACATAAATAATGTAAAATAACGTATGTGAGGTAGAAATCTACAGAAAATAGATTTTAACTCACATACATGTATAAAGCAAAGAGAAATGCAATAACAGCTGACAAGTTCGCTTGCAACATCACATATTTACCAAGTAATATCTAGATTTAAACGATACGACAACTTCAACAGTAACACGATACGAATCGACTAATTATACCATAAGCATAACAACAGCTACAACCTAGGAGTAAAGATGCTTTCTAGAAGGCCTCTATACTACTTATTTTGGATGTACAAAGCCTGCTTGCACCATTCCATACTCATATCTTTTTACGCTCGTTGTCATTGCTAGGTAGGTCTTCTGTTCTTGCTTCTTTTGAAAGAGATTCTGGAAGGCCTTCAAATTAATGAATTTTGCTTTTGCTTTGGTAAAAAAAAACACAACAAAGCATGTTACTTCTTCTCTTCTTCCTTTTCCTTCTAATAGAAGGGAGTGTGGAATGTGTGAATCAAAAAAATTCCTAAGCAGGGTTTTAATAAGGCCAGCACCAAGAAATCCTTCTGAGTTTTACCGCTGGGTATGTTATACAGGGTGTTTTTTAGAGGTATAGAACTTCGAATTGAAATAAAACACAAGAAAATCGTTTTAATGTCCATCAATTTGGCTTTATTGGAAGGATAATTTTATGCCATTAACGTTTAAATATGATTTCGGGCATGTGGCCGCCGCGGCTGGCTCGAATAAAGCCAATTCTACAGGTCCAATTTTCAACCACTTTTTCGAGCATATGGGGCCGTATGTTGGCAATAACGACACGAATGTTGGCTTCCAAGTCTGGTTTCTGGTTTGTTGGCGTAGACGAGCGACTTCACATATCCCCAAAGAAAATAATCCAATGGTGTCAAATCACACGATCTTGGTGGCTAATTGACAGGTCCATTCCGCGAAATTATGCGCTCATCGAATGTTTTCTTCAATAAATCGATTGTGACGTGCGCTGTGTGGCATGTAGCGCCGTCTTGTTGGAACCACAACTCATCCACATTCATGCCATCCAATTCGGGAACAAAATAGTCGGTTATCATGGCTCTATACCGGTCTCCATTAACGGTAACTGACTCTCCAGCATTATTTCGGAAGAAGTATGGCCCAATGACTCCACCAGCCCATAGAGCACACCAAACAGTCAGTTTTTGTGGATGTAATGGCGTCTCAAGGGTCTCATGTGGATTCTCTTCACTCCAAATGCGGCAATTTTGCTTGTTGACGTAGCCATTCAACCAAAAATGAGCGATGAACAAAATTTTGCGATGAAAATCAGCATCGAGATCAATCTCATTTTCGGCCCATACACCAAAATCACGACGCATTGCATGGTCTCGCGGCTTTAATTCTTGCACAAGCTGGATCTTGTAAGGTCGCAAGCCAAGATCTTTGCGCAAAATCTTCCATAAAGTTGATGGACAAAGCTCCAATTGCTGTGCACGGTGGCGAATCGATTCATTCGGGTCCTCTTCAACACTTTGCTCTACAGCGGCAATTGTTTCTTCGGTGCGCACTGTTCGATGTCTCTGCGGATGCGTATTATCACATAGAGTAAACGTAGTGCGAAAACGATCCATGGTTAACCGAATTAATTGCTCTGATGGACGATTATGTCGACCATAAAATGGACGGAGCTTGCGGTAAACTTCGCGAACTGAACCATTATTTTCGAAATAAATTTGCACGATTTGCAAGCGTTGTTCTTTTGTCAACCTGTTCATGATGAAATGGCAAACCAAACTAAATATTAATCACTTGACAGCTGACAAAATGGCCGCCAGTTAAAAAATTGATGCAAACTTAAAGTTCTATACCTCAATAAAAAACACCCAATACTTTCTGCTTATTAAGAAATATACAACCACACAAACACATAAGCCAATGCAGATGAAATACGCAAACAAGAACAATAATAATATAATGTTTCCACAATGATGTTCTACTATTGTCAACGCACATACACAAACTAACAAAACGAATTGTAATACTAACTAACGTGATTGAAAGTTAGTAGTTGAGAAGCAGTTTATGTGCTAGGATCTTGATAACACTAATATGGAAGATTTATGATATGTATAAAAAGAACTGTAGAGTCAAGCAGAATCTTGTGTAAAAAACACCGAAAGCAGCATCGTGGTGTTCCACTAGTGAGGAATTTAACATTGTGTGTTTTGAAAGCTCTTAATACTAGTTTAGAGTAAATAAAGTGTTTGAATTGAATAATAATTGTACAGTGAGACTTTTTTTATTTAATTACAAATTTGCGAGCCTACTAAAACAACGTTTTTAAATGTTAACAACAATATATCTTATATCCCAGAGCTACACAGCAAAATTATATTCAGATATTTTTTGGAAATTAACACAGTTATTTGATGTTGCATGTAAGTTAAATTAAGTCATTGACAGACTTAAATATTTTCTTTGTTCAAAATATAAAAACGGGAAATTTTTTAAATGAACTTTCTTATTGATTCATTCACAAATTTTTTTATTATATTGTGGTCAATATTGCAATTAGTCAGCCAATGTAGCAATGGTAAAGTAAGAAAATAAAAAAACATGTTGATTATTGAGTTCTTGTTTCAACTTTGTTGTTTGTTTGCGCTTCATTTGTTTAAATGAAAGTTTAACATAATAACTCTAGTTGTTCTAAGAAATTTTTGGGTAAAGGTTCCCTGATGATCTGCATTAGTAATGCGCAAAGGATCCCGCTAAACCCCTAAATAATCAATTTCAGTGGATGTTTTAATAAAAAAAGTATTACTTAATAAGTAAAATAATTATTTTACTAATTAATAATTATTTTAATAATTAAAAATTTTTAACTTAAATTGTAACAATTGCCATTAAAAACACTAATTTTCAATTATTTAGTTTCTTAACTCAATCATTGGATTAATTGATCTTAAATTTTGATACATTCAATTAAAAACTTTTAATTTATTTTATTTTATTTAAAACAATAGTTTCATTCATGAAGTTTTGCATGTAAAATGTCGAACATTGGATTAATTGATGTATTTTCAATTAATTTGTATGATACATTCAACTAAACACTTCAATTGAACTTATACATATATTTAATTATTATTTTTTATTAAAAATAAAAAATTCATTCATTCATGAAGTTTTCTGTGCAAATTGTCTAACAAACGTGCTAGTATTATATTGACATCGTTGATTGGTTATAAAGATCGGCCCACTGTGCATTGTTGCCCAAGCCTTGACCGGCAATATGTATTTGCATAATTTACAAAGTTCATAAAACGCATAGATTCACAACTTCCACTAGTAAATGATTTAGTATGTTTGTCATTAGTCCAAACATTTTACGTCAATCATGTGTCGTTCGGATATGGCTTTAGCCACATCTTTGGCTAATGAACAAAGCAATATTTGAACTTTTAATTGCTGTTGTTATGATCAAATTCTTTAAAAATTCAATACATATAAACTTTATGAAAAATTATTAAAGTTAAAATTAAAAGGAAACTTTCATTTAATTTTAAGAATATTTATATCTAGTTGTAACAAATAAAGTCAAGCTTTTGATTATGTTAGGCGAAAGTTTATTTTATTTTTACGAAAAAACCACAACAGTTGTTATTTTATTTATTTTTTAATTATGTACCTATACTGACAAAAGGTTTATCGATCAATATAAACAGTTTTGACAACAAACTCGATTAAACTAATTAATTATGTGGAACAGTTGAAAGGGTTTAATCCCAAATAATACAAATTGTAAGGTTAAGTTATACGTCGATAAAATTATAGATACATTTAAATGAAAATTGCACAAAGTCAATGAAGTGATAATTGGCTTCTGAATAGGCTTGGCAAAAAATTGAGTTACACATACGGTAATATTTCTTTAATAAAATTTTATGTATTCCTGAAAACCACATTTCTCCAACAATGTTCGTTAAAAAATATTAGCAAAACCAAATTAAATTAAGCTGCAATAAAGGTGCCACCAAATGATTTTTAGTATAAGAGCAACCAAATATAATAAAGAATATATTATAGCTATGCTATTTATTGCGCGATACAGGAGTTAGGACGTGATTTTCGTAACAAAAATAATCGACACTATTACAGTTATAATTTTTTGTTGTTATTTCTTTGTACTTAAAAGCAGAGTACGAAAATAAACGAAACAAATTGTTTGATTTTGTTTTGTTTCGCGCTTTGAAGTGAGTGAAATAAAAACAAAACAAAAACAATGAGAACGATTGCTCAATTTATATTTGTTTTGTTTTTGCACATAAGCACAAACCAGAGAACACAGCCGATTGGCTGTAAACTGGCAAACAGCCGCCACAGGCCACAAAAAATACACTAATTTAATCGTACGCCGCTAGAAAAGAAAATAATGGGAAATAAATGGAATCATTTTGAAATTTGTTTTACATAACTAAGCAGCATAGCTAGTATAACCGGTTGTCCTAAGACACCTCTCTTTTTTTTATTAAAATTTTGGGTGCATTCTTAATTAAATGAAATCTTTTTCTTAAGACAATTTAAATTTTTCCAAAAAAAAAAAACGTTCGTATATTAAATAATGATATTTGCGAAAGTTTTTCGACTTAAGTTATTCTGTCTTTTAACGCTAATTTTAAGCTATCCTGCTAAAGAAAAACAAACTTTAAACCGTTTAACATTTACTCAGTTGAATAAAAATACAAAAGATAAATAATATAAATATATAAGAAAAAAATTCTAAGCATTTTAAGTTCACATGATTTACAAGTAAAAGCTCAGGACAACAATAAAATTGACCCTGACCTCGATTTTTAGTAAAAACTATTGTCTGCACTATTCATTACATTTTCGAAAAATAAGCAAAATGGATATAAATAGCAGAGGGGAAACGAAATTAATATTACTAATGTTGTTTCTGTGAAATCTGTGAAAAAAAACCTTTGACTTGACAATAAATGTTTGTGGCTAAATTTCGGTTTTACTGAAAATAAATAAATAACGGTATGTGTATTTTTGCAATGAATAAAATGAATATGAGTTTAGGTTTGGTAAGGTTCAAAGAGCAGTTGGCATTTACAATGAATATCAGGTATAGAATGTGCTCTGCATTTTTGTGTGCAATCTTTAACGAAATTTTTTCGTTGAATATTTTACTATTTCGTAAGAGGTTTTAAGATATTCTACAAAATCATTTGCCGTAAGTTTCTGTATACACCAGGCATCGAGTTCCAGCTTAAATGCCAGAAATAGGTTAAAATGTTAGTTAACCCTTGGTACGCAATTTAGATTCTTAAGATATTTTTTTTGGTGCTGGAATTGAATATCGAGCTTTTGTGTGTTCAGAGACTTACAATAGAAATTTAATGGCAAAGTAATGAGTTAAATTGCTAATAAACATATAAGAATTTTCATGATGTTGAACGTGACCGTCGTAAACATTTTAAGTGAAAAAGTCAAAATAAAACAGTTCTAAATTACTCCTAGAGCTGGTGCTAAGTTTAATTTTGAGAAATTTTTCATTTTCCAGACAATTGAAAAAATTCAAGGCTTTCGCATGTGACAAAAACAGAAATTAATAGTTCAACCGCTAATTTCAGTAAAACTTTAAGGAATATTTTCATAGTACTAATTTTAGAATGTTGTGCACTGATGTCTCTTTAAAATTCATTAAATTGTAATCGTAGTTTCAAGAAACATGTTGCACGTGACGTATTTATCCATCATCATCCATCGATAATTGTATTGTTTTTGTGGCTTAATTTACGAAATTATAAATATAAAGCTATAAATTATGAGCTTCTGCCGGTTTTGTTTCTTAAGTATGCAGTCATTGCGTTTTTTTCTCTTCAATAATTTTACTTTTTCTTCAGCCAACTCTTTCTTCCTTCGGTTTTGAAATAATATTTCATCTTCCTTTCATATACATACTTATTTATATACATACTAGTATGTGTTCAAGTTAAGAGTTAAGGTAAACGTATGGGTTAAAATATTATTGTGTAATAATTGCTATTGTGCAATAAAAATTGCACGAACTATTAAATGAAATTAAATGCCTGTTTGTAATATCTCGACCTTATTTTTAATATGAATTAGTGTGGTTTTAAAGATATTTTATCTATTCGGTCTTTCAAGGTCATTCAATTTATTTGAAATGTAAATAAAAGACAATTTCAATTTCATTTGTATGTCTTTTGATTTATAGACTTGGGTAGTTTGACACCATGAATATTGATCCAAATAACTGGGCGATCCTTCGTTTTACGAGTATATCACAAAATTTGGAGGGATTTCAAAATTTTTCAGGTCTTTGTTGCCTTTTTGACATTTAAAAATTTTAAATATTGTTCGTACAAAAAAGAAAATCCTTGCGTAGGAGAATCCAATCATTAGAATTTTGTTGTTTAAAAAAAAATATTGTTCTTGTGGTACAGTGTTAGCAGTCACTCGAAAAGTTTAATAAATATACGAGTTATCTATTTAGTGCTTGGTTTCTGGTCTGGCAAGGCTGTCAGCTGTTAAATTATTTGTCATCTGAAGTGTCATTTATTTAGTGAAAAGTTTGCCATTTAACAATCGGAAAATGAGTAAAATTGATTAAGACTTACTACAAAAAAATTTTGGTTCAAAAGTGATCACATTTCGAGCATTTTATTGTTATTATGGTCGTCTTAATCGACATACTGTGCAAGGAATTGGAAAGATTATAAAGAAATTTGAGGAGACTTGAAACGTTACAGATGTGGTATCAGGACTGTTCATGATCACAATGTGCGCACTGCCGAAAATATCGCTGCGGAAAATCCGTTACCGTCAATTCAGATCGCTATGGTAGTATGATAATCGACTTTATTGGGCCCGCATTTAAACAAGACGGCCCCACAAGCCGCATAACGCGAAAGATTAGGCTTTATTGGCATGGGAAGTTTCCAGAAAGCTACCTTTCACGCTTGGGCGACGGCACTTGCGATTTGACGCCGTTACACAAATACCATGTCTACAAGGATACAAAGTGTATCAATACCAAGTGGGCTTATCATTATAACACCATAAAGGGTGTTTTTTTTTATAGAGTGACACAAGTTTAAATCAGAATAAAACAAGGAAGTATATTTTTAATATCAATAAAGCCCCTTTTTATTGGAGTGAAAATTTTATGAAATTAATGTTTAAATATGACTTCTGCCATGTGGCCGCCACGCCTGGCGCATAGAAGGCGTAATCTAGCACACCAATTTTCGCCGATAACTCTTCGAATGTTGATTTTCAGGTGTTCAATTGTTTGTGGTTTATCGACGTAGACAAGTGACTTAACATAACCCCAAAGAAAATAATATAATGGTGTTAAATCACATGATCTTGGTGGCTAATTAATTGGGCCATTACGTGAAATTATTTGTTCATTAAAAGTTTCTTTGAGTAAATCAATTGTAGCGCCCGCTGTGTGACATGTGGCTCCGTCCTGTTGGAACCACATATCAGCAAGATTTAAAGCCACGTAATTGAAGTACAAAAAAATCTCGTATGATATTCCTATACCGTTCACCATTGACAGTAACATTCTGACCATCATGGTTTTTGAAGATATATGGGCCCAAGACTCCGCCAGCCCATAAAGCGCACCAAACAGTAATTTTCTTGTGGATTTATGGTGTTTCGACAAAAGCTTGTGGATTCTGCTCACTCCAAATGCGACAATTCTGCTTATTTACGTACCCATTCAGCCAGAATTATGTACGCCACAAAATGGAAGAAGTGCGCGAATAGAACAATAATTTTTTTTGATTAAAAATTTCAACAATTTCCATACGTTGCTGTGGTGTAAGTCGATTCATAATGAGATTTCAAAGCAAACTAAACAAAAAGCAACTATCAGCTAATAAATGGGTGCTTAATTAAATAAAGCAGTGATACCAACTCATAGTTTTGACACTAAAAAAAAAAAAAAAACACCCTTTACATACACACAAATTTATTGTAGCATTATTTTTATTTGTATGTTGAAAGTTCGGCTTACGATTTTATGCTCTTTAATACGGAGTTCGACGGATGCGGTAAAGTCAGCTGACGATCAGCTGCTCTAACAAGGCCACTTGGTATTAACACACTTTGCGAGGATAATCACCTAACGCTAGAGCATTTGAAAGCCAACATCCGTCAAGTTATCGCGGAGATGTCGCCGGAGTTTGCGCAAAAGTGGTTGAAAACTATTTCAAATGGATCGACTGCCGCAACCAATCTAGAGGTGGTAATTTAAATGAAATTGCATTTCGTACGTACCATCAAATAACGCTTGGAGCATTATAATGAAATAAAAGTTTCATCGAAATCCCATCTTTATATGTTTTTATTTAACTTTAATTGTAAAAGCGAAAAATGTACAACCCTACCCAGCAAAACAATTCTGATTTGGAAGCACTAACAACTGAGGGAATCAATGTATTGCTTATTTGATAGCAAAAGCTTCGAAAAATGCTTCTGAAAAGCACTAACGTAAGGCGGGCTCTCACAAAAAAATTATATATTATTACTTCTGTGAAGCACTTTAGTAAGGCAAAAAAAAAATCATGGCAAGCTAAATGTATTGCTTCTAGCTGGTTCATCTAGAAAAAAAAAATACCTTATTCATGCGCAACAGCAAGTGATTCTGTAAGATTGTCTCCCTTAAAAAAACGCTTCTGGCAAGCAGTAATTTTTGCTGGGTATATTTAGTCAATAAAAAGGACTTTTATACAAAAAATATTTAATTAATAATTATTACAACCGTCTAAGGTCTTTTGTTAATTATACATATTTTAAGAAGCCCCTGGGCAGAAGTAGGCGTTTTTTCTGTGTATGATTGTTTTGATGTCTTGATGACAGGAGTTTTTTTTTATTAATTTTAACTATTCACTTCAACACGAACATGTGTATGTGGAAAAGCATGAGAAGTTAAATGCTTCAATGCTTGCTAAGCATTTACGAAATTTAAATGCTTTAAAGATAAGGAAATAGAAAAAGCTTATGTCTGCTATTGATATTGCTCATCGTCTTTGAGCCAGCTGACTCTGCTTTTGAAATTGTTTCCAACATTTTTCACCTTCTATGCCATTTATACTTAAATATTTGCTTAAGAGTAAAAGTTCAACCACAAAAATTTTTCACAAATTTTCTAATACCCACAAAAAAACATTCTCAAATATTTGCTTTATTATCAAGAAAAAAAAAAGAAGGAAAAGAAACATACTTTCCTTGTGACATGTATGGTAAATATGAACCCTTTTATTTGTATGTCAGAATATCCTACTCTATTTCAAAGACGTTTATGACAAGCAAATCTATTGTATCATCATGAGCCATGTGCACACGTAGCAGTACTCACGCAACCCACAACATTTTCCTATGAAGTAGTATGGCAAGTGCTTGTTTGTTGAAACTAAGCAAAGGAAATGAAGGTGCGTGTTTAGAAGATTTTATGATGTCATACGAAAACCATAAATTGGCCATTGAAATACAGGAAATGTAGAAGTTTTAAGTATTTGTTAAAAACCATAACGTGCTTCATTTTAAGCTCCCCTTACACAAGTGTCAATTTGGAAATTGCAAAGCACTTTGCTTTGCTTGCTAAAATGATTAGACCATTAACCACTTTTAGTTATGCCAATGATATGAGTAATTGCGAACATTTTCCCTCGAGTGTTTTAACATCTCCCAAAATTTTATTTTGTTTATTTAACATGACTTGTTTGAAAAGAAAAATACAATATTACCTCAGATTAACGAAGAGATACATTTGTATGAAATTTTTATATATATTTTTTTTGAAAAGTTGCAGCAGCTCACACACGACATATCACAAGCGTATCGAACGAATGCAAAACAAATAAATTTGCAATTGTGTTTCATCTTAATGCTACTGTTGGCACAAAATGAAATTTAAATATTTGCTCAAATCGAATTTTGTTTACAGAGAAACTGAATTGGAAAATACTCGATTTGTCAGTTTAGATTATTTAAAACGATGCTGTGAAACATGCTTAAGCGAATATTCAAAATATTGCTCAAGAAAAAAGAAAAAAAAAATTCTTTTTTTTTTGGTTGTAAAATTTTATTGAAAATTGCTGAAACTGTAAAAAGTACAAAAGTGTGGAACATGTAAATATAAAATTCTAAAATCGTAAGAAAAGAATGAAGAAAGAATTCATTAAAAGTTGCTAAGAGGGCCAAAAATTAATAATAATTAATAATAAATAATTAAATAAAATGGAACAAGGACGTCATTTAATAATTGAAATTTATTTGCTGGTGGTTAAGCATGTCTATATACGCATTTCATTGGCGCTTCAAAATCAAATCATCAGTAGACTTCAACCACACATTTCGAACAGTCACAAACCTCTTATTTTATGCACCGAGTTTCAAAAACTATTGGAGAGTTCACAAATAATATTTTTTGAAAATCACACAAGAAAAATTAACGAAGTAGGCTTTGAAAGTGATACAAAACCCAGCAAATAATTATGAATTCACCTGAATATAGGCCTCCAGATGCACTTTTGTTTATTTTAATAAAACTAATTATTTAGATGCTAATTAAAATTTTGTTATTCAGCTGTAAAATACTACTAATTGTAATATTTATTTGATTATGTAATATTTATTCGTGTACCAGAATCGTCTCCGTGCTAAAGTTCTAGCTGCCCCTCGGGGTAGTAAGAGCTTCTGGTCATTCGTTAAAAGAGTAAATATATATATAATAATGCTAGTTCTTCAATTCCGACTCTTTTAAAGGATGACCTAATATTCACTGACCCGGCTGATAACTACTAGCTGAAATATTTGCAAGTAATTCAATCAGCCTCTGCTTTTGCTAGAGAGAGTATCCACTACTATGCCTAAGATATTCTTCCGAGCTCGGGCAGTAAAAAGGGGTTTCTCGGAAATTAACATAAACAAGTCTCCCGGGCCAGATGGCATTTCAGCACTGGTCTTGAAGCAAAGCTCCTCGACGTTAGCACGTCCATTAGCTAACCTCTTCAGCACGTTGTACTATGTTGGTGAGTTCCCAGTGTGTTGGAAGATTGCTAATGTTACGCCAATCCCTACTAACCCTGAAAATTATCGCTCAATCGCAATATGTTCTGCACTTTCTAAAGTGATGGAAAGTATGGTGAATTTCCATCTTGTAAGGTATCCGGAGTCCAACACCTTACTCAACGACCGGCTGTATGGATTTCGCAGAGGCCGCTCTACGGGAGATCTACTTGCCCTCCTCTCGGAGAAATGGTTTACTTCAATCCACCATTTTGGCGAAAGTAAGGTGGTGGCTCTAGATATCTCCAAGGCGTTTGATAGAGTGTGGCATGGTGCACTTTTGTCGAAATGTATTACCCTTGGTGTCGGTGATAACTTCTCTCGATTCTTATCGAGTTTCCTCAGGGATCGCACTATAACATTTGTTATAGATGGGATCTCATCAAATGAGTTCAAGTTAAATT
This sequence comes from Nowickia ferox, assembly GCA_936439885.1. Classification (NCBI taxonomy): domain Eukaryota; kingdom Metazoa; phylum Arthropoda; class Insecta; order Diptera; family Tachinidae; genus Nowickia; species Nowickia ferox. Next base: position 86,865,497 of record OW387027.1, read on the forward strand.
CAGGGGTACGGCAAGGTTTCGTTCTTTCACCAGATCTATTCCTTATCTTTATAAATGATATTTTATATAAAACTTGCAACCCTATCTATTCTTGCGCGGAATACAGCAGCATTTGCCATTCTTTCTCGTTCAGCAATAGACCTAGCCTGCCGCAGGTTGAGGCTATGCGACAAACAATGAATGAGACTTTAAACTATGATTTAGCAAAAATTTCTGAATGGGGTTATGCGAACAGGGTCGACTTTAACGCCCGTAAGACCCATAGACGCATGACCGAAAATGCTGCTGCCTCTGTAACTATGGGGGTTATAAATATTAAGGAATCAGATGCTCTTGATATTCTTGAAATGAAAATACAGTGTGATGTTCGATGAACTGAACACATTTTTCAAGTTGCAAAAGAAGCATTCAAGTGCCTCGATTTTTGAAACGGTGCAAACGATATTTCACCCCATCTGATCTCCTTACTATTTATACCACTTATATCCGACCGGAAATGGAATATAACTTTCATGTATGGGCCGGCGCTTCAGTCTATTTTGGAGCTGCTCGACCGCGTACAGGAGAGGGCAAAGAAGCTCATCGATGACAGTAGAGTATCCAACTCTATTCATTCATTGGGGAATCGACGCAATGTGGGATGCATTTCCTTGTTCTATCGTAACTACAACGGAATTTGTTCTAATGAAATTAGGGAACTTGTTCCTGAAACCCGCACATTTATACGCACAACACGTGCCTCATTCAGAGCACATCCCTTTGTGGTCGATTGGCCAATAAATCGCACTACGCATTACAGAGAGAATTCCTTTTTTAGCCGCACTGTTCGTATGTGGAAATAACTACCTGCGGAGGTCTTTCCTGTCACTACCAGCGTGAGAAAGTTTAAATCAAATGTCCACAGACACTACTCCCTCTATCCTCCTTCCCTATAACTTATTTTGCTAGTTCTAGCAAAATGCATTGCATGAGTAGGCGTTATCTACTGAGTGCTGGTCCTATTAAAAGAAAAATGATAATAAGCAAATAAATACAAAAATTTTAAAAGAAAAAATTAATTAAACCTCAAATATGAATTCCCTGAATTAAGGGTAATTTTGGATCTGTTTTGCCCCAACGTGCATTGCTTATTATTTAATAATATAGATGGCTAGATTTTTTAAAATCTTACCTTTTAAGATACGTTGAGAAGAAGTCCTCCAGTTTGGTCTGCATTAGCTCAAAATTTTAATATCTTTCCACTGTAATTGTTTTTTTTTGAATTTCGGCACACAAATATACATTTGCACATAAATATTTATACTTTTGCAATTTCATTAAAAATGTCCAGAGATTTTAATTTAATTCAAAATTTTCAACACGAGTTGCAGACGAAAATGTTTGTGTTTTTATCTGAAATGAAATAAGAAATAGAAAACTTTTGCTTAAAAGAAAAATATATAAATAAATATTTGTATTCTTCCTAATTTTGTTTGGGTATTTAGTAAGAATTTTTAACTAGATTTATATTTATGCTGACCATAAAAAAACTGTTATTATTATTATATTTGTTGTTTTGTGGATTTTTTATTTTTGTGATGGTAATTGGTATTGCCCCTTTAGCAAAACTGGTTTCCTTACAATTTACAAATGGATATATGTACAAAAGTATTTTTATTTTTTATTTTTTTTAATAAAGGGATTGAAGCGGAAGGCCAGTATGAAATTTAATTTGCCCACAAAATAAAATATTTACTTAAATCAAGAATTAAAATAAAGCAACAGTACGCACAGAAAAAATACCAATGTAAAATCAACATGCAAAACGGAAATGGAAATTATATTAAATTTATTAGATATAATAGATACGATATGTAGTTTAAATGGGTTGGGGTTTATTTGTTTAGTTGTGTGACTTGTTCTTGTTTTGTTGTTGTTGTTTGTCTTGATGTTCGTGTTGTGTAAATAGCCAAAAACTTACTGCTTCATATTAATTTTAAACTTAACATTTTTAATTTAATCCTAATAAATATCTTTGATTTAATATTTTTCACTGTTAAAACAACATGACTTTAATTTTAATTTAAAATAAATTTTATGTTGAATCATCTATTTAACCATGTTGAATTAAAACTTAATTCATGATGGTATTTATTTACAGTGTATCTTAAGAATATTTAAGACTGTTGTGGCTGCAGCGGTATGCGCGTTGGCTAGCATGCGATGAGTTTGAGTTAAAATATTGGCTGGGGCAGTTAACTACCTATACAACACGCATTTTCCTGATGCCTAAGCCAATACACATACCGTAAGTAAAATAATTAGTAAAATGACAGACTACGTTAAGCTAATTTCACGTAGTTTTAACTTGAAATAAATTTCATTCAACATGATTTAAGCCTGTGTTATTTCAGTATCAAATTCACGTTGGCTTTCACTTGAAATAACTTTGATTCAACATGATTCTTCATTTTGAATATAAAGTACTGGAATATTAAATCAACACGAAAAAGTTATGCAATTTTAATTAATAACTTTTCCTAATCCTCATACGGTAAGATTATGTATGTTATAAAGTTCGCTTATACATACATACATATGTACGTATGAAAAATTTTGGGTCACTATAGATTTTTTTCAATTTCATATGTTTTTTACAACGTACGAGAATTAAAACCAGTATTATACCATATACAAAACTTCATCCAATCATTGACTATTTGTGTTAATTAAAAATTTAATTTCTTTCAACAACTTATACCGAAAACAACAATAAAACTAAGATGGTAAAAATGAGCTTTCATTACAAAACTTGTAATACGATGAATCAAAACAATTCACATATTCCATTTGCACTGAAAACTGGAGTATATAAAGCAAAAATCTACATCAACGTGTCAGTGGACCAAACATAAAAGAACGCTGCTGAAAACAGCTAGCTGTTCCGTTCTACTACGTGTTTGTCAGAATATTTACAATTAACTTTACTTATTAATAATTATTACATGTAATTTGGCTACAAGCCCATACTAACTTTAGCTCAATAAAATCATATATAATAAAGTGAAATTTTTTCAGTTGTTTTCACTCAGTTCATTTTATTCGACTACACACTTTCGCCGGCCACTGTAAAACAGACATTTGAAAGCAATTTGTGTTGATTTTTAAAAGCATATGTACTTACATACGAGTACATACATACATATTTTAAAGTAAAATGGCCTTAACAATATGATACTATCAAATTTGTTCTGCCACACAATTTTGTTTAATGCCAAAACAACAAAGTATTTACAAATAAACTCAAAAAATGTGTTCATTTTAAAAGACCTTTTACATGTCTCCCTTAGTATAATAAAATAATAAAATAATAATAAAAGAGATGAATAGAAAATGTCCATTAGTGTATTTTATGACTACAAATAAATACATGGAGCTTAACATGACTAGAAAGTGTTGTTTCAACAATTTTTCAAACAACATTTTTATTACAAACGCACCACATTCAAGTTATTATTATTCCTTTATGATGATGAAAATAATGAAATTTCGAAAAAATTGCAAGTTTTTAATTTGTTACTTGGTTGGAGCGAAATATTTTAGCTGAAGCGATCGAAATGTATACAACAGAGCAAGAGAGACACAAACGAAAAAAATTACGACAGAGAGAGAGAGAGAGATAACTAGATTAATGCATTAAACACATTCACCACAGCAGGCTACATGAACACACGACTTCAAATGCCGCTAGCAGCATTTGTCGCCTCGTAGCCACCCAGGCAGAAAAAGACAATCAGCACGACGCACAGTGGCGCCCGTAGAGCAAACGAGGTTGCAAAAATCAAAATTTTCATGTGCGCCTGCGAAATTTTAAATGAATCCATCTTATAGTAAACTTTTCAACGATCTCAAATATGCTACTCTTAACAATATCAGATTTTTAGTTTAGAAGACATAACTGTTCAAAGTTAACCAATTTTCGGATTTAAAAAAACACACAATTTTTAGGTAGTTTGATCCGATTTCAGGTGTAATATCACGAAAACTAGGCAACGAATAGTATTTTTTTTTGTTTTTAGTGATTGATGTGCTTATTAAATGTATAACAATAAAAAAAATTGTGCTGTTTGCTTTGTGTTTCTCTAGGTAAATCAGTATTTAAAAACTATCCATTTTTTCACTATTCTTCAACTTTGACGGAAAATAAAAAAAATTTACCTTTTTTTACCTCCGCCATATTTTCAAAATATGTTCTTTAACTAGTCTTTTACATAACTCAAAAGGTTTTATCTGCCTTTACGTGCCTATTTGGCTTCTACAGGTAAAAAACGTTAAAAAGACATGGTTGCAGAAATTGTATGGCGGGCATCCCTTACATGCCTTGACTGACAGTTACTTTGATGTAATAGTTTGAAAATTGCATTTTGAGTCAGTTGTCTACCTGAGAGCCTCTGGCGAAAAATTTGGTCCTAATATTCCGTTACAGACACAAGATGCACAAAAAACTACTCATTGAAATAAGCAGGTACGCACCTCACTTAAAAATTATTTTTGGCGTACATATGGTGAAGAACAATACTGACTTATGGTACAGGTAGGCACAAATCTCATTTGGCTACGTGCATAATATCAAAACTGTATAATTCAGCCCAAATGCATATGTATGCATGTAACAGGTACATTTGTAGACATGGTAGCATAGGCCTATATATTGCAAAACAAGCTTAATGCCTGCATTAGTCTACGACTGAAAGTTGGCGAAACAAGTATTGAAAACATGGCGTTGAACAATTTAAAACTATTTGAACTGTTTAGAAAGTCAATTACACCAACGTGTTTCGCGGAAGCTGCTTTAGAAGAACTCGATAGCTTATACGGAAATATTGAGAGAAGCAAAAGTATAAAAAATAATCTTTGTATGATACATGCCAAAATTAAGACAAAATGGGTGAAATGCAATCGAACCATTAACATCTTCAACTCCAAATACGAGGACTGGCTTAATGAAGACACCATCCTGGATATATTGGCAGTAGATAAACCCTCCACATCAACCAGAGGAGAAAAAGGAAGGCCAAAAAAAAGTATGGAGGAGTGTTCAATTTTCACAAGAAAGAGGAAACTTGCCGATGCCACCAATGACTTGACCACGAAGGATTTATCGGATGCGCTGTCTATTAAATACATAAAGGATAGTGAACGAGTTAGGTCGCAGATTACAAAATCTGTTGCTGATGCAAGCCCACTGCGACTAAAAAGGATTAAGGAAAGCATTCCCACTCCCACAAACGCACATATTAAAAAGTATAGTTCCGAAGAAGCCTTGGCTCTGTTTTTGGACTTAGAACTTTCCAAAGAGAAATATGAGATACTACGGGCATCTTTAATGCGACACGGGGCTGACCTTTTCCCCGGATACAAGCATATTACGCAAGCCAAAATAAATTCACGACCATTGCGTACGGAGTTTACGGAAGTCTCTGCGAAAGCCAATCTGCAGGATCTTATGGACCATACAGCAAAACGGTTGTTGGAAAGTCTTCCTGAAAATGAGGTGGAAATTCTTCCTCAGAAACTAACATTGATCAGCAAATGGGGCTGCGATGGATCATCCGGACAAAGCGTTTATAAGCAAAGGATATCTTCCGATGACACTACAATATCTGACGGAAATATGTTTATGGCATCTGTTGTTCCATTGCGGCTAAAATCTGATGTTTCCCTACACTGGAAAAATCATCGACCGTCATCAGTGCATTATTGCCGACCAATAATGTTTCAGTTTGCAAAGGAATCGGCAGAACTCATAAGGACCACGGTGAAGGACATTGAAGAACAAATAAGCAAGATTAAGCATACAAAATTGCAAATTGGAGAAGGAAAATATATTGAATGTAGTTACGAGTTCCACCTGACCATGGTTGACGGAAAAGTCGTAAACGAACTGACAGGAACAACCTCAACATTGACATGCCCGATTTGCAAAAAGAGTCAGAAGAACTTCGGTAATTTAAACGATTCTACAAACGAGGAGAATTACGAATATGGAATGTCACCATTGCACGCAAGGATAAGGTGTATGGAGTTCTTGCTAAAACTGGCGTATACCCTACCACAACAAGATGAAAACATCGATGAAAATACATCAATTAAGGATAAGGAAAAGATCAGAAAGAAGCAAATACAGAATGCTTTTTGGAAACAACTTGGACTAAAAGTAGACTGCCCCAAGTGTGGATACGGTAACTCAAACGATGGAAACACTTCAAGGAGATTTTTTGCAAATGATGAGGCAGTAACTAGAATCACTGGAATTGACAATGAAATCGTCAAAAGATTGGGAACGATCTTGAATGTTTTAAACTGCCAAGAAAGTGTTAATTCTACAAAATTTGGAGAATATGCATCGGAAACTGCATCTCTTTTAGCAAAAATTTATCCACAGAAGAAGTTGACCCCGACCGTCCATAAAATATTGGCGCATGGCAAAGATATAATTGAGTACCAGTCTTTGCCAATTGGAGAGCTTTCTGAAGAAGCGCAGGAGTCTCTTAACAAATTTTACAAAAAATATAGATTGCAGAACACGTTCAAAGCATCAAGGGTGAGGCAAAATGAGGACCTCTTCAACATGTTAGCAGCATCTTCCGATCCACTTATTTCTTCCCTGCGGCATGTGAAGTCACGAAAAGAACTACAATGGAATTATACTTTAGAAATGATTAGTCTTTTAAATATACCTTCTGTTACGAATTGTGATGAATATTTTACAGAAAATTCAAAAAATTAATTGAAAAAAAATTTGTTTAATTTGTTGGCTAATAACTTTAAAACAGAAAAAGCTTTCAAAAGAACTAAGAAATATAAGATTGGTAAAAATAATTTGATTTTGTTACCATAAAATAGATGAGTTAGAAAAAAATTAGAGTTTAGAAATGATTTGTATTTTAGACATACTTTGTCTTACCAAGAAAATGAATATTTTACAGAAAATTGAAAAAATCATTTAAAAAAAAACTCTTTTGTTGTAATTTTTTAGGTAATATCTTAAAACATGAAAAGCTTACAAAAGAACTACAAAAAAATATAAAATTCTTAAAAAAAATTTTTTTGTTACCAAAACTTGGATTTTTTCACAAATTTTAACTTTGAAAACCCATAAGTAAGCACCTATAAGGTGTAGCGTCCACTCCAACCGCTCATTTTATAGGTTGAACAATTATCTATGACATGCAATTTAAATTATTCGATTATCTTGTTCGGTTCAAAAGATATGATTTTTGCAACGAAAAAAGGCAAATGGCGCCACTGTGCGACGTTGCTACGATGGTCTGCGGGTACAACTAACATCAGTACAACATTCGTTTACAAAAATTTTAATGTACTCATAACATTAAAATGATAACGCCGAATGACCGTCCTCCGACTCTTGTTTTCAATGTTGTCACAATATTCTAAATACAAATTTATAAGGTAGTCACAATTGAAATTTCCCAACTTAAGTAAAATTTTTGTATTACGGTGTTGTAGCAGTATAGAATTATTGTAAATGGGGTATTGGGAAACTAACGTCGTATTTTTGTATAAACAGTGTTGTAGTGGTATAGCATTACTAAGAACGCGGTATTTGTAAACGTTAAGTCATATTTTTGTGTTTACAGTAATGTGGTGGTACAACAATTTTGGAAGAGTCGTAATTTTGTATTTACAGTGTTGTGATGGTACATATTTTTTGAGCAGCCTCATATTTAAGTATATTTATTTCTCATTTATAAAAATTAACTTACTCTTTCAAAATGTACTTATATGACTTAAAAGTATAAAAATGAATCAATTTATGCTTAAAATCAATTTTTGGATATTGTTTCTGTTAAATAATATGAAATAAGTGTACGATAACACTCGTTCAACATTTTGTATTATACTGGCAACACTGAATTTTCTCATTATAGCCAAAGAAATAGAAATTAGTTTAATTGGACTACAACAACGACAAAATCAGCATAGACAACAACCTGCCGCCCTGTTGCCTTGCTGTGTTCAAAAGAATCCCTCTCATATAAACATGTGTAATTCTATCGTTGCCATTTTAATGAACCTATTATTTTGTCTAGCAGTGGCTGGACTAATTATTACAATTTAGTTTTAAGATTTGTAAACTTATTGTTAGTTCAATTTATAATTGAAGATTCAATAATTAAATTTAAGTCTCAAAAAAAAATTGGTGGTCGGTTGCCTGGTGAATGTGTTTAACGCATAAAGGAGACAGCTAGATACAAAAAAAAACCTGGCGAGAAAACACGCACGAGGAATGTATGTAACTTCTTAATCAGGCTTAAGTTCAATATTTCCAATTCTTATTGAATGAAATACTTTTATTAATTAATGTGATTTTCTAAACCGGCATTTTTCTGTGCAGCCACGCACTTCATCAGCACTCATGTCTATCTACACGCAAAGAAAAAATACGGTTGAGTTAACCATAATCAAACAGCAACATACTATGATTGAATTAAATGGTTGCAGTGAAATCATATTATTGTCATTAGAAAAGCAAACTTTTAGTAATACTATTATCCGAGTTAATAATAATGTTATCTACAATGGCAATTAACTTTGTTAAGCCTAATCTTAGTATTGTTCAAAGTTATCACATTTTGGTTAAATATGATAATACTATTATTAGATGTGACTAAAATATAATTAAGATTAACTATACCATATTCTAATAATATAATAATATTGTTAAATACGACCACATTATTATTCTATATAATAATAATATTTTGTTTTTTAACCATATATTGGTAGATCTTTTGCTTAAAACAGCTGTGTGTCAAAGTCGAAATAAATATAAAATAATATTGTTGAAATAAAATGTATATATGTGCACGTGTACTTACACAAATATGTGCGTATACACGAAATGCAGACACGCATGTAAAGAAATATATGTATATATATTTTTATTGATCTATCCTCTTGTTTATAGTTCATTCGTTTATTCATTTATTTAACACTACGCGTGCAATACCGATAGCTTACAAACGAAGCACTGAACTGACAGAAGATATTTTTGAAAAAGATTTTTTTTTAAACTAAATATAGTATGGTTTTGGATAACATTATATTGTTATTTACATCATACTATTTTTACATAATAATACAAATTATGTTGTAGTCATAAATTTTCAACAAAACAATATTGTTAAATTCTAACCATATCACACTTTTTATGAATATAATAATGTAATTATTAAATTCAAACATTACTTTGTTAATCGTAATGCAGTTAATGTTTAAAATAACAATAACTCGTTTTCAATGACCACACATTTATTTTCTCAACCATGCTACAACCATATCTTTTCTTTGCGTGTACTTGGGCAAAGATTTTTATTAACATCAGTTATTTAATGTAAATTTTTAATGAAATAGAATATGAGAAATGAATATAATCATTTCTAATGAAGTTAGAAATGAATTAAACGGGAAGAAACATATTTTTTTTTTTAATTTTAAGCCCTTGATTTTCAATATTTTGCATAAGAACCTTAATAAAGGTAATGGATATAAAATTTTTGCAATATCATTTTCTTAGTTTCTCAGAAATTAAAAAAAAGCGCAATATTTATTACGTCAGTTCACGTATATTTTCGTAACAATGGGGGCTATTCTGGAATACGCGTCGAATTGGTGAAAGTTACATGCAAAACAAAAACAAAACTTTGTAAATGTAAAAAAAATTGTTTTTGTTTCGCATACAAAATTAACCGTTTTTAAAAGAGAGAGAGAAACGCGTTGAAATTCTCACGTTTATTTCATTTTAGAAATGTATTACAAACAAAACCAATTTTTGAAAATTTGTTTTTATTTTAATGTAAAGTTTCACTTTTTCGACGCGTTTTCCAGAATAGCCCCCAATACAATCATGTATGTACTCGTATAATTGAATAAAATTGTTCATTAGTTATTTTTTGTTTTATTTAAAATTTACTTTTAATAATTACATAAGCTTAAAACTCCCAGAAATATTTGTGCTATCACCATTCAAGTACAGGGTGTTTTTTTAGAGGTATAGAACTTCGAATTGAAATAAAACACAAGAAAATCGTTTTAATGTCCATCAATTTGGCTTTATTGGAAGGATAATTTTATGCCATTAACGTTTAAATATGATTTCGGGCATGTGGCTGCCGCGGCTGGCTCGAATAAAGCCAATTCTACAGGTCCAATTTTCAACCACTTTTTCGAGCATATGGGGCCGTATGTTGGCAATAACGCCACGAATGTTGGCTTCCAAGTCCCCTAACGTTTCTGGTTTGTTGGCGTAGACGAGCGACTTCACATATCCCCAAAGAAAATAATCCAATGGTGTCAAATCACACGATCTTGGTGGCCAATTGACAGGTCCATTCCGCGAAATTATGCGCTCATCGAATGTTTCCTTCAATAAATCGATTGTGACGTGCGCTGTGTGGCATGTAGCGCCGTCTTGTTGGAACCACAACTCATCCACATTCATGCCATCCAATTCGGGAACAAAATAGTCGGTTATTGCTGTGCACGGTGGCGAATCGATTCATTCGGGTCCTCTTCAACACTTTGCTCTACAGCGGCAATTGTTTCTTCGGTGCGCACTGTTTGACGTCTCTGCGGATGCGTATTATCACATAGAGTAAACGTAGTGCGAAAACGATCCATGGTTAACCGAATTAATTGCTCTGATGGACGATTATGTCGACCATAAAATGGACGGAGCTTGCGGTAAACTTCGCGAACTGAACCATTATTTTCGAAATAAATTTGCACGATTTGCAAGCGTTGTTCTTTTGTCAACCTGTTCATGATGAAATGGCAAACCAAACTAAATATTAATCACTTGACAGCTGACAAAATGGCCGCCAGTTAAAAAAGTGATGCCAACTTAAAGTTCTATACCTCAATAAAAAACACCCAATATATACAATGAGATATTTCAATGTGTAGGATGTCCACTTGAGTACTTACAATCAATTCTCATCGCAGTAGAATATAAAATTGTAATCTTTTTATTCTAACGCTAAGTAAGTTCGAATATTAATTAAAGATAATTCTCACCTCAATTAATATAATGACAATTTAATTATGTCAAATGAATAACATTTGTGGGGGCAATGTCGCCCCCACAACTGAAAGAGTGTATAATTAATTAAATCCTGAATGGAACAAAATGTATTGCTTTTATTTCTCTTTCTTGTGTATTATGGTCATTCACTCACTCACTGCCTTCAATATGTGTCCATTTGTAAAGTTTATTTACGCAATTATTTTAACGTGACCTCATTTATCAGTTGACTTGACAGTGTCGTCTGTTGAAAATATATTTATATTTTTATATTTTTTATATATACATACGAGTATACGTCGTAATGAAACCGAAACATATTAAATGGGGAAAAAAGCCTAAGAATGTGTGCTTTATTTGCTGTAATTTACACAAGATTACAATTCGAGGGTCAGTCAAGTGATGGCAATGTAAAATAAATTACAATTTGACAATTAACAATTTGTGGTTGGTAAAGCCGAGTGTTGTAAAATCATTGATTTAATTCCCCACAGTTATATAGAATTTAGCTGGAAAACTAACTTCTTTAGCAGTTAATATACTAATTGAAAAACTATACACAGAAGAAAAAAACTGTTGGAAAAACACGGATGGTTACTGTTGTGCGCTCAATCTCTAAATAAATTTGCAATTTCCAATGCACTAGATTATGACTTGTGCTAATATATTAGTCCTCATATTAATTTTCTAAAGAACAAGATGAAACCTCACGGCAGAAAATTATGACACAATCTTTGTAATGGAACAAGACCCCCATGATATTTGTATATAAAAAATTTAAAGTGAAACAATTTATGTTTCTCTCGACGTTCTATTTTTTATTCTTTCAGAAAATAAAAGCAGAAAGTAATTGTTTCGTGTTCCAAAAAGGAAACAGAAAATGTTTTATTTATTTTTTGCATAAATACTTTTTAGCTGTTCATAAGTCAGTTTGTCAATCACTACATTATTGGGTTTGCTTTAATAAGGCTAGAAATTGCATTTTCATACAGCCAAATTGTATTATATGTAATTTTTAGGAAATAAATTACATCATAGATAATTACAATTATAATTGTAAATATGCGATTTCCGAAGTCCGCTACAACTTCATCATAAGAGTTCGCTTGTATGGTGTCTTCTTAAATACGCAATTATTTAAATTTTATTCATTTTACAGAAAATTTTAATCCATTAGGGAACCCAACAAAAACTTCTGACTTATCTTAAATAATTCTCTGAGAATTAAAGCTTAGTAAATAAAGGCTCCTTTTTTGCTAATAATTGTACACTGGGGCCTTTTGATTTAAGTAAAAATCTTCGAACCACAACATCGTTTCGTTTAACATTTTCAAACGTGAGTTTTATTTTACTCTTGCGATCTCACTTCTGACACCAATTGTTTCGTTTTTACCATTATAAACACTGTTTTTTTTAAGTGTAAAAATATGTAATTATGTGACACATATTTCTTATATAATTGAACTAGAATGAATTTTAGGTTATGTTGGGAAAGGTGGTGTTGCAACACACCCTCTCTCGGAGACCCAGTTGGGGTCATTGTTATTCTTTTTTATTACTAACCGTTAATAAAAATTTAAATACCAGTTATATCTAGAAGAACCCTTATAACCTGTCATTAAGCCACTGTATGCCCATGATGAAGCCCCTGATATCCTTCACCTTACACTTTGCGATAAAACTAATGCTCTCGTGGAAACGTCTGCTAAACTATCTAAGCCTATAGCGTTACAACTGCGGGCAATGTCAGATAATATAATCAATGGTTTCTAATTTCTATTCATCCTCGCACATCCTACTGAAATCTGGAGTGCTAGTCCTTGCTTTGACCAAAGCAGTGACCAGTCAACGCTCCTATCAAGACTCGCATCCGCATGCGGTTTACTGTGCGGAGCTCGGTATAGAGAAATCTTATAAACTGATCACTGTAGCATCTTCCAGCGGAAATCTATGCAGTCAAAATGGCAGCAGAGTAAGCCTTCACCCCTCTAATTACGAATGCGTGTGTAAATATGTATATAGACAGTAGAACAGCTATTAAAGCAATTTTACATGACTGCAACCACTCCTCGGTTGTGCTCATGTGTAGGAAGGCCCTAAATATGTTATGTGCTGGTAGACAAGTATATATATTCTGGGTGCGGGGACTCATGGAATTTGAGGGAAATGAAATGGCCGATACACTGACCAAAAGAGGAATTCAATCACCGGCTGAAGAAACGGTATATGTCCGAAAACCAATTCAACACCTTAAAGAGATCATAGACTCTAAGATGAGGGAAGAAGCGAAGAAATGTTGGCGTGCGATGAAAACTTGCAAAACTTCTAAAATCATGTGGAGCTCCTATATTGCCAAATCGACTAAATTCCTTTTATCATTAACTAGAAGCAACTGCAAACTAGGAGGAATACTTGACGGTACCTGCAGGAAATGTAAGGAACCCGGGGTAATTGAGACAATTGAACCTCTACTGTGTCACTGTCCGGCTCTAAGCCACACTAAATATAACTGTCTTGGTGCTCACACTTTTCGTAGTCTTGAACTTGTATCGAGAGTGGAAATGTGTAGATTGCTAAAGTTTGTTAAATCTGTGTGGGGGTCATTCGATACAGGCACCATACTTAAAGGTTCTTTTCCCATTTGCTGGTATCGCTAAGGATCAATCCCGGTCTATGCGAGGTCTTTGGACTACCCAGATTAACCTAATCTAACCTAACGTAAGACTCGCATCACCTTTCTATTTATATCCAGTGGCAGTTTGGATTTTCCTGAGTGAAGTTTTCTACAATCCTCCCTACTTGCTCATGAACGGTTGGTTCTGCTTACCATATAATTACTGAGTTCCCTGTATTCATGGCCAATCGATAATTTAACCAAAAAAGTCGTAAAGAATGAATTTTAGTTAAGAATAATTTCTCAATCGGGCTCAAGTTCAATATCTTCAATTCTTACGGAATGATTTTGTTTGTTTATTAAAGGCCGTGATACACTATCATACAAAGTCGTGCGATCTACGTAAAAGTACAACCCTGGTGTGATGAATTGTCATTGTCTTTTGAAAATTTTCATAAACTCCATCATACCAGGGCTGTATTTTCTCAAAAATCGCACGATCGTGTAGGCTAGTGTATCACGGCCTTAATTAATGTGATTTTCTAAAGAAGACAAGAAAAATTAAACTAGACTTTTGGCTGGGGGAAATGCTGACATTTTTCTGTGCCACCACGCACTTCATTAGCACCCAAGTATATCTATCTATCGGCTAGGGCTATCGCATTACGTCAACTCATCTATAATCAAATACAGTGTTGCCCATTAGGTTGGTTCGATCAGCTGTTTTGTATGATTATCGTAATGAAATGTCTAATTGAACCTTGAATGCAATATTTTCGGGTTTGTTCTGTTTTGCACGTGAAATTAAATAGTTGGGAATTGTAAAAGCATTCTTGTTATAATTACATATTTCCAACAATAATGCTATGGCAGTTCTGCACGCTTAGTTTCACGTGGAATACAGAACATATCCATTTATTCTTCGTCTGTCATACGACCTGATTATTTATTGTTATTATCGCTCACCTGCTGCCATTATACTCCTCCTATTCTCTATATTTATCATATTTGTTTATTACACTTCCATTGAAAAAGGTTCGCACTAAATTACATTTTAATTTCATTCGCAATCATTTGAATTCACTTCATAAAATTTAATTGCAAATGGTGACGCTTCTCAGGCAAATAGTTAAATCCCAATCGTATTGAATTCAGGGATTTTTGCCTTCTTTGTTGTTTATAATCACACAAGTTTATTAAACTTAAAGCTCTTAAAATCTACAAATATGTTGATGCCTACTCCGACAAGTTTAAATCTACCGAAACTTATTTAACACTATTAGCATCACATATCTACAAAGTATATACATATGTTTGCATATCAGTAGACATGTAGATACATATGTATGTACATATGTGTGTATGTATGTGTGACTATAAACTAATACAGTTGCGTTTACATATCTTATACAATGGCGAAAATAAACACAAACGTTAAAGTAAATCCTTGTGTTTATACAGCTTTAAGCTATTGAAATCTTGCACAAACCCTATAGGAAGTGTCAACAGTAAAACAGTTTATTCAATATTACTTTGTCACCAGTACCAGGAAGGAACTATAACCCAAGCAATGGCTTTAACTATAGACAGTATACATGTGAGTTGTCAGTCAAAATCTGCAAGTACATTTAAGTAACTCTAGTCTACACTACTGACGTTGGTATCTTGAATAATTAGTTCTTTTGGGGGTTGTTTTTGCTACATGAGAACTATCGATATCGATAACTATGGTTTGACAGCTGAGAATGTCACAATTTCGAGCTTTATTTTCGATTTTATCATAAGCGACAAAAATTAAAGTTTTCAGGAGAAGGTTTTTTTTAAAGTATTCAAATATGTTTTTGTTTGTAAAGTGTCGCTTACGATGAATTTTTACAGCCAGTATCTTAAAATTTATCAACAATTTTGGCATTTTGATAGTTCTAAACTATAGGCAGGCCCATAAAATTTTAATTTCAACAAAAAAGTATATTTTCGATAACATGAAAAAAGGCTCGATGTGTTGATATTTCTGTTCAGTAAGGTTTGGTTTTGGTAAGTCATCCTGAATCTTTTTACATCAGATCCAACGCTTCCCAATTGTGGAAATGAACTTTGAACAAAAAACAAGTCTGTTTGCGATTTTCATAGAGCACTACGTCCATTTTACAGTCAACATAATCGCTCTAGGGATTAAGCAATTCGTGTAGTTATTGATCAAGACAAAGAAATGTGCGTACCGAAGATAATATTACTGCTTTTTCAAAATAACCCAGAAGCTAAATTTCCAGTGAATGGTGATGAGCTCTATCAAGCCATGCTGTCTGATTTTTTTTTGAAGCGAGCTTAACAACCGATTTATTGCAAAATCAATTTGGTGGTCATGAGATTTAAGGCCTCTGGATTACCTTTTATGGGCCATGTTAAGTCATTCAGGGCAATCATCAAAATTTTCCCTGGGAACAATTCCAACTAATAGCAATTAATATGGGAAAAAATTCTAATTGGAAAAGGGATAAATTTCACACGGAATTTTATTCATGATTGCCCTGTTTGGTTTATGCAGACAAACTACTAGTTTGCTAGTTTGTCTTTTGAAGCATTAGAAGCAAATATTCACCCCACCATTGATGTAATACGGGCAGATTTATTGGAAAAACTAGTAAAAACTTAAACTGATCGAATGGATCATGTAACTCGTAGCCATGGCGGACATATGACTTAAATCATATTCAACAAAAAAAATTATATGAAATTACGAAGGCGGATCAATAAGTCCGTGACTTCTTCGAACTTTCTTCGTAGTTATATAAAATGCAACACTGTTCCCATCAAGTACCACCCGGTAATAGACTACTGTCAAATTTTGAGCAAGTGTCGTCATTTACTTTGCGTTTAACAGCTGTTCAAAACTTACAACCTCGTGTATTTTTCTAAAAATGGAAAAAAGTGAATTCCGATTGCTCGTTAAACATTATTTCTTGCGAAAAAAAAACCATCAATCAAATCAAGGAAAAGCTCGATAAATACTATGGGGACTCTGCACCATCGATTACAATGGTAAAAAGGTGGTTTACTGACTTTCGTTGTGGTCCCACAAGTACAAATGACGCTGAATGTTCTGGACGGCGAATTGAGGTCAGTACTCCCAAAAATGACGAAAAAATCCGCGATATGGTGTTGCCCGATCGAAGAGTAAAAGCGCGTGATATTGTTGACGTCATAGGCATTTCATATAGCAGTGTGGTTTCGATTTTAAGTAATCAGCTGGGTTTAGGAAAGTTGTCTGCAATATGGGTGCCGCGTTTGCTCTCAATTTATCATAAACGTAAACGTGTGACAACTTCAAAGGATTGTTTGAAGTTGTTTAACCGCAATTGGAATGAGTTTTTGCGGCGTTTTGTAACTGTAAATGAAACATGGATCCATTACTGTACTACGGAGACCAAGCAGCAGTCTAAAGAATGGAGTTTTCCGAGTGAACCTGCTCCGAAGAAGGCTAAGGTAAGTTGGTCGACCAATAAGGTGATGGTAACAGTTTTTTGGGATGCATGCGAGATAATCCACATCGATTACCTTCAAAAGGGAAAAACAATAAACGGCGAATATTATGCCAACCAATTAGACCGATTTAATGAGGATTTAAAAAGAAAGCGACCCCATATCGCGAAGAAAAAAGTTCTTTTTCATCAAGATAATGTGCAGGTGCACACGTGTGCAGTTTCAATGGCAAAACTCTATAAATTGGGCTACGAATTGGTACCTCATCCGCCATATTCTCCGGATTCAGCCCCTAGTGACTACTTCCTATTTCCAAACCTAAAGAAATGGCTGGGTGGAAAGAGATTTAGCTCCAACGATGAAATTATTTACCAAACAAATGCCTATTTTAAGGACCTCGAAAAATCCTATTTTTTGTAAGGGATACAAAAACTGGAGAAACGTGGGACTGAGTGTCTAGAACTCAACGATGACTAGGTTGAAAAATAAAATAACATTTTATATAAAAACCTGTGTTTCTTTAAAAAGTCACTGAATTAATGATCCACCCTCGTATTACCAGGCTATAATAAACAAAATTTCATGCCAACAATCTTTCTGTCTTATAATATTTTTTTAAGTTCTCATGCATTTTCTGCTCATCAAAAGCAAATATTAATTTGTAGATGTTCTGTTAACATTGTCAACAAAAAGTCGAGAAAAAAGATGACTTGGAGTTACTTAACCCCAAGCTTCCTACAAAGAACTTATTCATGTCTCTGCACACACACACGCAGCCACTCACACTCCCACTCACACTTGTGATATTAAAACATGTACAATGATTGCGAAATAAATACACTCGTATTATTCCCTGTTCTTAATATGTATTTTATACAAATGCGCACATGCTTTAAAATCATTTAAATATTTAAACACACATTCCCACATGCACACACACACACACGCAAACTAACGTCATATAAAAAAGAAACATTTTTAAATTTGCATATTCATTTATACTGTTCGTTTATTGTTTGGAGTTTAAGTATAAATTTTTCTCTTGCTGGGCATTTGCTTAGTAGTTAACAGCAGAGTGGAAAACAGTTGAGCATGGAATTTTAAATAAGATATTTATTGCAATCTATCAGGTATGTGTAAAGTAAATCGTTTTCGATTTAAAATTGATTGAAAAACATAAAAAGTTGGAAGGCACATATTTACTTCGATTTCATTATGGTTTTGCTTTAGGCCGAAATTTAATCGATTTTCCAGTTTGTTCTATGGGAATGAGAGAAAAAAAAACATGTAAAGAAAAACGGAATCTGTATAGTTTTTTGCGTTCTTAAATCGAGTAATGCCAGCCATACACTACACAAGTTCACTGCACAAGTCTGGCACTGTACAGTGCGTTTGTGTAGTGTATGGGGGTGCTTGTGCTATTTACGCAGTGAACGGAGTAAATATCAGGGGGCAAATTACGGCATTCGATACGATTCGTAATTTCCATATAAACTCTATTGAAATATTTCGTAATTTCGTTCGATAACGAGTGCCGTAATTTGCCCCCAAAGTTGCTCAAGTTTGTAAAACTGTACAGTGAATTTATATAGTGTATGTTGCAAATGCTCAGTTGTGTCATGATTTTTTAAGAGTCCAAAACTAGAAATGAGCGCCGGAAAAATATGCTGGACAGAGTTCTTAGAATTATACAAAGAATCGCCTGCATTATGGAGCAGTAAAATAAAAACTGCACAGTTTACTTGTACAGTGTGTGTCACAAGCTTCGCTTAAGCAGTGCCAGACTTGAGCACTGAACTTGTGTAGTGTATGGCTGCTGGCGTAAGCGGATGTTCACGATTTAACAATTGTTGCATATAAAAAAAAAAACTTGCATGCAATAATATACCGAAGAGCTCCTTAAGCAGGAACGAAATGCATATAGATGGGGCTTAACCAACAAAACAACCAAATATTCCTAATACATTATACACTGGCTAGTTTCTCACTAATTTTTTATTTTTTTTTTTAATAAATAAAGTCAATTCGCGAAGCGGAAACACATAGAGTCTATGGTGGGAATCGAACCCACGACCTCTGAACTGAAGAGGCTAGCACCGCTACCACTCAGACACAGGGGCACCCTGTTTGAGTTAACCAAGAAACAAATTTAAACGGGCTTTAATCGCCCATGCTGTTTTTCAGTGCTGGATTAACAGTTGGCAATTTAGCTTGAAATGCCATACTTTGTTTTCAATATAGATATGGCATTCTTGAAAATATTTTACGTAAATAGGGCAACACTTAAAAAATGATGTGACAATTATTTAAATTCTGAATTCTGAATTTTTGGAAAATAAAAAAATAAATAATATAAGCTTAAAAAATAGCGACTCTCCAAAAATAAAACCAAAAAAGAGCATAAAATTTGAAATCCAATGAAATTGACTTTCTTTCCCAATAATTCTAAAATCATCATACACAGACCTCCTTGTTAAACGAAATTTTTGCAAGAACTCCAATTCATGTGCATAAAAAATGATTTGGAGGTGTTTTTATCTCTTATTTTTCTCACAATTGTCCTATCCAAGTTATTCTGCTTTCATAATCACTAAAATTTTTGTCGTCATAACAAGCATCCATTTTATTTATGTATGAAAAATATATTTATATATTATACATACTTTTTTTTCAATTGCGTAATATTTATTTTATACACATATTTATCATCTGACACTTTTAACTAAAGTTTAAATGAGCAATGTTGCTCGGTTAAACCTAGATTATGTTTATTGGAAAAACAAAATTTTAAGTTTAAACTAGAGTTAACTGATAAGTAGAGTATATCTTTATGTTAAAAGCAAGCTCTGAATGTCAAATAAATATACTTCGATATTTCTCATAGATTGTTTTGTATTCTTTTCTTACAGAAAATTCTGCTTGGTTTCGCTTTCTTTCTCTAGTGGCAGCGACTTTGAAATGTATTGAATAAATGAGGGTTTGTCACAAATGTCTCATAGAACTCTCCTTTATTTCTTTCACATTGCTATGTGATCAATTTGGTTCTCACAGTGACATTGTCTGACGAGACCCAAAAAAAAAAATTTCTATAGCTTTGGGTTTTTGGTTTTGCAGTCGATCTCCTAAAAATGTCCAAATAATCTGCTCCAGTAGGCCAAAAACGCCCGTTATATTGTTTTCCATATACAAAAGAAAATTGTCATTGTGCCAAACAGAGTGTTATTAATGATTTTCATGTCTTTTTGTCAAGCATTGCAAATTTTCTAACATGATTAATTCTAATAAATTAATATCTCTCTGTTCGTTTATAAAACGTATCACATAAAACGGACACATTTTAAGTTATGGAAATATATATTTACGGTCTAATTCGTAAAAAATGTTTTAGGTTTATTACAGGTTTATTTGACAAATTTCCCATAGAAATATGTCAAATAAGCGCTTAATAAACCTGAATTATTTTTTATGAATAAGGCAGTTAATGTTTTATGGATGTTGTTTCGCACCTGAATGAATGAAGGGATATTAATGTTTGTTTATTTGTTACCAAAAAATGGCAGCATCACGTTTGTCATCAAAATAAGCTGAAAATTTCATTAGCATTTAAGTGCAGTGATATAGAACAATAATTTTATTTTTAACAACTTAAATAAGCTGTAAAATAAATCTATCTTAAGACATTTTTGTAAGAAGTTGCTTTTGTAGTTTAAGAAATGCGGACTTTTTAACACTTTTTTAATTTCACGTCACTGTGCTACGTTGAAATATAAAATGTTGGTTTTTTTCCAAAAACCTTTCATTCATTCATTAAAAAAGGCACGGACTTATTGACTCTGGAGTAATCTTGAAATTAAACAAGATTATACAAGGTGGGTAAAAAGAAGTCATCCGATGTTGTTTGGCTCTCATTTTTTCTATGTAAATGCAAAACTTCGATTCAGTTTTTTGATTATGTTTATTTGAAGCTTTAGAATTTTATTGGTCAAGTCGAGAAGATGATATCGGCCAAATGGGCGCCGTCACAATTGATTGCTATACGGGCTCGTTTTATGGCATTTTTCATCGCTTCGGCGAGAACTTCGGGCGACAGATTTCGCACTCGTGTCGAATGCTGTCCTTGAGGGCTTCCAGGGTCTCGGGCTTGTTCACGTAAACACGGGACTTCAAAACACCCTACAAAAAAAAAAGTTTGGAACGGTTAAATCGGGCGATCTTGCGGGCCAGTGTAAATCGCCAAAACGAGAGATGAGGCGACCCGGGAACGCTGCGACACAATTATTACGCGTTCTTGGGGAGTGTATTGCTCCATGGCTTGTTCACTTGTATTCTACATCTGCCTAGTTCACAAATGTCAAAACAGATTTGACATTGGCCGCCATTTCGAAATATAAGAGCATCTTCCAATAGGGTGATTTCTATTGGCCAACCTTGTATAAATTAATTTTGAATGCAAAATAATTTCGAGAATTCGCACATATAAAGTAAATACTTCGAAATATTTTGTTAAAAACAAATCACGTTTAAATTTCACAATTTTCAAATGTTGCACTGTACCTCGTATAATGTTTTGACTTTAATTTAAATACTTAAAGTCAAAAATTAAATTAAATTAAATTTACAAAATTCTAAAAACAAGATAAAACATTTACAAAAAATAATTTATTTAAATTCAAAATTAAAAAGCTTATATTCTTTTGGCAATAACTTTCGAAAATGTCACAAAAT
This sequence comes from Nowickia ferox, assembly GCA_936439885.1. Lineage (NCBI taxonomy): Eukaryota > Metazoa > Arthropoda > Insecta > Diptera > Tachinidae > Nowickia > Nowickia ferox. The sequence goes on from OW387027.1 coordinate 86,887,402, forward strand.
TTCCTGGGCAAAACTTACATTCTGAAAAGAAGCGAAAATTTCGATGAATACATGAGGGAATTGGGTGTCGGTTTGATCCTGCGCAAGATGGGCAACACTGTCATCAGCCAATGTGTATTGCAGCGAAACGACGATGAGACCTTCACATTTAGCCTGGAAACTCCTTATCGTTGTAGTAGCATTAAATTCAAATTGGATAAGGAATTCAATGAAACTACTCTAGATAATCGTGTGGTGAAAACAGTCTGTCATTTGGAGGGCAATGTTTTTACACAAGAACAGTCAGGGCATGGTTTGAGGCCGACCAAAATTGTGCGGGAATATAAAGATGATGAACTAGTTACTACTTTAATAGTGGGCAATGTGAGGGCGGAACGAGTTTATGGCCTTTTAAGGGAAGATTGAAGAAGAGAATAAAATTAATTCTGGTGCAAGAAAAAGATAAATAAAAATATTTCCATGTGAAGATATCTGCATATATGTATGTATATTATAAACATTGTACATAAGTATACTTATTACAACAACAATGTGTTCTACATATCGTTACCTTTATTACCTTCATTATTTTCTTGAAATCGAGATATTTCCATTGCTGGATACATTAGATGTTCTTTTATCGAAATATACAAAAAAAACTCGATATCAAAATAATAATGAGTTAGGGCCTTTCTATATTAAGGTAACGATATACAACGGATGATGCAAGCTCTTTTTAAAACATAAGCTATAAAAGCTTGATCGCTACGAGTTCTTTTTAGCTATAATTTAACCATATCTAGCACCAAGTACATTTCATTTGGGTGATAATTTTTAGAGGTGTTAGTTTTTTCCATTTAGAAGGACTACGCTCTCAAGCAGAAACCCACTAAGGCATTGGAAATTAAGCACTATAGCACAATATGCTGAATGTGGTATTTAACAAACATTAATAACAAAGCACGCAAGTGCCAACCAGCGAAGGAAACCCATGAATCCCTTATAGGTGGAAACCAAACTAAGTGTACAGCAACTGATAATGATTGCTTCCAAGGAAGTAGTGGTCTAGAAGCGATATTACAAAATTACCAATTACAGAAGAATTTTTGCAAAGCCTTTTAAACACTAAACTAAGATTATAAAATTTTTTCTAATTGCATGTTTTTGCACAAGGCCTTTTCTATTTGCTAATATAACAGCGCTAGAGTAGAGAGTGACCGTACTAAAGGGTGTTTTTTATTGAGGTATAGAACTTTAAGTTGGCATCACTTTTTTAACTGGCGGCCATTTTGTCAGCTGTCAAGTGATTAATATTTAGTTTGGTTTGCCATTTCATCATGAACAGGTTGACAAAAGAACAACGCTTGCAAATCGTGCAAATTTATTTCGAAAATAATGGTTCAGTTCGCGAAGTTTACCGCAAGCTCCGTCCATTTTATGGTCGACATAATCGTCCATCAGAGCAATTATGGAATGGACCTGTCAATTGGCCACCAAGATCGTGTGATTTGACACCATTGGATTATTTTCTTTGGGGATATGTGAAGTCGCTCGTCTACGCCAACAAACCAGAAACGTTAGGGGACTTGGAAGCCAACATTCGTGGCGTTATTGCCAACATACGGCCCCATATGCTCGAAAAAGTGGTTGAAAATTGGGCCTGTAGAATTGGCTTTATTCGAGCCAGCCGCGGCGGCCACATGCCCGAAATCATATTTAAACGTTAATGGCATAAAATTATCCTTCCAATAAAGCCAAATTGATGGACATTAAAACGATTTTCTTGTGTTTTATTTCAATTCGAAGTTCTATACCTCTAAAAAAAACACCTTATATGTTAGTGGAGATTATATAGAGAAAATTCGCCAAAATGGGTATGTTCCACCTGAGGCATTTTTATACTTAGATAGCCAAGGATATATCCAAGATGATAGAGGTATTCCGGTTTTATACCACATACATCGGCGAGCCAATATAAAAGCAATAGATAGCAAGCATATTACAGTAGAGAACAAAAGATTCGATACAAGTTTGTACTTGAGGAATAAAAATATGTTACCAAATATAAATAATGAGAAATATTGGTGGTTAGTCCGATAGGGAGCTAACATTTTTGTTCTTTTACCTCTTAACTACGTTCCTTTTTATCATTATAAAATACTGAAGTAGTTTTTTCTTTCAACTATTTTTCCTACAATAAAGAATTTAAAATTATCAATGTACATACGAATATAGTACTCACTAATCTATTTATAAATATTCTCAAAAAGAATACATACCTTCTAAATGTAAATGTACTGGAGTGCTCGAATACGGGACAGAGTATATATAATATATAAGATACTATTTGTTTATTTGTAGTTTATTTATAAAAAAAAAATAAAATGAAATTTTGTTAAATAAACATTTAAAGAAAAAAAAAAAATGAGAGTGACCGTCATATCGTGCCATAACCGCCAAAAAAGCTTAAGCGACATAATTTTTCAACTTAATTTTTTGACCAAAATCGACGATTTGCGATAAAAAATAATGTATTTTCGTAAAAAATAAACTCCAAGTAATGTGTCGCTTAAGCTTTTTTAGGGGTTATGGCTCGATCTATACACACATATGTATGTACGAGGTGTGTTCAAAGCGTATCGCGAATTTTGAGTTTTTTCAAAAATTATTTATTTATTCATGAATATCTATTTTGTCCCCTTCAAAGTAATCCCCCTCAGATATAATGCACTTATGCCAACGTTTTTTTTTCCAATCTTCGAAGCACTTCAAAAAATAATTTTTTTTACCTTGTTCAGCTCCTCCTTCGATGCCGTCTTTATCTCGTCAATAGTAGGCTAGCGTCGTCCTTTCATGGGCCTCTTCAGTTTTGGGAACAAAAAAGTCATAGGGGACCAGATCTGGGGAATAAGGTGGCTGCGGCATCATTAGTGTGTTGCTTTTGGCCAAAAAATCGCGTGCAAGCAACGATGTGTGAGCAGCCAATGTTTGTTCTTCCACAAATCCGGGCGTTTCTGGCGGGTTGCTTCGCGCAAATTGCGCATAACTTACAGGTAATAGTCCTTATTGACCGTTCTACCCTGTGGAAAGAACTCAGATGCACCACATCCCTGCAATCGAAGACAACTGTAAGCAAAACTTTCACATTCGACCGAACTTGGCGCGCTTTTTTCGATCTTGGTTCGTGCGGCAGCTTGCATTGAGATGATTGAGCTTTTGTTTCCACGTCAGAACCATAAACCCACGATTCTTCACCACTTATGACCCTCTGGAGCAAATTTGGGTCGTCGCGAACATAGTCCAACAGGTCATTAGCAATGTTCATGCGATGCTTTTTGGTAGAAATTGAGCAATTTTGGTACGAATTTCGCGGCGACCCGTCTCATGCCCAAATCATTGATAAAAATCGAATGGCACGAGCCAATCGATATGTCTAGGTCCTCAGCAACTTTTCTAATGGTGATTCGACGATTGGCCAATACCATTTTCTTCACTTCATAAATTTTTTCGTCTGTTGTTGAAAGTGCTCGGGTGTCCGCCACGCTCTTCGTCTTGTGAGAACATTTTGTATTACCGATAAACGTTGCTTCGGTCCAAGGCAGCTTCTCCGTATGCCAATTTTCGTTTGTCACACAAAATTAGATACAGGTTCTTTGTTTCGTTTTTTTTTAATAGGTAAATATCGAAAACGAGCCAAAACACGTGCAAGCAAAGCAGCTGTCAACAATTAACTGAACATTCAAAATGGCCGAAATTGTCGGCATAAGTGAGAGACATGAGTACCAACATAACGCCACAAAAAAAAAAATCAAAATTCGAATACACGTAAGCCCCGAAAATTCAAAATTCGCGATACTTTTTGAGCACACCTTGTATATTTTAGCTTTCATTTGCTTTTCCCAAATTTTGTTACCCAAACTATAAAAACTTTTAATTGAAAGAGAAATAAAATTCCTTGTTTTAAATGTTAAAATTCGTTTTAAGCTTTTACCATAAATACAAACAGAAATAAAATGTAACAACTACTGTTATTTGTACCATTTTCTTGTTTTAATATTAATTTGCTGCGTTCTTCTGGAAAGTTCAACAAAACGTAGTTACATTCAAGCCAACGTTTTGTAAATTGCAAACGATAATATACAGTCGATGAAAGCAAAAATAGTTTCTATAAAATAACTAGTTTTTGTATAAATCCTACAAATTTTACAAAATTGCATCCTTTATGGCTTTTAAGCACTTTCCGGCGCATTGCAGTACTCGTATATATAAAGTGTGCCATACATATGTACATACACGAACCTCAATATCCTTTCACACAATCATGCAGAGACAGACGGTTGGTTAATACGAGTACTTAAAAAGCTTTTATGTACAGGGTGGCCCAAATAAGACCAGCTGATGTGAAATACAAATAACTTTTTAATTTTTTAACATAATTTATTTTTTCTTTTTGCAGATTATAACTGAACTCTTGGAAATTTAAAATGAATACGTACAGTTCACAACAACGCATTAAAATTATCGATTTTTATTATTCTTCTCAACGATCAATTGTTCTGACGCAGCGAAATTATCGCCGTTTTTTTAACGTAAGATCAGCGCCCACATCTTCCATGATTACAAGTTTAGTTCGCCGTTTTGAGGAACTGGGTTCAGTTGCCGACCGTCCAGGAAGAGGTGCTCATCGAAATATTCATACTGTAGACAACGTGGAAGCTGAACAGCAGAGTGTTGCAAATGATCCATATGTCTCAACTGGTCGCAAATTGGGTATACCCAGAACAACATTACAGAGAATTTTAAAGTTGGATCTTATGATGTATCCATACAAAGTTCAAATTGTGCAACGGCTTCTATCGCAAAACCCCCAACAACGACTACAATACGCTATTCGCTTTACACAATTAGCCACACAAAATGATTTTTTAAATAATCTTTTGATGACGGATGAAGCGCATTTCCATTTAAGTGGTTATGTGAATAAACAAAACTGAAAATCCAAGGGCAATACATCCGCATCAGTCACACCCAATCAGATGCACTGTTTGGTGCGGTGTTATGGCCACAAAAATCATCGGCGCATATTTCTTTGAGAATGAGGATGAAACGCCAGAAACAGTCTCCGGGGCTTCTTAGAGAACAATGATCGACAACTTTTTGCGGACAATGGTGGAGCAACATCCTAATTTGTGGTTTCAACAAGATGAAGCCACTGCGCATACTGCTAGGCAAAACAATGAATATGCTGCGTGAAATTTTTGGTGAACGCATAATTTCAAGAAATTCAGATATCCCTTGGCCTCCTCGTTCACCAGATTTAACTGCGCCCGATTTTTGTTTTTATGGGGATATTTAAAAGACAAAGTGTATGTTAACAAACCACAGACACTTGGACAGCTCAAGCAGAATATTCGAGACGAAATACGGCGCCTGCAAGCAGATACATTACGCCGTGTAATGCAAAATGCGCTAAAAAGAGCCAATGCCTGTATCGAGCAAAATGGTGGTCATTTGTCTGATGTCATATTTCACACATAGTCAGGTTAAATTTCCATAAAATATTTAACATGTAAAAATAAATCATTTAAAAAACGTTCTTACAAGAGTTACACGTGTTAAACATCACTAAGTCTCATTTGGGCCACCCTGTATATTTGTTTGCTGCTGGTGTTTAGTGCTCGTAAACGACATCGTCATGATAGTTGTTGTCATTACAGTGGCAATAATTTGCTTTAACAATAATTATGCCTACATTGAATAGCAGATATTAACACTTCTACTGTGCAATATTTTTATTAGAGGGCAAAAGCATGCACTTTGTCGAAGCACTCACTCACTCGCACGTATTAGCAGAGCAATGAAATGATTCCATATGTAGACGCGTTGACATAATTCTTTACTCGAGCATTTGCAAAATACAATATAATTTGCATGACTCTTGAATTGTTGTGCAAATAAGGCAGACATAATAAATACTTGTTCCAACTAATTACCATGTTATTGTTTATATTGCAATAATAAAGAAATGATACTTTAACAAAATCACTAAGGATATTTTTGAAGTATGTACATATTGGGAAAGAATTGTGCATTTCAAATGAACAGAATATTTTTATCTATAATTGTGACCAAGGCAAATTCAGCTCAATTCGCAAGTGCTAGTTTACACTATGCAAGTCTTATTGCTAAGCTGATTACTTTGTTAGGACGTTACTGTTCCCCTCGTCTCTCTCCCCATCAAACTAATCAGCTTAGCAATAAGACTTGCATAGTGTAAACTAGGACCTTACGATCGTTGGTTGGTGAAGGGAATCATTTTAATTCATCAAAGAAGTTATTACGGAATTTCATGTTTGTAACTTTACACCATCATAGTTTTACTCGTAAGTAGGTTTCATAAAATGTAACCTTGCTTTTGCCACTTTTGCCATTGTGAATTCAATGCTGCCAAGTTAAAATTACCGGAAGCAGCTGATAATGTTTATGCCAGTTAATGAGAATAGATACCGATTGAAAGATTTTCAACCTGTAGCTCGTTTCCTTATTTCTCGCATCGTAAAATTTCTCACATGAAGTGTGAAACACAAAATTCCATCGTTTCTCGATTGAGAAAAAAGTGTTTGTGTGTTTGAATGCGAAAACAGACAACACTGATTCTGTTTTTACAAATGAAAACAAAATGTTACAAAAATATTCGGCCAGCTTCTAAAAACCATTTCGTTTTGAAACCGGCAGATTTGCAGCTTTATTTTTTTGTCTTAACATTTCATATGCTTGAGATATTTTATCCGAACTTAATTTCTAATCCACTAAATTATCTGACAAAGAGAACACTGTTTTCCGTTTTTGAAACTTTGCGATTTCAAAATGAAATGGTTTTGGTTTGGAACGTGGCCTATAATTTGAATAAAAAAAAGAAATAATTTACAAGAAAAAGAAAATAAAATAATGCATAAGAATATAAAATTAATGTTAAATGTTTGAAAGAATTTTTTTTTTTCTATCAACTGTCTCTACATAAGAAATTACACACAAAAATTCTAAATAAATGTAAACATATCGACATATCGACATATAATATTTTAGTTCAACAATTCGTTGCACATCTTCTTAACTGGTTTATACATATTTCATATTTTTATACACAAATTATGAAATTCACATGTTTTTGTAAAATTTTGGTTGTTCTCGCACCACTTTCAAAGGCAAATTGTTTTGACAGTTCTTGCGAGAAATTTTTCACAAAAATTTTTTACAGAAACACTTTTTCTCACATCCTTCCAATAATTGTTGGAAATTTATTTAAATGACAGATAGTTTTCGCAAAGTAAAGATACAGAAACATTTTTGTGAGCAAAGCCATTTTGTGTTTCAATTTACACTGTTTTGATTCCGAGATGCGAGAAATACAGTAACGAGCTACTGATCCTAGTTTAAAAAATGTCTATGGTTAGGTTAGGTTAAGTTAGCAGGCTGCTGGTAAGGAAGGGTAAAATTTAGACTCCAGCTCACTTGAGTCCAATACAATGATCCCTTTGTGCTACCTATTAGTTCAAGAGAAGATAGTGAGAGAGGGTTATAGGGAAGGGATAGTGATAGAGAAGACAGTTGGATGAAGGAAGACAACTCTGCTTTTTGCACGCTTTTTTGATAATGCAGTGTTGCAGCGCCTTTTGGTGTCAAATGAGACAAATTAAATTTTGAAGCTGTGTTTTCGTTATTTTACTTCGCCGATGATTGTGTTACACAACGAAAGAAAACGCTCTAATGTTACACATTAGGATTAGTATCTGATGAAGTCTGTATAGTTTTTAGTGACCAGTGCCTTATGCCTGCATCACTAGGATTTTTCCCACAACAACTGATACAAAGGACACATATACGTGGTGTTGTTATTTTTAATGACTAGCGGAGACCGAGCTCGAACCCAGGACCAACGTGCTAACTACTTCAGCCAACTTCACATTCAAATGTCTATAGTCATTTCATAACTTTTTAGACGCACATCTATCCATTTTCTGAATTTCATACAAAATGAAGCTTATATATGTTGCTTAAGTTTTGTTCTCAATTTCTTTGTATTCAAAGACTTCTAGTAGAATTTTATGACAAGTATTTTTGTTACACATTTCAAACCGTGATATACCAACTTAAGGATAATTTTTGCCCCCTTTTTCCACAAAGAGAGTTAAAATATTCTACAAAAAATATTGCTCACAGGATTTTATTCAAAACAGTTGAACACTGCTTTCACTTTAAATGTAAAGTTGACATGTTTTCCTTTGTCGATTCACCATAACAGTGTGCAAAAGGGCAGAAGCTTCGAAATTTAATTGAATAAGACGAATTAATCGTTAAAACCTGCTTATTTTGAAAAAAGCTTAATTTTGTTAAGCAGTCTTGTAGAAAATCACTTCTTACTTCTTGCAAATTGCCTCAAATTTGATTATTTAATAAATCACACAATGAGAAAAAAAGCCATTCAAAATAAATCCTCTAATAATACCAAACAATTTGCGGGAAATTTGGTTTTCCTTCCTCATTGTGTCAAAGTGTTGCTGTTAAGAAAGCGAAGTGATGTTTACATTTTTATTTCTTGTAACACATGGTGTTAAGGGAAAATTACATTGTTGTGGTATTTAATATTTATTTACACACACATATGCACACACTGTGCATACATATTTATGTTTATATGTTTACGTTCACACACACACACACATGTCTTTAAATGTTTGTGAACGTGTAAGCGAAATTGTAACTAAAGTAGAAGAAATAATAAAAAGGCATGAAACATTAAATTTTGCTGTATGTATTAAAATTTTATGGCCGTTTATTCAATGTGGTTGATTGTTGCGTTCGAAATGCTGTTCAGTGAAAACCAGATAAATATGTTTTTTTTTTAAATAGATTTCTTTTCAATTTCGCAGTAATTGTTTGCTGCTCATCAATTGCCTTCTTCGAAAACTTATAACAAACACGTCTGAAAATAGGAAATTGTTAATTAAATTTTTAAATTGTGGTTTAAAGCCAGTTGTTGAACCTTAAAAAAAAAGTCATCCGTTGTTTGTTGTTTGGCTCTCATTTTTTTATGTGAATGAAAAGCTTCAATTCTTTTTTTTTTGATTATGTTTATTAGAATTTTATTGGTCAAGTCGAGAAAATGATATCGGCCAAATAAGTGCAATCACAATTGATTGCTCGTTTTATGGCATTTTTCATCACTTTGGTGAGAACTTCGGTCGACAGATTCTCGCACTCGTGTCGAATGTTGTTCTTCAGGGCTTCCAGGGTCTCGGGCTTGTTCACGTAAACACAAGACTTCAAAAAACCCCACAAAAAAGTTTGAAACGGTTAAATCGGGCGATCTTGCGGGCCAGTGTAAATCGCCAAAACGAGAGATGAGGCGACCCGGGAACGCCATGACACAATTATTACGCGTTCTTGGGGAGTGTATTGCTCTATGGCTTGTTCACTTGTATTGTACATCTGTCTAGCTCACAAATGTCAAAACTGATTTGACATTGGCCGCCATTTGCAAAAATAAAAGCATCTTCCAATATGGTGATTTCTTTTGGCCCACCTTGTAGTTACGTTATTTTCTTCGTTCGCCAAATTGGTGAAAACACTTTAAATTATTGTAAAAATTTTGATCTCATATTTTTGTGGTTTTTAAGTATGAATCATATTTCGTTAATCTTGGCTATTTTAAGCGGATAAAAGAATGTCAAACAAGGCTAACCCACCATTCTTTCAATTGTGGCAATTTATGTATAGATGAAATTATGTTCTGGTGATAAATACATTCTTAACATTATGAGTAAGCCTCTGTTTGGTACTCAGAAGAAGATGGATATGAAAAATAGTTTTTGCACAGAACATAATACAGGAAAGTAATAAAGCATTTAAATAATTATAAAGAACAATTACGTAATTAAATAGTTTGAGGTTACACCATTTTTGCACTGATAGCCTCAAGCATGAAGCAATTTCGACCGCGGTAAGACTGATGGTAGTGGGTGAATAATACATATTTTACCTAAAGGCAACGTAACCATTGTCATGTGTGATAAAATCCCAGACAGATATATACAAACTAACTGCATCATCTCAACATCTGGAAGTATGTAATGGTAGAGAACAACAATAAAAGAGAATAACCACGAAATGGGTAAAAACGGTAGCGGATTTTACGACAATAGTCGTAACACACATCAATTCTTTCGCCTGCCGGATTATAATACAGTCTTTCAGACTGAGATCACGGAAGAGTGATCGAAATTCTTTGGGCAAACCCAAAAAGTGAAAGGGCAAACGAAATACTTGGGAAATTGGTTAACATAAAAAACAGCACATACAGAAATAAATAATCGACTGGTTCGCATGGGTGTTGAAGATGCAACTTTCAAGCACTATTCGTGTCACTGTGCAACATTCAATCAAATCAGAATATATATTTGCGATCTGAAAAATAAACCAGATATAGAATATCTTAGGGACTTAAGAAAATATATATTGAGGAAGTTAGCTTAACTAACTAAGTTTGATAGGCTTGTGGTTTCTTTATTTGGCAACTCCCCTCAAACATTTCTTTTAAAAGCGCAAAATATGCTACAATAGCATAATTGTAATTCGCAAGCGACTAAATCAATATTGATTGCACTGCACCGCCCCTATTTCAAACTCAACCTAACCAAAACTAAAAAAAAAAAATATTCTTAGATTTGGTTAAACAATAAATTTTGCTATTCCTAGAATGAGAAAGATTTATAAAATAATGAAAGTGTAATCCACTACAGCAAACAAACAAAGCGTTGTCTAAAGCAGTATTTAAATAACTTACCCTCATACCTAAATAAGAGCGGAAAGTGTTGCGTTAGCAGTAGGGTACGTATTTTCAGTACAATCAAATAATATTTTCACATTTAAATGTACTGAAAATGCATACCCTGCTGCTAACGCAACGCTTGCCGCTCTTATTTAGGTATGAGGGTTAAGTCGCTGCTTTGGCTTGCGCATATTAAAAAAACAACAGTCGCAGCCGAAGCAGCATAGAAGCAGAAAACGATAAGCAATTGCACAGTAATTTCAACAGTCGGCGATTTTAAAAGCTTGCTGTTGCTTTTGGTTGGTTTCGCTAGTAAAAGCATAAACAGTCTATATGCTTTTGTAAGTAGCAAAACGTCACAGTCCAAGAAACAAACTCTTATTGTAACATGTGTAAAAAGTATCCTCAATTTAAAAAAAATAGACAATTAAACTGCTTGTCTCCTTTTCGGACGGGCAATATTTTTTTTTTGTTTGGCAGGAAGCACGGAAAATTGTTATCTATCAATTCAAGGTTAAGAAGTCAGAAAATAGACGTAGGATTGCCTTCACATTTCTTGTTTTAAATTCTACTTATCGCAGTTAAGTCAAAACTATTCCCAGAAAGAGTTACATATGTAAACTATTTGCATGTCATCTCTTAGTTGGGCATATTACTTTGAAAAGTGATTGAGAAATGGAAAAGCTTTAATTGCTATAGAAGACGTTAATTTTTTACTGTCAAAAAATGTAAAATAATTGATATAAACAATGAAGTATACGACAAAAGTATCTGGTTTCCGTAACTTGTGATAAGTTTCCGCATCGAGAAAAACTTATTAATTATATTGTTTGTTCTATTTTATGCAGGGTTATTCATATCAAAACTTCAATAAACTTACAAAATATATCAACCTAAAGAGATTTTTTCGTATTCATTCTATTGTGTGGCAAATAAAGTTCCCCTGACCGTGCCAACTACATAAATTTTCATCAGAAATAATTTCTTAGTCGGGCTTAAGTTCTGTAATTTCAATTCTTATTGAATGAAATATTTTTTATTAATTAATGTGAGTTTCTAAAGAAGAGAAGAAAAATTAAATTAGACTATAAGCTGGGGGAAATACCGATATTTTTCTGTGCAGCCACGCACGTCATCCGCACCCAAGTCTATCTACTGGGCTAGAGATTGTTATTGTTAATCAGCTATTTAACGCAAATTTTTAATGAAATGGAATATGAGAAATATTGTGTATACAATTATTGATTTACCTTTGGCAAACACATTTGTAAGTATCACTATTCATTTTCTGTTTATACGTTATTTTCATTTTTATATTCAGGTTAGCACGAAGTTATGTCACTTTACCTAAGTATGTTTAACTATTCTTGCTTATCTTTTAAAAACGTTTAAACATTTAAAATTGTTTTACATAAACTTTCATTTAAATAGCATTAAAAAGAATATTAGATATGTGTTTAAAATATGCATTCTTTTCAAGCTGAGGTACAAAAATCATTTGAAGTTTTATAAAAAAGTTTAAGCATTTACAAGCTAAAGATTTTGCTAATATATGAAATGCAACACTGTTTCCCATCAAGTACCACCTCTTACTAGACTACTTTCAAATTTTGAGCAAGTGTCGTCATTTACTTTGCGTTTAACAGCTGTTCAAAATGTAAAAAAGTGGTTTACTGACTTTCATTGTGGTCGCACAAGTACAAATGACGCTAAACGTTCTGGACGGCCAATTGAGGTCAGTACTCCCGAAAATGTCGAAAAAAAATCCACGATATGGTGTTGGCCGATGAAAGAGTAAAATTGCCTGAGATTGTTGATGCCATAGGCATTTCATATGGCAGAGTGGTTTCGATTTTAAGTGATCAGCTGGGTTTAAGAAAGTTGTCTGCAAGATGGGTGCCGCGTTTGCTCTCAATTTATCATAAACGTAAACGTGTGACAACTTCAAAGGATTGTTTGAAGTTGTTTAACAGCAATCTGAATGAGTTTTTGCGGCATTTTGAAACTGTGGATGAAATATGGATCCATTACTGTACTCCAGAGACCAAGCAGCAGTCTAAACAATGGAGTTTTCCGGGTGAACCTGCTCCGAAGAAGGCCAATATAAGTTTGTCGGCCAATAAGGTGATGGCAACAGTTTTTTTGGTATGCACGCGGGATAATCCACATCGATTACCTTCAAAAGGGAAAAACAATAAACGGCGAATATTATACCAACTTATTAGATCGATTTAATGAGGATTAACAAAGAAAACGACCCCATATGGCCAAGAAAAAAGTTATTTTCCATCAAGATAATGTGCAGGTGCACACGTGTGCAGTCTCAATGGCAAAACTCTATGAATTGGGAGTTTTCGGATTTAGCCCCTAGCGACTACTTCCTATTTCCAAACCTAAAGAAATGGCTCGGTGGAATGAGATTTAGCTCAAACGATGAAATTATTTACCAAACAAATGAATATTTTAAGGACCTTGAAAAATCCTATTTTTTGTAAGGGATACAAAAACTGGAGAAACGTGGGACTGAGTGTCTAGAACTCAAAGATGACTAGGTTGAAAAATAAAATAACCTTTTATATAAAAACCTGTGTTTCTTCAAAAAGTCACTGAGTTAATGATCAACCTTCGTATAATTTCGAAGAAGCAATATTGCAGAAAAGGCCAAAGTAGTAGAAAAACAATAAATTAGTTGACAATGCTGTAATTTAGCGAGTTTTGGTTATAAATAAATGACAACGCACAAACAAAATACGTTCGTTCAGCACTTTCGACTATAGCCGAAGACCCCTAATTGCCCAAGTGAACTACCGAAGTAGTCCTTCAACGTTCATAATGTAGAAATAATAATTTTCGTATACTATAAACACAGTGTCATTTTCAATCTTCTTTTCTTTTAATAAAGTGAGTTTTTGTTTTTCATTTTCAAATAATTGCCTATTTAATTGGCTTTTATTTCTGCCACACTGCACATTTTACTATTTGCAACAAATTGTTTGTTCTTCAAGAGAAATATTTGAAATTCAACTTCGTTTCTAAATTTTGTCTATAGCATGTACGAATTAACAAATGCCTGCTACACATTTCTGTTACTGATATCCCTTACGTTTAGTAATTAGAAATGAGAAGAAGAAAAAAAAACAGATGAGCAAATACCTTAAATTATTTGAATATCATCTTCAAAGAATGTTTATTCTTAGACAAATGATGCAACAACAAACAACAAACAGTCGACTGCTAATAAATTATGTCTAGAAATTTTGGTTTACGCAATAAAAGATCTCTGTTCGTTGAAGAATATAAATTATTTGAATTCGTTTGGAGAAAATCATTTCGTAAGCAAATAGCAATCAATAAATATTGCAGTAAATGGCTATAAAATATGTGACTCGTAAATTTATATTGAAACAGATAGATTAAAATTTGTTTGTTTTGTTTACCTGGGCATAAATGACTTTTTAGGAATTGCTTAAATATAAAGCAATTTTGAGTATAAAGTAAATGAGATGAAGAGATTTTTTTTTTTAAATTAGTGAAGCGTGTGTTATTCACAAAAATACTTAAAAAATATTATGGCTGATGTATGTACTTAGTGCGCCGACAGGAAAGCAAATGACAGTCTTAGAAAGCCCGATTTCAATCCATGGCCAGACTAAAGCGTATCAACATCACAGATTTTTATGATATGCCTTCGCGTTTATGCACTGATGCTTATTACAGCACCCTCTTTAGTCGATATTTGCAGCAATGGATGGGTGGCGAAATAAAATTTCTAATCCAATGGCTTCATAGGTTAAAGTATTGCGCCTACTTAAGACTAGAGGCGCTGCAACGATGATAGCAGGGTCTGTATCACAGTTGAGCGTATTGATTTAATTGATTTATCATCTATGCTATCTGCACTTGCTGCAAGGGTGTCTCTATGAGATAACGGGTAAGACAATACCGCGGACTCTTTTTTGGGAAATCTAGCTTTTTGGGCAATTAGGCAGTTTATCCATAAAACTTGTTACTGCTCAATTTCTGGAATAACAGAGGAAAGGATGTTCACGTATTTATTAAGAGGAAGTATTTTGCTACGTTGATTGTACAAGTGCAGTTTCACCTAGAACCGCCTTGAATTGAAAAGGCCATAGCAGAGAAGCCCTTGGGGTTAGAATTTCCAGGCCTAACCAGTGGCTTAATACTGGTACTAATAAAATAAATTCAAAATAAATTAATCTAATGATTGAGTTAAACAACTCAATAAATGTAATATTAACTAGAATAAACTAAAGATTGTTTTGAATAATTTAAGCAGGTTGATTGAAACTCATATTAAAAATCAATTGAGTTCAGCTTAATGGTTCTAGTGCTAACTGATTAAAACGCCTACAATCAAATTCTTGAAAATGTATGAACAATTTTTATACTCAAGTCGCCTGTCTGGGCTTTAAAAACACTAAATAAACTATTTTGAGAGCAGTTTGACTAGTTCAAACCATTTTAGCTTATTCTAAAAGCCGAACTGTAACTTATTTCTGATTAACCAAATTTCGACAGAACACACATATGTACATACATACATATGTATGTTTATATATTCATATAAAAAATAATACAAATTTTGTATGCAAAATCAAACATCTTCTATTCTCTTTTCTTTAACAAATGACACTCATTTATTTGGGACTCGCAATCAATTTGAAAATGTATAAGTGCTCAAACATTTATTTCGAGTGCAAAAATGCCATTGTACATTTTTTACTGCTGCTGCTACTTTACAAATTTGATTTATGAATTGTTAATGATTGTCACTAAACAACAAAACAATTGTAAAAATTTAGCTATTATTTAATAAATTTTTTTTTTCAGATTTTCTAAAATGTTCCTGCATTTTATTTGATAAAATGTTGCTCTTGCTGGTTTTGCTCTAAAACAGCAACGTGCGTATGATTAATATTTGATACCTTGAACATGTCAAGTATGTAAATATTTTAGGTTTTCTTAATTTATTACAATAAATAAAGCATATCTTCGGGCTGGTGAGTTGAATTGCAGATGTGTTTTGTGCGTATGAGCAATATTTATTCGAATGTTTTACGTTACGTATACGTTTGTAGAGTAAGTGACAGATGCCGTCAGTGTTACCATTTCAGTTTTTTTTGGATGGAAAAAAGCTTTATTCTTTCGTTTTAAGGCTTTATACGTAAATGTAGCAAAATTTAATTTGTGAATAGAATTCTAATTTTCAATCTTGTGTTTTGTAATTCTTATTGCGAATCAGAGCTATTTTCTTTAGTTTATTTTATTCGTAATTATTCTTGAAAACCTTGTGTTTGGGATTGTTACATTCTTGATTTTTTTTTGTTATTCTTGATAGCAGTGTGCACTGGAAACATTTAAATAATCGCGTATACTTGTATGTACATTTATTTGTGTATTTGTAAATATAAGTGTTCGTGTGTGCTTTTGAGGCCACAGATAAATTAGAGTGTATCAGCGTGTCTTTGCGTAGGTAAAATTATATTTTGGAATGAACACGCTGTTTAAAAAAAAAAATATTATAAATACAACAACTGCAAAATGATGAATAGAATCTCCTTTTGCTTTTGCATTTTTTTTAATAAAAATATCCAGAACACTAACATATAGCCTTTCTTCCTGTAAAGACGGTCAACTCAAAGTTAAAGGAAAAATAGCTTTTTTTATAAAGCTTATGTTACAAATAGTAGGTCGCAACAAAATACAAACTGTGAGAGTTTCAAAATTTTGAGTTGAACCCTCTTAGATGAACAAGTGCTATATGGGTAATTTTTCGCAAAATAAAAATCGTTCAACGTGCATTAACAGGAGAAAGACAATTATGAAAAAATGTAAAATGAGCATTTCGAGCCCTATTTTCGATTTTATCGAAAGCGATTAAATTTGCAGGAGAAGGTTTTTTTATTATATTCAAATAA
Source organism: Nowickia ferox (assembly GCA_936439885.1). Lineage (NCBI taxonomy): Eukaryota > Metazoa > Arthropoda > Insecta > Diptera > Tachinidae > Nowickia > Nowickia ferox. The sequence goes on from OW387027.1 coordinate 86,904,148, forward strand.
GTTTTACATTAGTAAATTGTCGCTTACGATAAAATTGCAAAGACTGCATTGTAGGTTAGGTTAGGTTAGCAGTCTGCTGGTACGGAAGGGTGAAATTTAGAGTCCAGCTCACTTGGGTCCAATACAATGATCTCTTTGTGCTACTTGTGAGTTGAAGAGAAGATAGTGAGAGAGAGAAAGAGTGATACGGGAGGAATAGTAATAGAGAAGATAGGTGATGAAGGAAGTGGTATAGGAAAGCTTCATTGTATTACAACTGTGCTTTTTGCGCGTTTTTAACAATGCAGTGTTGCAGCGCCTCTGGTATCAATGAAGCGTATTAAATTTTCAAACTGTGTTTAGTAGCCATTTTATTGGCTATTTTGCTTCGCCGATGATTCTGCTACACAATACGGATGAAGGAAGACATACTGATGTTACATTAGGATTAGTTTTCGCTGAAGTCGGTATAGTTCAGTGACCAGTAATTATGCCTTCAGCACTATAACTTTTTCCTACATCAAGTGATACAAAAGAACTTTAATGCACATCAGAAAAATGCGTGGTGGTATTTTTACTGACGGTCAGAGACCAGGGGTCGAATCGTCATATCCGTGAACGTCAAACTCGTTACGTTAAAATACCATTTTCGGATCTGAAATCCCATTCAGCTTATACGATTGAAGTATTACTCAATTTGTTTTCGTACGATCACGGATGTGACGATTTGAGTCCAGGCTCAAATTCAGGACTTTCGGTTTTGTAGTCAACGTGCTAAATACTTCAGCTTTATCTTAAAAGTTGTCAAACATTTTGGCATTTTGATAATTCTAAACTGTGGATAGGCCCATAAAAAAGTAAATTTTTTACTACATGTCGCTTATGATTAAATCGAAAATAGGGCTCGATTTACTGCACACTTTCCTCGAACTTTTTGTATTTTTGGTCTTAATTTTACGTATGCTTTCATTGCTCGTACCCATATCTCTGAAAAGACTCTACACTTTTTTTATTTTTGTTGAGAGTCTTGTTGATTAATTAAAATATAAAAATTTTTGAGATACAAAGTGGTCTTAATGAGGCATTTAGGTGCTTAGGTGAATAATTATTTAAAATTTATATATAGTTTTTATTTTGTGTTACAGAGAACATTTTTACTTAAGCCCAAGCCCTTTAACTCTTTTTTTATTTAACAAGCACAAACTGCAAGGCTGCTTTGGCTTGTCTGCAGAAACACTCAGATTTTCAAGCAGGAATTGAAGCTGTGACCCTCCGAATTCTACACTAGTATGCTGTCTACTACTACTACCATGTGTTATCAGTTTTAATTTATTTTTAAGAAACAATCAACACTTTGTAGAACAAGTAAATATTAATATTGGGAAAAAGTGTAATAAAAATATTAAAAAAAAAAAATAGAAAAAGAACTTAAATATTGTAGGCATTTCATTTGTTAATCTTAGAGTGTGTTGTGTTATTACGAAATGAGTAGCCAGAAAGGAAGATTTGTTTTATATTGTTTTCGGAAATAACATTAAAATTGTTAAACTTTCCCATGACAAACTTTATATTTTTTCGGTTCTACTTTAATGGGAAATCTTTAAGTGGCTGATATCTTAGGGGATTATTCATTTTCACTCTTGGCAATGAAACATTTAATCATTAGCAAACTACAACCAGCCATTAATTTATTGCTCTCACTGACTTTGTCAACTACGGAAAGGGGGTGGGGGATTAACCAGAAGAAAATAATATTTTTTTTTCTTTAGGTCACGGTCCAGTTGGTTAAACTAGTTATAAGACTGTACATGCCAATACGTATCCATGTAAGCTATTTAATTTTTTTTGCCATTTTTCTGTTTTGCTTTTTTACTTCACAAAACGGATTGCTGTAGTCATTTACTTAGTTGCCGCATACATATTTCCCATGTCTGTAACATTTCTTTAACAATATTCGATGGCTTAAGGCAATTCTTTTGTAACATTTAATAACTTAACCTTCTTCTCATTCATCATCATCATCAGCATCATTGTCATCATTATCAATTACAGCATTAGTATCAGCATTACTACTCGTAGCAGGCAGCAACATCTACAGTCCCTTTTGCTTTGATGGCTTGGACTTACTTCATTTTCAGTTGAGTTTTTACGAGTTGCCTGTAGACGAATGAACAAATGAATCACTGGCTCTTTTGTTGTTTCCAAAAATGGCCTGTTAGTTTATTTGAGCACGCCTCCCTTTGTGTGTGCGTGTATGTGGGTGTGGGTGTGGGTGTGTGCATGTGTATGGATGGCTTTTGTGTATTTTTAGTTTCCTGCTATTGTTGCCTTCACTTAAGCGCATTAAACTGTGTAAATCTTTTGGAAGCCGTTACACTTTATTTTGACAGTATTTATATTTCTCTTTTCTTCTTGGTGTGTGATTTTATTATTTGCCAAACAAATTTAGTCATCATCAAAGAAAGTAAAAATGAAGCCATAAAAAAAAAGAATTTGCTTGCTGATGTGCACAACATTAATCTGCATTCAGTAAGACATTTCCATTACATGGCTGGCCTCTTATATTGTTGCTGTCTTCTTTTAGAAACTTTAAAATCAAAAGTTTATTTATGTGTTATTATGTAAGTCGGCATCTAAGAAATTTGTTCTTTACCAATAAAAAGTGACAGAAAATTACAAAAGAAAAAAATTATAGAACGAAAATCAAGGTCTCTTTTAAGTAATAATTGAAAATAAAAGTGAATAAAGTTAACGAGCTGAAAGCAATTTGGAAAGTATGAAAAACAATATACTAGAGTTTTTGTAATTTTCTATAGTGAAAAATATATGAAAACAGTCTTTGATTTGATTTCAATTTGATACTAAAAGCTTTTCCATTACTTCTAATAGTATATTTTAATAATTGAGTAGTCCGACGATGAGCTTTTTAATTCTGTGAATTTATTAAGCAACAAATCATCGATAAGATACCATTCTAAAATTCAGTACATATGATGGAGTATAGGTGGGCTATCCCTACAGCACTGGGGATCAAATTACAGCACTCTTTATCGAACGAAACTTCAAATATATTTTAATGGAGTTTAATGGAGTTTAATGGAGGGAAATATTTAAAAGTTTTTGATAAAATATATTATATATTTTTTGATAAAAAATATTTCAGACATCTGAAAACATTTCGTTACCATTGTCAAATTATTGCCAGATATTTATCAGACATTTTATTATTGTCCGATGTACGAATTTTATGCATCTGACAATATGGCAACATTGTAAGAGAATTTTTTACAGAAAAAAGTGAACATTTAACAGCGGTTACTTTCGAAAATAGCATAAAATTCACCAAACTCTTTATTTGATTTAAATCTAGTTTTCGTAGCAAGTAAATATTTTATAAATTCATTAGGGAAAAATCAAATTATTTAACCCTTTCACCCTTTAATTTTTTTCACGAAATCTGGTAGGTTTTGTTTTTAAATTTTGACAGAAACTTTATTTATAAGGCAAAAATATAAGACGTTGGGCATACATGAGAAGTCGAAGATCCTTACCCTTATCCTGGGATATATAATCCCAAGTATGCAAAAAGTCTTTGTCACAGAAAATTCAAAAACTTTTTTTTTATTGAATCAATATATTTCGATAGAACAGTATACAAAAATCTTCATCACAGGAAAGTGCAAAAATATAATGAAATATACGCAGCCATGTGCTCATAATAATACATATTTTCACTTTTTTACATTTAACACAAGCATAATAACTGAACATTTCTGTTAAATGGTTTGAGTCTGGCAATGTAAAACAGCTGATCCGAGAACCTTTACATATGGCAACCTTTTTTTTTTATTGACGATGTTGCCAGATAAATTTATTGTCATACAATAGTCTTTCAATAAATAAACTGTAGTATTTTCTAACAAATTTGATACAACGGTGTGAACTGGATATCTACATTAAGCTGGCAACTTTTGGTTGTCAGTACATAGCCAGCACATTACCAGATCTCACAATATTGTAAGATCGGGCCATCGTCTGTACATAGCATTAGTTATGCTCTTTTGACCCAACAAGCTTCCTTTCGCTTGTTTTACTACATCGAAAATTATAAAACTTAAATGCGAGCCACAAACATTTTATACAATTTAATTTTTTGCGGCCGGAAGTTATTTTTCTCTGGTCAACAGATAATATTCTTAATTAATGTTAATGATTCATAGAGTATTAAATTTGTTCAGCTAAAATATTTATCAAACAAATTTTTCAGAAATAAGTAATATACAAACCGAAATGAATGAAGCCCCATAACACAATAAATTTTTTTAATCAAACAAATGAAATTAAAATGTAGATTTCTTAAAAAAACAAAAAAAAAATAACTTTAACAACATTTACTATAATATCATTTGTTCTTTTTTGATTTCATTTGCTGACCCTTTTCAATTTGGGAAAAGAAATTTATGTGCATTCACACATTTAGAGAATGAAAAAGAAACTTTCATGGTACGAAAACGGACACATTTTCTTAAGGCATCTTTACCCCAAAAAAAAAACGAAAAAAAACAATAATAAAGTTGCAAAAAAAATACCATCAATAAAACTAAGACATTTCCCTGAAAAGTCTTTAATTTACATAAAAGTTATGACAAAAAAAAACAGTTGTCAAATTCAAACGATAGTCTTGTCATAGTGTCATAATGTTTTGAACTATTTTAATTTACATACATGGTAGATTTTGCATTTTTTTTTCTATAAAAAAAAAAATACTGAAACATCATGACACTACGACACTTAAGACTATCATTTCAATAACCCTAAAAGAATTTAAATAAAAATATTTCTTTTAACCTTAAATAAAATCTATAATGCTGGTTGTAGGTTCAAATTAGAAATAAAAAACTTATAATATATGTACACACATACCTACACACATATTCACTATTCAAATTTCAATTTCAATTTCGTCGTTTTAAAAGTTTACCTCTGAAACTCATTTTATAGCCTATTTAAAGTGTAATAAAAAAAAATGTAGAAAATCGTGTGATATTTAATGAGCTATTTTTGTTTATTATTGATTTACCTTATAATCTTATTTTTATTTAACGCGATTCAAAATGTTTACGAATTAAAAAAAAATTATTTGTTGTTGGTTAAGCACATTTACAACACATCATTTAACTTCAATAACAATTGAGGCCACCAGCGCATAAGTGATGTAAACCATACATACATATACATTCTTTATATTACCTACTACCATAAAAAAAATAAAGTAATCTACCTTTTGGCATTCAAAAGCGTATGGAGCTAAAAAATCGTTTTTAAACAGAACATAAGATAGCGAAGTAAATGAGTAATTAAATACTTAAAAAGAGAAAATGAGTAATTAAATATTTTGGGGTTTTACCATTTTTGCGCTGGTAGCCTCATATGTATGTCACACAAAAAAATCGCTTAAGAGGCGCCGATATTTGCGCTAAACAGCGCTGAGATTTACAAAAAGCTAAATATTTTGTATAAATTTACACAAGTTTTAAGAAAATGCGCAACAAAATTTAATGCTTATTTAGTGTAAATATTTTAGCGGCGACATTGGCATTCACATATTCAGAACTCAGCTGTAACAATAAATTTGTTCAACAATTAAAAACGAATTTCCCAAAATTAACCGATCTTACAAAGAAAACTCAATAAATATGGGAAAGAATTTCTTTTTTCTCAATATAACTTCTCTTAGGGTTGAAACACTTTTCCCAGTGATATTCAAAAGCTTCGATGGCTTGTTTATAGTAAGAACTGTCAAGCTAATCAAAATAGGTATCAAACACACACTTTCCCTCTTTATTGCTGCTTAATATTTTACCTCCGAGCAACTTTTTTTTTCGAAAAAAAAAAAAATTGGTAAAATAAATTATAATTATAGGTTTTTTTAAATTCGATAAAACTTACGAAATTGTTAACTGTCAAACGAATTGATATACTGCACTCAATTTTTGTCGTTTATTATCACTGCACCCTTGCTAGGGTTGCTACCCTTCAACGCTACAACATTATCCAGATTGATTTTGAAAATCAATTCGCTCAACTTATAGACGATGTCTTATTAAAAAATTGTCTTCATAGAAGAGGCGCAACTATTGACTTATTGAAATCAAAATTTGGCGATAAAATGATTTCGAGTTAACAGATCACTGATTTTCGCTGACAACCAACAACAACCGACGCCTTGGAAAGCAACATTGTTATCGTTATTCATGATATAGGTTGGTTGGTGGGTTTGCGCGGCTGCCTTCTTCACGCAGGTAATCAAGTAAAATCTAGATGTTTCCTTTTTGAAAGACAACTCCACTCTTCGGTGTAAACGTATGTAAAACCGTATCTAAGTATACGGATACGGTGCTAGGTACAAGATCCAACCCGTTGCGTTAAGTTCACTCAACCCAATCTCAGATAAATCTAAAAGGTCGTCTAGTACATGACTGCCTAAGAACTTGTGTCTTGAGAGATGCAAAGCTGGACATTCTCAAAGAAAAATTGGAAGATTGTCTCTTCTTTGCTTTCTTCTGGAAAGCTTTGGCAGAACTAATTGTAAGACAGGCTTGTACTATTAGCCTGTCTGCCGACCGTCCAGTGTCCCGTCATGACTGCAACGAGCATCGAGATTCATGACATACTGCCAGAATGCTATTTGTCAAGAAGAAGGTGGCCATTTCAAATTTTAATGATATGTCTGGACCTTTCGAATAACAAAATTGCATAAAAAATTTTTTGTGTAATTTTTTTACAATTTAAAAATTCGATTGAATTAAAAAATACCCTTTTTTTTATTAAATTAAACAAAATAATACTGTCCAGCACACACACACATACAAATAACAATTTTCTGCCAACTGCTTCTTAAAGAAGGGACTAAAGTAAGATATACGTGTTTCAAAGATTACGTCTGAAACTCATTTTACTATTAAAAGTGAAAACCCGTGTATAGTAAAATAATGTAGAAAATCGTGTGATACTTAGGTTTCTGGTATAAAGTGTCTTCATAACATTTATTCAGACCACTACAAGCAGCATTTTGTTTTATTAAGCCTCTAACTCTTATTCTCTTCACCTAAATCGAAAATTAAACTTTAATACCAGAAATAAACAATCAATTTCAGAGAAGTTATATTTAAAAAAAAAAACAAATTTTTCCCCACATTTGTTGAGTTTTCTTTGTAAGATCGGTTAATTTAGGGGAAATTCGTTTTTAATTGTTGAACAAATTTATTGTTACAGCTGAGTTTTGAAATATTAGAGAAAAATAAAGACGCAGCCAATATGAGAATGTCAACGTCGCCGCTAAAATATTCACACTACATAAAGCATTAAATTGTGTTTGCGCATTTTCTTAAAACTTGTGTAAATTTATACAAAATATTTAGCTTTTTGTAAATCTTAGCGCTGGAGTTTAGTAGGTTTGATTTTATATATACAGCTCGTGTTTGCGTTGCAAACATCGGCGCCTCTTAACCGATTTTTGTGTGTGCCATACATATGAGGCTACCAGCGCAAAAATGGTAAAACCCCAAACTATTTAATTACTTAATTTCTCTATTTTATTAATTAATTACTATATTACTTTACCATATAATGTTCTGTTTAAAAACGATTTTTTAGCTCTATATTCTTTTGAATGCCAAAAGATGGATTGCTTAATTTTTTTATAGTTGGTAATGTAAATAATGTATTAAGCAACCAAAAACACAATGTGGTTTACATCACTTTTGAGCTGATGGTCCCAATTTTTATTGAAGTCTACTGATGTGTTGCTTGAGCAGCAATTAAAAGCATCTCGATATGCTTAACCAACAACAAATAAATTTTTAAGAATCGTAATAATTTCGAAGCGCATTAAATAAATTTATTTTTTTTCAAATTGCCATGTCGCACACATAAACAAAAATATTTAATTTAAAAACACGATACTTAAAAGTAATCGAATTTAAGCAAAATTTGTATGTTCGCCCATTTTGATTTTCGTTCGACTTGGCATGCTACTGTTTCAGCGAAACAGCTGTTTGCTTGTGAAAAATAACCATTACCGAACACCAACTCTATTTCACAATAATAAATATATAAGCAAGTCATATTTATATAAGATAAGTTCGTCTCAATTCGCTTTAAAAAATTCACACTTGGGGTGTCCAAAAAAATAACTGAAAAATGTCTGTTGATATCTGACCTAGAATTGCCTTAAATGTATGTTTGCTGTCGGTCTTTATTGCCATTAAATAGTTATAAATTTAATTCTTTGCTAAGGGTTATACAATTCGTAAATATCATTACTAATACTTTGAATCACAAATAAATATTTACATTCTGTTGTGAAATGGCACATAAAATATTTTATTTAACATTTTCCTAATAGTTTATGTTACAAATAGTAAGTCGTTGAGCTTTTCTTTTTTATATTTTCGTTGAATAAAATATCTTTGAATTCATTAAATAAAATGTTATATTGAAATTTACGACCTTTCACTTCCTTCTGGTGGGTGGTTGGGAATAGAATAAAATGGGGTTTAGAAATAAAAAATATGATAATAAATGTCTGTACGCAAATAATTTTTAAAATGCTTATTGGACTTTTATGTAAAAATTAAGACTTTTGGGATAATCTTAAACTCGAAATAGACGATGCTACAGTGGGACTGAATTAAATTTTGCAAAAAGACGCTTGTTACTCTAAGCAAAATATGAAATATGAAAAACTTGCGAGAAGTTTTCGCGTCGAGAAAAATTAAACAATTACGAGTATATTGGTTGTCATGTTTTTCACAGGCTGATTTATATAAAACCTGAAATATGCTTACAAGAGACATGTGCAGGGAAATAAGTTTTTTGCTACTCATCCCGTATTTCACAGAATGATAACAAACTTTTCGTCTGGAAAAGTTCTCACCAAGGTTACAGAACAGAGGCACATTCTACTAAACAAATTGACGAAAGATTGTTTAAATAGCAATACATTTTTAATTAAGAAAATTACGAAATTTAGTAAAAATTTTTGCCATGAGAGAAAAATTAAATCGAAAATTAAAAGATGGAGATCTAACAGAATTTATGCACATAAAAGTCATGTAATTTTGTACTGTATCTCCTGCTTTGGAAGGGTCTTAACAGTGCTGTTATTAACTGTTTCTCCCGTCCCGTATTAGACAACAGCAAAAACGAAGCAATTGAGTTTAATACCATTTTTATATTTATTTCCCCCTCTATAACCATAACTTTAATTCATTTATTTGATAGCCGTCAACTATTTGTTCTTTTCAAAATCAACTGGGACTTAAATAAACAGCAATAAAAAGGAAGCTTCAAAAGAAATAAAATAACAACACCAGTTAATGGTGTTACGGCTTCATAATAATCCTAGCATGATGTCAGCAAAGTTTTACCATTCAGCAATTTAGATATATAGAATGCCATTTTTCTAACACACATGAATTTTTTTATCTATAAAAATAATAATCAATAGGATAAGGCTCAAGCACAAACTATGGTTTGTATTTATATACGAAATCAAATACCTTTAACAGTTTAAGGATTTTTTTTGGCATTAAAGGTTGCTAAGAATGTTGATTTTTTCCACAATGACACATATCAATCTCCTTTAATTTTTATATAGTGAGTATTAGTATACACGCTCATGCAATTCCCTAACGTTGCAGGTATAAATTTATAACAATTGAACACATATAAATACGAGGGTTGGTTGGTTGGTTAACCTAGATGCTTGCTAGCTACAAGCAGTGAATTAAAATAAGCCCTATAAGACCTATGCGAGAGGTCTGGATCTAGTTCCACCTCTGTGATACCTACGATAAATTGACGAGTATGTGTTTGTCTTGAAATTTATATCGCATAGTATGCAATGGCGGAAACTCATGCAGCAAGTGAAAAACTGTCACTTCTTTTTCCGGTTTTTGATAGCTACAAGAGAATGTAGGGAAGACCCAATCTTCTAGCATTTCTGCCGATCGCCCAAAGGCCCGGCAACAGAGAGAGGCTTTTTCTATTTTGTATAGCTTTGCTATTTATGGGGCGATATAGGAGTTAGGACGATATTTCCGTAACAAAAATAATCCTCCGTCCAATTTTTTTTTAAAATGGGTGCAATGGGAAACTCTACCCTCTTAGACAATAACAATATTTTACAATGGGTCTAATATGAACCGAGTTATGAAATAACACCTCAAAAAAAAGAGACGAATTGATAACCTCCTCCTTTTTTTGACAGCGCATTTTTCTATGTCTTTATTTCACGATATGAAATTGTGTATTGTGTGTTGTATTTTTTGTGAAAATTAAAGTAAATTATCTTTAATACGACCGCAAGGTTGTGCATTTCAGTATTACTTCAATATGCAACTAAAAAAATTTGAAAAAAAAAAAATTTTAAATTTAATTACCGATTCAAAAATTGGCCATAAGAGTTGCGACTATTTTTGATTTTGTGTGCGATATAAATTGCTTTTGGGCTCTATTATTAGCAAAGTATGCGCGTGAGGCAAAGTTTGGTATTTGATTTGATAATACAACCAAACTATTTGTTTTATATAATTGAGCCAACATACACACATACATATTTCGTATTACTGAGAAAATAAATTGACACTGAATATTAAATTATTGCTTTTATAATAAATGAAAAAGAAACAAAAAACCACAAATCACCAACATGTGTCTCAAAGATACATATAAAAAAAAATAAATTAAATAAAAATTAAATCATAAATATATAAATAAAATGAAAGTTCGAACAATAATAATTAAAAATTAACTAAAAAAAAACATAATTTGCCGCCAAATTAGGATAAAACTATTTACATTTTATACATACATACTATCTATTTCTAACGAGTGTTGTTTTAAGAACCATGGACATTTAAATTCAATACAGCGCAGAAAAGTTATGTTTAGTAGCATGAATTATACTTTATTTAGAAACATAATTCTTTCGATATTTTTTATTTAAATATGGCAACCTTGACTGGTTCGTAGAAGGTCCAACCGTGAAGTCTAATTTTCCATCACTTAGAAAGCAATGTACATACATATAGCACATAGCCTAGCGGTGTTAAATTGCTTGATTTTAGAGGTTAATTGACGGATTCATTATGCGAAATTGTTCTTGGAAAACAAACACAAAAACACCCAATGTTTCGCTAAATCATCAAGAAAACAAAACGAGCACAATTTGAATTATGCAATAATATCTGAATTGGATACTTTCAGGTATTTTCGGTGCTACGAAGCAACAGATTTTATGGTTTACACTGTGCAACTTCTCTGAGAATAGTTGTTTTTCCGTAGAGTAAAAGTGGTATGAAAACAATCCACTTACAATTGGCAAGTGCTATTCAATTAGGTCTCTGTATATCTGCAATGAAATGGCAGTAACGAAAAAAAAGAAAAAAAATTTATCAACGTCACATGTCCAAATGTAGTCCAGCAGTACAATGCGTCAGTGGGTGGTGTGGATATTTGTGACCAACTAATGGAAGGATATCGAACGTTTTTCAAAACCCGAAAATGGCCATTAAAAGTCATCATTCATTTTATAGATTTGGCATGTTGCAATGCTTGGATGGAGTCCCGGAAAGCTTGTCGGGAAATCGGAAAACCACCAAAAGACACACACGATTTACTAGGGTTTCGACTTGCATTAGCTGAAGCGTTGGTGGCCACTCAAAAAACTAACAACATGGAGTGGAGCTCTGAATCCGAAAATAACGTGGTTGAAACTGCTCAACAACCAAAAAGGTATCATCCAGCGGACCAGCCATGTCCCGAAAAACGGCTGGATGGCTTCAATCACTGCACAGAAGAACTGGACTTAAAATCAGCCCGTATATGCCGTCGCAAAAACTGTAAGTCGCGCACACGCACTAGATGCACAAAGTGCGATGTATTTGTATGTTTCAGCAAAAAAAATAATTGTTTCAAATTGTATCATAGGGAGAATTAAAAAAGTTTAATACAATATATCATATGAGTTTTGGTTATTTTATAATGAAAATCGACCGAGATGCATCAATTGTGCGTGTCCTGAAAATCCTTGAAGGATATAAAAAAGATAAAACTTAATCATAGATTATATTTTCACACGCTGTATAGATCACATGTTCCAAAAATTATAAAAACCTCCCGGTAGTTTTGCGTCAGGTCTGAAAGGGCTAAAATGACGCACATATTTAACAGTCTTGCCAACTTTAAGTTTTATAGATAAAAAATCAAGTCTGTTTCAAGGAGCAGTGAATTTTAAATCATATTCTCTGCTAATGGCATTATTAAAAAAAAAAATCAAAAATCACCGAATTCCACCTTTTTACTTTGAAATATTGTGGAATATATTGTGCTACTAAGAAACTATGTGAAAAATTATTACACATTAACTTCCCCTCGTATGCATAAACAACATATTGAGGAATTATTTGAAGGCACATTTAATGTTGATGAAACGTTTATTTCCAACACTGCGCATAAGCAAGTATTTCTGTCTTAATAAACACTTATTTTTGTTTTATTACTTTGCTTTTTTTTACTTATTTATCAAAGAAAATTTGCTGAATTGTTAAACTTAACACCGTTTCCAACGATGATTATTTATTAAGCCTATGAAAGTGCTCAACTGAGGGACCTTCTTTCGTGTAGGTGCCTGCACGTCTTGTTAAATATTTAATATTCTGTCTTTCAACTAATGTTTCCTTCATGTTTTTGTTGTTTGGTTTTCAACAAGAAAACTGTTGGATCGCGTGATCCATATCTTGGAACAAGCAATCCAATTATTGGATCAAGCGATCCCACATTTCGGATTGCGTGCTCCATATTTTGGATCGCTTGATCCAAATGCTGAATCGCGTGATCCGAATCCTGGATCGTGTGATCCAAATGTTGGATTGCGTGATCCGAATCCGGGATCACGTGATCCCAATCCTAAATCGCGTGATCAAAATCCTGGATCGTGTGATCCAAATCCTGGATCGCGGGATCAGAATCCTGGATCGCGTGATCCAAGTCCTGGATCGCGTGATCCAAATCTTTATGTTTAGTTATGGTTTGATTTCTCAGTTCTTCTAGAATAAATTAAATTTCTTTACAAGCAGCGTAATAGAGAAATGATGGTTGATGGTTGGATTGAAGATGAAGGAAATAACGTGCTGAGTACTGAGATCCCAGAAGACTTTAAATTTCTCCAAAAAGGTTAACAGGCTGCAAAATAAATTAAGATCGGTGGATTAAACTCTTTTGACTTTTCTATAAAATTGCCGAAAGTGGTGAGACACGCTCAGCACACACGCTTTATTTATTGAAAATATAATCACGATCACGAAATATTATGGCAGCGCAGAAATTACTGACAACACTTGCACATCTCTGACGAAGACAACTTTAACTTTGCGTGCCCCTGTTGCTGAGTTGTAGTAACACTAGCCTGTCAGCAAAGAGGTCGTGGGTTCGATTCCCGCCATAGAACCAGGGTGTTTTCCGCAAACAATCTAATCACTTCGCGAGTTGTGTTTGTTTAATTTAAAAAAAATAATGTTTTGCTTGATTTTTTGGGTTAAGCATCAGTAGACTTCAACCAAAAACATGTTGATTTTGATGAGTTCCATTAGCGGGAACGAAATGCATAAGGACAATGCTTAATTAAAAAAATAAGCAAACAATTTTTCAAATTAAATAAAGTCTCTCTATTAAATAAATATACTTCGGTATTCAGGAAGGTTTTTTAAGTTTGGGCGTGAGAGGGGGGGTGAAAAGCATACGGGGTAAAACAGAAGGCAGATAATGCAAATTCGAGTGGGTTTTGAGTTTTCTCTTTGCCCTTTTCGTACTCTCAGCATTAAGCGTGTAACGTAAATGTGTGTGACTTTTTTCGTAGGGGCCTTAAGAGAAAAATTGTTAAAACAAGGCAGTCTAAAAAGGCATGGTGTGAAATGGCAATTAAAAATCATTTAAAACCCCAATATTCTTGAAAAACTCTGAAAATATTGCAGATTGAGCTTTCAAAAATCAACTACGAAAATGTTTTCAGATAATGAATTGAAATCTTTGTAATTTTTCGCTGGAAATGGTGCTTAAAAGATTTCATGAATTCATGTACATGTTTTACCACAAAAATTCGCGTACATAATCTTAGGCCGGGTTTACATCTGTGTGCCATTTGCCACACATGCGTAAAAAGGTGTAACCACTAATTACTAATAAAAAATGTTTGATTCAGACACGTATTTATTAAGTTAAACAGTTTCATACATAACTAATATACACAATTTCATAGAATCCAACATGTTTGGAAACAGTTTAAATCAATAAATACATGTCTGAATCAAACAGTTTTTCATTAGTAATTACTGGTTACGCTTTTTTGGGCACATGGCACACAAGAAATGCCAGAGATGTAAACTCAGCCTAACACACACTTGTATCGAACTAAACATCATACGTACGAATTTGTACACTTTCATTAACATAATTCTTATGTTTAGTTATTTATTACATAGATATGCTTTTGCATATATTGATAGGTATGTAAAAGCAAATTTGTAAAGGATCCGTCATTAAACGCTTTCTATGATAATACACTCGAGCACTACTTGTGCCACTGTCTACCATTCAGTCAAATTAGAAGACAAATCTTCCTAGATAAAGAATAGCTCAGGATAACAAATTGGAAAAACTTAAGAAAATACATTGAGGAAACTAGGTACACAAACTGACCAAGTTTAATAGATATGAGAACTCTTCCCAACGCTTCTCTCAAGAGCGCACATCATGTTATAAGAGCATAAATGTAATCCGCAATGGATTAGTTCAACAGTGAATGCCCCGCCCCTTTATTCAACCTAACCTAACTTAGTAATATAGGGCCAAGTCACAAGGCATAATTCGATAAGTTGTGGTCGTCAAAGGCCAAAGCTTTTTAGAGCGACATTAAATCGACTACCTTGGATTCTCCTGCAGGCTCTAACGGGCAGCGGCAATGTGTTCTGTAAAATTTGCGTGTCGTTAACATGCGGGTATGAATTGATTGTTAATGGAACCCATGGACTCAAATTTGTCCACCACACTGACAATAGCCAGCTCGGTAGAGCGATTATGGCGACTGTAAAACGGGCAGAGCACGCAAAAAGTTTTTTCAACAGAACACTTATTTTGACAAAAAAAAAAATAAAAAATTCCATGATTTGCATATTTTGTTGAATGCTTTATCCATCTGTGATTATTTGGCAACACAAACTGAATAAATGGCAGCCATTATAACAGATGTAGTTTAAACCATTTGCCTGCTATCAACCTTCAAAATTCCGAAGTGCCTTTTGGAAGAACCTTTATGTATCTCTGCTAGATATATGTATGTACATTTGCTTATATTTATGCAAAGTATAAGTCTGAACATAGATTTGCTTAGCTCTGCATGATAATCTTAAATAACGTCGTGTGTTGTACATAAAATACCGGATGTATAAACTTGTTACAAGAAATGGAGTATTAGTTAGTCGTAAAAAACTTTTGCATACATCTCAATTTTTACAAATACGTATATGAATCTTTTTATTCAGCGAATAACTATATGAACAACTAATGTAAAAATTTATGAATGCTCCAATAAAGAATGATGATCTGCACAAAAATACCCTCAGAGAAGGATTTTGCGGAAACAATAATAATAAAAATATAAGATGATGTATAAGTATTGTTGGTAATTGTATGGCTAGAGATTCCCAGTTAAACGTAAAACTATTTCTTGGCAAAGCGACAGTTGCTTTTACATTGATTTTATTAAATTTACTTGTACAACAAGTTCAGTTTAACAAGGTAAAGGTGTTGGCAAAGCAAGGGTGTTTTTTTTAGAGGTATAGAACTTCGAATTGAAATAAAACACAAGAAAATCGTTTTAATGTCCATCAATTTGGCTTTTTTGGAAGAATAATTTTATGCCATTAACGTTTAAATATGATTTCGGGCATGTGGCCGCCGCGGCTGGCTCGAATAAAGCCAATTCTACAGGTCCAATTTTCAACCACTTTTTCGAGCATATGGGGCCGTATGTTGGCAATAACGCCACGAATGTTGGCTTCCAAGTCCCCTAACGTTTCTGGTTTGTTGGCGTAGACGAGCGACTTCACATATCCCCAAAGAAAATAATCCAATGGTGTCAAATCACACGATCTTGGTGGCCAATTGACAGGTTAACCGAATTAATTGCTCTGATGGACGATTATGTCGACCATAAAATGGACGGAGCTTGCGGTAAACTTCGCGAACTGAACCATTATTTTCGAAATAATTTTGCACGATTTGCAAGCGTTGTTCTTTTGTCAACCTGTTCATGATGAAATGGCAAACCAAACTAAATATTAATCACTTGACAGCTGACAAAATGGCCGCCAGTTAAAAAAGTGATGACAACTTAAAGTTCTATACCTCAATAAAAAACACCCTATAATAGATTTTATAAAACATATTGAAAGCTCATTTTGCTTTAACAGGCACCAGTAAAATATTACTACGTTTATAGGCGCACTATTTGCAAATAAATATATTTGCAAATAAATTAACTCACTGTTTATACGGCATTGTGAATGTATAAAAACTTGGTAGCACTTCTATAGAAAAGTTACTTATGTTTACAAAAAAATTGTGTAAATGTATAAAATAACAAATAATAATTTGTTTTATTGCCACTTTTTTCTTCTATCAATGTTTTTTTGTGCAATATTTAAATTTTTTTTGTTTTTTTATTAACAAACATTTGTAAGTGTGGCAACCTCATTTTATTTGCAAATAGTGCATTAATCGTGAATAGATTTCTGAATTAGTAAGTCGCAATAAAAACAATAATATGACAACAATTTACAGTTTTATTTGCAAATAAGCCCTGCGTATAAACGTAGTATATGATTCAGATATTTTCTTATCACTTTCTTCTAAAGGAATTTTTAAGAGAGTTCATCATACCATTTCAAAAAAATGTGTCTTAATATTGCAATGTTTCAAGTTTAATACTCTAATATGGGCTGGCAAGTAAGTTGTTTTTGTTTGCGTGTAACGTCCCTTTTCACAATGCATGATTAAAAGTTATTGTGAACTTGTTTTTTTTTTTTTTTTTTTTAACAAACACAGCCTGCGAAGCGATTAGCTTGTCTGCAGAAAACACCCAGGGTCTATGGTGGGAATCGAACCCACGACCTCTGGACTGAGAGGTTAGCATCGCTACCACTCAGCCACGGGGCATCCTGGTTCAATTGAGCTGATTTCTCGACGAATATTTTCCTTTAAAGCCACAAGAGATTGGGGATTGTCATTATAAGCCCTGTATTTGAGGTAGCGCCATAAAAAAAATCCATGGCAGTTAGATCGGGTGACCTCGGTGGCCATGGGATGTCCCTAAGGTGACTGATCAGTTTTTGGGGGGAAATTTTCCTAAAGCAAATTCATCGAAGCTCTGGCTGTGTGTGCAGTCGCCCCATTCTGTTGAAACCACGTGTGTAAAAGTACAATGGATGAGCTCTTTGGTTTGGCAAAATAATTCCGTAATCATGCGTCGATAATTTTCACCGTTGACATTCGACGCCTGGCCTCTAGAATTAAAAAAAAAATGGTTTAATTATCTCATGCATATTTAATTATGCATAGTTACCCTGGGGCAATGCAATGATTTTTGATGTTTTAATCGAGCGTTGCGGGTTATTGGAGACCAGTAACGGCAGTTTTGCTTGTTGACGTGGACATTTAAGTGAAAACTAGCCCCATCGCTCCAAAAAATGGGATTTACAGTGCGAAAACGCTCCAAAAATTTTTGCATAAATCAAAGTCACTTTCTTTCAGTTCTGGAACGATTTGAATTTTAAAAGGATGGAACTTCAGATCTTTTTTTAAAATTTCATGAATAATCGCTCTGTGAAGTCCCAGTGAGGCTGCTCTTTTCCGTATTGAAAGTCGCGGATTTTCACATAAACTGCTTTCAACCAGTTCAATGTTTTTTTTGGGAGTCCTTGAAGATCGACCCTGGGCCCTGGCCGTGGGACATATACAGCCGAAGCAGTAGCAGAATTAAATTTACACTCGGTCCATCACTTTGAACAAAATAGTCGACGGGCAATTACGTAAGAATCATTACTCTTAAAAAATGTCACCACAGCGAACGCGCGATGCTCACTCGACCACTGCCACATCGTGAGTAACAAATCCCCACAATCGATAATTCCAACGGCGCCACTCTCCCTCCGCACCGTTTATTGCTTTTAGAAATAATCGTATTTAAAAATATAAATTTGCCACCAGTCACCCTGTATTAAGATTATCACAATGTTGCCACATTTAAATTTTTAAGATACTCATTATATACGCATTATACATATACGAATATATATGTAGTTAATGAAAAGTCAATCATTTAATTATCATCAAATTGTTTAATTATTCTGAATGTCTTCAGATAGTGGGTTTTTCGATTTGATGTAGGTCACCACAGACTATTTCTTTGGCTTCCGGACTTCCAGAAAGAAGCTTCTTCATATTAATAATCTTTTACTCACAAGGAGAGAGAGGAGAAGACAATGAAAATGGTAGTCATTATTTTGTCCACTATTTCTTTCATAAAATTAAAAGGTGGCATTGCCTTAAGTACGAGTAGTTAGCACGTTGACTATAAACCCAGTATCGGAAAAAATAACAAAAATAGCACCACGCATTTTCGAATTTTTCGAATGTGTGAATACTACTACTACTTCGAAAATTTAAGGCGCTGCAATAATGCGATAAAACATAAAAATTTGGAAAAATCTGAGTTGAAAAAGAATGAAGCTTCCCTCTACCTTTTCCTTCAGCAACTGTCTACTCTATCACTAAACCTTTCCTAAGGAAGTTCAAGAAACCCACTATTCGACATATTGTGATAATCATACCATAAGATAAGAGATTTGTGACGACTGTTCAGAATGTGTGGTTGAAGTCTACTGACGATTTGTTAAAGCAACAATGAAATGCATATAGACATCGCTTAACCACCAGCAAATAAATTTCACTTTTCCTAAGGAAGGTTATAAAAGTGAACGGGTTTTATTTATTATGCGAAAGTTAAAAATTTAAATTTTTGCTGCTTATATTAAAAATGAACAATGAAAATTTAGTTTTTTTTTTAATTTTATTTATTTATGTATTCTATTCACCCAAAAACCCTCATTTTAGCTTCAATTAGTTTAAATCACTAGAATTTGAGGCAAACAATAAAACTTCCGTTTTTCACTATGGCCATGATTATTTTTCTAATTTATTAATAAGTCAAAGTGCCATTCGCACGTTACACTTTTTACAATGTTAAAGCTTTTAAAATCTTATCGACGGCATATGGTTTGCCAACAGTGGGACAGAGAATATATAAAACACATAAAATGTTATAAGTTTCTATATTTCTGATTTGATTAGACTAAAGTTCGTATCGCTCTAAAAGCCAAAGTACATGTGATAATTTTTAAGGAACAAATAACAGCAAAGTTAATGGTAAATATTCTGACAAACATTAGCAAAACGAAACATCATGATCATCAGGTTTCTTGTGTTTGGTCCACTGTGTTTAGTGTCAGTTGGCGCAAATTTCAGCTTTTCAGTGCAAATGGAATATGTGAATTGTTTGGATACATCTAATTACAATTTGCTAAAAGCTTTTCTTTTGTAATGAAAGCTCAATTTTACCATCTCTAATTTACAACAGTCTTGCCATTGTCTTTTTTTCTTTCATTTCATTTTCATCGATTTTTATCGAATGATATACATATATAAATATAAATTTTTCACAAGAAAAGCTCTCACATTCGAGTTACAAGCTTTTAGTATTTTATATTATTTTTCATTAGAAATAAAAAGTCATTATCAGGGTTGTAATTGTTATGACTTTTTGAGCAGCAATAATTGTTATTCTCGGCTATTTATTTTTTTGGCCATTAGTGCGATTCACTAACACTTTTTTTTAACGATAATCGCATTGTTAAAATTTATCGAATTTGCTATTCAGTAACATTTTTAATGATATTAGTTGTAGGTTAGTTGTGTCGTTATTTAAGCGACAATAATTTATGTGCTGTTAATTTTATCGACAAAAATCAACATTGTCAAAAAAAAAGTTACAGAATTTCTCAATCGTTATTGCAAGCGACAAAATGTTTAGACAAAAAGTACGATTGTCGGTCGGATCGTTAAAAGTTACTGAATCGCACTACAGAAATAGTTGTCAATTTCTGATTTTTATTTTTTCGAGCACGACTTTCTCGTAATGCATAAAGTCACAACTTATTTATATCATTATGTGAAAGTACTTACTTTAGTACTTCGCAGTTATTAATGGAATTAGTGTAAACACAAATTTAGTAATCGTGAACATGAACTTTAAAAACAAAAAGATTCGTAATCTACGTTTCAATAAATTAGCTTTGATTTTACGTTCCACTGCGGATAATTTTTTTTTTTTAGTTAACTATTTGTAGACATTAGTTTTGGAAACAATAATCGATTCATTTTCGAATATCTGAGGGAAAAATAAAACGTTCTTGTAATTCCATTTTTCACAAAAATAATGGGTTATTTAGGTAAATTGTAAGTATTTACAACAGCATGTAATTTACGTACTAATTTTTATAAATTCTAACTTTTGCATTGCTCATTTTCTATCACGCTGTTAACAACAACCCATCATTATTATCTGAATTGCAAAATTTTGCAGTTTTTACTTTCATTAATCTGCTTTTGTGCAATTTCAAACAAAAATCATTGTAGTTGTAGTCTTTATTATGAGAAAATTGCAGCCTCTGAATGTTGATTGCAGCAGCTGCACCGGCAACAACTGAGGTTGCATCTGTTTTGACGTTAATTAATTAAACAGAGGAAAGGCACTTTTTCAGTTAGGTTTTTTTTTTTATCAAACCAAAATATAAAAGAAGTCTATTTATTCTAAAAACAAAAGCAATACAAATATGAGCAGTAATTCTGTTTTAAGTTATTTTAATAATTTTAATATACATAACTGGTTTTGCTTTATTTTTCTTTTTTAACAAACATTTTGAAACATTATAACACTTTAGATAGCCTTTTGAATCTCCCAATTGTGTATCTTTGAACTTCAGCGAAAATACCAAAGACTGATTGCGATAGAAGAGCAGAAGTGTGTAGAGGCGTTTTCAAGGTTAAGTGAAACCATACAAACCCTAAATTTATAGTAAAAGGTGTCTTAGAAGACACTCCCCTTTCTGGCACATTTTTATATTGGATTGGCTAAATGAAATCGTGCAAGCCCTACATTTAAAGTAAAAGATGTTTTAAGAACTTTTGTGAGAGAATAGTTCTTAGTTGGTTTCTTATTACTAAATTCTATCTGGAAGTTGTAAAACCGTGTCATGCCAACCATTATTATTGTTATTATTACTTTTTGCTTGGTAATGTTTTCTTAAAATATAACTGACAATTTCCCTACACACTTACTTACACATGCATGTTTTCATAAAATATTTTTTCAAATAATTTTTTAATATGCAACTGTAAGACGAGACATATTTGTATGTGGCAACTACAAATAAGCACAAAATATATTTAATACTTCTTTTCTATAAACGTTTTAAAAATATTCCAATCGTGTGGATTTGATTGTGCCCTTTCAGCTGTCGTGATATGCTTTCATGAAAAGATTACTACAGAAAAATAAAGTAGAGGCAAGAGGCAAATTAACATATTTTTTATTTATTTATTTTTTTTGCAAACAAACTTAAAAATGCAAATGTCTAAGAGCGTGTCCCACGATGTCGACAACGTTCTACTTGTCGCACACTTACATTTGAAACAACAACAAAATACTGAAATTTGCTTTTATTTGGTATGTAAGTGTGGGACAAGTCGAACTCCGAAAAGTATGCTAATCTTTCATTGCTTTTTCTTAATCTGTTATGCAAATATTTTCACAGTAGTAATTTCACCTTTCTTTAAAAAAAAAAAAAAAAAAAAAATTAAATGCGGAAATTTGTTTGGAAATTTTTCTTTAGTCTTGTCTCATCTTAAAACTTTTACATACGTGCTTTCTTTCCACTTGTCTTCTGTGAATTTAAGCAATTGTCATCTTGATGGAAGAAAGACTTTATTAATACTATTTCTTTAGCGATTTAAATAACAAGCCTGTAGTGCAATTCAGTTTCTTTTCGCTACAATTCGAGCTGAAAAAATGTCAGTCAATGGTAAAGTAAAAAAAATAAAAAAACATATTGATTATGGAGTTCTTTAATTTAATACTTGTTAATTTAATTTAATACTTGTTGAGCTTCTCATGTGTTTAAATGAAAGTTGATCTAAAAAACTTTTGGGCAAAGGTTCCCTGATGATCTGCACTAGCAACAGTGAAAAATGCGCTGAGCATCCAGCTAACTCCTCAATAATTAATTTCAATGCATTTTTAGTAAAAAAAACTATTTTACTACATAATTAAAATAATAAACCATATTGTTATGATTACAGCTCCTTCAGATTAAGGGCATGAAATTATGGTACAAAGAGATCAGTCAGTGATCAAGCTTCAAGTATTGAGCACACTAATGAATGGTTTCATTTGGGTCTTACTCTTTACTTGACACTACATTTTGCGCTGTAGTATGTCTCTGAGGATTCTAATAGAGTAAGTGCGGTTATAAAATGGTACATTATTTTTCAAATTGATTGCTTTGGTGAATTTTGTTCTTGAACTTACAAGCGTTTGCTCAGGTGTCTGGCTATTCATGCCAGTCAGGGAGCATTTCTTTTGCTAAGATCATATGAAAAATCCTCAATCCAAGTTGGTGAACGCAAAGAGGTGTATCCGTATTAAGTCGTCAGTCTGAGACTATAAGGTCCCAGAAAATACTGACTTCTTTGGCAATGAGCGGGCAGACTAGATCCGCTATGGACACCTCTAATGCAGTGTCAGTCGCACTGACATTCGACACTGTTAAGAAAATATTCTCAAATACTATTTTATCGAAGCAGATGGTAGATGGAATGGACCGAGTACGTGCAGAGTTGCAAAGAAAACACGGCCACGCTTTTACGATAATCGGTAAGAGCAAAACGTAAAAAAAAATTTGAAGAATATCTCACAGCTGGGTCGCGGTATTGACGGACCATTGGACGGTAGTTAGACGTTGCTAGTAGGGAGGGTGTTGTCCACAATATTTTTTGTCACAGCTGTCAGGAAGAAGTTAACAAAATAGAGTTTTTCCTGCTCTGTGAATGACCGGCAATGATCTAGGTAAAAATATACTAGACGACCTACCGCAGGCATCACGGATTTGTATAGGTGGCCTCAGCATTCATTACGTCAGCGAAACGGGGAGGATCTAGCACGACTTCTCATTGATTTATTTTTGTAGAAAGAAATAGCAGAAGTAACACTCAGGCAATGAATAGAGAAGACAGGTAGTGAAAGAACGGATAGAGGAAAGCTTCATACTTTTTTTTACCAATCTGCTTTTTGCACGTTTTTAATAATGCAGTGTTGCAGCGCCTCTGGTGTTAAATGAGGCGTATTAAATTGTTGATGCTGTATTTTAGCAGCTGTCAACAATTAACTGAACATTTAAAATGGCCGAAATTGTCGACAAAGTGAGAGACATGAGTACCAACATAACGCAACAAAACAAAAATTAAAATTCGAATATATGTAACCCGCGAAAATTCAAAATTCGCATTACGTTTTGAACAAACCTCGTACTCATATGTATTTTAGCGTCTGTCAAGCAGAGTTTATTATTTCCCGTTAATGTTACGGCAAATTAAAGTTTTTCTAGTAAAATTTACTTTTTTTGCTGCTCATGTACACCTTTCTTTAAAAAAAAAAACTACAATCAAAGTCAAATAAAATTCCAAAGTAAACATTAAGACAGGAAAAATTTTACGACTTTTAATCAAATACAATTTAAGCTTAAACACTACGATACATGTGCCTTCAAACGTTCTTACGTACATACATATGTATGTGTGTATGTTAATATGTGTTTTATTGAAGGGAGTATGTATGTATGCATGTACGTGTTTGAGCGCGTGTATTGCCTATGGAAAGAGAAAATAATGTTTTACCCGGCATTTCGTGTTTTGTTTATGCAACATTGACTTTGAAAAGCACGTGCTTTAATTTTTTTTCCAACACAGACACAAACTGACAACAAATATGTTGGTATCGTTTGAAGGTATTCTCTTTTAAATATTTGTTTGTATTTTATCCAACAATGTGGTGAATATGCATAAAGAGTAAACAGAGCACAAGATGCCATGAACAGCATAAGAAGAGTTAAGGTGAAAAGCGCAAGTGCCTGAAATGCGATGTTTTCGATGTTATATTTTATTCTTTTTCAAAATATATTAAATAAAAATTAATTTAGATTGTGAAAATGTAGACCATTTTCTTTTTGTTATAAAAAATTTAACTAGCAATTTTTGCAAGAGTTTTTCAGATTTTTTTATATTCCTTATAATTTTTGAGTACAATTCTGGCTTCTTTTAAAGATAAGCCTGCCTCAATAATATTGACTTACATTCTATG
This sequence comes from Nowickia ferox, assembly GCA_936439885.1. Classification (NCBI taxonomy): domain Eukaryota; kingdom Metazoa; phylum Arthropoda; class Insecta; order Diptera; family Tachinidae; genus Nowickia; species Nowickia ferox. The sequence goes on from OW387027.1 coordinate 86,928,719, forward strand.
TATTTTCACTTTTTGTCCTACTTCACTAGTGGCTTACAAGCACACTTCGTATGTCTTTGTTGGTCAAAGACATCGTGGTTTTCTGCTTTCAACGCTCTTAGATTTTCACCACAGCCACGAATGTAACAAGAGCTGTAATGCTGAGAAGAGTGATGCCCATATGCATTTTTATTTGTTTTATTACACATTTTTGTTTTGTTTTTATGAAAAAGTAGTTTTTTGTTTTGAGGTAACAGATCATATGAATGTTAAAAACTGCACACCTTTATTAGAATAATAGTCATTTGCCCATCGTAGACTTTATAATTAGAAGCGGCTTTAAGGAGTTGACCTACGACTTTTTTGAGTCGATTTTAGTGAGGTCAGAATTAACAAGCCACACAAGTAACCTGCTGGAAGTTGCTCGCGAGGAACTTGCTTTCACAAAATCTGGGCTTACAAAATTTCAAAGTCGCCCATATTGGATTTTTTAGGTCAAATAAAAATGCTGCTACGAGGATTATGCGGTATTCATCAATGAGTCTAAGATAGACGTATAAACGAGTGCTGGGGTCGACATGAACGGAACTAGTAATCGCAAATTCTTAAAACTTGCAAGCGACTGTACTGTTTCCGAGGCAGAGATTCTGGCGACTATGAAGGCCATGAAATTAGTAGCTGATAATGTAACTAAAAATAAGAAGGTTACTCCTTATTTAAACAGTAAGGCACACTAAAAGTTTTGATAGAGCATATCGCCAGCTCGAAACTAGTTAGAGACTGAAAGAGGCAACTCAAGGCTTTGCAAAATTAGTTTTTGTACTGAGAGATGTCCAAATGGTCTGTTGAGACCATTTATGTGGATTACCCTTGAGAAAACTTTACGGGTAACTGAACAGGAATAGTGCAAGGATATACTGGGAGGCTGCCGATAAAATTGCGAAATTAAGGTTAATGTTAGATTTGGCATCTGTACAATTACCGACTAAAAAGAATCAATAATCGTTACTAAGGGGGAATGAATAGAACCTGGCGTAGTAGGGAGAATTGTAGGGCCACGAGGTTCCTTTTGGCCAAGTCTTGACCTGATGGAAACCGTATTACTACTGCATATGAATAAAAGGGTTTTTAAGGCTCTGATAGAATTTGTTACTGGTCACTCTTTGGTCAGAGCAGGAATCAGCAGATAAGAAACCATCACTCAAGGATTATTGCCATTGTCATGTCATTGCTTGAAGCCACAATGCCACAAGCTCATATGGCTGGGCACAGTAGATTCCACATAGTACTAAACGATATCGAGGAGTTTAAGCTCGAGGATATCAGGGAGTTCTTTATGGCAATCAAGTGGCTTATGTAAGTTGTCTATAGGTAACAAAGCTTTTAAACACTGAATTGCTAGTCGCAGTGTTCGAGAAGGAGTATAAATTTGCCAGAAAGCTTAACAACTTAATAATTCTATGTAGAAGAATAACCTTCTTGTTACATCTTGTCGTCTGCCGTTTTTGCTTAGACAGGGATAAAATAAGAGCATGTATTTTCCGTGAATGTATTGTTTTGAATGTATTCTTGCATTCTAAATCTTAATGTGTACAGATGATATAAGGAGGACTCTTAGAGCCTCTTCAGTGGTGCTCTAAGTTCTAAGCTACACAGTAAAAAGTTATGGTTTGTTTTGTTTATATACTCAGCGGTTTGCATTATAGACTATTTCGGAATCAAAATTTTATATTAATAGTGGAGTAGTTTGTATGCAAAAACAAAATTCATTTATATTCATATTATTCTGGGATAAATTTAATTATTTTTTGTGTTTGCTATATCCAGGCTTGGTATTAAAATTAATCCAAAAATTTTTAATGTATAGTAATCCAGGGTTCGGGAGTGGCGTTGCTTGAGGTAGTTAGCAAATTGAATACAAAACCGAGGGTCCTGGTTTCGAGCCCGGTCTCCGACAGTCATTAATAACAGCACCATGAATTTTTCTGTAGGAAAAGTTTTAGTGATGAAGCGCACAACAGGCCTGGACTGGCTCCTCTTTTCAACCTAACCTAACCTAAGGCATAGACACTGGTCACTGAACTACACCGGCTTCAGCGTATACTAATCCTAATGTAACATTAAAGTGCTCTCCTTCGTCGGTATTGCGTAGTAGAAACATTGGCGAAGTAAAATAACCAAAGAAGTGGCTACTAAGCACAGCTATGAACTTTAATACGCCCCATTGACACTAGAGGTGCTGCAACACTCCATTATTAAAAAACTCGCAAAAAGGAGAGTTGTAAAATAATGAAGCTTTCCACTATCTCTTCCTTCACCACCTCTCTTCACCATTACTATCCATTCCCTATCACCCTCTCTCTCTATCTTCTCTTCAACTCAGAGGTAGCTCAAAGGGATAATTGTGTTGGACCCTAAATTTCAGCCTTCCTTAACAGCAGCCTGCTAGCCTTACCTAATCCAGGGTTCAGTGGCGTTTTGGAAAGAAATTTTTCCTGAAGACTCATACGCACAATCCTACATAATCAATCTCCTTTTGAGAAAATGCAACCCTGATCTAATGGAGTTTATACAAAATTTCAAAAGCCAATAAGAACTCATTAGATCAGGTTTGTATTTTCTCAAAAGTCCAACGACTATGTAGGATAGATAAAAATACCAGCCAGAAGACTGAATGTTTCGATTCCACAATAATTTGAGTGTTTTCTTTAGAGAAACAACAAAATTTCGATAGATTTTTTCTTAAAGAAATTTCGATCTTTTTAGCGATTATCTTAGACTATTATTAAAAATTATTTTTTCCATGGCTTGGAACTTCTATATAAAATTACTTAGAAGCTACGCGTAACAATATTAATTCCCCAAAAATCATGCCAAATTTTTAATGCTGGCAGTTGGCAACTCTCCCAGCATAAGCTGTGTACAACTAACATACTTTAAACATTAAACATACTGTCGCCGCTGCTGTTGTTATGTCGGTAACAACGGCAGTTTAATTCTAACAGTACAATCAGTATGATGACAAACGTAACGCGAAACGGTAGTTGTACTCGGACGGAAAATAGAAAAATTATATGAAATGAAAGTGAAATTAATAAATTTAAAATAAATCAAAGTCCCATTAATTACTTAAAAGGATTAAGAAATTGTGGCAAGATTTAAGAAACAGCAAAATTTAAGAGAAATTAAATTAATAATATAAAAGTTTATTTGTAAGTGCATAAAAATCCAAACATAATTATTGTATCCAAATATATAAATATAAATGATAATAGTAATTGAAATATATATTTAAAAATTAAAAAAAAAATTATGCAAAAAATTCACAAAATAAAAAAAGGTGATTTATAAAAAAATTTAATAAAATTGTCTCGAAAAATATTTAACATAAGTGTAAATTTAAAACATAGTGAATGCGAAAGCGATGTTTTAATTACAATTATTGGGTAGGAGAAGGTTGTATGCAATCCAATTGCCTCACATACTGTGAATAAACGCGCCACTTTAAATTTAAATTTAATAATAATTTGGAATTGCAATTCTTGTGAAATGGTGACAGGTACGGTGTCTGTTAATTCAATATTTATTTATGGACCTATTTAGATAACGATTGGATTTATTTTTATATTTATATTTATATATATAACTGAAATTTATTTGCTGGTAGTGTGGTTGAGGATCTACTGACGATTTGTTAAAGCAACAATGAAATGCATTTAGACATCGCTTAACCACCAGCAAATAAATTTCACTTATAAATATAAATTTCTTGAATATTTATATATATTTTTCAAGTCTCTATAATAATTACAACGAACTTCAACGATTATACATATACAGTAGATTTTCTCTATAGTGAACTTCTATAGAATGAATCTCTTCCCTCTTTTTTAATTTCAGTGTATTTTGAGTTCCATACAATGAAGTTCCATACAATGAAGTTCCATACAATGAATATAATATATTTTGCAAATGCCAATTTTGACTCACATGCATTTTTGTCTCCTGTTATGCCGAGTATACACTATGGCATTTTGTGACATCGCAATTGTGTGTACTAGTGGCGAAGTTTGTCATTTCTGATATTTTTCGTTGTGTAGCATTGCTTTTCATATAAAAAACATAATGTGAATGGTGTTGCACACATTTTGCAAATGATAACACAAGAAATGCCAAATGTGTACTCAGCATTACAGATACTAACAATAGTACTCTTATATATCGACAGGAACTAAAACATAACTAGGGCTTTGCCAAAATATGCAAATAAGAATAAAAACAAGAAAAAAAGCCCCATAAATAAAGCAATTCTTCCTCAATTAAGAAGGTTTTTTGAGCAAGAAAAGTGGAAGAGTGTAATTCAAATTCAAATATATACCTGATTATTTTAAATAAAACTAAAAAAATATTCATAATTTTTTTTTTTTAAGTGCAAACTAATATTCTTTCTTGCATTTAATAATCGTGATTATTGTAAAGAAAGTGGAAAAATATAATTTCAGTATAATGAAGTGATTTTTATGGTCCCACGCAAATTCATTATAGAGAAGTTCGACTGTATATGCTGAAAATTGCAAAGCAATCAATATGAAAAAATTTTAGAATGCAGATCTCTTTTCCTCGGATTTGATGTTTATTATTATCACAACAAAACAAAAACAACGTGAATGAATTTATTATATACTCGGTCGCTCCTTTTTCTCTTACCTCCCTTGCTATGCATACAATACAACACTTATTGCTGCCGGTAAACAAAAATTTCATGCAAACTTATTTCCTGGAAATTTTTTGTATGTGAATTCCGTCCATGAAACAAAACTTTTATATGCAACCTTGCCTTTGTTTTATAAACCAAAAATATTTGTTCATAACTAATTCATAGTTTTGGGAATACAAAACCAACAGCTCTTGAAGCTTTTGAATGATTTACTGTGAACGACTATTTGAATATATTTACTCCATCATTAGATTGATATCAAATTTGATGGTGCATACGTACATATGTAAATGATCTCCTGGTATTTACAAAATATTGAAATTATATAGAAATCTATACGCTTTACATTTAAATTTTATACATTTCATTAAACCAAAAAATGCCAAGCAAAGGGTTACACATATGAATATGAAATTAATCTCATAAGTACTATTGCTTTGAAATTCTTTATGAGCACAGGGCATAAATATATTTAAATTTATTTGCTACGGTTGGAAATCTTTATAAATACAACTGCGATATAAATTAATCAAAATGGAAGATAAATAATTGAATTGTAGCATATGGAAAAATAACAGTCTTTTTAACACAATCAAATCATATTCAAAGTAACAAACAAATGATACTTATTAAGGCGACTGAAAATGTATTTGTTTCCGTGTGTTTTACGTTTGACTTTAAATTTTTTGTATAAAATGTCTTTAGCAAATTCATATTAAATGCTACAGGGAACATAACATTTCAAAAAGCGCAAAAAGTTGGTATATAAAGTGTGAAAATGTAATGAATGTATATACAGAAAAAATTCATATTAAAATCTAAGAAAACAAGGCAAATTTAAAATTTTTAAAAAGTATTTGTGCTTCATATGTATTGCATGTTAATTCTACATATTTTATAGTAATATTCAAAGAAAATGTTTGCTTTGGAAATAGATTTATTTCATGTTGTTTTCATATCCCAGTACTGTTAAATCAAAATGCAGAATCATGTTGCATGAAAGTTATATCAAGTTAAAATAACGTAAGATTGCTACTGAAATAACACAAAAACCCATGTTGAATCAAAGTTATTTCAAGTTGAAACAACGTGAATTTAATGTAATATATATGTAATGTATATTGGCACAAACAATCAACAAGAAAAGTGTTTATGTTGTTTTTTGTAGTTTGGTTTCTGCGACCAAGATTTGATACAACTACCAGACTAGTACAGTGTATACTACTAGCCAGCAGGATTGTCGGCTATTAACACAACACGAACATCAAAACTAATAACAACAAAACAAGCAAAAGTAACACAACGGAGCGCATCAAAGCATTCTAGCTATGAACAAGGCAAATAAACAACAATCCACTTAAACATATTCACCCTTATTCCAGTTCTCAACATCAACGTCAAATCAACACAATACAATTGGGGCTTGTATAATTAATTTCTCTACCCTTAGGTCTAGAAAATAACATAAGCCTGTCAATAGCAGACGGTTGTTTTCGACAGAGAGTAGACAGGCCCCAATTTATTTGGTATTGTATTGACGTGACGTCGATGTTTACAACTGGAATAGGGATGATTATTTCTAACAAATTTAACATGATTTCTTACTCTAAAAGAGAAACTGAGAAATTCGTCTGTTGTCCTTTCTTGGATCTCTGGACACGAAAACATTGATGGCAATAACAGGGAATAAATGAGACACTCTGGGATAATGGAATCTCTTTCCGGAGGAAAAAGACGATATTCCCACACAAACTTCAACAAATTGGGACTCAACCATGGTAAAAGCAGGCCACCTTTAATGGAACAAGGAAAATTTTACCCTTAAGGGATGCAAAGACATCAGGATTTACGATAAATTTTCCAAGCAATTAAGCTTATATTAATACCCAATGGTCACTGGCCATTCGAAGCAAGAGTGTGTTCAGATAAGGAGCAGCAGGAAACTACCGGTCGTCTGTCACTGTGACATACGGCGAGAGTAAGAGGGTTAAAATATTCCACAAGAATTTTCCAAGTAAAATTTTACATAAAAAGATGAAGAGGAAGCCACTGGTTTGCGGTGTCGATTCACCACAACGGACTGCAAAAAAGAAGAAAGTCCAACCTCATTGAAATAACACCCAGGCTTAAAGCTTCAAAATGTTGCTTCACTTATATGTATATGTATATTTTTCTTTGCTTTCCCTTATTGGAATCAATCATTAGGACCTTTAAATTTTTTTTATGTTATACTGTGTAATAGAAATGTCTCACGTGCTGCATGATATGGCACGTCAGCGTGTCAACACCACATGATGTCCATGCCATTATAATCTAATTAAGTAAACAACAAAAACGTGATTATCATGTCAGACACTTTCTAAACTGTAGTCTACGATGTCAAATGAATATTTGTGGGCGTGCACAAATATTCTCACGCATTCTTTCGATTTAATTAATTGACATGCCTATTCACAGAAAGTATTGTGACTGAAAAATAGTCATAAGTTTAACTAACTAAAGACTAAAGACTACAATTTCCGATTCTCAAAACAAAATTCTATGAACATAAATTTTTAAAATAAAGACCTCCTGGTCTTTATGTTAACGATTATAGTCGTTGTGACAGGCATTTTAAACTAAAATAATTAACATTGCAAACTTTAAAATAGAAACTAATTTGGTAATGATAGAAGGAATGTATGTGGTATTCATATATAAATTTGGCTGAAGAAGAGCGCCGAAATCAAGTTATTAAATGTTGTTGGGTGAAGCCGCCCAAGCTAGTATCCTCCAAAAAGATTGTGAATAGCAAGTATTTTCACATTTTTTAATTTAATTTCATTTTCACAATTATATTTTTAGTTTATACTTGGTGTACACAATCTTTTTGGAGGATACTAGCTTGGGCGGCTTCACCCAACAACATTTTAATTAGTTTTTGGTTTGGAAGCCTTAGCCAACTTTTTGACAATACAAAGTTTGGTTACAGATTAATTTTCAATATAATAAAAAAAGATGGCTCCTAGCCTTAAAAAATATAATATTTTTTCCCGCGTGGAAATAAAATTAAAATGCATATAAACCTGTAAAATAGATGACAAGATAAATAAGTAATTACAAATTTTACTTGATTCAATAAATAGCAGTTAGCCAGTGATGTTAAGAAGGAGTCCACATTTAAAAAGTTTTGAATTTTTTTTAAGCTCATGGCACGTACCAAAAACCCATTTCAAGTAAGTAGCTATTTGATGGCATTTGTGACATTTTTGATAATATTTAGCACATTTTCGTGGTGAAGTAAAATTTCCACAAACAATCGCAGAGCAACCTGTGCTAAAGTATTTTCACTCAGATTTTACTCTTCAATATCATATTTTTAGATTTCTTTATCAACCTTTTTCTTATATTTATTCATGCAATATTCAAATGTCATAATATTTAAAGTCATAATTTTCATTTAACATGGAATGTTAACTATAAAATTTGGATTTTTGTGACACGTTACGAGAATACAATATATATATAGAACTCAGTTATTGCAACAGTTGTGACTGACTGAACACTTTTTGTAAGAATAGGCATGTTAAAGGATATAATTGTTTTCACAGCCGCATAACTTTTGTATTTTATAATAAATTGGAGCAACCAAAATTGTTTCAAATTTAAAAAATGCTTCAGCATAATAAAAAAAGAACTTTGAACGATTTGTTCCGTCAAACATTTCATTCGATTCGAGGGCGGGTCAATAAGTTCATGAATTATTGAAGATGCAACACTTCTCCCATTCAAGTTGACACCAGTTTCTTGTACACACAAAAAAGTAATATAAATGAGTTTGTAATATTAATTAAAATATTTGTAATATTAATTAAAAAATTAATTAAATTTTCACCTATAAAAAATTTGATAATATCAATTAAGTTTTTCCACTCAAATTAATTAATACAATTAAAAATTTAATTGAATCAATTAAATTATTAATTGAAAACATTAATTGGTGAATACTTTTTTCTGTGTACCCATTAAGCATATTGTTTTTTGCAGAAAAAACCATCACTCATTCATAAACTTGATAAATACTATACGGGTATTTACACCATAAACTTTATTGGTAAAAAAAGGTTTACTGAATTTTCTTGTGGTCTTACAAGCACCAAAGATGCCGAATGTTTTGAACACCGAGCTGAGGTCTCTGCACTGGAAACTATTGAAAAAAAATTACGATATTGCGTAGGCCGATAAAAGATTAAAAGTGAGCGAAATTGTTGAAGCCATTAATATCTCATACGGCTCAGTGATTTTAATTTTGTATGATCACTTGGGTATGAGAAAGCTCTTCATAAGATGGGTACCTCGTTTGCTCACAATCGAACGCTTATCAATCCGAAGATGAGTCGTTTTCTTTTATCAGTGTAATACGAGGGCGGATCAATAATCTCCTTTTAACTCAATACACTTAGTCCAAGGTTTCTCCTGTTTTTGTATCCTTTCCGAAAAATAGGATTTTTCGAGGTCCTTAAAATAGCCATTTGTTTGGTCAATCATTTCATCGTTGGAGCTAAATCTCTTTCCACCGAACCATTTCTCTAGGTTAGGAAACAGGAAGTAGTCCCTAGGGGCTAAATTCGGAGAATATGGCGAATGAGGTACCAATTCGTATCCCAATTCATAGAGTTTTGCCATTGAGACTGCACACTGAGCACCCGTGCATTATCTTGATGGAAAAATACTTTTTTCTTGGCAATATGGGGTCGTTTTCTTTTTAAATCCTCATTAAATCGGTCTAATAAGTAGGCATAATATTCGACGTTTATTGTTTTTCCTTTCTGAAGGTAATCGATGTGGCTTATTCCACGTGGATCACAAAAAACTGTTGCCATCACCTTATTGGCCGACAAACCTACCTTGGCCTTCTTCGGAGCAGGTTCCCCGGAGCAACCCATTGTTTAGACTGCTGCTTGGTCTCCGGAGTACAGTAATGGATCCATGCTTTATCCACAATTACAAAACGCCGCAAAAACTCATTCGGATTGCAGATAAACTCCAAACAACTCCTTTGAAGTTGTCACACGTTTACGTTTATGGTCAATTGAGAGCAAACGCGGCACACATCTTGCAGACAACTTTTTCTTAAACCTAGCTGATCACTTAAAATCGAAACCACTCTGCCATGTGAAATGCCTATGGCATCAACAATCTCAGGCAATTTTACTCTTTCATCGGCCAGCACCATATCGTGGATTTTTTCGACATTTTCGGCCGTCCAGAACGTTCAGCGTCATTTGTACTTGTGCGACCACAACGAAAGTCAGTAAACCACTTTTTTACAATTGAAATCGATGTTGCAGAGTCCCCATAGTATTTATCGAGCTTTTCCTTGGTTTGATTGACGGTTTTTTTTCGCAAAAAAATAATGTTTAATGAGCACTCGAAATTGACTTTTTTCATTTTTAGAAAAATACACGAGGTTGTATGTTTTGAACAGCTGTTAAACGAAAACTAAATGACGACACTTGCTCAAAATGTGACAGTAGTCTATTAACGGGTGGTACTTGATGGGAACAGTGTTGCATTTCATACAACTACGAGGATAGCTCGAAAAGTGGCGGCCTTATTGATCCGCCGTCGTAGTCATTTACAAAAAGCAGTGCCAAATTAAATGCCCAGATATATAAAAAATTCCTTTATATTTTCCAAATCTACTTTTAATTTTCCTTCATTGTTTTTTCGCCTTTCTTCCTAGGCAATGTTTTTTATTAAATTTTTAATAAATTTATGTTCGTGGCGTTTTATAAATATTAATACTGGTATACCCACAAGCGTGATATCTGTTAATATTCCCGATAATAATTTAAAAACTTTTATGCAAAGTTTTTCAATAACGGAGTGGCTCATCAATCACAACAATCAATCAATCATTGAAGTAAGCCCCAAATATCTCTCAACAACTCGTAGTTTAAACGAAAAAATGTTAAGAAGCCTACGAAAATATTTGAATATTCAAATTGATACGAATGTAAGCGTATGAACTAGAGGTCTGCGTAAGCAGTCTTGAAATGTAAATACGTCTTGTTTTTTAAATCTATTGTCGTCGCACGTATTATACTAAACCAGACAAGGGCGTTTCTTTGCACAATTTTTCTGAGAGCATTCACACGTATTCTTACTTTTTTTAATTTACAGCGACGAATGCGCATGAGGCAAATGCTTACATATTTTTTTCTGGAATATTTGTCCAATAAACACACTTGTTGACTTTCAAATTTATGATATGCGAAAAATATTTTATTATAAATAACGAATTTGGTAACATATGCGTACAATGCCTTTTATGTTATCAAAGATTTAAGGAAAAATAGACATTATGATTCGTATCATAGCGATGTTCATAAGTCTAATGAAGGAGAGGAATTTAACATAAAAATACGTATATTTATTTTGAAAAAATAAAAAAATTTTTTTTATCAGTGGACCATACCAAAATAAAGTTTGAAAAAGTTTTTTAGAAAATATTTTATTTTCAATTTATATTTTAACGGAATGGCTTTGTGTTTCATGGGTAGCTCGCAACCTCAATACATTGACAGAACACCAATACATTCACAGCGCCCACCAATGTATTAAACCAATAATAAATGCTGTCGTATAATAAGCGAAGAACGAAGGATGTGGATGTATTGATGTTCGTGTATATGAGTTTTTACAAGCGATGTATCGAAGGCTTCTTGTTCGTAACAAACACTCAAAAGAAGTAATGTGGATGCGTGTATGCTTGTTATTTTGCATATTGTACGTTTGAGTGTGTGTGCAGGATGTGGATGCCCTCTAGTCAGCCTAGATCCATATGTCTCTATGTCAACACTCTTTTCTATAGCGACAATTGCACTAGTTGAAATGTCGACTACTTTCCTTTTATGCGCGAGTAGAGATACGTTAGAGACATTGTCAATGAACGCGTCAATAGTTTGGTTTTCTTTTTTATTATGTTGTGCAATACTGTTAAAATACACATGTATGTATGTGTTTAAGTTTTTTGCCCTAACATTATGAAATTGTAGATGAGGGTCACTAAAATGTACTACTGAATCTTTGGTGCCAATGTCTCCATATGATAGTAAAAGAATAGTGCTAAGGTCTACTGGTGGATTTTCAATGACAAGATAATGTTAAATGTCAATAGATGATTACATTGGCCGGGGTACACCTGTTCAGTGTTACTACTGACAATGTCACTAGTAATTCACTACAATTTTACTATTGACATCGAGCGAGGAAATATCGACATTGTAGACTAGAGCCCCTAAAATTTACTAGTGAATCTTTGGTGCCAATGTTTCCATGTGGTCCCAAAAAAACTACTTAGTCAGTAGTGCTACAGTCTAGTGGTAGATTTTCCATGACAAGCTAATGTTAAATGTCAATAGGCGATTACATTGGCTGGGGTGCACCTGGTCAGTAGTGCTAATGACAATAACAATAGTAAATCTCTACATTTTCACTATTCGCATTTTCTGCAGAGTAGTAAGTTATTATGTTGTGTTTAAGGGTGGGTTTTTTATAAAGCAAGCGCACACATCTTATGTCAATGCATGTGGGCGTTACAAACGCGAAAGAAAAATAACAGATCATACACGCAAGCATCACAAATTCTTCTGTCACGAAGTATTTTCTTTCTTACTCCTATACCTGCAATAACTGAAACAAATGTCTTGCCAACAGTGTTGTTTAGCATTTGTTTTAGAAGACTTCGCTGCAGTAAAGCATTTGAAAAATCCCTGATGTCTTAAAAGTTCTTGTAAGTGGTCTTTTGCAGGGGTCTAATATGAACATCCTCTTAAAAAAACATTAGCTATTATTAAAATAAATTAGCAATCAGAGCAATTATTTGGCTTGTTTATTGCGTTTACGTGCCCATGTTATACATGAATGAAGTTTTCTAAAAGAAAAACAAAAATTACTATTATATTTCGTTTGTTTGAAGCGTTTGAAGTACTCGTACTGTACACATTTATTTAGTGAGTGTTTGAATTGCTGTAGCATTTCCCTAATGAGACCCTAAGTGGAACAATTTCTCGTAAGATTCTATGCACTCATACTACAAGAATTGCCGCAAGTCTCCTATACAAATGTTTTTCTTCATGTAAATGTGTACATATTTGTACGAGTATGTGCTCATATGGAACATTTTTTCTTTCATTAAAATTAATAAAGGTATTCACGTCAGTAGTTGCACTGTTGCGTAAAAGCCAAATTCCACAATTTAAATAAATCTAACAACAACCATAGAAAAAATCATTTTGCAAAAATTATGCAAAATTATCAGGCACCAAGTAAGTGCAAGATTATCAGAGCAAAATTTTTCAAAGTTGAACAACTTTTAATGGCATTGCCAAGCGAAAAAAAATAAGCAAAAAGTACTTATTAAATCAACTCTGCAGAATTACAACGCAGATACATATATCTCCCTATTGCACTTACTTGAAATGTGTGCCCATTATTTTGAAAGTAGTCTAAGTCATATATCTAATGTTTCGACACATTTAGTAGATTATATTATAATGAATCAAGAATGAATATTATGCAGTATTTTATTCAATAGTTTTCGATTAAAGAATATTTATTTACGGTCTAATTCATAAAAAATATTTCAGGTTATTAAAGGTTTATTTGATAAATTTCCCATAGAAATATGTCAAATAAGCACCTGAAATATTTTTTATGAATAAGACTATTTATTCGATGTTTATTGAAGTTTTTTCAAGATTTATGTAATGTTTCGATGTAAAAAAGTCTATATGACTTTCAAAATTATACGCATATATCCTTCATTTACTCTAATGGAATTTTGGAGTTAGTGATACAGAATTAATCCTTATATTGTTGGCGAACTTATTGTACGCAATACAACCCTGCATTATAATTATAAGATTAAGTCTTGTTATGTAAGAGATTCAATAAATAAATAAAATTAAATTGTTCTTCATATTGTGTAAACATTTCATACAAATATCTTGTTACCTCAACTCTTGAGAGAAAAATAAAATTTTCTTTTTCCATTAAGTTGGTTGTAAATTGAAAACTTCAAACTCGTTTTCTGGCAAACTGAGTTATGACGTTGTTTGACTAAATGAGCGATATGTACTCGTATATTGTTCTTTGAAATGAAAAACAAATGAAGAGTGGCTGAAGACGAAGTTTATGAATTTCTTTTTCAATTATTCAATTCAATTTAATAAAAAATTAAGATCTTCAAATGTTTATAAATTTTCTTGAAATCTTGTCAAAATATTGAAATTATCAAATGATTTTCCAATTCGATTAGAGTATAATGAATAATTTTGCTATTCTCCAGAAAGCCCAATATGGTGTCTCTTTGTTTATTGTAAAATGAGGGAGAGACATTATTTTTCTTAAATTAATAACATAATTAATCAGCAAAATTTTTTCTCTATGTTTCACTATTCTAACAAAAAATTTCAACAATCCAAAAGCACATATTGTATTTGAATTTAAAGCCAGCTACAACACGTCAACTCTTTGTACAATTCTGGCCAGTTGACGTGAATACCTCTAATGTTTTCTTGTTGCAATAATTAAGTTAAGTTTTCCTTATGGTAGAATTAGTAGATTCGTATCGTGAGTTTACGAATCAGCTGACAAAATCTGTAACATAAATAAAACATGTTGCTGTTTATTTAATATGTATCGTAACGTATGTGAAGTAGAAATCTACAAAAAATAGATTTTTACGGACACATGTATAAAGCATAGAGAAATACAATAATAGCTGACACGTTCGCTTGCAACCTCATATATTTACTAACTAATATCCAGATTTAAACGATACGACAATTCTACCATTAGAGTATTAGCAGAGAATCGACTAATTCTACCATTAGAGTATTAGCAGAGATTTTTTATGTTTACTGCCACAGACAAATAAAATTGGTTCTTTGTATTAAAACGGTACTTTTTAGTAAAAAAAAAGATAATTTTTATTTAAAATGAACTTAAAAGGCACTTCGTATTAATAAGGTTTTTTTTAAATTTAAAATGTACTTTTTATTAAAAAGGTACCTTTCATTAAAAAAGGTGCTTTTTATTAAAAAGGAAATTTTTATTAAAAAGGAAATTTTTATGAAAAAGGTACTTTTTATTAAAAAGGTACTTTTTATTAAAAAGGTACTTGTTATTAAAAAGGTACTTTTTATTAAAAAGGTACTTGTTATTAAAAAGGTACTTTTTATTAAAAAAGGTACTTGTTATTAAAAAGGTACTTTTTATTAAAAAGGTACCTTTATTAAAAAAGTACTTTTTATTAAAAAAAGTACTTTTTATTAAAAAGGTACTTTTTATTAAAAAGGTACTTTTTATTAAAAAAGGTACTTGTTATTAAAAAGGTACTTTTTATTAAAAAGGTAATTTTTATTAAAAAGGTACCTTTTATTAAAAAAGGTACTTTTTATTAAAAAAGGTACTTTTTATTAAAAAGGTACTTGTTATTAAAAAGGTACTTTTTATTAAAAAGGTACTTTTTATGAAAAAGGTACTTTTTATTAAAAAGGTACTTTTTATGAAAAAGGTACTTTGCTTGAAGTGCCTAAGTTGTTCTTATTTTTCTGTTTTGATTCCGTATAACGACGTGCCAAATGGGCAATTAATTATTAGTTAGTTAAATTAGTTTTCTTCTTGTGTGTTGCGGAAGTATATACGAGTACATAAAAATTAAGTTTAAGTTTCCTTTATGCTCGTTTATGTCTACACATCTCCAAAATTTCTTAATCATAGAACAATATAAAAAACAAAAACTTTTAGCTTTAGTTTTATTAGTAAACTAATGCGAGTGAGTATTAGCAAGTATTTTGTGTAACCATTCATTGTATATATAAATTACTCACACGCCAGAGGGAATTTATCACAAACGATGTTATAGTTCATAAAATAATTAATAATGTCAGAATGTGCTCACAAACAAACACGACTTCCTTCCGACTGGATGTTTTGTTGAAGGGACATATACTCAAGTGTGTATACTCTTTAAGGAAAAGAAAGTTAACTTACGAGTCCAACCTAAATTAGAGCGTCAAGCGTTGCGTTAGCAGCAGAGTACGGATTTTCAGTACATTTAAATAATATTTTATACGTTTAAATGTACTGAAAATACGTACCCTGCTGCTAGCGTAACGCTTGACGCTATAATTTAAGTTCGACTCTTATAAAATTAATACATAATTTATATAATAATTATTTTTAACTTAAACTCGTATTGAATAACAAAAGTAGTGTTGACAATGTTGATTATGCTTGATAGAGAGAGAAGTTTCACACAAGATTGTATTATATTTGTATTTTTTTCCAGCACAAACAAAACAAATGTCAAGGCTTAATGTTAAGTGCAGCAAACTGCTTAAAGCAATTGAGCTTTAGAAATTCTACACTAAACGTGCAAAAGATAAAATAAGCAACTTTTTGCCACATTCCTTTCACTTGTCATTCATATTAAGAGCTGTTTAAATAATTTATTTTTAAGGAGTTATTCATGGTTTTTATATACATACTCGTACATACATACATTTCCATTTACAAATTTATTTTGTTATCCTTTAGACAATTCAGAATCTTTGTTATGTCTAAAAGCTTAATTTTCACTAGAAATTTATTAAGTATAAATGTTGTTAAATCTTTCTAATAAAGTAAGAATTAATTTCAGTTTAACATTTGGGATTATTAGTGTGTTAACAAATATTAAACTTAAATTGCAAAAATTTCAACAAAAAAAAATATTAAAAATTTATTTCTTTGATTTTATCTTCACTAGCAAAGGAGATGTTTTCAATTAAGTTTTTACAGTTCAAAAAATCAGCAAAACAGTGTGATAAATTTTACACAAGATATATGGTGAAAAATTAAATCTAGGGGTCCAGCTCACTTGGGTACAATACGATGAAACGGATCATCGTATTGTGCTAAGTTTGCAAGTGCACAAGAAGCGAGAAGAAATTGGAGCTATTTTGTGAATTGTTAAAATTAAGTTTAACATTTTTCAACGCACTAATATATTAATAAATATTTTATATTAATATTTTTAAATTTCTATGCGTTGTTGAATTCTGTATAACAAATTTCGTATTAAAATCTACGAAAACAAGGTTAATTTAAGATGTTACGGCATATGTAAGTCATGTTAATTCAACATGATTTACAATAACTTTCCAAACAAGTTTTTCATTTGTAATAACCTTATTTCATGTTGAGTTAATATTCCAGTACTGTTAAATCAAAATTAAGTATCATGCTGAATCAAAGTTGTTTCATGTAACAATTTTATATGTTGTTTTTTGAAAAATTTAAATTTTTGTAAAAAGCATTACAGTGGGAAGGGAAAAGGGGGTATACAAACTCCAAAAATAGCGTTACGTAATATGTGAATAGTAGTCCCTAAGCAGCAACGAAATGCATCTAGACGTGCTTAATTAATAACAAAGTCTTTTAAATTCATATTCATATTGGCGCGCATTAAATTAAATTAAACAAGATAGAACATATTTTTTTTTGTAAATATGCCAAACAGCTGTCTTATCTTGTATTCCTTTTATTACGGGAGTGTGACTTTAATATCTTAAGCATATTTTATTTTACTTATTAGCATTTAAAAATAATAAGTATTTAATACTCGCATTTATATGTAAGCATAAAACAGCTCATCTATTTCACGTACACAAAAATCTATTTACTTTTTTTTTATCTTTAAATTGATTTCCAAAAGAAATAATAAACAAAACACGTGTCTAACCGAAACCGAATTTGTTCGTCCTTATTTTAATTTAAATAAGAAACTCACGAGATTATTAACCCACCGCTAGTTAACTTTAATTTTTTTTTTTCATGATTAAAAAAAAAACAAATTTGTTCACGAACTCATAATAAATTTATACTGAACAGAAGAAAATATTTGCGCAAACAAAAACAATTTTCGGAAATTAGAAGACACCTTCAAGTTTCACAGCAGCTCCTTGTTAAGCAAACACTTTCAAGTTTTGTTAACAAAAATAACATTTAATATTTGTTTTTTGTTTTTTTTATAACATTGAAACCAAGAAAAATTTTAAGTTTAAATAATTCTTGACACATTTTCTCTTTTACTATGCCATGCGATTTGTAGAGAGTTTTTCATTAAGCGCTTGCTATCTTCAAAATTTAAACTTAACAAATTTGGCAACAACAATAACTATTTCTGAGTTATGGTACGGTTACGAATAAGCAACCATTAGAAACTTAATATAAAAATACTACTACAATGTATTTTTAATTAATTTATTTTAATTATTTCAACCAAGGCGAATCCCTACTAGATGGTCGCAAGGCATCAGCTGACTATTTTCGTCCCTTTTAATTTCAATATATGTTGGATGTCAACACACATTTTTCAGTACATTTTTTGACATTTAAAGTAAAAATTTCTCAAAGCGAATTTAGCTGAGTATACCTTATATGAATTTACCTCGATTTCGACATAGGAAATTCATTTTTGCATACAAAAATGAGTTTAGTTGGCTCAGCAAAGGCATTTTTAGCACTCTAATTCGATTTTAGTTTTAAATTTTGGAGAGATAGTGATGAAGCAGCGCTCCCTATTCTGCATTTTGATTACGTTTCCGCGTTCATGCACGCAAAAATAGCAAAAAGGTATTCCAACGAAATACTGAATCGTAAGAAAAAGAAGAAGACAAGAGTATTTGCAAAATCAGCTGTTTCGCTGTGGAACGTATGAAAGAGCAACAGATACAATTTAAGGCAAATAAAACAGTGATTTAACAATTAAAACAAATTAAAATTATAGTAAATATTGTCGAAATTTTAGTAAGTTAAGTTTTCAAAGACCAAACTAAAAAAAGCGTGAAGATAAGCAAGAAGTAAAGGGTCTTCAAATAAGATGTTTCATATTTTTACATATGTAAAATAACGAGAGTCTTTAAGCAAAATCATCGGTTGTTTATTTAATTGTAAAGAGTAAAGTATGCCATTAATAATTTAAAACAGTAATCAGCCAAATGGCCACCACGGCTATGCTTGCAGGATCTTATTCTATTCGTGAAATTTTCCATTTCCACTATGCATATTTGCCGCTATATGTCCTTAATAGCTTCACAAGTTAAATTATTTAGATCTTGAATCGATTTTAAGTCATAGAACTTGGGGTCTACTCTGTAATTCGAAACGAAAGACAATGATTTCGAATTTTTATGTTGATAATACGCAAATTCGAAAGCATTTTCTTTCGGTTCGAATTACAGAGTAGACCTCAAGTTCTATGACTTTTGCATTATTTCCGTAGTAAACTTTGATAATTTCAATACATTGAAGTATATACATACACACAGAAATATTATAAAAATTTGCGAAAACAAGGTTAATTTAACATTTTTCGGCAATGATTTTCTTTCATATGTGTTTCATGTTAATTCCACATAATTAACAACCACCTTCAAAATCAAAATTTCCTATTGAAATTATTTGATTTCATATATGTACATACATAGATTTAATATTCCCGAGCTGTTGCATCAAAATGCAGAATCATGTTGAATTAAAGTTATTTCAAGTTGAAACAGCGTGAAAGGTACTTGGGTTTGTCTGCAGAAACACCCAGAGCGCCCGGCAGGAATTGAAACCGTTACTCTCCGACTACTAGCCTAGTACAGTGCCTACTAACCAGCAGCAGTACGCTTTTACTGGTAATGCGAAGTTTGTCGGCTATTTACACAAATTATCAAAACAAACAACAACAAGTCACACAACTTAACACAACAGTAAATTGAGGATGTGAAAAAAAACAAATTAATACCAACACACTCAAGCAACACATTATTTCTAACAAATTTAAGCAGCTCTGGGCTGACTAGCATAGTGCGGTCACTCTTCGAGAGTTTTTCATCTCGTTCGCACCAGTTAAGTGATTTGCCACCAATAACTGTATAGTCTTGCGGTTTCATCGACAACCACATTGCTACTTCCTTTATGAAGGCATAGGTCATGTAAAGTCAGTCACAAAAACATTTTTAAGAATTATATTAATACCATGAGGGGCATATGATCCTGTTTTTGTGCGACCGTATTTTGCAAAATAATTTTTTAGGTTATGTAATAAATGAATCAATGAAATTTATTGCGATTTCAAAACAAAATTCTTCCATGTTGATGCTACATTGATATTTTTGCTGTGTTTACCGTTAATTTTTTATTAAAGGAGTAGTTTTAAGTTGTCATCCTTCAATTAGTTACAGATTGAGAATGGCGGGCTATTCAAAACGAATGGCGGGCTATTCAAAACGACATGTCTTATTGAAACACCCTTTATTTGCGGCCAAACTATTCCAGTGTGATAAATGCTGTTGCTACATATTAAATAAAACTTTCATATTTTAGCAAAAAAATTTAAATAAATATTTAGAACAGTAAGGAAACTTTCTACAGCATTTTGTATTAAATTTTCTTTATGAAGCTAAGCAAACAAATATCAAATGACGAAGCTTCGTCACTAATTTAACAACTTGCGAAGACGCAGGCTGCGTTTGTAATACCGAGTACACACAATCGTAAAATAAATTTAAATGAAACTTTGCGCAGAATATTAAAGTTGCCAAACGGCAAGAAATTTAATTCAAATTCGAATTCTTTTTAATAATAAAACAAAGAAAAAGAAAAAACAAAAAACACATGAAAAATAAGTAAAAGAATGCGTATGCCTTTACGCTTGAGTGAGAGGAGCAACTAATTCGGAACCCTTTTATTTGTTTTCTGTTTAAATGCTAAATTCCCTTTTGGTTTGTATGTACGTCAAGTTGCTTACATTTGGACACATTGACACATTTTTTTCTAAAACATACAAGTTGACTCAGTACTTTCTTTTCTTTTCTGTTTATCTTCGTTATTTGTTTTTTACTCAACTAAATCTTCTCAATGTTAATTCAAGTATAAACATATTTGTTGGTTCAATAGGAAATAAAACACATACACACACACTGTCGCATGCTTGAAAACTGTGTATGTATTTGTTTAATATACTCGTATTTTATCATGATGTTTGTGTTTGCAATAAAATGAAAACGTCTCATGTTAAACATTTTTATAAATGGCGACATTTTTCTATCAGTTTATGAATAAGTTCAAAATTTTACCACAAATTCCCTCCAAAAATATAAAAAAAAAATATCAGAAAAAAGAACCAAGATATAAAACAACTTTGAGATTAAATTTAATTCCAATAAGGAAATCTTTATACAAATTTAAAAGCAAGTGTGTAGATTTTAATTTTGTAAAGTTTTAAGCAAATGAGAAAATATTGAAAAACAAACAAGCTCTTATTTCTTTTTCACTCAAATTAAATGGGACTTGTGGTCGTTACCATGTAATGGCCTTCCTTTTTGGGTTTGTTATTTACCATTTAAAAGAATTGAAATTAGAGCACAGTAATTTATTTCATGCACTAAAATGCCAAAGAAAAAAAAAACGGTTATCAATAACTTTGCCTTAGATAGTATTTCAATATATTGAGTGGTATAAAATGTCAACAGTGTTGTGCGATAAAAGCTCATTTATTAGCTGATAATTTTTCAATGTACTGGAAGTTTGCTTAACAAAGTAAAGGAAAATGAAACTGACAACTATGAAAATTATCGCAAAATTATTTTGCTTTTCTTTTGTTATTTGGTATTATTTCTGGCACAAGTGTCAGTGTAGAATCCTTTCAAAATATGATGTCATTATATAGGGTGTTTTTTTAGAGGTATAGAACTTCGAATTGAAATAAAACACAAGAAAATCGTTTTAATGTCCATCAATTTGGCTTTATTGGAAGGATAATTTTATGCCATTAACGTTTAAATATGATTTCGGGCATGTGGCCGCCGCGGCTGGCTCGAATAAAGCCAATTCTACAGGTCCAATTTTCAACCACTTTTTCGAGCATATGGGGCCGTATGTTGGCGTAGACGAGCGACTTCAGCGGATGCGTATTATCACATAGAGTAAACGTAGTGCGAAAACGATCCATGGTTAACCGAATTAATTGCTCTGATGGACGATTATGTCGACCATAAAATGGACGGAGCTTGCGGTAAACTTCGCGAACTGAACCATTATTTTCGAAATAAATTTGCACGATTTGCAAGCGTTGTTCTTTTGTCAACCTGTTCATGATGAAATGGCAAACCAAACTAAATATTAATCACTTGACAGCTGACAAAATGGCCGCCAGTTAAAAAAGTGATGCCAACTTAAAGTTATATACCTCAATAAAAAACACCCTATATTTATCATTAATTAGGTAATTATATTAAACGAGTATTGCAAGCTTTTAAGCAGAACATGGTAAATATATAAAGAACCCTTTGAACACAGCTTCATGCGATTTCTTCGATTTAGTCTTATAAAATGATTTCAGAATTATGGCATTAAGATTAGTTTACTCCTTAACAAACTATTTTTTATATTTTCTAAGTACTTTTTGCCAAAGCTTCGCTCTGTGAATAGAAAGTAGTACATATCAGCTAACAATCGAAGCATTTTTTATTATATAACTAGCTTAACCGAAAGACGCTGTACTGTCATAGACGTGAATATTAAATTCACTCACATTCGTACAATTTATTTAAAGAAATAAAATATAAAAAAAATAAAAAGTACCAAAAGTAAACATTTTCACCCGTTTTACCCCCTAAAAAGTACCTTGTATTTTTCTATCGGGACCATATGCAATCCGTCTATCAAATTTCATCCAAGTCCATTAAGCCTTTTTCGCTTTACAGTGCAACAAAATCAAATTTTCAACAGAAACTTTATCTATTGGTTTCTTTTTGTTACACAGTGTAATGTTTTTCTTTCATGTCATTCTTCTCTAGATATATAATAACAAACAAAATAAAAAAAGAATGGGGGAATCGGTCCAGCCGTTCACGCGTGATGCCGTAACAAAAGGAAAACGAATTAATTTTTATATATATATAGATAATATATATTATGTTTTATGAGCAATTTTATTTAAGCTTTAATTTGTCAATATTTACAAAAATAATTTAAATCCATAGTAAATTTTAAGTTTTATTACTATGCAGGATGTTTTCATGAAGACCTATGCCCGAAGCTTTAAATTTCAATATTTATAAAAACAAAATATAAAAGCCGGCTGATTGTGAGGCATCAAGGTTTTCTTATAGAAAAGATGGCTGACTATGTGTCAACACTTGACTCCTATAAAAACGCTATATGACAGCGCACTCTTCTCATAAAAATAAATTTATTAAATTACGACCTCTACTCGCACATGAGGAGTTTCATACGGACACTAGATATGTATGTAATACTATACAATCTTTAGCCTATATAAACAAATATATGACCTGATGTACAGCTTTAAAAAAAAAATATTTTGGCGTTTTTTTACGTTTTGCTGATTTTTGAGATTTTTAACGATTTTATTTAGTTTTAGCAATTTTTTTTACTTTTGAAATTTTTTTTCTTTTTGGCGATTTTTTTCTGTTTTTGACAATTTTTTCGGTTGTTTTTTAGTTTTAGCGATTATTTTAGTTTTGGCGATATTTTTTCCTTTTGGCAATTTTTTTCGTATTAGCGATTTTTTTTATTTAGCGTTTTGTTCGGTTTTTGGCGACCTCTATACTATTGACAGTTTTTTCTTCTTTTTTAGCGATTTTTTTCCATTGTTTTTTAGTTTAAACGATTATTTTAGTTTTGGCGATATTTTTTCCTTTTGAAGATTTTTTTCGTTTCGGCGATTTTTTTTTTGTTTTGGCGTTTTGTTCGGTTTTTGGCGACCTTAATACTTTTGCAGATATTTTTTTGTTTTTGGCGATTTTTTTCGGTTGTTTTGGCGATAGTTTTTCGTTTTTTAGATATTTTTCGTTTTGGCGATTTTTTTCGTTTTAGCGATTTGTTCGGCTTTTGGCGACTTTAATACTTTTGGTGTTTTTTTTTTTTGCATTTGAGCGATTTATTTTATTTTTGGTGAGATTTTTCATTTACATTTTTTTTAATTTTGATATTTTTTAGCTCTAGCGTTATTGAAAATTTCAAGAGTTTGCCTTTTACGGTTTCCAAGATACTACAAGTTGTCAAAATTACAAAGTCAAAATTAAATAAATTTACTGACAGTATACCCTTGGATTATGATTTTTTTAAATTTCAGTGTTAACTGGTGTAGTCTGAATAAAAATACACTAACTCTGCAAATTTCAAGTGTATACATCATAGCTGACCAAAGTAGCACTAGAATGCCGAACTTCAATCGACTTCTTATAGAAATGAATACACATACACGAATACATATCTCTCGTCGACCAGCTCTAGTCTATATATAAATGCCTGTATATTACATTAGCATTTCAACATCTTTCGTTGCTCGCTTTACAACACCCGATAGCACACTCTTCTTATAGAAAACATGGCTGAATTGTGAGAAAATACTGCTGCGATAAAAAAAAGATGGTAATGTTCCAGAAATGTGTAAAAAAAAAGATGGCTGGTCATATAACACACTTGGGATAGACCAGAAAAATCAATGTTCTAAAAACAATCGATGTATTGTGTCGAAACATCGATATAATCCGATGTTTTGTTTTTTGCTCCTAAGTAATCGGAAAACATCCATGTTTTCTTTCGATGCATGGAAATGACAAATTGTATCAAACATTTTAGACATTTTAGATTCACTAAAATGCACTTTAATGATGCAATAGGCGTTGCCAATGCTGTATCAAAATCAAAGAATTAATGAAAAATACTCTTTTGCAAAATGAAGATATTGAATCTGACTCTGAAAAATCCGATAAAAGTGAGGATACTTTTCCACTATGGACTAGACATTTTAAATTAGTTTATAGAAATTGGAAAAGCATTAAGACTGAAGATATGTATATTGTCTGATGAACTTTCAGTTTATTGGAAGACTGAACGAAAATCGGTTTGATATTTGGAAAGATTATAAATTGCAGTTTCCCAAACTTTACAAGATCGCTTTTAAATATTATACAATTGTGAGAACGTCGGTTCCGCCTGAAAGATTATTTTCCAAAGCGGCGCAGGTGATGACTCAACAAAGAAACCGATTGAAAGGCTTGATAAACTCTTATTTCTTAACAGTATTGAAAGAAGTATTAGAAGATGAAAAATAAACTTAAGATTTTTTGAAAATATAATAATAAATAATTAAAAAAAACATCCATGTATAAAAACATCGATCGAAAAAAGAAAATATGCATGTTTTTTACAGTGCCCATCCCTACAGCACACTCCTCTGATAGCAAAAATTACTGAATATATGTATGACATAAAAATATTCTTATAAAAAATATTGCTGATGAATCTGTGACAACACGCTTTATGATTGAGTGAAAAGTATTTATAAAGTTATAGCAAATTAGAATTATATGGATTATAACATTTGAACAAATTTACGTTTCTTTTAACGATTTAAAATAATAATATAAATTTATATGATTTTATTTGTGAGTTATTTATATAATTTGCTTACTTGATTTTAATTTGAATATTTTTTTTTTGCTTTCAATGAACAATATTTTGAATAGTTTATGCATATTTAAATTTTTATTGCAAGCAAAAAAATATATGGGTGACTTTCATTTTTAGCATCTTCTTTTTTGTGTTTCTTACTTTACTCCGGCTCTTTAGGTTATTCATTTATATGTATTAATACAAGACATACAGAAGCATATTTATTTGATAAAAAGTCTTTAGTTTATTTTAAGATTTTGCTTGTCTATATGATTTTCGGTCCTGTTCATGGAACTCGTCAATAGCCTTAAACTCACTTAGACTTCAATCATTCGATTCGGTAGTTTTTACAAATGATTTAAACAAAATTTTAATAATTTAAAATTTTAAAAATAAATAAGCTTAGCGATATTAATGTTCTAAAATTTAAGCATTTTTTTTACAAAATAATTTATCGTAGTTAAACATAAAAAAAAAACAAAATAATTCTCGTATATCAGAGTCCCCTTTATAAAATCTTGACTAAACATATTTTACGAGTTTTAACTAGTGCTTTTAATACAATACATGTTTTTTCTTTCTTTTATTCCTTACCTTTAAGCTCAATAATATTTAGTATCTGGTTGAATAATAAAATAATAAAATTCGGAAGTTAACATCTACGCAAAGTAACTTTTTCATGGAAACCATAAATTTGCAACTTTGCGGTAATAAAGGAAAATTTTATTATTATTTGAAAATAAAATATCAAATAACAGATTTGTATACCATATATAAATGACAATAAAACTGTTCTACTAAATAATCAAGAGAGATTGCAGATTGTTTCCAGTGAACCTTATAAGTGTTAAGCGTAATTTACAAAAACTCTAGTTACACTTAAAATACAAATGTAGGGTAAATATTACTTTTTAATGGGAAATAGAAGGGAATCAGAATGGGCCCAATTGGGTCTCCGAGTGGAGGTGCATTTTTAGCATCACCCTTCCTAACCTAACTTAACTTAAAATACGTTTCTATACGATGAAAACTATTGTAAAACATACTCGCAGTTTGAGAAGATTTTATTTGCTGGTATTAGTATTGAATGGGTACAAGATATCGGCAGATAGATAGGCAAACATAAAAATGTATGGAAAATAGGACAGAGTTTAACTTTATAAGATAAAGCTAACTCTGTCCTTAACGATTCGATGCCTTGAGACATAAATAAAGAGAAAAACATTTGTGTGTAGGTTTTTTTTTATATAAAAACAGTTTTGTCATGACAATAAATTTGACTAAAATAATAGGAAGAGCTCAACTTAAGTGTCGTTCCTTTATTTATATCTCAAGATATCAAGGACTAATTCAGGCCGTAAAAGTACCCTTTTATAAATAAAACTGAAGATCTGTTGACCTTTCAGGCCATCCCTGAAACTTCTCGTTAAGATACAGATTTAGATAAAATTTGAAGCATTCAATGCACTTTCTACGTCTTTAAAAATTAGTGAATATGTATCTAAAATCGATTTGATGTAAAAACAAAATAAATTTTTCGAAATTTTTTGTCAAAGAACGAATGTCTCGAACAAATCATCACCGGCTTTTAGGTAAAAGTGATTTTTTGAGGTAAAAATCTGATTAGATTTTGAACTTGATTGGTTTAGTAATTTAAAATTTGTTAAAAAAACAGCTTTGAAAAAATTTTATTTTCTAAATTTCATTTAGTGTAAATCACCAATCACACAAACTGCAACTCAATTTACCAAGTAACAAACAGGTTTTGGAAATATATTGTTCGTTCATACAAACCGTGAAATAGTCAAATCGTGTTAAGTCCTCTTTTCTCGTAACTATTTCTATCTCTCACATTTTTCATTGTCTCTCTGCCACGTTTAGGGCAATATTCAATATTTGTAAGGAGTTGATTGCTAATTGTTTGTTCTTGTCGCTCTTCTTATTAGTATTTATCAAAATACTAATACTAATAAATACTTTAAAGGCAGAAGAGCTGAAAGGTGTTAAACCGTGATCACAGCCACTGTTTAATTTCACTGCTACTCTTCTTATTAGATTTTCTCAAAATGACAGAACTACTACAAACAAAATAATGCTACACTGTGATTACAGTCACAGTTTAAAAGAACAGCGATTATTAAAAAATCACGGGATCACTCATCTCTACTTACGACATCTAAATTAGCTCCATATATTTCAAATACGGCGAATTTGCTTCCGATAAAAATACATACCTATTTCCCTTCGGACATCATCGCGAAAATTGTATGAATAGTTGACTCATGAAAACGTCAATATGTGACGAAAACTTGATATTCGAAAATTGGGGTGAACTGCACAACCACAATTGTAGCTATTGCCAAATTGAATTAATTCCTGTTTTCGTTGGCGACTTATGATGCTGCCATTTCAAAAATAGTTCTGTAGCTAAGTAAACGGCGACAATTGTTGCTAGCGCCGCGGCCTGCTGTTGTGTATGTGTACATTTCAACAGTAAGTGACATAAATACCTGCACACACATACATACATACACTCTTTTGCAAAATCTCTTTTCAAGTATTTTTGTATTTTCCTTAAACGGTTGACCTCATTTTTCTATTTATAGTCGCAACCTATTGTAAATAATTATAACGCTTTCTTACAGTATCTTTTGTTCGGTTCTATTGTTGCACAAGTGTTGATTTTTATGATCGAAAAAAAATTTGTTTTTGAATTAAATCATTATTATGTTATTAACCCTAAATATTAAAAAATAAAAATGAATTGAAAACCAAATCACTCTTGATTTATTTAAAGCCAGTCAGAGTGGTTTTTATTTTTTTTTTTGCCTTGGCGACTTTTAATTATTTATAGGAAAAATAGTGGAAACACAACAAATGATAAAAATCGAAATATGAAATACGTTCTACGTTCTGTAAGGCAGAGATTGTTTTTTTTCTTGCCCGCACAATATGTTTTGTGGTACATATCGTGATGAAAAGTTAATCCAAGGATGAGTGAGCTCCACTGGTTCAAAACAAGTACAAAAACAAAAATGAGAAAAGAATAATAACAGAGCTCAACAGAAATTAAAATCAAAACGAAAACAAGAGAAGAGAAAAAAAAGTTATAAACAGTCAGTCAGGGCTGATTACCATTTGACCCACAAAGCTCAATAGTTTTGAGCGAAGAGGATTTTATTAAATCGTTTAATTAAATTATTTACTTTTAATTGAAAAACTTGTCTAGTCATACTAGACTAGTGACAGATGCTGAAAACAAGGCTAAATTCAATACACATCCATTGTGTATAAAAGTCCCCAAGGATGAATTCCTAATAAAATGGCAACTAGAAAAAAATTAAATTAGTGCCAAGACTCGAAATGAAATAAGTCCAAAGATTAGAGACTCATTTCACAATGAACTAAATTGCCGGCCAAAAAATCTGAAATAATTTTTAAATATGTTATGGGCTTATGAGATTCAAAAAAAAGGGAGTAGCAAATGTTTATGAAACTTTGGGACATACCTTACAACTGACCCAAGGCCGGCAGTACAGATTTACTTTGAAAAAAAACGACAGCGTTGATAAAGCCTCAGGGCAGAAATTTTAAATTGCAGTAAATGAAATTAAGCGACTTCCAAATAGTGACACAATACCCAAATAATTTTCACGACTTAATAATACCGGGAATTATTTAGTTACGAATTTAAAAAAAAAATGAAATAACCAGGAATAATTTATTAATCTGGCTTAAGTTGAGTATTTTCAATTCTTATTGAATGAAATATTTTTATTAATTTATGTAATTTTTTAAAGAAGAGAAATGCGCATGTTTTTGTGTAGCAACGCATTTCATCAGCACCCATGTCTATCTAAACGGGCAGAGGTTGTTACATCAGCTATTTGACGTGAAGTTTTAATGAAATTGAAAAAAATTATATAATTCAAAAAAAGAAATGAAATAAATGATAGAAAAAAAAATAGGGGAATCGGTTGGCCTTGCCGTCCATCCCTGAAACTTCCCGCTAAGGTAGAGATTTGGTTAAAATTGTTGGCATTCGATATACCTTTTCAAGCCTATAAAAATCAGTGAAAATCGGTTTGACAAAGACTTTTGAAGTTATTAGAAAAATTACCGGTTTTTTTGGGAAATTTTTTGTCAACATTGTCTCTCCAACGAATCATACGGTTTTATAAATTCATAAGTATTTTTACAGGTTAAGAGCTGATTGGATTATTAAATTTTGAGCCAGTCAAGACTTACGGCCTGGTTCACGATATCGACAAGTAGAACGTTGTCGCATTTAGAATTTGTTTTTGTTTTGAATGTAAGTGTGCGACAAGTCAAACGCTGTCGATATCGTGAACCAGATCCTTAGTAGTGTAAAATTTGTTAAAAAAACAGTTTTGTGAAAATGTTATTGCTTTTTTTTATGTTTTTTTATATTTAATTTTTTTTTTGAAAATTAAGTTTGCGTTTAGTGAATCTATTAAAAAAGGAAACAATGTTTATAAACTTTTTATATGTAGTTTATTTTTTGTTTGCTTTCATTTACCGAAGAATTGCAGTAAATTCAAATATACAAAAAAGATTTACAGATTGCAACTAAAAATAGGAATATTGATGCAACATTTTTTCTTCTAAAGGGCCTCAGACACGATCAAAATGCTGGCTGTCAAGTTGGTGTATGTGTGCTTGTCGGATTGAGATTACCATACTTGATATATAATAGAGATGTGCACGTGAGCGGTTTTTGACTCACGGCACGCACGCTCACGCAAAAATATATTTTACTCACGCACTTTCCCGCACGAATGCTCTTCAAAATTTTCACGATCACGCACGCTCACGAATTAAATATTATTAATCACGCACGAGGGGTTTACAACTTATCACGATCACGCACGCTTTCGAAAAAGTATATAGTTAAATTTTTATGTTATTTCGGTTGAAAAATAGGTTCCTACACGTACATTGCATCATGATTTTGTTAAAAAAAAATTTAATTTTGTCTTTCTAAGGTTTTTGTCTGATCATAATAAAATAAACAATTATGGTTAACTATGAAAACTATATGAACTGAAACGAATTTTTGAAACAAAAAACTGTACGACTGCTCAATAATTAAAATAACTGAGGAAAACAGATAACATGCACATTTGGCAATTATATTTACCCTGTAGGAGGATTGGGTTTAGGTGTCTCCAAGTCCTATTTTTGTCGACTATTTTGTTGACTTTTTGGCGACATTGTTAACGGAGCGCCTATATATTAATATCCCTACTTACTGGTAACGCAGAAGAAATTAATGAATTAGTCCCTCTTTTAGCTGACTTCCAAAAACGAGGAGGTTATCCATTCACCTGTATTTTAGTAATTTTTTGACGGATTTGAGCAATTTTTTATTTTTTGTTTTGTCTGGAAGGAAGCTTCCAATTTAGTCCCAATTCTTATCTCAGCTCCTTTTACTTATGGGATTGCTACGATACTTATAATGCACCTTGCACGCTCATAATGACACAATATAGATGGGCCCATTTAAAATTATATTTCACGTGCTTCTAACTAACCGATTTTTACGTAGTTATTATTTTATGTCCGATTTGACCGATACACATTATGTACCTATATAAATATTTTTTTTCAGTTAGTTCTTTTCTTTTAATAAAACACCAAATGTGAACGTACTAGTGAGTAAATGTCTACATATGGTCCAAAAATAGCTACCTAGTCAATAGTACCAAGGGCAGTAGCTGATGTTCAATAACATGCACACATGTTAAATGTCTAGAGCAAAAAAACATTTTCTGCGGTACAATTCGTCAGTAGTACTGGTGACAAATGCACTGGTGAATCAGTAATGTTTCTCAATTGATATTTCCTACATACTCGTAGTATCTAAAAAACATACATAGGTACAGTTACATATAAGCCTACGCAGGAATGTTATCTCGTGAGAGCGTGAGAATTCGTGCGTGATTCTTAAAAATAGCTCACGCACGAGTAATTTTTTTAAGTCACGTTCACGCACTCACGCGTGATTAATAATAAATTTCACGCGTGACACGACATTTGCACATCTCTAATATATAATATAAAAAAAATTTATAACAAAAATGAAAAACAAACAAAAAATAAAAAAGTTCCAACACTTCTTTTTTTTATCAGTCATTTTCCTGTTTTTCTGATTTTAATTCCAATTTTTTTTGCACTTGTTCACAATGAAAATATAGTTGTAGTAAAAATTCGTTTGACTTGATGGCTTAACACTATACACAGATTAACAAGTGACAGCAAGCATGACAAAAATCTAAATTTTTAGATTTTCCGTCAAACACACATTCTAATAAGTGTTCACTCATACTATAACCATGCATAAGCTGCCTTTACATGATAATACAATGTATTACGACATGTCAAAATATGCTGTAGAATATACAAAATCTTATCATGTAAAAGCAAAATGTATCGAGTAGGAAAGAATACGGATAGAAAATTTGACAAGCGGTCGGTAAATGTTTATTTTCGAAAGCATCACACCAGAGGTGTATTTCAAAGTAAACATTGGCAGCACTAATGGTATTTATTGAAGGTGTTGACACTTTTACAAAAACAACCAAAATAAACTCAGAAAATTTTCATGTTGTTATTGTAAATATTTTATGACTGCAACAACCATCAGCTACTTACTTAACTGGTACAGCAAAACCAAATAAACAAACCTAAATAAATTATATTTTGTAGTAAAATTACATTGAAATTATCAAATGTTTTCTCCAATATTTAGTTTAATTAGTACACATCTTTTTCTTGCAATTTTCCAATTTTTGTTATTAACTCAATAACAATAATATCTTTGCTTGCATTTTACTTATAGTATCAGTGTAAACATGAAAAATACCTAAAACAGACTCTGGTTTTCTTTTTTTTTAACACGGAAAGAATTTCATAATATTTTGATTCTACAAAGTCGTAATACTTTGTATTACCATGTAAAGACACCTTTAGCAAGCATTTTGATCATGTCTAAAGCCCTTAAGACAAGTATAATGAAGATTTCAAAAAACCCATTTCTATAGGAGGAAAACTGCTTCAAAACTTTCAACTAAATACATATTCATTATCATTAAAAAAAAAATAACAGCATAAAAAGAGCAATAAAATATAAATGCATTTTTTTCTGAACCCACATCATTATATTCCATAATTACGGAAGAATCTTTTGATGCTAATTTTTAATCAAAAAAATTCAAAAAATTTAACTTTAAAAATATATATACATACATATCGTTGCCTTAGTATAGAAAGGCTTAAACTTATTATTTTTTGAAATCGAGTTTTTTTTTATTTTTCGATAAAATAACAAATAAGTATCAAAAAATGCAAAACTCTCGATTAAAAAAAAATAGTTAAGTCCTTTCTACATTAAGGTAAGGATAAACTATATGTGCATATAAGAAACATATGCTCTGATTAAGCATTTTATATAAAAAAAGATAACATTTGTTTGTAAAAGGAAAATAATCCAAAACCCAAAAGCAAATGCACTTAAGTATACTTACCAGTTTATTTAAAAACACTCTTTTATATACTACATATTATAATTTTCTTTAGTACAGGGAAGCCACACATTTCAATATAATTAACGAACCAATTGTTGCAAATGCACTTTCCTCTAAATGTCACAAAAAGTCTCATTTCAAGTAAAAAGTATTCAAAGTACATTGAAATGAACTCTATTTTTCACCGTAAAGCTGCTTTTGTGCAAAAAAAAAAAAAATTATTGCTTTGCATTTTTCCATTTACAGATCTAAAAGTTACAGCACTGGCAAGCAGCGTTGCCGTTTTGTTTACTTTTGAGAAAAATTTATATGCGGAAATGGCACAACAAAAAATCCTATGAAATTGAAGTCAATAACAATTTTTATCTCCTCAAACTGTTTCAGTTTTCATAATAGATCATACCCATCACATTAAGAGGTCACACCCGTCACATTTTCGAAAAATAATTTTTTAAGAATCAATTTACCCAACTTTAATTATAGTGGACGTCTTCAAAAAAATAAAATAAAACTATAAAGCTGAGATTTGTCAGGTCACACCCGTCACAGCCTTCTGATGACCATTCTAAGCAGAAATCGTGTTCTTTCGGTGTTTAACTATTGCAATATGTACTTAAGATTAATAAGCTTGTGAACTGCACCCTTTTATTAAACTACAAGTTTTGTATTTTTAAATTATAACAAAAGTTGTGACAAACAATTGAATTATCAGAAAAGCCAGTGCAGGCTTTTAAGCTTAATTGAGTATATGATTTTTTTCTTTTTTGTACGCTAGAAATGAACGCTGAACGCGAATCTGCACTCCATTTTTTCTTTTACCAGCTCTAGTTTTCGAGATATAGCGTTTGGTAAAAATAAAGGCACTTTCACCACATATAGTAGCATAACTTCAGCAGGGGTTTCCCTATTTAGTAAAGAAAATAAGCGAAATTCAACAATAAAATAACCTTAGGGACCGTGCAAACATTGTTTTTAAATTTGCTCAGTACTTTCAGAGATATCATCAAAATTTAACCCAGAAAGTTAAACATTTAAAAAATAATTAAATTTTTTTGAAAAGATAAAAATACAACAATGAGCATATTTTTGATTTAGCAGCTTATAGCTTAATGTATTCCAAAGGAATGGATCTTTTTTTCATTGAACTTTGTGTACAACTTTTGAAAAAGAACTAAAAAATATATATTCATAAAAAATAAACTTTGAAGCAACATATATGTATATGTAAAACTTTTGAATTTATATTTTTGCGTGTGGCAATTTCCATTTCTATCACTTTTGTTCTGTCACTGAATCATACTAATCGCCGAAACTGCTGCGCACTTTTAGAAATAATATTTAAATGGCTTAAAGATAATTTTGTTGTCGGATTTAGAATTTTTTATTTAACTGAATAGAGCATGACCTGCTCAAGTTATCATAATATATGTCCTGGAAGTGCCTTCATTTTTCACATAACGGTATAACTCCAAAACTAGAGCTGATAAAAAATTCTAATTATATACTTTAAATCTGCATAACAAACGCGATACTTTAAAATTTTTTTTACAAAAATGTTTTTTTTTTGCTGAGTTTAAAAATTCTAAAGGACTTCTTCAATTTGATTATTTTTTAAACTTCGGCCAAACTGTTTGCCATATAAAAATTGCAAATCAGTGCCCAAATGATTAACCTAAAACTAGTTCTGTCCTCAAAGTCCCACAAAATCGATAAATGATTTTCTACAATAGGTGATTTTAAAAGTAATTTTACTGTCACACAATAAACCTTGAGCTTAAAACATAATTTCTCTTTATTAAAAAAAGCAGTTCAAGTTTTAAATATCTATCACCTTCAAAAAAATAACACTGTCTTATTATGGCATACATCATGAGCAGAATATAATAAGCTTTATAACTCAAAAGCAATATTTTGAGTTGATATGGTTTTGCCAAAAAAAAAAAATTCCCCTGAAGTCATAATAAATAGATATATACTCATAAAAAATTTTATATCAAAACTTATTATGATCCATTCATTCATATGTTTGTATTAACAAATCATTATCATCCATTCTGGCAACACTGCCGGAACACAAGCTCATACTTATTTCTCTCTATATATCTCTCTATAAAGATGAGTACATAACAGTTTTACAAAACAGCGAGTGTTTTTAATGACTCAAAAGGAAGTGCATACAATAAGGCGTTAAGTAGTAACTTTGTTTAAAAACAAGTCAACATTAATGCTCCTAATTACTTTGCAAACAAGGATTTAACAGTTGTTATTTCATTATTCCAACGACAAGACAAAAACTATATTAAATATTTTTTAACTTAATTTTATAACGATAGAAAAGCAAAAATATGTATTTATATCATTGTATGTATTTATGTATGTATGTACATCATTCTAGAAAAATCCGTCTCCATTAAAGGAGGAGACTATGCAACACACATATGACTAGGGAAAGGATTTTCATGTAAATACATGTTTTCTGTCGTTAGTCGTAGTTCAACGTAAATAACATATCTTTGCGAATCAACAAATTTGAGAGGAAATGGCATCGATTTGTTACTGCATATTTTTGCATATTTTAACATAAATACATATTTTTGCATATTTCATTATAAATGTATATTTTTAATACATTTTTTAATTTTTTCATGTTATAAAGCAAATTTTGGAATTTTTTGATTAGTTGCAAAGTAGTTTTGCAATTCTTACGACTGTGTGAGAACAAAAAGAGGAAAAGGAAAACAATTTCAACTGGGATGAAAACTCAATTCATTTGAAAAATTCAATACAAGAAATAAATACAAAATCATGGGATAAAAGCACTTTTAAACCCAAAAATGTTTGTGCGCAATTTTTTGTTGGTGGTCTTTGCCGGTTACGTATTAATTTCATGTGGATAGAAAGTGTTTTTAAAAGCTCCTTTGCGTGTTGCAGCCTTTAAAGAAAAATATTCAGGGATACGTATTCCCCAACAGCCTATAGTAACTAGATGGGGACCGTGGTTGAATGCTGTCGAATACTATATTTATATTAACATAGTTAAAGAAATTTTAAATTAAAAAAAAAAACTTAAGCACTGCATTGATATTTGTGCACCCAGAGGATGGCTGTCGTGTTGACACTATAGCCCAATTAAATGGTTTTGATTCTTTAACAGCTCAATTTGAATTAATTGAAGATGCGGTCTCTGAAAGACAGAAAAAATAGTCAGATTTACCTTTGACAATTTACAAAAAAAAACTTATTCATTTACGTAAATAAAAGTTGTTCTTAACTTTATTTTGCATTCCATAGGATTTGACAAAATGTTTGTTAAGAAAGCAATGAAGCTGATTTTTTTAAAATTTTTAATGTTATTAAATGTTGAAAATAGAGTTAATAAATGCATATTATATTAGTTTTTAATACATATTTTTATATTTTTAATGTATATTTCATGTACATAAAACGCGATTTTAAATGCATGAAAATCCTTTCCCTACATATGACACATCAATTGTGAGATTGGATGTACTCGTATGTCTGGTTGTCAGTAAAAAGTTTTCTGTTTTAAATTTAGGATTATTAACTAATTAAAAGTTGTATTTAAAAATATTTCATAAAAAAAGTCATATTGCTATGCTTAAAATGTCGCGTAGTTTGTTCTTAGTTGCTTGCCTCTGCATGTCTATATATACAAGAGAGGCAAGTAATATAAACATTAGGGAATTTCTCTATTTCATATTACTTTGATTAAGTTAATGAATATTTTAAGGAAATATTAACTTTAAAAAATGTTTTATGATATATTCTTCCAAAAGCCATTATTATAACTTGGCGTTAGTTAAAGGCAAAATTTTATCGCACAAATTAAAAGATTTTTATTATTACAACATTATTTTAACATAAAGAAAGTGACAAATTAAAGGCAATTTCATCCTACCTGGTACATTAAAGGAAAGTTATAATTAGCGAAAAAATTTTTAAAAGTCTGATATAATTTTACTTTTAATCAATGCCAAGACAGTTAAAAAAAAAACACTTAACGCCTACTACTATGCAAAATTTCTAGAAGAAGGAATTAAGGTCTGCTACCAAAAGTAGTTCATATGTATATTGGATGGTTGAGAATCTATATTTTTTGTGTGAGTGTATTCTGTAATAGAAAAGAGGAAAGAAAGCCCTAGGAAATCCTTTTCTTAAGTACGGAGGTGTGCTGCAATTGGTCGCAAGAAGATTGTTTGCTTAATCTTTCCAAGTCTCGTTTAGTGAGCATTCTAAGTAAAAATCCCCTTGGGGAGCTTCCTTCCACAATTTCTGGGCTTACAAATTTCAAAATGGCTGAAATTGGCTTTTGTAGTACAACCTCATTGGTGACACCTGAAAGGGAATTTAAGATAAAATCTGGTAGTATCTACGAGGGTGCACGGTACTCAGCGGCGAATTTAATATAGATATCGTAACAGGTACTAGTATCAACATGTCCATACCCTCTTCAGCCTTGGGAACAGGTTTACCAGTCAGTGGCCAATAATATAACAATACGCAGAGAGCAGCTAGGCAGGGCTGAAAGCTTTGAAAGAGCATACTATCAGATCGATACAAGTTAACAAGGGTAAGAAAGAGGGCATTCAAAGGGCGAGTCAAGAGCAATATTGTCAGGGTTCCATGCGACTGCAAATTGAGGGGAATGAGATAACCGAAGAATAGGCAAGACTGGCATCAAAGAGACTTCGGCAGTGAAAGAGACTTCGGTAAAACTGACTTTCAATAAATGGCTTTTAGGTGGAACGTTTTGTTCCAGTAGCAGCATGTAATAATTGGGGGTCTTAAAGTCAAGGTTTGACCTTACGAGAACTGTACCTGGATTCTGTAACTTTTTGCAAACCGAAAATTTTACAATTTAGCGATATACTTATTCGTTTATAGTAACGATAATGTGATTCTGTAATTATTTATTTTTATTTTTATGAGAAGTAACACTCAGGCAATGAATGAATACCTGCTACTTCAACTATTGATATTATCTGCTTTAGGAAAGGGATAGTAATGAGAAGGAAGGTGGTGAAGCAAGAGACAAAGGAAAGCTTCATTATTTTAAAGCTCTGCTTTTTGCACGTTTTTATGAATAAGACAGTGTTGCAGCGCCTCTGGTGTCAATAAGGCGTATTAAATTTTCGCCGATGATGCTGATACAAAAATACCGATGCAAGAGCGCGCTCTGATGTTAGATTAGGATTAGTATACGTGGAGAAGTCAATATAGTTCAGTGACCAGTGACTCTGCCTTCATGATTTAAACCTTCCAACTACAACTGACATAAAAAAATGTTAATGTACATCAGAAAAATATGTGGTGTTATTTTTTAAGGACTTTGTCCGTGACTGGACTTAAACCCAGGACCTTCAGTTTTGTAGTCAGTGTGCTAACTACTTCAGCAAATGTCACACTTTCTCTTGACCTGACGAGACGGCTCTTAGCCTCCCAATAGGATTTTTGATTGGTCATTGTTCGATTAGAATAACAATAGATTAATAGATAAAGAGCTGGCACTCCCAATTTTTGCAGGCCACATGTGGATAAAAAAAAAGAAAAATTTTCTGGCACACATTACGTTTAATTACCGGAAGCTACAACGCTATAGACTCGATACTGATGTTAGTGTACAGATATCTTACTAAGATTTTGAAAAACTTCTTGTATCGCTTTATAATCAAATATGGGCCGTCATAAGGATGAGTAAGTAACGGGCGCATCGAGTCATTCGAACGAAGACGTGCGATAAAGACCATAAGTTTTTAGATACAAAGGTTCGGGGCATTCTGTGATGCGTAGCGCCGACCGGCCTAATATTTTCAATATACATACTTTCGGAAGTTTGTAACGAAATCGCTGTCGGTGTTGGGGTAACATTTGTTGAATGGGAAAATTCTCCAGGAATTGTAAAAGTCGATCCGTATACAATAGATGGCTGGCTAACAAATTTTGCGAGAGACTAAAAGATACTGCGGAGTGAGAGCACAATGATGGTTCTCCATTGGAATCAGGTGATTCAACGTGGATTATCATATTGTAAAAGCAAGGGTAGGGGACTTTTTGTCAATAAGAATTTTCAATGGACCTAAGGATCTCCGAGTGGAAGTGATTAGGCAATAATCTTATAAATCTAACCCAACCTTACCAACATCTGAAATATATTTTTAACTATTCCAAACAACATTCTGTCTAAGATAGATTTTTTTCTATAAGATTCAAGAGCAATATGCATAATTTTTTAAAAAGGAGCAGATAGAAAATGTTTTCTCAGTAGTTGCCGAGGTTCAATTGGGATGTGTGCTATTTCTGTTATGGCACAGAGAGAAATTTTAAATTTTAAAAAGAATTTGTTTGTTTCTCATATAGTAAAGTTTCGAAATTCAGACTTTGTAACATGATTTTATAACTTAAAGATTTTATGTTCTTATCATAATTTTCATGTTCGACAAAATTGGATCTAACATCTTTCATCTTTATTTATTCACTTGTTCTGTTATACAACAAGTAATAATTTAAAATACTTTATTATTTCATTAAATTTTAATTTTGTAAAAGCACTCATACAAAATTATTCCTAATATTTAAATGAAAGCAAGAAAGGAAAATACTAATAAGATAAAGTTAAGTGCAACAGGAGGTATACTACTTTATAATTAATTTGCTTGCTAAAGAATACATTTCAATGTATTTTCTAAAAGGTTTTCAGAGGAAAATGGAAAAAATAGAATCTCGACTTCTTACCTTCGCATTTTTTCTTTCATATTAAAAAAAAAATCTTTACAATATATTGTTTCCTGAATAATCCATTTAAGCACTGAGATAATTATAGTGAAAATGGAAGGATAAAAGAAAAGTTTTCACGTGTATTCGTTCTCTTTTCCTCTCTGGCCGCCTTAACTTTTTTCGAATTAAATTGATTAAATATGATAGTAAAGGCCACAACAACAACAACAACAACAATAAGCAAAATACTGAGAAAGTAAATTAAAATCATCTTCAATTGCCATCAAGTTAAAAAACATAATAATAAAAATGAAACGCTGTCTTGAAAGTTAAATTTTCTGCAGAAAAGATATGAAATGAAAAAGAAAACTGGCGAGAAAATAAATATAACTTGGCAAACGATGAATTTTTTTTTTAAATTATAAAAGTTGAGTATCACTTGCACTAGACTTGAGTCTAGCTTACACAGAAAAATTAAAGAAATAATTTCAATTGTCAAATTGTTTGAATCAATAAAAAAATTTGATTTTGTTTTCTTTTTCCAAAACAATGAAGTTGAAAATTTAAAAAATTAAAATACGTGGGTCATTAACTCGGTGTATTTTTGAATTTCCCGCCTGTTACTTAAAATGACAACCCTGCTCCTATCAACAGGCAAATTTGAACAAACTGCCTCATTTAGTTTGTGTTTGGCAGCCGTTGATAGCAGACTACCGCGTTTTTTGCGAAGAAAATGGAAAAAAGTGAATTTCGTATGCTCATTAGCATTAATTTTTGCAAAAAAAAAAAAACAAAAAATATCACTCAAACCAAGGCTAAGGTTGATAAATACTATAGGGAGGTCTCTACATTCGAAACAATTGAAAAAATTCACGGTGTGGTTTTAGCCGATTGGAGATTGAAAGTGAGAGAGATTGTGGAAGTCTTAGAAATCTCACATGGCTCAGTAGTTTAAATTTTTAATGATCACTTTCATATGAGAAAGCTATCCGCAAGATGAGTGCCGCGTTTGCTCTCAATTGACCACAAAGGCATGGGCGGTTTCCATGGAAAAAATCCATGAATTGGGCTATCGATTGCTCCCTCATATGCCCTATTCTCCAGATTTGGCCCCGATTGACTATTTATTGTTCCCAAACTTGAAGCAATCGCTCGGCGGAAAGAGATTTGACTCCAACGACGAATATCATCACAAGTAAATGTCTATTTTGATGTCCTCGAAAAATCATATTTTTTTGGAAGGTATACAAAATTGGAGAAACGTTGGACTAAGTGTATAGAACTGAAAGAAGACTATGTTGAAAAATTAAATAACCTTTTAGATAAAATCCTGTGTTTCTTCCAAAAGTCACTGAGCTAAATGATCCATCCTCGTAGTTTATTATTAATTAAGGATTGTATTTCAGTAATTATACCCTTAATAGATGAATACTTTTTTCTGTGTATAAACATAATGAAAAACAGCTGTTGTGAAGATTATCACACCTCCATTTCCAGAAATCATTGAATTTTTGGTACAACAATTGAACGAACTTAATGTGAAGTAGCTGTGATTTTAGCAGGATGGCTGAACTCAATCGGTGAGCGAATAATATTGGGTAACTCAGCAGCAAATTGTCCTTTAACATCATACGATTTCACACCTTTATTTGAGACTATGTGAGTTGTCCAGTTTATGCTGATAACCTTCGTATCGAAACATTCACTACGCTTACAATGCGGCACAGACTCCAGTGCAACAAAAAGTAAGTAAAAGTTTGACTTCCCCAAGCCAGCTGAAATAATCATAATAAAATCTGTCGCAATCTGGAGTTTGATAACAAACGAGAAACTTTTTCTTTTGAGATTTATGTCAAGTACCTCAAAAGCTCCACAAATGACCTTTGAGCTTCTCGTGGAAAGAAATATGTATATCCAATATAACGAAGAACATATTTTAAACTTTCAAAAAGTATTTAACATAACTTTGAAAAGTTATGCAGTAAACTCGCGGCTAAATGAACGATTAAAAAGCCATTACTGTTCGTTCTATCGAATTTGTTCACAATTTAATTTCAATTTAATTTAACTGGAATGAATTTTAATGAGGAATAATTTTCATAATTGGGATCAAGTTCAGTATTTTCAATTCTGGTAGAATGAAATATTTTTATTAATTAATATGACTTTCTAAGAAAGGCAAGAAAGATTAAATTTAATTTTTGGTTGGGGGAACTACCGACATTTTTCTGTGCCGCCACGCACTTCAGCAACACCCACGTCTATCTACTTGGGCAGAGATTGTTTATTAACATCAGTTATTTAACATGAATTAGTCCTAATTTACACTATGCAAGTCTTATTGCTTAGCTAATTAGTTTGAGGGGGAGAGACGAGGGGAACCGAAACGTTTCTTTTCCCCTAGTCTCTCTCTCCTAACAAACTAATCAGCTTAGCAATAAGACTTGCATAGTGTAAACTAGGACTTATTAATGAAATGGAATATGAGAAATTATTATATTGTGTACGGACACATATGAATATGAACAGGAATTCTATTATTTTCGCTACGATGTCCGTCAGTCTGTCTATCCGCCTGTCTGTCACAAGATGTTTTCTCGAAAACCGTAAGAGCTACGGACCTGAAATTTTTAAAGAATATGTAACACTTTGGCTGCTACAAGCAACAAATATATGACAGTTAAAAATCAAAAACGAGCACCGAAAAATTTCAAAATCCTAATGTAATATACAGACAAGTATATTTAGACACTTGAAATTTTCAAAGTTTCTGTATTTTTATGCAGAATACACCAATCAACACTGAAATTTAAAATGTCAAAATTAAAGGGTGTTCTATCAGTTAATGCAATTTTGACTATGTAATTATGACAACTTGCTGCGTCTTGCAAATGTTTTAAGCCTAACTCTTGAAATTTTTAAAAATGCTTAAAATAAAAAAAATCGCCAAAACTAAAAAAACGTCAAAACCGCAAAAATCTAAAAACACCGAACAAAAAATCTCCAGAACAAACAAAACCGCCAAGCGAAAAGAATCACTAAAATAAATCGAAAAAAACCGAAAAAATCGCCAAAAACGAAAAAAAAACGCCAAAAACCAAAAAAAAAAAATTTCGAAGAACGAAAAAGCGCCAAAAC
Source organism: Nowickia ferox (assembly GCA_936439885.1). NCBI lineage: Eukaryota > Metazoa > Arthropoda > Insecta > Diptera > Tachinidae > Nowickia > Nowickia ferox. The sequence goes on from OW387027.1 coordinate 86,971,343, forward strand.
GAAGAAAAAAGCATTAGAACTAAAAAAATCACCAACAAGCGTAAAAAGTTTACCGGGTTGTTTTTTGGGAATGTCTACATTACGTAAGATATTTCTGTGGCAAAAAGAAAAAAGTGCTTAAGTCGAGATAAGCTGATTTTGAGCTAATGGTACCTGCATATTTAAAAGTACTCCTGGGCAAAATCCCAATTAATTTGTGAGATTTTTCAAGAAGTTGTAGCCAAATAATTTGAGGCCTATCTGTTTTAGACTTCAAATCTCATTTGGAATAATTGCTTAATTTAGGTTATACTTTGGTATATTTCAACTTGAATGTATAATTTTTAGTGTGTAGAACGATGTGAGCTTAAAAAATAAAGGTTAACACAGAATTTCCCAGTTAAACTTTAAAAACAATAAATTTCCGAAAATCGACTTGAACGCTTAAAAGTGCTCTCCTGCAAAACATTCAAATATGACTTAAGCTTTTTTTGCTTATTGCCACGGATTTGTTTATATAGGCTAAAGTTCGTATAGTATAACATATGTAGTGTCCGTATGGGATCCTTCGTGTGCGATTCAAAGTCGTACTTTATTGAATTTATTTATTTACTTTTACGCATACTTTTTGCTAAAGGAGTTTGCTTAAAGAACCCGCGCGCCGTATAATTTTTTTTTATCAAGTTCGAAAATCGAAATTAATCCTCCGTTTCCAGACATCAGGCAGTCGAGTCGTTTAGAAAATTTGTATGCAAATCACGCAAAAATATTAGTACTTTCCTGCTCAAGTCAACCGTTTAGATTGTGAAAACAGAGGGTAAATTCTTCTTAATTACCTCGCAGTTGACAAATTAAGTTTTTTTTTTTTTTTTTTTTTTTTTTTTAATATAAACCGCAGAATTATTGAAAATTATCGCTCCAATCTATAAGGATCTTTTATGAAGTAATTCCGGCCTGCTAATTTTAATTTTATTTTAATGTATACTATTTTTTACGCTTGTTTTTGCAGGCTTATAATAACACACACATATACACACCCACACGTTTACAAACACCGAGTAAAGTATTTGAATACCCTAAGCTATTATACGCATTATACATTTTTAATTACACTGAAATTGTGTTATTTTTCGCTGCTTCCTTTCTTCTTTCCATTTTCCATAAAAAAACAACAGAGGAAGGCGGTCAGCATTCAGAAGCTGTAAAAGATTGTGCCTGATAAAAAAAATTCATATTCAAATACAAATTCTGTTTCGGTTTCCTTTGGTTTCCTTTGCAAGTTTTAAGTAACAGATTGTAAATAATCAGATTTCTGTTATAATGAAAAATGAGTCAATTATATGCAGTATCTGCCTACATTAAATATATATAAATACACACAACATATAAATTCATATCATAAGCATGAAAAATATAACGTTGTCCTTTAAATTATTAATGTATTCGTTTAATGTTTGAACGTGATAAAATGTATGACATTTTAATTTGTTTTATTTTTTCATGTTTGCAAACAAACATGTAATATAACCCTGTATGCCACGGCATGAAGTACTTAAAACGCTTAAAGATTTAAAATTATATTTATACATGGATGTGTACTCGTATGTGTATGTAAGTACATCTTTCTGATTGTTGAAATTTGTGCAAAAAATACAATTGTGAACAAGTTTGCCTATAATTACTTACAAATAATTCCTCTCTGACCCTTCTTTCTTACGCAAGGGTTAAAAAAAGACATTAAAAGCACACAGTGCATCCCCTCTGCCTTACGAGCATGCAATAAAGTAAGCGAATGACGAAATTTAAACTAAACACTACGAAGTTGGTCGGCTGCTTATGCTCAAATACTCAAAGTTTTTTTAGTACATCCGCTCTCACTTACGTGGATACAATTTTGCATGCGAACAGTGTTACCATATGTGAAGATTTATCTTAATTTCGAAGTTTTTCGATTTATTAAAACGACCAAAAAGATTTCTTATATAAAAATAAGACTTTTGGTACTTTTAATATATTATTGAGGGGTCTTTTGACTAAACTACTTAGATATTTTCTGATTTGCTTCATAATAATCTTACACATATTCTATATAGTACAGTAAATATTTTGTGTTATTTGGCTTTACGTTTAATAGTTCAGTGAAAACAAAATAAATTTTAACTTATTTTCATTCAATAAAATAACAAAAAAGATTTTTAGTAAAAAAAAAGATTTTTTTTTAATTATTATTATTCGAACTGCATTTGTTTCTATATTTTTAATGAATTGAACAGGCTAATGTTCGTATCGCCTTTTAAGACAAATTACATGTGATAATTATTAATGAACAAATAACATCAAAGTTAGTTGTAAATATTCTGACAACACATAGTTGAACGGAACAGCCAGCCGTTTTCGAAGGCCACTAAACCTTTATCATCAGCGTTCTTCTGTGTTTTGTCCACTGTGTGTGGTGTCAGTTGATGTAGATTTCTGCCTTATATACGAAACTTTTCTGCAAATGGAATATGTGAATTGGTTTGATTCATCGTATTTCAATTTGCTGAAATGTGTTTTGTAATGAAGGCCCAAATTTACCATCACACACAGTGGACCAAACACAGAAGAACGCTGATGATAAAGGTTTAGTGGCCTTCGAAAACGGCTGGCTGTTCCGTTCAACTATGTGTTGTCAGAATATTTACAACTAACTTTGATGTTATTTGTTCATTAATAATTATCACATGTAATTTGGCTTAAAAGGTGATACGAACATTAGCCTATTCAATTCATTAAAAATATAGAAAAAAGATTTTTGTTGCTCGACTTGAAGATATTTTGAAAATTAAATATGGCAACACTGCATGCGAATGAATTTTTTACTTTTTATTTTTGTTTTTTATTTTTTAATTGAATTGCATTTAATAATTAAAAAATATAAAAACAAGATAAAGCACCTATTGGAGGATTAGGAACTGCCAACACTAGACCCACTGGCAATCCTGAGATTCATAAGGAGAGTAGGTCTGGATGAGGTGCTCTAGCACCTGGCAAGGGATACAATAGATCTACTTTGGTCGCAGTGTCCTGTGTTTCCCCTTTGACCTAATAATTCATTCATTCATTCAAGATAAAGTTTTGGAAGTTAATCGAAGAGTAAATAATATTCTGCTGTAAAGAGGAATTTTTTTAATTATATACATTTAAAAAAGGCATGAGGTATGGGATTCTTTCTTCACATTCTATATGCATTCAGAAGCTCATACCTGGAGAGCTACCGAGTGGGACATCCCGAACAAAAATCATGTGATACCGAAGCACCAGATTGGTGCTGTCTCTTCCTTACCAACCTGCTTACAGGTAGACGAATATTTTACACACACTTAATTTCAGATAAAATTAAAGACAAAGAAAACTTTAAATTTTTTCCTTTGCACTAAATATCGAATTAAGTAGATTTTTTACCGATTATGTTTGGTGGCAAAATGTGCGTAGCGGCAACGACTAACTTTGGTTTATTTCAACGCCGTTCACATTATAATTTTTAAATGGAACACAATGCCGCACAACTAAAAATAACGGAAATGAAAAAAAACTTTGCCACTAGTACACACTATTGCGATGTCACAAAATGCCATATAATACAAAATGTAGAATGAATGATAGATTACAATTATTTGATATTATTTATCTGAAAGATTATCCTGAAAAAATTTTTTATACTTTTGCGTCATGTAGAGCCTTGCGTAAACATTCTTGAAATCTAAATACGTTTTGCTTTTTAAATGTATGTTTTGCTGGCATGTATTATATTAAGCCAACAATAAATGCTGTCGTAAAATAAGCGAAGCACGATAGATGTAGTTATGTTCGTGTGTTTATAAAGGCCATGATTCACTATCCTACGCAATCGCGCGATCTACGAAAAAATACAACCCTGATCTGATGAATTGATTTTGTCTTTTGAAAATGTTCATAGACTCCATCATACCAGGGCTGTATTTTCTGAAAAATTGCACGATCGTGTAGGCTAGTGTATCACGGCCTGAAGTGATGTCGCGAACAGTTCTTGTTGGTAACAAATACTCCAAATACCACAAGAAGAAGTAGTGTCTTCACCTGGTTATAAATACATGGAAACAACTACATAGTTTGACACCGACGAGTGGAGTGGACTTTCAAAAAGGAATCATCTAGATTCTTCTTGAATGCCTACGTCAAGAAGGCAGCCACGTAAACGAACAACTAAAGCACATGATGGTGCTGCCACTAGGGATTTTTTTTGATTCTCAGTGGGGAACTCCTGGATTTTTACCTTATTTTTTGGCAAATCTTCAGTTTGGTTTGTGTCGTTGCTAAAGGGTCCATGACTTACATAAGTGGTTCGTGGCTGAGACAGCTGAATGAGTCTATAGTAAGTAATATAATTAATTCGAAAGCAAATTTATTGTTTGTTTGTTGCGCTTTAACGGTTAAGCCAAGGAACTGATTTCGATGAAATTTAAAAAATAGGTAGATCTAAGTCTAGCAGAATACAAAGGTTATACGAGTATGCTTTTTAAAAACTAGGACCACGAAGGGAAGTAGGAGAAACTTCTGCCTCTCAGAAACTATCTAACCGATTTTGATGAAATTGAAAACATTAATAAATCTGAGTCTGCAAGAACACAAACGCTATATATTTTATCAAAAATAAGCCAACTAGGGGGGTAAGAGGCAATTTCTAAGGAAAGTGAAATGTAAGGAACTAAGTTCCTACATGCTATTATACTAGTGTTTAAAGCGCACACAACTAATCTAAATGCATGTGTACGTTTGTATTTGAGCAGAAAAATAAAAGGCATAGATACATGCATGACGTTTGTATACGCAGACATGCGTAGAAAAATGACAAATTCGTTCGTCACGAAGTATTTGCTTCTTTACTTCTATATCTACAATAACTGAAACAAATGTCTTGCAAACAGTGTTGTTCAAAATTTGTTTTTAAAGGCTTCGCTATAGTAAAGCATTTGAAAAATCCCGTGTGTTTTGAAAGTGCTTTTAAATGGTCTTATGCAGAGCTCTAGTAAGTACATTTCAAAAGAGTAATTTTATTTTTATAAATGTGTAATATAAGAAGGTGGCATCACTGAACAATGTATTTAGGTATACTTGAATAACAGCTGATGATGATGCTGCTGCCATCAGCAAAAGAATTAAAAAGCTGGCTTCAAGGCGACAAATGTTTCTAAGCCATTAAAACATAAAAGTCTGCACGCTAGCAATTGTTAAAGAGTATGATATGGTCGACCTTGACTAACCATTATTTTTGCTTGCTTTATTTAAGCTGCTATAAATAAATGAAAGCCTTTGTAAGTATGAGTGAGTCAGTACCGTATTGCAATAATATTATTTTTAATACTTAAGCCGATTTATTGTAAACTAGAAAAACATAAATAATAAATAAACAATAAAAATTATATCCTCTTATCATTAAAAAAAACATCTGCTTAGAGTGAGCGAATTTTCTCATGGGAAATATTTATTTTATTTTCCATCGCATTTTATTTGCTTTATTTTATAAGTATATTAAAATAAATTGTTTACCTTTTGAAACCTAAACTAGCATCTATGGTATTATTTTATTTTAAATTTTAGACTTTTCTGCTTAACAAGCACAACTAATTTAAGTCAAATGAAAACAATTCAGAGAGCTTAAATTATATGAAATTTCGTACGGATTCCTAGAAATTATTAGCAAAATGTTTTATGTGCAGAATTCAATTATAATATGCTTCTGTCGAAATTAATCCAAGATCATAAATAACAATCAAGTTGGGGATGTTTTTGTTTTACTTGAATTTTTACAGTTTCCTTGGGTCACGTGCCTCAAAAACAAAGTTTGACAAAATAAATTAACTTTAAGAAAAATCCACTCCTCCACTTGAGTTCTTGTTAAGTCCAACAAATTGTTGTTATTTTAATTATTATTATTATTAAGTCATATAAACAAAATTAAGACCAAGCAATTAAGGAAAAATTTAATTTTAAATGTTCACATGGTGGTATAAAAATTTGTCAGAAAATCTTAAAATTTATTGCCAAACAGTCGTATGACAATAATAAAACTAGTCAGTTCACACGGTTGTTGAAATTATACATTATTATGGACCATAAAAAAACAAATGCTACACAGAAAAAAGTATTCACTAATTAATATTTTCAATGCAGAATTTAATTGATTCAATAAAATGTTTAATTGTATTAATTAATTTGAGTGGAAAAACTTTTAATTAATTTTTTAATTGATATCACAAAAATTTTAATTGATATTAAAAATATTTTAATTGATAGTACAAAATTTTTCATATTACTTTTTTTGTGCGAATGATTTTTTCTGCGTACATTTTATTATATTTTTTTAATTTTCCTTTTCTTTACAAGCAAGTGCATGCAGTAGAGTTGAGCGATACAGTGATTTTTTTAATAATGTTGCTCCTCGTGAACGTGATTTCTAAATCAAAATAGTTTAAAACTACCAAGATTTCAAATGCCACAATAATATTCGAATGCACCAATATATTTCGGTAAGATTAGAAACAAGTACAGTGTTGTCCATTTAGGGGGTTTTCAAATCCGCCGGTCTGACAATCCTGTCAGCTTTCAAATATCTGTCATAGGGGGTTTACTCTGCAATTCAAAACGAATGAAAATGCCTTCGTATTTACATGTTATTGACATACAAATCCAAAAGCATTTTCTTTCGTTTCCAATTACAGAGCAGGCGTACTGAAGTGTGTTTTATTTAGTAAAAATTTTGCCATTCACGTATATGGATCGTTGCATAATCGAAGAACGTGTAAAAATAGTCAATATTTACTACAAAAGTGGTGGTTCAAAAGTGATAGCCAGTTTTCCAGCATATTCAACCCACTGTTTAAGGAATTGTCAAGATTGCAAAGATATTTAAAGAGCCAGATGTGGTTATTGCATTGTGCGCACTGCCGAAAATGTCGCTTCGGATTAAAGGTGTGGCGGATAATCCGAAAAACACTTAGGAGCGCTATGATATGGCTATCGTAAACGACTTTTTTTGGCCTGCAATTGAGGACTATGTGGTTACAACAAAAGCGGTGCCACGAGCCACACACACACCACGACCTATTTTGGCTAGATTGCATGGAAGGTTACCAGAACGCGTAATTTCACTCTTTGACGACGTCCATTTGCCAGTAAGATCATGTAATTTGGCGGCTACGCCAAAGACCGTGTTCACGCGGATAATCACTAAATGTTGGAGCATTTGAGAACCAACATTCATCAAGCTATAGCCGAGATACCGCCGTGTCAAAAAAAAAAAAAATATATTACCTATAGATACGTAGCCGCAAACTCCAAACATTATAATAACATAAAAATTCCACCAAAAACCATAGCTTCCTGTGTATTTTATTTAACTTTACTTTTGAAACCGAAAAATAGATAACCCTGTTATTTAAATATCAAAATATTTTTAACTTATTTTTCCACTAAAGTCATCTACAGTGTTATTGCCTCAGAAAAACTGTATTGCAGGGATTTCCGGCATCCGTGTATGTCTATTGCTTGCATTGAAAAACTCTTGTTAGTGCTGACAAGTTATGCATTTTTGAACGTTAAATGTTCATGATGCTTTAGAGGTGCACTATTAATACTTTTACGAATAAACCACATTCATTCTGATGTGTCATAATTAAATTAAAAAAAAAAAAATATGCTCGCCCAAAAGCCCAGTAACACATCACACAATTCATTTGAGAATTTTGTGACAGCCTTATTGACTTGCAACAAGACGTTGTGTACGTACAAACACATTCATCCTGAAGATGTAAATTAAAATTCTTCAGAGGTATTAAAAGAGTTTACCACACTCGAACATGCCAACTTGACCGCAACATTAAACTCTTGTGGTTATTGATGCAAGTTCATGGCACATGTTAAGTATAGGCTAGAGATGGGCGCGTGTTGTGTGTTTTTTTTTCCTGACACAAACACACACGTATCAATACGAAGAGTTCGTGACGGATAATCTGATTTCGTGGGTGGTTAGGTCGTGCTGTGTTGAGGAAAATTGACACACAAAAAACCCTAAACGATTTTAGGTGTACCATATGTATTGATAAATTTCCATTGAAGGAAAAAAAAGTTTAATATTTTGTATCGTAAAACACGCAAACACCAGGAAATATGTGAATAGTGTATGGGCCTCTTAAGCTTAAAGTTCTGGAGCCGATTTTTTTTTCTTTCATATAAATAATATATTTGTACAAATATTCTAGTTGTATTCAGTGTTGCCAGAAGTAAGGGGAAATCCTTACATGTAGGAATTTTTGATACTAAAATAGAAGCGTAGGGAAAATCTGAGAGATTTTTTATATTCTCCAAAATGTAGGGATTTTTTCATCATGTCGCATTATTTATGAAATAAATGCAAACACAACGTTTTTTTTTAGTAATATTTTTTTTTAAAAAGGTTCAAAAATTTTCTTTTCGTTATCGCTTAAAAATATGTTTCCAGAGAGTTGTTTGTGGTTTAAAAAGTTGGCGACACTAAATATATTTGTATGTACATGCCAAAGCGAAGTCATATACTAGGTGGTGTCAAGCCTGCAACAACAAAATCTGCCTAGTACTTTATTGCAATGCAAATGTACAAATCAAAATTCCTACAAATTTTATTGCAATGAAATTTGACAAGCCAAACTTCCTAGAAAAAAAGCAGCTGTTAACGTAGCACCATCTGGTACATGAATTACATATGTAAGTTAATTTTAAAATAACTATTTGAAAAAATTTTTAAAAAACTTTTTGTTGTTTTAATTGAATTTAATTAAAAGTACACCTAGAGAAAAAAACAGCTTAAAATCAATAAAAACCATATTGAATTAATAAGAAACATTAACGAAAGTCTAGTAATGTTGAAATTTCTTATTTCAATATGGAAAAATATTAATTTACAGTATTTATTTATTAATTTTATTTATTTTCAAGTATTTCTATATGCATTTTCTATTATATCAAAATTTATTGAATTAATGTGACGCGTTCATATTTTTAAGTTGCTGCTTTTACCTGAGTGTACATATGTATGTGTTATTTTTTTAGATTTTTACTTATTTTTTTATCAAAGTTTTAAGAAATATATATACTTTTTTTATAACAAATGGTTTGCTTCTATTTTAATAACAAAAATGTGTAGGGATTTTTGTAGGGGAAATTTTTTCAACGTGTAGGGAAAAATCGAATTTTTTTTAGCATGTGTAGGTATTTTTTCGAGAAATCGACTGGCAACACCGGTTGTATTACACCTCTGTGTTTCTATATCAGCTGTTGGAGCTACAGTTTGAATAGCGACGCTTGAAGAAAGCATTTAATTGTTGTGATTTTCAATACAACTTAAATAAAACTGTACATGTACTGTTGAACATCGTGGTGTTCGTGTTGTGTTGGAAAAACTCGACAAGCGCCCATCTCTAGTATACTTAATTTTAATTTTAAAATCGTACTGATATGAGGAAAACTTTTTATTTTAAGTATTTATTTCTATATTAACAAAAACTTTTTAAATATATACTCGTATACATATATAATTTTTAATGCAGAATTTTTAGTTTAAAATGCCTTTAGGAGGCATACACTGCTATTCTTCGCACCAAAAAAATTACGATGCAAGTGCATTAATTTTTGAGATAATAAAAGATAAAGAAACGAAATACTGATTTGGTTTCAGCCTTCCAAATAAAAAATAAAAAACAACTTTCAGCTCTCATTAAAGAAAAAATTGGTTGAAATTTGTAAAGTAGTTAAAAAACGAATTGAATTGTTAATTGAATTGAATTGAAAACACTCGAATTGTTAAACACTCGATGTCATTTTGAAGAAATACAATAAATGATTTTACTTAAAACCAAAGGAAGAAACACAAGAAGGGAAAATCAGCGAATGTAAAAATAGATTGTTAAAGACAACAAAGAGAATTCAGCCATGTATTAAGTCTCCCTTCTACCAAAAAGTTTCAACTTCTCTTGCCAATAACAAACGGATTTACGAGTAAGTTGCAAGTATATTTCATGGCCACTTCGTTTGACTTGTTTCAACTGTCTCATTATTTTGCTTCACATCTTCCTATTATGCCAGCAGCTATAATCTGTGCTGAAGGTTTGAGGAAATGCTTCTCATTTCATAGAGACTTCTTTACCCAGCAAAAAAAAATAAAATAAAATTCTGATTTGAAAGCACCAACAACTGAGGGAAGCAATGCATTGCGTACTTGAAAACAAAAGCTTCGAAAAATGCTTCTGGACAGCACTAACGTAAGGCGGACTCTTAACAAAGTAGAAAACTATCACAGAAAATTTGAAAAACTAGTAACTTTTGCATTTGAGTATTACTTCTGTGAAGCACTTTAGTAAGGCGAAAAATGCATGGCTGAATGTATTGCTTCTAACGGGCTCATCTCGAACAAAAAACAGGCCTTATTCATGCGCAACAGCAAGGATTCTATAACATTGTCTGTCTTACAAAAACGTTTCTGGGAAGCAGTAATTTTTGCTGGGTATTTTCCCATCTTTCCTTAAATACGAGTATATATTTTTTCATATTTTTTACCCTTAAGCATTTAGCCGTCTCAAGTCGTTTGACATTTTCGTTGGTGGCTATTTATTTTAGTAACAATAAATATGTATGTATATATATATATGTATATATATATAGTTATACACGCTAGTGTATATTTGTATGCATGTATATATAAATTACTGTACTATAAGCAAACTGTGAAAAGACACTGCAAAGTATTCAGGATTTGTCAAAAATAAGGAGGAAAAAAATAATTACGCTTTGTCTTAAATACATTTTGCTGTAAGTTTAATGTAGAAAAATTAATTTTAATTTTTTTACTTTTACATAATTTTAAAATAATTTATTCAAATTACAATTTAATTTCTTTTAAATATGAATTGATATTTAAATATAATTGGTGAAAAATTAAAATTTTTTATTTTATTTTCGAAACCAAGACGAAAAGGGTAATTGTGCTGTTGTAACAAACAGAATGGAATGAAAACGAATATATTTTGCGCCTGAAATAAGTAAATCTGTCTGAATCAAGCGGCCAACAGACGCCATTTTTTAAATACGAAAAAAATAAAAAGTCAGCGAACTACATATATCAAAATGGGTATAATTCGACAGTTATTTTGAAATCACCTTTAGGTTTCTCTAATGATTTTTCATTTCGAATGACCGTTTAGGATATTGAACGGTTCAAAGTTGGTCGGTCGCAGACGGGTTTTTTGATTTTTTTTTTTTAACTACTACTTGTTTAATTATCTTAACAATCGTACTCTAGTTTCTTTTGTTTTAACAAACAAAACCAATATATTCACGCACTTTCTCGTTTGTATAAAATAGAATAAATTTCAATTATTGTCAATGTAGCACTTTGAAGTTGTAAGCCAAATGATAAATTTTTGGCGATTTTTCTCATAGAAAAAAAAAAAAAATAATATATTCAACAAAACGTTAAATATGCTAAAAATGCTAAAAAAATAAATAAAAAGTGCAAAAAAATGTTTTAGGTAGTAAAATGAGTTGGAGAAATGTTAATTAAATTTATCACTCAAAAAACTAAATTGGCAACACTGCTTATAAGTGACTTCATGCTAAGAACATAACTGGGACGAACTATGAATTTCGTCCATGTCGGCGAATTCGTCGATAAGAGTTCGCTGCGTAAATTCGTCGTGTGAAGCACAACAACGACGAATTTACTCAGCGAATTCCTCTCTGATATTTGATAAAGTTGGTTATTGTGTGTGCAAAGACAGAAAGAAAGAGAGCAAAAATTGTTTTTTCGTCGTTCGCCGGCGTAAGAAATAGAAATAAATCTATTGCTACTTTCGCCGCGTATGACGAATTTCGCCCTACGCCATGATTGTGTGCATTTTCATATACACCAATGTGTTTTATTTTTTGACGACAAATATTCGCGACCAAAAGTTCGTCGTTCGTCGCAGTTGTGTTCCTGGCATTATTTGCTTAAGAAATGAAAAAATAAAATTTTTGTGACTTCATTTTCAAATCGTAATTACATTAGTTTTTTTGTGAAATGTGACCTTCAGCACATGGCTGATATACAAATAAGAAAAAGATAATTTTTTCTATAGAAAATCTAACTTTATGTATTTCAATGCTTGCTTACTTACCTGCAGGGCACAGATTGCAAACAGCTGATATTTTAGCAGAAGAGATTTCTTCTTCCTGCTTAACAACCCCGATCACAGCAGCAGCTCGACAAACAGCGGCGGCATGCTGGAAAAAATTTCGGCGGCTCAATTTTTTGATGAATTTGTAAACATAATAAACGGTAGCTCCGGGCTGAATAACTGCTCTAACTTTATTGTAATTAGTTCTTAAGTTCGATCAGGTTTGTGTTTGTTTTATTTTTTTTTTGGCTTGCGAGAGTTCCTTTTTCATCTCTTACAGCTATTTTGCGGTATTTTTGATGATCAAGTGCAAACGTTTTAAATAAGATTTATACTGCTAGGAGTGGATCTTGGAAACTGCTAGGTGTACATAGATCATTTGCAGCTCCCACATGTGGTATGCTCTTGTTTTTTTTGGCTACTTGCCTTTGCTATTTTTGATATAATTAAACTTTAGGCAATTTGTAAGAAAACACTGGAAAGAGAAAAAACATAAAAAGGATTTTTTTAGTTTTTATATCGTTAGTAAAAATCGTAGGAACATAAATTCAGCAATTAAACCTGAAAGGAATTATATTGTTCGTTTACTATCTACAATAAATAACGTAGAATAATTCGTCTTAAGGTATTTGATCTTGCTCAAGAATTCTATAAAATATTTTGTACACTCACATCTTGCGAGTTTTTACGAGTATATGTAAAGAAAAATTTCCAATATCGAGTTTTATGCAAATTGAAAACTTTAATTCAATTTTCGGCAAAATTTGATGTTTTAAAATGTTAATTAATAATGTTGCTATACTTAATCTAATTTAAACATTATTTTGTTTATTTAAAATTTGGAACAGGCTAAATATAAATGATGTTCCACTTCAATATTCAATTCAATATTCCTAGGGTTTTGGCCCTAATTTGTAGTCATAGGAAATCGATAAGCCGACTCCAGCCCTTGCAAGTGCAAGTGGCGGTTTGAGTGAAAATATAAATAGCGGCTGCTCGCATTTGGCTTCGATAAGCTTAAGCTTGTTTCCATGATCTCGATTTGCAATATTCTTTTTGTTCTTGTTATTTATTTAATTATAAAGTTTTCTAAATTTTAGATTGAAAATACTCTTTTACGCGTTGGTCATATTAGACATTATATATATATTTTTTTTAACAAAAATACTCGTAATATTACCAAATCGACAAACATTTATTAAAGCTTTCAGTAAAGCTAAATTTTTGGCTTCGTGTAGAAACAAATTTCAACAGCGTGTACCCAGATAACAATAAGACGATAAAAACTGCTGGTGGTACTGGTTCTTGCAGAGTAAATAAATAATTTATACTTATGGTGTGTAGAAGACATACATACATATATGTATAAACGTATATACATATGTATGTACTTTTGTATTCATGTAGATATGTGGTGATACTTTATGTGACAAGTGTTATAATCTTTTCTAAAAGCAATGATGTGTTATGTAATAAAAATACTTATATATATGTAAAAAGAGTGATATGAAAAGAAGACTGTCACGCCATAAATATGTTATTTCAATTAACAAAATGCTTCGATAAATTCTTCTATTTACAAGTGTTAATTTTACTAAAGTTCTTTATTTTATTTTATTGCAGTTTACAAGTGATGCTTCATAGTTCCCAATGAAAATCAGGTAAGAGATATTTATTCTTCTTGTTGTAACTAAAAGTTATATGTATGATAATTATCAAAAGTTAACAAAATATCCAAGGGTATATTCCTTACATCTTAGACATATTATATTTATTCCTGGCTGATTGAGACTCTTACTCTGGTTAACAGGTACACAACAGTCAATAAGTCTAAAGAACATATGTGTGGTTTTTGGTAACAACTCTGGTCTGGGAACAAATTACAGCACTCGATATCGATCGAAATTCTATATATTTTCCAAATCTTTTACAAACTACATTTAAACTGTAAATTTACGTCAGATTTTTTGCCAGTCGAATTAAATGTCTGCAGATTTTTTTCTCGTAAAATGTGATGAAAGTCTTAATGCATGTATAATAAATACTCTGAGTGGCTCTTAAGCATTTAAGTGCTTGAGTGAGAAAATTGCTGTTGAGTATTTTATATTTATCAATCTAAATGATCGCTTAAAACATATTTGCTTTTTAATTTTGAAATTTTTTGTTTTTTAATATATATACACAGAGGTAACAGTGCCAAATAAATACCTTATAAAATAGAACAAAATTCATTAGATATCTTTATGGTTTTTTCCAATAAGGAAATCTTATTAATTTAATAATAAAACCTTTTTGAAAAAATCAAGAAGAAATCTTGTAAATTTTATTAGGTTATCTTATTGATTTTTTCAAAAAGATTTTCTTCTTGTTTTTATTAGACAACCTAATAAAAAAAATTTTTGTCTTTACTCTTTCTACTTATGTATTTTCATTTAAATTCTATAACATATATGTATGTATGTATGCTGTATATGGAGATGTTGTTTATTTACACATACATACATACTAGAGTTGAGCGAAACTGTGATTTTTTAATAATGTTGCTCCTTGTGAACGTGATTTCTAAATCGCTGTTCTTTTAAACTGTGATTGTGATCACAGTTTAGCAGTATTTTGTTTGTAGCAGTTCTGTTATTTTGACAAAATCTAATAAGAAGAGCAGTTGTGAAATTAAACAGTGACTGTGTTCACGGTTTAACACATTTCAGCTCTTCTGCTTTAAAAGTATGTATTAGTATTGGTATTTTGATAAATGCTAATAAGAAGAGCGACAACAACAAACAATTAGCATCAACCCCAACCAAACATTGATAATTGTCGTATGAGAGTCAGAGAGAGAGTAAAATTGCAAATACAAAAATGTGAGAGCTATACATAGTTGCCAGAAAAGACGATTTGACACGATTAGACGATTTTTGCTCGACAAACCGTGAACGTATACAAATAAATTCATGTGCTAGCTTTATTTACTGTAAAGTAAGCATGCAAGAGCATTCACAGTTTGTATGAAAGAACTACATTTGCAAAACCTGTTACTTGATAAATTCAGTCACAGTTGTGATTAGTGATTTTTCAATCGCTGTGAAAAGGTAGAATGTTTCAAAAAATAGCTCATCACTAATACATACACATTATATTATATTGTTAACTAACACACCATACATACATATTATTACTTGAGAGAAGAAGACAAGTATTGAACCAGCAACCTTCTGACTGAAGGCTCAGTTAGCCGACTGTAATGCAATGTAACTGTAATGTAGGAAACAGCTGATCAATGTTTTTATATGAAAAGTAAGTTAAGTTACATTACATCTCTATAACCATTTCCATTACTTTTCGCATAACAATATCGATCAGCTGTTTCCTACTGTTGCAGTTACATTACATTACAGTCGGCTAACTGAGCCTTGATAGACAAACACTCTAACCAATATGCTATAACAGGCAGCCTCAATCCGCACTGAAATTATTGTGCAAACATGCTTATACAAAAACGATAAAGATAATGAAAAAAATTGTCTCAATGTTTATTTATAGATATGAAATAATAATAACAAGAAACCTAATATAATCAAGAAGATTTCCTTATAAAAAAGATTAATACGATGCTTTACACATAATCATATAGGAACCTAATGAAATCAATAAGGAAACCCTTTTTGAAAAAATCAATAAGGCAACCTAATAAAATCAATAAGAAATCCCTATAGTTTATAATTTATAAGAAAACCTAATAGAATCAAGAAGTTTTTCTCTATGGATTGTTTTTTTGGTGCCAAATATAACGGAAATTGAGTAAAAAAAGTGTGAATAACAAGATTTCTACTTGATTTTTTCTTTTCTTATTCATAAAATTAATAAGATTTACCACATAAAAATAATAAGAAATATCTATAGAAAAATCTTCGCTTCTCTCTGCTGGGATACCCTTTAGCCGAAAAACGTTTCATAGAGAATATCTTCTTGATTCTATTGGACAGTTTTTTATCTGTGTACATGTCTGAATCAAACAGTTTTTCATTAGTAATTAGTGGTTAGGTTTTTTTTTGGAGACATGTGTGGCAGATGCAAACTCGGCCTAAGATACATTTTAAAATTTAAACACAAGAGAAATGCGCAATTTAAAAAGCGTGTTGGCAAAATGCCGAAGAAGTTAGAAAAATAATTGGAAAAAAATTACTGCTTAAAAAATTGGTCCATTCAATATATTTTAAATATAAAATATGGCGGCAGGTATCTCTTCACTCCTTGAAATCTTGTTGTATGATTATATCCCAATAGGCAGACTTATGCCCGCCAGCGTAAATTTATTTGAAATTATGAGTGAAATTTGATTTTTTTTTTTTTTTGATAGAAAAAATTATTTTTTTTAGAAAACTTTTAATAAGAAGTTTTTTTTCAAATAAACAAAAATATGTGGGTTTTGGCTGCTTCGACAGGATACATGATTTTGTTTATACTATACTGCTTCCTTCCGATCCATACAAAAAAGGCTTAACATTCTTTAGTTATACTTGATTCCCTTTAAATAAATTAAAACCAGCAAAATACTGTTCTTAAAGAAAAAAGACTCTTAAATAAAAACTATTAAGTTAGTTATGTTTTCCTCCCAACGATTTTTTTTTTTGCATAAAATAACATATTACAGATAAAAAATTCTTATTTTAAGGTCTTATTTATGCTAATTACCATGGAAGTTTTCCAAGCTTTTTCTGGATAATAAATTTTATTTTATTTTATAAACAAACGTGGGCGTAGAAAACTAAACTTTGGCTTAGTAAATGTACATAAATTAGAGCTAAAATTAATTTGCTGTAGATAATTTAGAATATTCTTAATTCTACTGTTTGAAATTTATATGCGGTATAATAGGCAAAAGTTAATTTATTAAAAAACTATTTTTACATGATTCTCTGCTGATAATGCAAAAATAATTTCACAATAAATATGCATACTAGTTGTAAGTTTTGGGTCTATATATAATAAATATTTATATTAATTTTTATTTTTGTTGCTTTGTAGTGTACTTTGAAGCTATAAATAACATATTTTCCACGATAAGAAATTTCAAACCCATAAAAAAGATTTAATTTTTTTTTAATGAACATTCAAAAAAACAAGATGAGATAATGTAATTTCTTTTTCGTTAGAGAAAAGAGTTTGAAAACATAATATTTCAGTTCGACGCTGCTTTTAAAATGTAAAAAAATATCATTAAAATCGTATTAAGCCAATATCACTCCTTGTAGCTTAGTACTAAGTGCGGTAGAATGAGACCTTTTCGTAACAAGTTTTGCAGCTAAATCGGTTTTAATATAATGCTAAAGAGATGCTAACTCAAAAAAAAAAAAAAATATATAAAATATTTGTTTTTCACATTTTACAAAACCCATAAAATCCAGCTTATCGGCTTTAAAATATTGCTATCAAATACCAAAAAGATGTTGAATGCAAAAAAATAAAAACAAAAACACATTTATTTTTCATAATTTTCAAATCCCATTTAGCCTTAAATTTATTCATAAATTTTTTTTCAGCTAATCGGCTTTAATATAATGCCGAAGAGTTGCTAAAAATATAAAGATAATAATTTAAAAATACCAAAAAATCATGAATTTTTTGTCTATTAAAAAAAAAATTCACCAAAGAAATGCTAAAAATATGATAAATACCAAAAAAATAAAACAATACATTTATTTTTTTTTTCTTTTTACAATTTCCATTATTTGTAAACATCATAAAATCATGTTTATAAAAAATTTCTGCTAATCTTTTAAGAAATGCTAAAAAGATGCTAAATGCTAACAAACATTCAAATTAATTGTTTTTGATTATTCACAGACATCCAAAAAAAATTCAGCTAATTGGATAGAAAATGCTAAAAATTGCTAAATGCTGAAATATATATCACATATTGCTTTTCAATTACTCACCAGCACCAAAAAAAAATCAGTCAATATGCTTCTAAAGAAAAGTTCAGCTAATCGACTACGAAATGCTAAAAAGATGCTAAATGCTAAAAAATATTCAAATATTTATTTTTATTTATTCACAAGCACCAAAAAAAGCGTCACTATGTTTATAAAAAATTAAGCTAATCGACTAGAATATGCTAAAAAGTGCTAAATGCTGAAATATATATCACATATTTCTTTTTAATTATTTACCAGCACCAAAAAAAAGTCAATATGCTTCTAAAAAAAGTTCAGCTAATCGTCTACGAAATGCTAAAAAAATGCTAAATGCTAAAAATATTCAAATGTGTTTTTAATTATTCACAAACACCACAAAATCGTCATAATGTTTATAAAAAAATTTTGTTTTGGAAAATGCTAAGAAGTGCTAAATGCTAAAATATATTCAAAGATTTGTTTTTACTTATTCACAAACACAAAAAAAGAGCCGTCATTATGTTTATCAAAATAAGTCAGCAAATCATTTAGGAAATGCTAAAAAGTTGCTAAATGGTAAAAAGTAAAAAAAATATTTTTTTTTTCTTAGAAACACCATAACACCATCATATTGTTCATCATAAAAAATTTAATTTAAAAGTTGTTAAATGCTTACAAAAATTTCATAACTTACAAAAGCCATAATTTTGCGTACAAAAAACTTTCCGCTGATGGACTAGGAAATGCTCAAAAGATGATAAATGCTAAAAAAATATCATTATTTTTCTAATTTTTAATTTACGAAACCACAAAAAAACCATAATTTTGTTTATAAACGAAAATTTATGCTAAGTGACCCCTAAATAATTTCGTTTATAAAAAAATTTCAACTAAACAACTTTTTTTTTACTTAATTTTCATAATATACAAGCTCCCTAAAAACTTGATTTTCTTTATAAAGAAACTTCAGCTAATCGGCTTTAAAATGGTGCTTTAAAATGCTTAATAGAAGCTATTTGCTAAAATATTATTATATATTGAAATTTTTTGTTTGTTTTGGCAATGGTTTAGCAATTGTCTATATGCATTTCGTTCCCGCTTTCGGAACTCATCAGTAGACTTTAACTAAAAAAAATTTTTGAACTTAGCTAACAAACTTCGTATCTTTATAGTAAGACTCTTAATATAGTGTCCGCCAGATATTTTTTTTTTTTTTTTTGAAAACAGGGCGCAAAACATCGAGTGTAGCTTCGGCTGTGTGGCACGTAGCGCCGTCCTGTTGAAACCAAATGTTGCCAATATCCTCTTCTTCAATTTTTGTGAACAAAAATTCGTTCAACATGGCCCGATAACGATCGCCATTGACTGTAACGGCCGCAGGCAATATTTCCCAGCGTTGTCCAAGCGTATACACAACCATATTCGTTCAGCGGGAGGATAAAACTAATTATCTGTCAAATCAGACATGAGCTAAGTGTTACCATTCACGAAATAAGCACTAGTTGAAAAAAAAACGTTAGATGGCGGACCCTATACTATATTCAGAATCACAATATACAAACATAATAAGTTTGAAAGCCTCAAACAAAAATCTTAACATTCCTTTAGATTCCTTCGCTTCAACTAAAACTTTTCGGCTATCCACCCACCACTTACCTTAAGGGGGCGTTAAATTTTCATCTTTTGCGAATTTCTCTACAACGCTGCTGAAATTTTTTTCATATCCGTCATGCGCTAATACTAAATGAATTATTCCCCAAAACGCTTTGATTCAATCATACTGCACAGTTTGGAGAAAATTGTGTGACTTTAAAACCTTAATAAACTTTTTTAATAGACTGCAGAGTAATAAATGACAAATAGCTTGTAATGCTGGCAGATGTGTAAGTTTGTAGGAAATGAATATTTCTATGCTGTAAAATTTTGATTATGAATATTTCTGAGAATATCTTTGGGTTAGAGAAAATTAGCATAACAAGTAGCTTAAAGCAATAGAATATTTTTTAATATTATCCACACTTTTTCCTAAGCCGTTTCTTTTTCGGTTTTGAGGACTTTTAAAATTATTAAAACTAATTCATTAAACAAAAAGTTTCTTTGAGAGTTGTTAAACTTTATTTTTAATATATTCAGTAACGTATTATGCATTGTTATTTTGAATTAATTTTATTTTCTTTGCTTGTTTGTTTGTATGATTATACGATCAGCTGGAGCGTCACGGACACCAAATTTTCACAGAACTTATGTAAGAAAGTTTTTAAGCTTCTTGGCAGGTACGAAAAATAACGAAAGTTTTGCATTTGTAGCAGTGAAGTCAAATATATTTAGAGGGTAAATTTAAACGCAGAAAAATAAACAGACGCAAAGGAAAAATATACATACCTGCGAGGGTGGGTCAACAAGTCTATGGCTTTTGCGTTTCTCCAGTAATACTGTCGAGTCTGTTAAGCAGAAACGAAATGCATATCGATGTTGCTGAGCCGCTAACAAACAAATATTCGTCATATTCATACATTATAGACTTGGCATCAAATAAATATACTTCGATACAATTGCATGTTTTGCATGTTGCCTTTGAAATACTCTTATTGTTGCGCAATGTGGCAATTAATTGTTAAAATTTAATCGTATAAAGATGTTTGTTTTGAAATGTTTTTGTTCGAGGCTTTTTAACTTATTATGTTTGTGTGTAAGTAGTTCTCACTAATATTTTGAGAGATTTTCTATAAACGTAAAAAGTTTTTTTTTTTATTGTTTCATACAAATAATAAGGGTTTTCATGAGAACTCTTCAAATTGCCATTTGTGCAATTGGGCAAACTTGCGATACTTGTTTCATGCAGCTCCTTTTGGACTTTTGCGCAAACAGTGTTGAAAAATCTGCAGTCGAAATAGCAAAATTCGTAAAACTGTGTTATTTCATCGACTTTTTAGTTTTTTGACTGACCAATCACAACCTGTTGGTCATAGTTCTGCTACTGAAATTCAAAGAGTCGTAGTCGAAGTTAATACAATAAACGAATAGATATACACAACGAAGAGCTTCAGCTGTCGACATATTCGAAAAGTTTTCTGTTTGTCTGACTACTGCATTAAATAAATACGAAGTTAACGAAGCAGAAATCTTTTTGTGTATGTGTGTGTTTTATATGTGTACAAATATAATAGTAAAACAAACAACAACAATATTTCTTTCAGCAAGCGATTAAATACGCAGTTGAAACTCCAAAATCAAAAGAACGAAAAAAAAACACAACATCACTGCTACGTTAACTTCCGAATTTATTTAAAGCAACATTCAGACAAACAGAAAACTTGTCGCACATGTCGACAGCTGAAGCTCTTCGTTGTGTATGGCTATTCGAATATTGTGTTAACTTCTACAGCGACACTTGAATATTCAGAAGCAGAAGTATAAGCAGAAGCAAAACAAAATACTCAATTCAGAAGTTTTTAAACGCTGTTTGAAACAAACGTCAAAAAGTTGACTTAATAAAAATTAAATCAGAAAATTTCAAGAAATGTTTAATTTAAAAACATATTTATATATTTCTATAAAAATAAAAAATGTGTGAAGAAAGCCAAAAAAGCAAGAAGTTGTTGTTTAAAAAATGCACAATTTACTAGAATAAGAGTTTACGCCACTCAAAATTGTTGGTCAAACTTAACAGGTTTTTGTAAATAAGTTTCTATACAGGTTTTGATATTTTATTAACGAGAGTGTAAAAATTCACAATTGTACAGTTTGCGAGACTTTTGAACATTCTCATGAGATTTCTTAATAATTTAAGTTGCCTTGACAGTTGGCATGGCAACTAAAAATGCGTTGCCAGCCATAATCGAGCCATTATTGTCTAAACCACTTCACGTAATTGATATTTAAAATAGAAACAGCATTTGGTAATTTTGTTTTCGGTTTTCAAGCAAGTGATGGAAGTTTTTTTTTTTTTTTTTTTTTTTTTTTTAAGTACGTATATTTATTTATTGTATCTTCAAATATGAACTAACAATAATTATTAATTAACTAGGCCCCACCAGTGTCGGACATAAACTTAGTGATAGCTATTAATAATACATAAGTTGTGATAAGCAAAAACAAAAGTATTTTTCATGCAGTTTCTTCTTGAGTGTTGAGCATTAGAGCTCTTGTGTCCCTCTTTTTTAAGCGGATGTGCCCAGTAAAATTCAAGATATTACGAGCAAACGGATTAGGATGAGACTCGAGTTTTGTAAGATATTTGCCTGCGTATTTTGCAATTTCTTCAGTTACTTGTGGCATATTCAAATCACGATGTAAATTTGAATTTCTTATGTACCATGGAGCCGATGTTATTATCCGTAAAATTTTGTTTTGCCTTCGTTGAATTTTTTCTATATTTGATGGATGGAAGTGATGGAAGTTAACTTAGTTTTCTTCCGTTACGAGTTTGTATAAAAAACAAAAATGGCTTTTTTAATTAATTTTTTTATTTCCCTATAAATATCACTTGGTGTAGGGATTTAGGCAATTAAGGCCCAACTGTCGGCGTGGCCTCACACTTTTTTTACAGTTTCCCTTTGCGCTTCTCATTTACTGAAATAAAACAATATAAATACTGACTTTGTGTAAAAAAATAAATCAAATATTTCATTATTCATGAAAGTCGTAACAAATTAAAACAAAAGAAATTTTCTAAATATCAAAATGCTGGCCTTTTAGTAGTACGTAACTTTAAGCATAAATAATTTATTTTGCTTTAGCTAACAATTTAATTTACAAAACAAAGATATAACAAATAAGATATTAAATTGTATTATAATAAATTAACATAATAATTTATTTGGCCAAAAATTTAGTTGTTGACAGTGTAGAGTGGCAGCCATAATTGAATGCCCTTAAGCCTCAAATAAACTTCCACAATACACTTGCATACTCACACATTGAATCAAGGTGCAAATAAATGTGTTGCTGTGATATGTGTGAACATTCAACAAACAAAAAGTTAAACATATAAAATATGGTGCTTTTGCCATCCGAAGTCACACTGTATTCGATTGTATCTAAAGTGGCAATTAATTCAAGGCATGTTATAATTAATAACCTTCATCGAAAATGATAAGGATATATAGAGGATGGGCTTCTTTTCAGAGGTGGAAAGTTACTGATTGCAACTCACTTGGGAGTGTCCAGAACGATTCCTTTGTTGAATTGTACAAGCTGCTCACTACTTCCGGTCTTTGACCAAGTATTGTCGGGCAATGGCGACTTTAAGGCAATAATTTCAAAGCTAGCTAGAGTTAGAAGGCGCCACATCCATGTATCCTGAGTGTCTGAGAGATGTCTCAGAAAAGTAGGAGACAAACTGCTGAAGCGTGGTTGCATGGTGGAATTGGACACCAAGAAAGCAACGCTATGGCTAATCTAGGGGACGAGAGCTAGCAACCCACGTCTATCGAAATGGAAAACCCAATTACTCGTTGAATTTCTTTGCATTCGGCGCAATATACTCCAATGGGAGTTAAGGCAGGAGGTTTGCTATTCCATATGTAATTTCCGCAATATTCCTATACCAAAGTCTATACATATATTTTGGATCCTTTTCAACCATAAGATAGACAAACAAGCGATTGCCGTGTGTGCACTTGTTTGGACTAATATGGCAATATTTGTCTTAAAAAGATTGGCATAGAGAATCAGTAAAACGAAGAAGACGGTTGCAGAGATGGAAGTTTAATTTTATTTTTTTTTATAAAACTAAACTCCTTTAATAATTAAAAATCTTTTTACATTTTAAAAGATATTAATTTAAGAGTTGTTTATATTCGTCTAATTTGTATACAAAAACTTTTGTTGCTGCTTTGTACAACGTGGAAAGACACTGGAATAATGCTGGCAACGCAACTGGAACGAACAACGAATTTTTTGGTGCGAACATTCGTCATGAAAATAAAACACATTTGTACATATGAAAATGAATACAAAACAACAATTGCCGTGGAGCGAAATTCGTCGAGCGTAACAAACTCTGAGACAAATTTAATTCTATTGACGAAAAAACAATTTTGTCTTTCTCTCTGTGAGTGTGGAAAGATACAATAACCAACTTTATCAATTATAAGAGCTGAATTCGCTGAGTAAATTCGTCGCTGTTGTGCTTCACACGAAGAATTTCTTATCGACGAATTCGTCGACGTGGACGAAATTCGTCGTTCGTGCCAGTTGTGTTCCGTTGGGGGGGGGGGGGGGGGATGGGGGAGTCGCCGGACTTTTTCCCATTTCAAAACTGTTGATATGTAATTGTAGAATAAATTTTGAATGGCAGCAAACCAAGGCGGCATCGGGGTGTGCTAAGCGGTTTTCGCTTGGTACCGAAAAATCCCGTTGCAGAGAGTTACCGAATAAATTTCTAACGAAGAATAGAAGAGTTTTTAATATATCTTTATTGGGCATACATTTTTCTAACCTAAAACTTAGTTTAAAAATTACCATTAAGCGTTTCTTTTTGGGCACAGTTAAACTCAGTGTGCGACTTCAAAAAAAGAGGAAGTAACCAATTCGGTTGTAATTTTATAAATGTGTTACTTCACAGCTGCTTCAGACACAGATTTAAAAAAATATTTTTTTGTCTTTTGTGGGCGGCACCACGCCCATTAAATTTTTTCCTTTGATTTTATGTACTTTTACTTATCCGATTGCTACGAAACGCGGCATAGACCATTAGCTCTCGTGCTTAAAGTAATGGGCGGAGCCATGCCCATTTAAATTCAACTTTACGTTTTATGTGCTTCTACTTGAGCGATTCTTACAAAGCTTGGCATGCACCCAGATCTTTGAAAGTGCCATGATAGTGCATGAAAAAAGGGTAAGGCAATGCCTATTTAAGTTTAGTTTCCCAGGAAACTTGGTAAACAGTTTGAGCTCTTGAATTGATATAGTCTTCTGCTTCAAAAGAGTGGGCGCCGTTACGCTCATTATTACTTAATATTATATTTCATGTACTTCTACTTAATGGATTCTTTTGAAACTTGGCACGCACTTTAAGCTTTGGATTTTGCATTTAGAAGGGTGCACAAGTGCACGAATCCACTTAATGTGGACATACCACCGCTCCTGAAAATTTAACATTGGCACTAAAATGTTAATATTAAAGCTTAAAAAAATTTAGTCCACTTCAAAACATAAGCAATTGTTAGCGCTTATTAAAAGTGCTATTCGAACTCGGTCACAATAAGAATGATAACTAAACTCATAAATACTCGTATGTAAATGTAGAAATTGCTAAGCTCTGCTCTTTAAATCGAAACGAAAGGAAATGCTTTAGAATTTGCGTGTTTTTAACATATAAATTAGAAAGCAATTTCTTTTGTTTCTAATTACCAATTAAAGTAGAAATACTGATAGATAAAATATAGATTTCCGTTTGAAATTTAGCTTTAATGAAAAATATAAAATATGTACGTTTCAGTTATTACGTTCGTTTTTATTAAGCGACTTCAAAAAAAAAGGAGGAGGTTATCCATTCGTCTCTATTTTTTATAGCGGTGATACTTCATAGCTCGGTTCATATTTAACCGATTGTAAAAATGTTTTTTATTGTCTGAGAGGGTATGGCTTCCCATTGGCCTCATCGCCAAAAAAAAAATGGGCGGGCACAGGCCCATAATTTTTTTAATTTGATTTTATGATATTCTACTTATTTGATTGCTGCGAAACTTAGCAAACACGTTTGGTTCTTGTAATTTCACAATTTTAAAGTTTGGAAAATGGGCAGGGCTACGCCCATTAAAATCTTTTATTATATTTCATGTGGCTCTACTAAAACGATTTTTACGAAACCACACACTTTGAGCTTCAAAATAGACACAATATTCCATTTGAAAAAATGGGCGGAGTTACGCCCATTTAAAAAATTAATATTTTATTTTGAGTGGCTCTGCTGCACCGATTTTTACAAAACTTAACGCACACCCTGAGCTCTGAAAAACACAAAATCTTGCATTTAAAAAATGGGCGGAAGCACGCCCATCAAAATTTAATTTTATATTCCATTAATTTTGTTGTTCGAAAATGTTCTACCAGATCTTTGCATTGAAGTCGTTTTTTTTTTGCAGAATTATTTCAATATACAATCTCATTATAACTTCCTGTCTTCTTTAGTTGGAAAAAATTTGAAATATTTAGGGTCATTTCAAATTCTTTTATTTTGAAAACTAAATGAAGGTATTGGAACAAAAGATAAAAAAAATTTCTTGAGTGTCCGGTATAGTTATTTCATGTACTATATTATCAATACCATAATTTATATATTCATATAATATTAAAAAGCAACACGAATAAAAAAAATTTTAAGCTTTGTAAATAAATAAATTAAAGTTAAACGAAAAAAAAAACTAAAATGGCAAAGAAAATAGGAAACATTGTTAATCATTTAGAATGGTAATACATTCATGCACCTTGTTGTTTTATATGCCATAAATTAGTTTTTGTACATTAAATTGAATAGAAAATTTTATCTATATGCTTGCAAAGATAGTTATAAAGTAATCACAGGTGTTACTTAAATTCAAATATTTCATAAGCTTAATATATAAAAAAATATTATTTCTTTTGATGTTTCAAGGCTTTTTAAAATAAATTAATAAAAGAAAATAAAGCACGAAGTCAGATTTCAAAATTACATTTTTCTGTTTGAATATCTAGTGCAATTGTAAACTGATGTAATTTGCTTGCAAGTTAATAACAATAGCAGTAGCGCAGGCTTTTAAAAACAACATAAATATTCGTCGAGTTTAAACGAAAAGAAAAATTACGCCCAAAATACTAACAAAACAATAGCATTATAGAATTTGGTTTATCTCCAACGTTCAAGTTTTCAAATAGGCAGACGCACGAAATTCCCTTTGCCCTAGAATATTAAATTTTTTATTAATAAGTGCAGCTCTTGCTCTAGCCAGACCACATTAAAATAGTTTAAGGTCACAAACACAAGCAGCATCTTGCAAGAGTTTTTTTTTTAACTTAGTTCTTGTTTATTTAAACCAACACTGGTTTACAAATTGATTTAATTATTTTTTTTTCAGAGTAATTCAGCTGTGTGCTAAGTAAAAGAAAAATAAAATAAAAAATTTATTTTTGGTCATTGTCCCGATACCGGTACATTTGTGCATACTTCCCTTTATTATATTTAATTTTTAAAGAAAACGATTAAAAAATGTAAATTTCTATCGGGCAATGCAATTGATTCCGATTCGCCGCTCAAATATACATTCGTTGTTGATGAAGTCAAATTAATTTTCAATTGCGAATGAACCTTTTGTTTCGTTGTGGTTGCAGAAGCTTTTAATGTTTATCGTGTGATCGCTAGCGTATGAGTGTTATTTTTTAAGGTTCCAGCAATAAATATTACTCATACGCCAGCCGTATTTTTAGAAGAGCTTGCACACTTTTATAACTTTGCTATTTATTTCACGACACAAGAGCTAGGACGTGATTTTCGTAACAAAAATAATCGACACTATTACATACCTACACTATCATATCATGCAATTCCTTAACGTTGCAGGTATAAATTTCTTACAATTGTAGACATATAAATACGAGGGTTGGTTGGTTGGCTGAAGTAACTGCTACAAGCAGTCAACTAAAATAAGTCCTAACCTAAGCGAGAGGTCTGGACCTAGATCCACCTCTGTGATACCTTCGATAATTTGTCTAGTATGTGTTTGCCTTGAAATTTATATCGCATAGTGTGCAATGGCGGAAACTCGTACAGCACGTGAGAATTTGTCACTTCTTTGTCCTGTTCTTGATACAGCTTACAAGGGAATATAGGGAAGACCCAATCGACTAGCATTTCTGCCGAGCGCCCAGTAGTCCGGCAACAGCGAGATGCTTTTCCTTGCTTTTTATAGCTATGCTATTAATGTCATGACACAGGAGTTAGGGCGTGATTTTTGTAACAAAAATAATCGAATCTATTCAGCTTTAAATTTAGTTTTGTTTTAATTTCTTTGCACTTAAAACCAGAGTACGAAAATAAACGAAACAAATTGTTTGATTTTATTTTGTTTCGTTCTTTGAATGTAGTAAAATAAAAACAAAGCAAAAACAATGAATAGTATTGCTCAATTTGTTTTTTGTATTGAACAGAGAACACAACTGATTGGCTGTATGCCGGCAAACCGCCGCTACAAATAA
This sequence comes from Nowickia ferox, assembly GCA_936439885.1. Classification (NCBI taxonomy): domain Eukaryota; kingdom Metazoa; phylum Arthropoda; class Insecta; order Diptera; family Tachinidae; genus Nowickia; species Nowickia ferox. The sequence continues at coordinate 86,999,598 of OW387027.1, forward strand.
AACATTAATTTAATCGTACGCCGCTAGAAAAGCAAATAATGGAAAATAAATAAAAACTTTTTGAAATATTTGCGGCGAATTTGACACCATCATATAAAATAATTTTATGAATTTAACATATTTAGTTTGTTTTATATAGCATAGCTATAACCGGGTGTCCTAAGACACCTCTCTTCTTTTCTTTTTTTTTTGTTTTTTTGTAGTTTGAGGAAAAAAATCATCGAAGACTTTGGCCAACAACCAGAAGAGCATGACTAAAAAACGTTAGAGAACCTCATAATACAAATCCACAATGAAATTATTTAATAAATTTGCTGCGAATAACAAGCCTCTGGTCTGTGTTAGGGCCATCCATTTGCAAAGCCATGCTGGTGACTGAAGTCTAAGTAATCATAAAACCAGCAGAAATTACCAAATCGACTCTTGCAGAGAATTGTGAAAAGTTAAATATGCAAGACCAATAAAAAAATATAAGCAAAAAATAATGAAATTTAACATAAAGCACTGAAATTTTAACGCTACCAAGCAACCGACATTCCTTTTTGCTTCAATCTCACACACATTTTTTGCATTTTTTTTTCTTTTTCAAAGCATACACAAATGCCACTTATTGTGTGAATCCACATGGAATTATGTGCGTACAAAAAAGAAGAGATATAATAAAAATAAAAATTGTCAAGAAAAATGTTGTGTGTACAATGGTGTATGTCTCGTATGCAATGATAGAACATGAAAATGTGCCGTCAAACAATTTGATTGATGAGCACTCACAACAGAAGGGCGCAGTGTAAAGAGGGAAATTAACTCGAAAATTTCATTGAATATCAATCAGAAATATAGTGAATTTTGCAAAAGAATTTTTGGCAAGCTGTAACGTGGGGAAGAAGAAGTTAGTAGCAAATATTATTGCTAACACTATGGGCCGAAAATGCCATAAATAAGGTTGTCTCTTATTCGCATGAGCATACATTTCATATGTTTTTCACAAGATGATACTTGGGAACAACAATATTTTTCCATGAGCAATTCACGCAAATTAAAACAAAAATAATCTCGCATGAAATTCAAAAATGGTTAAAATTTACAGAGTTCTTATAAATATCGAAACCCGATACTTGAAAATAAGAATCGATGTATCGATATATATGTTTTTGAAATATTTGCGATATATGTCGATATTTATTTCCTTAAATAATGGTATTTCGATATATCGATGTATTTCACACACGTCTTGTGAGATAAATTAGCCATACTAATGTGTTCTGTCACTTTCCATGTCGAAAAATTCAATTTGAATGTCTGTAAAATAAACTATTTTGTAATCCTCCTACTTACAACTAGTTTGCTTTGTGCTGGCACAATTTAACGCATGAGAGGGGCCCCTTGTTTTTTTTTTTATAAAGAGAAGTAACACAAAGAAATATTTACGACACACATTTATACATACATACAGACATATGTATATGTACGTGTGTTATTTATTTTTTTATGTGGAAGGAAAATAATGCAAACAATGAAATAGAACTTAGTTAAGAGTTATTCATTGTTACATGTCTGTTATTTGGCTTCTTTAATAGCATCCTTTCAGTGTCCCGTGTGTTGCGTAGGCACACTAATTTTTTCTATTTTTTTTTTTTTTTTTGCTACGGAGCTATTTTAATAGTTAATGAGAATTCATTGCAACGAATATTTGTAGTGATATTTGCTATCTATGCTACTGACATAACTGTGTGCTTAGAAATGAAACTGCCAAAGAGTGCCATGGTTTAGCTTAGGTAAGGAGGGGTGGTGCTACAACAAACTAGTTGGGGCCAGTTGGGCCCGGTTGGGTACATTATGATTCCCTCCTGTTAATACCCTTTAATAAATTTGAAAACCTATTTGTACCCAGAAGGGGCCTAATTATCTGTCATTAAGCCACTTAGTTACCATGCTGAAGCCCTTGATATCATCCAGTTTACACTGATGCGCTCATGGAAATGTCTGCTCAGCCATTTTATCTCATGACGTTGCAGCTTCGGATAATGACAAATAATATATTGAATGGTTTATGGTTCCTCTTCATCCCCTCACATCCTACAGAAATCTGGGGTGCAAGTTTCCCAAATGTTGGTCCTTGCTCTGACCGAGTAGTGACCAGTCAACACACCTATCAAGATCTGCATTGCCTCTCTATTCATATCCAGTAGCAATTTGGATCTTCTTGAACAAACTTTTGGCCACATAGTCTTGGAGACTCTACAATCCTCCCTACTTGAATTACTGAGTTCCCTGTAGTAATGATCTATCAATAATCTCACACATTCCTTTATCTAACCTATTCTTTCCAACTCATTGGCAATTTAATATCTCTCAACTCTCAACAGGAACCCAACAACAGGAACCCAACATACTCTGACACTATATAAGTCCATAAGCAAGTTGAGGTCTGTCCTTCAGTCGCTTAAAAGTTTTGATTTTACATTATGCCCCTTCAAAGCTTTTAGCGAAGTAACATTCACGCCTTCAGCCACATTTCTGGCAAAGAGTTCCGTGGCCCTGAGGATCGCCAAGATCTCAGCTTGGAAAACGCTGCATTTATTCGGCAGTCTGAAAGAACTACGAATGTCCATTCCCAAGCTATAGACACCAACACCGGTGACTTCAATTTTTGACCCGTCTGTAAAAACGGCTTTGCCCTCATATAGCTTATCAGATTTTACCCAAAAGTCTCTATTTGGAATTACCAGTGAGGATGTTCTACTAAAATCAAATAAAATCAAAACGCTATAGTCCATGAACCCAGTGGTTATGGATCTCTGATCTCGGGGGGGGGGGGGGGGGGGGGGGTTATTATGTAATCCGATTCGAAAGGAAATGCTTTCGAATTGTAATGTTAATAACATACACATTCGAACAGTTTTCTTTTCGAATCGAATTACAAAATAACCCCCTGATCACTAAAACTGATCTCATTTACGATTAACGTGCGACGTGTTATCCCTGTTCTCACCAAGCCTGCTTTAGCGAGTCTAAGTATACTTCTAGTTGCCGTTCTCACCACAAAATCCTCTATAAAAAGTAGGTGAATAATGACGTCCAAGGCAGCCTGAGATGTGCTTCTCTGAGCACCTGTGATGCCCAGCGATGCACAGCTCTGAACATAAGCAAGTAGTCTCCTCAATGTCTCCCACCATACCACACAACCATAGGAAATAACCGGACTGACAATCGATGTGTAAATTCAGTTTGCTGCCTTAGCGCAAGAGTATTGAGCCCTTTCTTTAGCATTTCCTGTGTGTTTCTTTTCCAAAAACGCTTGCTATCTAGGGAAACATCCAAGTATTTCGCCCTCTCTGCTAGTATCACCTCTACCCATCCCGTTCTAGGTAGTACAAAGTTATCTATATTGTATCTTCTGGTAAAGAGGGGACTAGCTCAGATTTCTCTGGTTTGACTCCCAGTCCTTGAGGATAACTCTCTCAGCGTCGATCCATGACTTCTATGATAGTGAGAAGAAACTTTCCCGTTACCAGTAAAAGTCATCCGCATAAGGGGCTGTTCACATATTACGTAACGCTCCATGCGGGGGCGGGAGTTAAGGTATAAAAACGCCAAAAATTTAGTTACGTAATATGTGAATGGCGCCTAAGCAACTATCTTCGAGCCTATCCTGTCAAAACGCCTTAGAACTGCATTCATTGCCAGCAACCACAATATAAGTGAAAAAAAAAATATATTATGAAAAATAACAAAATTCTTGAAAAAAAACAGCTAGATGAAATTGGTAAAAAAGGCCCTGAAATTGCAAGGGCCTTTCTACTTGAGACCATCGATATATGCTGTGTATACATAGGCTGGGTTAACAGGTTGCCGTGGAAAGAGAAAGTGTTCCGCCAACTTTGCGTTATGTGTATAAAACAAATCAACCTTTTACAATTATTAATTCATTCTGAAACATTAGTTTACAATTCTATTTGTCTTTCAGCACTGGCTGTTGGTTGCAATTCATAACTCTGTTGTTTACTAACTTTTACAACTTTGGTTTGCTGTCAGACTTTGTTCTAGTGTTTTTGTTGTTTGAATTTTTTCGCTCATTAACTGTTGATTGTAATTTATAACTTTATAACTAGTTTACTGTAAATCCCATTAAATTTTATTCGTACAATTTACTCATTTATTATTGAATAAAAGTACGTGCACACTTGTGCAAACATTTGAGCAAAAAAGTGTAACCTCTAAATATAAATGAAAAGCTTTGCGATTAAGACACTTGTTTATTGTTTCATACATAAAAAATAGACACTGTCATAGAATAGAGCGCAGCATTACTGGAAACTGACTTAATAAGCCGATACCTGAATCAAAATGTTTTTCATTAGTATTTAATGGTTACGCTTTTTTGTGCAAATGTTTGTGCAAGTGTGAACGTTTCTTAAGTTTGACTCACAATTATTTTGCATTTAAATAGGAATTATTTTATGATAAAATTTTACTTTTATTTATTCATGAATTGAAATCATTGATAATTTTATTTAAGTTTTAATTTATATTCTCGCAATATGTTCAATTTTATTCAAGCATTAATTCATAATTTCTTTTTTTATTGATGAATTTATTTTATTTTATTTATTTTTCATAGCTAAGGAATATTAAGATTTCTATGAATTATTTCAAATTCAATTCTGTCTACCCTGTAGAGTCGTTATAAAATCGAGACTAGCTCGTATTTATCTCATGCCGATTTCTATTATAAATTGCAATAGAATGAAACCAAATAGTTTATGATTTTTTTCGGGATTTTCCGTTTATATGAGTATTTTATTTCAAACTTTTCATACAAAATTTTCTTAAAATGGTTTTCAAAAACACATTTTATATTTTTAGAAATTGGTTTAAATTAAATAAATAAATAACTATTTTGCAATATTTGAGCTTAATATAAGAAAATACTTAAAAATTTCTTTAAAAACAAAAAAAAAGAACAATCGCACACTTTGAAAATTGTTACTGAGAGAGGCTGAAAATATATAAAAATATTCATCTCTGCCAAATTTACTTATTGTTTAGAGAGAAGTAAGCATATTTCTAATGAAAGTCAGATCTTAATTATATATTAAAGGACCTACACCCTTATTTATATAAATTTTTATTTAATAATTCTGCCAAAAAAAACCGACTTCAATGCAACGATCTGATGGAACATTTTCGAACAAATTTATGGAATATAAAATTAAATTTTAATGGGCTTGCCTGGGCCCATTTCTTAAATGCAAGATTGTGTGTTTTTCAGAGCTCAGGGTGTGTGTTAAATTTTGTAGAAATCGGTGCAGTAGAACCACTTAAAATAAAATAATTAATCTTAATGGGCGTGACTCCGCCCATTTTTTTAATCGAAAACCGTGTTTATTTTTAAGCTCACGGTGCGTGGTAAGTTTCGCAAAAATCGGTTAAATAAAACCACGTGAAATAAAATAATATATTTATTTTATTGGGAGTAGCCACGCCCATTTTCCCAACTTTAAAATTATTTAAGTACAAGAACCAAAGGTAATTGCTAGGTTTTGCAGCAATCAAATAAGTGTAATATCATAAAACCAAATTAAAAAAATTGTAGGCGTGTTCCCGCCCAATTTATTTTATTGCAATGTGAAATAAAATAATATATTTTAATGGGAGTAGCCACGCCCATTTTTGCAACTTTAAAATTATTTAATTACAAGAACCAAAGGTAATTGCTAGGTTTAGCAGCAATCAAATAAGTAAAATATCATAAAACCAAATTTAAAAAATTGTGGGCGTGTTCCCGCCCAATGTTTTTTATTGCAATGTGACCAATGGGAAGCTATACCCTCTCAGACAGTAAAAAAATGTTTACAACCGGTCTAATTTGAACAAAGTTATGAAGTAATAGTGCAAAAAAAATAAATAAAATAAAGACGAATTGATAACCTCCTCCTTTTTCTTATAGTCGGTTAAAAATGCCGACTACTGGTGCATGCCGACTTTAGGGACATTTACCCTATATAGCAAAAATATCTGTTTTACTTAATATCATATGATATTATTACATGATAATACGAAAACCAGTTCAAGTCTTCATTTTCAATGTAATAAAAGTGATGCTATGTCTGTCCCCCATTCAAAAATCCTTTATTTATGCACAATAAAAAATGAAATTCTTTCTCATAAACGTTTAATTCAAGCACAACACACTTAAAAATGTGTTAAGAATAATAAACATAAAAAAACGTTTGTATTGTCATATTTTTCTATATTATTTCTTCTCCTTTATTTGACATTATTTAGTAATTGTTGTTGTTTTTACTCTATATCTCACGTCATATTAAATGGAACAAAACTTTGTTTACACACTCGTTAAATACTTTTCTCTATATTTTTTTCCTCTTTTGTCCTTCTAAATAAAACAGAGAAAATCATAAAAAAGCTAAATATTTATTTTTATAGCAAGTCGTATCATTCTTTTTTTTTTTTTTTGCCTGCTACTGGCATCTGCAAGTGTGAATGTGATGTGTAGTTTAATTGTATGTGTATGCAATCGTGCATGTGTGTGTGTGTTTATTTGCAGATACATATGTATGTGTGTGCACTTAAACTGAAAATAAACATGCATATATTAAGAGTGCGTATGTGTGTGTGTGGTTTTGTATAGAAATGTTCAGTAATGAACAGTATTTTATGATTAGAAAGGAGTCTTTTAAATAACACAATAAAAATGTTTTTTCTTTCATCTCTGTTACGTTATCTGACTCGCTTTCAAATCAGAATTTTGAGGACGAAGGTGTGTAGTTGACACTTAAGTTATTTCCTGATTTCAGTATGGTAAACTGAGATTTCTGTTGTGTTTCAAATGAATTTTTATTTCTCAAATGCGATTAGAGTAAATTTAAGCAAGATAATTTTTAGCTTCTAAGTCTCAAATGAGGCCAGATTATATGGTTTGTTTTGTGTTACACTTAGCGAAATCAAAACGCCTCATCCCACGGAATTTACTCAGAGACATTAGATCTTCATGTTGAAAAAGCGACTTTCGGATCACTGCAGTGTTGAGAGTGAATGTCACTTCAACGTCTGTAATTAACGTATACACCGATAGTCAAGCGGTTATTATGGCCTTACAATTCAGACTTCTAGGAGCAGTAGCCATCGACTGCCGATCATCTCGCAACGGGATGGCAGAGCAGTCAAATTTCAGTCTAACTTCAGGTCTAATAAGCTTGCAGGGACTGGAACAACTTTACGGCATCCATTGAAATTGGATTGAGCATGTTTAACTTTAATCTGGTGTAAACTTAGACTTAAGCGCAAGACTGAGAAAGAAACAAATTTAGTTATGGGCTCACGTAAATAAGAAAAATGTGTTTCTTTGATTTGACGATATAATAAATAAATCTCAGTTCTAGTAGCCGTGTTCATCAGAGACTGTCACATATTCAGGCATGCACAAAGTTTAAGGAGCGAACACAATGACTCTTGCGTAGCTGCTAAGACATCGATGAAGAGAAAGTGTAGAAGATTTTCAGTGTTTCTGCCTTGAACTAGCAACTATGGGCACTTTTAAGTGGCTTTATATAGAGCTCTGGTTAATTCGGCATCTGGGACTCCGCGTAAGCAGTCTCCGTGGAATCGTAATGGACCTGGAGCTTTTAAGTGAGTACAGCATCCTGACTCTCACCTTTATCTAATCAAACCTATTATTAGCAATTTGTTAAACCTGCATTTAAGGTAAAGCAAGCATTATTTTTCTTTAATCATGTATAAGAATGTGAAATTTTTATTATAACAAGCGGCTAATGCATACGTCCAGTGTTGTAAGGACCGGTTAAATAAGAGCACATTGTGCTACTAAATTTTTGTAAGCGTTAGCTTTCACCCCTTAAGCCATCACTGTGCATGTGAATATGTCTATTGACCGTGAATCAGCAAACTGCAACTACTCCTCGTTTGTGCTTATATGTAAGAATGCCCTAAATATATTATGTGCTGTTAGACAAGCACATATTTGGAACGTGACGCGCTACAATTATCCTAACATAATATTTAAATGAAAATTTCGTACGCTTCTACTTAAGCGTACATACAAAATAACTACTAATGCCTAAGCCCAAAACAAATAAATAAAACAAGAACAAACAACACACGCGACAACTAAACATTTATATCTCTCACTACGTTCGTATTCTATTTAATGTATAGGTAATAATCCCAGGTTTGACCACAAAAAGGTGTACTGGATCGGAATACGATTTTTCCCTGTAGATTGATTCATTTACAAATACCGTAGTTAGCCGAATGTTATATTGTTCGTAACCAAACCGTAGTTAGCCAAACAAAAGCCGAAGAGTTTATCTTGTCGGATTATATGAGTTTACCGTAGTTATACGATTGAGAGCCGTAGAATTTATTTCGTGGTATCGCATGATTTATTTCCAAATACCGTAGTAAGCCGAACAAGAGCTGAAGAATTTATCTTGTTCGTAATATATTTAAGCCAAACCGTAGTTAGCCGCGCAATAACTGACTGCTCGCAGTACATGAGTAAACCGACTAAACTACCTAAGCTGACGATGACTAAAGCGTAATAAAACTACCAGCTTACGAAGAGTATATTATCAGCCTCCGTTAACAGTCGTGTTACGAACATCAATTAACCGTCTAAGAAACGAAACATTCGTTTCGTCGGGTGTAAATCGAGTTCCACTCAGACTGCAGTGTGATGGCCACAATCACAACGGCAGCAGACCTTTGAAGACTCTGGACAGATCGAACGTACCCCGGATGGGAAAGAAAACTGCTTTAGATATTTTTTGTGTCCGTGAACATATGGGCATTGAGGGAAACGAAATCGCCGATACACTGGCCCAAAGAAGAATTCAATTACCGAATAAGCAGACGGTATACGTCCGGAAATAAATCCAACATTGCATAGCGGCTCTGAGATCAAGAATGAAACGGTGAAGTGGAGTGAGACGAAAACTTGCTAAGCTTTAAAAATCATGTCGAGTTCCTATGATCCGAAGTCGATTTAATTCCGGCTATAAGCCGCACTATATACATTTGTTTTGGTGCTCACACTTTTTGGAGTCTTGAACTTGTATCACGATGGGAGCTGTGTAGACTACTAAGGTTTATTAAATCTGTGTGGGAGTCATACCTTGCGGGCACCACGAACTAAGCTGCAATACTTCCAGTTTTCTTGTCATCTGCTGGTATCAGAGCGTGGATGCGACTACTTTTCTTAACGCAAGACTGTATGTGTCAACTAAATAATACAAAGCAGTTCCAAAGTTTCATTGGAATCATCTTAAAACAAAAATCTTAAGCATATATTTTTTTCGAGTTTTTGATCTATATTGAATTTGTCACAAAAAATGGATAATAAAAAATCGAATGTCAAAATTAGAAAAAGACAAAGAACAGAAATGTATTCAGATACAAAGAGAATTGAAAAATTTACTTTTCGAGAAGAACGAGCAGACGGACATCGCTTATTCGACTACCCGATTCATAAGGACCCAGAATGTATATATTATGGAAATTACACACAAATTGACAAGCTTATATAGGGTGTTTTTTTTAGAGGTATAGAACTTCGAATTGAAATAAAACACAAGAAAATCGTTTTAATGTCCATCAATTTGGCTTTATTGGAAGGATAATTTTATGCCATTAACGTTTAAATATGATTTCGGGCATGTGGCCGCCGCGGCTGGCTCGAATAAAGCCAATTCTACAGGTCCAATTTTCAACCACTTTTTCGAGCATATGGGGCCGTATGTTGGCAATAACGCCACGAATGTTGGCTTCCAAGTCCCCTAACATTCCTGGTTTGTTGGCGTAGACGAGCGACTTCACATATCCCCAAAGAAAATAATCCAATGGTGTCAAATCACACGATCTTGGTGGCCAATTAACCGGTTAACCGAATTAATTGCTCTGATGGACGATTATGTCGACCATAAAATGGACGGAGCTTGCGGTAAACTTCGCGAACTGAACCATTATTTTCGAAATAAATTTGCACGATTTGCAAGCGTTGTTCTTTTGTCAACCTGTTCATGACGAAATGGCAAACCAAACTAAATATTAATCACTTGACAGATGACAAAATGGCCGCCAGTTAAAAAAGTGATGCCAACTTAAAGTTCTATACCTCAATAAAAACACCCTATATATACCCTTATCATTTTTGGTGAAGGGTAACGAAATAAATTGCTTGTGCTCATCTATCAGCAGATTGTAATTCATTATTTGATTTGGCAAATTGAGTACATGCACTTCTATTTGTAAAGCAATCATTCCATTTGAAAAATTTTATTTCCATAGTATTAATATAATTTAAAATGTTTATGCATTCTGATAATAGCTTTACAAAAGTCGTTTGTAATTTCGTTTTATGTTTTCTATTAAGGTTCTTGTTATATATTTCAAAAAAAAAAATATATATATATATATAAAACAAAATATCACAATTTGACTTTCAACTTGATGCTCGTAAGAGATTTTCTTCAACCAAAAATTTATCTCTTCTAACTTCTATTATATAGAATCGCAGTGATGGTAATGTTGGTAATGTGTCATCATCAACGTTGTCGTATTTCTTTCTGTATTTCTTCTTTAATTCAAATAATACATACTTGTGAATTGTCGTTGTTTTCGTGAGTGTGTTTTTATCAAACATTTTTTCTTGATATTTTATTTTTTATTTTATTCTGTTGTCATGGCTGCCAGGTAAATAAATTACGTGCACGATTTTACTATCAAAACGGAAGTATTGTGTCGTTATTGTTTGCAGTTTATTGTCATTTACGATTTGGCGTCAAGTGCTTGCATTATTTTTATTTCCATTGTAATTCGTGTACAATTTTTTATTTGCTTTCTTTTATTTGACTACCGGATACGAATTCTTTTTATTGAATAGTAAAAATATTTCACACAATCAGCAACAGTTGAAAAAATGGGAGTAGCAATGTGCATCAGTGATCAGCAATGCATCGTTTTTTCGCTATTCATACTGATTCATGGAATTTTAAATCTAAATGAGTAGACATCGTTGAAACTTAACTAGATTGATTTATAAGTATAGTTTGCAATAAATATGAATGCGATGTCGACATCACACTCACACTCATAAATCACCTCAGTTTGATTTATAATTTCAGAAAAATACTTATACTACTTACATTGATCCAGCTCACTCAACTCATCCATATAGTACAACTACAACTAAAATAGTATCAAGTGTATAAAGAAACACATTTGTAACCTCATAATGAGCAAACACATAATCTCATAATGAGTATTTTAACGTTCGTATGCCAAGTTCGATTGGCCATAACATACTTATTTTGTATCGTGTATAAACATTGAGTTAAGGAGAGTCGAAATCGACGACGTCATATATCTTGCTAAGTATAAGAGCGATGAGAACTTCGCACTTGCGAGTTAATATGAAGTTGGACAACATTGCAATAAGTATGAGTGCGCATAAGTACAAGAAATTGTGATTCAACTCTACTCACTATTTCACTACTCATTACTGATCACTGATCTGCATACATGCATCCATACATACATAAGTTGGGGCACTAAAATGCAACTTTTTGCTGTGAAATTTGAATATACAATTTAATTTGTTATTGCAAGTTTTATGCAAATTCTTTATATGATATGGTTGTCGTTTTGAGCTTTCCTGTTTTAATATGTTGTTCGTTTGCAGTGAAGCATGGGTTTTGTCAGTGGTGACCATTTGATAGCTCAAGTGAGCTATGATCTAAAGCTTCAAAATTTTTTTATGGGCTTGCATTTAGTACGCAACAATACAGTGACAAGTGTACCTGCTAGTCGGTTATTTTTAATAATTTTTTTTTTTTATAGCTGCACTTATTAAAATTAGTGATGACATTCAAATAATGCTTTTCTTTTTACCCCTGTAAGGACTACAACACCATGTTTGCTCTTATCAAAAATTTATAAAATTAAAAAGGTATTCCCCCATATTCCATCTTGTAAGGTATCTGGAGTCCAACACCTTACTCAACGACCGGCTGTATGGATTTCGCAGAGGCTGCTCTACGGGAGATCTACTTGCCCTCCTCTCGGAGAAATGGTGTAATTTAATCCACCATTTTGGCGAAAGTAAAGTGGTGGCTCTAGATATCTCCAAGGCGTTCAATAGAGTGTGGCATGGTGCACTTTTGTCAAAATGTATTTTCCCTTGGTGTCGGTGATAACTTCTCTCGATTCTTATCGAGTTTCCTCAGGGATCGCACTATAACATTTGTTATAGATGGGATCTCATCAAATGGGGTACCGCAAGGTTACGTTCTTTCACCGGATCTATTTCTTATCTTTATAAATGATCTTTTATGTAAAACTTTCAACCCTATCTATTCTTTCCCGGAAGACAGCAGCATTTGCCATTCTTTCTCGTTCAGCAATAGACCTAGCCTGCCGCAGGTTGAGGCTATGCGACAAACAATGAATAAGACTTTAAACTATGATTTAGCAAAAATTTCTGAATGGGGTCATGCGAACAGGGTCGACTTTAACGCCCGTAAGACCCAATGTTGTATGGTTACTCATAGACGCATGACCTAAAATGCCGCTGCCTCTGTAACAATGGGGCGTCTAAATATTAAGGAATCAGATGCTCTTGATTTTTTTGGCATGAAAATACAGTGTGATGTTCGATGAACTCAACACATGTTTCAAGTTGCAAAAGAAGCATTCAAGTGCCTCGGGTTTTGAAACGGTGCAAACGATACTTCACCCCATCTGATCTCCTTAGTATTTATACCACTTATATCCAACCTGAAATCGAATATAACTCTTATGTATGGGCCGGCGCTTCAAAGTCTATTTTGGGGCTGCTCGACCGCGTACAGGAGAGGGTAAATAAGCTCATCGATGACAGTAGAGTATCCAACTCTATTCATTCATTGGAAAATCGAGGCAATGTGGGATGCATTTCCTTGTTTTATTGTTACTACAACTGAATGTGTTCTAATGAAATTAAAGAACTTGTTCCTGAAACCCGCACATTTATACGCACAACACGTGCCTCATTCAGAGCACATCCCTTTGTGATCGATTGGCCAATAAATCGCACTACGCATTACAGAGAGAATTTCTTTTTTAGCCGCACTGTTCGTATGCGGAACGAACTACCTGCGGAGGTTTTTCCTATCACTACCAGCGTTAGCAAGTTTAAATCAAATGTCCACAGACACTACTCCCTCTCTATAGTGCGACTTTGACACGCACTAGTATAGACACTCCATACAGTTTTAAAAGTAGAAATTGACTCCAGGTCCCTTACGAAAAATCTACTAGCTACTACACTAGCCAAAAGTAATGAAAGAGTTCGCCTTTTGACTCTCTTACTGATGGATATGTTAATGTCTTTAACATCAAAGAAATTTTTTTGCGAGTGAAAAAAAAACGGGCCTGTTATTCCAAATAAAATCAACAAAAAAAATTATTTTAAGTACACAATTATTTTGATTATATGATGGCGACAATCTCATCTCCATGTTAAAATCGTCAGTCTTTAGCATTGCTAGTAGTTAGGCTAGTAGTTAGTGATAACCATTGGTAGTTAGCGAAAATCTTTGATAAGGAATGAGTACATTTGGGCAGGGATGATGATGACTGATTTTTAAAGTAATTCTGTAAATTTGGTAGCGTAGTGCCACCGTGAATCTATTCACGATGATTTGCCAGAATATGTTGAACATAAATGTATGATAGTTCACCTTTTCATGATTAAAAAAATCACCCTTTGAAGCACACGTATGCTGTTTGATCTATGAACTACACAAGATACCTGGAATCAAATAAGTTTATTATTGGCTTCGGTATTTTCTTTTTTATTTTTATGACGATTCACATTACAAATTTATACCTTGTACCTATTTGCATAAATCATCATTGTTATTTTTTATTATTATTTTTTTTTTGTTAGTGAGGAAACCAAACGTTAAGTTAAAAAAGTTTCTAACAATAAGTACAAACTTATGTACTCGTAATAACATTGAGTTTTTGTTAAAATATTGCTGTCCTGAGGCGACAAAATAACAAATACCGGATATTGTTGTCTATTGTTTTAGTATCAAAATGTTTTCACTAAAATAACAAGGAAACAAACAACCAACAACAAAACATAACTTTACGACTTTATCTTGCTGAAATTTCTTATTTTATTTATTTATTTATAAATTTGCTGTTTGTTTTGTTAATTTTGTCAAATAAATTAAGGGAAAAAATAGAGAAAAAGATTCCAAAACAGTTTCGTTGTTTACATAAAAAAGCCCATTATTAATGGCAAAAGGAAAAAGTTTTGAGTGGTAAACAAAGAGAGCGGGGCGGTGGGGGGGGGGGGGTTTGGTATCGTCAAACAAAGTATTTAATTTAGATCTATGTTTCACAATGTTTAAGTAAAAAATTTATTAAGCCTTTAAAACAAACCAAATAAATTGTATAAATTTACAACTTGATAATGAGCGTCAATTTAAAAGTATTCGGCCATGTTCTGTAAATCGAATCCGAGTAAATTTCTCATTTTCCAGATATTAGTGAATTTAATTTTTCTAAATCGAGCGTTTTTAAATCGACTCGATTTACAAAACAGGCAGGATTGTGTATGTTTTCCTTTGAAAGCAGCGTATTTTTTTTAAAGAGAACTATGTAATACTCAGGCAATGCATGCCTACTAGTACTACAAGGAGGTGAAGGAAGAGCTAAAAAAAGCTTCATTATTTTAAAGCCCTGCTTTTTGCACGTTTTTTATTTATTTTGAAAGCAGTGTTGCAGCGCCCCTCATGTCAATGAGCTGCATTAAATTCTCGAAGCTGTATTTTGTAGCCAATTTAATGGTAATTTTACTTTGCCAATGATTCTGCTACACAATGGATGCATAAGTGTGCATCCATGAATTTGGATTCATCACCGAGTGACTACTTTTTGTTCCCAAAGCTAGCTGAACAAATGGTTCAGCTCGGCAAGGGTATCGACTTCAACGAAGAAATTATCTCACACCAAATACTTATTTTGATGACCTCGACAAAAAGGCACAGAAATAATTCTGCCACAAAAACCCGATTTAAGTGCAAAGATTTGATAGAGAAAGATAAAAAATCGTGAAACGTAAAATTAAATTTTAATGGGCGTGTCTCCTTCCATTTTTTAAATGCAAGATTGTGTGATTTTCAGAGATCAGGGTGCGTGTTAACTCTTGTGAAAATTGGTACAGTAGAACAACTTAAAATAAAATATTAAATTTTAATGGGCGTGATTGCGCCCATTTTTTGAAATGTAGAATTGTGTCTATTTAAGAATACAAAGTGTGTGGTAAGTTTCGTAAAAATCGGTAAGTAGAACTGCTTGAAATATTATTATATATATTACAAATTTCAATGGGCGTAACATCGCCCATTTTGTCAACTTTCGAATTGTGTAATTACAAGAACCAAAGGTGTTTGATAGTTTAGATAGGTAGAATATTATTAAATTAAAAATTTGTGGGCGTATCCCCACCTCTTTTACAATGGGACCAATGGAAAGCTATACCCGCTCAGACAATCGGTCTAAAATGTACCGAGTTATGAAGTAACAGCGCAAAAAAATAGAGACAAATTGATAACCTCCTCCTTTTTTTTGAAGTTGGTTAAAAACTAGAGAAATTTCCACAAAGTGTATAAAATAATTTCCTATCCAAACCGTGGGTTTAATTTCAAAAGTCATGGACGTATTGATCAAGCATTTTGCACACATCCCAAACTATAGAGTAAATGAAATTTCTGTTTTAGTTAAAGATTTGTTTAATGAATTGGTTTATGAAAAACCAGAACCATAATTTTGAATTGTAACTGCTTATGATTTAGTGTGCGATATGTCTTTTCTATTTATAGAAAAATGCGTCATTTGCCCTAGTCAAAGTATAGTTTAACTTTGCATGCCTTCTTTGAGATATTATATTAATTAATCAAATATTTCAAACGCTGTACTGGAGCTCCGTTAACAAATTATTCGCGATATAAATTTGAACTTGATAAATACGTTTCGTTTACAATGGGAACTTAAATTCTAAGTAAAACGTTCATACTTTAAAATTTTCTGGTTTATATTGTTGTTATCACGAAATGGCTCGTGGTATCATTAAAAGTTTCTTGTGAGCATTCAAATACATACACATAATTAATTATGTCTACACAAAAAAAAAACATTTAGGGAAGTTGGACGCACTCATTCAGTTTCAGGTTCTTCCACTGCCTCAAAGCAAATCTAAGCAGTTAAGGCATCACTCACCCTCTTCTCGTATTAGTTTTCCTTTCAGTCAGTCTCATAGAGGAACTTCAATAACAATGATTTTCGCCTTAACTTGTGGTTTATGTGCTAAAGATGGTGATAAATGTTTGGTGGGTGTTGTGTATGTACAGAGTTGTGTATGTGAAATTGATGTTAACACACTTTTGACTTAACATAATTTTGCTGCTTTCTTATTACGAAAGCATAAAATTTAAGTTGAATTGGCAGTTTTAATGTGTTTGGTATTTTTCCGTCGTTTGTAATAAACAATTCAGATTCAGATTTTACGATACTTAATGTGAGTGTGGTGGAGGAGTCAATTAAAGCTATTTTGTCTGCTTGTTGAAAGTCTTGGAGTTAATTGCTTTGGCATGCAAGGATATATGCTTGTTCTTAATTTTATGTTATAATTAATTTTATTTTTTATTGCTTCTCTTTCGTTTATAACCTTCTCCACAGTACAGTGAGATTGATTGCAGAAATAAATTGGTAATAAATGTACGAGTATACACTTTAGTATAAGTATAAAAAAAATAATGGCAAAAAATATAAGAAAATTTACTTACAACCTTATTAACGTGAGCACCTATCTTCGTTTACGGCCTAATCTCACGGTGATCTAAACTCCGGATGAAGGTGAGCGTCCAACTATCGCTCCCATGTACCCTAAGAAAGCATTATGTTACTTGCCAAGAACACATAGGTTGCAATATTTGAACAAAGTTATCCCTGACTAACTATTACCGTGGTCACAACAGCTTCTCTTGTGCGGCAACAGCACCTAGAATATTCACATGAGGGTGCCGTTGGCTGAAGTTATGAAAACGAAGGTCCTGGGTTCCATCCCGATATCAGACAGTCACCAAATAACAACACTTCATATTTATAATGTACATTAGTGTCCCTTTGTATCAGTTGATGTAGGAAAGTTCATGTGATGAAGGCATAATCATTGGTCAATGAATTATACCGACTTCAGCAGATACTAATAAAGATACATCAGAGCACCCTCCTTCCTTGTGTAGCAGAATCATCGGCGAAGTAAAATAACCAATAAAATGGCTACTAATAACAGCTTTAAAAATTTAATACGCCTCATTTAACACCAGAGGCGCTGCAAGACTGCATTATTAAAAACGTGGAAAAAAGCAGAGTTGTAAAAGAATGAAGCTTTCCTCTATCTCTTCCTTCACCACCTGTCTTTTCTATCACTATCCCTTTCCTAAAGAAGGTAAGGTAGTAATAGTAGTAGGCATTCATTGCCTGAGTGTTACTTCTCTTAAAAAAAACCACTAGCATTGATTTAACACTGGGGAACCAAGACTATTCTGTGGTAGCAAAGATTCTCCGTGATCACACGCTTCGAGTGTGGTTGCTAACACCCACAGAGAGTTCTTTAAACACAATCCAATACCTACTTCAACTGGTGAACACCACCATCTATTTAACCTCGTTGGATTAGATGAAGTCTTTCTTTCAATAAAAGACCATGCTGACACATTACACTCATCCAACTCCTCCAACAGCTCTCCTGGCGGGCCACCGTTACCCGTGGTACCATTTGAAAAGCCAATGGTCAGAGACCTCGAAGTTCCACCCGAAGGATTCACCTCTTTTATTTTTGAACTCAGGGCAAGCTACTTCCTTTTATAAACATGTGAATATCCGTAACTCTGTTATCCCAGATATTATGAAGTAACACATAAGTTTTATGAGTAAAAAGCCAAAGAGTAAAAGTAAAAATTAGTAAAAATTCCAAAAATTGCGGAAATACGTCGAATGTTGCCAATTTCTGAAAGATTTACAGATTCGTTGATATTTGTAGAAATGAATCGTCGGCAAAGTGAAATAACTATTAAAATGCCCATATGGTATAAGGTAATACGCCTACTTAACACCAGAGGCGCTGCAAAGCTGCTATAACAATTAACAAAACTCAAAAAAAAAGAGTTGTTAAAATAAAAATATGAATCAAACATCTCATCTCTTTATCCATATCTCACTTCAGTATCTGTGCTTGCAGTATCCCTTTCCTACTCTCAGGTAACACAAAGGTACGTATCTGTTATCTGCACCCATGAGAGCTGAAAATTTATTTTATCTTCTCAGCAACCTGTCAACCTAACTTACAAATGAATGCTTCAGCGATCATAAGTGGTTGAGGGATTCTATTCGGAGGAAGAGTTTTATAGTTATTAGGCCTTAGCATAGCCTTCCGGTGACATTAACACTAAGAGCAATCAAATCACATCATTTTTGCTCTACAAGATATCAAGCATCTTTAAGGATGTCGTACAAGGCATGCAGCTGTTTCTGTTGTAGGGCGCAATGGCAAAGACGATATAAAATAGTAATAGTTAAAAAAAAAATACAACGTGGCACACAGCGCGTATTTATAACTGATTTCTTCAAAGAAACGTAGCGTAAGCAGTAAAGTTATCTCAGACAGATTGGCACATTAAAAATATTGTTTGGGTTTATGCAAATATTTACAGACAGTTGATATCTTTAAAAGCTTCATTCGTTTGCTTTTTATTTTCTCGTATTTATAAAATGGCTTCTGTTGGCCGCCATATTGAATTTTGATTACTGTCATATCTTTAGTGACACTCACAGGGTTAAGACAAATCGTTTGATTTAAGAGTCATTAAAATCGGTCCAAAGGAACACACATACATACATACATACGTAGGCTGATAAAGACAATACCCTTCTTTGCGTCGCGCAGTCGGGTAAAAAGAAATATACGAATTTACGTGGTATTTCTACTCATTTTGTACATACGCTTATTTGAAATGATATTTAGTACATATTTGTTTATTGTATCTTCAAATATGAACTAACAAACAATAAGTGTTCAAATCTTAAATCTAAATATAATTAATTAGACCCGACCAACGTCGGACACAGAAAAACGTATTCACCAATTAATGTTTTCAATTAATAATTGATAATTTGAGTGGAAAAACTTAATTGATATTATCAAATTGAAAATTTAATTAATTTTTTAATTAATATTACAAATATTTTAATTAATATTACGAACTCATTCATATTACTTTTTTGTGTGGACATAAGCTTAGTGATAGTAAATTAATGATAAGTAAGAGTCGTGCTAAGCAAAGAAAAAATAAAAATAAAAGTATGAAATATGATATTTTAAACTTTAAATCGTTTCTTGTAGAAACAAGTTTTTTTGGCGTTACAAATTTTTTACAGCAAAGGCTCAATATACGAGTACTCTTTCCATTCGTAGCAAATTGCTGATTTACTGCTTAATAAAACATAAAGAAAATCTTTCACCACCATCATGTTATTATAGTCAATGCTGTCGTTAGCAAAAGTTCTCACACCCATTCAGCTATTTATTACACTTTTATACTGCATCTTTTATTTCTCAGCCCTCTAATGTTTCAAAGACTTGAAGAAAATCTTTTCTTTCTGACATAACATTATTTTTATGTGTTGCTCTGAAAGTCAAAACGGAAGCATAAGTCGAACGTTTCAAGAAAAGGTGTAAAAATGTGAAAACTTTTAATTGCTAAAGAAGAAAAAAAATACACAAGAGGAGGTTTTTATTATTAACTTTTTTTATAGTTTATTTTCTGAGTTTAGTTATGAAAACAAACACAAAAGCGATTAAGTGTTACACTGAAAGCAAATAAAAAAATTGTAAATAGCTTTTTGAATAAAATCATGAGTTTATAAGTCAGCTTGAAAAATAACAAGTCGTTTGAAAACTTTGTGAAAGTGCCACCAATTAAAGCCATAAAAATTCATACAGCTGTTGGCTTAGTTACTTGATAAAACAAGAATTGTTTTGTTAGGGGTATAAAAATTGCCATGAATTTGACATTATTTAAAATTTTTATGAGTTTTTTCAACATAAGATGATCAGTGATAGCGCACAGTGGGACGTTGGTATCAAAAACACTATCTTTTGACTACTTAGTTTCAAAAATCGTGTGATGCAGTTTCATGCAGGGCAATACTTTAATATGAACTATGCATGACAAATTATTTAGTTTTGATTTTATTTTTAACACAAGACATTGGCTATAAGGAACTTATATTGGTGGTCAAAGCTTTCGTTAGTTGTTTGAAGTAGTTAGCACGTTGACTACCATACTGAGGATCCTGGGTTCGAGACCGGGCTTACACAGTCATTAAAATAACAACACCATTAATTTTTCTTTTGTTCATTAGTGTCCCTTTGTATTAGTGGTTGTAGGAAAGTTCAAGTGATGAAGGCATAGTCAATGGTCACTGAACTGCACAGGCTTCAGCGGATACTAATTCTAATGTAACATCAGAGCGCCATCCTTCTTCCGTATTGTGTAGCAGAATCATTGGCTACTAAACACAACTTCGAAAACTTTAATACGCCTCATTGACACCAGAGGCGCTGCAACACTACATTATCGAAAACGTGTATAAAAACAGAGTTGTAAAAGAATGAAGCTTTCCTCTATCTCTTATTATACATGTGGTGAATGTCTTCTATATGTATCACTATCCCTTTCCTAAAGAAGGTAAAGTTGTAGGCATCCTTTGCCTGAGTGTTACTTCTCTTTAAAAAAAAGTATCGCAGGATCGATTCCTCTCGAAGACTCTGTGTGTTTCTACAGACAACTTTTGCTTCTTGTGAGTGTCTTTGTATTAATCAATGCTTGCTAGAAATTATTGAAACATTTTCAAAAAATTCAGCACATAAAATACAAAAAACAAACAATAATAATAAATAATAGATTAACACTAATTTTGTTTTACATTAAACTCAGCAACAGCTCGAATTTTACTTTACAATGAACAATTTATAAAACAACTTTTACTTTTAAATTCTGCTTTAATAAAGTTTCATGTGTTTTAAGGAATATTTCAGGTGCTTGGGTGGAAGGTAATTTAATTTAAGAATGTCTCATTGTAAATCAAGATTAAATTCTAAACCATTTGGGTTATCTGAGCACAAAGTTTTAGATTAATTAGGCGAAGTTATAAACTATCAGTTGTATTTTAATGCCATGTTATATTTGAAATTTTCTAAGAGCAGACTATAAATTTTGAATAAATTTTATTTATATTTAAATTACTTTACTCAACTTTTCATGCTACTGGAGTAGCCGTAATGTCATGTCATTTTGCGTTGTAGAAATTATAATCTAAAGACTTGAATTTAAGAAAAATTTAACGAGCTTTCGAAATGAAAACTTATATCTACATATAAACGTTGTATATGTTTGTTAGTAATGCATTAACTCATAATACGCATACACGCAAAATGCGAGCACACGCTTTAATTGTTAACCAAGCACGTATAACTATAAACATCCAAAAATAAATTTTTTTAATGATGCAGCACAAACGACAATAACTAAAATTTATAGACTAATGTGAACTAAAATCACATGTATGAATATAAAAATACTCTGACTATTAGTCGACTACACATGTGTGTATACAAGGATATTTTATTTGCACACCCATACAACGCATTATTTTAAACAGCCACACACACGCACACCCACACATTTCCGCTTCCATTTCATATACAGAAATGATTGTATAGGGTGTTTTTTATTGAGGTATAGAACTTTAAGTTGGCATCACTTTTTTAACTGGCGGCCATTTTGTCAGCTGTCAAGTGATTAATATTTAGTTTGGTTTGCCATTTCATCATGAACAGGTTGACAAAAGAACAACGCTTGCAAATCGTGCAAATTTATTTCGAAAATAATGGTTCAGTTCGCGAAGTTTACCGCAAGCTCCGTCCATTTTATGGTCGGCATAATCGTCCATCAGAGCAATTAATTCGATTAACCATGGATTGGCCACCAAGATCGTGTGATTTGACACCATTGGATTATTTTCTTTGGGGATATGTGAAGTCGCTCGTCTACGCCAACAAACCAGAAACGTTAGGGGACTTGGAAGCCAACATTCGTGGCGTTATTGCCAACATACGGCCCCATATGCTCGAAAAAGTGGTTGAAAATTGGACCTGTAGAATTGGCTTTATTCGAGCCAGCCGCGGCGGCCACATGCCCGAAATCATATTTAAACGTTAATGGCATAAAATTATCCTTCCAATAAAGCCAAATTGATGGACATTAAAACGATTTTCTTGTGTTTTATTTTAATTCGAAGTTCTATACCTCTAAAAAAAACACCCTTTATATGGTGACCCGAGTATCATGCGTATATTATTTTTGTCCGATTAAATACTAAAAGCATACTCAGACTATTAGTATGAAAGAGAGTCAATGCGTTTGATGCGTATGTGCCTTTTTATTTTTAGTTGTACCGTATTTGAGTTCTTCGCGTAAAGGAAGTAGAGATGTGAGCGTACAAATTGTTTGCGCCAGAATTGTGTTTACAGGCAGTTACTAATATTAAAACTATTTGTTTATGTATATTTTTTTGTGTACTCATTAGTTCAATTCAAAGCCCTTGTTGTATCGTTTGGAGTTGTATTTGAAAAGACAATTTCTCAAAACAAAACGAGTTATTCGTAAAATATTTTTCTTTTCATAAACTTTATATGAAATTGTCTTTTCAAATACAACTTTAAACTATACAACAAGGATTGTGAATTGAGCAATTGTCATTCTCTGGTTAGCACGGAGGTTGTGGCTTCGAGCCAGGTCACCGACAAGGCATTAAATAGCAACACCACATATTTTTCTGATATGCATTAGTGTCCCTCCGTGGTAGTTGTTGTAGAAAAGTTCAAGTGAAGAAGGCATAGAAATTGGTCACTGAATTATACCGACTTCAGCGGATACTAGTCCTAATGTAACATCAGAACGCCCTACTTTTTCCATATTGTGTGGCAGAATCATTGGCAAAGTTAAATAACCAATAAAATGGCCACTAAGCACAGTTTGGAAAATTTAGTACTCCTCATTGACACCAGAGGCGCCACAGCATTGCCTTATTAAAAATGTATAAAAAGCAGAGTTGTCTTCTCTATCACTATCTCTTTCCTAAAGAAGGTATCACCTAGTTAACAGCAGTAGGCATACATTGACTGAGTATTACTTCTCTTAAAAAAATATTTAACATTTTGCCAATTAACAAAGTGTTCTATAATGCCATATTTATTTATTTTGATGAAACCGACAAATTTTTTTTAGTTTTTGGAAGAGGTTGCCTTGAAAAATTAAATTATTATTTTTTTTATCAAAAAAGCTGTGTTGCATTCCAAAAATATATAACGGACTTATTGAACCACCCTCCATTTTTTCAATTTTTAATTAGCCATCAATCCACCGAATTTTATAATGTTTTTCTTTTCTGATATTTTGTCAACGAAACAAGATTTTGTAATAATTCAATCACTTTTAAATTATCTATGGCTGATTAGCAATGAAATATGTTGTACATATATGTAATGTGCAAGATATTGAAACATTGTAAGTAGCGTTCATTCTTGAAACAAAAATCTTATCGCTGGTTGATTGCTATTTCCTGCTTGTTAACTTATCTGTTTGAATAGAATAAAAGCCGTTTAAGTAGTAAAATATCCTTAGGTAAGCAATTTTATATCGCTTAACTTTGTTTGTAATGTTAATTTTCTGAGAAAATATACAAATTTATGAATATCTACATAAATATATCAAAGTGCTTACTTGGCTTTAATGTTAAATTTGTTATTAAGAATTATTGAGTATTATTTATTGTGTCGTTTGTGGTTACAACAAATAACATAATTAAAAGTGTTGGAAAAAACATATCAATATGCTGATATAAAACTACTTATTAACGTGCAAGGAAGTACTTTGATTAACAAATTACTTCACCTCCAGTCTTTTGTGTAATTAAAGAAGAGTTCTTTTGAATCAAACCAGCATTAATTGAGAATAATAAGAAAACGCTAACTGTTCATATTTAGAGGAATTGTGGTAGGGGCTGACTTTGTTAGCATGAAATTCATTAAATGAGTTTTATCAAGCCCTTTTGTTGTAGTAATGACATTAGCTACTAGTTCAAAAGCATACTGAAATACAATTTATTAATATCAATAACTTCTTGAGACTTTTGTAGTAATATACAAAAATATTTGAGTTGCCTGAAAGCCTGCGCTCCGCCCTGAACAAGCTGGTTTTCGACCAGACAAATCCTGTGGTGATCAGGTGAACTTATTGAGAGTTATTGTAGAACAGTTTTTGGAGTGGAGATCTTCTCTATATCTGGTATTTATAGACTTTGAACAATCATTTGAAAAATTATCTCATAACAACATTTGGAAAGTACTTGAATGAAACCCCACCAAAGTTAATATCGCTCATCGAAAGTCTATACAAGTACTCAACTTTGGAAAAATCTGCATGACAGCAAATTAATGGAGAAGAGAGAAGTAAAAATGTGGGTCAGACAAGGATACGTTTTGTCACCTTTGTTATTTAACATCGTTCTTGGTATTGTCCTGAAGAGCACTACAGGCAACTGCATTGAAGTTCAGCGGAGTTTTTAAAGGTGATGAGAAGACCTAATCCTCCTGTCGCGTACGTTCAACGACATCTCTCGTAAACTACGACTGCTAGGTAGTGTTGAGCGATACCGTGATTTTTTTTATAACAATGTTGCTCCTTGTGAACGTGATTTATAAATCGCTGTTCTTTTAAACTGTTACCTTGATCGCAGTTTAGCAGTATTTTGTTTGTAGCAGTTCTGTTCTTTTGAGAAAAACTAATTAGAAGTGTAGCAGTGAAATTAAACAATCACCGTGATTTTCACGCATCTCAGCACTTCCGCTTTAAAAGTGTGTGTAAGTATTAGTATTTTGAAATACTAATAAGAATAGCGACAAGAACAAACAATTAGCAATCAACCCCATCCAAATATTGAGAATTGTCCTATAAGAGGCAGAGAGACAATAAAATTGCAAATAAAAAAATGTGAGAGCTGTAAATAGCTGACAGAACAAAAACGAATTGACACGATTTGACGATTTTTTTCGACAAAAGCTGAAGGTATTAAAAAAAATTAATGTAGCAGCGCTATTTACTGTAAAGTAAGCAGACAGGAACAATTACAGTTTGTATAAAAGAACTTTATTTTCAAACCTGTTACTTGATAAATTCAGTCACAGTTGTGATTAGTGATTTTTCGATCGCTGTGAAAAAGTAACAGGTTTCGAAATATGGCTCATCTCTACTGCTAGAGGCAGCGACAGCGATAAGTAATACTATTCTTGGAAGCATAATTTACAACGCAAGCGGATCAAGTGCAGACATCGCTAAGACGCAATTTACATTGTGCGTTCTCTATTTGCCTTTGCAGGCAGGCTTTTTGAGTTTGTTGATGAGAGATGTTGAGAAGCATGCGGAGTAAAACAAAAGGTACGAAATGAAAATTCCAGGAAATTTTTTACATTTCTCTTTCTTATCTCTCTTTGTTTCGTACTCTTAGCATTAAGCTAAGTGTGTGCTAGGTGCTCGTTTAACCTCTTGAATCCAATATGGAAGGCTTCGTATTTATGCAGAAAAAAAAATTAACTAATATGTGCATAATTAGTAAAGAACAAAGGAGAATGGCAAGACTATTTGTTGTTGGTAACTTAGAGAGATGGTAAAATTGAGCTTTCATTACAAAAATGGTTTTAGCAAATTGTAATACAATGAACTAAAACAATTCGCATATTCCATTTGCTCTAAAAAGTTGAGTATATAAAGCAGAAATCTACATCAACTGACACCACACACAGCGGGCCAAATACAAAGAACAGTGATGATGAAGGTGCAGCGACCTTCGAGATCAACTAGTTGTTCCGTTATGCTAGTGTTTGTCATTTTGTTTGTTTGTTCATTACTAATTATCACACGATACGAACTTTAGCCTAATCACATCATAAATATAGAAACAAATGAAGTTCGAACAATAATATGTAAACTAACAAAAATTAAATTATTTAACTATAATGTGAAGTCAACCCTATTGTATAGATGTCTGAAGCGAATAATTAAAATATTCTGGCCAAACATGATAACCAACACTGACCCATGGGCAGCCACAAACCCAAAAGCTTTCGCAAATGAAACTGGCTGGGTCACACACTGCGTAAACCAACAACAGATGACCTTATAAGAACATCCAGCGATTGTAATCCACAGGAGAGCAGGAGGCGAGGAAGACAAACTCTTAGATGGAGAAGGTAATTAGATAAAGAGGTGGAAATAGCTCGCAAGACCCGGAGCGAAATAGAACCGATAGCACATAATAGACGTCACTGGAATGCATTTGTTACGGTCATATGCTCCACGGGGAAAAAATATACATATATAAAGATATACGAGTATATACCGTTCCGTATTGCTGGTGCAAATATTTCAGATCTCGCAAATCTAGCATAAACTATATTACAACCCGAACTTTTCTACAGACATGAATTTTTGACGAAAATCGATTACGCACGATCCTAAATAGTCGATTTTCGATAAAAAACGAAGTTCAAAATATGTGTCGCTTAAGCTCTTTTGGCGGTTATGGCGCGATATGTATGTATTTTTTTTAACAAACACAACCCGCGAAGCGATTAGCTTGTTTAAGAAACATTATACCTTGAATTATAAATTCACAATCGTTTAAATAAATACACTTAATGAATAAGTTTAGTATTTGTTTTGTGTTTATTTTAAATGTTGCTTTAATTTGCTTTGCTAAATCGGCTTAAAATGAAAAAATAATAAAAAAAATATAATAGAAATAAAATGGCAATTAAAAAAATCCTTCAATTAAATTATGCAAATAAAAATTTGCCAGCAATGCAATAAGTTCATCAAATGTTTTCAAATTAAATGTCCATTAAAAGCATAAATTTATTCTTTAATTAATTCAATTCCTAAGATATAAATTATTGGAATATAAATATAAATTCATTGGAACATTTTACGAAAAAGTTGCTACAATTCTAAAAAATGTCTTAATATTTAAAGCAATAAAATAATACGTAGAGCAAACAATAAGTAAAACTGTAACATCATCGAAATAAATCATGTACCATATGTTTAGCTTAAGTACGAACATATCCGAATAATAACATCTTATTCATTCATAGCATGACTCGTAAGACATTATTCATTTTATTTATTTGAAATAAATTCGAAATGTTTTGTTTGTTGTTTTAAGCTTGATGACTGTTTGAATCCTAATTAAAACTAGGTAAGTTAGTTGAAGGATATCAACATCGGTAATAAACACTAAATTAGAGAAAACACTATGCACGTGCAAGTGAAGCAAAAAGTATGGTGGCGTATGAATAATAATTTCAATATCATCGTAAATAACACTCAAGCGCTAAGGGGCTGATGAAAGCGAATATTAATGAACAATGCATATTTATTAATACGACTAAATAATTATGTACTGTTGGGCTCCGTTATAACGAATGCCTTCTAAAACAACTGGCAAATTAATTTATTTTCAGACTTTATTTTGTCGCACTATATGGTAATTCTTGCAAACCCATGTGAAAGAACACACAAAAAAGTAATATGAATGAGTTTGTAATATTAATTAAAATATTTGTAATATTAATTAAAAAATTAAATTTTCACCTATAAACAATTTGATAATATCAATTAAGTTTTTCCACTCAAAATTTAATCGAATCAATTAAATTATTAATTGAAAACATTAATTGGTGAATACTTTTTTCTGTGAATTAGTAGGCAGAAAAAATAATACCACCCCCAAAAAAAAAAATATTCAAAAGATAAAATAAAGAGGAAGGTCAAAGCAAACAAATTTCACTGTGCTAGCATGACCTCAAGCTTAACATATCCTCGGCTGATGGTTGTCAGGAAATATGCTCCACCTAAAGGCCAGAACACGCACAGTTAGCGATGCCAATGGGGACTAGAGTTTGCAAAAAAAAAAAGACACAATAAAGTCATAAACCGCGTTTTCAGTTTCAATTTTACTCAAACCAAACGGTTTCGGTTTTTCAATCTGGAGGGTTATTGTGTAATTCGATTCGAAAGCAAAACTGTTCGAATTTTTATGCGTTTAAGGTAGAGGTCCATAACTCGCATTCTGCGCGTTACGCTTTCTATGCATCTGTCAAAAAAGTAAAATCAATGTAATAGTATGTGACAAGTTACATTGCAAAAAGCGCAGAACGCGTATGCGCGTTCAAAGCAAAAAGTAGGTCTACTTTCTACTTTTGTACGCGTTACAAGCACCATGAAAGAAAGTCAGCTGTTCTTGAATGCTAAAGATGTTAAATAATACTTTATTTCTTACGTTATCGATAAATATTATTTTGCCGTGGATAATTTTTTTCAATAAAAAAAATTTCTTAGTAAAAAAAAACTTGTTTAATAAGATATGTGAATATTTTCATTAATGCGATGTATTTTAATTAACTTTTCGCCACACTTTTCTCAGTAACAAATTTTGCATATTAGTTATCGATTACTTGTACGACTAATTTCACAAATTGTTTTAAAAACTCGATTTCACTCTTCATTTTTTCTTTATAAGTATTTATAAAGAAACGCACACAGCTGATCAAAACAAAAATAAAATGGCGCATGAAAAGCAGTGCATGTAACTCAACGCGAACAAAGTATATAATGAAACAAGATGGATTCAATGAGCCAAACATAACTACAGTTCTGCACAGAGAAAACAGTGCCTAAAAATACTTCATAAAACAAATATTATACAATTTATAAGAAAACCTAATAGAATCAAAAAGTTTTTTCTATGGATTGTTTTTATAATAACAAAATTTCTTCTTGATTTTATGTGGTTTTCTTCTTGATAAAATTAATAAGATTTACCACATAAAAATAATAAGGAATCTCTGAGAAAAAATCTTCGCTTCTTTTTTTAGCTGAAAAACGTTTCATAGAGAAAATCTTCTTGATTTCATTAGGCAGTTTTTTTCTTCTTCTGTGAAGTGAGCTGAAAACTAACTTTCTCTTCAAAGTAACCTCTCAAGCCAACCCAATCTCTGCTGTTACTAGACATATTACATTTTTTAAGAATTAAATTTTAGTTCTTTTTCAAAATGCTCCCTATACTGCGAGCACTCACTTTTTAGCTGATTACTAAAAGTTTTGTTGCGTACTTGCGTTGAATTTTTAACATTTCTCGCCATCTCCATCCACAGCACTACAATTAGAAGACGAAAAAGGAATTTATTTTTAACTTCGTCTCGAAGACACTAACCTGGGCAACGCTGGCTTATGTGAAAAAACATCGTTATATAAAAGCACCTTTTGATTTCATTATTAATAACTCCTTCCTCTATTCACAGAGCACAACAATTAATTGCTTTTTGTGCTAATGACTTTGAGTGCTTTCAGCTTCATTAATAATTAAAAAGGTAAATCCTTCTGAATCACTTCAAAGTAAACTTTGGTCACAAACGTAATTATTGAAATTGTTTTATTAAACGTGTTTGTTCTAATTATTTCATTTAATATTTTATCATTAAACGAATTGCCCTTCGTTTCATTAAAATAACTTAATTATATTATTTGCATAATGTTTTAACTTGGAATTTAAATTTACATAATTTCATTTTCACTAAACTGACAAAAAGCCTTGACAACATTCAATTCGAACTATATTGCTTCGAATTTTCTAAGTACTTCATTAAATATTGCTTCAACTACACAGAAGCAAGTTTTGTATATTAATCCAAATAATTTCAATTATTAAGTTTACATGAAATGTAAATATACTTTAACAGGCTGCCGATTTATAGTAAAAACCAGCACACTTGGGTCCTTTGAGGTCCCGTTGTGCTACCTGGGCGGATTGAGGTGGACGGCCCATCCTCATTCATCCTATTCACTATTTATACTTTGCTTAAACCAATCCGAAAGGCGTATGAATGAATTCACACCGCCGATGTCACATTCCGACAGACTCTCCAAATCTTGCAGTATCGGAGCCCCCATGTAGAGTGACCGCACCTCCGCAAGTGCTGGGCAATGACAGAGAAAATGCTCAACAGTTTCCTCCTCTTCCTCGTCCTGACAGCTTCTGCAGAAGTCATTATAAGGTAGATTTAATCTACCAGCATGTATACCTATATAGCAGTGTCCTGTTAGGACTGCAACCAAAGTACGGAGTTGTCCTCTTGGAATCCTCACCAATATTATGGACCTCCTCATATCATAACAGGGCCATGTCATTCTAGAGGCAGAGCATGTGACCTCATTTAACCATCTAGCCTGTGCAACTCTGAAAAGGTTCTGCTGTATTTGCATTTTGCAGCAATTCATCGGAACACCCACCAACCGATCAGTGTCCTCATCCTGCATTTGAGCTCCAACCTTAGCCAGCTCATCCGCAATATCATTTCCAACATTATTCGCATGTCCTGGAAGCCATTGTAGCTCCAGGTCAGCATGCATTCCCAGTTTGTTAAGAGACATTCGGCAGTCATATATTAGATTCGATGTCGTAAAGACACCCGCAATATTATTAATGGCAGCTTTGCTATCTGTGAAGATACGGATATCCCAGTTGTATATCCTGTAACACCTCAACCAGTTAGCCGCTCTACTATGTAAATATAGATATACTTGCAACTAACCAAATTTTGCCATGAATTAATAAAATGTATAAGCCGGAGTATTAAAGTCTGTTTTGGGAATGCTCGAATGCGTACGGAAGAAGGGCAAGAAGCTTTTCTATTGATTAATTGAAGCACCGAAACAATATGGAGTGCATTTCTTTGTTATTTATCTACTACAATGGAATGTATTTCATTGAAATCAGGGAACTTGTTGCTGAAACCAGCACATTTGTGGCCGACTTGCAATGAAGCGCACAACATATTAGAGAGGGAGAACGTTTTTTCTTTGCCCTACTTTTCGCAATGTGGAACAAGCTGCCTACAGGGGTATTTCTTGTCACTTTCAGTGTGAAAAACATTAAACCTGATGTCCACAAACACTACTGCCTCCAGCATCCTACCCACGTCCTACCACAGTTCTAGCACAGTGTATTGCATGAAAAAATGTTTAAACTAACTAGCTAAGGTTCGGTCAGCTTAGGCTGAAAAGAAGGGACATTACGCTCAAATCCGGCGACATACACATAAGCCATAGACCTATTGTGCGCTGTCATGTGAGTTAACCAACGAACACCCCACTTTTACAGGAACTCAGTATCGTTTAAGTAGTCCTTCAAACTTTTACAGTAAATACCTCTAAGTTGGGTAATGTCCGGTAAGGTGTCATCCCCAATATAACGCTATCTCCGCTGGCTGAAAGCTGGACAATAACAAAGAAAGTTTTCGATTGTCTCGATGTGCTCCATGCATGCCCTGCATTTATCATTATCATTCGTGGCTAAAATCCGTTACAAATGCCCTCGTAAATTGAGAGTGTTCCGTCAAGATGCCGGTCAACTTTGCTAGTTCGGATTTGTTTAGTTTCAACAGTTTCCTTATTTTGTAATCTTCCAGCTCGCGCCTTTGGTTATATAGCCCACAGTACCACTATTCCATCGTGTCCTCTGGGCCATTTTCCCTCCATTTTGTAGAGTTACTGTCCATAACGTTCAAGCCTTTTTTGCCAGTTTGTTTGTATGTTAATTTTCGATTACATCGTCGCGGGCCGGCACCCATACACGAAGAAGTTTGCATGGTACTGCGTAATCGTTTTAATCATATTATTGCAATCTAAAACAGTCTTAAAGTTTACTCTTTCGGCTGTGATTGCCCTAATTGCCGATTTGCTGTCGGTAAATATATTGACCTCTGTGGCCCTAATATTCACACTGATCCACTTTAAAACCTCCCTGATCACACGAACTTTCGTCTGCAAAGCTGTATTATGGAAGTAAATTTCGGTCTCCGGTTCCTCTTTGAAGAAACTTAGGCCCGTTCTTTCCCTTAGCTTCGATCCATCTGTTTAGCAGCAAACTCCCATGGGTGTTTATGCCAGGGTTCGATTGACCCAGGACTATCAATGTCTCGCATTCAGTTATAAGCCTAGTCTAACGTAGCCGGTCGGACATTTCCAAAGTCTGGTCGTATCCGTCCAGACTGCACTTAAAAGATGGTACAACCACCACACTTGTTATTGATTTATCTAGAATTGTTTTTGGTTTCAA
Organism: Nowickia ferox; assembly: GCA_936439885.1. Taxonomy (NCBI): domain Eukaryota; kingdom Metazoa; phylum Arthropoda; class Insecta; order Diptera; family Tachinidae; genus Nowickia; species Nowickia ferox. The sequence continues at coordinate 87,031,986 of OW387027.1, forward strand.
ATTAATGTTACTCAAAAACTTAATTTGTAATTTTTAAATTAAACTTTTCAACTTCTTGGTTAAAATAACTTTAGTCCAAAATTTATTTTAGTTCTATAAGTTTATTTTCTGTGTAACAATTATCTTATTTATAGGTTTACAACTTTATGAAAATTTTGTTATCTTGTCACTTTTAATTACTAATAAATTACACTTAAGACAGTAGAATGAAAAACATCCTTAGGCGCAACATTAGCTTTAGCTTTAGCTTTTAAAAGATTAAAATTCGTTTAGCTTAAGGATTTTATTGGTGGAAAATAATTTATGGAAAATATATTTTTTGCCCTAACATTAATTGCTCAATTAAACCGAAATGTATAAAGTGAGCAATCAAACAGGAAGAGGAAGATGATGTAAGATTTATAATTAAACGGAAATGAAGTCATATTTCCTGTTCGGTTGGCAATAAAATAAATAATGAGAGTCCAAGCAATTTGTCCTTTCCTTTTTTTTTTTTTTTTGAGATTAGCAGATGTCACAGATTGTCTAACTTTTTACTGACAAACAAAATAAATTAATGAAAAATAAATCAATTGAATTTTTTGTTAATGCTATCAATTAAATTTTAAAGCTTAAATCATGGGACATTTCAAGTAAAAATATGCACTAACAAATATTTGTTCTGTGTTGATTTTTGTCCACTTTTCTGTACCAGCTTTCACCAATTCTGATCGAGTTTGTTACACTTGATGAATCGAAGTATGTCACACTTAAAAAATCAAAAGCCCCACTACGTAAGAAAAAACGAAAAAGAAAACAAATCCAGTTGTCTAAAATTTTATTAAATAATATTAAATATTTAACTAAACTCGAGTCACACCCTAATCCGCTTGCTCGAAATATCTTGAACTTTACCGGACACATCCGCTTAAAAAAGAGGGACACAAGGGCTCTAATACTTACCACACCAGATGAAACTGTTTGAAATTATTTTTTTATTTTTATTTTTTGCTTTGCACAACTCTTATGTATTATGAATTACTATCACTAAGTTTATGTCCGACACTGGTCGGGCCTAATAATTATATTTAGATTTAAGATTTGAATACCTTATTGTTAGTTCATTTTTGAAGATACAATAAATAAATATATGTATGCATAAAAAAAAAAAAAAATAATATTAAATAACTAGAATCAGACAATTCTGTACATAAAATAAACTGAAATTGTAATACTTTGAAACAGAACAAAGTTGTGTTAGTTATACCACTTATAACTCGAGAGTGCATCGACCAATTTTTCACCATTTGATTTCCTGAATAGCAAAATAACTTTACAAATAACTATAAAGGCAGAGAGTGTTTAATTACATCTTCTATTTAACAGGAATTTTTAATGAATCAAAGAAAATTATAATCATAAAATTTACGTTAGAGCTTTCTAGTGCTAAGCAAAGAAATAATTCGTAAACGAACTTCAGAGTTATAAAATTAAATGTAAATAATTAAAATTTTTCAATTTGTTCTTCATTTCGTCTCGTCAGCGTGCCTTTTTGTAATATTTGTTAATTTTTTACCACTCACGAAAGCGTGCACGAGCATAAGCAAAAAAAAAAAAAAAATCATTACTGCATGAGTAAGCGTCCATCATCCTGAGTGAAAAATTACTCATGATACCATATCTAATGCGAAGCAATCAAAAAAATTAATATACGAAAGCGGATCAATAAGTCCGTGACTTTTTCAATGCAACGCAGTTTTTTGCAAAACAAAAATGTTTTTTCGAGGATTCTTCGAGGTCAATAATTTCATCGTTGGAGCTAAATTTCTTTAGGTTTGCAAATAGGAAGTAGTCACTAGGGGCTGAATCCGGAGAATATGGCGGATGAGGTACCAATTCGTAGCCCAATTCATAGAGTTATTTCATTGAGACTGCACACGTGTGCACATGCACATTATCTTGCTGAAAAAGAACTTCTTTTTCTTGGCCATATGGGATCGTTTTCTTTTTAAATCCTCATTAAATCTGTCTAATTAGTTGGCATAATATTTCCTTTTGAAGGTAATCGATGTGGATTATCTCGCGTGCATCCCAAAAAACTGTTACTATCACCTTATTGGTCGACAAACTTACCTTGGCCTTCTTCGGAGTAGGTTCACCCGGAAAACTCCATTGTTTAGACTGCTGCTTGGTCTCCGTAGTACAGTAATGGATCCATGTTTCATTTATAGTTACAAAACGCCGCAAAAACTCATTCGGATTGCGGTTAAACAACTCCACACAATCCTTTGAAGTTGTCACACGTTTACGTTTATGGTCAATTGAGAGCAAACGCGGCACCCATCTTGCAGACAACTTTCTTAAACCCAGCTGATCACTTAAAATCGAAACCACATCACCATATGAAATGCCTATGGCATCAACAATCTCACGCACTTTTACTCTTCGATCGGCCAACACCATATCGTGGATTTTTACGACATTTTCGGGTGTACTAACCTCAATTAGCCGTCCAGAACGTTCAGCGTCATTTGTACTTGTGGGGCCACAATGAAAGTCAGTAAACCACTTTTTTACCATTGAAATCGAAGATGCAGAGTCCCCATAGTATTTATCGAGCTTTTTCGTGGTTTGATTGACGGTTTTATTTTTCGTAAAAAAATAATGTTTAATGAGCAATCGAAATTCACTTTTTTCCATTTTTAGAAAAATACACGACGTTGTATGTTTTGAACAGCTGTTAAACGCGAAGTAAATGACGACACTTGCTCAAAATTTGACAGTAGTATATTAACAACTGGTACTTGATGGGAACAGTGTTGCATTTTATATAACTACGAGGGAAGTTCGAAAAGTCACGGACTTATTTAGCCGTCCTCGCATTGATTCAGTCTTTCCAACTGAAAGTAATCATGTTTAATTTATTCATTGCAGTATTAAATTCATTTCACACTTGTTTTTTTTTTTTTTTTTTTTTTTTTTGTTAAACATCAAACTATAGGTAAATTTGACCAATTTGGTCTATTAAATGGGCACCAATCAACAAAAATAGTTAAAATATAATACATGAAATACCGAAGTATATTTATTTGACATAAAGTCTTTATTTATTTTATTTGAAAATTAGGCTTGCGGAAAATAAAATAGATGCTCAATCGAATGAAGATGCTTGTTTTGTAAAGATTTTTGTTTGATGCTTTCAAACTTATTATGTTTCTATATTGTGATTATGAATATAGTATTAAGAGTCTTACTATAAACATACGAAGTTTGTTAGCTAAATAAAAAAAATTTTTGGATTGAAGTCTACTGATGAGTTCCAAAAGCAGGCACGAAATGCATATAGGCAATTGCTTAACCTTAAAAACAAACCAAATTTCCAAGTTAAATTATAATTTTAGGAACACTATCTATTGTTCATCCAAATCAACTTGTAAGATTCTAAGCCAATCCAAACATCAACTATTACTTCGCCGATGATTCTGCTACACAACGAAGGAGGGCGCTCTGATGTTACTTTAGGATTAGTATCCGCTGAAGCCGGTAAGTTCCGTGACCAGTGACTATGACTTCCTGCATCACTTGAACTTTCCTACAACAACTGATACAAATGGACCTTAAAGCACATCAGAAAAATGTGAGGTGTTGTTAATTAATCCGGCCTCGAATCCAGGACCTTGGATTTTGTAGTCAACGTGCTAACTACTTCAGCCAACGCGGACACTTATGCTAATGTAACATCTGGGCGCCTTCCGTCGTCGGTATGCTGTAGTAGAATTATAGAAAAGGTAAAATAATCAATAAAATGGCTACTAAACACAGCTTCAAAAATGTAATACGCCTCATTTAACACCAGAGGCGCTGCAAGACTGCATTATTAAAAACGTGGAAAAAAGCAGAGTTGTAAAAGAATGAAGCTTTCCTCTATCTCTTCCTTCACCACCTGTCTTTTCTATCACTATCCCTTTCCTAAAAAAGCTAAAACCTAGTAAGAGTAGTAGTTATTCCGTGCCTGAGTTTTACTTCTCTTTATAAAATTGGACAAAATATTGTCATTAAATCATGGGGAAATTAAAAAAAAACAATTTAAGTCTCCTACAGATTTATAGTTTCAAGCCAAAGAAAAAAAAAAAGATTCATTTATGGCTTGTTGATTTTGGTTAGTTATGAATCTCAATTAATTTCATGAAATTCTGATTACTTTGGGTATGCAAATATCCATGTATGTACGTATATATCCTTATATTGTTATTCAAAATAACTTTCAAATAACAATTTCTTTTAATTACTAAAACTGTTGTATACTCATACATAAAACTACGTAGTAAATGTCTGCATGCTGCATGTAAATTTATAAATTTTTAACGAATCCAATTTTGCAGAGAATTTAATTTTTCTTTTTTTTTTTCTAATGCATACATACATATGCACTAAGTCTGAAAAATATGAAATAACGAGTGGCTCATAAAATAGTGTTATATACCACACATATACCACAAATCCACTACATTTTTTATATAATGGCATATGAAATAATTTTAAGAGGATTAAATAACAAACTCAGTTTTATTGATACCAATGTAAAGTAGAAATTAGAGTTGCAACCTATTGATAGTTCTATCAATAGTATCTATAGTTTTCTTTTAAATGATATACCGATAGTTTTTTCCACTATAGATACTTTTGACAAAAAATAAAGCAAGTATATAACAAAAAGAGTAAAAATCGAAGTCGGTAAACAGTGGCCGACAGCAGCTTTGAAGCACATTATCCGCAAATTATTATCTGTATATGTACTTAAATATAAATGTATTTATAACTCGAAGTGTTATTCGACTTATAGTAGCAAAAAGTATCTTCATAAATTCGACGCCTTCGACACAAAGGTAAATTTCAGTGGTAATGATGGTCAATAGTCTCCGACTTATTTTGACAAATGTCCGGTTAACATACACAAGCATGTTTCTTTACACATATTTTTTAATTATACTTACATACATACGTACATATATTTTTATATACTAGTGAAAATGTTGAGGGCTCTGGATTTTTTTTTGGAGCCAATTAAAGATATTAACTATGGTAGATGTCGTTTATGTAGCAACATTTATAAAACCATTCGATACTGGCGAGGGTATCGATAGTTTTACATCAAACTAGCGAAGCTATCGAGTGAGCGACTATCGAATGTTTTGCAGCTCTAGTATGAATATGATGTCGGGCAAATGTCCATCTATAGCACGTCGGCATACGTTCGCTCTTTTCACAAAATTTCGAACCACATTTTGCAAAAAATCTTTGCTTATCTCGTCAATGTAGCGCCAAATTTTATGTTTTAGAGCGTCAGCTATTTCTCGCTTGTTCACATATACCCGGTCTTTAAAATGGCCCTAGAGAAAATTATACAGCGACGTTAAGTCACAAAAACGAGGCGGCCAATTGACATTTTCAAATCGATAAATTACGCAAACGGGAAATTTCTCATGCAACTACTGAATTGTTTGGCCGGCTGTGTGGCTTGTGGCGCCGTCTTGCTGCAAACAAAGGTCACTGATAGCAACATTAGCGAATTAAGGCCATAAAAAGTCTCGTATCTCTGGTAGTGTCCAATTGCTGTGAACGTCGACGAGTTGATGTTCCGGGCTCATTCTCAACATTTTGCTGTACAGCGGCTATAAATGCATCACTACGGCCACTACGACCATATTGTTTTAATCTGTTGTCAGCAAACAGTACAGTAAGCCCCAAATTTAGCGACTAAATTACGCACAGCGGTCTCAGAAGGAGCTGCTCGAATTTTAAAAAATGATACAGTAAACTTTTCACCATTTCGGTAGTAAATTTTCACAATTAAAATTCTATGCTGAAGAACTAAATAAATGTCAAATAAAAAAGAACTAAATAAATGTCAAAGATGATAGCTGAATTCTTGACACTTCATCCTTTGACAGGCAATTTAATTCCTAACTTTAAATTAAAAATAAAACCCAAGTAGAAAATATTGCATGCGATTGCTAAGGATTAAATGACTTAAGGATTAATAACTTAAGATATAGATGTTTATTAACTTAAACTAATTACTCTCTCTCTCCTTCTCTCTCTCTCTCTCGGTCAGTTGTCCACTTTAAACTGAAGGTACAGGCGCTGTACTGTATAGTGCAATGAGAACTTATTACTCTCTCTTCCCTTCTCTCTCACTCCTTCTCACTCTCTCCTTCTCTCTCTCTCTCTCTCTGTCAGTTGTCCACTTTAAACTGAAGGTAAACTGTTAATTATTAAAGTACTTTCAGTTGCAGTTTAATCACGTTAAATTAAATGACGAAAAGCTTTAAGTTTTGTTAAATTTCTTTAATATTCGATTTTGAGCAAAAACTTTGCAAATCGCAAATTCCACAGTTGAGATATTAAAAAAATCCGTGCTGCAAATTGTACATCCTTTGACAGATCTCTTTAATTGTTTTTATCTAAATTTATTTGTTTTTTGTATGTACACCCACATACTCGTATACACATTCTCTGGCATTTGTGCAAATCACTATGAATTTTGATTTTTTTTTTATAGTTTTTGTATATTTTGTTCATAATTTATGTAACTTCATTAAGACATTCTCATGCCATTTAATTTAATAAAACAAAAATTGTATCTATTCAAAATGTTTTCCATTTTTTTTTACTTATTTCAGTTAAGCTTACATGACTGTTTATATTTAATATCTGCAAAATTATATTATTTTTTTTTCATTTATTTAATATAAATTAAAATTGCTGTTTTTCATTTGCGTTGCATGTACATTTCTTCTGCTTATTCACATTTACAGTCAAATAATTTTTATTTATCATTGAAGACACTTTAGTACTTACCGCTTGCAATAATTCAAAGTTTAAAATTTATTTTCATACAATCACTTTTTCTTACTGAAAATAATATAAATTACTTCACTTAAATGATAAAAATATCCTTTGCTCGTGAATTGTGCTTTTTTGTGTAGATAATTTTAACAGCACATGATTTATTGCTGAAAATGAAATCATACTTATGAATGTGCTCATGCAGATGTTATGTTAATGTGTATATTCTACATTATTGTTTAATTTTGTATGCAGGGTATTATTTATGTTGGGTTATTGCAAACGTCTTTATTGCTTTTAGATGTCTGATTTTATGTGAAACCAAGCAATTCATTCTACTTGAATATTTTAAAAACATCGTTCTGATATAGGGTTATCACATTTTTGGTTTCGAAAGAACATAAATAAAACACTCATAAAGCTTTGATTATTTCACTAAAGTGCTTAGACCTTGCAATTACCTATGAAATAAAATGCCCTTAAAACGGCCGCCGCTAGATTGCCTGCAGCAGTCAATCTTTTTTGAGTTAGTTTTCAAACCACTTTCTAGTGCATTTCGGACTGTTTTAAGGAATTTTCTGCATAGACATGGTCTTTGGTACAGCCTTACAAGAAATGCCTAACAGCATCAAATCGTCTGAAAAAAGTATTCCTGCAATAAACAACTTTCATTAAAAATAAAACCATAAATCAATCAAAAATATAATTGAATCAATTGAACTTTTGTAATTAATTAAATTTGTAAACAAAAGTTTAATTGACTTAAATACATTTTTAATTTATATTTGGTTGTATTTTCAATTAAAGTTGTTTATTGCCGGAATATTTTTGACGCCACCAAAACGTGAAATTACGAGTTCTGAAACTTCCGATGCAATAAAGCCAAAATCAGTTGTGTTGTGTGGCTCGTGGCCCAGTTTATAATCTTCAATTGCAGGCTTTAAAACTTCGATTATCATGTGTCCATAGCGCTTTGAATTGATGGTAAAGGTCCTACTAGCGTCATTTGCAAAAAAGTACGGGCAAATTACTCCTTCAGCCCATATTCCAGATCAAACAGTCACTTTTTCCGGGTGCAATGGCTTCTCCGAGCTCCATATGCGAGATTTGTTGATGTAACCACCGAGTGAGAAATGAGTTTCATCGCTGCAGAAAGTTTTGTTCGAAAAATCAGCATTGAAAGGCTATTCCTCCAGCACCCAATCAGCATATCAACGATGTTTTAAATGATCATGATGCATGAGTGAGACTTTATGTGGATGAAGATGGAAAGCCAAATGAAAAATTCTTCAAAACGAGCCGAAAGATACGACCCATTGGTGACAACGCCGTGGAATCGACAAATTTGTTTTATCTGTCCCACTTTCACTAACAGAAGCGATATTTTCGGCAGTGCGCATATTTTGATGAAATGCAGGCCTGACCACATTTACAGAGCATCCAATTTCTAAAATTTCTGAATAACCTGCACAATTGCTTGCACAATTAGTCCAAAATGACGACAATAGTAACCCCATAGTCCTCGAAAACTGGCCACTTTTGCACCATAAATTTAGTAGTAAAACTTAACTATTTTTACGCTTTTTTGGATTATTAAAACGTTCATTTTCGTAAATGGCAGATCTTTCCCTGAATAAATGAAACTTCAGATATCAAATACTTTGCCAGACCGGTGGTTTTAGATCCATCAAATGAATGCAGCCATTGTTCTGCAAGTTTTGTGTTAAGCAGTGCTGCCAGCAAATGACGATGAGAGAATGATAATTCAATCCAATTTATATGCTACAATGGTCTACAGCAGAAAAAATAAAATGCTAGATTAGAAATTTACATGGGTTTTACATGTTGCTACCTTGGCAACACCGGTAATAAGTATAAAAAGGGTCCTGCATCAACTAAGAGTAGAATCAGTCTAACCAAATCGAGTATTATGTAAACAATAGCAAAGTTAACATCGTGGTATTGTAGCAGTGCAATAACTTAACATTGTGTGTCTCAAAGCTCTTAATATCAGCATGGATTTGATAAAAATTGCACACCTGGAAACTTGTATCTTATTGCAAATAATCAAAATGTACCTATTCGAAAAGTTTTTGTCTACGCACGCAGTGTTTATATATATATTTGTTAAAAACCAATAACATCTGAATTTTTATATCCCTCATTGAACCAATAAATTGGTTATACACTCGACTGAACATTATAGTGCAATCGACAGTGATCATTAGAATAAATGTATACATATTTAGTGCTCGCGTGCTGTTGATGAAAAATTAATCTTCTTTAAGTAAAAATAAAAACAAAAGCAATTAAATTGAATTAAGGGAAAGGCGGATGGGCTGGTGCGTTTAGAAACAAACAAAAAAAGTTAAGCAAAAGAACACAATAATGAATTATTTTTCTAGCGCTTAATTTTCTCAATTTATTTAGTGACACAGGCATTAAGTTAAGTGCCCGGTTTTGTTTTTAATCTCTTTTTTGTCATGTCATTATACATAAACGAAATTGAAACTTTCTAAATAAACCATTACCAAGCATTAACTTTATTGCGTGTGTGGGTGTGAATGTGTCTGTGTCTATGTAATTTCTAATTCCAACGAGTGACCTTGATAAACTTATCTTGGCAGGAAGTTAGTGCCACCAGTGACAAAAAACATAGTTGATTTTTTTTTCTAAATTAATATTATTATTACTTCTCGGCACACAGAGAGATAAGAATAAAATAAACCACATGCCATTCGTGATGGCAAAACTATACCATGACACTTTAAAGACTGCTGGGTATCATGGTCATATGTATACATAAATTGTGTGAGGGTTAAGCTGCGCGTGTAAATATTTCTTTTCTTTTGCACATATTTGTAGCCTCATTTATTAGAGTTATTCTTGATGGTAACGTTTGTTGTCTAAAGCACATTAGTTTATAAATCAATTTTTTTATGTTTAACTGGAATATGGCCACATTTAATGTTAAATTATCTTAACAACACCCACCTCAATAGATAAAAGCGAAACCAAACTGTTTTAGAACACAACATATAGCGTTTTTTTCTTGGTTACACGCACACAGCACCATAAAAAAAATTATTTTCAATGTCATACGTCTTATTGATTCTCTCTTCCACAACAATGCTGCAAGCAAGGTTACTAAATGTGTGAAAAAAGTTCAAATGATGGCAAGAACCTTGAACTGGTGCAGAGCAATAAAATAGACTTATTTTAAGATTTTTGTAAATTCAACTTCATAAATAAATATATTAACAAACTTATGTACACATGTATGTATAAATTTGTTTGGTTACATATAAAAAGACATTAAAATGAATGTGTTAACAAAGGAGTATGGCTTTGAAAAGAGAAATATTTGGGGTGCTTAGCATAAACCAAAATTAAATAACGTTACTAAAAAAAAGCTTCAAACACAGCAAACACATAGGAGACTAACTGTGCCCGATGCATAGACCGCTCAGAAGTGATTTTTTACCATTTTTTTTCTTTAAAGAGAAGTAACACTCAGGCAATGAATGCCTATAACTTTTACTAGCTGTTACCATCTTTATGAAAGGCAGAAGACAGGTGCTGAAGGAAGAGAATATAGAGAGAGGAAAGCATCATTATTTTAAAACTCTGCTTTTTGCACGTTTTTTAATAATGCAGTGTTGCAGCGCCTCTGGTGTTATTGAGGCGTATTAAGTTTTCAAAGCTGTGTTTAGCAGCCATTTTCTTTGTTATTTTACTGCGCCGATGATTTTGTTATCTAATACCGACGCAGGAGGGCGCTCTGATATTACATTAGGCTTATTATTCGCTGAAGCAGGAGTAGTTCAGTGACCAGTGTCTATGCCTTCACCACTTGAACTTTCCTACAACAATTGATACTAATACTAATACTAATGCACATCAGACAAATGCGCACCAATGTCCCATTTTGCAAAGTTCAATTGTTCCTCCAAAACTCTTCAAAGATGCTTAAATACATAAAAATCATCAGTTATGGTAAAAAAACCGTCAAATTTAAAAAATTTTCTCATTAGGCAAACATTGTGAAAATGGAAATCCTGTGTTTGCCTTAAAATATAAAACCTGTGCGTTCTTTACCTACCTCTACTTTCAATTTCATCAAAATCGGTTGGATAGTTTCTCAGAGAGAGTTTCATAGAAGCATTTCTGTTTATGTTTTAAATATCATCACAATCGGTTGGATAGTTGCCGAGAGACGGACCCATTTCTGGGTACTATCTCTATCACTATCTCTATCTCTATCTCTATCTCTATCTCTATCTCTATCTCTATGTCTATCTCTATCTCTATGTCTATCTCTATCTCTATGTCTATCTCTATCTCTATCTCTATGTCTATCTCTATCTCTATGTCTATCTCTATCTCTATTTCTATCTCTATCACTATCTCTATCTCTATCTCTATATTTATCTCTATATCTATCTCTATCTCTATCTCTATCTCTATCTCTATCTCTATCTCTATGTCTATCTCTATTTAGAGTCACTTTTGAAGTATTTGATACTTCGAAACCAAAACTTGTATTTCATTTGTTATTATTCATTGAAAATCTACTGTGTCTGTGTAGTCTTTTAGAAAAAATTTAATTTAAATTGTTTCCAATAAACCCTTTTATTGTCTTAAAGAAGAGGATTTGATATAAAATCTCTTTTTTGTTAAACCAAAATCCTTTAACATGTTAACAGCACAATTAAAGCTTACATGACCTTTAAGCCATTTTCTATGTGTTAAAGAAATACAAAAATAGAAGGCGCTGAGTATGTATGTATGTACATCAAAAGCATAAAATAAGCATCCAATAGAGCTTTACGTACTGCAAATATAAATACAGATTTTTTTCTCTTCTTATATCCTTCTTTCATTTTAAATCCTTTACTTTGGTGCTGTGAAGAAAAAACAATTTTCTTGTTACTCCCAAATGCTGCGTGTTAATTGAGTTTCATTTTAAGCAATTTCAAACGAAAAAAAGATAACATGTGAAAAGAACAGATTTTGCTTAACAAATGTGTAAGGCAAAATCATTAGAATATATTTTAGGACTTTTGTTAAAGATTTCATTAAATCCCTAAGATAATAATAAAACAAGTATTGCATATAGAGCAGATAACTTAAAGCAATAAAAAGGAATGTTTACAAATACGCCGAGTACAAGGAGTAGATTTATTAATATTTCTTAAAAATGATAAAAAAAAAATAATCTTTGAAAAGCTTATAGCAGAAATAACAATAAAACTACACAAAATAACATATAAAATCTCTAGCCTATAAGGAATTTTTTTTTTGCAGCGAGTGCCCATTTAGCAAGTTATTTTGGCTTGAGAACTTAGCACGTTTTTGTTTCAAATTAATTCATTTATCTTAATTTAAAATATACTATGAAAAATATAATTTTCATAGTAATTAAGCCAGAGCAAGATTTTCTTACCAGTAGGGTGCCTTTTTAATTAGCCAGCACTAGTAAAGAGAACATTACGCCAATAAATAATGATAAAAAATAAAGAACAGTGAAAAAAATTCCATAGTAGCACGTTAGATGGCTGCACGCTCATCTTCCCAATATTTTAAATAAGAGCTCTGGTTTATATATTTCAAGAGACACTCTAATATTTTTCCATTTTCTAACATCTTCTTGTGTCTTAGCATGACAAAATCAAATACGAGGGCGGTTCAATAGGTTCGTGACATTTTGAATGAAACACAGATTTTGAGTTAAAAAATCATTTAATTTTCTCTTGACTAGTAGGCAGTATTTAATATTATTTGTGTTGTTTCGTTAACCAATCGTATTTAGCATGAGCGACTGATTTGGCTTTTGCATTCAATCCTAGTGTTGGGGCTGCCAATAACCTCTAGGCAGGCAGCTAAGCCATTACTACGGCAAGACGAGTAGAGTTTCAATGCCGGTATGACGTCGGATGTACCTAACTAACTGAGACTCATAGAAATTTGCATGCCATTCAGGCTATTCAGTACTCAATACTGTTTGCCTTCTCACTTTAGCTGCTTTACAAGCGTGTAACTGAAAGACATTACCAGGGCATACTTTGTATAAGATCGGAAGTCGTAAGCTGCTTGGGAATCGCTTCCTGCTAAACCCAAGTGAAGAGCAGACAGAGAGCTTTGTACCTCCGAGAAAGACCTCAATCAGTGACGATATTACAATTGTAAGTCGTTCACTAAAATACAAAAAAAGGCACTATAATTGTCTAGTATTCGGAGGGTCGCAAGTCCATTTCATATCGGTGACTCTGGGTATTTCTGCTGGCAAGCCAAGCAAGAGAGAGCAATTCGTATCCACTATGTATGGATTTTTGCGTTGGAAACAGCGCATGTGTGCATCCTTGCATTGTCGTGGTAAAAAAAAACTTATTTTCAAATCCTCGCCACTGATTGCGTTATCTTTCTGTAGATTATTACGCATGTATGCCAACAAATGTTCGCCATGACCTTATTTGCTGACAACGCCATTTTGTCTATCTTTGGCGCCAATTCGCCAGGAATCCACTTTTTTAACTGTTCTGGTGAGTCATGGTATATCTAATTTTTATTAAGTTTTACCAAACTGCAAGAACACTCGTTCATAATGGGCTTAAACAATGTCAAACACTCCTACTAAGTTGTCACACGATTGCTTTTATAATTGATTGTGGGGACAAATGCAGCGCCTATTTCGTATAAAGCTTTCTTGTGCACAAGTGATCATTCAAAGCTTAAACCACTGCACTATGTGAGATATCTTCGGCTTCCACAATCTCTCTAACTTTTAATCTTCGATTGGCCAATGCTATATCGAGAAGTTTTTCAATTGTTTGAGTTGTCAGAATGTTTGGCATCTTCCGTGCTTATACGGCCACAATGAAATACAGTAAACTAGTTATTTACTGTCAAGACTTATTGTGTCCATAGTATTGACCAAGCTTAGCCTTGTTCAAGTTATTTTTTTTTTTTTTTTGCAAAACAAAAAATGCTTAATGATCACAAAAAAATTCACTTTTTTCTCAAGTTAATCAATCAATCAATGGCTGTAAACCACAAACTACTTGTTCAAATTTTGACAGCTGTTAACTCACAGTTGCCCTCTTACAGAAGTAGTGTCGCCTTGCAATCAATAGTTGGGAAATTCTGATGTAAAAGTCACCTGCAAGCCTCGGTAGCTAATTTTTGGAACAGTTTTTCTCTATAACATTTAAATTAACGTTCACAATTGCGGACGATTTTTTCATCTCTTGAACTATTAAACAAATTTCCAAAACAATATTTTTCTATATTTATTGATCCTAAAATTTAACTGAAATAAGTAAAAAGTACATTTAAAATATAACATATACTCGCAGTAATTTATCAAAAATAATAAAAAAAACAACAACTTTAATATCAAAAAAAAAAAAAAAAAAATTCAATAAAGAATGACAACCCATATTTTTAATTCCTTGCTTTCCGAATAAGCAGCACTATGTTAGTTTTTTTTTTATTTTGTTCATTTATTTTATATATTGAAATGAAGATGTTGTGTTTAATATTTTTTTAAATAAAATTTAACTATTTTCTAGTATGTAACGCTGGCACTAGAAGAATATTTTGGGTATGAAGTTACTGAATGTAATCGGTGCAATCGAATTAATCTGAAGGAGTTTTATTATTGTAACGTATGGCCGTCAAAAACAGCCCTTTAAACTTATTAATCTTTACTATGGTTCTAAAAGTTTTCGATTTGACTTCAGCTTGTGGTTCAAGATTAAAAAAAAAACACGTGCATTTTTCTCTGATCTAGCACCAACTATCCAAATCGTATTGAAAAATTCAACAACCGTAATAAAGCGGGGGCCAATAACGGTATACGATATCTATCGAAATTTAAACATTTTTCCAAAGAAATTTTAAAACAATGTATAGAAATTTCGTTCGATGGCGAGGGTGCTTTGCACTCGCAAATAAGACGGATGCGTATGATTAATATTTATTACAAATGAAATATTGCTCATACGCTATTTTGAATAAACTAAACCACTGCAATGAATGTCTCGAAAGCCATTTAGTTATATATTCTTGTATTGCGGTATAATCTACGGCGTATAAATGCGATTTTTAATTCTGTGTAAAAATTCAGAAATAATATATAAATGATAGACACAAAAGAAAGAAAAAGAGAAACGAAATTTTTCATTTGGTCTTACATCTCAGCATCAGATTGTAGTGCAGCTGTTGCACGAAACAAGAACTATGTCAACATTTTTATCTCAATACTTTTGATGGCCAAAATTTTGGAAAGGAACTTAGCATTATTTCACAGTTATATTTTAATAAAGATTTAACTCATTTTTTAAAAGTTTTCTTTTATAAAACTTTTTAAATTTAAAGATTTTATATTATAACTTGTACATACATTGTTGTATCACTCAAAGAGTCATAAGTGTGTACGAAGTTTCGTAAGAATAGATTGGTTTCTACCGTAACAACGACCTCTATTTTAGTGCTCGTGATTAATATATTAAAATAAATAAAACAGAACGTTTTGGTAAAGCAAAATTCTAGCATTGCGTAAGAGCAAGCTACAGACACTTGGTTTGATAAATTTATTTTAATTTAAAATTCTAAGTTTTAACGATATAATATTATTAGTTAATTTTGAGTTTTAAGTTCGTAACACCGCCTAACTGCTTAAAATTTTTGGGTTCTTAAATTTTTCTGGTTCTTTTCTCATCTAAGCATATTTTGTTTTTGTCAAATTTCAGCTCTCTAGCACAATTTAACCTTTTAACTGTTATGGGAGTGACTCCGCCTAATTCAAAATTTCTCTGCGGCTCGTGCTTATGATTCATGTAGTGTCGTAGAAAAAAATTTAATAAGAAATACATAAATAATAGATATAAATCTGCGTACATGAAATGAAAGGCTAAAATATCACTGACGTAGTAACACCCACTAATCAACATAAAAATTCATAGCCTTGAATGAGTTCAAAGTGTATACGAGTATACGGATTAATAAGTCCGTGACTTTTTTAATGACACAGTATTTTTGCAACACAAAAATATATTTTTCAACATGATCTCCTTTTAACTCAATACACTTAGTCAAACGTATCTCCAGTTTTTGTATCCCTTCCAAAAAATAAGATTTTTCGAGGTCCTTATATTAAATCTCTTTCCATCGAGCAATTTTTTTAGCTTTGGAAATCCAGAGAATATGGCGGATGAGGTATCAATTCACAGCCCAATTCATAGAGTTTTGCCATTAAGACTGCACACATGTGCACCCGTGCATTATCTTGATGAAAAAGAAATTTTTTCTTGGTCATATGGGGTCGTTTTCTTTTTAAATCCGCATTACATCGGTCTAATAATTTGGCATAATATCCGCTGTTTATTGTTTTTCCCTTTTGATAATAATCGATGTGGATTATCCTGCGTGCATCCCAAAAAACTGTGGCCATCACCTTATTGACCGACAAACTTACCTTGGCCTTCTTCGGAGCAGGTTCACCCGGAGAAACCCATTGTTTAGACTGCTGCAAAAACTCATTCTGATTGCGGTTAACTAACTACAAACAATCCTTTGAAGTTGTTACACGTTTACGTTTATGGTCAATTGAGAGCGATTTAAGCTGATCATTTAAAATCGAAACCACACTGTCATATGAAATGCCCAAGGCATCAACACTCTCACGCACTTGTACCCTTCGATCGGCCAACACCAGATCGTGCATTTTTTCGACATTTTCGTGTGTACGGACCTCAAATGGCTGTCCAGAATGTTCAGCGTCATTTGAATTTGTGCGACCACAACGAAAGTCAGTAAACCACTTTTTTACCATTGAAATCGATGGTGCAGAGTCTCCATAGTATTTATCGAGCTTTTCCTTGCTTTGATTGATGGTTTTTTTTCGCAAGAAATAATGTTTAACGAGCACTCGGAATTCACTTTTTTCCATTTTTAGAAAAATACACGAGGTTGTATGTTTTGAACAGCTGTTTAACGCAAAGTAAATGACGACACTTGCTCAAAATTTGACAGTAGTCTATTAAGAGGTGGTACTTGATGGGAACAGTGTTCCATTTCATATAACTACGAGGGAAGTTAGAATAGTCTCGTACAAAGTTTCAATAAAATCGCATTAATAAAACACTTTAAATTTAGTTTCTAGCTCCAAGCTTTGTGGGCGGTGCTCCGCCTCCTGGTTAAAAACTTCAAGTTTTCAGATTTTTGTAGTTGAATTCTCAACTAGGTCTGCTGCTAGGCAAATTTAAACTTTTAATTTTTATGGACGTCATCCCGCACACTTTTTCAAACTCTTTATCTTTTTGTGTCCATTGTTTCTCATTCGTATAAAATTTCGTAGGAAATTGATAAATTGAAGTACATAAACAATAGATTTAAATCTACAAAGCTGAAATACATGAAACTAAAAATTTATTTTTTAAACCCCCGTTGTTAGAATTGCAGCATTTTTACTCTCTCCAGCTGCAGCGGAAGTGGTTCCTCTATTTGAAGAGTGTGTCAATAAATCAGTGGCCAGAGTCAGTTGCACCACCAGCTTCAGAAAGCTTTCATTGTTATATGAGTTCACAAACCGATATAAATTAATATTTCGCTTATTCAACATTTACAACAAAATATAACAATTACTATTTACTTCTTTTACAGATTTAACCTGCTGCCAATGCTGCCACAAAAGAAAATTTTTCTCCCCCACTTAAATTTTTTGCCAACATGAACACGATAACGCTTTATTTAGTTGTTGCATAGTCATCACTTTCAATCCAATCGAATATAAAAACAAATGTTGCGCCATGTTAAGAATGATTTATGAAACCAAAATTAATAAAATATTTAAAAAATCCATTGAAATATTTAATAATATCAATGAGACTACAGTCAAGTTGAAACGTTTAAAAATTCAAAGGTAGTCTCTTCACAAAAACTAAAAACAAAACTGCAATAAAACTGAAACTATCACGAAGTAAATAAAACATTTGCTTTAAGAGAAAAAGACAAAAAAAAAAAAAACAGACGGAAAAACGATTACACAGAAATAAAACTTTAAACATATTTCTTTTGCTCCCTTTTTTATTTTTGTTTGACAAACGAAAAACAAACGATGCTGGCTCTTTATATTGCTATCAATTTAGCAAAAATTATGCTAATCCTTAATGGTCTTAATGTAACATTGAACAAAGTAGATGCCGCTAACACCAGCTCCAGCACCAGCATAGGGCACCAAAACAAGCCAGATACAACAAGACAAAGAGCACACAAGACAGTCGAGGAGGGTGTGTCTGTTGGTGTCATGGATTTCTTAAACATACGCCATGAACGTTCAAAGCAACGCAGGCATGCCATTACTGAACAAGAGCCACATTTGATAAGAAAATTGTATGAAACCAGGCCAGAGAACAAGGGATTACATTTGCAATATGATACCAGTAAGCAGCAGAAGGCTGTTGCTGTTGCTGTTGCTGCTACTGTCCATGATAATATTGATTATGATGGGCATCTAAGCTTAAAGCTGTCCCAGCCGAATTTACACAATCATTCAGCATATTTTCATTTAGCCAAAAGTATTGATATTAATACTGCACTTGCTGGTGTTGGAGCAAATGTAACAAGTCATTTGAATAATTTAAATGGTGACATCATATTTAACACTACAGTTCTACTGGAGGCCACAAAAGCAACACATCCTTTAGCAAGTGCTGAGCCAGCACCTACCACAAGCCTGAAAGCTGTGACCCACAAAATACGAAAATTACATAAAAAGAAAATTAAGGAAAGTTTGCGACAATTGAATATTGAGAAATTGAGCACAAATGGTGCTGGTGGTGGTGGTGGTGCCGGTGGTCATTTGGGCAAAAACCATCATCGTAGTCTGCTAGAAGCCGAACAGTTGCAACAGCAACAAGCTGAAATCAAGCGCACTAATAAAATTGACTCCACCACAACGGATGTTAGCAGCCAACAGACAACCACTGTTGCAAGTTTAGATGCAAGCAGCAGTCATCAAGTGGCCAAAGAGTCAAATAGAAATGTAACTGATGCGACTGCTAATATTATTGACACAAATAAAAGTGTAAATGTTGGTGTTTTAACAAATAAAATGGATAAAGATGATACTGTTGATAGTGATGATGGCAGTGCTAATGATAATGATGATGATAGTGATGATGATGATGATGATGATAATAATACAGAGCACGAAAACGATGATAGTTTGTCTGATGATTTCTATCAGAATGATGACAATAATTCGAATGATAATTATAATAGTGACATTGATTTATTATATACCACTACACTGGATTCTCTTTTGGATGACAAATACGATAAACAATTTAAAAATTTCTCCTCCGACTTTCTCAAAGACATTGACAATAGTGCGGATTTTGTTGATGATGAAAGAGAAAATGAGACATTTTCCATCAACTGGCAGCAAATAAAAAATAAGAAATTTGTGCCCTTAAACTTGACAAAAGCTTTTGAAATTCATTATCTCAGAAATAACTCATTTGAAGACTATTTTTATAATAACATTTCTACTTCCACGGAGTTCACTTATGGCATGAAATTTTCCTCGGCCGATAATTCCCAAGAGCCCCTTCTTACAGCCAGCACTAGCCAAGGCGCTACAAGGACTGCAGCTCAACCTTCCATATTTTATGAAAAACAAGAAATTAATTTTGATGATAATTCAGACTTCGCAGAAAATGTAGGGTCTTCCTCGAAGGAATTGATAATGGAAGATGAGGGTTTCGAGTTGCTGGGTGAGCCAGATAGTGAAACAGAAGGCACTTTGGAGGTGGCCGGTGATGATGATACCAATCATTTTCTTGAAGGTGTGGTAGATGCCGCCAATTCGGAAGAGATTTACGATTGGGACGAAATATCGCGTAGCAATCGTCGTGATTTAATGCATGGCCGTGACGTTGTTACAAAGTTTTTGCAAATCGTTGAAACGCAACATTCGCTCGGTTCGAATTGTGAAGCCGGTACTTCTTTGAATTTAGGCGAGGGCGTGGTGGATCGTTACGCGCAGGATCGGTTTCGTGTAGAAGCTGAGGTTGCTGTTAATCGTGCTAATATGCTAACGAGGTAAGTGATTTTTTCAACTGTAAGATATTTAGGTATTTGCTGTTTTTCACGTGAAATTAAAACGTTTGTTAATAAGAAAATTCTATGGCAATTCGGATTATACCTAGTAGATAATCCCCGTTATTTCTAACCATAGATATCTCTTACTGTGCAGATATCTGTCGTGTAAAGCAACCCTGTGATTAAAACCTTAAGTAAATTATCTGTATGTAAAAATTACG
This sequence comes from Nowickia ferox, assembly GCA_936439885.1. Taxonomy (NCBI): domain Eukaryota; kingdom Metazoa; phylum Arthropoda; class Insecta; order Diptera; family Tachinidae; genus Nowickia; species Nowickia ferox. The sequence goes on from OW387027.1 coordinate 87,052,142, forward strand.
GGCTTAATACTCGTACACTGACAGCCTTATTTATAACAAAAAATTTAAATGAAAATGTATGTAGTTTATACACGGTTGATAATGTTTTACTAAATATCCCAGCAAACAATATATACTGCCAAATGTATTGTCTGGATGAGAACTAACAGCCTGGCCCACAATGTCGACTATAAACTTTCCATCATTTACTTATATTGAAAACACAAACCAATTTTCTTATTTTATTGCTGTTTTCAATACAAGTTGTCGATTAAAAGTTTCTTGTCGACATTGTGGGCCAGGCCGTAAGAAAATTTCGAAAAATATTCATTTACGTATAAGCACAGATTTTTTATTTTAAATTAATGGAGCGACTAATTGGGTTATATCTAATGTGCTCACACTTTTCCAAAGGTACTACTAAATTTGGATTCGGAACGATTTCGAGTCATCGCGAAAAGACTTGTTTGACACAGAATTCTTCACTCACTACTACAAATCTCCATCAATTTCATCAGAATAACTAAAAAAAAATATGTAAAATTATCTTGAACTTGATCTTGCTGGAACTTAGAACAACATGCCATGTACGACACTTGCGTAAACTTTTTCCTCGTTTTCATTAAAAATTTCGTCCATAAATTTTGCTGCTTACTTTTTGCTCAATTAATAATTAATTAAATTTTTTTTTAATTTTGTAGAAAACTAGAAAACGCAGAAAATAAAATAAGAAGAGAGGTGTCTTAGGACACCTCTTAGAGCTATGCTGCTTAGCTATATAAAACAAAATGCATGCGTTAAACAACAATGCAATGAAATTATATAATATTTCAAAACGTTTCGATTTAGTAACCTTGTTTGCTTTTCTAGCTGCTTGCGATTAAATTGATGTTTTGTTTGTGCTCATGTACAAAAACATATTGAGCAATTGTTGCATTATTTTTATTTGGTTTTTATTTCACTCACTTTAAAGAACGAAAGCGAGCAAAGTCAAACATTTGTTTTCGTTTATTTTCGTACTCTGGTTTTCAGTGCAATAAAGTTAAAACAAAAATAAATGTATAACTGTCATAGTGTGTGGCATAAAGAGCCAAGCTCTAAAAAATTACTTTGATTATTTTCTTCTAGATGAAAGTTTAAAGATATTGCATTAGAAGATATCTTCCATTTATTTGCAGGTAAAGGACTCTTAGTTTCTATTTGAAGTAGTATCGTGGAGAAGGGAGTATATTATATATTTTTTAAATTAAAAAATCTGTATGAGAAATATTTATTTATCAGAAAAACATTAGCAGATGTGCTACACCTTCATTATCAGCGTTTATGTGTGTGGTACACAGTGCGGAATGTCTGTTTATATAAATTTTAATCTTATTTAAGAACTTTGCAATGTTAATGGAATACGAGACTTGTTTTAAATCCAATAGCATCATGATTTTCCTTCCATTTCCATTCTGTAAGATAACTTGCACATACGTTGCGTTGTTACCCATATTCCAGTTGTCAACATTGACCTCACTTCAAAAAAATACCAAAAAATTTGAGCTTGTCTACCCGTTGTCGAAAACAACAGAATGCTATTGACACGCTCATGTTATTTTCTTGATCTTATGGTCACACTTGGCTAAACATTTCTCCAAAAAACGTAACCACTAAATATTAGTGAAAAACATTTTGATTCAGACACGTGTTTCTTAAGTTAAACAGCTTCATAAACAACTACCAGACAATGTCATAGAATCCAACATTATTGGAAACTATTTAACTTAACTAACGCGTCTCTGAATTGAAAACTTCTTCAATTTTTTTTGGGCAAATGTTTGCGCAACTGTGACCATACAGACCATATAGGGAACAGAAATAGCCTAGCAATATCACAAAACTTTTTTGAGAGCAAGTAGAAATCATCCAATTGGTTTAGTATTGTATTGAACTGGAATAAATGGGATAAACTTACAGCCTTATGCATAATGAATAATTGGCCTAAAGTTAGCATAAGTGACGTAGTAGAACTAGTTGTTAACGAGCTTCTCCATACAATTTGGCATTATTAAAAACATTAGATGAATAAATTAACACAGGCTTACAACAAGCGTTTTTTCCATTATTTTTTTATGCTGATGACAATTTATGAATTTTCCAAATTTTCTATAATATTTCAGTTTAAAATTTTTTAACGCACTAGTAATCCCAAACTATTATTTTACTTATTAAGTAAAATATTTTTTTTTAAGAAAAAATACATTGAAATTGATTATTGACGGGTTAGGTGGAATCCATGCGCATTTCAGTGTTGCTAATGCAGATTATCAGGCAACCTTTACCCAAAAATTTCTTAGCACAACTAAAGTTAATATGTTAAACTTTCATTTAAGCAATTGAGAAGCTCAACAAATAACAAAGTTGAAACAAGAACTCAATATTCAACATGTTTTTTATTCTCTTACTTTATTGGCTGACATTTTTTCAGCTTCAAATTGTAGTTGTAAGAGTATGTAAAGAAAATAAATGTAAATAACAACAACAGCTGTTCAAGAATAGAGCGTTGCCACACAAGTATTCTTTTGACCGGTTGCTGTCAAGTTTGGGATTACTAGTGCGTTAAAAAATTTTAAACTTAAATTGTAACAATTCCCACAAAAAAACACTAATAAATAATATTTTATTTCCCTGAGAATTTCACAGCCGAGTCCATCATAAAAGCATCGTGGGTATATTAATATTTTTTTGTTTGAATAGTTTATAATCCACACATCGGTAGCTGTTTTCAAACTTTCGAAAACTTTCACTTATGACGCTATCAAAAATGTGGAACCGTGAAACGAGAGAAATTTTATAGAAGGCAGCATTAAATCAGTAAGGTGAACTTTAATTTAATAAGTTAAATTATTTTAAATGTTTTCAAAAATTTTGCAACTGCAACAAAGTTATTCTACAATTCTGGTATATTAGAAGAAATTGTCAATGAGCTTGCTATCAACTCAAACATTAATACTTTAAAACACCTTAATATTGTCTTCTCACCTTGAACAAATGCAGAGCGTTAACTTTTCTTAAGTTCACTTCATATAACTGCTGATCCATCCAACCACATTACATACAAAATTTTTGTTTAATAAACTTAAGGATTAACTCTGATGAAACTTTACACACATAATGCAATTAAGGCATTACAAGCAGTCATTCATTAATATTAGATACCGGCAACGCAGAAATATGTTCATTCTGGCAGATACTCTAATTTAGTTCATTTTGATTTGTTGTCGTTAATCTAGTTCTCTAACAGCAACAGCACTCTGTCATTGGCCTTTTAATCAATGTCACTTTTCTAATTACATAAAAGTTGTTCTTTTTAGAGGTACAAAACTTTAAATTAAAGTAAAAAGAAATATATAGAAAGCATTACGTTAGGAAGGGTAGTGTTGTAACACACATCCACTGGGAGATGCAATTGGGTCCATTGTGATTCCCTTCTATTTTTACTAGTTAGTAAAATGTAAACCTTATTTATCCAGAAAAAAATCCTCATTAACTTCCATTAAGCCACTCAATTCCCATGATGAAGCTCCTGATAGTTTCCAGTTTGCGCTTTGCAATATCACTAATGATCTCATCAAATCGTTGGCTCAGCCACCTAAGACTACAGCGTTAGAATCTCGGGCAATGACAGATAATCTCCCTTGTTCCAGTTAGGGCTTGGTTGCTCCTCTCGAGAACAATTTTGTGCTACTGACAATCTATTTCCATTCCCTACGGTCTAGAAAATAGCATAAACCTGCCAAGAGGAGTCAGTTGTTTTCGACAACGGGTACACAAGCCCCTATTTTTTTGTATTGTGTTAAAGTAAGTAACGTCGATATCGACAACTCTGCTCTGGTTCCTGCTCTGACCAAGCAGTAACCAGTCAACATGCCTAGCAAGACTCCTAAAATATTCAGTAGCAGTTTGGATCTTCCCATGTCAAGTTTTGGCCACGAAGCTTTCGAAAGTCTACAATCCTTACTGTTGCCCCATGAACGCTTGGCCCTGAGGTCTCTGTAGTAAGATTGGTAATTTAACTGATCTGTCACACATTTCCTCATCTAAGACCGACTCTATTGTCACCAGCTCACTGACAGTTTGATATTCCCTCAACATTGCAGCGACCAGGAACCCAACAAAGGTCCCCATCTTGGTTTGAATGTTACAAACTTCGACTATACTATTGGTCCTAGATTAAATAAAAAATTTTGTGGTGTTGGAAGTCGAAATATGCCAACTATATTTGTGCATAAGCAAGTTGACGGCTGTCCTACACTCACTGATTAGTTTTGATTTGACATTGTGCCACACTCAACAACATTTCTAGCCTTTAGGTCCGTGGCGCTGAGGATCGCCAATATATCGGCTTAGAAAACCCTACATGCATGCGGTAGTCTAAAGGAACTATTAAAAAATGTTAACTGCAATAGTTCTATTTGTAATAAAATGCTTTGACATTTAATTTAATTATGACTTGCAAAAATATAATAAAGAAGTCCAGTGATCGCTCATAATTTACACGATAAAATGGCGATTTTTGTCTTCCAAGCCGCCAGTCGTCTGTGATTCATTGGCCTTAACCAAAGACGCCTTTGTAGAGCCAAACCAAAAATGGTGCAGGTATGTTAAGTCTCATGATCAAGGAGGCCAATTTACTCTTCCACTACTAGAAATTATCCGTTCAGCAAATGATTCTTTCAATAAATCGATGTTTTCGCACTGAAAGATATGTTGTTCAGATATTAGTTTAATCATAATTAAATGTCAAATCGAAGAAATGACAATACAAATAACAGCTGTGTGGAAATGGTTCAGAGTATTGTCAATTTAAAATTTTATACCTCTCAGAAAAACACCCTTTACTTTTGCTAAGCTTTAACGCACTCAACTGTGTTAATTCATCACCGTTTGCCGTGTTTGAAACTAAACTAAAGAAAACCAATAAGTGAGTTATTATAAACATTAAAATGTTTACGTATATACGAGTACAGATAATGCGAAATACGAGGGCAACACAAAAACTTAGCAAAATTTATAAAAAAAAAAAACAAATATAATAAAAATGTGTCTTAGGAATTTATTTTTGTTTAATGTGTGTCAAAATTAATACAAATCTATAAAATAACAATTACTCCAAGATTCATCTGTTATTCAAATTGTTTAAAAGAATTTATTAAGAAAAGATTATTTGGTTGCTTCGTGTATCTAAAATAGAGATCTACCAAACCGCGCACATGTGCGAGTGCTCTAACAATAATGAAGAGAGCAATAAAAGATAATTTGTATTTTTATTCAATGTGTACTCGCTTGTTACCACAACCAGGGCAATAACTTTGATCCCAGACTATTCATATTTGTCGGTTGTGTAGTCGTATTTTACTAGACAACAATGGATTCCTTTTAAATTATGTTAATTTCAAGGTTTTCTATTTTTTATTATATACTATTTAAAATAAAAATGCAAATGTGACATTATTCGCTTTTTGAACACAAAAAATTTACGCGAATTAGAGTTTTACAAAGCGCTTGCCAGCACTGGTATAATGAGAGAAAAATATATTACGCTCAAAAATTAACCACCAGCACAAATGAACCACTGCTCTAAAGCTTTTGCTACAATTGTTGACTATTGTTGATTTTAAGCGACATACGAGTATTTCTCATACATCTTTCTCTTCTAATATTATCCCAAATCAAATTTCTACACTTTTTTTATATTTTTTTTTTATAAATTTCAAGACAATAATTGAACATATCAGACATTTTCATATGAGTTGACATTAAAACAAAAATGCGCAAGTTAAAGGGTTGCACTGAGGTGAACTCAGGGTTATGTTTTTTTAGAGCTGTGCTCTTTATGCAACGACACAGGAGCTAGGACGTGAATTTCGTATCAAAAATCATCTCAAAATTATTACAGTTATAAATTTATTGTTGTTTAAATTTCTTTGTAATTAAAACCAGATTACGAATATAAACGAAACAAACTATTTGATTTTGTTTTGTTTCGTTCTTTGAAATTAGTGAAACAAAAACAATGAAAACAATTGCTTAAATTGTTTTTGTATTGTTTTTGCTCATGAACACAAACAATACACTAATTTAATCATACGCAGGTTGAAAAGAAAACAATGGGAACTAAATGAAAACGTTTTAAAATATTTGCGGCGAATTTGTTCATTGCATTGTTATTTAACACATGAAATTTGTTTTATATAGCTAAGCAGCGTTGCTCTAACCGGATGTTCTAAGACACATATTTTATTTGTCGTTTATGCGCACTTGTAGCAATTAAATTATGTAAAAATTTCAGCGCAATATAACAAGACGTTTTTTAAGCTTCTAGCAAAAATTAGCAATTAGTTTGTCTGCAAAAAACACCCAAAATCTATGAGTGTGAACAGCTAAACAACTTCCTATTATTTGTGAAAAATTTCGTCAATGCATCCTCGTAAGGCATAAAGGATGTACTGTCTGTTTTTCCACATCTTAGTGGTTACTTGTACCAAATTTATTTTTGCTGGGATGTGTGACAAACACCCACATACAAATTAAATCAGTGAATATAATTTTTCTAAAACAGTTTATATGCGAGTATATCCCCTCAGTACATTGTCACAATATTTTTTGTGCTCTAAACCAAAATAAATAGAATAAGTAATATATAGTTTATAATATTTTACCCACTCATAAAAGATTAAGGACATTTTTTTTCAAATGGCACGTGTACATAAATTAGCCCAGCTCCTTGGAAATCAATATAAACTTTTCTGTTGTGATTTTTAAATTTATCTGATACGAGGGCAGATCAATAAGTCCGTGATTTTTAGAACTTTCCTCGTACTTATATGAAATGCAAATCAAGTATAGTATTTTAATAGACTACTGTCAAACGGTGTTGCCGTCATTTACTTTGCGTTTAACAGCTGTTCAAAACATACAACCTCATGTATTTTTCTAAAAATGGAAAAAAAATAAATTTCGAGTGCTCATTCAACATTATTTTTTGAGAAAAAAAAACTGTCAATCAAACCTAGGAAAAGCTCGCTAAATACGATGGGGACTCTGCGCCATCGATTTCAATGGTAAAAAAGTGGTTTACTGACTTTCTTTGTGGTCGCACAAGTACAAATGACGCTGAACGTTCTGCACGGCCAATTGAGGTCAGTACACCCGAAAATTTCGAAAAAAAATCCACGATATGGTGTTGGCCGATCGAAGACTAAAAGTGCGTGAGATTGTTGATGCCATAGGCATTTCATATGGCAGTGTGGTTTCGGTTTTAAGTGATCAGCTGGGTTTAAGAAAGTTGTCTGCAAGATGGGCGCCGCGTTTGCTCTCAATTCACCATAAACGTAAATGTGTGACAACTTCAAAGGAATGTTTGGAGTTGTTTAACCGCAATCCGAATGAGTTTTTGCAGCGTTTTGTAACTGTGGATGAAACATGGATCCCATACTGTACTTCGGAGACCAAGCAGCCTGTTTGGCCTGCTCCGAAGAGGGCCAAGGTAAGTTTGTCGGCCATTAAGGTGATGTTCGCAGTTTTTTGGGATGCACGCGGGATAATCCACAGCGATTACCTTCAAAAGGGAAAAACAATAAACGGCGAATATTATGCAGAAGTTATTAGACCGATTTAAAGAGGATTTAAAAAGAAAAGGACCCCATATGGCAAAGAAACACTTCTTTTTCATCAAGATAATGCACGGGTGCACACGTGTGCAGTCTTAATGGCAAAACTATGAATTTGGTTACGAATTGGTACCTCATCCGCCATACGCTCCGGAGTTAGCCCCTAGTGACTACTTCATATTTCCAAACCTAAAGAAATGGCTCGGTGGAAAGAGATTTAGCTCCAACGACGAAATTATTGACCAAACAAATGAAAATTTTAAGGATCTCGAAAAATCTTATTTTTTGGAAGGGATACAAAAACTGGAGAAACTTTGGACTAAGTGTATTCAGTTAAAAGGAGATCATGTTGAAAAATTAATTTTTGTTTCGCAAAAAAAAAACTTCGTTTCTTCAAAAAGTCACTGAGTTAATAATCCGTCCTCGTAGCATAATTCTGCATTCAGCCTTGTTTAAATGCTTAAGTATGATTATGTTTATGTCAACAGCATTGTCTTTTAATTTTTATGGCCAAACTTTATTTTTTGCGAATTTATTTTTATACTCAACACATTAACTCAATTAAGTTACAAAACAGCTAAGTTTGCAAAAAAAAAAGTATGTGTGTTATACAGAAAGTAAAATAAATACACATTAATAGCAAAGTACAAAAAGTTTCCTAACAAAACATTAACAACACCCACACACAAATTCAAAAATACCCAGCAAACACCGAGCAACAGTGTAAGAAAACAAACAAAAGAATACCCAAACGTTTCCGGCAATTAAGAAAACTTTCCAGATTTTTTTAAGCATTTTGCTCATAGCTA